>CM056780.1:10000000-11250000 GCA_029852875.1 Mythimna loreyi | reverse complement strand
TCAATTTTAGATTCTACCTAATGATGCAAGAGCTCGAAGATTGTTTGTAACAACCGGTGCATTGAAGCGAGTACAAGAAATTGATTCAGTTCCCGGATCATCTCTCAAAGAATATATCAATATTATAAATAGTTGTTTCCCGGAAGAAATAGTGAGGTAATTGAATTATATTTTACCCGCGACTTCGTCTGCGTCAATAAAATGTAGCCTATGTCCTTTCTCAGGGTCTAAAGATTGTCTGTGCATCAAAGTTGTTTGAGAAGTTTAAGCGGGAAAGCGTAACAGACAGACAGAGTTACTTTCGCATAAAATTTATAATCTTAGTATGGATTACATTTTAATTGCTCCGGACTAGACATAGACTCTTTTCTGTAATATACTTAAAACACGAAGATCACACACGAACGACGAATATTTTTAATATAATTATTTACCCGTTACAGATATTATACTCCGGGTTATTCGGACTCGTTACTAGACAGAGTGGAGGCTTATACACCTCAGGTAATAAATAACTCGAGAATAATATATTTGCATATTTTTATTTATTATGGGTCTGTTACATCGAAACTTATGAGCTTAATTTTTCAGGTACCAGAGCTTTTCACAGACAGAGTACCTAGTGATTGTAAAAGTGAATTATCTGTCGAAAATGCAAACTAAGACACTTTTGGATGTGTTATTTAATAAATTTATTCATTACATTCCTTGTTTCCCTAATGTCCACACAATTTTTTGTACTTGGATCGTTCTGCCACCAATATCCGTTTTCTCCATCGCCATTGATTGACTTTTAATCCTATAACTGAAAAAAGCTTTACATTATTTACAATAGTGGTACATGTTCGTAATAATATAGGTAGCGCCAACTTTAAGAAAATGCCTAATTACATAAAAATAATAGCGTCTCGACTAGCTAATGTGACTTGTGCAGAAAATAAAATAAAATTCAGGGTGCTAGATCAAGCGAAGTGAACTCGAAAATTTAGCACTTTTACGGCCCGTTCACGACCGGATGCCACGGCTGGATCGTTACGCAGCGTCTCGTAGTCGTGACGTGCTTCAAACATATTCATTATTTTATGCTGTACGCTCGCCACTGCTCACAACGGCAAGATTGTAAACGAGTTGTAAACGTTCAAGTTTGATTTTCTTTTTACCATAATAGAAGTATTTGTTACAAATTCGTCCGAGGAGCTCGTACAAGCGTGCTCAAATGTTTCGTCAAACGACGAGGCGAATGCCGGAATGGTTAGATGAACGAACGTGTAAATAACTTAAATAAAACGCGACCGAGACGAGCTCGAAAATCATAACACCATTCAAAATAGAAAAAAAAAAGAGATTTTCTTTATTTATTTATATGATAAGCTAAAAGTTATAGGGCTGTAAATTAGAGGAACAGAGTAGGTGCAGTTTTTATAGATGCTAAAACTCCCAAGCCAAGTTGGTGCCTCGACGATATGGGGCATAGAAGAAATTTAAATGGTTGTTTTCCCTCAGCAGAATGACTTGCCATAAGGAGTACTTTTGAAGCATACAGTAAAAATAAAAAATAAATAAAAAGGTTTTTTTTTTATAAATAATTATTAAAAATATTCATCAACTCAAAAAAGCGAAAACAATAGTAACATTAGACGTAATTTGTAGGTACTACTAGAGTCGCATGAGCAGCACGCCGTCAAAGGAAACCGATTCATTAAATATTTAAACCAAAATAAGCTCTCGCACGTTGTGATACGTCATAATTAGCTTGCACTCTACAGGTCCATTTTTTGTTTTTAATATTTAATTTTTTTATCAAACGTTTGTATTACCAAGACACAACCATTTCGCTAAGAGAAAACAACCATTAAAATTTCACGGTGTATAAGATGATACTTACTTATATTCATGGCCACATAAAATATTAAGAACACGAATTCCCTGAACGTCGACTTCAAAGAAGTGTTCTTGTTTGCTGTTTAAAAGGTTTAGGTCAGTGAATTTTTTTTCTAGGCTCGCTATCTCTTCTGTCCTCAGTCCCTGTAATAATTTTGGAATATTTTTAACCAAAGGAAATTATTTTAAATACTTATGTTTGAACTGCTTTACTATGTAGACGATGACTTATATTTAAAGATAAAACCAGTAAAAAAACGTGTTGCGCCGATCCCAAAACAAAAACTGCGACACCAGAACAGTAGAAGATGATGAGTGTGTATAAAAATATCTTTGTCACTCCATTTTTAGGGATCTATACCCAAAGGGTAAAAATAAAATCCTGCCTACCACTACAATTTTACTGTCCGTCTGTTTATCACCAGGCTGTAGGTATCTTATGAACGGGAT
Organism: Mythimna loreyi; assembly: GCA_029852875.1. NCBI lineage: Eukaryota > Metazoa > Arthropoda > Insecta > Lepidoptera > Noctuidae > Mythimna > Mythimna loreyi. Next base: position 11,247,669 of record CM056780.1, on the reverse strand, counting down.
TGTTGAAATTTTCACGTATTGTGATGTATTTTATTTCTGTAAACGACAAATATTTAAGTGGGCTCCCATACAAAAAACGTGATTATTCAACAAACAATCACTGGGACGGTTGAAACTAAAAAAATGTACTTGTGTAATATTCTTTGATACGGAATCCTTCGAGCGCCAGTTGCATTCCTAATTCCACTTGCCATATTAAATGTTTTTGGGCGATATAATTATAACATTACAGAAAAAACCGGCCAAGAGCGTGTCCCACGCTCAGTGTAATATTTCCTAGTTTCCCGTCCGTCACAAACTCGCAGTGTAACAGAAGTCTTAATTACGAATTAATGGCACGAAGTAGCTCATGTATAAATTAATAATAGCGCTGTACGATGGTAATTTCTTAGAAAGCCTTTATAAAGTTCTACTTTCGAGATTTTTTTCAAATTTTTTAAACTTACGATTCAAAAGTTAGAGGGGGGGACGCGTCATTTTTTGGGTTCCGTAGTCAACAAGGAACCCTTATAGTTTGGCCATGTCTGTCTGTCCGTCCGCGGATAATCTCTGAGACCGCTAGCACTAGCAGGCTGAAATTTGGTACCAATGCATATATCAACCACGCCGATAAAGTGCACAAACAAAAAGTGGTAAAAAATGTTTTATTAGGGTGCCTCCCCTATACGTAAAGTAGGAAGTGATTTTTTTTTCATTTCTACCATAACGTATGATATACCTATTGTTGGATTGGTATTTAAAAATAATTTGGGATCTCGTAAAATAATATTTTGATAATGTAAATAATAGCTCCAAAAGTAAAAAATGAGGCGTCCCCCCCTCTAACTTTTGAATCATAAGTTTAAAAAATCTCAAAAGCAGAACTTTGAGTAAGCTTTCTAAGGAAAATTGTTTTGAACTTGATAGGATGAACAGTTTTTGAAAAATAAAAAAAAAACGTTCTGAACTAATTTTGTAATGTAACCGTACGTGCAAGCATTTTTTTTAAACTTTTTTACATATTTCATTATCCTGAGCGAATCTTCTTTCAAATAAAAATACAAAAAGTATAAAATCGGGTGACGTTAATTAAAATTACCACCGGTTACAGCGCCATCTCTCGGGAAAATGGGTTACTATTTTTTACATGGGCTACTGGGTTCTGTTACATTGTGAGAAATTTGTGACGGATGGGAAACTACGGAACCCTACACTGAGCGTGGCCCGACACGCTCTTTTATTTATTTACTTTTAGAGCGATTATTCCCGAAAATATTTACATTATCAAAAAAATATTTTACGGGGCCCCTAATTATTTTTAAATACCTGTCCAAAAATATATCGCACGTTAGGGTAGAAATGAAAAAAAAAAAAAAATCTACGTTTACATATTTTACCAGATTTAAATATATAATTACTCGCTACTGTAATATTTCATCAGGATGGACACAATATTCTAGTATTTTAAATCTGTTTTTAAAAATCCCTTTATTATTAGATCAGCTGCCTTTACACTTATACAATGACTGAAATGGTCACTTAAATGAGAACCAAACCTGCAATTTACAGGACGTGAAGCTCGTAGTCTCCAACTCAGTTACAAGGATGTACATGTTTTATTAGCAACTATGACCAACTGCATCCTATTATTTCTATTCTATCCAATTTATATGACCTATTATCGGTTGGCAATTATCAGTTTTTCCTGAGGATGTGGTTACAAAATGATACGACGTATGTTAAAAAAAAATAAAATCATTTATTCAATCAAAATCACAGCCACTGCAAAACAAAATTGCATTGCCTAAACGCCTCAGTACCAGTACCCAGCAAAGTATACCTGTAAGTAAAATAAAAAAGCATTAATTAGGAAGACGTCTCAGAAATATCTAACCATTATTTCGTTTTAGAAGTAATCAGATTATTAGGTATCTTCAAAGTTTTCGAGATATATGCTTGTCTATTAATATTCATCATTACAAGAAAGATAAGGGCAAGTTCAGTAGGAGTATACTTTAAAAATTTAATATGTATCATAAACAATTAACATCTTCATTGAAAATGCTATCACGAAATAGCGAGATTTTCTGCTGTCGTGAATTACAAGTTTTTTTTTCAGCAAGGGAATAAATTAAGTAAATCTGCATTTATGGACATTATGTAAATCTTTATAATTACCTAATTATTTTTGGGTCCATTGTAACAGTGCTGGTGCTGTAACAGGTTCATCCTGAAATTAATTTCACTAATTAGAAAATATTTATTATTATTTGTAACTTAACGAAATCAGAATAGTTTCAGTTGTTACCATACCATTATTTTTCCCCACGATTTTGTGAGACAGGGATAACAGATATTCATCATTTTAATTAAGACAAATTAATTTTAAGCCTAATATTTAAATATGTAATGTAAAATAATCTCAACTAATTAGCTTGTTATATCCACAGTTGAGCAAAGACATTCCTTTTTCTTTTCCACAACAGTAATTATTAACCATTGCAAATTAAACTTGTTTGGTAAGATCCCAGTTCATCTCTACACATTTGGCTTTGTCTTGGTCTGCTGCTATCTCGCTTACCTAAGGGACCCAGTAAGTGCTTTGTTGTGTCCACAGCTCAGTGGCAAATGTTAAAGAAACGTAATAAAAATTAAATTTGACTTACGATTATGATATGTTGCTCATTTCTACTTCTCTCTAGACTTATTTTTTTACTTTTGTGTTTTATTCCATGTTGACGTTTATGGATCTGTAAGTAATTTCATCCAATTTAATATAATGGAAATTAAGTTAATCTGAGTTTTGGTAACTTTACTAATAAGTTCAGATGTTACCATACCATATTTTTCCCCACGATTTAGTGAGACAGGGATAACTAAGATATTCATCATGTAATACAATGATTATTCTTATGAAAAAATCTAAATATAATATTTTAATACTTACAAAGGTAGGCATAGCTTTTGTTATAACATCTTTGAGTCTATTCATGTAAGTTGAGCCCATTTCACCTGAAAATATTTAACTTATTAATATTGGTAGTCTTCTGTGTATATTTATAAGATTAGGTGGATATAAACTCAGTTGTTACCATACCATTATTTTTCCCCATGGCTTTGTGAGACAGGGATAACAGATATTCATCATTTAATTTTGCCCTAATGTTAACAAAATAGTTTTACAAAAATTATCTTACCTCTTTATTCAAATTTCTGTCTTATTTTTCAGCACTTATCTCCTCCGGCGTCAATTTATCTAAAATAATAATACAAAATTATTGAACAGTTCTGTAAATGTCTTGAAGAAATAACTACTTGTTTTAAATATGATCAGTTTTTTAAATTTTCATCAAAATTATAAGATATATGCTTGTTACCATCATTTCAAATGAAGTTTGTTGTTATTTTAAAATGTAATTTACTGACCTTAAGTTTGTGAGGCATCTATTGCGTGTTCTGACTGATATGACAAGCATTAATGCACAGTTTGAATTCTGAAAAAAATAAAATAAAGAAGTTATTAATTGAATGCTTATAGTAACTGATTGATGGTAATGTACAGTTTTATGATCAGTAAATCGGATCAACACATTTGTTCAGACTGGGGCGATTTATATTCATCATGAAAGGGTAAAATATATGTAGTACATGTATATATCGTCGCCTGTAAAACGAGAACCTCATAAAAGCGAAAATGACTACCTCCTAAAATAATAATTTCACCATTTATTTATAAATGTCTACTGTTTAATCTCTAAAAAAAGTTTCTTTATGAAAGGCCCCCAAGTATTTTTTTTTACGATTTTATTTGGGATTCATCATGATTTTCATTGTAATACATTACTTTTTTGTGTGGAATGGCATACTGTAGTTTTTTTTTTTTTAGAATTGTAATAAAATTACATTCCCATGTTTTGCATTCTAATGTAACATGGGACAATAACACTTATAATAATAATAGCTTACCTCTCTTTGCATTTGCTTTCTGCTACAAGCTTTCAAAAACTGTCCTATATTAATTGAATTTTCTTAGATTCCTAAAACAAAAAGATTGTATTTTAGTTAAACTGCCCTTTTTATCATCCTAAATTGTATAGCAATTATAAGTTATCAGGAAATCGGATCAACACATTTGTTCAGACTGGGGCGATAAATAAATCATCATTATAAATTTACAGTTTAGTAAAAATATTTTAAGAGCCTGCATACCTTTGGCACAGAGATGTCTGTGAAAACTCTTCGTGTTCTAGCAATTAAATACACATTATACTGATTCCTGAAACAAGAAAATTTCTGTTAGTACTACTGCATTTTCTATTACCATAAACTGTGTGAAATTATTTTGGTTATCAGTAAATCGGATCTACACATTTCTTCAGACTGGGGCGATAAATAATCATCATGATAAGTGATATTTCTTTTTAATTAAGACAAAACATTAAAGAAATAAAATTACCTGGCTGATGCTCCAGTAGCATTAGTATTTAATTGCATTGACATAATCATGTTATTTCTTATAATTCTGAAACAAGCAGAAATCAAATTAATAAAATAAAGATATAAAATACTTTTAAGTGTAAAGGGATGTTAATTTTTTTTCAGAAATGATCAATCATCAGAATTCAGATAGGGGCGATACTATAAGTCATCATTAAGTTTATTTTGGCTACTAAATGTTTATTGGATCTGTAGTAATCTTTGAAACATTCAAAAATGTATGTTCCTTTGCACTATTGTTGTGATGTTTTTTCAGTTATAAAACATTCATAGTCTGCCAGGGGCAATACTTTTAGTGCACCTTCAAATTAGCCGCTAAGTCATCATCATCATCAGCCTTTTTAATGTTCCCACTGCAGGGACACAGGCCTCCTCTCTCTAGGACAGGGAATGGGCCATGACCCACCACGCGGGCCCAGAGCCGCCAAGTGCTGCGCTGCAATTGAGCTACATTGTTTTTTTTTTTTTTTCTTTAAATAAAAACCTGCGCTTTTCGCTCGACTAATTTGAAAGCACCCTTGGTAATAATTTTAATATTTCTTATGTGATAAATACCTTCATTGGTGCTCATGTAAAATTCAACCATCTGTCAACAATAAAAATTGCAAGATTAATAAATTATAAAACAACAACTACAAAAATGTTTTAATATGTGTGTTTGTCACACTCAACCCTTGGACATACAACCATGACAACTGGATGTCTTACACAGAGTGTGATAATGTTCCTATCCAGAGTCACGCATGAACCACTTGACAGTGCACACATCGGCTTTGGTAGGGTCATCACTGTAGAAGTGGAAGTTATGAAGCCTTTGCCCTGCTGACAATAGTAATACTAAGATTTAGAAGTTATGTCTAAAATATTTACCTGAGATGTGGGAGGATCAGCTCTCGATTCATTGCTCTCTGAGTCCAACACGTTATTTCTGTTCAGCTGTATCAAACTTGGTTCCCATAATTATGATGATTGTCAAGTGTTATCATATTTTCACTGGTTCTGAGAACAACAGAGAAGTCACACTATATTAAATGGGTCAAACATGTATGTTGTTAAGAGTCATGATTTACGCATTTGTCACACTCAACCCTTGGACATACAACCATGACAACTGGATGTCTTACACAGAGTGTGATAATGTTCCTATCCAGAGTCACGCATGAACCACTTGACAGTGCACACATCGGCTTTGGTAGGGTCTTTTTGACAATTACAGACCCAGCTATTGAGATATAATTATCTATTATTGTAGTTTCTTTTGAGAGTTGGTCTCTAAATTAGTTTTAGGAAGTAGGAAGGTTATAAAAAGCAAGATATTAAAGCCAAAATCAATTACCTGAAAAAAGTTCCATGTGGCATGATAACCTTTCAATTTGGTATTACTTTCTCCAAATTCAGTTTTTTCTGCAAACAATAGAAAAGAAAAATTATGTTAAATGTATTTGAACATGGTGCTGCATGTGTTCCATGCATGGCCATGTTCTGAATTGCATCAATAACATATACATGATATAATCACTTTTGATGCAAATTCAGAAATTAGCCATGCAATCCAACCAAATTTTAGAGTCACAAAATGTAAGGGCTATTGAGTACAATAGTGATGTTGCATGTTGGCTGGATTCACAATATAATCACTTTTGATGCAAATCAGAACTAGGGGCACATTGTTGCACATTTGTCACACTCAACCCTTGGACATACAACCATGACAACTGGATGTCTTACACAGAGTGTGATAATGTTCCTATCCAGAGTCACGCATGAACCACTTGACAGTTCACACATCGGCTTTGGTAGGGTCTTCGCAAGTCCAGAACCACAAGCCTTTTTGAACATAAACATTATTTTTAGATAAAGCTACTCACCAGTAAAAATAGAAAGCTGCCAAATTCTTGCAGCACAAAGTGTCAGTATACCTGGGAAAGAAGAAATAAAGCATTTTTAATTTTGGCATTAACATTTAATTCAGAAAAATTATAGAATTTAAGCTACATCAGTAAGGTGGTAAGTTTGAAATCATGAGTTTCATACGAACGAGACTAAAATTAAATTCATCATGAAAATTCCATGTTTTTCAAATAACAATCATTTCAAATCTAGGTTAAAGTAGAATTAACTTACATTGAGTATTGTAGATCAGCATTTTGTTGATTATCAACCTGAAAATAAAACAAAATCTTACTTTAGACTTCATTTTACAATGCTTCAACAATCAATTATGAAAGTGTTGTATCAGCAGAGTGGTGTGTTTGAAATCATTGATTTTCATCCGAACGAGACTAATAAAGAATTCATCATGTTGAATATTATCAAAGTATCACAAAAGAAATAGAGATCAACTAACCTCAAATCATTTGACTGAACCAAGTGCCTGGCCGCAACTGAAAAGTAAAACATTTTAAGTAAAGAAAAAACATCACATGTTCTCCAATATCAACTTCACTCACCTATTGTCAGTCATAGGACTGTACATGAGAAACAATAACACAAGTAAATTGGCTTAGAGTAATTCTTTATTTATTTCTGTCCCATGATAACACAATAACCTGCGTGAGGCACTAAAGAATTACTTCTTCGCCGGTTTCTTGGCGCTGGGCTTCTTGGTGCGCACCTTCTTGGCGGCCGCCTTGGGCACGTTCTTCTTGCCGAAAGTACCAGCGCGCGCCGCCTTCACCTTCAAGCTCTTGAACACTGCTGTTCTCGCGCGATTCCTCTTCACACGCGCTGACGTCAACTTGAAACGGTCGTAGTCGGTCATCTGTGCACGTTTTTCTTTGTTGGCCAACTTAGTAGCCCACTGGCTTTCTGTCCACTTTTCATTAAGCTTAGCGTCCGTCCATGCTTTCCTCACCACGCGAGTGGGCGCTGTGAATGGGTAGCTCAGGCGGAACTTGGTGAGATGCAACTGGTTGAGGCGGAGCTGTTGACGTGAGACACCGCTGCAAGGCCCGTCGACGAGAGCGCGGGTCTGGTCAATAATGTCGACCACACTCACTAACTTTCCCTTCAAGGGACCGTCGGCTACCAGGGCAACACGCCCTGGCTCTACAAACCGCGCGAAAGGCATGACGTCCTGGAAACAGACGATTGCAGGTTAATTTCACTCAACATCACGACAATGCCGTCACTTGCCGATTATCACTGCAGGTAATAAACCGAAAGTGGGCGAAAATATTTTGCAATACTGAATATACATATAGTCACGAGGACCCGACATCATTTAAAATATATATAAACTTAGAATTCACTTGGATCAAAACGGATAAAATTATTCTAACCTTACAACGTCTGTACTATAAACACTGTTTTCACGAAAAGAGTTTCCGTTTGTCATGTCAAGTTGACATAAAAATTACCAGTGTTGCCATAACAAAATTATTATTTTTAGTCTATGGTTTGAAACTAAACTTTTATGAAAATATTCGAGTCCTTTGAAAACTGGTCGTTGTTGTTGTCTCGTATTTAAACATTCGCAGAAGTGAAATGAGAGCATACAATCCGTTCCAAATGAGAATAGGATCGATGGCAATGTTGTGACGTCACGTCAAACTGTCAAATCGAAGAAATTAGGTAGAGTAAACAAAAAAAGATGTTTAAAAAAAATAATTTACGTACGAATCGTGAGTGAAAAAAGTTTTATCAGAATACAGTTTTTCAATATTGTTTATTTCTGTTTCACTGTGTGATGTGTCTGAGTAATGGTAGATAGAAGAAAAAGGCAAATTGTTTCTAACAATGAAAATAAGAAAGAAAATACTTTTTCTTGTAAAGTATTTATGACTTAAAACAATATATTTGGCAAATTTATATTAAACCCTAACGTTTTTACTTCAACTAGAATTAAATAAAATTTAGTAATAAAAAGTAAAAAAAAAACTTTTTAATGATACGCAAATAAGATTTTTTTGCAAACCGTACTTTTCACTCAAAATTTGACAGATCGAGGTTATTGACTTTCCTGTTCTTATTTGGAACGCATAATACACGTGCATATTATGAAGCGGATGAAGAAAAAGAATCCGTACATTCGACACGAGTAAGATTGTTGAAGATTTTTGCGGGATGTCCTCAAGTGAAGTTCAATGGCTGTTTTAATTATTCACAAATTAAATCATAGTGGATATTGTAATGTAAAATTAGTATCGTTTTGTATTTCAAGTGTTTACGCAACTGCAAAATATATAGAATCAATGAAATAGGCGCGCTAAAATGGAGTTGAGAATTTGATTGTAGTTTTGGCTACCTCAGCAAAGTTTTCCAAGAAGGCTGATTCGACACATTGGCTGCTAAATGCTACAAAAAAAATAATAGAAGGTTTTGCACGCACATTCTACTGTTAAACAAATAAACTAATTATGCAGAGACATAGCTTAAAAAACTCAGTATCCAAGCGCCCTTTATAAAAAAATCTTATTGTTTGTGGTCTTTACCGTTATCTCAATGGTTTATGAATTTAGCGCTAAATTTAAATGTTGCTAGGCAACATAGTGAATACAACAAATACTTTATCAGACTTTATATTTGTTAGGCTGCGTAATAAACGATATATATGAATAAAACTGGTCAGCAAATATGCGGTTAAAATACTCTAAAACGCTTTTAGAAGCTCAGGTAAACGAATCAATATATTTTCGTAAATTACTTCTTACTTGTTCCAAACTAAATAATGTTGGGTGATATTAATTCTTAATGGGTGCTAATTAAACAGGCTTCTTTTTAATATCATAATTGGCCCCCAAAAATGTATGTTGCCTTCTAAATTACTAAGTCAGCCACAATTAACGAGCATCTAAATAATACTATCATGACCACTAGTTATCTTCTATGTGAACCACTCTAAATACAACTCAGCACGATAGTTATTTTTTAGCATCTAAATTTGTAACATGCATTCTAACAGTAAACTTCTAAAATAGTGTTAAATGACTTAAAAAAATATGTTTATTTAGCTTCTAATTTTTTAACTCCGTATGTCTAAAATGTAACTCATCCTATATTAATTGACCGTCAAAAGTTTGCTAAAAATGTCATCAAATATATACTATTGGCCACTAATATTACCAGACGCTATTATGGAGAGACAAAATAAATGACTTTATTTTGGAAAAATCAATTTGTTTATTGAATTAGCGTCATTTTACGAATGGTAAATAATACAAACGTAAAAAGAATGTAGGTACCTACCTGGACAAAAAAGAAAATAAAACAACTATTGGATAATTAACGCAGCTCGCGCTTTAGTTGACCTTCCACGCTTTCTTTTTAATCCCAGTGGTTGTGACTTCGCCTCTAACGGTGGCGTCACGTATTTCGGTCTGATGGCAAGGCCTATCAAATGCTTGCAGCTTTACTTGTGATAAAAGTCTGAACAATCACAGCAACCAGTAAACCACTTGGTCTGATTGTTCGATAGTATTACGTTCCAACCTGAAAAAAACACTTTTTTGTTTTCTTCAAAACTCCTGAATTTGCTCTCAGCTTAATTAATTTTGAATGAGTTGTTGCCTGGAATTAAATACGTGGTGCTGGCTGGTGTTGAATGCACAACTCTAATTTTGGTATCAGTTTTAGCGATAAAAGAATATAATGTATTATAATACATGCTAAGTTATAATAAATGATGCTTTCTGTCGAAGCTTAAATTATATTTTTTTGAGGACAGTGCATTGAAGCTGTAAAACATAAAATGGTGACGAGATGTAAAATCCGTGGCCGAGTTAGTAAATTAGGTGGCAATGTATAAATGAGAAGGACAAGTCACAATAATTGATAATCTTTACTTGATGCTTTTTATAGAATATTTAGTTGGCGTTGTAAAAAGGTCGAATTAGTTTATTAGAGGCTATGTTATTTTCCCGTTGCTTAGTTATAAAATTAGAAGCTAAATCCCGTGTCCAATAAATAATTTTGTGGCTAGACTTATAATTTCCCATTCTTAATTACTTATTTAAATTTATAGGTACAGTATGCACTAGTAAAATAAATTTTGAAAGCCGCTTTATTCCAGGACACAGAATATCCTATAGCGGATATCTGCTGGTCTCCGAACAACGTAAAGCTCGCAGTGGCAACATGTGACCGATTGGTGCTGTTGTTTGATCGCGAGGGCACCCGACGAGACAAGTTCGCCACCAAACCTGCCGACTCTGCAGCAGGGAAGAAGTCGTATGTTATTACAAGTAAGGAAATACAGTACAGGTCCGTTTTGTATCTACTTACTGTACAAACTAGCACGAAACTAGTTTCACAAATTGACCTGAAAAAGAAAAATTAACTTTAACGCACACTCATTCAAATTGAGTAGAAAAGAACATCTACCATCGGGACACGAACTGCAGTGGCCAATATGAAAATCTCTGAATCGAATGCGGGTTCAAGTTTGTCGCTGCAGAGATATTTTGGCCAAATGGGGCTTCCTTGACCCATAGTAAATACAGTGCCACTGTGGAGCCCGTTCACAGGATATGCGTCACCTCCTTTCCTTCTCCGCGTGCACTACTATCTGCATCTTTAATGACTTGTAAGAGGCCAACGAAAGAGCTGTCCAGGTGGCTAAGTATTGGTCGGACAAAATTTGAATCAAATCGACACGAAAAGAAGAAGTAGAAAATTTTGAGATTCAATAATTTATTGGATATAGTCGTATTATTTAAGAAAGAAAAACATCGATTAAACAAAAGATTCTCTGCCAAACTAAACTTTATTTTGGCGTTTTATTGATTTTTTGTAAAATCATTTATTTTTATTACTTTCTGTACTATTCATTTATTTGTTCCTTTCTAGGTATTTCATTTAGCGATAATTCAGAATTGCTAGGCGTTGCTCAGAGCGATAACATGGTGTTCGTATACCGCGTGGGGGCAGACTGGAGTGGCAAGAAAGTCATCTGCAATAAATTTCCTCTGACTGGCGCCCCCATGTCGCTGCTACCTGCAGATAACGGGTTTTATACCGGAACTAGTGACGGGAAAATAAGGTGAGGGTTTGTATAAATAAATCTAGAAGTCAAAACTATTAATTTGGTGAAAACCAAATTTAATTGCGGATATTGGTGAGTGACTCTGACTTTGAAATTCTTTTTTAGCAGTTAAAGTACTACTACTCAATTTTCCTTTTGTGACCATTTCAAAAACATAAGTTGCAGTAGTGACTCCTACCTGACTAAAACTGTTATATGATTGTTATTCGATACCTCATAAGTACATATTAAGTTGGAGTTTTGGGTTTCGAAAGTTTCTAAATGGTAACTAGGACTTCAGGCGTTATTTATTAGGGTTCCGTAGTCAACAAGGAACCCTTATCTTTTTTCGTATTGCCTCTTAAAATATTGCGTTGGATGAAATAATATGCATAACGGGGCCTCTTGGGCCGTGTCTCTTCAACGGAAGCATGGTTGTACTTCCGTTGAAGATACATGGCTCATTCGTTGGATGGGGCCCCATAAAATTAGTGCCGTTGTGATTTATAAACTGTTAATTAGTTTATAATGTGCCACACAGATCCCTAGACTGCAAGAGTAACAAGAGTAGCAGCATGTGGACGGGCGGTGCTTGCTGCGTGTCGCTGGCGCGCGGCGGCGAGGGCACGCTGGCGTCCGGCCACGTGGACGGCACGCTCTACCTGAACGGACGGCTGCTGTTGCGATATGCGCTGCCTCCCACTGCACTGGTCTTGCTGCCTCCTTATGTATGTTTTATAAAATTTACAAGTTTTGTTTTTGCTTTATTTCTAAGTATAGATACAAAACCGACCTTTTCTATCAGTAACTATTCCTGAAGCCGGCACGGGCTTGCGGACGGCGAGCGATGGGTAGCTCGCCGTCCGGTTGTCTGGTAACAGTCCGGACCAAGCACAAGACGTTGACGGCGCGCTCTGTTCCCGCACGTCACAAGGTTGTCAGTAAAGCCGTAGGGACTCTGCAAGCCTACTGGGGCCCAGGGTCTCTTTCTGAAAGGGAAGGTTTGGCCCCAGTGCGAAAGGTAGAGAAGGAACTGGGTGAGGTTTTTAGTCAGTAAGAGTCTGACACTGTTTTCCGCTCCGCCCAAGAGCGGGATTCGTAATTGGATGATTTTTGCCCACCATAAAAAAAAAAACCCGGATAGGAAGACTTCAAAGACTAGCCAATCAACCTTTCTATTATAAACTATGGGTCTGTACAAAATTTCGCGTTTCTATAAATTTACTATACTAACTCATTATTCTTTGTATGAATTCTTTCGTGGCTGTGGAACGGAATGCAAAAGCAAACGAAGGTACAAAAGTGGAATTTAGTCCGTAAAAGTATAACACTGAAGAAGGATGGCCATTTTCAAAACAGGAAAAGTTCTAGTATTCTTAAATAGGTACTTTTTTTTATTAGCCGTTCCTGTCTCACTGCTGAGCAAAGGCCTCTCCCAAGTTCCTCCAGACATTCTTCTTCCGCATCGTCCTGATTACTTTCATTATTTGAACATAATTGTTGTGTAACTTTTTTTTGCTTTATTTAATAGTTTTAGTAGTTGATCGGTAGATGATCCAACCCAGACTTTTCCGAAGGTCATCAGACAGGCCTTCTATGATGTTTCCAGTTGATAGTGGGCTCGTGTGACGGGCGCGTGTCGGTGTATGAGGCGCAGCGCGGCGCTCTGTTGCGCAGCTTGGAGCCCCAGCTGCCGCCCGACCGACGAGACCTCATATCAGCCGCTCCTAGTCCTTCTGGGCAGGTCTGTTGTACTATGATCAGCTTATATGATACTAGCAACCCGCCCCAGCTTCGCACGGGTGCAATATTATATAAACCTATCTTTTGAATCACTCTATCTATTAAAAAAACCGCATCAAAATCCGTTGCGTACTTTTAAAGATATAAGCATACATAGGGACGCGCAACTTTGTTTTATACTACACTAGCGACCTGCCCCAGCTTCGCACGGGTACTGATATTGAATATATTATGCATGTATTATATACATAAAAATAAAAATTCTCTCTTAGAGGAAGTCCAGTCCCGTGCGAAGCTGGGGCGGGTTGCTAGTTCTTTATATAAATCATTCTAAATCAAACCCAAATGTGTCGTATTTGATTCAGTGCTTGTTAATAAATAAAATACCGAAAAGCACTCACTTTTCTCCTTAGATCAAGCCCTCTTTTTACTTGATTTACTTTTTCTCCACGTTGAAGACTTCATGAACTTTTAGAAACTCCTTTTTTTATAGTGTTCATTTTACAGGTAAATTTTTAATATTATAGACAGTGGCATTCGGAGTGTTCGATGGTTGCCTAGTAGGCGAAGTAAAAGAATCGGGAGGGGTGGAGCTTTCAATGCTGAACATTCCCAACTTCTACGCGGCGCGCGCGCTGGCGTGGAGCGGGGACGGCACCAAGCTAGCACTCGCTTCGCAGACGGGCGCTGTTATACAGCTTGAAGCTGTATTAAGGTACCGAAGTTACTATGTTGCTTGGCTTTAGTGTAGGTATTATGTATTTGTAAATAGATTGCTGGTTCAACTCAACTTCTATAAACTAAAAAATCTATTTATAATATAAAATATAATAATCATTATGATTTATTTGCTAATTACATAAAGTTATTGAAAATATAACACAGTCCATATTAGCAAATAAATCATTATAAAAATAGGTATAGTAAATTCAGTCCAATCATAATTACACCTTGAGGCATGGAAATCACAAGCTGTATTATTTTATCACACTTTCTTACAAAAAAATATTTGAAATAGTAGGTACAATGTAATTATTTTTCAAATAACAAAGGAAACATAATAATCATTTGAAAAATTTAAGTTCAAAATATCATTAACTAGCGACCCGCCCCAGCTTCGCACGGGTGCAATGTTAACATAAACCTTCCTCTTGAATCACTCTATCTATTAAAAAAAACCGCTTTTAAATCCGTTGCGTACTTTTAAAGATCTAAGCATACATAGGGAAAAAGCGACTTTGTTTTATATTATGTAATGATAAAAAAAAACGTCATGATACAAGTGAATAAAATTTTATCGTTGACATTGGATTGTCGACCGTTTCACTTGTCTCCCTAGTAGGTACACCTACACCGTCATAAAAGCGTGCTTCTGTTCGGCTTTGTACAGACGCTGGGTGTGGCGCGACACCGTGGAGGTGCAGCACGTGAGCGCGCGCCAGCTGGTGCTGTCCCGCCTCGCCAACGACGCGCTGCCGCTCACCGTCACCACCAAGCAGGCGCCCGACATATTCAACGTGAGGTTCATTGGTTAGTTACTTTACTTCTGTTTTTAAAAATAAAAGACAAAGTCCTGATTCATTCACTGACTTGTCAAAGCTCAGTATTTGAACCAAGTACGCTAACTTATAAAGAGGTCCCTTTTTTTAAATTTATTTACCACATTTCGTTCCCATCTCTTATGGGAGAAATGAAGTTTGTGTGAAGCAACTAACGATTCATAAGTAAATGTGAAAGTGTAAAATCAGCGAGTTCAGTACATTTTGACCAATCAGGTCAACATAAAGGTACCTACACAGTACAGCCGTAAGACCTTGGCGTGTCTGAAGTTATGGTCTGCGAATTTTAGCGCTCGAAAACTCGTACAAAAGTAAAGATTAAAAAAAATGCCAATAACAGTTTTTAACAGCAATAATAACTGCAAATTGCATATATTTGTTTAAATCATTTCTTTTTGTACGAGTTTTCAAGCGCTAAAGTTCGCAGAGTGCCAAGATCCGAAGGCCGTAGGTACTGTAGCGAACAGCAGATTTTTTTTAGGGGATAGTTGCCATTTTTGTGGGGAGGCTATCTATCCTGTAAGGCATTTATATGGATCAGGCAACTATCCCAAATGTGGGATAGATGTTACAAAATATAGAGGTCCGCTAAAATAGCTAATACTCCAAAAATACAAAAGAAAATGTTTTTAAATAATTTTAAATTGGTCAATGAAAAACCAAAGTGCTGCTGGTCTTACGCTGAACGCATTTCACTTTTTTTACTCAGAGATATGGAGTGATTTCAAAAAGTGGGGCAACTATCCGGGTTTTACCCTATATAATGGTGATTTTTCTTAATTATGAATACAATGTGTCTAATACTAAGTCTAGTCTAGGAAACATTTGAACCATATCTACTAAACGGAGCTTAATTCAGTGAATATTGTAGTGCTTTATGTATTTGGCCATAATCGTAAACTAGTTTATGAGATGCAGTTTCCTCTTGTAGTAAAACAATTTCCGCTTGGTTGTTTTTAGGTAACGACTGGTATGCAGTATGCCGTACTAGCACCACGTTGATATTGTGTGACATCGCACGAGGTCTGACTAGTGAGGTAATCTAATTGTTATGTATGATTTTTATGCGTCTCTTTACACTAAGGCTTGTCCCAAGTGCAAAGGACAAATAAGGAACGGGGTGGGGTGTTTAGTCAGTACATAGTCTGACACTGTTTCCCGCTCCGCCGAAGAGCGGGATTCGTCATTGGATGATTTTTGCCCACCATAAGAAAAGGAAGTTGTGTTGGAAATACATGTTTGAAAGTCCACTCTTCTCCCTACAGCTTTTAGACTAGCAGTTTACGGTTTTCCACACTTATGCAGAAAAATGAGCAAGCTAGCCCCTGCTACAGTTGGTTGTATTTATCGTATCAAAGTTATGTTCCATATTCTTTATTGTACAAATTACAGTCAATCAAAAATTGAACAGCAACTAGGCTTATTTATTTTATCGTAACCAACAGCAATTAAGCTTATTTATTTTAAGTGTATTGTCAAACGACGTTTGTTTTATACACGTGGTTTTCATTATTATAACACCCTCACCTGCGGCTCAGGATTGTCCACTTGCATCAAAATGTGATATTATTTGGTTGGTAGATCCCGTGGACGGGAAGCGGAGAGC
This sequence comes from Mythimna loreyi, assembly GCA_029852875.1. NCBI lineage: Eukaryota > Metazoa > Arthropoda > Insecta > Lepidoptera > Noctuidae > Mythimna > Mythimna loreyi. Next base: position 11,231,324 of record CM056780.1, on the reverse strand, counting down.
GAGTGTATGCGGCTGTGGGAGGTGCGTGCCTGCTGCATCGAGCTGGGGAACTGAGTGTTGTCGAGTATGGACTCGACAAAGTGCTGCATACTGTGAGTTTATTTATTTAATTTATTTACTCGATTTTGTAAGCGGCTTCGCCCGTGAACATAAAATATAGCCTGTGTCACTCAGGAGTAAAGCAGCTTTCTATTGTTGCAATATTTACCAATCGGACCAGTAGTTCCAGAGATTACCTCATACAAACAAAAAAACAAACTTTGCCTCTTTATTATATTAGTGTAGATTAATTTAAGGCATTTTCTACCAGTCAACCTTTGGGTGATGCAGAGAAACATAGTGGTAGGTGCAATAAAAAGAGAGAAAAAACCAAGAGTTTGATGATACCAACTTTCCATTGATTAATGTATTGGACGAAACAGGAAAATGGACAGCTTTGCACTTCGTTTATTCGAAACCAAACGGGGGAAAGTGACGGCACTGTTGGCGCAGTGGTTGAGCTACGATGCGTGAAGCAGGTTCGATTCTTGCGAGGAACAAATTTTCATATAGCCTACCGCTTTCCAGGTCAGAGTTTCCAGACATGTGTATATGAACATGTTTGTGAACGCATCCGCGATACAGGAGTCATTCTCAGTGTACCCTACACTAAAAGACTATTGAGAAAGAAATGGTAAAAATTTGCCTATAAAAACAGTTCAATTAAGTTCCGAAGATTTTATCGGATCGCAATTTTTATTTGTGACGAAGCTACTACTAGCTAGTGTACTAGAGTAGTGCTATACTTGTGCCTTGTACCGTGCTTCATACTTAATTTAAGGATCCTAGGTCAACCGGAAGCACCTTATGAATTTTGATTCCCTGAAAGTGCCGAAATATGCGTTTTTTGCGACATAAATGGCCGTATCTTTGTTTAGTAAACTTAGAAATTTTATTTTTACTTATTTCACAGCTGCAAGTGTCCGTAGACTTGTGTATTATTATTAAATTTTTGAGTCTCAAGCGAACCGCACACCGATTGTTCGTTAATTGTGTCTGTAATTACGGTGGTCGAAAGGTATTTCAACTCAATAAGTCCCCGAGATAAAGGGTCTTGACAGACAGACGGACGCACGACATATTGATCCTATAAGGGTTGAATTTTTACCTTTTAAAGTACGAAAACTTACAAATAACGAAGTGCGAAAGAAAAAAGCTTCGAAGTCTATTTAATATGTTCAGATCATTATATGTATTCTTTTTTAGGTAAGAACTGAGCGCGTGAACCCGCACGTACTAAGCGTGCGCATCAATGAAGGCGCCGTGGGCGGCACAGAGACCGGGGACCGCAAGCATCTCGCGTACTTACTGGACAGACAGACCATTGCTGTTGTCGATCTTACTACTGGTAAGTTATCATTACTATACTTCAATTTCCTTTTGATATTATTTATTTATATTATGCGTTCCAAATAAGAACAGGAAAGTCAATAACCTCGATCTGTCAAATTTTGAGTGAAAAGTACGGTTTGCAAAAAAATCTTATTTGCGTATCAATCAAAAGTTTTTTTTTTGCTTTTTATTACAAAATTTTAGTTAATTCTAGCTGAAGTAAAAACGTTAGGGTTTAATATAAATTTGCCAAATATATTGTTTTAAGTCATAAATAGTTTACAAGAAACACTATTTTCTTTCTTATTTTCATCGTTAGAAACAATTCGCCTTTTTTTCTATTTACCACTCCTCAGATACATCACACAGTGAAACAGAGATAAAAAAAAATTGAAAAACTGTATTCTGATTAAACTTTTTTCATTCACGATTCATACGTAAACTATTTTTTTTAAACATCTTTTTTGTTCACTCTACCTAATTTCTTCGATTTGACAGTTCGACGTGACGTCACAACATTGTCATCGATCCTATTGTCATTTGGAACGGATTGTAACTTTATTGCACACCTTAGCTTATCATAGGACAAACATTAATAAAAAATAACACTACACACATACATAACACTACTGTTACACACTATTGTTAACTTTAACTTTTTATAATGGAAAACTATCTGTAATAGTAACATGTAATAGTAATGGTATCACCACGCATGGCGAGTATCTATCCTTACGTTGTTGAAACCTCTACGGTTCGGACTAAGCGTTTCGCTTCATCTTTCATTCCGCGCACATCGAATGACTAGAACAATTTGCCTGCTACGGTCTTCCCATCCGATTATAATTTGGGTGTCTTCAACGCTAGAGTGAATAGGCTTTTAATAAACTAATGCACCTCACCATCAACGATTGCCTCACTGCTTACCATCAGGTGGGATCGCAGTCAAACATTAGTTTATAGCAAATAATTTAAAAAAATGTTTCTCTATTTACGTATTTTCATCAAGCTCATGCATATTTCGCATAGGAGGGTGGACCTACTGGTTGTATTACAACGTCCCAACCAAGGTGACCTTGCTAGTTCAATCAGTGTAGACGGTGGATGTAAACCATGACTTTCAACGCCCTTGATTGGGAGGGCCGTTATCCCAACCGTTGTAAAACATGATCTTCAACGGTCGGTTCGGTTGCGAGGACCGTTTTTCCAACCACAGTGATTGAATTTTGAACGTGTTTGGGCGTTGTTTATTTCCAAGTACCATTTACATTACCAGAGGCGGGGCAAGACTTAAATTGACACATTCAATTATTTAGACAAGATATATTTTGCGAGGCTCTCTGATGGATGACGCGCAAGAGGACGGATTGTATTCAATAAAATATAAAACCATATGTCGTAGATTAGTATTGTCATAGCCGGCTTTTTTTTTATTGCGTATGAACTTTTAGGAATCTTCATTGAACTTTACTTATATTATTGTTTTTGCATTGTTTACGTTGAGAAACCAGACATTGAACCCACATACACGTATAAAACGTTTTGGGAACACGTTAATTGTGTGTACAGCCAAGGAGTGGAATTCCTTGCCGGAGTCTGTGTTTTCTGATCTCTACGTCAAGAGTGAATAGGTTACTTCTAGGTAAGCGCGCTCCATCGTCGACCGCATCGTCGCTTTCCATCAATTTTCTCAATTTTTTATTGTTTTGTGGGATACCACGAAATTGTACAATACAAAACTTGATGTTCTGCAGGTATACAGTTGGGTCAGTGGTGGCACGAGGCTAGAGTGGACTGGCTGGAGCTGAACGAAAGTGGGCAGTTACTGCTCTTGAGGGATACGAGACGAAGACTAGCTTTATTACGTCTAAATAACGGTGACAAGGAAATCATAGCAAGTGGGGTCTCGTTCGTGCAGTGGATCGAGAATAGCGATGCTGTGGTCGCGCAGACACCGACTCATCTACTTGTCTGGTAAGCTAAAACATTGAAACTACAGTACAGCCGTCGCATCTTGGCGAGTCTGTAGTTAATTTTGGCGCTTGAAAACTCGTACAAAAATAAAGGTTTTAAAAAAATAAATGCCAATATCAGTTTTTAACAGCAATAAGTTCAACTGCAAATTGCATTTTTTTAAACCATTAATTTTTTTACGAGACTCGCCAAGACCCGACGGCCGTACTGTACTTTGTAATTAAAACGTTCGCTAAAGTCGAATAAATATGTCTCAGGTTACGGAAATCTATCTTCCCATGACCAACTAACTTTCTGTTAAATGGTTTGAATCGTGGGGCGGCTGCAGGCTTAGACCCTTGGTCATCTTTTTTTATTACCCATGGACAGTAGGCCGTAATAGTTTTGCTTAGTAGAACGGCCTCTCTTATACCCTATTTAGCTTCACGTGTTACTGTTGGTAATTTACTATGTTGTTCTCTTGTCTTATATTAAAACAGTAATTAATTATTATATATCTATACTAATATTATAAAGCTGAAGAGTTTGTTTGTTTGTTTGAACACGCTAATCTCAGGAACTACTGGTTCGAATTGAAAAATTCTTTTTGTGTTGAATAGATCATTTATTGAGGAAGGCTTTAGGCTATATAACATCACGCTGCAACTAATAGAAGCGAAGAAACAACGGAAAATGTGGAAAAAACGGGGAAAATTATTCATCTTTGAGGGCTTCCGTTGCGTGCGCTGCCAAAACGGTTTAAAATACCAAAAAAATATGTATGAAAGAATTATTCCTCTTAAAATAATCTAAAAAAATGTCCGCGACAGTATATGTCTATCTTTTAAGATTAACTTACTAGAACCGTTTTTATGCGAATCAAATTTAGCCAATTTTTACCGATTATTTGTTAGAGTTCTATCAACATAATAATATAATCTTTATCCAAATAAATGTGTTGTTGATTAAGAGTATGTAATTGTAAACAAAATTGTCTTTGACATCATTTAATTTCAATGAACATCTTAGAAGATATTACAATTTTAAAATAACTCCGATATAAAATTCACACGCGATGCATGATGTGCTAAACTTGACGCTGCGCCTGGCCGGCGGGCGAGGAGAGGGGTTGCTTACGGGCGGCGCGGATGGGTTTTTTTTTATGGTGGGTAAAAATCATCCAATGGCGAATCCCGCTCTTGGGCGGAGCGGGAAACAATGTCAGACTCTTACTGACTAAACAACCTACCCCGTTCCTCCCTTGCCATATTCCCAGAGCCCCGGTATAACGCTTTCGCACCAACCCTCAGTTGCAGGAGGCTTCGCCCCTGAAGGGCCCCACAGTTTGCTGACAACACCTTAAGGCGCGCGGGAGCAGTCCACGCCGTCGACGACTTGGTCTCGGTCTGGACTGTTACCAGACAACCGGACGGCGAGCTACCCATTGCTCACCGTCTACAAGCCAGCGTCTACGGAGACCGGATATCGGCGGGATCGCGGCGGTGACGGCTACGGCGAGGGCGCTGTTGCCTTTGCCTTATGCGGTCGGCCTCCTCCTTTACAAGCATTACTGCTTTGCAGAAGGAGGCGACCGCTTGCCATTCTTCTTCGCTGCGAACTATGGCCTGAACCAAGGCCCGGCGCGAGAGGTCGCCGCCGCTGATCACCCCCACGAGGATACGGCGTTGCTCTTCTCAAGCGGGGCACACCTCCACCGTGTGCTCCACCGTGTCCTCCGGGCTGACCATACAGTGGCGACACCCGGGCGTCTCTTCCTTCTTCCCATGTCCGGTGAGAACCTATGTCATGCGGAAGGTGAGGATGCCGTGATAGATATCACGCCTCAAAGAGGGGACTTACCGCCGAGATTATGGCGTGCCCAAGTTGGGTTGTAGCTCTATGAAGTACTTTTAGATAATTATGTTCTTTTAAAAACTAAATTGTCTAAAATAATAACAGAAATTGACACGGGCAAAGTCGTAACAGCTATAATTTATAAAGCTGAGGAGGTTGTTTGCAAAAATAAATTTGATGCCCAAAATAACTATTCCATGCGGACGAAGTCGCGGGCACAGCTAGTATAATAATATATATATTCCACAACTATCACACAACGTCGTCTAGTCCCAAGCTAAGCAGAGTTTGTGTTACGACTACTAGACAACTGATAAAAATACTTATATATTTCTAAATACATACATATTATCCTTCCTTACATAGTATAAAACAAAGTCGCCTGTCCCTATGTATGCTTAAATCTTTAACAGCATCAAAATCTGTAGCGTAGTTTACGCAACAGATTTTGATGCTGTTTTTTTAATAGATAGAGTGATTCAAGAGGAAGGTTTTTGTGCTTAATACATGCATAAATTTATTCAACAACAGTACCCGTGCGAAGCTGGGCGGGTCGCTAGTTATAGATAAATTACACTCAGACACAGAACAAATGATCGTGCTCATCACACAAACATTTGTCCTGGGTGGGAATCGAACCCACGACCTCCGGCATAGCAGACAGGGTTTCTAACCACTAGATCAACTGGCCAGTCAACACGGTCAGTCAATCAGGTCAATTATTTTTTAATTATTTTGTATGTTGATATTCGTTTAGGTATAGCGCCTGGGATCCCGGCAGTGTTGAAATGGCAGAGTGCGGGGGCGCCGTCGCTGTGGAAGTGATCTCGAGGCGCGTCGTGTTGGACGGAGGAGTGCTGCCCTATCTGCAGCTGGACGAACATCGCCTCGCTTTCAGTATGTATAGCTTAAGTACGAATTATACTAACTAGCGAACTGTTAGGACGGTAGCTGTCGAAGTGATATCGAGATGCGTCGTGTTGGATGGAGGATGTCTGGTGAAGACTTGTGTGGTGCGGAGGGCGAGGCCGTGACTTTTTTCCAACCAACGACTCCCTCGAAAAGGGGATTATAATGTTAGGACTGCTGGGTCTGCGGGAGTGATTGAAGGAGTAACTGTGTACCTGGAACTAAAAGGACAAGTTAGCTTGGATTTAGTCAGCAGAAGTTATTTGATAACTTTTACTCTCAAAAGGAGAGTGTTGAATCTAAAGTTGGATAAATCAGTTGGATCGATATGCTTTTAGTAAGTATAGCTGTATATAGGTAGGTACAGTGCGTGAACATTTAAATGGTGGATCCTTCTTTCGAGTTCAGTAATTTTACAACCAAAGGGTTTTTATTAACAATAAAAACTTTCCTTTTGAGCCATTTAACGTTTTGAATATCGTAATTAGAGATATAATAGAAAGAGAATAGGTGTGTGGAACGCCGGCTTTCGCTTAGGCCCCAAGAGTTTAAGCGGGATTTCTGTTAATTTATTTGTACTTTGTTGTACACTACTACAATAAAACGTTATAACTAAATGAAATATACAATTGCCTTATCGCATATCCAATGTGTGTGCATTATGAAGACAAAATTCACAATTTACACACGATTGTTTATCAAATAAACGCAGTGCTAATAGCTTATTTGGTAGCGGAAGATAAATCTAATCTCAGTGCCAATCGCGGGGACCCGGCACGTAGCTCTCTGATCCATTATATTATCTGCTACGAAGCTCGCAGTGCGTAGCAGAATTGCTACGCCGTAGCAAATTCGAAGTGAATTTGTTTAAACCCCCTTTTTAGGGTTCCGTAGTTAACTAGGAACCCCTAGAGTTTCGCCAAGTCTGTCTTTCTGTCTCTCTGAAATGTGGTACTATATTAGTAGCTGAACAAGTTAATCACGCTAATCAAGCTGACAAAGTGGTTAAATAAATAAAATGTATTCGAAAGGTTAAATTACATATTTTATTATCCTGAACGTAACTTTTTTCAAATAAAAAATATATATCAAAATCGGTTCACGCAATCTAAAATTACTACCGAAAAACCAACATACATAGCACACCGCATACTACCCCCTGTATTATTTTTAGTTCTTACGGTCGGTTACGTAGGGTATTCTGGTAGATATCTCTGTCGATAAGACCGCCATTGTACCCATAGATTTAAGTTTTGTACAAGTTCTGTTACTTTTTGGTGTACTATAAAGTTAGATTAAACTTTATTTATTTTTTATTATCTATCTACACATAATTCGTCTATTTTATATAAATTAGTAATCCAATTTTCCGAGAGATGTCGCTGTATTTTGGGTAACTTCGCACTCCCTTCCAACACGCTTTTGGGCGGTTTTTATTTCAATGATTATATTTTTTTAATTTTTTCAAGGAATATTCGATATTTATTAGTTTAAAAAATCTCTTGACTGTGTTCAGGGTTGCGTTCTTTCTTCAGATAATGCGCTTCGGAGTGGCGACCTAGCGGGATGTGCGCGTTACCTGGACGGTGTCGGCAACAACGCGGATGTAGCTCCGCTGTGGAGGCAGCTGGCTGAACGAGCACTGGCCGATGATGATGTTCAGGTCTAAATTGGCATATAATTTGTGTCTTTGTTATAAAAGATCTTCTTAACAGTGGCGTAGCTAGTTCCACAGGGGCCCCGTATCAAAAGTCCTTCGAATGTATTTTTATTACAGATGCTTAGCTGCCCTATTGAGACGGTTGTGGATAACATGTTTGCAAATTTTTGCCTAGGGCGGGGCCCCTGTACCGCGGGGTGCCAGTATAATTGATACGGCAGATACGACGGTAGCTACGCCCCTGCATTTTAACCTTTTAGGGTAATTTGAGGTGTTCGCTCGGGGCTCAAGAGTTCAAATAGTTTAGTAGTGTAGTGCGGGTTCTCAATCTTATACGAACAAAGTATAATATTGTTGATGTTATAGGTGTATACTAGGTGCAGCTTTGAATCTGCACAAAATTTCAGGAGGTGGTTTATAATACTTGTATTGTTATTTTAAGTGTTTTTAACTTTGAGTGCTATTCAGAAAACTCTGTTCAAAAAAATTAAATTAACCGTTCCAATTTATCGCGCGTCATGCCAGTGAGTGCATGATTGCTCTGCGGTACGCTCTTTCGGTTTCTATAAATAACAATTATATTTTTTAAATACCTATCCATTTTGTTTCATTAACAATTCCTTTTTTGTTATTCAAAACAGCACTAACAGAATTATGTATGTTTATGGAAACATAAAAATACTTGCAAATCTAATATTCGTTTTTAATTCATATAAAACATTCAAACTTGAAAATATAAACTTCTCATCAAAAAAATCGAAACACTTCCGTTTTCATTGTTTCTGTCCGAATTTAACACAAAAAAGAATTCATACGATGAAAAAAAATACATATATTATAGCTGGCAGTTTGGCCATTACAGTAATAAGCGAAAATTCTAAATTCAAAATTAGAATTTCATTTGTTTATCTTATAAACGAAATGAATCACTGTTTTGAGACAAATGTGTGTTTAGGGTTGGAGTACATTTAGCGTTTAAAAACTAAAAATTGGCGCCTATCCTTAAACTTTTCGTTTTTTATTTCAATACTGTGACTTTGGGACGTCTGAAAAAAGGTTTTTTTTCTAAAACGTATGGATACTTCGCCCACAGAAGCCGCCCAAGTTGTGGCATTGCTGGATTCTGGCCTTAGTCAGCGTGTTGTGGCTGCAAGACTGCATCTAAGCCTGTCATCTGTTCATAGAGTCTATAAACGTTATCGGGAGACTGGTTTGTTCACGCGCCGTTCAGGATCTGGCAGGAATCGGGTCACTTCTGAGCGAGATGATCGATTTATTGTAACAACTTCTTTAAGAAATCGACGCCTTAACGCTTTTCAACTGCAGCAGCGGCTTCGTGTTGTACGAAGGGTGGCTGTAAGTGACTCTACAATTAGAAGAAGGTTGAAGGATCGTGGACTGGTACCGCATAAGCCAGCAAATGGGCCGAAATTAACTGCAGACCATCGAAGAGCGCGCCTTAACTTTGCACGTGAGCACCTAAATTGGTCATACCTACAGTGGAGCAAAGTTCTCTTTTCTGATGAGTGTAAAATTATGCTGTATGGTAACGACGGAAGGAACAAGGTCTACAGAAGAGACGGAGAACGTTATGCACAATGCTGCATTGAAGAAAAGGTCAGCTATGGTGGCGGTTCGTGGACGGTTTGGGGAGGAATCAGCGCCGACGGTAAGACAGAGCTTGCTTTCGTGTCTGGGCCACGTCTGCCTGCACTAAACTGTCATCGGTACGTCGAAGAGTGTCTCGAGCCTCATGTGATGCCCTATGCACATTTTATTGGCAACGGCTTCATATTCATGCACGACAATGCTAGGGCTCACACCGCGGGCGTCGTACGAGATTATCTTAACGAAGTCGATATCTCTATTATGGAATGGCCAGCAAGAAGCCCGGACATGAATCCCATTGAACATCTATGGGATGAATTAAAGAGACGAATTCGAGCAAGAGATCCTGCCCCAGAAACACTTAGCCAGCTGCAAGATGCAATCCAAGAGGAATGGGACAATATACCACAGCATGTGATCGTGACTCTCATCCGATCGATGAAGAACCGTATGGAAGCAGTAACTAGAGCTCGGGGAGGGAATACAAGTTATTAAATAAACGTTTTTTAGCTTTTTTTTTCATTTACGTGTGTTGTTTTATCCATTTCCTTTATACTCCATACGGAATAAAAATGACTCATTTAACAAAATACGAAACCTATGAAAAATTCATTTAAATTTAGAACATTAACATTAAGATTTGATAAGCTCATATTACTCACTATTAAACGACATTTAACATTTATTCCTAAATGTACACATTTTTCTGATAATCCTGACAAAACGTAAACTTGCAAGGTGTTTCGATTTTTTTGATGAGAAGTGTATAAATCAACCCTTAATTTTTTTCCAAATAGCATTTCTTTTTTACTGAACCGTTACAGTGAACTATTTCAGTTTTTTTACCCGTCTATGGCAAAGCTAAAGGAGGGTTTTGACTTTGATAGGCTATGTATTTGCGTTTCTTATTTTTATTTTACTTTATTTGTTAGTTGGCTGCCAAATGCTACCGTGAAGTCGATGACGTAGCTCGCACCTTTTACTTGGAGAAGACTGTTGAAATGGCCGCTTCTGAAGGTGACGGCGATGTCTCCGTTGGTAAGTATAACTAAGTAAAGTTTTTTTAATTGAGAGAAACGGAAAAATATTAGGCATTGAGATAGTATTTTACATACTCTTCTTCTTCTTCCTGCCATTATCTCTTATCGCAACTTGTTTTTAGGGTTCCGTAGCCAAATGGCAAAAACCAGAACCTTTATGGATTAGTCATATCTGTCTGTATGTTATAGCCACTTTTTCCAAAACCAGAAGACCTATATTGTTGAGTAGATGTATTATGTGAACCGCATTAAGATTTTCCGATAAAAAAAGAACAATTTTATTGGTTCCCCACACTTATAAATGAAACTTTTATTTTTTTTTGTCATCAAATTCATATATGTGGAACATCATACATGTGATCATCCATTCATACATGTGGTGTACATCTTTAAAAATAATATTGTGGTTTGTAAGATTTTTTTTTTAACTGAATAGTTTGCGCGAGAAAGTTGTAAAATGTGCCTCCTCCCTGTGACTTTAAAATCAGAGAATAATAAAGGTAGAAAAAAATATATGATGTACATTACCATGAAAACTGCCACCAAAAATTGGTTTGAACGAGATCTAGTGAATATTTTTTTTTTAATACCTCATAAATTACGATTTATGAGGTATTAAAAAAAAAATATTCGAAAGAAATTAAATTAGAAATTATTCACCAACTCCACTGTGGTTTACGAAGCACAGTGGAGTTGGAGCGGAACCCCAGTGTGCGAGTTTGACTCGCACTTGCCTATATTTTTCTTCCACTCTGTCCTGTCACCCGTCACACTATCACTAACTCCCTTTTATTATATTTATACTAATTTCAGGTCTTAACAATGCCATCGTGCGAGCTCGTCTAGCAATATTCGAAGGTGATCTATCAGCGGCGGAAGAGTGTTACGTGCGTCGCGCGGGGCGGCCGGACCTGGCAGTGGACATGTACAAGCAGTTCAACCGGTGGACTGATGCCATTGCACTGGCTGAGAGAACTGACCGCGCCTCCGTCACGACCTTGAAACAGCAGCACATGGACTATTTGACTTCTACCGGTTAGTATCACATACAACGTGTAACGTTAGATACGCAAAACCTGAATATAGTTGCTCAGATTCTGCTCGTTATAGCAGAATCAATTTATATTTAACCATCTTTTAATATTCTTATTATAGAAATTATTAGATTTGGCAGTAAAACTAAAACAGCACATAAAACCTTTACATTTTTTTAAATGTTTTTTTTTTTCTTAGAATTCAGGTCATTTGAATTAAAAATCATTTGGAGTGTCTAAGGTTTTGCGATTTGACGTTGAACACTGCCGTGTTCTCGTGGGGGCGATCGACAGCAAAACGACCTCTCGCGCCGGTCCCTGGTACAGGCCATGATCCAGAGTAAGGAGGAATGGCAGGCGGTCGCCTTCTTCTGTGAAGCAGTAATGCTAGAGAAGTAGGCGACAATAAGCGTGAGGTAACGGCTATCACACCCACCGGTATCCCTATACTTAAACTACTTGAACCATTATCGCCGACGACCTTGAATGAGAAGTTTTTCAGGTCCCGATAGAAGTGAGGGCCGTGTGCAACAACAGCAAATGGTTATACTTATTTGCCGCGTAATTTAGCAGTCCGCGTCGGATTGGTGCAGGGAGTGTTTTGAGTCCTATTCGCTAGAGTCGTCTGTTTGCGACTGGGCACTTTATCTCGTTTAACTTTTCAATCCCCATTTGACCTTTCAACGTTCTTACTGTTGGGACTCAGGCCTCCTCTCTAGGAGAATTTTTGGTTCTAGATTAGGAATGGTCCGGTTTCCTCACGATGTTTTCCTTCACTGTTTTGAGAGCAGTGGTGCAATGACACAAAGTAATGCGCCTGGCTGAGTTTAAAACCGCGACCTGTAACTCGTAAGTCAGTAATTGTGACAAATGTCGTGTTGCAAAATATCCATGAATAATTCATGGTTCTACTTCCAGGTCGCTTGGGCGAGGCTGGTGCAGTCCTAGCATCATCAGGTGACGTGGAAGGAGCAGTCAAGTTGTGGTTGCGAGGAGGACGGTCCAAGCGTGCGGCAGCGCTGCTGTTGCAGCATCCGCAGCTGTTGAGGGACACGGACTTGGTTGAATCAGTTCATACACAACTCATTCAGGTATACTGGAATATGTTGATCCGTTATAATGTTAGGTAGTTTTTTTTTTTAAATTGCTATAAACTAGTACTTGACTGCGATCCCACCTGATGGTAAGAATAGTGGTGTGTGTAGGCACCACACCAGCAGTAGGTAGTGGTGGTGGTGGGGTTATGGTGTTCAGAATATCTTGATACATATCAACAGTTTATAGCTAAAGAGTGGCGAGATTGTTGTGATTGAGATTGTGTCAAAGTCAAAGTGAAACAAAAGTCTAAAACTCCATTTCGTTCCGCGCTGATACGCGAGTTATTTGATTTTTTTCCGCGAAAAAACAATGTTGCCAGTATCACCAAACACTAAACTTGTCAGTTTGGAAAAATATTGTCACTGCCTCGCTCAGTGAGAAGATCTTCCTTACACTAACGTGTCAACATTTCCATCATATTGACTAAACTACGGCAAGGAAACAAATATAACCAACGAAAAAATCAAAGAAAACAAGGAATATTGCACAGAGAATAGCAGGTACGTACATAAGCAGGTACCGGCGAAACAAAGCGCTCTGTGAGACGTAAGGCGGGACGCCGGAGAATTGGAACTGTGAGGCGTAAGCTCGATGATGACTGGCTCTAAGTCGAACACTGAGCGGCTTGAATTGAGACGTGTGTTGAAACGTTTCCGAATGTGTGCTACCTTTAGACATGCTATATCTGTATTCTTCTATATTCTTGTTATAATTGTATTTTTTTTCTATTGTTTATGCATGCTTTGTCTATCGTTTTATATTGTCCACTTGGTTTATATAAAAGCGCATATTTTCTGAATTTACTGTGTAATAATTGTTGATAGGCCAATAAATAAATCTGACACTTGCTGTGTTTTTTAATATCCTGTGGATTTCATCATGCATGTAGCATGCGGGATTGATCTGCATACGGAGATGCTGCCTGGTATGACGTCCTGCGTCCCGCTTGCGTGTTACAATAAAAACTTCTATGAAAAGGACCCTGCGTGGATTACGCTTGCGGGGCAATCCCGCATGCGTGATGAAATCCGCACACAAACGTCTTAGAGCTAAACTAATTTTGTCATAGAAACTTAACTCGTTACTTAGATCAAAATGTAGGATTGGTGTAATTTAGAGTTGATATTTTTCTTGGGGTGGGTTTCTAGGAGGAATGGTGGGAGACAGCGGGTGAGATATCGGAACGCAGAGGTGATACTCGTGCGGCCGTGGAGTACTACGCTAAAGGAAACAACTACGCACGAGCCGTTCAACTGGCGAGAGAGGTTCGTTTTATACTTAATGCGGAACAGAATAGGATAAATTTCATTATGTAACTTTATTGTATGTCAGACTAGTGACCCGTTGTAGTTGTCCGAGAAAGTTTTGCTTCAAAGTGTAGTGGTATTACACTTTGAAGCAAAATTTTCTCGGACAATGGTATTTGAAGTTTGAAATAATCAAAATAATTACAAGTGGCGAATGTCTTATACATAAAAAAAAACATACCAGGCCACTCAGAAAATTTTAGGATTTTTTTTCCTAAAATTTTTCTTAGTGGCCTGGTATAAAAAAAATTATACTTAAATGCATTAATTATTCTCTATTGTCTCGGTTTCTCATGCGTTTATATTTTACTACATTAAATAACAGTTTAGTATATAAGAATTATTTTACATGTTGATTGTAATATCACCTTGGATGCGTTTGTTAGAGAGGGAGGGTAGTTAGCGTAAGATTAGGGTAGTTACAGAAAAGATTGTGTAGGTAGTCAGTTGCTTGGTAAAAGCTAGTATATAAATGATGTACGGCAGGCCTGTCCAGGCGAGGTGACGCGGCTGGAGGGCCTGTGGGGCGCGTGGCTGGTGGCGGCGCGGCAGGCGGGCGCCGCCGTGCCGCACCTCATCGAGGCGGGGCAGGCGCGCGCCGCGCTCGACGCCGCGCTGCAGGCGCACCACTACAGGAAGGCGCTGCAAATCATGCAGGTATGTAGCTCCTCTACTTCATCATCATCATTATGTCAGCCGAACGACCCCCGCTGCTGGACATAGGCATGTCACCCATTCCCCGAATGTTAACCGCACTCAACGCTCTCCTTGAATCCAGTCCAGGATTAGATTTGTTCGCCGATGAATGGAAGGATTGAATGAATATTTGGCGATTTGCGGAGTAGATTACTTAATATGTATACCTGTTATATTTTTCTTTTTGTTTTACATAATTTGTACCTAATCAGTGTAATTAGCATTTTGTCGTTTTGGTTAATGAATAAATAAATAAATACGCCTCCCCCAAAGATCTCCACAACGTTCGTCCTGTGCTATCCGCATCCAGCGGCATGATCTTCTTCATCATTCCTGTCGAAATAATTTACTGCTGGTCTTGAGTCTTCTAAGCCTCGCCACATCAGCTAGTTCTGTACGTCTCCGGACGCCAGTGTTCTTCACCAATTACCAAGACCCTTATTGGAGGATATTAAAGTAATTAAAGAGAAAGTGAGTTGTTTGTCATAGGAAGCACATGTAATGAAAAAGGAAGAAACATGCTACTTTCTAAAATGAAAAGAGTTAGAAGTATAAATATGGAAGGTCAAAGAAAGAAAGAAAAGCCAACATTCTTATGGTACTTTTCTTCTTTTACAATGGTAGGAAGAGTCGTATAAAAGAAAACGGAGTTAATTGTAGCACAAAGAGTGATGCGCCGACCCCGATTACATTTGCAAGCACTATAGCCGAATATATGGGGTGTTACGTTACCCCAGATCGGACATAGTGTGGTCTTCCATTACGAATTTGTCAGTATTAACCTTTCCCTCTCATCTTTCATTTCTTTTATTTATGGTGTGCCATTTGTAAACCCTCTGAATAAGAACTGATGAAGTAGGTTCTACAATACTGATAAAACATAAAAGCTGTTGGAACTTGGAATCAATAACTTTTAATTAGACCAAGATAGTTAAAGATACTTAATCGCTCAAAGGTAATCTAAATTTTTAATGCATCGCCGCAAAAGTAATTGTTCTTCTTTTCGTTTTCAGGCTATCGAGGACAAAGATTCCATCCGTGAACAGTGCGAAAGATTGGGTGATCATTTTATATCGACTCGCGTAAGTTATCAACATTGACTCAATTTGTATTAACGATACTACAAAAAAATGCTCCGAATGCTTATAAATCACTACGAAGTGTAAAACAAAGTTTATTCCCGCGGTCTGACCCATACATAGGGTCAGACCGCGGGAATAAACTTTTAACTTTAAAACTGCGCTACGAATTTTGATGCGATTTTTTTGAATAGATAGAGTGATTTAAAAGGAATTTTTATATGTATAATACATATGAAACCACTATACTTTCATATGTATATTAAATATATTATGCATGTATTATAGTCAGGACTTTGCCTTTTATAACAGATATGTTTTTAATTCAGTAAGGTTCGAACCATCTTATGAGGTGGGTGATTATGACAATTATCACACTAATATCCTAAAGGCAAAAGTTTGTACGTATGTGATTCCTTTACACTTAAACCGGTATGTGGGTAGACCATGTCCTGGAATAGCACATAGTGACAGTTTTTACTCCAGAATCTGTCCCTTGAGATTATTATCTATTATCACGTTGCCGAATCACAAGCTAGAATATCTATAAATTTCAGGAATGGGAGACAGCAGAACGCGTGCTAACGTCATGCGGCATGGCAGAACGTTGCGTGCGTGCGTACAACGCGGCCGGCCGCGTCGCCGACGGCCTGCAGCTAGCCGCCGCACACCTCACTGAAGAGGAGACCAGGGACATATACCTCCCGCTCGCGCAACAGCTGAGGCTGGACGGACAACTCAGGAAAGCCGAACAGATTTATATCGGCCTCGGAGAGCCTGATGAAGCTATTTCTATGTATAAGGTGAGTTTTTATTTTATTGAAATAGCTATATGACATAATCATCCTTTTAATGTATAGTCTGTGGAAACTCAGGTTTTAACTCAGGTATTGTACACTGAGTCAATGTTAAACCTCGTACCGTTCACCGTAGCTGTCTGCTGAAAGCTACGCACCCCCACGTAGCACTGACGCTACACGCTTCAGAGAAGTATTGCACACATTGTGTCATTCTATTGTACAGGAAGCATCTCAATACGAGTCAATGCTACGCCTCGTAGCGGTGCACCGTAGCCCTCTGTTAGAAGCTACGCGCCGCCACGTAGCACAGGCGCTACACATTTCGGAGAACTATTGAACACGTGTCTTTCTATTGTACAGGAAGCATCTCAATACGAGTCAATGCTACGCCTCGTAGCGGTGCACCGTAGCTCTCTGTTAGAAGCTACGCGCCGCCACGTAGCACAGGCGCTACACGCTTCGGGTGATCTACGCGCCGCAGAGAACTATTATATACAAGCTGGTTAGTACGGCTATTTTTTTTATACGGTTATATTTTATAATTAATATTTCGTTCACACGTCGTGATTAGCTTGTAATTAATTCTGTACTTAGTTCCTATGTCTTCAAAAAATGCCGATCAATTTGTATTTACTTATTATAGTAAGAATATGTTGAAGCTTCGGCGAAAGTGAAGTGTGATTCAGCTATAATCTTGGCTACTAGTAGTTTGACCACATTTGACATTAAGTGTACTTTCGCAGAAGGCTGTCATAAAGGTTTTTTTATACAAAATGCATTGTTATAGGTGATTGGAAGAGCGCGATTCAGATGTACCGTTCAGCGGGTCAATGGGAGGGTGCAGAGCGCGTTGCTCGTGCGCATGCACCCAGCGGGGTTCAGCAACAGGTTAGCTAAAAATTCTTAGCAATAGAATTGTAACTGTTTAACTAACCCATTATTTAGGGGATTGTATGCAATGTTCTCGATCAGCCTGCCAACTAACTCAGCTTTAAATTCAGTATTATGACCGAAAACCTGCCACACACCACCCGGCACAGTTAACAAGCTGTCTAACTAACACAATATCTAGTTATTTCAAGTGACCTGACTTCCCTAGTAAAGTTAAGATCGTTTCGTTATCGTCAAATGTTTTGAATTTGACTCGCTTTCAATTCCTTTGTTCTGACCACGTGACTGTGCGTTGAGATGATGTCAATACAAAGGAAATGGGGGCCTGGCCAACTCAGTGCGTTCGATGTTCACGAAACGATCGTAACTTAGTTAATTTCACAGTAATATCAATAACGCGATAAAAATAATATAATTTGCAGTCTTTTATTCACATAAGTGGTTGTGGAAAACCAAATAAATATGAAATAATATGATATGACAATATGGCTTGAAATATGAAAGTGTTCATGAATGTTGGTTCAGGTGGCTCTACAATGGGCGGCGGCGCTCGGCGGCGCGCCGGCCGCGCGGCTGCTGGCTGCTCGGGGACTCGCGGCGCTGGGGGCGCGCTGGGCGCTACAGGCGCAGAGGTCAATGAACCCTATTTTCTTGGCTATATCATAAGTCCTAATGTTACAGAGTTCTTCTTCATAGTGTTAATGATTTTGTTTGCATGTCAAAAGTTCTCACGTATAGACGCAGCTGGAATACATCCTTTGTATGAGAATAAATCTATACTAATATTATAAAGCTGAAGAGTTTGTTTGTTTATTTGTTTGTTTGAACGCGCTAATCTCAGGAAGTACTGGTTCGAATTGAAAAAATATTTTTGCGTTGAATAGATCATTTATTGAGGAAGGCTTTAAGCTTTATAACATCACGTTGCGACTAATAGAAGCGAAGAAACAACGGAAAATGTGGAAAATACGGGGAAAATTATTCATCTTTGAGGGCTTCCGTTGCGTGCGCTGCCAAAACAGTTTAAGATACCAAAAAAATATGTATGAAAGAATTATTCCTCTTAAAATGATCTAAAAAAATGTCCGCGACAATATATGTCTATCTTTTAAGATTAACTTACTAGAACCGTTTTTATGCGAATCAAATTTAGCCAATTTTTACCGATTATTTGTTAGAGTTGTATCAACATAATAATATAATCTTTATCCAAATAAATGTGTTGTTGATTAAGAGTATGTAATTGTAAACAAAATTGTCTTTGACATCATTTAATTTCAATGAACATCTTAGAAGATATTACAATTTTAAAATAACTCCGATATAAAATTCACACGCGATGCATGATGTGCAAAACTTGACGCTGCGCGTGGCCGGCGGCCGAGGAGAGGGGTTGCATGCGGGCGGCGCGGATGGGTTTTTTTTGTGGTAGGTAAAAATCATCCAATGACGAATCCCGCTCTTGGGCGGAGCGGGAAACAGTGTCAGATTCTTACTGACTAAACAACCTACCCCGTTCCTTCCTTGCCTTATTCCCAAAGCCCCGGTATAACGCTTTCGCACCAACCCTCAGTTGCAGGAGGCTTCGCCCCTGAAGGGCCCCACAGTTTGCTGACAACACCTTGAGGTGCGCGGGAGCAGTGCACGCCGTCGACGACTTGGTCTCGGTCTGGACTGTTACCAGACAACCGGACGGCGAGCTACCCATTGCTCACCGTCCACAAGCTAGCGTCAACGGAGACCGGATATCGGCGGGATCGCGGCGGTGACGGCTACGGCGAGGGCGCTGTTGCCTTTGCCTTATGCGGTCGGCCTCCTCCTTTACGAGCATTACTGCTTTGCAGAAGGAGGCGACCGCTTACCATTCTTCTTCGCTGCGAACTATGGCCTGAACCAAGGCCCGGCGCGAGAGGTCGCCGCCGCTGATCACCCTCACGAGGATACGGCGTTGCTCTTCTCAAGCGGGGCACACCTCCACCGTGTGCTCCACCGTGTCCTCCGGGCTGACCATACAGTGGCGACACCCGGGCGTCTCTTCCGCACGAATCCGGCGCACAGGAATCTCCTGAACTTCCCATGTCCAGTGAGAACCTGCGTCATGCGGAAGGTGAGGATGCCGTGATAGACATCACGCCTCAAAGAGGGGACTTACCGCCGAGATTATGGCGTGTCCAAGTTGGGGTGTAGCTCTATGAAGTACTTTTAGATAATTATGTTCTTTTAAAAACTAAATTGTCTAAAATAATAACAGAAATTGACACGGGCAAAGACGTGGGTAACAGCTATAATTTATAAAGCTGAGGAGATTGTTTGCTGAAATAAATATGATGCCCAAAATAACTATTCCACGCGGACGAAGTCGCGGGCACAGCTAGTAATATTTATAATTCACTACGCGAAATCATTGAATATCACTAGTTTTGTATTAAGAAGAAGAATATTTTACTAACAGACATTTTAGGGGTTTTTATAGAGGGGAAAATCATCTAATGACGAATCCCCCATGCCTGACATGTAATCATGTCACGGTAAGGTCTCTATATTTTTCTTCTATTCGAAATAGCTTAGGTAACCATTTATGTTTTTATCAGATGGGACATAGCAATGGAGTTAAGCGCTCTCGGAGGTGGCGTGTCCCGTAGTGAGGTAGCTCGAGCCGAAGCAGCCTCGTTAGCAGACGAGCGTCCTGAGGAGGCCGAGGCAGCCTTCCTCAGAGCCGGGGCCGCCGACCACGCCATACGCATGTGGCTGCAGCACGGCAAGCATCAGAGGGCACTCGTGTTGGCGGAGCAACATGCGCCGACTATGGTGAGCTGTCTAACATTATTAGTGTATTTAGAAGTAGCTTGGTCAACTGAAGAACGTTCAGATGAAGCCGAAGCAACTTTCCTTAGCGCCAGTGCACCGTATCACGCAGTAAGCATGTGGCTACAGCATCGTAAGCGTGCTAAGCGACATACACCGAATATATTGGTCTAGCCATCTAATAATGTGACAAGAAGCAGCATCATTGACTGAGCTTTCCTACGAAGCCAAAGCATGGAAACTATGGTGAGAGACCAATTCAATACGTATATGGACGAATTAAATTGTATCTGTTTCAGATTGTCCCGATTAAAAATGCCTGTAAAAAATAACATAGGTTGTCAATATACTACGCAGTTGGCCAGTAGTTTCAATACAGTTATAACATGTGTTAGACACGTGTTCGTACACTATTTCATCTGATAGTAAGATATTCATTTCATTGCAATTTTTAGCCATGGACTAATCACACAGTTAAATTAACTGCACTAAGACCGCCCTCACTGCTATTTCGTAGTTAGGTACCAGTTGAGATGCAGACAACCTACATTATTATATATATTATAGCTAGCTTGTGCTGCCCCACTGCTGGGCAAAGGCCTCTCTCCACAGACCAGCTACATAAACTTTTTTTTAATATTAAATCGGTTTAATGATAATTTGTTTTGTCTCAGGTTGAGGAGGTGTTAGTAGAAGGAGCGAGAGCGGCTGCTGAGCGCGGAGACTTGGCGCAGTTTGAGACGCTCATGATCAGAGCCAATAGGCCTCGGGAAGTTGTGCAACATTACAAAGATCTGGGTTAGTATTATAGTTTTTATTTGCAATTTCATTATATTATATTTTTTATATGCAATTTATAAAGGCGGCAAAAAAATTTTAATCGAGATATAATATGATTTAAAAGAATGTTTCATGGAGTTTTTTTTTTCACGTTTTTCTTTGTAGATATCAATACAGATCTATCATTTTGGAATGTGCAATTAGCATCACTTTTATGATTGTTTGAATTCTTAATAATTAAAAAATGCCTGTAAACGGTTTGTTTTAAAATAGTGTGTTTGATTTGATTATTAAGTATTTGTTTTTGATATTGGGTCATAAATAAAAATTGTCCAGAATAATTCTTTGCGTTGAAATGAATACATTCAAAATGAATATTTAAATGGTTAATATTTAATCTAGAAGTTTCATTTGAGAAGAGAGACTTTAGCAGAAGAATACATTATCTAACCTGCTCATTTTAGATATAATTCATTATAAAGGATTTTAAAAATGTTTTTCATTTATATACAGAGTTATGGGACGAAGCAGCTCGCGTGTCCCGCGAGTACGTGCCCGACAGTAGCGGCAGCTCCGGCGAGGGCGTGCCCGGCGAGGTGCCCGCGCTGCTGCAGCGAGCTGCCGAGCACGCCGACGCCGCCGAGTGGTGGGACGCGGTCCGCCTGCTGGCGGCTGCCAGCGCGGCGGCCGCGGCGGCGGCGGCGCCGCGCCTGGCCGAGCGTGCTGCACTGCGCGCTGCGAGGTTGGCGAGGGACCATCTGCATGATGCACGAAGAAAGGCCGCTGCTGATATACTTGCTGAAAGGTACTGCCATTGATGTATATGGTATTATGCACTGGATTAGGCGTACAATACAATCACTTTACTTGATTTAAGTGGCCATAAACCTTTGCATTGATGTCATTTTTACAGTTTTGACATCAACGCAATATGAGCTCTATAAGTTCTAAAATTTTTGTGAGACGATATACTGCCAATGAAACTCTGCAGCGGTTTTTTGTATTAATTTTTCAATATTTGCGACAAATATTTTTTACAAAAGACATACGCATTACAACAAGACATACAAGGTACATACAACAAGGCATGCCGTGGCATATCGTGGCAAGGTATGGAATGTTCTGCGGCCGATACATTTTTAGTGTTCGTTCTACCCCCGCCTCACACCATGATATGTCACAACGAGTGTTGGAGTCCTCGGTATACTATAGTTCGCTTCGAGTTCACGACGAGCCTTTTATTGCCATGAAATCTCTTTCGATGGCACAACCATCAAGCATATCAAATTATGTCGTTCAACTATATTGATACGTTTGAATGTCTATATGTAATACTAGCTGGTGCCCGCGACTTAGTCTACGTCAATAAAAGATGGCCTATGTCCATTCTCAGGGCCCAAAGATTGTCTGTGCCAAATTTAATCAAAATCGTTTGAAAGGTTTAAGCGGGAGAGCGTAACAGACAGACAGACATACAGAGTTACTTTCGAATTTGTAATATTAGTATGGATATTCGTAAAAAAAATTATATCCTTTCCCATGCTATCCTGTTCTGCACACACCTTTACCTTCCCGAGTTGTCCTGGTCAATTAATTGTCGTTAATATTTTGGCAAAAGTTTAGGTAAACTTTTTGGTTGTATTATTAGCCTTGTTCTAAAATGTAGTCTGTGTGTGTAAATATAGTCTAAAAAATATTCAGGTTTGCTGCAATTGGTCAGAATGACATCGGTGAACAACTTCGAGCCGCTCTTACTGAAGGGTATACAGCTGATGATGAAGTTCAAGGTACCTAGTATAATGTATAATTTTCTTTTCTGATATAATTCGTTCACCAAATGCCGGCTTAAATTCATCATGTTAAATCAAAACGTAAATAATGTATTAAGAAATTAGTGTTAGTGAAAGAAAATAGAGTAGGTGATAGCGTTTATATAAATAATCTTTGAGATTTTTAAGTCGAGAGTCGTATAACTTATGTACTTTTAGACAAGCGTGCTCTATTGTCGACCACATCGATCAAGTCATTTCATCAGCCTTTCTGGCCAAGTGTCGTTTTGTTCTTCGAACGTCGAATATTTTAAGTTAGTCACGTCATCCAATTCCTTTGTTTTTACGCCATCTCAAGAAACATGTATGTTGTCAGAACAAAGGAATTGGAGGCGTGGCTTATTTTAATGGTTCGACGTTAACAAAACGATAGTAATTTGGTTAAGGGGGCAGGCGAGATAGTGGTTAAGTGAATCTATTCATAGGAATTAAAAAACAAAACAGGTACGTCAACAGAATACGAGGAAGAAGAACCGGAGGCTCCTCAGGAGGCGGAAGCGGAAGCGGAGGCGGAGGCCGAGGGGCTGGAGCGGCTCTTGCGCGCGGGGCACTGGGCGCGCTGCCTGGCGCACGCGGGGGCGCGCGCGCCGCACTACGCGCTGCGGTACACCGCACATCTGTTTAAGGCGCACCCGGTATGGACACGAACCTTTACATTTTTCTATCTACAGACAATAACTAAAATATTGCTTTAATCAAAAGTAGAATTATTATTCACGATACTTTTAAAACTTCAAGAATCTTTTGGTGAACAATTGTTGTGTATACATCGAAAAATCGAAGCAATTACGTCCGTATTATAAGTACTAGTAATACTATCGAGACTTTTCTAATGTGTTACCGTATCGTGTGCGAAGGGTATGTATTTTCTGAAGGAAAGCCGGAGAATAAAAGACCACTTACTTAATGTAGTACTCTCCATGATGCAAAAAATAGGACTAACATTTTGTTACACAACAAAATAATCTGTTATACAGCAGTCTACATGAATAGATACCATTATAAAATGATGTTCGTAACCCTACACACAAAATAAATGTACAGTTCACTTGATTTACCTCACTCACATCAATGTTAAAAACAAATAAGAAACGACAAGAAAATAAAAAAGTATTTCATTTAACAGCATAGCAATCCATATCACTTCGGTCGCGAATCCTACAAGATGTTTGAACAGGAAGCTCGGTATTTTAAGAATTGAGATTTTGACATTCTTATTTCAAAGTGGTCGGCATTTAATATTTGGCAAAAAATTGGAAACACAATGAGCAATAGAACGAACTAACAAAAGCGTTGACCTGTACATTACATTTTCATAAGGGAAGCCATGGGAATCGTGTTATAAGGACTCTTCGCCACTGATATTTACATTGCCTATTAAAAACAATAAAATCCTTCCCACCATAAAATAAATATATGCCTATACTGAGACTTCCTACATCTACCAGCAAAGATTTATATTTAATATAAATCTGTATTTTCCAACAGCGTTTGGAAGGCATAGACATCGAAAGTGAGGAACCACCTGAAGTGTTAACTCAAGTCCTGGACGTTTTACGTCAGTACATCGGCAGTGGAGAACCAGGCATTGATTCTTTAACAGGCAGTGACGCACCACTGGCTAAGGCAGTGTGCAGTGAGCTGCTAGTCAGAGTGTCTACGGCTCCCAAGTCTGTCTCCGCTTTGAAAGATGCTGCATCCGTCATGGTGATTGCTAATGCTGATGATAGAGCCTTGCAGGTAAGTTCTATACAACCCCATATACACATATCAACCCCATATGTACAATCCGTTCCAAATAAGAATAGGATCGATGGCAATGTTGTGACGTCACGTCGAACTGTCAAATCGAAGAAATTAGGTAGAGTGAACAAAAAAGATGTTTGAAAAAATAATTTACGTACGAATCGTGAATGAAAAAAGTTTAATCAGAATACAGTTTTTCAATTTTGTTTATTTCTGTTTCATTGTGTGATGTGTCTGAGTAGTGGTAAATAGAAAAAAAAGGCGAATTGTTTCTAACAAGGAAAATAAGAAAGAAAATAGTTTTTCTTGTAAACTGTTTATGACTTAAAATAATATATTTGGAAAATTATATTAAACCCTAGCGTTTTTACTTCAACTAGAATTAACTAAAATTTTGTAATAAAAAGCAAAAAAAACTTTTTATTCATACGCAAATAAGATTTTTTTGCAAACCGTACTTTTCACTCAAAATTTGACAGATCGAGGTTATTGACTTTCCTGTTCTTATTTGGTACGTATAATATATATTATACGTACCAAATAAGAACAGGAAAGTCAATAAGGCGCGTCACTGCCCGTTATAGAGTGTATGTACACTCTATAACGGGCAGTGACGCGCCTCTCGTAGTTACTGTAATACTTTTATTACGTCTTTTTAAATGGCATATATAAATAAAAAAATACAAAATAAGAAGCTCCAGTTATTAACAATATTTGAGTATACTTGTCTCTCTTATGATATTTCAGGTATATTTAAAAAAAATGGTTTTATGTGTTACAGGCGATAACGTTATTGATAGCACTTCACGTGCCTCAAATAGCATCAAAAGCAGCCAGAGCTTTGCCACGTTACACGGATATCATTGTAGCAGATGTTGGTTAGTAGTGCAAATAATCAAATTTTTCTTTGCGTCATGGAAAATTGGTTGAAAAGTATCGCCAATGTGTTGTAACACACATAATAGCGTTTTGACATAAAGACTACGTGTTGGAACACTTCGCCTATGCTTCAAAGTGTATAAGAAAGGTGCCGAAGTATATAACTGCGGGCACTCGGCTTACGCAGCGTAGCAGATAGATAATATAGATAATAATATATAGAGATAGCGGCCGTAGCGTTTGGGCGATGCGAATAGACTACGGGCTGTAGCGCTAGGGCTACGCGGCGTCGTAGCATATAAACTACGGACCGTAGCGCTAGGGCTGCGTAGCGTATCGTAACAGACAGACTACGGACCGTAGCGTTTGGGTGAAGCGAATAGACTACGAGCCGTAACGCTGGGGCTACGAGGTGCGGTGTAGCACATAGACGACAGACGTCTGGCCGTAGTATATGGGCGAATAGTACATGAGAACAGAGGCGGCAAATAATTTGATAAGAGGTTTTCGTGGTGGGGGCAGCTCGGGTATGTCAAAATTTATGGAATTCTGGGTGGCGGGAAAGCTACCACCCCAAAATCTGCAGTCAAGTTATTTGAAGCCTTCTGTATGCGTGGCTTATAAGCAATCTGGACACGCATTGTAGAGCTTAGGCGACATGGATTAAGTGTGATAGTACAATATGAACTGCGTATTTTTTTGGTTTTAATATAAAGTTACTCTGTTCAGCGTATTACGCATGCGGTATGGCGGTGCGTGCGGAGGGCGCGAGCGGCGCGCGCGAGGCGTTCGTGTTGCTCAATCGTTGTCTGGACCTCGCTGAAGCGGCCGATGATGACTCTGCGCATCTTCTAGATTATACTGACTTTGGTAACTTAACTTTTACTTTTTTTATTTATGTGTGGTTGAATGAATATTAATTAATTAATGTATCCCGTAAAATACCACCTAAAATCATTGCTTCGTACGAAGCAATGATAATGATGAATAATGTGTTGCATATCTCATAAAGATGTAGACAATCTGAGATCTTAGAATAATGTAGTGGAATCAGTAATTCCTCTATGAAACTATAACATAAAAATCTTATTATAGAGGAGTTACTGATTCTTAAGTTTTAATCATTTCAGTGGGTTCTTGTATTGACGAGGCGAATCGATGATCTTGTGAGGGTCACGGAAGTCCGATAGAAGCGAACAAAACCGGTTGTGATGGCGACGCTTGAGGGAGGGCTATGTCCAACAGTGGATGTCTTTCGTTTGAAATGTTGATGATGATGGCTGCGCTTAGTTTTATAACC
Organism: Mythimna loreyi; assembly: GCA_029852875.1. Taxonomy (NCBI): domain Eukaryota; kingdom Metazoa; phylum Arthropoda; class Insecta; order Lepidoptera; family Noctuidae; genus Mythimna; species Mythimna loreyi. The sequence continues at coordinate 11,204,685 of CM056780.1, read as the reverse complement.
GAGCTTGTAATTGGGATATTCACAATGCAGAGTGCACGGACTGGAGTCGCACGCCACTGCTGCTAGAAAGTGGGTGTGTGCGTGGTGCGGCGCTTGAGGACGCGCGCGAGTGGGTGCTCGCCGTCTCTATGGACCAAGCCGTCGAACAGGCAAGTGCAACACAATAGCTGTCTTTTTCATACAACTCCTAGCTTCTGTTCAATTTCTGACTTCACCTGCTTGTAAGTTAAAAAGTCTTAAAGGAACATGCTTCGGAAATTAAGTATCCAAAGGATGGAATTCTTGTATGAAAAATAGCCTAAGCGAATATACTGTCAGGAAAGAAAGTTTTCAGTACAATTTCTGCACATAATAATTAACGTCCAGACCAACAGCCGTAACAAAGTTATTTTCGCGTTTTAGTATAATTAAGTATGGATGAAGTATAACGGTATTATTTAGACTATCTAACACCATTAAAATAAAGATATTAAAAAAATTACAACTGTGATAAACCGTGGAGATTATTGACTATTCATTAAATTGAGACTGCAATCATTTCTGCAAAAGACGTTTCTTTTCTTTTACAGTTTTTCATAAAATTGATGAGATCGTTAAATTTTTACACGCAGTTAAGGCATTTGAGTACGGCCCACTTAAATGGCTTACTGCTTGTAAAAAAATCTTATAAAAAACTTGTCATTTCAAGTTTTACCTACTCTCGGTAATACTCTGACAAACCATTTCTGATATTCCTAGTCCATTTCCCTCACAGTCATCTTCACTTTCGAAAAGTTTGCGAAGTTGAGACTTGACATAAATTATTTAAATCGTAATGAGAGTTTCCGGATCAAAGAACTCGTGAGGACCGCGGGATTACTAAAACTTTAAGCTTACGAGTTTCCAAATAACGAAAGTTTTATGTCTCTTGACTTTAGGAGTATTAAATCGATTTAAGACGTAAATCTAATTGGTCTTTTGTTAACTTAATTGTGGACAGATTACGTCACATCGCTCTCGTAGACGGAGTTACTAATTGCTGGCTATAAATTTAGTGTTTTAAGCTGAGATATTTTATTTAAGATGATCCTTTTTTAAATAGATTATCGGGTCTTGTCGTCTAAAAGGCCCGATTACTTCTTTTTTATCTTTAATGTTTTTGGATTTGTATTTCTCGAGTGCAGATTTCTCACTCTGAGAGGTTTGGAGTAAATATAGTTGCTTATTATAGTCTCTAGTTGATACGCTATGATTTTTTAAACAATTGCGTATTTTAGATTCTAGAACTTACCTAAAGATTGATTATTATAACTAGAGATTCTATTGAAAAATTACCCAAAAGCTGACTAATAGTAAATAAAGCCTTATTACATTAAGTCTGCCTTCGCACCGCTGTTGTGCACGGAGTTTAAATAAATAAATAAGAAATAGCGGTCAAGCCGTATGTATGTAGTGTTGTTATGGCATACCTGTAAACAGCATTTATTCTAGGTAACTAAATTGTTCGTACAGACATTGCCAGTGGACAGTCGGGACCTGTACGCGTCGACCGTGGGCGACACAGAATCCTGCTGCGTGGTGACCGGCTATCCTCTAGGATCCAGGCTCGTCACCTTCACTAACGGTGAGTTCCCATCACTAACTATTCGCACCATGTTTGTTTATTTTTTACTAGCTGGTACCCACGACTTTGTCTGCGTCAATAAAACGTAGCCTATGTCCTTTTTCAGGGTCTAAAGATTGTCTGTGCCAAATATCATCAAAATCGTTTGAGAGGTTTAAGCGGGAAAGCGTAACAGACAGACAGACAGAGTTACTTCCTTATTTATAATATTAGTATGGATGTTTGTAATCATCCTATGACTACTTTCGCTTTAGGGACGAGCGAGAGGACTGTCAAACTTTTACTATCTAAAACCTCACTCCTATTTTCCTTCTCATAGCCCCAGTAAGCTTCGACCCTGCTGGGCCCTTACGACTGACATGTCGTTAAGGTACGTATGGAACTTTACGCGCCGTTTACGTCTCGGCCTCGCTCTGGACGGTTACCGGACAGCGAGCTACCCATTACTCGTCGTCCGACACCATGTGTATTTGCTTTAATTACGTGGTTAATGAAGCTTTTACTGAGTGATTGGTCGTTCGTTAGTAACTAATATCTTAATCTGTGAGCTGTCACGTCACGTGCCTCAAAGAGCTGTCAGCGTGAGTGATGTGGTGTTCCCCGACTAAACATAATATTAGACATACCTCATTACGTTAGCGACTGGCCTGTTGGTCTAGTTAGTTAGTTAGTGGCCCTGACTGCTATGCCCATAGAAATATAAAAACTCTTTTCTTATATATATGGCCGGTCTACGTGAACGTTGGTAGCAATATTGATAAAAAAATAGCTTAAGTCCATACTTAGATTTTAAGCATCTTTCGTACCTTCTTCTTCTTTCCCGTATTTAAACCGTGAAAACGTAACAGACAGAATCTAGGAGTTGTAGGGGCCCTACAGGGTCGAAGACTCCTGGGGCCGAGGGTTGATGCGAAAGCGTTACACTGGGGCTCTGGAAAGGAAGGAACGGGGTAGGTTGTTTAGTCAGTAAGAGTCTGACACTGTTTCCCGCTCCGCCCAAGGCTCTTCGTCATTAGCTGATTTTTCCCACCATAAAAAAGAGGGTAAAACGCGGTCGAAGCTTCTGGCAAAAGTTAGTCTTAAATATGGATAAAACATACTTAATAATAAATAATAATAATATAACTTTATTTAATTCCATAACAATTACAATGATAAGTTACAACTTATCAAAACATACTTACCCATAAGTAATCGGTTGGCATAACCCTCTTATTATACGTCACAAGCACGTTACCATCAAAATATAGTAATTTTTCACACATCGGCTCGTACTCTTCCTAAGTTATGATTAATTATCGCTGTCGTCGAGTTGGCTGCGGCTGATGACATATAGCCTTATTAAATGGCAGCTCCACGGAACCCGTCGAGATACATTAATTAAACATGGGCCCTATGATGTTATACATGTATTATCATAACGCCGCCTCGATCCTTAAATATTTTGTGATATATTGTCAAAGCTTTTACGTTGGGTTATTTTTTTAAGGTATGAATTGCGAGTTTTTGGGTTTGAGTGAATTGGGGTTTTAACAAATAGATGATCAGGTTTCTTGTTTTTAAGCTAATGCCGAATGTACAAGATATTGGTTTATAACATCAATTAACGTAAAATGTTCACTTTAGATCTCAAAGAAAAACCATAATATCCCAGACGGGCTTTATAAGTTCATGTACCAAATTGTTTTAGTATCTGTTAATGCAGTTAATCATCAGCAGATTCTTAATTTATTATTTTGTGTCAAAAACGCTTCAAACCCACCTTCATCGATGAATGAAATGAAGATGCGTGCCTTTCAGTGACTTTATTTTTACTTTTCAATATTTTTACAAATGTAATTTGTATGAACGTGCTGGTCTATTGCCAGGAAATAAGTCAATGCTATAGATAAATACATGTTTTACTTCAAATTCAGAAAGCGAAATTTTGAAAGTTTTTACAACTCGAGTAGAGCTAAAATTTTAATAAAAAAAAATATGTTTTATTTTGTCAAAAAGTTACTTTTTACTTTATCTTAACACATTATGTTTTTATGGGTTCATCCTAAGGTAATGTTTTGTTCAACAAGGTCGTTGCGCGAACCGCGAGTGGTGGTCGCGAGCGGTGAGCGCGTCCCGGGGCGGCGGCGCGCCGGCCGCGCTGCTGTACCACGTGGAGCAGTGGTGTGGCCCTGCTGATTACCATCATGTTTAAGGCGAACCACCTAACCTTCAGGAGGCTGGCTTGAAGGTTTTCAGGTACAGACAAAGATGTGGCAATGCCCAGTAGCGCATCGTGATCCAATACGGGAAAGGGGAGTGTGACCCGTCTTTTGTATTAAATATATATCACACTATACTTACCATAGGTTACGTACAACTTGTTTAATATTGCATTGCAGTTGAGAGTTTGTTATGCTCACTCAAATGAAGTATCACCGATATACGCGTCATGTCCGTGAACGGACGCTGTTGTTTGAGATTGGTACAACCAGAGGCTTATTTAAATTTGAATTCGTTTTTTTTTTCCTTTATTTACATAGTTCTCACACAATAGTGACAAGAAACATGTAGGTAACAGGGATATTTGTAGTACATACTCGTAACATAATATTTTGAAAACAGTGTCCATAGAGTTTCTTGCACGATTTTCTTCATGAAGTTAGGGTGTGCAATTAGCACCCATTTTTTGACTAACTTCTTGACACTTCAAAAGTTCCAGTTTATGTTTTATTTGGATTTTCTCTTCTTTAAACGCCCTGGCGGCTGGGGGTGTTTTGCTCATTTACACATCTTGGTAATAGTGGCTTATGTAATGGATAATTCAGTCACAATTAAGAGAGAAAGAGAAAGAGAGACCTGAGATTTTCTCTAAACTTATGAGTTTTCAAAAAGGCGTCCAAGAGGACGCCTAATTAATCACAAGAGTGATTAATTGCTGCATACAGGCAACAATGTCAATGTGCATCTCTGTGTTTGATGTAATTATATTATGTGAATTTAATAAAGACATGTAGTGATAAGTTTCTTGTGTTTTTAATTTTCTGTATCGTATTATCCTCCTCTCAATAGGTGTGTTTATTGCATGAAAAATACGTTGTAATGTACTTTGTTTTCACGATCCTTTAGTGCAATTTTCCTCTAGTATTTCTTTGATTATTTTATAAGGATAAGGTTCATAAATATTTTATATTCAGGAAATTGAGTAAAACGCAAGTTTTGGTTGTTTATATCGCTATAATAAACTCATTTGTTATCACATTTATTTAATAATATACTTTGACACATAATATTTGTTACGAACTAGGATTTGTAGAGTTCCATTCCGTTCCTGTGATTAAAGCTGAAAATTTTAATATAAATATAAAATAAATATAAAAATGTATTCAGTTTTTTTTTTATTTAAGTGAATGTTTGATTTTAGGCCTGAAACGTTATATTTCAGAAGTTTTTTTTTAAGTGCGTTAAATACGCGTGTAAGCTTTAGGCATTTTCAGCAATTATCAAGGTACGGAATGTGGAAATGATCATGTTCTAGGAAGGAACGATATATATGTAGGTATAACTAGAGCTAAAGTAAGGAAGGTACATTGTATGATATCCGATACGTTAGCACTGGCGTGCGGCGGAGTGCGCGACGCGGATATGTGTGTGGAGTGACCAGCTGATCGGCGGCGTCGGGGCTTCGAGGCACATCATATTAGATTATGTCTTTACATACGTTCTTACGTAAGAATATTACTTTGTTAACTCTAACATATCAAGATAATAAGCGTAAGTAGATCGATCCTAACACTCTGTCAGAATTGATAGTTATATTATTAAATATCTAGATTTTCATTGATACATTTATAAATAATTTATTATTATGTATACTTTGTTCAACGCAATCGAATACAAAAATTATAGTGTAAAAATATATTTAACACCTGATATATATTTAGGCATTTGAATTATTATTCGAGTATTTTAATATTTAGTTTATCTAATAAGTGAATATTTAGATCTCTAATAAATACTTCTCTCTCTTGGAAAATGTACAACCACGATAAAATAAAATAAAAGGGCGCACCGTAAGTGAGCTGGTCGGAGCGACCTCGCCGGCAGTGAGGGCCGCGCTGCCGTGTGACGAGCTGCTCGCGGCGACACTGTCACGAGTCCAACTTCCCACATTACGGCGGCCGCAAGTAAGCGAGTGAAATATTGTCAGGTGAGCCACTAAGCTATGATAGCACTGGAAGAACACAGATTTCGACATTTTATAATTTACATTAAATACCTCTCACAGGATATGTAGTTTGTTACTAACACCGATGATCAAAATATTATTCATCTCACGAATATTTAAATATCTACTTAATGATTTTGTGTGTCTAACTAGACGAGCGCGGCCGAGCGCGAGCGTGCTCTCGACCTGCACTCGCTTCTTATTATAAACAGATCACATGAATATTAACGCAGAAATTACCGGTCTACATCTATAACATGATTTCTAAACACGTAATGTAGCAATATTTCGGAAATGGAAATATTAAGGTTTTGTCGGAAACGTGAAGGTAAACCTACATTTGTTTCAATCTAGGTTTTATAAAAGATTAACTATAAATTCTATCACGAAAATGTTGTGCGTAGAAAATTTTGAAAAACAATTTCACAATAACTATTTACAGTTCGTAGAGTAAGAATTTTGACACGAAGAAATAATGTTTTTTACCACTTGGTATAGAGATGATTTGTAAATCAAGTAGGTATACGTTGGAAAATTCACTAAAGCACAACCTTGGAAGAATAGTACCTAGACGCGCTTACACACTAGAATAACTTTAGAAATGTATTAATCATATAAGGCAAAGTGTCGAAGTTGGGGTTTATTTGATGACGTATGCTATAAGATAGTGTTGGTTCGAATATCTAAGTTCTTAGAAATAGTACAAGTTACACAGACACTAACGATACGTATAGTCGAGAAAGGAAAAGGATTTGTAACTTTTACAAAACAAAACTTTCTAAGAAAGTATTGTGAAGAATTGAAAGTGATAGGTACGAAGTGATATACATGCACATTGCACAGTGGAAGTATCTTACAACTATTAGACTATTGTACTTCACATGAAATGTCCTACTGTTTGTTGTACTATACTAAATATTCTGAATTTACTGAATTATATTGTGACACACATTTATAAGATTTATTAAACAACACAAAACTGCTACAAATATTTATTTTTTATAGATTTTAAGCGCAGTTAACAAGTCATCTTTTAAATAAAATACAATATCCCTTGAGCTAATAATAAATTACTATATCAAAGGCCTAATCGGTAGTTAGGCACATCCACATCTGGACATAACATACACACTTAAAAAATTGAAGCACTTGTCTACAATAAGCTCCTTTTTATTAAACTACAGTCTAACATGGTGTTGTATTAGTCCTGTCAGGGCCGCCTTAAAGGATTTTTTATCTGTGGGAATGAAAGCATGGGTAATATTTTTTCTCGAAGCCAAAAAATGATTATGTTGACTTGGAACTAAATAAGCAAAGAATACGTTTAGGTATTATAGTCTGTTTTCACGCGAGTATTTACAGTGAGTGATGAAGTACAACACTTGTACGGTCCGACAGTAGCAGCAGGTGGGCGTGTTGCACGTTGAGATGAGTACGTGTGCGGGAGTGAGCCGTGCCGGCGCGCTAGTCGTCGCGGCGCTCCGGCGACGGCTCCCTGGATCAGTCGGGCGACTCGTCGTTGGCGAAGGACGTGGCGGGGAACAGCGGGTACCAGCCGTACGTGCGCTGCGGCAGCGTGAGCTTGTCGAGGCAGATCTCGGCGCCGCCCAGCGCCAGGTTGTGCTCGAAGCCGCCGCAGCGCTGCCACAGCATCACCACCAGCGTGCGCCCCAGCGCCTCGCTCGCCTGCACATTCACGGTGTTTGTATACCAAATAATTTCTATTATGTAAGCGTCTACTGAAATTGACTTCTTCTTAGACTTCTTATAAGTGTGCTTCTTATAAATACTTTTCGAGACATCTTTATAATAATATTTTATTCTATTAACTTCAGGTACACGGCTTAGCCATAACGAAATTAAAAAAAAATATATAGTCACTCGTTTGCACGCATCGATTTGATTAGTCTCTCAAAAAAGTAATATAAGTGAAGTTTATGGACGTAACTCTTTTACCATCTCGATTTACATGACCGAGTCTGTCGTCTTAATAATATTAATAAACATGAAGTAAATTTAGTGTACTTTATATCATAAACTATAAATATTAACTGTACAGTAAAATTAAAACTCCTTTCCCTTGGTGAACGCCCGCCTTCGCGCGGGTATTAACGGTTATAAGTTTCTTATTTTCCAAATTAAAATTTATTTGTATATAAAACTTTTTATTTATTATGCGTTTCAAATATATATAATATAATAAGAACTAACTAATAGATATATATAATAAGAACCGGAAAGTCAATAACCTCGATCTGTCAAATTTTGAGTGAAAAGTATGGTTTGCAAAAAAATCTTATTTGCGTATCAATAAAGTTTTTTTGCTTTTTATTACTAAAAATTAGTTAATTCTAGCTGAAGTAAAAACGTTAGGGTTTAATATAAATTTGCCAAATATATTGTTTTAAGTCACAAATAGTTTACAAGAAAAACATTTTCTTCCCTATTTTCATTGTTACAAACAATTCGCCTTTTTCTTCTATTTACCACTACTCAGACACATCACACAGTGAAACAGATATAAACAAAATTGAAAAACTGTATTCTGATTAAACTTTTTTCATTCACGATTCATACGTAAAATTATTTTTTCAAACATCTTTTTTTGTTCACTCTACCTAATTTCTTCGATTTGACAGTTCGACGTGACGTCACAACATTGCCATCGATCCTATTCTCATTTGGAACGGATTGTACGTTCTTGGATAAATATCAAAATCCCTATAAAAAAATTTGAAAATTTGACAACCGGATAGCGCGAAATCATGTGCGAGCGCCGGCGCTCACTTCGGTTTTGAGTGATCACACTTTTAAATTTTGCTAGCTTTTAAACCCTTGGAGGGTCGATTAAAAAAAGTAAAGTTATAGTAAAAAAAGTTTCATGTACCGGATCGACCCTCCACGGGATTAAAACGATCAAAATTTAACGGTGTGTAATGTACAGCAGAAAAGTTACTTTACTTTTAATCTCCATATTTATTTACCTTGTTTCTTTTAATGGCTTTAGTGTGAGATAATTTAGTTAAGTTTATAAAAAAAAATATTTTTAATCAAAGAGTTAACAAAGTGTAACTACTGCTACTGCTACTTGCTAAATAATCTAGTATGAAAATATGAATGATTTCTGCATTTGTGAATAAAAAATGCATAATGTGATGGAGGCATGCTTTGCTACTTGCTACGTCTATTTACATACAAAACCTGATTAGAAAAGAAGTGCGGCAAACCCCGTACGTGTTCTTACTTGTACCTGATACTTGAGCGTTTGCTTGAAGTGCGGCTCAGTGGTTCGGCGCACGACGCGCGTTTTGCGCTTATGCAGCCACTTGTCGCCGTCGCGCAGGTAGCACTTGACGTACGAGTCCGGCACTTCACCGTTCACGCCGTACACGCGGCGAGCGTGCGATACCTGCGTTGTTTACAACACCGGCTCAAACCTCACTCATCTCATTATGTTGTTCAGTTGGTCGGAATTCATTGTGTTTAACAAACTGATAGGATCAACCATAACATGTCTAAAACAATTGTTTGGCTATTGTTTTTACATTGAACCCCAAAATTTGATTTATTTTAGACATTTCATAATATTTTCAAAAAGCTGTACCGCTTCCTGCTTCTTTTTGGTCTGCTAGATCTTACTCGATTTATCATGAAATGCCAATTATGTCGAAAAAATTCAAGTGATTTTTTGTTGTCACGAAATTTTCAAAAAACAGAAAAATCATCAGTAATTAAAATAATTATTGAGTATTCCAGAATTTTTTCGAGAAAGCGCCAAATTGTTTTTGAACTGATAATTTTCTTTACAGGGGCTAATTTTTAAAAATGATTTCTAGAAAATTTTGGGGAGGTCTGTGAAATTAAAATTGATGAATAAATTTTGACAGTGTTCAGTACATCTAACCAAAGGTGTCCCAGCAAAAAAAAGACACTTATTAAATTGTTTTTATTTTGACCTAAAATAATAAATTAATGCATTGAAAAGGGGCACTCAAGAATAAACACCTCCATTATGGGTTGGATCTATGTAGGTACTCTGTCGCGCCGCGCGTAAGTAGGTACTAACCCAGTCAGGTCTTTATCATTCTGTAATTAATCGTTAAAAATCGTAACTGACAGTTGACGACACATCACCTTTTTAGGATAGTGTTGTTAGGATCAGTAGAAGTTAGTAGATAATTACGCGCAACTTGAGGACTAGTCGGTTCTCGAGTTCCATTGGGTGTAAATAAACTTTAGTTTCAACGTCCGTGTAACATGTTACCGTCGTGCAAGGCTATGTTAGAGTGAGATGGCGAGAGTTGAACAATGAACGCGGCGCTGCTCCTGTAGACGGTGACGTGCGCTGATAGGATGTGTTTATGCATTGAGTAACCAACATTTCTAATTTAGTTTATTTATTATGTTGATTTTTTTTTGTAAGTATGTAAAGAGTTTTTTCTTATTTTTGTTTTACCATGATCTTTATTTTGGTGGTGTGAATGAATTGTAACATATTGTCCGTCATCTATTTTGATGAGACCTTATATTGACATGAAAGTAAAACGGACCTCGAGTTCCAGTTGTCCCTTGATCATGATGATACTGATATTGATCTCAGCGTGCAGCGGCGGCAGGTGCGCGTTGCGCGGCGGCAGCTGGCCGGGGCCCAGCGGCACGTTGTCGTCGTCGTCGCCCACCGCGTCGCACGCCGCCGCCGCGGGCACCGCCGCCCACATGCTGCCCTTGCGCCCCGTGGCCGTGCCTGCGCACGCACACACTACGTACAACCGCGCCCCGGGTGCACCGCCCGTATACACTCCACCCCGGCTCAATACATACGGGTTGCGGCAGTTAGTGTTTACTCTAATTGGTTAAACATTTAAAAGTAACAAAAACCAAAGTACAAAATGATAGTAAACCATTCAATCGAACACTTAAAATGATGAAAAATAAACATTTACATAAAATAAGCACGTCAAACAGCTTCGTGCCAAATGTATACAGTTTTCGTTCACATAGAATCGAATCTTTCCTCTCCTAAACACATAAATGAAAGAGAAAGCGTTATATCGTGTGCAGCCAAGAGTGGAGTCGAATTTCTAATAGTTGTCTGAAGCGTTCCTCAACTTATTATGGTAAGCATTCCGTGTCATGAACAGCCATTTATTTGATTTTTAGGAAAACTTGCGATTGGTGGAGGAGTACCGAAACATAACTCATGCCACCGCTGGCTTCGGCGAGCCGCGCCAGTCCGCTACGTCATGCGCGACCGCGACCTACGCTTCACAAGTTATCTACTTCCCTACTCGATAGATTTAAATAAAACGTATTGAATAAAACGTCAAACTTAACTACGGCCTAAGTAAGGATAATAAATTATATTTACAAGAAATCTAATAGATGCGCTTTGTAACAATGAGTGACATTCGCAGAGGTAATGAACCAAACATCCTAGGCGACACAATGCCATCGAGATGAACGTAGACGGGCAGCCGAACAGACGGAACACAGAGACAGATGAAGTGAGCGTGATCGCCCGCGGCCGGGCATGCGTCAGGACAGTACAGTACAGACACAGTGAAGTGATGAGAAGCTTCGGGCGCAGCCACATTCAACGGTGCGTGCGCGCGGCCGCCGCGCAAGCGATGTATGACCCATGCTACTACGTGCCCCGCCCCGCCCCCTGGCGCCCGGGGCCACGCGCTCGGCCGCCGCCCGCCCGCCCGCCAGGCGAGCGGCCCGGGCGGCGGGCTCCGCGCACGGCCCGGGCGGCAGGGGGCGGCTGGGGGCTGGCGGCCGTCGGACGTCACAAGGGATCGCGTGCACGACACGCGCACGGACAAACCCTGCCGGGAGTACGCGCGGGCGCGGGCACGAACGAGCAGTCGCTTACCGAGGTGCTAACGGTCCGTTGCTGCTGACCAAACAAGCACAACACAGTACAAATCAGTACTACCCTCAATGTTCGCATTGTCTAATGATTTCTGTGGTGTAATTGGGGAGTCGAATTGGACAAGTTTACATATTTCGGTTTCACCTTATTATCACACATGATTTTTAAAGGCAACAAGCCGAAAGGGAGGTGTTGTAGTTCAACAATAAATTGTGTAAATAAACATTTAAGACAAAACTTAATAGATTGTGATTGGGTCGATTCTACAGAGGAGATACATATTTTTACTAATTAATTATATACTGATGTAATGGAATGGTGTTTTGTTGGATCTGAACTTTTAAAAACAAAGATTGATCTGAAAATCAAAGATTACAGGTTAGAAAAGTTATCAATTATTCAAATATTTCAATGATATGAAAGTGTCAATTTAAATAAAAATAGACTTCTTCGGTCGTTGACGAAGAGGCTTTCATTCATGGTGGTAATATGGGATAGATGTAGTGTGGGGTGGGTGAGACAGTAGGTGCGGTGGACTTACGTCGTGCGGTGGAGCCGGAGAGCGAGAGCGTGCGGCCCAGCTCGCCCTTGACGGCGCGCAGCGAGCGCAGGATGTCGTCGGGGTCGCGGCGCACGCACGACGAGCGCCGCCGCTCGCTGCGCCGCGCGCTCATGGCCGGCGACACGTCGCCCCCGCCTTCTACACAACCGCCACTCATGTACCGACCTTAGCGACCGCCGTGCCGCTGCCGCATGCACGCACACAGTTACGTACGCGTATTCACACAGATTAGAGCTCATTTCATTTGGTACCCCTCATAAATTGACCTAGTTCATAGCACAAAAGATGCTAATGAACTCAATGACCTGAGCTCTTCCCGTAAATGATATCATTACCCTTCTCTGCTTGTTGGAATGAAGATCGACGAGAGCCTGGCAAAGATCGCGAGAAATCTTTGCCCAGCTGATAAACTTCCACTTCCAGAGTTTCCGATTGCGAGGAGCCGCGGCGCGAGCCTCCCACCCACGCGTGGTCCGGGTGGAGCAACGAGGCGCATTCCCCGATGGAATCCACGTCATCTGAAATCGATAACAATTAAATTTATATCAAGGACGTTTGTCAAGACAACTACGGATCCTAAGTCAAGGTATACGTTAAGCGCGGATCCAAGACATCATTAAAAGGGAAGTTAATTTAGACGAACATTGAACACACATGCATCAATGTCTTTTTAATTTACACCGATTCAGTAAATTGAAACAACAAATACTTGCAATGGTTGTCACTCACTAATCATCTGGTATTTGAACTAAGTATTAGGATACTTATCTTGTTACCGACGCGATTACGGTGCATCAGACCAAGGTCCCCTGAGACATTCCACGTCCTCCTTACAAACATCAAACAGACTCCGGGAAAGCGGGGTAAGTGAAGCAGATTAAATGTGGAAATGAAAAGGTTTTATTACATCATGACACATAAACGAATTTACATAGATTTTACATGAAAAGCTGGGACCACAAGTCTACTCCACAATCGGCGACAAGGTCTGCAAAAAGACACGCACCTTATGAGTTTATGACTGTTACCCCTTATGTTTTATTCATTAGAGTTATTAAAACTGACCCGATGATAACAATTTCTAAACGGGTGCTTAATAAGTTTATCAGCGAGAACCGTAGACGTGCTTTGAAGAATTTGATTGTTGTTATAACCAGGTTTGCGTCTTTCTATGTAAGTGCGACGACCAAGTCATAAGTAGTGACGAATGTGGAGCAGGCTTTAGAAAGGATAGCACTGAAGTTGACAAGTGAGTAGCGACCATCTCCGGACAAGTGGGGTTGGATCCGCGTTCGGTACCTGACACGGAACGCTGGGAGGCGAAGTCTCCGCGGCGTAATGCGCGCGCACCCGTGAGCGAACCGCGAGGCGACGCGTTGGCCGAGCGCGGCCCGCGCTCCTCCAGCGTCCACCACACTGCGCGCTCCTCAGCGAATGCTTTCTCGATTTCCATCTGCAAATGCATTAGACTATTTGTTAAATTGGATTAACATAGTAAACGAAGATAGAGCTACACAAAGCCTAGAGATATCAAGTACATCTTCAAAACACATCCAAACTTTACATGATTATGTACAACAATAACTTACGGTGCATTCTCCGATCAGAACAGGGTCAATGCCGGGGCAGGCATCCCATAGCGTGAGCTCTAAAGCCCGGCCTGCTAGTGTGTCAGCTGTGAGGCCACCGAAGCTGAGCGTGGCGTTCCACACGGGGCTGCACGAAGCTGACGCCGGGTCTGTCTCCACCGGTGGGCAACTTTCACTGGGGAAAGAGAAACAATTATAGATGTATTCCTAAAAAAAAATAATGATCAGAACGTTATACTTACAGTGATGGCAAAAGCCGTATTCTGGCGAAAGCTTCTGGCTCGTCGCCGTAGCCCAGCGTGTGGTCGCGCGGCGGCAGGTCGTCGGCGGCGATGAGCACGACGACGAGCTTGCGCAGGTCGCACTCGAACCACACCTGCAGCTGCGCGCGCGCCGGCGGCCGCGCCGCGCGCTCGCGCTCCGCGCGGTCCTGCTCCTACACGCAAACCAGTCGCTTGTACTCGCACGCCATACAGTGTAAGTTGTACAACAATGCGACTCCTAGGGCTATTGATTCACATTTATTTTCATATAGTAAATCTATGTAACAATATTTTGAAATATTAATAACTTTGAACCAATATGAAAACATGTTCACCAGTAACCCTGAGATGTGTTTTAGATACAATTTGTTTACAACAAAGTCACATGGTATACAACTTAGACGCACATGTCTACTAAACAAACAAGGGTGACGTCGGCATGAACGAAAAAAATAACAAAATATAACAATTTCCCAAGATCTGATATATGCAAACTCTAAGTCGGTAATAAATCCTTGGAATGCAATGTACTTGATCAAGTATCATGCAGCAACCATCAGCTATTTATCAATCCGTCATCAGCCAGAGATATTCATGAGACTGTTGTCCATTCTGTGCGAGTATAGCAATGCATTCATATCACCATCAATATATTGAGAACGTGTAATATCCATTTCAAAATATTACGTTATAGTAACATGCGTCGGGCCGAGGCATTTCTATGAAACACAAAGTAATGAATAAAATCGGATATTCTCATCCGCCATGCAGGAAGCTGTATCATGCTGATACCGGTCTCACAAGCTGCATGTACCTACGTCGTAGCCGAAACAAAACGTTCACCGGACATTCTCTAGGGACACGAGCGTCCGTCGTGTGGCCTGGCTATGCCTACGTATATCTATGGTGTTTGTTGCACAAGCTGCCTATAGGATTGGGGATGTCTATACCAAAGTCTACAGTAAAAAGTTGCAGTTCTTAGCGAAAGAATATAAATTGTCTTCTACTGTTTAAATGCTAGTTATTGATATATAATAATTTAAAATGTACAAAAAGAGATCTTTTAAAAGTTCTATGAAATCCTGATAGTTCAACTAAAGCGTTAGGAAAGCCATTTTATTTTCGTCTAAGTACACTATTTGTTCTATGGCTTATGTATAGGCTTTGTTTATGTATTTTCAATAAAAGGTGTTGCCAGCCACGTAATCAAATCTGACTTACTTTAGTGAGTTAGTAAATGACTGTAGTGAACGTCGGTATCTTGTTGTTGCGAATGTGTCTATTGCGGAGCATGATGGTATGAATTGCATCGGCGCGTTCATTCACATTGACAATAATAGTATCATAATGAGAGAACATATTAAAACTTGAAGCGTTAACGATACACACGTGTATTTTCACCATAACAATGACAAAACGTAATACTGTATTTGTACAGACATTTCCATTTAGCTTGAACGTAAACACATTATTGGAATCAATACTTATTTCACACACAAAGGCTGCATGTCTTATACGGTGCTGTTACTAGATGCACATACCGACATTGTGCAACGTCATGCTGTCAGTAGTGGGTCGGAACAATCAACTACATGGTACGAGCGGTTATGTACATCGTGTCGCTGTGAGTGTCGTCGCCACGAGACGCAAGCGTCGGTGCGCGCCTGTCGACAAGGTGTTCCGTGCGGTGTACCGTGCTCCACCA
Organism: Mythimna loreyi; assembly: GCA_029852875.1. NCBI lineage: Eukaryota > Metazoa > Arthropoda > Insecta > Lepidoptera > Noctuidae > Mythimna > Mythimna loreyi. The sequence goes on along the minus strand of CM056780.1, from coordinate 11,188,881 downwards.
CCCCAAGCTCCTAGCCTCTAGTCGCTGCAGCGCCTCCGATGCAAGTGCGGCATCACACTAAACTAAGTCAACAGCAAGACTCGGTAACAGACACTCGATGCGCTAGATAGGGACGGTACCCACGGGTGTGCGCCGCGCCGCTCCGCTCCGCCGCTCGCCGCGCCGCTCTACCGGCGCCTCCACTACAACACTGTATCACTGGTGTTTCTTCACTGAACTCGGTGTATCAAGTGAACTGTTCGTGCCGTTGCCATTGTGATTATAGGTAGAAATGTAAAATTTGGTTGTCATTGGCAAGCTGAAAGCTGCGGCGAGTCTAGCTTCACTACGTCTGTATCGGTACTGTCGGTAGACAATGAGCGCTACTCATCCACGGTGTCCTATAGATGATATTCGATGCCGGGACGAGTCCCCTACTCTACCATCGAACACTAATACTGTAGTTAGCCTCTGACTACACTTACGTATTCGTATGTGTTTCACCGATATTTGTGTATTTGCCGATCAGTCCCTAATTCCGCCTGGCGCCGAGGGCGACATTATGAAATTGGTCGGGTGATAGAAAAAATAAAAATCTGAAAATAAGTAGGTAGCATTTTTTCACACACTTCACTTAGGATAATCATTATATAAACGGTAACGTATAACGAATATAGATAACAAATAAAGTTTAAAATATATGTAGGTGTATAAATATTTCAGGTAAACAAACAGAGCATCCCTTTCTCTAAATAGTAAAGGTTAACAAAGTTAAAGTACATCTACGATCGTATATAGAAACACTAATCTCTTACAACTAGACTAACGTGGAAGATGTCTGACTGATTAGTGCTACAGTATCACAGCAGATCGGTGGAGACCAGCCCGCACTGCGTCCCCGCACCAGCCACAATCAAAAGGCTCACATTCCTCTACGACATACATTCGATGCGCCTTTGGATTATGTTTGGACAGAACTGGGCGACAGAGCTGTGACCGCGGCCTCAGTGACATGAAACGAGCGATGGAACAAACATTCTGCCAGGAAGCACCATCATTACACTAACTCTCAATTACATCACATATCTCTCATCTGAATCTGTACATTAGTTGTTTATCAAATTGTTCCATTCGGAGTCGTTCTAGGGCTCGTCTCGTTAAAGCTCATCCTCAAATATGTTACCAACTAACGAAAAATGAAGTTCAATCGTGATTCTAGTTAGTGGATCATCTTTATCTATACTAGATTACCTGCTCAACACATTAGCTTCTGGAATTCTTATAAAAATGATTGAATATATTTAGCCTAGAGTCCCCATACAAGTAGATATAAAAGAAGATGATCTATTAACATTGTAACACAACGCTTGAAGAGCACACGTGTGATGAATGATCCGAGAAGCGCAGAGGAGGAGGCACCGAGTGACAGTCTCTACTAGAGTTTATGAAGGAGAGCGCAGGGCTCAATGTCTTATGGGTTCACAACACAGATTGTTACAATTAAAGCCTATGTATGGGTATTATACCGGGGTTTTCGGCAATTTCCGTCGGGTCGGCGACGATGGTGATTTGTCGGTATCCGGTTCTGTGAATCAAAACACAGACTCATGTACTATCACCGAGGTGTGTTACTGAACTCAATACAAAATAAAATAAGCTAGAAAGAAGGAAAATGCAAAATAGTGTAAAATATACCGTAATACTGCGCAAGAAGGAGGCTCGAGAAATGGTGCGGAACAAGACAGGTAGAGAACAAAATGCTGTTAACATAGCAATCATATGTACAGGTTAGGAAAGACAACAGAACACAAGAAAGGGTGAGCGTATCTTACATAATGTGTGTATTGTAATGTGATGTGTACGTATTATTATTGATATATTTCGCTTCTAAATAAAACATTCTGATTATTAAATTAGCTATATATAAAGTGTAAGGTGTTTTCTTCTAGTGTGTTATAGTAAAATTGTGCATTATTTAGTATATAAAAAAGTAATCTATATATATAAAAATCAATTGCTGTTCGTTAGTCTCGCTAAAACTCGAGAACGGCTGAACGGATTTATCTTATCTTGGTCTTGAATTATTCGTGGAGGTCTAGGGAAGGTTTAAAAGGTGAGAAAAATTCGAATAGTAGGGTAGAGTAGGGTAGAGTAGGGTAGAGTAGGGTAGAGTAGGGTAGAGTAGGTTAGAGTAGGGTAGAGTAGGGTAGAGTAGGGTAGAGTAGGGTAGAGTAGGGTAGAGTAGGGTAGAGTAGGGTAGAGTAGGGTAGAGTAGGGTAGAGTAGGGTAGAGTAGGGTAGAGTAGGGTAGAGTAGGGTAGAGTAGGGTAGAGTAGGGTAGAGTAGGGTAGAGTAGGGTAGAGTAGGGTAGAGTAGGGTAGAGTAGGGTAGAGTAGGGTAGAGTAGGGTAGAGTAGGGTAGAGTAGGGTAGAGTAGGGTAGAGTAGGGTAGAGTAGGGTAGAGTAGGGTAGAGTAGGGTAGAGTAGGGTAGAGTAGGGTAGAGTAGGGTAGAGTAGGGTAGAGTAGGGTAGAGTAGGGTAGAGTAGGGTAGAGTAGGGTAGAGTAGGGTAGAGTAGGGTAGAGTAGGGTAGAGTAGGGTAGAGTAGGGTAGAGTAGGGTAGAGTAGGGTAGAGTAGGGTAGAGTAGGGTAGAGTAGGGTAGAGTAGGGTAGAGTAGGGTAGAGTAGGGTAGAGTAGGGTAGAGTAGGGTAGAGTAGGGTAGAGTAGGGTAGAGTAGGGTAGAGTAGGGTAGAGTAGGGTAGAGTAGGGTAGAGTAGGGTAGAGTAGGGTAGAGTAGGGTAGAGTAGGGTAGAGTAGGGTAGAGTAGGGTAGAGTAGGGTAGAGTAGGGTAGAGTAGGGTAGAGTAGGGTAGAGTAGGGTAGAGTAGGGTAGAGTAGGGTAGAGTAGGGTAGAGTAGGGTAGAGTAGGGTAGAGTAGGGTAGAGTAGGGTAGAGTAGGGTAGAGTAGGGTAGAGTAGGGTAGAGTAGGGTAGAGTAGGGTAGAGTAGGGTAGAGTAGGGTAGAGTAGGGTAGAGTAGGGTAGAGTAGGGTAGAGTAGGGTAGAGTAGGGTAGAGTAGGGTAGAGTAGGGTAGAGTAGGGTAGAGTAGGGTAGAGTAGGGTAGAGTAGGGTAGAGTAGAATAATCTATTGCCGGGAGCGAAGCCGCGGGCAAAAGCTAGTATAACAATAAACTGTGCAGTCTAAATTGGCAAAAACACCTAAGTAGTAAGAGTGTAATAATGTACTGTAGTTTCCATTTATAAAAGTTTTAATTATTCAAATGGGCGTTTATAACCGAATCCGATACGGTGCTAATTGGCGAAAAATACTCGAGATTTTCACGAAAACTAAAACAGCATATTTTATTTTAAATAAAAAAAAAACAAAATTTCTTGGTCAGTAACCTAAAGCGATGATTTAGAAAAAAATACCTAATTAGAGTATTTTTCGCAATAGCTTCGGATTTAGCTATCCACATCCACTTGAAAATTTCACATTGTATTTATTCTTTAGTCTACGATTGAAACTGCGCAGTTGCATAGTTCAACTCGCAAGATGGCGAAACTTTGACCTAAAGTCAAGATGGCGTAAAATTTTGTGTATATATAATAGAATAAATTAGGCAAAGAGTGAAGCACAACTAAGGCCATCGGCTGCGCTGAGCCCCGGTGAGAGTGTGGGGTCCTGTCTGTCTCTTTGACGACACCAAACGCAGTGGATGGCATTTCGTTTCGTGCGTACTTACACAAAAGGTGTTTAGAAAAGCATGGTGTATGTGTGTATGTGGGTACAGTTTCACGCATGGATATTTACAAAATATGTCCGTACCGTGTAGCGCGTAGTGGTGCATGGAAGACTGGTTGGCCTGGTTGGGCGGCTCGTCCACCTGCGGCGCCGGCTCCACCAGCAGCTCCACGCTGTCGCCGCCGCGCTCCAGCACAGCGCACACCTCCTCGAAGCTACGCTCCGTTAGAGGAACCCCGCCCCACTCCAACACCTTCACATAATGGTAATTTCAACACTAAATGACATTATAGGGACTTTGCAAAAGGGCCGAAGTCAACTGGCGCCCAGAGACACTTTCTGAAAGGAACGCTTGGCCCCAAGGCAAATAATTAACGGGATAGGTTGTTTAGTCAGTAAGAGTCTGACACTGTTTCCCGCTCTGCTCAAGGGCGGGATTCGTCATTGGATGATTTTTACCCACCATAAAAGAGCTATCAACAACAACAAACAACAACATAACACAACATACCTATTTAAGTAACATACCTATTTAAGGTTACGCTCATGACTTTCCATGGCTTAAAGTTATTTAAAATCACTGTATAACAATAATTTAAAAGAAACACAAACAATGTGAAGCAATAATTGAAAGGAAATTATACAAAGGAACGATGTTTACTTTAAGTGGAAAAGTGGCTAATGAGACAAAAGGGCGATTGAAACGAATGAACATTTTAAGTACAATACGGCCGTCGGATCTTGACGAGTCTGACTGGCTTTGCGAATTTTAGCGCTTGAAAACTCGCAATAATAAATGGTTAAAACGAATAAATGCAATTTGCGGTTGTTATTGCTGTTGTTGCTGGCATTTATTTTTTTGAAACTTTTTTTTAAAACCTTTATTTTTCAAGCGCTTAAAAAATTCGCAGAGCCTAATTTCAGACTCGCCAAGATTCGAAGATCGGACTGTAGGTACTTATGATTTAATGATGTGTATCTCAATTCAATTCAATTCAATTTCCATTTATTTACTCTTCACAATAGGTTTTATCTATCATTAACAATGTTTGTGACTTAAAGACTATATACAACTATTGTAAGAGTCTGGTGCCTGAAATAGGTTTTTGGAAAAAAACCTGTGGTACAGGTCACCAGGGCCTCCCCACAGCAAAGAAAATGGTATAAATATTTATGAGACGTCCTTGAGTGTCAGTAACACTATTTCTGGTTAAGAAAGATCAGACCATAACATGTGTAAAATGAAAATGAACAAAAAATATTAATCATCATTAAATGTATCTAATTATCGATATCTAATTACGAGACAGAATACATAAAATTCTACTTCTAATTTTACACTGCGACGCAGCAGTCCTTGTTGTAATTAGTTGCAATAAAGAGGATACTCGTATACAATGTTTTTGCCGTTATTAGATACCAAGCATGTTAGGAATTTCCTCATTTTTAATCTGACTTTATATAAAACAAAATGTGTCATATCTTTTTATCGTCGTTACAACCCCCGAGATGACATGACCTTAAAAAGGGACTTGGCTCACAATGACTTGTGCCGCCCACATCAATGAATAAGCATAAAAGTGGCGAGTATCCACCCTCTCTTAAACGCTTAGTCTACACCGTAAAGCGTAAAAAACCGTAAAAATCTTTACGGTGGATTATGCGTTTCGCCTCGTCGTTTATACCGTGTACTTCGAAGGATTGGAACAATTTGCCTGCTGCGGTCTTCCCGTCAAATTATAATTTTGATGTTTTCAATAGCCCTCATAAACTAGTGCGTCTCGCTATCAACAATTGCTTCACTGCTTACCATCAGGTGAGATCGCAGTCAAGCACTAGTTGTTATTATAAACTAAATCGTGACCTTGTCTCCTTGTGTGAGGCCGGCGAGGTCGGCGGGCCCGCCGGGCACGGTCCACACGATGACGGCCTCGCGTCGCCCACTGGCGTCGGGCTTGCCGCCCACAACGCGCATCCCAAAACCGCGAGCTGTAATGAATCGTTCCCACAATAACCTACACACCTTTGTTCATATTATATTTTTGTGATTACGCATTTGCTTTAACCACATTTTTCGGTGGATATGACACACGTCATAACAGAAAGTGGTAATGAAAACGTTACTAACTTGTTGAATTCATACGTGGATTAATCATGAAAATTCATATTCATTCATTCAATCATTGTGGTTTTTGAAACAGAACATTTGTATCCCAAATAATTTTAATGTGATTAAAACTAATGGAAAAGCATGTAATTTATCTTCGTATTCAGGCAGTAATAAAATATGGTTAGTTAATTTTATTTCATTATTTTGTTGTACTAAATAAATAAGTAATAAATAAATCGTTGATTTATTCTGGGAAATCTGATTATAAAACACCTTTCACAAATAGAAAGCCAGGTTATTCCAAAATGACATACTAATGAATCTTTAAAAATGTTGATTCTTATATGGCGGACAACTTTAAACAAACGATTGGATGGTTCTGTCCTCGAGACCATTAGCCATGGGATTTCCATTTAGAGATTTCCTTTCGCACACCGAAATTATAGACACAACCAGCTGGTACCCGCGACTTCGTCTGCGTCTTTTTTTCGCAATAAAAGGTAGCTTATGTTCTTTCTCAGGGTCTAAAGAATGTCTGTGCTAAATTTCATCAAGATCATTTGAGACGTTTAAGCGGGAAGCGTAACAGACAGACAGAGTTACTTTCGCATTTATAATATTAGTATGACATAGGCATGCTAAAGACTTACATCGGTGTCCCTTGTCGTTAGGGTCGCGGCGCAGCGACACGCGGCGCGGCGTGCGGTCGTCGACGTCGTGGATGACGATCTTGATGGCCTCCGCGTCCACGGACATCTGGCGCGCCGCCGCCGCCAGCGCCGCCGCCGTGGCCGCCGACACGCCCGACTGCTCCGACGACGGCTCCGACCGCGACGCCAGCGCGGCCAGCGCGTTCAACGCACCCGTCTTTTGCTGTAAAGCTGCTATATCCGGCCTAAACGAAGGAAAAAACATTTTAGAAATCTTCGTTGATTTGTTAGTGAAGGAATGATTAAAATCTTACTAAGCTTGACCGGTAGACATCCCTAAAAATGACAACTGTATTAAAATTATCAAATTATTATTGACTTCTATATTAACCTTTCGTATTCGAACGCAGATGTACGCTAGACACAATAGCTTTTTAATCGTATCTCTAATTATGGCATACGAGAGGTTAATCATTATTAAACTTGTTGTAATGAATTACTGTTACAACGTAGCATAACAATCTTTTGTCTTATTGTATGCCAAAAAGCGGGTCATAGATGTACTTCACTACATAACTATTAAATCCTTTTTTTTAACCTATGTGCCACAATAAACTTTTGAAAAATGCTCAATTAATGCTTTATGGTGGACATAGACATTATAAGAAATAATTATGATCAGATGTTGAACTGTGCCGATAAATCGCTACATGTATATTATAAACTGGTTGGCCACCATTAGGCATTTTTTGTTCGCCTTTAAAACCTCATAAATTGTTATCAATGTATATGGCCTTGGAAAATAATAATTTGCTGTTATTTCCGGCAGAAGGAAGACAAAGGCAAGCAATAATCCCTCCCCTCCTGTCACATTTTTTATTGCTAAGGTTCTTGAGCCTTCCGACTTTAAATCGTTTTTTGTTGCCGATGTTTTGCTAAATGTAACATTGCCCTTAACATTTTGAAGCGTATTGTATAATTTTGTGGCCCGGGATGACAAACTTGTCTGTCCCTATGTACCGTAATGTTATTTACCTAGATTAATTAAAATGTAAGACCTAATGTAAGATATTTATGTACAAACGTAAATAAATAAATTTGATTGATTGATATGTATGCTTAGATCTTTAAAACTACTAGAGTGATTCAAAAGGAAGCTTTGTATGTATAATAAAAGCATTATTTGTATTTAATATCACCATTGCACCCGTGCGAAGCTGGGGCGGGTCACTAGTATACAAATATAATCTACATCTACACTAATATAATAAAGAGGTAAAGTTTGTTTTTATGTTTTTTTGTTTGTAGGGGGTAATCTCTGGAACTACTGGTCCGATTAGAAAAAAATTAGCAACAATAGGAAGCTACTTTATTCCTGAGTGACATAGGCTATATTTTATGTACGCGGGCGAAGCCGCTGACAAAAGCTAGTATAGAATAAGCTTAGTTTTTTTTAAAGCATGTATTACTCACAGTTGGCTTCCTCGACGCCTGATGGGACGGTCCTCGTCAACACTGAGGCCGGGCGCTATCGTGGGCGTGGAACTGGGCTCATCTGTACGATACGAACCACGCCGCGATGTCGCGCCGGCCACCATGTCGACTGCTGACGATCTACAACAAGTGCTTCCATTGTTATATTTTATCTTTGTGTATTGATGTTTAAAGTTAGTTGTCCAAAGTAAGGCTGTGCAAAATGGTATGTTCAAAATTTATATTGCATAAAATGTGATAAACCTACAAAATGTCTACGCCGTAGCAGTCGGCTACGGTGCAATGCTACGCCTGCTACGAAATCCCAGCTGTGTATTTTTTACTACAATATTTACGTTTAAGTAATATATATGTACTTTACATTAATTTATAAATTTTAAAATATACCTATATGTTTCAGGTTTTTTTTTTAATTAATATTTTCCTTTTTCGTCTTTCGTCGATGTATGTATGTATATACTCGTTTATAATAGTACCTGGATAAGCACATATATGTTACAGAAGACTGTATCCACGAAATAACTGCCCGTAAATTGTACCTACTGCAGTTAGTAAAGGAATTGTGTACTAGCCATTTATGTAACATTTCTTAAATAATCAATAAAACAGCTAAAGCGGCGAAAGAAGTTTTGTGGTCACGACTTTCAAATAAGCAAGTGCTAAAAAAAAAGGCTACAACATACCTCCTGGATATAGCGGGCGGCGCGAGCGGCGCGGCCTGGTGCGCGGGCGAGTGCGGCTGGTCCTCGTCGCAGGAGCGCTGGCGCGGCGCGCGCACGGAGCGGCGGCGCGCCGGCGTCACGGTGCTCGGCCGCCGCGACTCCGCCGGCGTCACGCTGCCGCCGCCCTTTAACTGCCGCCGCGGGCAGCGTGGTTACGAACTCACATTCCTCACAGTTTATGACGTTCAAACATACGATACGCCACAGCTCAAGTCACCAAAGTAGCATACAGCAAGTGTTCAGTAAATACTGCTCAATACTTGCACTTGCATATTTTGGCATTTGCCGCCTAAACCATAACTTTGACTTTTTTAACCATTTCAAGTGTTATTGTTACTGTCCCACATAGGGTTGACAAACATACTTTATGTTTTTAAAATATTTTTTTTGTAAGAATACTTTATAAATGATAAATGATATTTATTTTGTAAATATGTTTTAAAATAACACTTTTACACGTCAATATTTTTTACTTTTCGTCAGTTTAAGCTAGATGAGTCCGGTGTTTCCTAGCTGACTACCCTGAGAAGAAACACCGAAACAAACTCAGGGGATATATATAATTTTCAATATTCACTGAGATGCGAAAAAAAGGTTTTATAATAATTACTGAACTATAAACTATCCTTGTACGTTCAAATAGAACGCTGCTGTCGTGCACAATAAAATAAAAATATATAAATTACCGATCGAAACGTTAGTCTTCATGAGAAAAAAATAAATAAAAGTAAATACTTTGTTTTTCGTCCAAATACCTTCTCACAAAATGTGATACTTTTCTCAAAACCAGTTGGCAACCCTAGTCACATAGATCAAACTACTGAACGGACTGCACTGAATAACGCCTTCGAATTATTTGCAACGTGTCGCACGACAGGAGCGCTCCTTCAGCGCTGCTGTCGCGCGGCAGTCGCACGTTTTGTAGTTACAATAACGTAGGCATGCGCTAAGAAACGATCTTTCAAATTCACTCCATAAGGGGACAAAAGGGAGCAAGGGAACTAGTACAAGCTATTTTATGTATCAATTACTATCGAAATGAATGTTTGGACTATTTTTTTAATTTGATGAAACATTTGTTGTATGCTGCTCTGGTGTGCGGCCGGAGAACAAAAGTACTGCAATATTGTTTCAGACATGGATTTACTGATACAACTCGATATGCAAAGCATATACCGTAGCGTCAAAAATAAGTTTTTAAAAAGTACTCGGTCAAAACCATTTTGTGAAACATTTTTGCAGCAGCTTTTGTTTACCTTTTTCTTCAATGTGTATCCACAATGCATCGTTATCTTACTACGGTTGTATAACTAAGGTTAATGGTTTTGTACAACAGTCAAGGGCAAATCTGTAAAATTCAGTAGTGAAGGCAGATCGAAGAGCATTTCACATCACAGTTGCTGTGTGGTATATACAAAGGTTATGTGTATGTTACTAAATCTTATGTGGAAAACCTCATGACTATAAGGTCTATGAATATTACACCTGGAAAAAATACAGTAAAACCTGGGCAACTGGCAGTTCAAGGGACCTGAGATTTTTTGTCATTTGTACAGGCTTTTCATGTCCCAATTGTAATAAATTAATGTTACTTAAAGCCTAGCGGCTTAAGGTAATATTGTCTCCTTTACAGACGGTCCCACAAAGAAATTCGGATGTTTGGAATAAACCTGTCTCAACTTGTTCTAAGCAATATTCAGAATGCTAAAATATTAAGTTACTATCTTACTTATTGGGGCTGTAGAGCTAAAAGTCCCAAGAGAAACATAACTCGGCTATTGAGATTTGTAATTTTAGTAACAGAGATATTTCTATGCAAAAGTGTCGAAAACTCATTGTAATTAAAATCTTGGGTACTCATCCCAAGATTTTGCACATATCTAGGGTCTATCTAACCAGGTTTCACTGTAGTTGAATTACATTAAAAAAAAGAAAACGGATCTTTTTGTTCCAAATAAAAAGGAGGATATGAAATCCATGTTTGTTTGCCATTAACTGTACCTGTGTGTAACTATCTACATTTGTGACCTACCTACAAGTGCATTAGGTGACAGCGTAGGAGTGCGGGTGAAAAGAAAGAATTTCGGAGAAAACAAGATGAAGATTGGTTCGGTCTTATAAATAAAGGAGCAGGGCAAGTAAATACTGTAGTTTACCTCACCCAAACTCCCACGATGCCCCGTCTGGCGAAGGGCAAAAACGTTAGTGTTTTGGCTCAAATACGATCCAAGTTGCTCACGTAAATGGGCTTGTTTCTGCTCCAAAACGAACCAACCCAAATTACTACCATTTGTAGTAATTAATTGTAATGATTTTGAATATAATCCAAATGAGAGAGAACGTAGACAACGATGTTCAAGAGGGTTTTGATATTTGAAACCCTAATCTGTTCTGGATTATATTTGATTTATTTTCGGTTTGTAGTATATTATTGGAATTTTGTTTTTTTAACCCAAATATCTAAAATAGATTATGGGTTAGTTCATTTCGGCAAGATTAAGTCCAAGTAACTTGTTCAGGGCAGAGTTTTGTCTCAAAGAATGCTCTAAAAGCATCCATAAACATTACCTTTTCAAGCTCTTTGAGCGAGGCCGGTGACACGTCTGAATGCCGCCTGAGTTCGGGCGAGCGCGGCGGGGCCAGGCCGGCGCTGCTGCCGCCGCTGCCGAGCCGTGCCTCCGAGTGCCGCCGCTGCAGGGCCTCTAGTACTGGTACGTCCAGCAGAGAGTCTGTGCTGTCTTGAGCCGCGGGCGGCAGGCGCGGCTGAGCCTTGCGCCGGCATACTGAGCACCGCCATGAGCTCTGCACAATATTATAACATGAGGTTTTAACTTTTTCAGGATTATTTTCATTTGGTGTTGTGGGGTCATTTGATTGATGATTTGATTTAGGATCGTAGAAAGCACGGGTATGTCCAAAATAACGCGCCATTTCTAGGTGGGGTTCCCTATGATCTTAAAATTTAATTTTAGACACTTTATATTTTTTACCTGATAAGCTTTTCTAATATGTTATAGTGACCACTCATGTCAATTGGTCAAATAAGTATTATCAATCCAAACTAACCATTTATGATAACTTTTGAACGGACTTTTGGACGTCCAGTATGACGGATTGGTTTTTCTTCACACGCGGTTGATTTGGCTTTATAAACCCTAAAGATTAATCCACCAAAGCCATAGGTCAAGCAGCATAATGATGAATGTCCATCATAAAAAAAAAAACGAAAACAAAAAAAAAAAAACGAAACGGAACGAATACGGAATAATATTCCGTATTAGTTAGTTTCCACAATATAGCAAACTAATAATTTGTCGTCTCATCAGCCTCATATGATTCTTTATTACTTTTTCCTCCGAATCGTTTATCGAATGCTTGTTATAACTTGTCGGACTTAATGGTTGGTTTGGATGGTTGCCAGATTTGGTTTGTTCGAAGGAGAATCTAATTGCGTCTATATTAGGCTCTTGGGGACAATTTCAGAGCGTTTAATTTCAAGTGAGGTGTAGAGAGCTGTTGTCATCAACGTTTGGTTAAGTATCTTATTTTCTGTACTTTATTTATCCTATTTAAGATCTGAGTTTGCGACGCGTAGCTTTTCGATGATATTAAAGTATCTATAGTGAGGAATTGAAAATAAAACTGACATAAGCGTAATTGGTTATCGCCAATTGGTGGTACGAGCTGTGTAGGTACAATAAATTAAACATCACTACTGGCCCCGCATGGAGGATTAAGGCCCTGTTCCTGTCATAGAGAGGACGCCTGATTCCTAGCAGTAAAAACATTAAAAGTTGATTATATTACGGTTACAAGCTTTTGAATACCGTAATTAAAGACACAATTGAAAAACAATAGGTGTGCAATCCGGTGTCCTCTTGGAGCATATTGAAATAAAAGATACGAGGGATTCAAGCGTAAAAGGATAAAAGGTAAGTAACTCACAGCATCTTCATCACTGGCCGGTTTAGAGTATGATGAGCAGTCCTCGCACACGCGGTGTTGGCATCCGTTGCAAGTGTGGTACACCTCTCCTGGCTTCAGAGCTTTGAGGCAGACTCGGCACGCACCCGCCCGGGACGGAGCTTTACCGGCCTCACTACATCAACATTATTGTATGTTAAAGGTCAGTTTGTAAGGCTGTTCAGTTGATAGTTCAGTCATAACCATATATTGTGTATAGTGAAATCTTAGAACTTTGTTATACTGTACAATGTGTACAGATGACGACAAAAATGTAACGTTCGTTAAACAACTTGCGATTTGGCTTTATGTCCAGAGTATTACAAGTTTACAAGTTCGATTTAAAGAATTTGTTTCTAGTTTTAAGTTATGAAATTAAAATACTATTCATCTCACAGTGTTACGAACAGAAAAATAAATTAAAAACCCGATCTAATGAAAAGCAATGAAATGATAAAAAAGAACGAAATTAAAATTCTTAAACTTTTTTTAATAAAAGAAACTTGGATGAGTTTTGTAAGTTACGATGCGAATCGTAACAAAAGTGCGAAGTTGGACTTAACTTGGGAAGAAATTCTGTTTGCGGTAAAGTTTAACTGAGACGATAGCTGAGGTACATGCACGCGCGGGAGGGTTGGCTACAACATCGCGCAGCTTCGCTAGTTACTCTATGTGCTACGGGACAACAGTAAGATAGGCATTTCAAAGACATTCTTCTCTTCATCTGTGGAGCAATAAGGCAACAGTTTCCACAAAAAAAAGTTTAAAGTGTTGTTATCCTTGTTGCGTTGTATCTGACCGGTAAGCAATATTTCCTATAATGTAAATTGTAGGAAATATTGCTTACCGGTCAGTCTTAGCTATTTGTGCAGCCGTGGGCGGCGGCTGTGCAGGCGGCGGTGCCGGAGTCGGCTCTGGCGCGGGCTCTGGCGCGACTTGTCGTGGACCCAACTTTGTCACTGAAACAAGAAAGCTTTCCTCAATTCCCGAACTATAATCCAAGAGCAAATTCCCTAACTACATTTTAATTAACTGTTCGAAAACCGAAAGTAATTCAAACTCAAATTACATTCAGATCATTGTTATGAAATATTGAATTGGAATGAAACGATGGGAATTCAAATAAGTCCGCAGCTTGTGTCTACCTTCCGAGCAGGAATGTGCTAACAATGCGTGGCCTCCTGCCCGGAGAGATGCGAACCTCGCGATATTTCGCTATGAATATTAAGAAATGATCATGAATTCCAGAGCTAACTTCTCACAGCGCTGTCAAATATTTAAGAAAATTGTTTATTTTATGGTATAAAATGTTCAAAACTTACAATTAAGATAAGATTTATCATGTAGAAAGCATTCATGAAACCTTCTTGGGTAAATCATATGGTGTTTCCAGCAGGTATTAGTTGTACAAAGTGCATTAATTTATTTTACGATAGCCTCGCAAGGGGTACTAGAGGGCAATTAACTTGTCCGACGGTCAATTATAACGTTACACAAGCCCTACCTTTAGAACCAAGTTTGTAATTATAAAGTTTCAATGAAAATTGAATACTTGGTAGTTCGAATGCAAGTAGAAAGTAGCCATAGACTATAATTAAATGCCCCAACATTGAATTACTTCTTAAGTTGCCAAATAATTTTCAATGTCTTTGTTTACTTTTTAATTAATTAAGAGTTTAGTTATACACATTGGATGAGGGGCCCAACTGTGGCGAAATGTAGTAATGGAGTCATGGGTTATGCGAAAGAGAACCAAGAGAGACCCAAGCCCCAGAACGAAGGCAAAGAAGGAACATTGGAGTGGGTCCTAGACTGGGAAGTCATTGGACGATTTACCACTTAAAAAAATTGGATAAATTATAGATACCTAAAATTATTTTTATCATAGATTTTGTATCTATGATAAAAATAATTTTTCAAAAAAAAACACAAACAAATTATTTTTCAGAAATAAAACACTATCTATTAACGATTTTTTTTTAAAGCGTTTTGTTATAATAGATGGTTTTTAATTGATTTATGGCTTTCTATAAAAAAAAAATGTAGTTTTACGTAAATAATTGAATTAATACAACACGGCCAGTTACTGCCTGATAACAAAAAAATCCACGAAATAAATCTTCAACTAAATCTCATTTGATAACAACTTACAACTCCAATACCATTTTTTGTGTGAAAATAACAAGGATTAAGTTAAATTATTATAGGAGAATAGTATATTTATGGTGAGGGTTTGAATTAAGCGTTCTTGTGGGGTGTGAGGTAAACATAAATAACGGTAATAACGGCCTTTGGGAACTAGTACATAACACCGCACCAATCTTCAGCATACAAGGATACTTGTGAGAATTATTACCTGGTGGTAACTAATACTAGTAATTTTGAACATGTCAGTTCACTATGTGATATAAGGTGTTATTTTTTTAAACAACGTCTATTTCCATTTTATAGGAACAAAAGCTAGTGAGAGATAATATCAACAATACATAATCTGTGTCTGAAACTCAGATCCATCACAATTCTAGACATTTAATTTCCATTATGTACAATAATAAAAAGGTGTTTGTAAAAACTGTAGCTAGTTTGCGATACTTTCCCTTCTTGGCTTCGATAAACAGATTTCCGCCGACATGATGAATGGACATTGTTTCAGGACGAGAGATAACGGCCGGATGGGTACGTTTCGGGCCCAAAAGAGAACGGCCCCGGAATGTTGATTTTCCAGCTCCTACTTGGAATTCTCATGGGTTAACTTTATGTACATCAATCTTAAAGCCAGTTTAAGGTATGCCAATGTAAATTTAGCTTTATTCTGAGTTAAAGTTTTAAAAACATTGGTTACATTTTCAAAGTTTCTACAGCCATCATTATCGTTGGAATGTTCTATTTCTGGTTGAAAAAGTTTGTTTATTTTAAATTTGTGAATTTAAATACAAATATAGCCGTGTTATTTTAACATCCCACGTATAATAAAGGAGTAATTTAATCCGGTAGATAGCGTGGGCGTTCAGTTAGTATCCTAGCAATGCATTGTCTATTTTCAGAAGGATCTAAAAATAGCGATGGTCGGTGCAAAGACTGAATGATAAATGATATTTATTTTGCAAATAGGTTTAAACAAAACCACTTTTACACGCCATTTTTTTTTTTGACAGTTTGAACTAGATGAGGCCGTTGTTTCTTAGCTGATTACCCTGACAAAAGATAATATAATATAGGTATAAAAATAATATATAAAAATACGGCGGACAATAAGAAGAAAAATGTAGGTATTTATGTTTATACATATTACTACAATTATAGTCAGTATTGGAGCAGGTCAATCCCAAGCCATTTTCTCATCAAGATACGCTCTTACAATACCAATAAAGGAATATTTGTATGTTTATTTGAAATATGAAATATGTATTCTTTTGTATTCTTGTTTTCAAAATAACAATTTCTTTTTTTATGCACCTACCATATAACCTATACCTGGGTTGACTGGTAGAGAATACCTAAGGCCTTAAGTCTACATTTGTACCTTGTGTTGCATGAAATAAATAAATACATAAAAAGTCAAAATTTTTCGCTTTACAAATGATTTGAATTTATTCACGCTTATTTTATTACTAGCGGCTGCCCGCGACTTCGTACGCGTGGATCTCGTTTTACCCCCTAGGGTTGGAGTTTCGTAAAATCCGTTCTCTAGCATCTATCGAGCATACATTTTAAATTTCAACTCTCCTACTTCAAACACGTAGGACTTTCATACAAACTTATACACCACTTGATTAACTCTGAGAAGAAATGATGATTAGCTCTGAGAAGAACTTTTACATAAGTTTATTTTTTAAGAACGAAATCTAAAAAAATCGCACGAACATTATTAGACTTCGCGCACGACCGCTGCGTAAGGAGCAGAACTCTTACCTGAGCCGCGTGGGAACCTTACTCTTAGATCTAAACTCCCCTTCCGCATGCATACCCCCGCCTTGGTGACGCTCACTTCGTAACGGGCCGTGCAGCAGAAATCGTAATATTTTAATTCGCCATAACTTCAAAACCAAGCCTCCAATTTTCGGCGGTAAGTCCCCTCTTTGAGGCGTGACTGGATAGATCTCACAGCGTCCTCACCTTCCGCATGACGCAGGTTCTCACCTAATATGGCAAGTTCGGGAGATTCCTGCACCGGATTCGTGCGGAAGAGATCCTCGGGTGTCGCCACTGTGTGGCCGTGTGAGCACACGGTGGAGATGTGCCCCGCTTGGGAAAAGCATCGCTGTGTCCTCGTGGGGGTGATCGGTG
The DNA here is from genome assembly GCA_029852875.1 of Mythimna loreyi. Classification (NCBI taxonomy): domain Eukaryota; kingdom Metazoa; phylum Arthropoda; class Insecta; order Lepidoptera; family Noctuidae; genus Mythimna; species Mythimna loreyi. The sequence continues at coordinate 11,171,935 of CM056780.1, read as the reverse complement.
GTGGCGACCTCTTGCGCCGGCCCTTGGTTCAGGTCATGGTCCCCAGCGAAGAGGAATAGCAGGCGGTCATTTTGCGAAGCAGTAATGCTCGTAAAGGAGGAGGCCGACCGCATAAGGCAAAGGCAACAGTGCCCTCGCTGTATTCGTCGCCGCCGCGCTCCCGCCGATATCCGGCCACTGTAAACACGGGCTCGCGGACGGCGAGCAATGGGTAGCTCACCGTCCGGCCGTCTGGTAACTGTCCAGACCGAATTCAAGTCGTCAACGGCTCGCGTTGTTCCCGCGCGCCTCAAGGAGTTGTCAGCAAACTGTAGGGGCCCTGCAGGGTCGAAACCTCCTAGTCCAAGGGTAGATGTGAAAGCGTAACACCAGGGCCTGGGAATAAGGCAAGGAAAGAATGGGGCAAGTTTTTTAGTCAGTAAGAGTCTGACACTGTTCCGCTCCGCCCAGAAGCGGGATTCGTCATTGGATGATTTTAACTCAACTTTTTTGTAAAAAAAATTTAAGTTGTCTTCAGAGGAAGACAAATTAAAAAAAGAGACTGCTAAAGATTTTGAGGGTTTTGTTGGAACTTGAATTTGTCAAAACGAAATGTACCATACAACTTTTATGAAAAAAGTCTGCCATCTATGAATTATATGAATAACTAACTACTTACCTACGAACGTGATAAAATTTAAATTATGAATTTCTAAAAAGTGTTAACTTGTAACTTGATTTGATTTTTATGTATTTTCATAGATGGCGCTGCTTCAAAATTGTGTTTTACATTCTTTAAACTATGTTTTTCTTCAAGTTACTTAAATGACGTAGTTTTTTTAGTAGTAAAAAATATACCGACTTCTTTAAAAATATAAAAATAACTTTAATTCCGGAAGTCGGTGTTTAGGTAATAAGAGACAAATAATACCAAGAACCACCGACTTCAGAAATTAAAGTTATTTTTTTATTACACCCTTTTTAGCTGCGATACACTTATAACCACAGTACCTATTTCTCATGACAATTTCAATAAACCCAAACCCTGGTAGGATACATAGTTTTATTATGAAGTTCCTGTATCTCCCTTTCACCTTCCGGCTCCATCATCAGATCAGTTCAATAGTACTTAAGAGCCAAAGTGAATTTCATGACAATTTTAATGAGCCCAAACACCGCTAGGATACATTAATTAATTACGGAGTTCCGGTGCCTATCTTCCGGCTCCATCATCATCATCATCATCAGGTCATTTTAATGATACCATTTTCAACCTAACTATTCACACCATAATTTATTTGTATTGTAATTTTATTGTGATGTCTGTATAAATATGAAGTTCCATTACCCATTTCTGGTCTTCTTCATCAGTTCCACTTTCACAAATGTTTCTTTTTGATTGTAAAAGCTGCATATCTAGATGAAAATACTAAAAAACCATATGTTTGCCTATGACATTTAAGGAGTTCCCTCAATTTATCATGGATCCCATCATCAGATCTTAACTTGGTGACAATGGGACCCCCTCAGAACTGTCTACTTTCGAACAAAAAAAGAATCTTGAAAATCTGTCAATGATTGACGGAGTAATCGATGAACAAATATACAAAAAAAAAAAAACATACAAACATCCGAACATAGTACCTCCTCCTTTTTGTGAAGTCGGTAAAAAACAACATTTAATTATGAGTCGTTAGCTTACACGCTGTCACAGAATGCGTAAGAAAAATAAAGATTCACTGCTCCTCCCCCGTAGGTGATAGCGTGATAATATGTAGCCCATTGCACGACCCGGCCTCTTAGTTATATTCATGCAAAATTTGAAGTAAATCCATGCAGTACTGTTTGAGTTCAGTTTGGACATACATACAGACAAACAGACAAACAGACTCACAGACAAAAATTCTAAAAACTATATTTTTGGCTTCGGTATCGATTGTAGATCACGCTTCAAGTATTCTTTTAAAAAAATATTCAATGTACAGTTTTGACTTCTCTACGATTTTATTATATGTATAGATAAAAATATATACATTGGTATCAATATACTGGATCGGACCTTCCTTTCAGAAATCGGTCCATGGCCCCGGTAGGCTTCAACACTGCTAGGCCCTTGTAGGTTTCAACCCTGCTGGGATGATCATCATTGTCCTTTGGAGTGTGTCTTCTTCAAATTGGTCTCTTCAAATTGGTCATCTCCTGCGTAGATGACCAATTTGAACCATGCACTATGAGTTTTTGACCTTTTGTAAGTGCCTATGCAGGGCTACGTAAAATATAATACGTAAAACTTTGAACGTTTTCAAAATTAAATTCACTATATTTTACTCTACGAACTTCAAAGTCACGAGAAAGTTAATATACATATTTGATTTGATTTTCTACGCTATGTCATCTTTTAGAAAATTACCTACAGCGCGTCGTTTATTTGTATTTCTGTATCCTCATAGTAATCCTTATTTATATTCTAAATTCTCTACACTCCATTTATTCAATAACAAATATAATTTATATTTGGTGAAATTCGTAAAGATTAAAGTTCTAAAGGATACGTTTCTGATCCGCCAGATCAATTTAACGCATTACTAAGTTCAGGAATCTGGTCTCTTTTTGTCCGATCTGGCCGTTGTAAAAAGGGTAATTGGTTTTGGTATTCCATGGCCGATCCTATTTAGATGTATTGAATCTTTTTTGGAGGATCAGTCCTTAGTATAACATAATATACAAAGCTTTTCAAATTTTAAAGGATTATCTTAATGAGGCATCACACTTTTATATTGATTTTTGTTCTTGTTTAAATCTGAGTAAAACGAACATACACACGTTAAGCTGAGAAGCTTAGTTCAATAAGTGGTCGTGCTCGAAACTTAACATCGAACAGTCTTCATCCAGCATACACTTCAGATATTACGCAAGTACGACCAGAGTTATGTAACTTCGCGTCAAGTCCAACAATTTATTTGCTTCTGGCATTATTAGTGTTGTTATAAGTACCATGTTAGTAAGCCATACAAAGTGAAACTTTCAAAGGCAAATGTTAACTTAATTAAATCCAATTTGTGATGGACCCTTGGTTCGTACGTACTTGTAAAGCGGTATGTTTCTTTGTGTCAGCCTTTTCTTGTAGTGTTTTGTTTACTTACCTTTGTCCTGGGCTGTGAGCAGTGAGGAGGATAGGGTTTGTCGCAATTTGCCGAAGGTCCCCGGTGACTCTATGTGTCCGGGAACTGTGTTCGATGAGTCGTCGTTCGCTACCATCTGAGGACAACACATAACATTCTATTATACATTCAGCTCGACAGTCTCGGCAATCTTCTATCAATCAATCTTCTCACGATTTTCATTTCGCATTATACAACGAACAATATAAGAATAAAAATGTCATGAATTAGTGAACTCGATAAAAACACTTGGTGTTGAAAAAGAACTCATGTCGTGGAAAACGACGCGCGGCGATAAAACTCTTCATACAAAAATAACGGCTCAGTAATACTATCGTAAATTTTATGGAGAGCAACAGATGGAGAATGAAATACATCAGAGAGGGGAAAATCAATATTGTCGTCTCCCGAACTTGACTGCGAAGCGTTTTTATTGCTTCGCTAGCAAGTCATCTCAAACTTTCTCTTCAATAACTAACTATAAGTTACGACCAAAATAGATCTGAATGAATGAGGTCACTTACTACGTACTATGAAGAGTACTGTGGTAAGTAAGATACCTAACATAAAATAACTTGATAAAGCACCCAAGCTACGTTAATAGGCTCCCCGGCTAATTGGAACTTGCTCGTAAAATATACTGAAGACTATAAATAGGGATGTATTCTTAATGTTTTAGAAATTGTTTTGAAAGCGGAGTAGCGATGCGGCAGGTGGAAGGAACTGAGTAAGCGTCAACAAAGCGAACGGCTGGCGGATGCGGTAAAGTGGGCGCGAACACGGGGCGCAGGAACTGGCGGAGGAAGGAGACCTGCCGCCGTAGCCAGCCACAGACACTTTGAGCCACGCACTGAGGTTTAGCATCATACGAATCTACATAGCTGTATAAAGTTTAGCTCGAAACGTTTAGTGTACCTACTTATATAAAAACGTTACGTTCATAAAAGGTAATAATATCCACAGTTCGAAAAAGTTTGCTCAAATACGAAGGATCTGTACCCTGTAAACATTTTGCTTATGAGTTACAGTAGAATTTTAATCTGAAAATATATGTAATATACTTAGTTTAAAATGAGATCTTCCTTCGTTTCACGTAAATCTGACAGTTAAATAAAACAGAATGTTCAACATCTGCTTCACGCCCGCATAGTCGTAAAATTTCACCCACAAAAGGGTAAGGTTTCAGTCATTCGGTCAATTTTCTGCAGAATTCAAATGGAATTTGGTAGTTATGCAGTGTGACCTGGCACTAGCGTCAATAGAGTTCACTCGGATTGACTTAATCAAACTGCAGTTTCCTCTCCGAAAAGTGCAATTAAGTCCCTGACACAATCGAACGGTTCGATCGATTGTCGGCTGAAGCACCTACCTACAATAGGAAGTAGATTGTGACTTTTTGCTAGGACGTAGAAAACCATTGGCAACTTTTAACAACGGACGCGATTTTTTGCTTTATTTGACACTGCCTACTTTAAATCTTATAAACGTTCCAGACTTAGTCACCAGGATCAAACACATTTTCACCACTACATCGCCTAAATCTTGTTATTAAAGAAAACACATACGTAGTCCAAGACGGTTGTTATACAATATTCATGAATATTAGAGCAGTAGCGACGCATCTAGCGCAGTGCATTCCTCGGGGAGCGTGTTGTCCGCGGCTGACCTCACAGCTTCTATCCTCGCGTTATTGGATTCGCCGGCCGAGCCTGCTTCGTGACCGAACGCTCCACACTTAAATACATTATAAATGAAGTCGCTGCCATAAATTGCACGCACTTCTATTGAAAGCTTCCAATAAGAGCTATTTTAATACTGATTGTCAATCTACTAACTTTGTTCCACGTTAAATGCTTTTTTGGATTTGAGACGGGTAAAAAGCCAACGTAATCGATGTTTCATTGTGATTTCCGTTCATTAAAAAACTGTTAGGCACCCGCGACATTCGAAAGAAAGCAATACGACTTTTATTGAAGAATAGATTCGATCAAATCACATGAGATCAAATATTATCCTCGGTAATCGACGGTTCCAAGGGTAAACGATATTTCGCAGTCGTTTACCTATGTTGAGCCCTGCGGGGAGTATTATATCAAAGAGAAAATTGAGTTCATTTTGTATTTTTTTTTACAAAATTAAAAGTTGTCTACATTCAAGGAATAAATTGACAGACTAATATTTGAAGACCTTGAAAGTTCACGGTGGATAAGTGAAACATAAACAAAGACAAAAAATGTAGAGACAATAACTTTTCAAATATTTACATAATTTCTTTTACAATTCTGCGTATTCGTAAGGTTGAAGCGAAGGGTGAATTGTACCTTACTTTTCAAGCTGGGATTGGTAAATCCCAAAGGGCTCAGGGAACCATTTTTCATGTTCAATGAATAGGTCTATTGATAGTATGGTTGATAGATATTGATTGCTCTGGCCTACAAATTATCAAGGTATCTTTCTATAAATCTTAGTTAGATAAATAATTAATTGGTGGCGCGGTTATTATAATTGCCATTAAACATGATCATTATTTTAGTATCTCTTTCTTTCTTTTCTTCTTTCTTAAAAAGCATCTTTATTTATAGAGCTGTTTCAATATGATACCTGTTTCAATATGTTTTAATATGATACTCTGTATCTTGATAAATAAAATTAGTTTAATCCTACTCCCCAGTCGGTGTTGTTATTATTACGTAATTGCGCGCTTTTTAGGAAATTTTAAAAAGAAAAAAAAAATCTTAGGGGATATAGAACCCAAAATGAATTTGCCAAATGAATTTCGTACGATCGTGTGTACAGTACCTACGACAATTAACGTCATTCAAGATGTATAAACGTACCTATGTAGAATCGCGCGTTCGAGGGGCAATAAAATAAAAAAGTACAACCAGGTTCTGGGTCGGTTTTTCAAAACAAAATTTTAACCATATTTATTAAGGCGACTATTTTATCTGTTAAAGAGTTCGATATGTTAATATAAGGTAGGCGCCCCATTCTGTGTTCCGAGCAATTGATTTCAGGCACCTCTCTTCAAAATATGACATGTGTTGTCTTCGTTACAAGAACTGCAAAACAAGTGAAGTTAACATTCTGATCATAAAAATGGCTATTTTTTGACGTGAGAAATCATCCAATGTGTGTACAAGAGGGCCAGAATTTTACTGACTAAAACCCACCTGTATCGTTCAGTTCCCCTTTGCTTTCCGTGACTACGATATCTCTTTCAGAAATTCCAGTGGCCCGAGCGGGCATCGACCTACTAGGCCCCTTCGGTTTTCCTGCCATCTCTTTGAACCGCGTGCGTCGTGGAAATGATCTTTATCAGACAGCTAGCTACACTATGCTTGTCGTCGTCAAGTTCGCGCCTACGGTGACTGGAAGTCCCCTTGCGACTACTGACATCCAAGGCATCTCCTATGGCGGCTGCTGGAGTGTTAGTATGTTTGTTTCCTCTGAGTTGCGACCATCTCTTTCGTTAGCGTTTCTGCTACGCAGAAGAAAGCGGCTGTATCCTAGTCCCTCTCACTTTGGACCGGGAACTGACTTTGGGTCCGGTGCGAGAGGAACCTCCACGAAGACACAGTGATTGTAAAGATGTTTAAAATACATTGCATGTGTAATTTTTTTTTTTGCAAAAAATAACTGAAGTCACACTATCAAGCGTAGTAATTGGTAACTTGACTCGGACCTTGTTAATAAAACGGTTTACTAAATGAGTTTCGTTTTGTATTTCCGAAAATAAAAGTTAAAACCTGTATAACCTTTTGCCTCAAAACAAAACTTTTAAAATTAAAAGCTTCGTTTCAAGGCAAAAGTGTGCACAGTGTTATTCAGTGAATTTATTTCTATTTGAAAAACTCGTAGTAATAAAATTTTGTCGTAAAAGGGGTTGCGAAAATACAGTTTGTGAACCATCAAGTTTTATTATCTGCGTTTTACTTGCAGCTCAGCGAAGCAGCAAAATAATATAGCGCGTTCGCACGGAGCAACTAGTATCATGTTGAGCACACGAACGTCCCCTTCGATTAGCGTTACCGGCGGAGATTTTTGAGATAAAATGGGTCATGAACAGAGCGTTCATGACCTACTAGAGAGGCGCAAGGGGTGCGCGGCGCGCGGGCGGCGGGGGAGCGCACGCGGCCCTGGCTGACCCACTTGTTGCCTCAACCCGCTATTTACATTACAACTCTAATTGCTGTCGGCAAACGGCAGGTGTAAGCCTTTACTTTATCATCACCTTGGGACTAACCTTTTCTAATTCGTTGTTCGACTTGTGCAAATGTAATCCACTATTGTACGAAATTTATGTTATTTCATTATATTCTTTGTCTAAAACAAAGAGTGATTTCGTCCATTCGGGAGTTGGCAAAAAGACCGTTCACATTTTGTAAAGCGCTGTTAATTAAGTGTTGAATGAGCGGAGAGTTCTTAACCTTTGATATATTTATTTGGTATCGACATACGAGTACAATGGTGGCAGTAACAATGGCCGCGTCGAAGTCTCACGTGCGCGCCGAACGGTGCCGAGCGGAGCGGTGTGTAGCGGAGCGGAGACTGCGCAGCGCTACACCCACGGACAGCACAAAGGAATGTAATTACGCGTCACTGGCACACAACACGATTTTTCTTATTTTAGGACCCAGATACATATTTGTTGCTTTAATGTTGAAATAGCTAACATTATATACAAAAAGTGCTTTGATGCGAACTTGTGCAGCTGTGCTTTGAAATGTATTAAAACGAATAAGCTTCTTTCAGTTCATTGTTGACAAATACGCTTAACGTTTCCATTATGTTATGTGTTCAAGTTGAAAACCGAATGAAATAAAACTGGGCAAAGATGGTTAGGTCAAATAAAATAAGGCTTATACTTAGCAAAATGTCTACGTTTTGTTAAGTATAACCCTTATTTAAATCTTTTAAAATAGTTTAGTTTACTATCAATAGTTTATTTTTTAATAAAATTGTTACTTTTATACGTTAATAATAATACGCCTAGTATTGATTGATAAAATAATAATACTGGTCGGCAATTGAAAAAAATCCATGGAAGTTGTTATGTGATTCTTATAACTTTTGATTCGCTGAATCCAAATTTGTTCACAGATTAAATCCGTCATATTCAGTTCTTGACATATCGCGATACAAATAACTGGTTTTGACATATTTATTTCGTCCTTTTTGAAAATAAATAATATATTTACATTGGTGTTCTACAATATAAGTAAGTACTTATGCAATAGAACTTAGGTACTTTTTGCAGTCAAAAATCTTATTCATGTTAGCGTATCCGAAGTGGTCTGTCTACTCTAAGTTCGTATCATTATCTAGACCTGGGCCTGCCGTTTTGTCTTGATGTCAAAACCCAATTTCGAATTTAAAAAACGAGTCTAGATAATCTTATTATCCCCCGCAATGTGGATTTATGTAAAGTACTGGTATTCCGCTGCATATGATTAAACTGGAAGCCGACCCCAACATAGTTTGGAATAGTTTAGGTATTTTAAATAGTTTGCCACGAAATTATTGGAACGAATTTAAACAAATTATAGATAATACAGATTTATTTAAACCAAATTGGAAGGAAATTTTAAATACTTTTATCGCAAACTATTTAGGGATAATAGTTATTTGGCCTTACATTCTTGCCCTAATAACGTTATGCCAAGAATTTTCATCTCAAAATAAAGCAAACTACAACTATGAAATACTGCCTCGGGGTTGGACGGTCGGTCGAGGGCGAAATTAGGTTCTTTCAGTGGTTGCTGGTCACCACTACAATGTAATAATATTTGAAAAGTGAACCCGAGTCAAAAGACTGCCACCGACAATGCGGAGCAAAACCTATCCAATCTTAAACTTTATATGTATCAGCAGAAGACCAAATATTTGAATAAATAGAATAGATAAATTCGAGTTGAACATACGGATTGACTCAAAAGTTTTGAATCAAAACGCAATGCATATATTTATAGAGAGAAATGCATTATTAGAGCTTACGTGAGTTGACTTAAGTATAGATTGATAGATTCAAAACATAATAATCTTTCCTACCAAATTTTGCTTACAGTGGGAAATCAGTGGGAGATATTATATGGGTAGATATACCTATTGTGCAAGTGTGTGTGCAAATGGACTGTGCGGTGTACCTGCACTCTATTTGCACATCTCTTTTGAAAATCTTTTTGCAAAAATAAATATTATTTATCTCGGTTTCGGTAACGACATTGTCTGATGGGGCGGCACGACCAGGGAGAGCTTAGGCGCGAACCAAAGACAATGATTTCAGAGGTGTAACGCGAGGGTTTCCCACCACCGAATTACAAGCCCCGAGCCCAGTTTAATGCCAATAACAGTTTTTTTATGGGTCTTTACCCACATTTTAAACACAAACTTACTCTACTTATAGTATCTCAAAAATTAGTGTGTTTTTAAAACCTTTATAAATGAATATCTCATACTCGTAAAATCTCTCGTACTATTTTTAAAAACTCGAATCAATTTACGCACGTTCGAAATTGATGTCTTTTAGTAAACCTCAGCTAGGCCAGTTCAATGACTTGTAAGTAGTTAGTACACAACGACCTACAACTACCTACGAAGTCATTGATTCGTTTACTCAAAGAAATTAATTTTGTAAATTCGTTCATTAATGCGAGATTTAGAAAAATAGTACTTTACTTTATTTACACAAATCGATAGCGTTTCATGTAAAGAATAGACCCTCCACGACACTAACACCATCAAAATTTGACGGTTTATATTATATATAAGTACCTTATTGTACATCAAGTTTATAATTTACAAAAAGGGAACTACGCTACTAAAAACTTGCAATTAGCGGTCTTATTGCATTCCGCGATTTCTCCCAGGCGACTTGAAATTGACAAAGGTTGCCTGGCTACAGAGTAGCACTTGGTGAAAATATGAAAGTTATAAAGTTAAATATATTCCTTTTTATTGTGCTTGTGCGTGATCCTAAGTTTTTCTACGACTTTTACCTATTAGAACCAGTGATGGGTTCATTGTACACACACAGAAATAGCTGTGTATTATTCGTGTAAGCTATTTTCTTGGATACAGAACCATCAGACCTTACACACTCACTGAACACAGAAATAAATGTGTACGTGTACAAACACATCCAAAACCAACATTTCTTGGCGAGACAGAACAACTATAACTAAATACACCTTTATAAACAAAAAAAAAACAAGCTCCAAACGTTAGACAAACAACAGTTAAGCAATGTGCAGAGAGTAGTAAAGTAATTTAGTAGATTTCCCGCGCTGCCGCCGCCATGTTGCTCACGAGACTTATGTGGATCCCGTTCAGAAATCACATTAAGGTAGTTTGAGCGCGGCCGGTCGGAACTACACGCGAATAAATCTAAATCACCGACGGCTGAATCTCGCCTAAATCCACTTTAATGCTCTTCGCACCCGGGCGCACACATTACGCTCATGTACCCACGAGCCACGAAGCCACGACCACCCAGACTACTACGTCATGCAGCCGCTGGATTCTACATTTGTTTGTGCTAAACCCAGCATCTTCTTATGTTGTGTTTTTCAGGGCTGTATTTGCATTCGGTTAGAGAAACAGCTTTACATGAGTATGCTAACAACATCCCTTATATCTGTACACAAGCCTGAGTTATGTGACGGAATAGATAACTACGTTGCGTAGAGGAACACGTGCCAGAATATCGTGTGAGTCTTATTCGTATGAGTGTGAAGACTTAAAGTCAAGATTCTCCCGACAATCTCATTACTTGATTTTGATTTAGATAAATTATGATGTTGTCATTCGTACTTGGTCGATTTTCTAATTTTTTTTTAGCTTGATCTATTTACTTAGTTTACACCTGCGGTAAAATTATATGTTAATTTTGATTAGATTTAAGTAAAAATCGCTCTTAAAAAATCGTTCTTCTATGTTATTCTTAAAAGAGGATCCAAATCCTGGGCCCGCCTTCGAATAGTACGTGTGTTACAGCGTTGGATAGGTATTTTTGATGAATAAAAGTTACTCTGGCACCAAGTTTTAATTTATTCAAGACTAGCGGCTGCCCGCGACTTCGTACGCGTGGATCTCGTTTTACCCCCTAGGGTTGGAGTTTCGTAAAATCCGTTCTCTAGCATCTATCGAGCATACATTTTAAATTTCAACTCTCCTACTTCAAACACGTAGGACTTTCATACAAACTTATACACCACTTGATTAACTCTGAGAAGAAATGATGATTAGCTCTGAGAAGAACTTTTACATAAGTTTATTTTTTAAGAACGAAATCTAAAAAAATCGCACGAACATTATTAGACTTCGCGCACGACCGCTGCGTAAGGAGCAGAACTCTTACCTGAGCCGCGTGGGAACCTTACTCTTAGATCTAAACTCCCCTTCCGCATGCATACCCCCGCCTTGGTGACGCTCACTTCGTAACGGGCCGTGCAGCAGAAATCGTAATATTTTAATTCGCCATAACTTCAAAACCAAGCCTCCAATTTTCGGCGGTAAGTCCCCTCTTTGAGGCGTGACTGGATAGATCTCACAGCGTCCTCACCTTCCGCATGACGCAGGTTCTCACCTAATATGGCAAGTTCGGGAGATTCCTGCACCGGATTCGTGCGGAAGAGATCCTCGGGTGTCGCCACTGTGTGGCCGTGTGAGCACACGGTGGAGATGTGCCCCGCTTGGGAAAAGCATCGCTGTGTCCTCGTGGGGGTGATCGGTGGTGGCGACCTCTTGCGCCGGCCCTTGGTTCAGGTCATGGTCCCCAGCGAAGAGGAATAGCAGGCGGTCATTTTGCGAAGCAGTAATGCTCGTAAAGGAGGAGGCCGACCGCATAAGGCAAAGGCAACAGTGCCCTCGCTGTATTCGTCGCCGCCGCGCTCCCGCCGATATCCGGCCACTGTAAACACGGGCTCGCGGACGGCGAGCAATGGGTAGCTCACCGTCCGGCCGTCTGGTAACTGTCCAGACCGAATTCAAGTCGTCAACGGCTCGCGTTGTTCCCGCGCGCCTCAAGGAGTTGTCAGCAAACTGTAGGGGCCCTGCAGGGTCGAAACCTCCTAGTCCAAGGGTAGATGTGAAAGCGTAACACCAGGGCCTGGGAATAAGGCAAGGAAAGAATGGGGCAAGTTTTTTAGTCAGTAAGAGTCTGACACTGTTCCGCTCCGCCCAGAAGCGGGATTCGTCATTGGATGATTTTAACTCAACTTTTTTGTAAAAAAAATTTAAGTTGTCTTCAGAGGAAGACAAATTAAAAAAAGAGACTGCTAAAGATTTTGAGGGTTTTGTTGGAACTTGAATTTGTCAAAACGAAATGTACCATACAACTTTTATGAAAAAAGTCTGCCATCTATGAATTATATGAATAACTAACTACTTACCTACGAACGTGATAAAATTTAAATTATGAATTTCTAAAAAGTGTTAACTTGTAACTTGATTTGATTTTTATGTATTTTCATAGATGGCGCTGCTTCAAAATTGTGTTTTACATTCTTTAAACTATGTTTTTCTTCAAGTTACTTAAATGACGTAGTTTTTTTAGTAGTAAAAAATATACCGACTTCTTTAAAAATATAAAAATAACTTTAATTCCGGAAGTCGGTGTTTAGGTAATAAGAGACAAATAATACCAAGAACCACCGACTTCAGAAATTAAAGTTATTTTTTTATTACACCCTTTTTAGCTGCGATACACTTATAACCACAGTACCTATTTCTCATGACAATTTCAATAAACCCAAACCCTGGTAGGATACATAGTTTTATTATGAAGTTCCTGTATCTCCCTTTCACCTTCCGGCTCCATCATCAGATCAGTTCAATAGTACTTAAGAGCCAAAGTGAATTTCATGACAATTTTAATGAGCCCAAACACCGCTAGGATACCTTAATTAATTACGGAGTTCCGGTGCCTATCTTCCGGCTCCATCATCATCATCATCATCAGGTCATTTTAATGATACCATTTTCAACCTAACTATTCACACCATAATTTATTTGTATTGTAATTTTATTGTGATGTCTGTATAAATATGAAGTTCCATTACCCATTTCTGGTCTTCTTCATCAGTTCCACTTTCACAAATGTTTCTTTTTGATTGTAAAAGCTGCATATCTAGATGAAAATACTAAAAAACCATATGTTTGCCTATGACATTTAAGGAGTTCCCTCAATTTATCATGGATCCCATCATCAGATCTTAACTTGGTGACAATGGGACCCCCTCAGAACTGTCTACTTTCGAACAAAAAAAGAATCTTGAAAATCTGTCAATGATTGACGGAGTAATCGATGAACAAATATACAAAAAAAAAAAAACATACAAACATCCGAACATAGTACCTCCTCCTTTTTGTGAAGTCGGTAAAAAACAACATTTAATTATGAGTCGTTAGCTTACACGCTGTCACAGAATGCGTAAGAAAAATAAAGATTCACTGCTCCTCCCCCGTAGGTGATAGCGTGATAATATGTAGCCCATTGCACGACCCGGCCTCTTAGTTATATTCATGCAAAATTTGAAGTAAATCCATGCAGTACTGTTTGAGTTCAGTTTGGACATACATACAGACAAACAGACAAACAGACTCACAGACAAAAATTCTAAAAACTATATTTTTGGCTTCGGTATCGATTGTAGATCACGCTTCAAGTATTCTTTTAAAAAAATATTCAATGTACAGTTTTGACTTCTCTACGATTTTATTATATGTATAGATTTCATAGAAACTCTGGCAATTAAACTTTGACTTTTCAAAAATGATTTCGCAACTATCGTACGTCATTAAAAATAATAAAAACATGGAATCTTACCGTAAAACTTGGTTATTTAAAATTTTTAATAACAACTCATTCTCGAATAAATCTATAAAATGTTTCACATTTTCCGTAATATTTGTTTTCCGTGCCGTCCGATAGCGTCTGCTTCAACACCGTCATGTCACATGGCTGTAATGCCGTGGAAAAAGTAAAGGCATACAATAAAATATTAAGATATTTAATAAAAATAATGATACTTTCTTACTTTGACGTTTATTGCATTTCACTGACTGAGCTAAAAATATTAAATAACACCTTTGATATATAATCAGAATATCTCTAACAAATATTTCAGCTCAGATAATATCTCCGACGTTTCGTACATATTCGTAGGTTAGGAACGAGCGATACTGAAACTAGTTAACTTCATTAGGTAAAGTTTCCAGGCAAGTTTTGCACTAAATATTAAGGCAATTTCACAGTGAGGAATATCGTCATCATAAGTGTTGAAGTGCGGCTCCGCGCAACATTTAACACTTAATGTAGTTAGAGTTGTCCTGACGCGCTTCCAGACAGCGCCAATTACTCGCCGAGCCGCACATTTTTAGAACGATCCCTTAACAACCATCATTACTCAAGAAAAGTTTACGCAAGTACGATCCAAAGAGCGTTACAAATTCTGTGGCGTTTATTGCTGAAGAAGATTAATTGAGACGCCGAACACGAATGAATGAAAGGAAATGTTGAGCACTCTTCTACTTCTGTAGTTTTATAAGTTGTTGTTCCGTAGCACGCTGCGCTGATGAACTCAACAGCTGTTGTTCATTTTATAAAGTTGGCAGCGAACCACTAATGTGTTTAAAATTTAAACGTCGTCGTTCTAAACACGTATCGAGACGGCAAACAATCGGTGTACCACTAACTTGTCGTAGCCGCGTAGCAGCGTAGCACCACGCTACGAGCTACGGCGTAGCAAACGACGGCGCGCGCTCGCTACAACTTTTACTTGACGTGTAGGTACACAAACTATCTCAAGGTTATTAATTATTGTCTGGAACTGAAAGTACGTAACTTTTATTATGTTAACAGTTACATTTACTTATTAAGTTATTAGTGATATGAGTTATGCCTGTAGAAGTGTATTACTTTAGTTTTCTCAAATTATTAAAAGAAAGAAAAAGAAAAGAAATTTAGAAAAACAAATTCTGACCCAAATGTGCGTTGCTTACGCGCCATTAATATGTAAACCGTACATTATGTTTCTGCTACATCAAGTAAGAATCGGAAAGTATTTCGCTATAAGCCTTTATGGCAGGGTCGGGAGGCGTATAACCGCGGTAAGCCTTTCATCTGCGCGGGGCGGAGGCCCAAATCGCATAATTTGACCGGCGACGTGTTGCGGCAACATTATTTCTTGAGCTGCGTCCACAAGCTCGATTGCGAGCTGAATGTGAGCTTAGTACAATACGCGGCATATAAATTGAACCAAAATGACGATCGAGCTATTAGCGTGGGTATTACCACGACAGGTTTTCGGGTCTCAATCGAAGTGAGGCACGTACACAACTGCGCGTGACCATAGCGACGACGGCTATTTTAGTTTAATTTTGTCGCGCTAGTATGTATGCGCGACAAAATAGCTTAGCTTGCTCTAAAGATGCGACAAATAATCGCAAGTTTATTTCATGGTTTACTTGGTTTGCATATGAAAACATGAAAGACAACATAGTAAAGTGATATAATTTCTTCGTTAGAACAAACAAACCGTGGAGGCGTCGCTAATTTGCTTCTCGACGGGCACGCTCGTAACGCGATGCGCGTCGCTCGCGAGACAAAGCACCGACTCACGAACACCTGCATTTAATTAAGAATGCAAACGCTTCATAATGAAACACAACTTTACCCTTTTCAAATAATTTCGAGTTTTAACGTAAATTAAAGTTTTGTGTCGAAGGCAGCAAAAATAAACACTGCACACTGCGATGATGCAAATTGAAAAAGTTGGTCTAAGTTGAAAATGAACAGAATTCATTACACACTAGGAGCTTCACCGTTCAACGAGTTCACGGAACTGTTTAAAATTCAAATACATAATGCATAAGTCAACTATACACCGACACAGCGACGGAATTAGGCAATCATCGAAGTAGTTTAATTACTTACGGGAGGTATTGACGGCTCTGCCGAGTGCGACCTAGACGCTGATGGAATTGCCTTTTGATTGGCGGGGAACGTTTTGGTGGTCCGTGTGAACGCTATTCATCGTTATGTATTCGCGCGACCTTCTGTGCTCGTGTGCGCACATCAAAGTCCTCCAAACATATTGAAACAGTAACAATGGCAGTGTCTGCACATACGTCACTGTGATTCGGTCAATACATTGTGAGACGCTGACCGGAGCCTCTACAGAAGGCAGCTATTATATCGTACACGGCCCCAACCTACATACTCCACACATATATTACCGATATGGAGGGTAGGTCTAGGGGACCGCTTACAGTCTCGCGCCGCCTTCGTCACTCGTCTTTATACGATTTCAATATCGGTCCGGAGTAAGTCAACGATAAAGAGAATTAAAAATAGCCCGAAGCAATATTAATTTACGTGGAAATAACAGAAAGTGGGATAAAATCAATACTCGAGCTGCGAGTTTTATTATGAGAAGCGTTTCTACTTACAGAAATAACCGATGTGGAAGTATAACTAAAACGCCGTTATGTTTGATGTCGACTCTACCTGCTGTACTACTGTTGATTATAAGATAACAAGCTCTAATTGTGAAATAATTTTGGCTTTGCTCAGCTGAGTTCAATATAAGAATGAGTATATAAAACGATAAATAACTTTATCATTATCTAGTTATATTGAAGTAGAAAATCATCAAATAACTTGTGGCGTGTTAGACTTTTACTGACTAAAACCCACCTGTGTTGCTTTAGTGGTCCTTTGAGATAGTAACTCTTTCAAACATTCCCTCAGAACTTTATTATACCATTGGCACAGTTGTGAAACCGAGGTTTTAGATGCGTACCTGCCAACGCAACGAAAAAAGAGGGTGTGGAAAACTGAACGAAATAGAACTGTACATAAATTACCACCTAAACCTATCTGATATATATGGCGACATAGGAACGAGGTAGGTTGTTTAGTCAGTAAGAGTCTGACACTGTCTCCCGCTCCACCCAAGGGCGGGATTCATCATTGGATGATTTTTGCCTTCACTAAACCCAAACCTATCTTATTCCTTCGACATTTTCATCCACCCCATTTTCCATATTTGTTTATTCGGTTATCCAAAGTTGTTTTCTATATATGGATAAATTAATATTCATCTTGAATACAGCTAAAATCAATTGGGTACGCAAAGTGATAATTGTCAGCTGAGAGATATGTCTAGTGAAGTACTAGTTAGGTTTGATAAGGGTTGAAATATGAATCACGAACACTGAGATACCTACTCATTGAATAGTTAATATGGACTGAAATACACGTTAGGTGAGTTTACCTAATGTTAAACATCATTTGGGTACATGTTTGCCCCGTCAATGCTCGTCCGTCCTTCGACGAGATGGAGGTCGCCGAGCGACCCCTAGTGATTTCATCGTAATTTAGTTTTGTTGCGCAGGTAAAATAATAGCAAATACTTTATGTGATTTTACGCTCAATATTAAGTGCAGGTTTATGTAGATAGCTATTCATATGGAAATTATCTCTCAAGTTATCGTCTCACTTTACAGCAAAATTAGCATTTAAAAAGCAAAAAATATCCATAAAACATTCTAGTGAGCGAGCTGCGAGCGTCCCGTTCATTTTGTCTTGTTTTCAATCGATGCCGAGAAACGGACTGAGATTGGTTTTAAAAGTTCAAGCTTTCGGTAACATTTTTGCTAACCGTACTTTATTTTTATTGACAACATCGGGTTGTTTCTATTTGCATACTGTGCACTGAAAACAAACAGCGTATAAAATACTTCAGTATACATCTAAATGAAAGCAAATATCAAGAAAACGTTTGCTAATTTAACTTGGCAAACAACATTCAGGGAATGCTATTTATTTTGGGTAAAAAAATGTGGACTAGTAGTTCAGCAAAAGACTTGCTTTAATATGCGCGCTTTGATAAGGTGCACCTTTATGCAGCGCGCTGTGTGCTAATAGAGTCGTCAGGGGCGGCCATTATGGAGTGCGGCTCCATTCAGTGGACCACTCATCCTCTCCCCCCGCACCTACCAACTCTCAGCAATTGCAGGATGTTTGGAAAAAATTTAATAGTACTTTAACACAGATTTTCCGATAAAGTTTCCTTAATGATATAACTGTAATTAAACGAGGTTATCGAGAATTTAACATTTCATACTAATATTATAAAGTGCGAATGTTTTTCACTTCTTTAGAATTAGAATAAAATTTGATAAATGGCATAAAAGTGCGTACCTCCTGGTTGGCTTGTAGGATTTTTACATGGTTGTGAAATAGTTTTATGAATTTCTGACGTGATTCGAGTCGCTATTATCATAAAAAAAATCATATATTTACCACAATAACGTTATAGTGGAATTTGCATCCCACTCTGTCATCTCATCATTTTACTGTCCTCACTCCATATTACTTGGACTACACTATGAAAAACTTTGTGTTCCAGCCAAATATCGTTTTGATTTTGACAGACGATCAATCGATGAAGTGCTGGGCGGAATGGTTAGTATAATGATATAATAGAAATGTGCAAAACATGTACGAGTTTCTCCACGATTATCATGCACGAATAGAATTATGTACAACCTACATGTTATGCAAGTATGTGCATTACTCCAGTTGAACGAGACTGGTTTAGCTATCAAACGCTACCATCTAAAGCTCCTTTCTACACAATTTACAATTTGTTAGGTATTCATATTGATTTAACTAAGGTTAATGGCTGATATACTTCGAAACATGAGTGGTGTAAGTTTTCGACATAAATGTCAAAGATATGTCATAGAACAGATGGCTGACCGTGTCTGCTATACAAATATGAAAATATCGGGAAAATCTTGTTCAGACGGCGGATGTGTTTGCGCTTTATCTACGTGTTCTCTGAAGGCTTTTCTTACGATATTCCTTTTCGTAGAAATGTTTATACAAGGATACCAGGTATTTCATGTTAAACTGGCGTGCATTTACATTTTGATGAAACAATGTAATGTCATTTTATATTTAGGAAAATCCCCAGCGATTTGTCAAGTTAAATCAGAAGTTAAACTTGGTTAGTTATTGTGGTTTTAACAGAAATTCGACACATTCCTGTCGATGAGGGATTTCAGGTTTGTGTGCCAATTGGGACCGACGACGGCCACAAGTTTTTGAAAAGTCACTACGTGTATAGAATAGTTATCTTGGGGCTTTTCAGCAATCTATCTAAAATAAATTTGTACATTTGTCACTGTACGAAATTCAGGTTCACGAGTAGTTGATTCTATTATCAAGCACATAGAACCGTTTGTTTCGCAAACGGTATTGTTGGCGAGTGCGGAACTCGACAATATTGTTTTGATGAGAAAGAAAGACGTTTCCACTCGGCGGAGCGTTAATTCATCTCACAGGAAGCGCCACTGGGGCTCCACGGGCATACACCGCGCACCTGCCACTGCCGAGTGACGCCAATAGCGAACTAGATACCGCATTCACACACACCGAAAAACAATAAGAGCACACATACAAAAACCTTTTGTCTACTTTTCGGTTCAATGGCTAAAAGGTTGCTATTTTCTACAAAATGTATTGCATACTTCGTACCCTGCATTCTCAACGTTCTAGAGTATCGGCTAAAGATGAAACTAGCACAAATTACGCAGCGCATAACTGAGCCGGAGCTCGAATACTTTAGTCATAAGACTTCGAACTTTAATACCGGAACAGACGAGCTATGTTGCGGATTTTTTAAATCATAAATTGAATTTCTGCACACGAGGCTCGACATCTAAATCGGGTTCTACGTGTGGCATGAACGTGGCCAGCTAGTTGGTATTTTGGTTTATTCTATTCACAGGGCTGCATGCTTCTCGGAATGGAGGCATTGAATGACAAAGTTGTTTTAGGATTTGGGGACACTGAATGACATGGTTGTTTTAGGATTGGCTGTTCGTTTGTGACATTGACAAAAGATACATAATCGAATTACTATAGGTATAAAATAGTTAGATATGTGTTTTTATTTTTATTATTTCTCCTCAACAAAAATCTTTTTTTTGTTAATAGGGATTAACCATGCTCTAAAACAGCGCATAGGATACATGTTATCTCTGGATTGTGTTCCCATGGGATGATTTTCTATTAAATAAACGCGGATGAAGCCGCTGGCAGAATTTAGTATATTACAAAACAAATTCGCATTGCACTTCTGTTTGTCTATTTATTCGCTAATTCGTTCTTAACCTCGGAACGGATTTCACTATGTGGGTACTAAAGGAGATTTATATGTGTATATTATATTCTAGCTTTTGCCAGCGGCTTCGCCGGCGTACATAAAACATACTACTACTAACACTCAGGAGTAAAGCAGCTTTTTATTGTTGCTAAAAATTTTCCAATCGGACCAGTAGTTCCAAAGATTACCTTCTACAAACAAAAAAAAAACAAAAAAGCAAACTTTACCTCTTTATTATATTAGTGTAGATCACATGTCTTCGAAGCCACGATGGATCACTGGTCTACATAATTATAAAACCTATTGCTATGTACTAATGACAGAATTGAATGTTGCGATTTGACAGCCCGGTTTGCGCCGTGGTTGAGCGATTGTCTGTAGCGCTGTATGTTGTAAATTCGATTCCCGCACGGAACGAAGATTTGTATGCCCTATACACCGTTAAATCTTGATCGTTTTAATCCCTTGGAGGATCGATTCAGTATATGAAACACTATCGATTGGTAAAGTTAGAATAAAAAAACAGTACAAAGTACTTTTTTTTTAAACTCGAATTAATTTACGCATGTTCTAAATTGATTTCTTTAAGTAAACGTCAGCTGGGCGAGTTCAATGACCTGTAGGTAGTGAGTACGCAACGACCGACAACTACCTACAAGGTCAATGACTCGTTTACTTAAAGAAATTAATTTCGTAAATGCGTATATCAATAAGAGATTAAGAAAAAAAGTACTTTATTTTTTTATTTTATCTACACAAATCGATAGTGTTACATGTACTGGATCGACCCTCTTCGGGATTAAAACGACTAAAATTTAACGGTGTAGATTGTTGTTCAGGGTCTGGGTCTCTTGTGTATTTAAGTTTACATTTTGATGTTTAAACTCACCCAAGACACAGGAGTAATTTACAATGTGAGGGAATAATTTTAATAAAAAAAGAGAGAGTTTTTGAGAGGGACCTGCCCAACCGATTTGGCTTATTTATTTTTTTGTCTCATGTTTTGTTTAATTTTTTTTTTGGTATATATCAAAGAAACTCAACACTGTAACTTGTTTCAAATAAAAACAGAACAGAATAAAACATTTCCTACATTGTTGTGGTTGTTACTACGTCAAGAATAAGTTTTGCTGTTCTAAAACAAAATAAACTAAAAGCTTCTTTTACTTATATACTGACTTTAAAAAAAAGCAGGAAGTTCTCAATTCGATTGTATTTTTTATGTTTCTTGCCTCAAAACTCCATCATTTCTCAACCAATTTGGTTTCTATTTTTATTTTAAACTAGCGGCCCGCCCCAACTTCACACGGGTAAAATGGTGATATTAAATATATTATGCATGTATTATACATATAAACCTTATTGAATCACACTACCTACTAAAGAAAAATCCGTTACGTAGTTTTAGAGAACTAAGCATATATTGGGACAGACAGCGGGAAGCGACTTTGTTTTATACTGTGTAATGACGATTTTTTCAAAGCCCAGTTCTGATAATAAGGTTCATGAGGAATTGAGGGAGCTCATACTACATACTACAGGTACATACGAGTATATAGCGTTCTAATGATAAAGCCGGATGGTGAGAGGGGAATTTCGTAAGTAATATAAATGTAACCTGGCCGTTTTTGGGCTTATTAGGATTGTCTAGAGCTTATAAATGGTTTTACAAATTATATTCAATAGTAAGACTTTACTATAGAACTTACTATATATAATAGGTACATAGGTTTGGCTGTATGACAACACAATGAAAATATGAAAATAAAAAAGTTTTACCAGATAATGCGACCAATTTTAATTAAAAAAAAAACACAAAGAAGGAAAAAGTAAGTCCGATTACAGACTTACTTTTTCCTTCTTTGTTTTTTTGCGTTTTGCGTTCGTTATTTACTTTTCAATTAAACTAACAAAATTCAAAGCATTTATTTCGATTAGGTAAACCGTTTACCCTTGAATTCAGACAGTCCAAAAAATTATGATAATTGCAATTTGTGCACATTCCAAAGCGTGGAGAGCTCTATGTACAAAAAAGTTCATGGACACTCTTATTAATCATGTTAAGAATTAAAATACAAATATCGTGGTTTCTTGACAATTTAGGAAATAAAATAAATATCAACCCGCACTAAGACCGTACGTATTATGACTGATAACCGCGCATTCCCTCTTCTGAAAAGAAGACCAGATCCGCAGCGGTTAGAACATTATAAAGCTGAATATGTCGTGTTACTATGATTTTAATAACGACTTGCAAAATTAAAAGCTGTGTTTATATTCTGAGGAAGAGTGGCAAGCTGTCGCCTCCTTCTGCGAAGCAGTAATGTTAACAAAGGAGGAGACAGAACGCATGAGGCGCTCACACCACAGAAGCTACAGGGATTTCGAACCCGATTACTGGCCACCGAAGGTGAGGGATTGCAGACAACGAGCAATGGCTAAAACGCCGTCCGATCACCTTGTGACTCTCCGGACTGAGCCTAGTTATCGACGGCGTGTACTGTTCCCGCGCGCTTCAAGGAATTGTCAGTAAATCGAAGGGACTCAGCAGGGTGGAAGCCTAGTGAGGCCAAGGGTTCGCGTCTGAAAGGAAGGCTTGGCCCTGGTATGACAGGTAACGTAGGAACGGCGTGGGTTTTAGTTAGTAAAAGTCTGACGCTAACTCCTGCTCCGCCTAAGAGCGGGAGATATCATGTGGATGATTTTTACCTACAAAAAAGCTGTTTATATTCTTTTTCACTTTACTTTTTTTATTATTATATTAAGTGGTATTCCTCACTTAATTGAATCCATTATGCCTTTAAGCACAACCTTAACTATTTCCCTTCCGCCACAGAACCGTTTATTTCAACCACGTAGTTCTCTGAAACAATGGCTCGTAATGGAATTTCGTTTGATAAAATACAAGGAAAGGGACACAGTCCACTTCTGTACCGTAGGCACACGTAGTTCCCCGGGGATCATATCCTATTCCGCGAACGCAACCACGGTTAAAAGATATAGTTTACAATAAAAGCGCGATATTTTCCTTTTTCATTTGTTCGGGATTGCTACTTCACAGAAGTTTTTCCTATTCTGTTTATTAGGGGTTTTATTTATTTTCTCTAAAAGATAAATAGATGTTTTGTATTGTTTTCTAACTTGTTTCATTTAACTAAGTAGGTCTGAAGCCTTTTTTTGAGGTGGTAAATCATCAAACAGCTACGTTCTCCCACTTTAGGGTGGGGCGAGAGGGTGTGTCAGACTTTTAATTATAAAACCCACGTGTATTCAGTTGCTTTTTGGGTTCTGGGTAACAGTAACTCTTTCGAACATTCTCTCTACTAGGATTGGGCCCTACAACTGAAATAACTTAGTTTGGATAACAATGGTTGACCCACTTCCATTCATTCTGCGAAAGAACAGGAACACAAATAGCTAACTATGCTTCTTTTTTTTCGTATTTAGCCCTAGTTAAAAGCTGAAAAAGATTGAGATAGAAAGGAATTTCTGCTAGCCGAGCACATTATTATTTATATTAGAGCAGCTACAACACAGAGAATTTTAATTAAGGCGAGGCGGTAATAAAATCAAAACAAAGATTTCACTTGAACACAGATGGAGGGATTTTTGTTAATGGACATGAAAAAAAATACACGAACGTAACTCTGGGTTTGTGTCATTAATTGTGTGTGCTTATGTAATTAATGCAGTAGGTACATACTCTCCGTACCCAGGTGGCCTCGTATTTAGTACATTCGCTTATCCTGACAGAAGCAAACTGAATAATTTAGAACTGAAAATGGTCGGCGCGTTTTCCGCTCGTGAATGAAATATTTTGTTGAGAATTCAGTTATTATTAACAAAAAAGAGGAACGCTATATGAATATGATCTTCAAATATTAACGTTATTCCGTTTTGAAAAGATAAAAGGGCGAAAAGTAAGTACCGGCGGCTCCGCGGTACCACGTCTATAGATGATAATACTCAAAAGATCAAGTGTGCGAATAAATTAAATAATTTCACATGATCTATCAAAAATAAAAGAGATAAAATAAACCAAAAGTTTCGTAACCTGTACTGGCTAATAAACTGTTTATTTGCAACTTAATTCTGAAGCCAATATGGACATGTGGGATCTAGCTGTGGGGCGTAGCCAGTATACCCAACTTACTGCTGAGTTCAAAATGGCATCTTAAAGAATTGTTAATGCGACTTGGTCTGCTAGGAACAAAAATATCTGCGACTATCTAAATAAGCCATCAGTAATTTTGTAAGTTTAGCAATAGAAAACGCAACACAAGGAACGAATTTGCAGCCGAACTCCCTAGTTGCTGAACTGTTAAACAGACTGTGACTACCACAGTCTGTTTAACAGTTCAGAAAAAGCTCAAAAGAAACCACTTTCTATAAGTGGGAGGAGCTCTAGCCTCTCCATCACAATGCCATTTGTTTTAATAATTAATTCATTCATAGTCTGACGACCGATAGCAAATGGCCAATTTAAAAAAATCTATCTATCTTGGTTTTTCTTAACTTTGTTGAAGTTGACTTATAGTCTGGCATTTACTTACAGTTTGGCGACTGTTATCTGATAGTCCTGGGCATGACTGGTCTAAATACCTGTCTAATTCCTGGATTATTTCCTAGATCCTAACTATCCATAACGATTATCTAAGATCAACATATGACAGCCAGGACCAATACCGTAACGTAGGTACTTTACGAGACAAAGAGGAATCTAGATATATTCAGATGGTCGCCCATCATAGACCGACCTAGGAAACGTTGATGAACCTAGGCTAAACTGACTCACGCGGCGTGACTAACTAATAAAGTTAGATACTAACTAAATAATTTCTCATAAGAGCAAAGATATACGTAGTTTTTTTACACGAGAACTCCCAAGATAACAAACTCTGGATTTTCGATTACACATTATTTAAAAATCTCTGCTTCAGCATCCTAGAAAGGTTTCTCGTTTGCGCAGATAATAGGACGCAACCTGAGTCTCCGCTCGTCGGGCAGGTAGATTAGAAGCACAATAGAAAATGGTTCGGTAGGAATACTATTAATCAATCCGTGCCGTCTCGGTCACGAATAGGACCTCTTAATTACTTCCCGTGCGGGGGAGGTGAGAGGCGATTAAGAGTTAATATAAGGATAATGGGCAGTTAAACCTACCCCCAACATAGATGTACGTTCTACAATGATCACTAATCCATCGGACATTAATGGAACTTCAAAATATTCACAGTCTTTTATCGGAGAAGATTTTGTCTTGCAGAAGTCCATAAAACTACAAAACTGAGAGTAATCGCGTGCATGCTAATATAAAGATTCACTCACCTTTTTCATAAAGGACATAACATTTGTCGGCAACATGATGTCGGTTTTCCTTTTGCCTTAGCACTTCACTTCACACACATCATCACACTACACTGAGCACCACAACACAGCGTATCCTCAGTCGGGGATCAGCACGCTGCCACCGAAACACGACATTTTCCAACTATCTCAACGCACGAGATGAACACACAACACTGGCTTCTGAGAACGTAGGTGTACCTGAAAAGAAAAAAATATATGTTGGATCAAAGAGAAAATAAATGCAGACACTTAAGTGTTGAGTGGTACTGGGTATGGGTACTTATTGTTGTGGAGTTGGGTTCGCTCGATAACGACCGCACCGTCGGGAAAGCCGAGAGAGAATGAAGCTATACTCGCTGCCACACAAGCATTCAACAGGTTAGCACTTTATTCGCGGGGTCTTATCGTCTTTCTTTTCAAATTGATGCTTAAGTATATAAGTACTTGTCTATATTGATACAATGACAGAATGGCTTGAGCTTGTACGAAAATATAATAGCCTCTACAAAATCGATTTGTCTGAGCACATTGCTTTTCGTAGAAGCTTTTATAGAATTAGTTTTATATAATAAAGTACCTTACTCACCCACTCTAGTCTTAAAGCTAAGAGTAAGTAAGTAGGTGCCAGCCCGAATTCATAATGACGTCAGTAGTGAGCGGTCTCCTAACCGCGTAATTTCAATTTTAATTGAAATCGGTTTGACTTGACATTTTCTCTATTTCTCAAATTGTCAAATGGAACCGATTTCATTTACCAATGGAATTACTCGTACGAGCGGAGTACCTATCTACTCCTACGGATTGCGTTGAACGCGAATTACCTGCCGTATATACATAGGTATGGTATGTCTATTGGTATCTTCGAATCCTAATTCTTTAATAAACATTATACCTACAGTACTTTAATGTTCGTTTATTTAAACTGTAATTAAAATAAAATTATTTTGATCGTAGATTCAGACTTGATTAGTCTTGAGAATATGATTGTATTTAGATAATACTAATGCCATAAATTTCTCTTATCTAAATGACTTATAACTGAACTTCTTGAGTCTATACTTGAAACCAGGTGTATTTCAAATTGCTACTCATTTAGTTAATAAAATCTAAATAAATGTCGTGTTGTATTGAAGTATTGATTTTTTGTGAAGAATTAATGTTCTTCACAAAAAAATAATAATTTGTAAATAATAATTATTTGTAAATATTTGACGAAAGGTTCATAGTAAAAGTTATTTAATTAAATAGGTAAGGAAATTCGCTAATGAGAAAAATCACCTTTTATAATAAACAAAAGCCTGCGATTGGAACATAATGACAAAACAGTAACATTTATTACGTAATTAATGAGCATACATTTTTATTAGCGCTCAAGTTAATGGCTGCCTGATTGATTTATTAAGCCATGTTTGGCGGACGTTCAGCGCGGGATATTGGTGGATTCTGAACTTTGCCTGTGTGTTTAATAGTTGTGATTATGTTATATGTTATGTTTAACCTCCGATCCCAAGTTTTGTAACATGGACATGTTAGTAAAATGCTCTTAGGAAAGCTTTCTTTTTTTATAATATATAGGCTCGCATTACACCCTATCTCATCTGATGATAAACTATTGATTTAAAAACGCCAGTGTAGCTATCGGGAAACACAGACTCCGACAGGAAATAAACTCTATACTAGTATTATAAAGAGGTAAAGTTTGTATTTTATTGTAAGAAGTATTCTCTGAAGTTACTGGTCCGATTGTCCATTTTTTTTCTACTGATTTATTCACGAGTGACGTAGGCTATATTTTTGATACGGCAAAAAACTGGTACATCATCATTACATAGTATAAAAACACAGAAAGCCGTGGTCGTATGCCATAAGAATAATAAATTAAAAAAAGTGGTATACGACCACGGCTTTCTTGTTTTCTTGTTTCGTACTTTTTAGAGCGTGTTTTTAAGTAGTCGGGTGTTAGTTTTTAAACTTTATTTTTATTTAACATATTTTGGAGTTCTAAATAGGTTAATCTTGGGTTCATTGATTTCTCAGCCCATGAATACAGGTAAAGTCACAAGCAAATGCTAGTAATATATATATATTCAAAATGTACAAGTAAAGCGCTTTCAAATGATACCAAACACGGCATATTTATCTTAACTTTATTTTTTTACTTCGTATGTTTTGTCCGCTAGAGGGCGCCACATTAGATTTTGTGAAATCCCATATAGCCTATAACCAGCGGACAATTAAGACGCTTCTAATGATATGTCATTTGTCGAATTCTGATAAGTAGTTTAGAAGTTACGAGGGAACAGATGAACATCCATACCCACATACATACATACATACATACAGGTCAAAATCATAACCCTCCTTTTGCTTCGCCGTAGTCGGGTAAAAACAAAGTCGCTTCCCGCTGTCCCAATGCATTCTTAAATCTTTAAAACAACGCAACGGAATTTGATGGGGTTTTTTTAATAGATAGAGTGATTCAAGAGGAAGGTTGATATGTATAATACATGTATTTAATATCACCATTGCACCTGTGTGAAGCTGGGTGGGGCGGGTCACTAGTATATTAAAAAAAGAGTAACTGACTGATAGACACATCAACGCACTATTTTCACAAGGTTTCCTTTTATGACATAGGCGAGCACTACGAGAGGGTTTTCTAAAATTCATTCCCTAAAGGGAAGAAACGGGGTGCGAAAGTTTCTAAGGAGAAACCTACTTTAACGCGGGCAGAAGTTACTTTATAAATAGACATAGAGTTATAATATATATGTAAGTAAATTCAACTTGACACATACACCCGTATTTATAAACAAGCAACACTAATTATTATTTAAGTAAAAGTAACTACTTAAGTAACAATTTGACTTTTATAGTTTTTTATAATTAAAATATTAATGAAGTTTTCTAACCTCGAGTAATGCCTTGGTAAAATGAATTACCAACTCGGATATAAAACTTACATTAAAAAAAAAAACACGCGAGTAACAAATTGCACGCTTGTGTGAGTAGCTATCACCGGCAAAGTGTGTCACCCGAATCGAATCGACTTGCACGTACGGAGGGAGACTTGTAGTTAAATCGATACTCGTTATTTCTGTCCTCAGCAAGGCGCACAGCTCGGCAATATCTCGTTTTGGCTGTCTGTATCAAGACGAATGTATCGGGACCGAATCAGTGTTGCCGAAATAGTGATTTATTCAGAGATTTACAAGTTTGTAGGGCTAAACCGATACTTATCTCCCGCATTCAAATGAGCGGCTTCAGTGACAATTTGTTTTTGCTGAAAGGTACAACAGTAAAGCTGAGTAAGACTGAAATAAGCATATAATTGTAGGTACATACTAGCAATTTGCCAGCGACTTTGTTCATAAGATTGTTTTCATAAAATTTTAACACCCCTTAAATCATATTTTGGGGATAGTTTTGAAATTTTCTTTTTTTATTATTGTTATAAACTCTTGCTTGACTGTGATACCACCTGATGGTAAGCATTGTAAACAACCTAATGGCAGTTTTTTATTATTTACTTTGATTCGATTTTGTGCCAAGTTTCAAGTTTAACTCAAGAAATAAGAATTTTTCATGCAACCTTCAAAACCCCCTAAATTGTGCTATTGGTAAGTAATTCTAAAAAACAAACAATTAGAATTTTTATAATTTACTCAAGTTACAAATTTTATTAACTTTAAAATATGTTGGTTAATAAAATAAGATTTCGTATACATTCTAAATTCCCCTCTACACAAACAAAAACATCTTAGTGCGCCTGTAGTAGTACAGCATAAAAGGATGCCTAGTGCTAGATTTCATGTAGGTACCTAGTAATAGTCCTAATAGTTTCGGTTGTGCATGTAAGTATGTCAGTTAGTCAGTTTCTTCTTTTGTATAGATAATAAATGAAAACGTAATAGTTAACAATCTCCGTCGAAAGGATTTAAGACTAGGGCTGTTTGTCGAGCTAAGTGGTAAAAGTGTCGGTATGTAAAAAAGCTACCTTATTAGGGGTAACCAAGTAACCAGTAGTATCTGTGGCCGAATTAAACTTTCGACTACCGTAATTACAGACACAATTAAAAGACAATAAGTGAGCGGACACCAGTGTCCTCTTGGGACTTAATGAATTAACTAAATTATTCACCCAACTTCGGCAGTGATACATATCATCATCATCACCGTCATCATTTTGGCCGAAACACGTCCACTACTGGACACAGGCCTCCCCCTAAGTGTCACCATAACGACCGGTTCATGCGTCTAGCATCCTTATGATTTCCGCAACCCAACGCAAAGTACATATCATAAATTCACTGAAACTTTTACTTTCGACACGATAAATAGGTACTTATATTCTCTAAGTATAAAGCAGAATTGCATATTTAAATACACAAAAGCTTTTAAAAAATATTACTGGTAATTTATTGTAGTTCTAACATTATACCTATTAAATACTTTATTCAGGTTGTTCGTACCTACTCCATGAGGCGTGGTTGCCCAAGTCCACGGCAAGGTTAGAGCCGTGGTTGAGCGATTAACTGCAGTGCTGCATGTCGCTGGTTCAATTCCCGTTCAGAATAAATGTTTGGCCTACTAATAGTTATTGCGAATATGGATGTTTTGTATAAACCGAGCAGTTAATTTTAATGTGAGATTTCATAAAAAAAAAGGTTTTCATAATTTCTCTTTTACAATACCACTACCATTAACAAGGTAAGTCAGATTCCAACTCTCAGGAACCCTTTCAACTTTCACTTGACCTATTTTAAGTAATTAATAAATAGCTTTTTGTTTTCACGGTAAAAAGAAAACAGAATTACGTCAACACAATTTCTGTAGCAATATTTCAACAGCATCCATTATTTAACAGGAAATATAGTGTTATAAAAAATAATAGATGCTTGTCGTAACAAAACCTCAAACAAAATAAAAGCACCTCTTTTAAAAAAAATATAGGTAAAACAAAGTAGCAAGCTGAAAAACTTTAGTTTACTGAGCATCTTTGCATTTGTCAAACAACACTACACTAGCTACTTAATTATCTTATCGCCAGCTGTGCCAAACTTCAGCGAGGAATAACGAGGCTGAATAAAATTTGATATTCACCTTAGGGCTGTAGCTGTGGGGATAGCTGATTGTAACTTACTCATCGAACAAAGCCGGCCGGGGGAAAATTACGTAAATATTTTGCTGGGACATTGAGTGCGATATTAAATCGCGCGGGTAAGTCGATTACAGGAGGCTATCTAGCGCGGCCCGCTGCGCCGGATTACCGTAGATAATTGGAACCGGCTCAGTTAGAGCCGGCCGGAGACTTACTTTGTCTTTTATGTTCCCTACCTACCTACTTTGAACCAACTAATGGCTTTACTACAACTTAATTATGTATAACAATCGACGAGAGCACTTCAAAAACGTCCTGTGTACGTCTTGAGTCATTGGGGACTGGCTTGAGCTAAAGCTCTCTGTTTTGATCAACTGACTAATAGATACTTAGCCAGCGTAAATACGTACACGTGTTGTAAGGAATTAATTTAATTAGGTACTATATTACACATATTATGATATAGTCGACCTTGAGAAGCGTTATGTGGTTCCTCTGTAATAAATAATAAGTAAATAATTTATTGGTTTAACTTATTTGGTACTAGATTAGTTACTGGAAAATGGCAGGACTATACAAAGAAAGATAAACATTTTATTGCGGGAAAGGATACAATCTTAGGACAACAAGTTATAAACTTTCTGAAACTAGCGCCATGTTTTGATACAAGTGGCGAAAGATTGTCATTGCGACCGAGGCGGAATTCGCACGAGCCGCAGGCGAGTGTGTTATGGAGCCGACGTTTTTCAATACACTTACGAACACATTACGCTTATAATACACTTACTTTCTTTGAAAATTACGACGCATTTTTGTTAATTTCTTACTGAAGAAAAATTTCCAAAGTTGCCGTACATTTTACATTTAGATTGCAGCAAACTATAGTAAAGCACAATATCTAACGGCAGAGGCTTAATGTCTAAATCTAAAGAAATCTCTTATAACTTACATTCAACATATTTTTCACAACTACCAATAAATAAGTTACTTAAGACTATTATTTAATACACTTTTTCAATACACTTACTCGAAAACTGCCTCTTATCGCACTCCTATTAGGTTCAATATAGCATGTATATCACCCTGCTTTTTTGAGTTTATCATAACAAGGGCTTTTTTATTCCTTCCTTATCGTCACGGTCACGGGTGATTATTTTGTTTTACTTAGTTTATCGAATCAGGCGCGAGGCGTGCCCCAGAGTCGCTGGACGACCCCACGAAATTAGAAACTGACCAGAGCAGATTTGAATGCTATACTTATATATTTCTTAAATTTCTACTGTATGTTTGAGATACGATTAATTTTTTTTTCTTTCTTTATTTATTTCACAAGTCGTAAGTGTATTGAAAAACGTCGTTTGACACACGTGCAGATTTGTCATTGCAGCCCTGGGCTCCATAACACACTCGCCTACGGCTCGTGCGAATTTCGCCTCGGTCGCAATGACAAACTTCCTGCACTTGTATCAAAATGTACTATTTCCCGCGAAAAAAAAGCAAAGACATCAAACCGTTATACATCCTACTAAATATTAAGAATAGAAATTCAAATATTTTTGAATTTAGAACACAGATAAATATGAATTTGTTGTTAATAACAAATTATTGCATAAATAATCATGTTTATTTATTATATTCTGTTAAAAACACGATTTAAATTTTAATTAAATATATAAAACCTCAAAAATCTGCACCTCTTTGCTTTAAAAAAAAAATTACGCTTGACCGTGACGATAAGGAGGAAAAAAAGCCCTTGGTATGATAAATGAAACAAAAGCACGCGGGTGATATACATGTTATGTCGAACCTAATCATAGTGCGATAAGTGGCAGGTTTCGAGTAAGTGTATTGAAATAGTACATTGTTATACGAGGGATGAAAGAAAGTTATTTAGTCCCGAGAAATTTCTTGGCGACCGAGCGAGAGCGAGTTCGCTAATAGTTTATAATATTAAATAACTTTTGAACCCGAGGTAAACACTGTGCTTTTCATTACGAATACGAGGAAAATAAAAATAATAAAAACCTGAGTCGTCGTCAAAGGTATGTTTTTAGGTAGGTATATTTCTTTTCATTACTCATACTCTGAAAGTAGGTGTAAAGTTGCCTGCGGACAGGGTTGGAAGAAGTAGTTTTACTCCCTAGGGAGTTTTACTTTACAACTGACAGTTGTTTTTTTAATATTTAGACAGCAAATATTTAAAAAAAAACTAGTTCAATTTTGACATTTCTATTGCACCGTGACCCGAAACTGTATACCGAATTAAAATGACATAGAAATAGAAATAATTTAAGAATACTTTTTTTTATGACTTTATTTTAATTTACTTTCAATTATTTCATTAAAACTAATATATATTTGAGAAAAATGTTGACCAGACCCAGACCCAGACCCAGACCAATGACAAAATGAAAACTATTGACTGAAAAGCCAGGGAGCCGAACACTGAAAAAAAAAATTGGCGGGTAAATGGTAGACTCTCTATAATCTGTGGCCGATTTGATCTTCCTTTTTTTTTCGAGGTGTATAGTTTTGTTTACATTTTGCTAAATCTCTGTTACAAGAAATTTTTATTAACACGATAAGTTCATCAGCTTCAGTTATAAATTTAACACAAGATTCTTAAGAGGAGAAAACCGCTTACCGCTTAAATCAAAAGAAATATACATACCTAAAAACATACCTTTGACGACGACTCAGGTTTTTATTATTTTTATTTTCCTCGTATTCGTAATGAAAAGCACAGTGTTTACCTCGGGTTCAAAAGTTATTTAGTCCCTCGAACTATTAGCGACCTCGCTCTCGCTCGGTCGCCAAGAAATTTCTCGGGACTAAATAACTTTCTTTCATCCCTCGTATAACAATGTACTATTTGATTTAGGTGGTAAGCGGTTTTCTCCTCTTAAGAATCTTGCGTTAAATTTATAACTGAAGCTGATGAACTTATCGTGTTAATAAAAATTTCTTGTAACAGAGATTTAGCAAAATGTAAACAAAACTATACACCTCGAAAAAAAAAGGAAGATGAAATCGGCCACAGATTATAGAGAGTCTACCATTTACCCGCCTATTCTTTTTTTCAGTGTTCGGCTCCCTGGCTTTTCAGTCAATAGTTTTCATTTTGTCATTGTAAAAATGGGTCTGGTCAACATTTTTCTCAAATATATATTAGTTTTAATGAAATAATTGAAAGTAAATTAAAATAAAGTCATAAAAAAAAGTATTCCTAAATTATTTCTATTTCTAGTTCATTTTAATTCGGTATACAGTTTCGGGTCACGGTGCAATAGAAATGTTAAAATTGAACTAGTTTTTTTTTAATATTTGCTGTCTATATTAAAAAAACAACTGTCAGTTGTAAAGTAAAACTCCCTAGGGAGTAAAAGTATTTCTTCCAACCCTGTCCGCAGGCAACTTTACACCTACTTTCAGAGTATGAGTAATGAAAATTCTATTTCTCTCTTTCTAAAATGCGAGGTATCCACAACGTTGGTTTTCAACGTGGACCGGTAACAGTGTCGAAAGACGAAAGACGTCGGATTGGTATGCTGTGTGTATGTGATTTGAGCAAAAAAATTAAAAACAAATTATTGGATAAATTCGTAATTAGTGGGTACGTTACAGTACTATTCTAGAAGGTGTGTTCAGAAGAAACAGTCACCTATTTGAACAACCCCCTGTCATAGAAAGCCACTTCAAAGTAGAATTAAGCTGTCTTGTGCAGTCGCTTGGAGTGCCGACCGAGTTTGCGGTGAAGGTGATGGCAGTCTGCAAATAAAACTATTTCATATTCTTAATATCTAACATATAAAAATAAGTGGCATTTTTGTTGTCACTTTATAACTCAAGAACGGGCTCACCTATCCAAACCAAATTTTCAGGGTTTGCTCGGACTAATTAGTAAATAGTTTATGTGAAGTTTGCACAAAATTGGTTGAGCGGTTCTTAATTTATACCTATCACCTTTCTCCATTATTTACTTCTTGGTGGAAAAATATCAAATAACTTATCTCGCTCTGGGTGGAGGAAGAGGGAGTGTCAGAGTTTTACCGGTTTCAGCCACGGTGGCTCTTTCGGACAGCCTGTAATCTTCCTACATAGATACCTACCACCATAACGATGGATGTCATTCACTTGGTTCGGTATTTGGAATAATTGGGCGTTTTTATCAGAAGTGGTAAAGCCATTACGATTAGTTCGACTATACATACCTACAACAATACAAGCCAGAGATAGACACACCAGTTTATTTGGCTAATAGGTTCGCTTTACCTGATTGAAACCCGGACTATTTTACTGAGTGCCACATCGATCGTCGGATCAAAATAGCCCAAGTTAAGGCGACGTTGAAACTGTATTTCGCAAACTAAACGATTCTAAAAACGAAAAGTAGTGTAGAGACAGTGGCGGGGCAAGACCAAAATTTGATGTGGGCAAGATATTTTTGCGAGGCCCCCTGAAGGACGACGCAAAAGGACTGATTTTGTTGAAAGAAAATATTTTTTGATACTATAATTTTTACGCGCGCGCGTACGGTGCGCGGTGGCCGGAAATCGGTATCGGAATCCAGGCGGCATCTGGGACGTGAGTGCTGTTACTTTATGCGGTTGGTCTCCTTTGCTAGCATTACTGCTTCGCAGAAGGAGGCGTCCGCCTGCCACTCCTATTTTCCCAGACCATGGCCTGTACCAAGGCCCGGCACGAGAAATAGCCGTCGCCGATCGCCTCCACAAGGACACGGCGATGCCAAGTGTACCCCGCCCAAGCGGGGCATACTTCTACCGTGTGCTCCACCGTGTCCTCCGGGTGCTCCACACAGTGGCGACCTGGCCGTCACTTCCTCACGAATCCACTGCAGATACTTCCCGAACTTACCACGTCCGGCAAGAACCTGCGTCACGCGGAAGGGACGCTGTGAGGTCTTTTCAGCTTGGCCTCAAAGGGATTTACCACCATAATTATGGCGTGCCCAGAACTGGGTTGCAACAGTCGCTGTCAATATAACATCATGATACCCCACCGGGACTCAATCCACCATCCCGCGACTTGACATGGCAGTGGAGTTTCGTCCTGGTGTTGCATCTCCACGCAGAAATCGTGCATGTGTGCAAGGACTATTAGGCAATAGTCCTTGCGTCCTTGGGATCTGGAGGCCCAGATGCCAAGGAGACTTGTCGCTTCACGGGAAACCGTGCGGTACCCCCGTACCATCCGTATTGTCATGACCCTCTGGCATGCGTTAAGCTGGGCCCTCGGTTGCTTTTGCAGTGACGGTGCCTTCACTGACGCTCCATAAATGATAAATGATCTTTATTTTGAAAGTAGATTAAAAAAAAAGCCTTTACACGTCCTTTGGTTTTCAATGTCAAATCACATAAGGACCTTGCAGATTTGTCTGAGATGGTCTATTGAAGAAAGATCCATACTAATTTGAGTAGACCTGTCCAGTCAGTGCAAACATTTGTCAGTATTGTAAAGCTCAACGACCCGACGAACAATATCAAGGAAAGGATATTTGGGTAGGCCGTTATATACTCAAATTGCCAGGCATACGCTAAATTTACTGAAAAAAAAGATAGAAATAAAAAACAAATAGCCTGATCCATATAGTCCTCACATTCAAAATCATATATAAAAACATATATATATATATTTTATATATTCTCGTAAATATACTGCGATGGATATATAGTCATTATATTTATGTATATCTTTAAATTTATTTCTGAGGAAGTATCTGGGACTTAATTTATATATCAAACGAATAGCCCTTTTCTGTAAAACCAAAACTGTCTGGATATCGGCGGCATTACCCCACACTAAAATACCGCACGATATGACGCTATGGAAATAGACTAAAGTAAACTAAAGAGGCTGTCTCTGCATCAGTTAAATTCCTGATTTGTCTAACAGCGTAAGCTGCACTGCAGAGCTAAGTTTCTTACATAAGTTTGTCTAAATGTGGGTCCCATTGAAGCTTGGCATCTAAATGTATGCCCAAGAACACTGTAGTATCTTCAGGATACAGGGCCAAGGATCGAACGATTCCTGCGTAGAGCCTCCGGCAGGAGGTTTCTGGACCCCCAAAGTTCGGCTGGAGCCGTTTGAGAGTAGCCCTAGTCCGATTCAGTTTGCGAGCCAGACGGCGGAAATGCTCTTCAAAATTCCACCGACTGTCGACGGCGAGTCCCAGGTATGTCATCGAAGATCCGACGCCGATGCGAACTCTTGCATTAGCTGTATTACCGTTCCGTCGAGCGTCGAACTTGTACAGCGCCACCTCTAATCCCAAGTGCTGAATCCTGCCAACGACTATCGCAACCCCGTGTTTCGCTAGTTCCACCACCACCTGGTACGATTCTCCCTGTGCTAGGACCGACGACGTCAGAAAATAGCCGCGCAACACGCAATCGTACTCAATGTTTCACAAGAGTGATCGCAGTACCGATCCCTGCGGAATACTCGCCGTTTCCACTCTCCCTGGTGATCGTGGTAGATAATATTATACTTGACCGATAGGTAGACCTCAATCACACGACAGAGGTGATCGGGAACCCGGTGGTATTGCTAGATACTTGCTAGCCGATTTTTATATTATTTATTGCTAGACGAGTAAATTATCTACATTTGCGTTCGTGGGCCTTCGAGGCGCGAGGCCCCTTGGACCGCGAGGCCGTGGGCGGTCGCCCACGTCGCCCACGCCTTACGCCGCCTCTGTGTAGAGACTCATGTAAGCATATAAAGCAGGTACCTAAGCATAAATCATAAACCTCGGCATAACCTACGTGATACAGTACGGCCGTCGGATCTTGGCGAGTGTGAAATAAGGCTTGAAAACTCGTAAAAAAATATAAATAATTGAAACAAATAAATGCAATTAGCAATTGTTATTAATAATATTGTTATTGAAGTTTTTAACCGAGTTTTCAAGCGCTAATATTCGCCAAAGATAATAAGACTAAAAAGAATTATGACGAATTGTTCAACGCTGTGAGCAACCGGAAAGAGCCCACCTGCATCAAGACCTCATAAAAATTATCAACCTTATAGTACCTACAGCTATAGTACATTTTGGTACAAGTCTGGCAAGTTTTTCATTGCGACCGAGGCGGAATCCGCACCAGTGGCGTAGCTAGTCCCACACGGGCCCCGTATCTATACTAATATTATAAAGCTGAAGAGTTTGTTTGTTTGTTTGTTTGAACGCGTTAATCTCAGGAACTACTGGTTCGAATTGAAAAATTCTTTTTGTGTTGAATAGATCATTTATCGAGGAAGGCTTTAGGCTATATAACATCACGCTGCGATTTATAGGAGCGAAGAAATAATGGAAAATGTGGCAAAAACGGGGAAAAATATTCATCTTTGAGGGCTTTCGTTGCGTGCGCTGCGAAAACGGTTCAAGATACCAAAAAAATATGTATGAAGGAATTATTCCTCTTAAAATGATCTAAAAAAATGTCCGCGACAGTATATGTCTATCTTTTAAGATTAACTCACTAGAACCGTTTTTATGGGAATCAAATTTGGCCGAAATTAATGCATTATTACCAAGTTGTATCAACATAGTAATATTAAACTTTATCCAAAGAAATGTGTTGTTGATTAAGAGTATGTAATTGTGAACAAAATTGTCTTTGACATCACTTATTTTCAATGAACATCTTAGAAGATATTACAATTTTAAAATTACTCCGATATAAAATTCACACGCGCCGCATGATATGCAAACCATGACGCTGCGCCTGGTCGGCGGGCGAGGAGAGGGGTTGCTTGCGGGCGACGCGGAGGGATTTTTTAATGGTAGGTAAAAATCATCCAATGACGAATCCCGCTCTTGGGCGGAGCGGGAAACAGTGTCAAACTCTTACTGACTAAACAACCTACCCCGTTTCTCCCTTGCCTTATTCCCAGAGTCCCGGTATAACGCTTTCGCACCAACCCTCGGCTGCAGGAGGCTTCGACCCTGAAGGGTTATATATATACCATAGTTTGCTGACAACACCTTGAGGCGCGCGGGAGCAGTGCGCGCCGTCGACGACATCGTCTCGGTCTGGACTGTTACCAGACAACCGGACGGCGAGCTACCCATTGCTCACCGTCCGCAAGCCAGCGTCTACGGTGGCCGGATATCGGCGAGATCGTGGCGGCGACGGCTACGGCGAGAAAGATGTTGCCCTTGCCTTATGCGGTCGACCTTCTCCTTTACAAGCATTACCCATTGCTTCGCAGAAGGAGGCGACCGCTTGCCATTCTTCTTTGCTGCGGACCATGGCCTGAACCAAGGCCCGGCGCGAGAGGTCGCCGCCGCTGATCACCCCCACGATGACACGGCGATGCTCTTCTCAAGCGGGGCACACCTCCACCGTGTGCTCCACCGTATCCTCCCGGCTGGCCACTCAGTGGCGACACCCGGGCGTCTC
Source organism: Mythimna loreyi (assembly GCA_029852875.1). Classification (NCBI taxonomy): domain Eukaryota; kingdom Metazoa; phylum Arthropoda; class Insecta; order Lepidoptera; family Noctuidae; genus Mythimna; species Mythimna loreyi. The sequence goes on along the minus strand of CM056780.1, from coordinate 11,132,742 downwards.
TTCCGCACGAATCTGGCGCAGGAATCTCCTGAACTTCCCATGTCCGGTGAGAACCTGCGCCATGCGGAAGGTGAGGACGCCGTAATGTCTATCCAACCACGCCTCAAAGAGGAGACTTACCGCCGAGATTATGGCGTGCCCAAGGGGGTGTGTAGCTCTATGATGTACTTTTAGATAATTATGTTCTTTTAAAAACTAAATTGTCTAAAATAATAACAGAAATTGACACGGGCAAAGTCGTGGCAGCTATAATTTATAAAGCTGAGGTTGTTTGCAAAAATAAATATGATGCCTAAAATAACTATTCCACGCGGACGAAGTCGCGGGCACAGCTAGTGGAAAATAAACGTATTTTTATTACAGATAAGCATCTGTAATAAAAATACGTTTATTTTTTTTACAGATGCTTTAGCTGCCCTATGAGACGGTTGTGGATAACATGTTGCGAATTTTTGCCTAGGTCGGGGCCCCTGTACCTCGGGGGCCCAGTATAATTGATACGGCAGATACGGCGGACGCCCCTGATCCGCACGAACCGTAGGTGAGCCGCTAGTGTGTTATAAAGTCGAAGGCTGCAGTGACAAATTCACACGTGTATCAAACGATGTTTTTCAAATACATATACGAAGAAATACTTTGTTTAAAAATTACGAAGAATTTTTGTTGGTTTCGTTTTATTTGTTCCTAACAATTTAGACTCTTGAGCCCCGAGCAAACGCCTTATCGCGTTCATACGCCTATTGTATTTATATTACCTAGGTATGTCTCTAATTACGATATTCGAAAGATAAATTGCAGCAGACAATATATTGTAAGTATTTTTTACCTTAAAATCTTGAGCCCCGCGCAAACGCCTGCGCTCGCACGCCTATTGTCATTCTATTGTGTCTCTAATAACGGCATTCAAAAGATTAATCACAATAACTGGCGACTACGTAGTGTCTAAAGAATCCTCTTCAAATCTTCTAAAAAAATAACGACTCCAATGAAATAAGCTAGCTATAGGCTTTTTTTCCGCGCTTAACCTTTGTAGGATGAAGGAGAAGCAAAGGTATCAAACCGTTATACAGTCTACTTACTTACGTATTAAAAATAGAAATTCAAATATTTTTGAATTTAGAACACAGATTTAATGTTAATTTGTTGGTAGTAACAAATGATTGCGTAAGTAATCATGTTTACCTATTTATTAAATTCGCACGCCTTAAAGAGTCATTAGCAAACTAACCCAGCAGGGTCGAAGCCTCCTGGGATCATGGGGTGATGCAAAAGGGTAACACCAGGGCCAAGATCAAGGCAAGGAAGTAAGGGAGTGGGTTGATTAATCAGTAAGAGTCCAGTCAGGATCAGTTTCCCGCGCAGCTCAAAGGCGGAATTCGTCATTTTGAGTAACCGAAAACGCCTGGAGGATCTTGTGAGCAATGAAAAATCCTCTCAGCGGTCTAACGAGACCTCCCGAGAGGTCTAACGAAATCTTATAAAATATTGATAAATACCGCAGTACATCATTACATAGTATAAAACAAAGGTGCTTATCCCTGTGCACGCTTAGATCTTTAAAAGTTCACAACAGATTTTGATGCGGTTTTTTTTTTAATAGATAGAGTAATTCCAGAGGAAGGTTTATAGGTATAATAATATCACCTTTACACCCGCGCGAAGCTGGAGCGGGTCGCTAATAATAATTAAACAAAAGAAATTTCTGATTCGAGATTTTTGCATTTTCTGAATATAATTAACGTATACTTTTTTTACACCATCAAAAAGTAAAGAAGCCAACAAACTTTTTTAAAAAATCACATATTTCTACGTCAGATTTTTCGATTGAAAAATAGGCTGTTTTTTCGATGTTAGTCAAAATAAAGAGTAAATGTGAATATTTTAAATAAAAAAAATATAGTAAGTTTGGGACATAGAAATATAAAAAACAGGAGAAGTGGCAAGTGGGCGTGTTCGTGTAGATCGCGACTTGTTCAATAAGCACACATTCGGGCAAACGGCCGTCGAGCGGCACTCAGTTGTAAACTTATAAGACTCGCGGTACGTGCTCACAAAATATTTAAAATGCCGTGTTGTTCAGTGGTTTCTTGTAAGAACCGAAGTGATAAGAGTAACCTGGATAATCACGGAATCTTTTACCATATGTAAGTATAAGTTTAATACTATATTTGTCTTTAAAATCAGTAAAAACAATAATTCTTGTAATGTCCTTGGCTGTTACTACGTTATTTTTGTTTTTAAATATTAAAGCGACTGTATTACTTGTGCAGTAAATACGTTGCTCTTTAATCACTACTTAATTTTGACGCTCAGTAACTAGACCAGCAATGTAATAGGAACATAACGATACTTTATCAATGCGGCGTGTTTCATAGTACGGCCGCTCTCAGCGGCGGCTAACTAGTGATGCACTATTACACTTGTTGGAGATCCATTAATGTCGACTTATCGATAACAACACAATATTGAATATTCGGGTATCTGATGTGAAATAGTATATCTATTTATTTGTATTTACATGTTTTGATTATTTTACAGAGTTGTAGATAAATAATTATGTAAGTAACTGTCATAAAGTGAGTTGGTTAAATTGTAAGTTAAAAGTCAGTGGACTATTTCATGGTGTCTGTGTTATGCCTTACCTTTTTGTTATTTCCTTATTTTTTCTGGATTTAATATTTTTACTATTTTGCTTAAAGGCTTTAAAAGCTTCAAATGTGCTTAATAAAGGGCAAGATTCAGAATTAACAACTTTTGCTTAAAATAAGACAATATGTATTACCTTTTTATTTTTTATTTATGGGTGTGTGTTGTATTTCATATAATAATTATGTATTTAATATGCTCTACTACGTTCTTTTACAAAAGCTTTTAACATGGCGTTCGTAAGCTAAGCTTAGGTAAAAATGACAATTAAAACGTTGTTTTATGTTTTCAGATTCCCGAAAGTAGCATATTTATTAATGATACTACTACTACTGGATTGATGCTACTAGAAGGCCACCTAATTGGTTCCCTACGAAAAAAAAAGTACAATATGCTCAAGACATTTTAAACCCGAAATATTTCAGCCTTTAAAAAAAAACGCAGGCTTTTTGAATGGGCAATCCCTAATTTAAGACTAGACCGTATTTTTACAGAAGTGAGATAAAGTTTTTCTTTTGTTTTTTATACATATCTTTTTCATGGAATAATAATTCTTCATCATCATCAATTCAGCCGAAAGACGTCCACTGCTGGACATAGGCCTCCCCCAAACGTCGCCACAACGACCAGTCCCGTGCGTCTCGCATCCAATAATAATTCTTAATATTATTGAATAATACTTATTAAAGCAGTCATGGAAAAATACATAAATTTAAGATTGCATTATTTGACTAAAAATGCCACCCCTATAATATCAAAGCGTCAAGTGCTAAATAAATACCTTCATTTCACAGGTCAGTGAGTAATAAATAGGTAACCAACAGCAGTTCATTAATTGATCAAACGATTTCCTTGAGAATCACCATAGTTATCCGGTCCGGATATAAATTTCGTCGTTACGGTATAATAAGGAGTCCTAACATGCTCAAACATTAATTTAATTTATTAGCTAAAATTAATTTTTGAGCTTTACGAAAACCATTTTTATTGTTTTATTATTAATATATTATTTTTTGGACATATTGATTTTTATTCCATTTATGTTTTGGGTCCCAAAAAAAATAGCACAAAAAAAAATCGATAACTTTTCTATTTAGTCAATCACTAGCGTAAATGTAAAATAAATTGCTTTTGCACAGCACATCGACAATTGTTTGATGCAAATGTGTGCGCAATTTGTTCGGTGAATGGAAAATATACGCTGTGCAAAAGCAATAAAGTTTAAAATTCACTGTATATTATGATCCGTTTTATGAATTGCGGATGTGTGCGCGAGTGCGTAAGTATATTTGCAAACGTGCGAGTGAACATAGAAGTAGGGATGACTGCAGACAGCGGGTTCCCGTACATTTTTGACTACTCAACATATCTCCTCTTTTCTTATATCTATGGTTTGGGATATGAAACTTGTCACCAAATTTTGTGAAAAAAAAGTAGGTAATTTTTAAAGGAGATAAAAACTAAATTCAAAAACTCGATTTTTGGACTTTTCATATCGATTTTGAAGCTTTGTGAAAAAGCGAAAATTCAAAAGTGGTAGATCTTTTTATGACCTACAAGTTTGCTATTACACTTTTTTCCATAGAACCAGTAGTTTTGCCGGAAATCGAGATAAACCATTTTTTTAACCTTAAAACCACACACACACCCATCCACTTCCCCGACCTCAGATCGACCGTAATTTATTTTTCCTTAAATTTTTGCTATATTCCTTTTCCAATGGGTTTCATTCTAGGTACTACTATTTTGTTCCACTTTTTATCATTAACAGCGCTATTTGCACTGGACTACAAGGCAAACACTGCCTTTCATTACGAATACCTACTAGGTAAATAAAAATAAAACCTGAGTCGACATCAAAGCTCGTCGTAAGCGCCATGACTTTGGGTGTTTCTTTTGTAGGTAAACTGTTTTCCATTGCTGCTGATTTAGAACTGCTGATGCTGAAGAATCTGGCGTAAATCCTTAACTGAATCTGATGAACTTATCGTGTTGATACAACTCTCCTATAGCAGAGATTTAATAAAGTAGGAACCAAAACCTACAACCAAAACCTATAAACAAAACTCTACAACTCGAAAAAACCATTAGGTAAGTATGGAAAGATCTGGTAGCCGTTTTCACGCCAATTTAGTTTTTTTTTTCTGTGGTAGGCTAGCTATTCCGCCAATATTAATATTCATTGTTATCAGTGTAAAAATGGTCTAGGTACCTAAATTTTTCGCGAATCTACGTGAATTTTTTAAGAAATAGTTGAAAGTAAATTAAAATATACCTATGAGTTCACGAGTAGCACCTAGGATACCTACTTTTTATACCGGCATTGTGTTCCTTTGGGACAGTTTGAGATAATTTTCTACAATCAAAAACTGTAAGTAGATTTTCAATGTGAAATTAAATACAAAACTTCTAAGGCAAATGCTAATACAGATGCATTATCAAGTTGAAATAGTCTTAAAATTCACAGCAGGTATGTACCTACGTACCTACCTACTTAAATATTACGTAATTTGAGGAAAATGGTGCTTTGAACGTTTTTAAGTAATAATAGAGTTGCATTTAGCAGAAAAAAAACGACGAATCTCGATTTAAAGAGTTTATCCAATGTTTATGATTGATTTAAAAATTCGATTTCAAGATAATCGAATTCAGATCAATTCATAGATTAGGTAATAGGTAGATAGATCTGTGTCTAGTCGTCTATTGCGAGAACGGATTTAGTCAGTCGTACCAAGTTTAAGAGTGTACCTATTAATACTATTTTTTTTTGTTCTGGTACTTATCAGTAGGTATCAAAATAAATGAATTTTATACCTACCTAAATAAAAAAAATCATGTAAAAAGTACTCAAATAAAATGGAAGTGCCTGTTTGTAATGGGTAAATCAAAGTATTTCTATTTACTGAATGCATACAGTAGGTGTATTTGAAAATTTAAAAAACAATTTAAAATTTGTACGTTTGTTCCGGCTTTTCTCCGAAATACCTGGTCAGATTTTGATGGGACTCACAGATAGCTGATCTTATAAGTAGTAAATTAGGCTTAACTAACTTTCAATTTTAGAAAAAGATTTAAAAATCTTTAGGCAGCACTAATAACATTAACAACATTTAGCATTAATAACAGAAATTACCATGGATGGATTTATCGCAGATGAAGCAAAAGGAGTATCAAAGGTACTATATCTATAGCAATTGGCATACTGTAATTTTTACTTCTACACAGTTCTACCTACCTACCCAACATTTCAAAAAGGCATAAAGATGTATACCTCCAATAACATTTACTTGTATATATTATCCTTTAAAATCCTTAATAATATATATATATTTTAAATAGGCTTGTTTTATTGTCAAGGGATCATAAGCATTCCTGCAGTAAAAGGAAACAAGTGTTGCAACATATTTTATTATAATTACCACTTTCATCAAACGTTAAAGGATTGAAACAAACCATAAGACAACTTATATTACATCTATTTGAGAATTAACTAGACAGTTGGAACTCGCTGCATGTACCATTATCATCAAAGATCATTACAATACAAATTAAATTTAACATACATTTTAAATGTTCCACTCATTATGAATTAAAAAAAAAAACAAAAAGATTGTTTATTAACATAGATATCACAATATAATAACTTAGTGCCTGAACTGAGACAAAAACATCCTAAACGTAAAAGTGAGTTCAAAATGTGGATGTTAATAACAATATCTTGCAGTAAGGTTGCGCCAGTACTCAGGTGTTATTTACAAGTACCTTCTATGAAGTGCGAGGGAATGAATATTATGTATTACCTACATGAGAATATGTTTATTAATTATTAATGAACAATTTATGAAAATATATACATTATAGTTATCAACTGAACTATTTTTACTTTGAAGAAACTTACAAGTAATGTTTGGATTTAAACTCAACTTAATCTATAGCGAAACATTGTATGAAAGCTATGTGATACATTTGTGTACACATTACTACATAATTTTGGACTTATATAATCATCACACTAATTATGATAACATACATGCTACCAGCTTCACTAAGTGGTTTCATAAAATACATAAATAACACATTTATATTGGTTGATGCCAATTATGGTTTAACAATATAAGCACAATCGTAAAATATCAGCACAGGTATTTCCATTCTTAACAAAATGTAGCTACAATACACACAAAACAAAATTAAATTACTGTTTTGGTATGTAAGCCTTTTGATTACCAATTGTAAATACATTCTGAAAAGCCTTGTGTTTGGATATGCAGGTAATAAATACAGTTAATGGTTTTTTTTATACACACATTAGGTTTGATTTCAGAGTTATTGCTTTTATGGCACAAGTTACATAATAAACATAGTGTGGACTATTACTGCTTTACAATTATTGATTATGTACCAACTACAGTGAAGCTAAAATAGCAGATTATACAAAATTTACAATACTCTAAACAATTTGGAAAATTATTAATCTTAGAAGCTCATAATTTGAACCATCACCAGCATTTGGTACTGTTTTGACGGGCATCACCAACATCGACTTCAAGCTAGTTGAGTAAATGCTTATTGCAGTAACATTTATGGTACAGTTTTTGCTATTTTTATTTGATTACTTAGTAAAGGGGATATGCAGTATTTAGAAGCAAGATATAAGATAATGCACAAAACATATAAGACCCAAGTCTAAACACAACAGAAGTTAATAGTGTTGAATTGGTGATGTTTGAATCATTAAAAACTCAATCTGAATTAATAATACAGTCATGAAAGTAGAAAAAATAGAATGAATAGAAAGATTGAAGATTCTTTTACAATATCAATTTTATATAGAAATGATATACTTATTTCTGATAAAAAGTAAATATTGGCATTTAAAAGTACTTTTCACACTCTATTATAAAAATAGTTTGTGCAATTGATGATGTCACAATTATTGCAAAACTGTGAGATCACACATAAAGTGGAGCAATGTTTTGATAATCCCTACTCATACTATGGTTGAAGTCAATGCCCATTATGATATAATTATATAATAATATCTGTGACAGTATTTCACCATTGTCTTTTGTTTTTCTAGTAGTACATTCCAACAGTCAGATACAACAAGTTACACCTTCTATAAAAATACACACAGCTTATTTGTTCATTATTAGGAAATATTCACCATTCCGCATCACCATTAGCTTTTTGAAAGACATAATCCTTCCCACCTAAGTTCATGATACCATCTTTAAGGTAGAACTTCCACTTATTGCGACTGCGAGTAATTTTGTCATATTGGCAAACCACCACATTGTCAGTGTCAAACATGTCACCAGGCTCTTCATCAGAGACATCATCCCCAGAGTTGAGAGGTTCCTCCTCAGCTCCACCACTCTCATCACGCTCCTCCTCTTCTTCCTCTGCTCGCTCTTCCGCAGACTCTTCATCCTCATCGTCATCTCCAGCACCATCTTCTGATCCATCCCCAGCATTAGAGCCCTCATCATCAGAAGAGTCTAGTGCACCATCTAAAGAGAAAGGTGCAGCACCACTGCGGCCACCTCCGCCCCCGTCAAATTCATTTTGTTGTCCGGCTAATGCAGAATTGATGTGTTGTTGCAATAATGTTGCAGCTAATGGTTGAGGTAAACTAATAGTTGCATTTATAATAGGACCAGTAAGTACTTGGTGCAACTTGTTACCATTAAGTGCCGAAGCAGGGATCTGTATGGTAAACGATCTCGGCTGTGAGCCCGGCACACCAGGCTGAGCAGGCAGGGTGAGCTGCACCGGCACCTTGTTATTGGGGTCCAGCACGTGATGTGGGTGCGCCCCAGCGAGATTAGAGGCAGGGGCACCATGCTCCACACCTGAGTTTTGGCTTGAACCTTGCTGTCCCAAATGTGTATCAGCTCTCTTAGATACTACATTATTACCATTGGCCTTTTGAAAGCTCTGTAGTACTGGAGGCGGCGGTGGTATGGCTGGTTCCGGCTGTGGTGGGTCCATAGCCCCACTTGCTTGAAGTTTCGTTTTCCATAATTGCTTTAGTTCCTGCAACACTTGTTCGTCGACACCGTCGTCAAGAAAGCAATCCCTCACTCCAGCTATAACGTCGTCCACTACTGTATTATAAAGTTTCATAACTGATAACTGACTCATCGTCATCTTGACGGCTTACGTCTAAACTATACAAATAACAAAACTGAATTTAACAGATCTACAAGATATTTAGTTGGAAAACTTCACGTTGTTGATAGTAAGGTGACGAGTGCGTATCCACTTTCGTGTTCACATCTCAATTCAATAACTCAATGTCAAGTAAAACTCCGAGATCGACACAGTCATTAAAAGGAAGATGGACGTTAAATATTTCACTAGAAACAACGATCTATAGAACAAATCACAAGGCGACACAAGTAACAAGTTCATGTCCACTCCATTATTATATGAGCAAATTCCACGAAAATATTCAACATAAAATTTGACAATTAATCACTAAAACATAACCTACAAACAAAAAGCAGATTTTGCTTGCCAGATAACGAAAAATTGTCTATGGTATTGGTCGAAGAAGGTTCTCTTGACGCATGCGCGGAGATGGCGGAGCATTGCCGACGCCCCGTTTCACTGGTAAATATTGTTGAGTTTGCGCTACAAGCAACTAGAAATGAATTGATTTTGCTTAAATGATAGATTTATTCTTTATTTTAGATAATTTACCTTTATATTGTCATTTTTTTTTTAAATATTTGATGACTAAAAAACTAAACATCGACTAATATAAATCTTTTTTTTTTAATGTGTTTGTGTGTTCATAAGGGCCTGTCTGTCGCAGAGCGATTTTTCACCGCGCGGATTTTATACACGCGGATTTATTTCCGCACCACATCATTGAATCTTTAAGGAATCTTATGGAAGAATCCCCGTGATTTTTTATCGCAGTGCGGATACTTCTAATAAGATTCATTGTATTACAAAATTGCGAAAAAAATTCGCGCGGAAAAATATCGCTGTGCGGACAAGTCCTAATTGTGTCAGATGTAATGTCAAAAGCGCGGCAAAATTCGAAAAAAGTTTATTGTATTCTTTTGTTTGTTTGTTGAAAAATAGCTTTAGAGAGTACAGTACTGACATCGGATCTTGCCAAGTCAGAAGTTAAAACTCGTAAAAAAATAAAAGTAAAAATAAAATGCCAATAACAGTTTTTAACAGCGATAACAGCTGCAAATTGAATTTATTTGTTTAAACTATTCTTTTACGAGTTATCAAGCGCTAAAATTCGCAGAAATTATACAGAGCTAAAGAATTGCGCTATTTTTCCTTGTTTTATTAAAAACTAGCTTTTGCCCGCGGCTTCGCTCCTAGCAACAGATTATTTTAGTCTACTCCAATCTACCCCAGGTACTGTATCCTACTAAAAGATTAGCGAAATCAGTTCAGCTGTTCTCGAGGTTTGCGCTTACCAACACATTTTGCCATTCATTTTTATATAAAAAAAGGTATGTGACTTAGTTTTTGTGGGACTTAAAAAAACACTAGAGCGAGCAAAATTAGGGATTTTAGCACTGCGATTTGGCATCATAGATATATATTTAAATAATAAATAAATATACCTCATCATCATCATTTCAGCCGAAAGACGTCCACTACTGGACATAGGCCTCCCCCAAGCGCCGCCACAAAAACCGGTCCTGTGCGTCTTGCATCCATCGGCTTCCTGCAGGCCTGACCAGTTCATCGGTCCACCTTGTGGCAGGCCTTCCAAGGCAGCGTCTTCCGGTACGCGGTCGCCACTCCAGAACCTTTCGGCCCCAGCGGCCATCCGTTCTACGTGCAATGTGTCCTGCCCATTGCCTTAGGTACTGTCTATTAATCAGTGCGTGTTGTCATCACTGGCACACACTGATTATAGAGAGTGGGAAAAAATGAGTGAATTACATTTCCAATTAAAAATGTCATCGGGTTTGATTAGAATAACGACTTTATTTGCCTCAATTTTTTTTTCCTTTTTTTTTTAAATATAATTCTGATTGGTTAGAATAACGATTTTATACAGGTAAAAAATAAAAAAACAAAACTTTTTTTTAACAATTTGAAAAAAAAAACCGACGAAAAATTCCACCACTGGGGGGTCCAGAATCATGTACTGGATCCATGGTATTCGTATGCGTTAACATGTCAATGACACCTTGTATAGTGAAGAAATAAGAGAGCGATCACGTTCACGGGTTTGTTGGCTTCATATTCCATCACCTTTGATTATTTACTTCATCATCAACATTTTTTTTAAATTTTAATGGGGACATACACTTGCCACACACAAATTTTTCTCTTTTTTTTTGCGCACTGTTCCCGCGCGCCTCAAGGTGTTGTCAACAAACCGTAGGGCCCCTGCAGAAGGGTCGAAGTCAACTGGGGCCAAGAGTTCGCGTCTGAAAGGAAGGCTCTGGCCCTGGTATATATGGCAACGTAGGAATGAGGTAGTTTGTTTAGTCAGTAAGAGTCTGACACTGCTTCCCGCTCCGCCCAAGGGCGGGATTCGGCATTGGATGATTTTTACCTACCATGAAAAAACTCCAATTTGACGAGAGATAGCGCTGTATTTTGGGCTACTTATGGTTTTGTTACATTGTGAGAAATTTGTGACGGACTGGATCTACGGAACCCTACACCAAGTGTGGTCTGACACGCTCGTGGCCGGATTTTTAACTGTTAAGATGGGGAATTATCCAATAAGATCACGCCCTAGGGCGGAATAGGACTGCGTGTCAGACTTTTACTGACTAAAAACACCCGTGGGCCGCAGAAGGCTTCGGCCCTGCTGGGCCCCTAAGGTTAGTACCTACACTATAAGGTAAATTGACGATCACATTTCCACAACCCAGCACTAGTGCGCTATTAATCATGTTTTCAGGAGCAAAATAAATGGAAATATGTACATGTAATCCGATATTAATTATAACCACTAATGATATACAAACGTATCTGCACGAATTGTTTTGCATGTTAGTTCTACCTTGGAGCGGGTTAATTCTATTGGATTCGGACCTTGGTTATATTTTGGCACGGGCAGTCAAAGGCTGGTACGGTGAATATATCTGTGTGTGAATCGAATCGATCACAAATTGTCTGATGCCGGCGCTTGTTCAGATGAACGCGAATTTTTTGGGTGCGTGTGACACTGTGCTATCTCCGCACCCTTGCATCGTTCATTTCTCGACTTTGGAATGTATACTTTAGGTATACGTCTTGTTACGTGCAATGCTTAATATTTTTAAGCTCGCCGCACACGCTCAGTGCAAAATCACTCGTAAGAAATTCGTTCACCCTAAGAGACCCGAGATACATTTTTTGATCCTTCATTATGCAGGTATATTAAAAATATTGAAAAGTACGTCTATACGAGATTCTGATTAACGACATTTTTATTCACAAACTTTTAAGGGTTTTAAAAAACACGTAAGTGTTCTGTGAAATAATCGAGTAAATCACAAAATTGCCGAATGCTACGTTAAGTTTTCGACCTTTTCACCAAACATCGCGTTGAATAGCGTTTTCATGATTTTTCTGTAGGTAATCCTTAATGATGCAATAAACATATGGTGATTTGTATAAAAATGAGAATGATAAAATAAGTGTCATGGCCTGAATCAGGGTTAGGTTAGGTGCAAGAGGTTACCGCTGCCGACTACTGATCGCCTCCACGAAGTCACGTTAGTGCCCCGCCGAAACGCGACGCATTTCCAACATTCTAGCCATGTTTTACCATAACGGTACAATGGTACACCCCCGAAGTCATGGCGATGCTTCGTTAAAGCAGAGCAGACCTCCACCGTATGCTGCACCACGTCCTCCACTATTGTGTGGACCGCCCCACACAATGTTGACACCCGGACATGGTGCAGCATGCGGTGGAGGTGGTCTGGTTTAACGCCATCACCTCGTGCGAGTGATCGACCTAAGACCTCTCCCGTCAGACCTTGGTACAAACCAAGGTCCAGGGCGAGGACGAATGGCAGACAGTCGCAGTAGTCACTTAGCCTGTCCAGATGCTAATGACAGAGGTGGCCGCACGCATGAGGAAACGAACTTCCTTACGCCATAGTCGCCGGTACCCCGTTTCCGATTTCCAACCATCATAGGTGGTTTCACTGGGATGAAGAACATTGGGCTAGCTTGACGTCCGGCCGTCCGATAACCGTCCAGACCAAGTCGTCGGCGACAGAACGTAGTATTACACGCGCGTCTCAAGGAGATGACAGCGAAACGGTACGGGCCCGCAGGGCCGAAGCCATGATTTCGTTTCTGAAAGGAAAATCTGGCCTCCTGGAACGAATGGCAAATAAGGAACAAAAGAGTGAGTTTTAGTCAGTAAAAGTCTGACACGCCCTCACGCTAAAAAAAAGATCTAAACCGACATTTTTTTGCTTCTATTATTCATTCTTGCTGCCCGCTTTAAAAGCTTTGTTCTGATTTTTATTTAGGTAAATGTAAATGTATATTCCAAGTTACTACTGAAAATAAGGCCGAAAAAAAGGCTGTAGTGCGTAGCTACGTACGACTGACTAACACAGTTTTTATATAAGGTAATGGGATCTAAAGCAGACCCTAATCAGGACGTGGTAGCCCACCCAACATATATACGACTTAGTGTTTATTTTTGGTCTCTAATATCGTGCCATTTTAGAATGGATCACCGCCTTTCAGCGTTGAATGGAGCATTATGTAATCTGATGATGGGATCACGGTTTTTGCTTTTTAGATTATTTAATTTTTAATACTCGTATAAAAATAGATACATTTTTGATTTGAGTGAAAGTAAATCTTTATTTAAGAGCAGCAGTGGTTTTTTTTATGGTAGGTGAAAATCATCGAATGACGAAACCCGCTCTTGGGCGGAGCGGGAGACCAATGTCAGACTTTTACTGACTAAAAATAACCGCGGTAACAGTTTCACGCCACCCTCGGCTCCAGGAGGCTTCGACCCTGAAGGGCCCCTACAGTTTGCTGACAACTCCTTAAGGCGCGCGGAAACGGTGCGCGCCCTTGACGACTTGGACTCGGTCTGGACAGTTACCAGGCGACCGGACGGCGAGATACCCATTGCTCACCGTCCGCGAGCCAGTGTCTACGGTGGCTGGGTATCGGCAGAATCGCGGCGGCGACGGCTACGGCGAGGGCGCTGTTGCCTTTGCCTTATTCGGTCGGCCTCCTCCTTTACGAGCATTACTGCTTCGCCGAAGGAGGCGACCGCCTGCCATTCCTCTTCGCTGCGGACCATGGCCTGAACCAAGGCCCGGCGCGAGAGGTCGACGCCGCCGATCACCTCCATGAGGACACGGCGATGCTCTTCCCAAGCAGGGCACACCTCTACCGTGTGCTCCACCGTGTCCTCCGGGCTTGCCTCACAGTGGCGACACCCGGACATCTCTTCCGCACGAATCCGGTGCAGGAATCTCCCGAACTTCCCATGTCCGGTGAGAACCTGCGTCATGCGGAAGGTGAGGACGCCGTGAGGTCTATCCAGCCACGCCTCAAAGAGGGGCACTACCGCCGAGATTACGGTGTGCCCAGCGCTGGGTTGCGACAGTCGCTGTTTCCACTTCACCATGAGATCTCGCCGGAGCTCTTTCCACCACGCCTCAACATGTTTGGGCAGCGGAGTTTCGCCCCGGCGTTGCATCTCCACGCAAGAGCAGCAGTGGTAGTGGTAATTGCCCTGACTTAGGATTATTTCATTACTACAGTTTTCAAAACGGTGAAGGAAAACCATCGTGCAGAAACAGGCATGCTCTAGAACTAAAAATTTCAACCATCGACCTGCACTAGATTGTGCGATTATAGCCCTCTTCTAGAGACGAGGCCCGTATCCCAGCAATGGGAACATTTAAAAAGCTGATTATGCTTATGTTATGCTTATTTAATTTATGGGACTTTTGAGATTATGTTCGCACCCCGCTTGAACCGTGTAGACCTTGTTTATTCATTCATTCATTCAAATTCGATTAGTGATTGCACATTGTTTATGTAGGCGATATGTAGATACTCGTCTATCTATGTGTATTTGATGGCCTTACATTCATGGAATTCCACCGGGTTGCGGGTTGGTTAGGTACGCCTAACAGAAATCATATTTCGATTTGGTTTGATTGAAGCTTAAGTACACTGTCCGATATTTTTTTGCATATCAGAGGATCCGATTTTTGTAACGTAATGGTACTAGAGTTTACGATAATGACTGACAGTAGCTTTCAGACAGAAATAGACATTAGAATTATTATACTATTTTAAAAGCCCAGCTTTAAGTTTAGAATTGTATTTTCACACTATCTAATGACTGTTACTGAAACTGTGTAAGTAACTAACACTATTCGACTTCAATGTTTGTAGGAGGATGTTTTTTTTTCTCTGGAAGAAGGAACGATTTAGCAGAATGGGAGAATGGGTTAGTTTAGTATCAGGTCAATAATGTGCTATCGGACTAACAGAATACCATACCATAACAACACCAACAGAAACCATAAACAACAGAATACCAAATTTAATTGTTTTTTGTTTTGTTCTAAAATCAAATGGCCGTCAGAAAATATACCTCTTAGATATAAAAATTATTAGCTGATTGTTAGTGTCGCTAAAACTCGAGTAAGGCTGGACCGATTCGGCTAAGGTCTTCAAATATTCGTAATAACTCAAGGTACGTTTAAGCCGTGAGTAACAATGGAAAAATTCAACTTGGTGTAAGGCGGTACGAAGTTCGTCGGGTCAGTTAGTTGGCTCATAGATATGACGAAGAAGACCAACCCAAAGACCCATGTCATTGGGAAATGATCAAATATCGTTTTGGGTGGAACGAGTGTCAGACTTTTACTGACTATAACTCACTCATGTTCCTTCTCTCTTCCCGTATGTTTCAGATCTTCGCCGACTTTGTCAAAAAAATCCCGTAGCCCAGAGATTGTATCTTCTGTGAGTATATTCTATAGCAAAATGAAGGATACAAGTCGTGTTTATTCACAATCAATTTTCGTTTAACGTCGGGATAATGAGGAAGTGAACGGCAAATGCAGGTTGTGCGGTCGGGCGGTTGGTCGGTCGTCGGTCGTCAGCGTCGGTTCGTCGGAAGCACAGAGCGCGACAGCAGATCAGGTTTGTTCGCCGGCCGGCTATTTCCGCGCGATCGATACGCTCCAGAATGTCATTACCCGCTCACCTGAGCCGAGTTGAGCCTCTGACGATCCAACTCGTTCCTTACCGTGACTGCCGAATTTCTAAAATGTCATTACCGTAATATCTTACATGGAAAATCTAAATTCTAACCAAAATGTACGTAGATTAAAAGTAAGCAGGGTCTTGAAAGGGATTTTGAAAGATTGAAAATGGAACCAAAAATGGGTACCTACATAAGTAGGTGGACAATACAAAATGTTACTCGTATATCGAGAGTAAAACGGCAAACGGGATGTGAGCCTTGTTTTACTGTTGATTTTTGAATAATAAGATTTTTTTACGTAGGTGTGCGCAGCACTCCGCTTCGATTGACCTCCGAAAATCGGTTACTGCGCATTCAAAGTCAACCGCCATGTTGATTCTAACAGACTTTTGGCTCTCAATCGAAACCAAAGAAGTGGTTCAACTTATTTGCCGCGCGCTATAACCTAAAGATCTAGAATAGAATAGAAATACATTTATTAGAGACAGACACAGTAGAACGATTATAAAGCACACGGTAAAAAATAACAAAAATAAAAAGTACGCTGAGCATGCTCGATCTGAAAGGGTGACCACCTTTGTTGGCAACATTTGCTGGGCGTCAGACACCCAGCGCTGGTTTTCAGTTGGCAACCCGCAGTGACGCACGGTTCAGGGTTAATAGATATATAGATATATGTAATTTAAATAAATATTTTACACACTGGTGTAAAATTTAATTGAAATAAAATAAAACTTTTTGATAAATATAAACATGATCTGTCAAACTTGACATAATAAAGCCCAAATTCTTAATTCAAAAAGCGACCCATATTATTCTGAATAAACAATACCTACTGTCAATGACAAACGTCCGTTACCTATTGAAGCTGAAAAGCTTGTTTATTTGAATGTGTTTGAAAATACATATCTATTTATATTTATTGACAGTACGGACCATTCCGAATCATTTGAACTGTAGAGGCAAGCGCCATTTTATAAACGAGCTGGAAATGGCAAAACGATTTCATTTATGATTTCAAAATCGGTTCGACGCGACAATCTAATTTTGAATAGTCATTATTTTTTCATTTGTTTTGCAAAGTCTGAATCCGATTTAAGACTAGGTACCTATGTGTCAGTTCTGAATTCTTATGCGAGGTCTGAAAATCATCATGACCAAGTTCATGATTTTTCACGTTGAGAAAAGGAATAGTTCTATATGGCTCGTATAATACTCTCTACCCTCTCTATATAAAATAGACTCTGTATAAAAGTAGACAATTATTCCAAAAAATCCCCTGTAAAACGACCTCAATTTTAAGACATGGTCTAGCCGTGAGACATATTTATTTCAAATCAGTTTAGTCATTTCAGTAAAAGTATAATAAACAAAACAACACAAGCATACAAGCCGCCAATTTTATAATTTTAGAGTGACGTTTTGAAAAGTAAAGCATTTGATGAAAAACAAGACCCAAAAGAAAATAGACTAAAATAATGAAAACTTGCTCCTCTTATGTCTGAATATTCTGTCGATTGGGCTTACCACATTTGTATTGTATCCCGAACGGTAGGAATACTATATCTCTAGGCACACGGCAGTGTATCAGCCAAGTTTGAAAAGTAAAAATGACACCGACGGTAGGTTACATTCCGTACGACTTTCAATCTTCTCATAACTTTAGATCTATTTGACCTATACATAAGTATTTCGGAAACGGAGTTAAATCGTATTTAATTACTTAATAAATTACAATGAAATCTGGTAGGATTTCAAAAATGTCTATAATGACATTTGACATTGACACGATAAACAATAATGGTTGTTTTCACTATTCCCTCATATCTATTAATCTGTTATGGAAATATTTTAAATTCAATTATTAAAAAAAGAATACCTAACCATGGATTTCCTTGTCTATTCTTCTCTATAGGAAATTACCAAGTCGAACTGTGCACCATATAAAATATACAAAATTTTAACACATTGACTAAAAATTAAAATTGGTGGGTAAAAACTTATCAAGTCGCAGTATTGAATAGGAAAGTATGTAACATTTTTTTGTTGTACATAGTTGGATTTAATGAACTTCATGAGACCTAGACATACAGTTAGCTCTCATTTCTTTTATAAGCGTTGCCGTTAGACTTGGCTATTTTTCACATTTATGATTTGGTGGGATAAACAGTTATAACGCTGAATATTGTATGAGAGGAAAACGCGCAATCTATATTCTGGTTATTTGCTATATTTACTGAGATATATTTTCCTTCAATAATCATACCCGGTCGACAACTG
The DNA here is from genome assembly GCA_029852875.1 of Mythimna loreyi. Taxonomy (NCBI): domain Eukaryota; kingdom Metazoa; phylum Arthropoda; class Insecta; order Lepidoptera; family Noctuidae; genus Mythimna; species Mythimna loreyi. The sequence continues at coordinate 11,114,618 of CM056780.1, read as the reverse complement.
TGCGATGTTACATTACATAGTGTATTCGTTGTACTACATGGCACCAAATCGATTAAGCTTAATGGAAGATAATATAGAAAATTAGAAAACAAAATGGATGGAAGTTTAACTCGATTATAATGATGGTTGTCTTTTTTTTAATTTTCCAAAATGGTGATGACTGATGAAGATGAAAAACTTCCTTGAAAATTGTTGTAAAACTTTTAGTAGGTCAAGCTCTGAGGCCAGTTTTATATTCAAGTATTCTCTTAAACCTTTTATGGAACCGTAATAACACGTTGCTATTCAATGCTGAAGGTTTGATCGATCACTCGTAAAGCGCTCTCTCAAGATATGAAGTCGAGATTACTACAAAATATGTCGGTATTAAATGACCACTTGAACAGACAACTATACGAGTTCGTGCAAACCATATGTTGAGTGTGGATGATCGAGATGCTGGAGAAGACTTTACTGCCGACAGGACACGAACTAAGTACCTGGCCACACGGCTGACGCTGAAAATCAGCGCTGTGGCTCTGTCTTCACAAAAGCCCTATTTTGCTAAGTGCTGGCCGTTTTGAGCGGATGTAACGCATATCTCCCCAATGTATTCCCAATATATTAAGTATAGTGTTATTGTCATATATTTTTTATAGTATGCACCATTTTTGACGGAAATAAACTTTTCTTTCTTTCTTTCACACTATGAATCAGGCAACTGTATGAACTGACAATGTCTGCTCTCCCAAACAAAGTAGATAAATCGTTTTATAAGTTACGGATGAGAGGAAACGCTTTATCAAAAAACTGTTCAGAAACGTAATAGACTGCCTTCCCGGTGAATATGGGAAAACAATTACCTAATCTGCATATGTGACGTTGTGACGTGATAAATAAATAAATGTACTGCCTTAACAATTTTTGTGCCATCGATCAAATTCTTTACGCTGTGTCCTTTGTGGGATTATGGGTAGAGCGGTGAATTCCTTATTCTTTTCATAAATCTTTTCCCCGCGACGGTAACAAGTAACGGAGGCACTTTGCGCCCCTTTGGAGAACCTGCGCCAGTAAATTTGTTGCTTCCTAGAGCGCTACATTATGTACATACGTGCTCGGTTCACATACTTGCGCCGTATTCTACAACACGATAAGATCAGATTTATATATCCCCGCGTGCTGTGTCATGTTTCTCATTCTAGTTCTTAAAGTCATCTACTTCGTTTATGTGCGCTACAAAAAGACAAAAACGACTGGTTTCCTGTTACTGTTTTCCATTTTATTACCACAATGTTGGTAGTTTCAGCTAAAATTCGGCCCGTCCATTATGCGGCGTGGTCAATGCTATAGGCTATTCACAAGGGAGTGTTAATTTCTGTGATGTCGGTGATACTTGGCACTCGTTCTGTTTGCGTGCGTACGTGGAGGGTAGTTGAATGTTGCTGGTAATTTATGCGCGGCGTAACAGGTGGGGTTTTTACCACCATTCTCAGGCTACGCGTGCCAGGAATTTATTATTATTAATGGTCCGTTTACCTCATGCTTAGTAGAAACTTCATTAGGTAAACTGAGATAGGCTTAATTAAAATTAGTTTAGCAAACTTGCTATTTGTTTTCTACTGATAACTTAAACATAGAGATATCTAAGTTTACTTATCTTACTTGGCAACTACATTGAAAATTTCTTTCTAAGAGTAGTTAATTCGAGAATAATAGACAGATAGACACGTAATCGATCTGACGCCAGTCTATTGTGTTCATCTCCGGTATTGAAACTCGAGTGGATATCAAAATCTCCCGAGCGTTGTCTGAATTCCTCTTTAACTATAGTTAGAGTCTATTGAAAATTCCGATGGCTCTCTCCCTCCCAGTGTACAGTCCGTTTACTTTTTACTGGCTTCCCGACGATCGCATGTAGGCATCCACATGTCGATATCGAGTGCATCGTTAAAACATTCCACTTATTGTTTTACCCAGTTTCCAGGGAACTATTGATAGGCCTCCTATTGAAATGTGCGCAAATTGTGAATTCCTGCTCTTATGGGAACTGTATGAATCTCGATAGAATGTTCAATAGCAGTCAGGTCAATGATGATTCGAGTATTTCTGTGTAAAAATGATTAATTATTCCTATTTAGATATAAATTACAATCCATAAAGGCGTTGTATTATTGGACTATTATATCCAATAGCAAAACTCTCTTATAATTAAGGTGGACTTGAATTTGAAAGTCCAAACTGTGCAAAGTGCGAAAATCACTCTACCAAAATAATTAGAAAGAAAACCTACCTACATGTCGCCCCATTTCACTTTCTTAAGTCGAAACATTTATTACATTAACATTATATTTGATTAAGAAGATCGTACCCACTTGCTTAAGTAAATGAATCTCTTATTAAACTTCGGTTGGTGTTAATAAACTCGAATTCCGTCAAGGTAACTTTACGTCTCATAAAACTGATACCTGTTACTCCACTTTTCGCGACACATTCAAGATGTGACACGATTTACAATATTTCGTTCCGCAAGAGGCGACACCGCTATCAGTCATCTTTATACGTTACTTTCTATTTATTTATTAGAAAATAAATTGTAATTTTTAGAGAATCTAACAGTTTTCTTTGTGTATATGTATGTAACAAATACATAAGTAAGTAACTACTACATTATTTAGAATGTTTTTGCTTTAATGGTATCCGTAGCTAGGTACTTACGTTCATTATTAAGTAGACAACTTCCTGTGTGTCTGTCGACATAAAACTACTATTAAAATGCTTTTCCACCAAAGAAGTATGTGCTATATGCTAAGAATCAACAACCATATTCACTGGTTCATTCAGAATAAAATAAAATAAACTTTATTGTTCACCTCTTTTCTCAACTCTATGGGTACAATGCTGTTCTTATTGTTGACAATGATACCTACCGGACAACCTTTAGAATGGATCATAAGATCTTAAAATAAAAAAAGTATGCGGTGCGGTGCGGTAAGGTGCGGTACTGCTAGGAAATTAATTAGGTAATTTTTTTTAAGAAAAACTTTATTCTAGACTATACATAGGTATAGGTACTCGTATAAAATATATATCAGCTATTCATATGAAAAACTAGCTTTTTCTCAGCGGCTTCGCCCGCGTACATAAAATATAGCCTATGTCACTCAGGAGTAAAGCAGCTTTCTATTGTTGCTAAAATTTTTCCAATCGGACCAGTAGTTCCAGAGATTACCTCCTACAAACAAAAAAACAAACTTTACCTCTTTATTATATTAGTGTAGACAACATAGTCTAAACTTATGAATATTAGGTATACAATACGTTGATTAATTTAATAGAAAGAAATGGAAAAACAATTCAGTGGTTCACAGTTTCGTAGCTTTCACATCATCGCTTTATACCCGCGCAGCACATCTCTGATGGAAAAACACCCTAAAAAGGAAAACCACGCAGTAACAAGGACTTGTGGGTCAAAAGGTTGTCTAAGTAATGACCGGTTGTCGGCCTATTAGCTGGTGACTTGTTCGTCCCCTATTATTTATTCAAGAGGAAAATCAATAAAAATAATGAACACGGAAATAGCAAGCTTGTTAAGCCCGTATCTATCTCATTATACAACACAGTGGAAATGAAACGCTTATATAATTAACTTAACTTTCGTCGGATGCTCACATAACAAGCATTGTTCCAATTCAAGTGCATTTAAACATTGCTTATTAATTTAAATTCAGTTTGCTCTTTAGTGTTGGTAGTGTAGTGCGGGAAATGTGAAAATGTACGTTATGAATACTGGATTGCTTTTGTACGCAGAAACATCTAGGGTAAGTGCTCCAGTGAATGAACACTTAAGCAATCTTTGAACTTTAAAAAATAATTACACTTATATTTTGATAATGTGAATGTATTAAATAATTGTTTTTCAGTACGATTTACGATATAACCTGGTTACTTTTTTAGATATTTAGCAATAATTCGAAAAATACCCTAAAACCCCAGTGAATGAACGAAAATTTCTAGTAAATGAACGTAATAAATCCAGTAAATGAACACAACTTTTATATAGTTAATAATTCAAAAAAACATTGTTTTCATAGCATATTTAGTCCCAGAAAAATTAAAAAAGAAAACGAACATAAGTACTCTGCATCTAAATTTATTACAAACATAAACACAATTAAATATTTTTATTTAAAAGGCAATCTCACCTAATCATTAGAAGCCTTGTGGTCTAAAAATCATATAATTATCATCTATATAAATAAAAGAAACTGAGTGACTGACATATCAACGCACAGCCAAAACTACTGGGCCTAGGATCGTGAAATTTTGCACAAGGCTTGCTTTTATGACGTAAGCAAACACTAAGAAAGGATTTTCCAAAATTCACCTCCTAAAGGTTTGAAACGCGTCTTCAAAGTTTGTGTGAAAAGTATGATAACCAATTTTCACGCGGGCGAAGCCGCTGCCAAAAAGCTAGTACCTATATTAAAAAATCACCATCACAATTAGTTGAAAAACTTCCACTTGGTGATACAAATCTTCCCAAGTGTCGCCCCAACAATCGGTCCTGTGCGTCTCATGTCCTTTGCTTTCCTACGACCCTCATCAAGTCATCGGTCCACCTTGTGGGAGGCCTACCAACGCTGCGAATTCCAGTACACGGTAGCCACTCCAGAAACTTTCATCGTCATCGACCATTCGTTCTACGAGCAATGTACTCTGTCTCTCTTATTTCTATGCTGTCTCTGCAGACAATAACGGTAACATTAGTTCTCCTGTGGATATTTTCATTCCTGAATCGATCATGCAAGGAAATTCGCTTTCTCCTTTAACCTGAGAGCGATTTGTAAGCCTTCTGGAGAGGTCAATTATGAGTGACCACGTTTTAGAGCCATATACCATCTCTTGCAACTTGCACTAGTATAGACTTTAATCTTGAGATACTGGTCTATCGGATGAGAAAATAACACGCGGCTTCCCGAACGGTGCCTAGCCGAGTCAGATTTGACATTAACCTTTTTCTCGAAGTTAAAGCTACTTAACTGGACCGTCTGTCACCAGTAAACGAAATCGTCTACAATTTTGGTCTTAAACTCTCCGATATTGATAGTAGCGGGTTCTACATTGTGGTTTGAGACCCATTCTTTCGGAAGTCTATTCAGGTCAGGTTATTGTTCTGATATCGCCGCCGGTATAGTCAACCTTGCACCGTTTACTTGGAGAGTACTGCGATATAGTCCAAGTTCCGATCAAATCAAAGGCTTTCTCGTAGTCCACAAACTTTAAGTAGAGAGGCAGATTTTACTTCCTGGTCTTCTTTACAACTTTCCGCAGAGCATGTACGTGGTTTACAGTGCTAAAGCTCGGTTCGGAAGCTGGAAGTTGCAAAATCTGGACGCGAGGCGGGTCGTGAAGAATCCGGAAAACAGTTTGTAGACATAGCTCAAATGTATGGACGGATAGTTCTTGAGCAGGGCAGGCCCTTTTTTATTTACTTAAAGAAGAGTACTACTACACCTCGGCTCTATGCCTGTGGCTTTTTTTTTTTGAGAATAACGTAATTAAGCAGCTCTTCAGGGCCTTGTATCCGACGCCATATGGTTTTTGCACTGCTTCAGAGCCACCCTAATTTCGCATAGGCTGACTTCCAGGATATCTTTGGTATCGTGTCGAGTTAATCCCACCCTTCACCCTTGGGTGGTTTTCTAGATACACAGCGAATAAATTAGTAATATTGTTAAAATCACTGAGTATATTACTAAGACGGACATACGAGCTCTTTTAATCTTTTCTTGGGCAGATATATTGAATCCTTTCACATTTATATTTATTGGAATTCATGGTTATTTAAATGGACAATAAAAGAAAAAAATATATAACAATATTTTTTATATATAAAAGTATAAATTCTAACAAAATATATTGTGTTCATTTACTGGTTACATCAGACAAGAGAAAACTAATAATTGAACATGGTAAAAAATGTTAGTTCATTCAATGGATTTTATGAACCAGTAAATGAACACACCTGTCCCAATACTGGCCTAAAGATCAGAAATCTATTGGTTAAACTAATCCCAAAATAAGAACATTATGGCATAAAAATAAATTACTTATTTCTACAAAAATATGAAACTTGCATTTGTCCAGTGAATGAACGGCCGTTCATTCACTGGATTTCAAACGTTTTGTATTTCCAATGCTGGGACATCGAATAATTTACGTAAAAGAGACTAGAATGGCAATGCAATTGATTTCAGACATATATTTAAACTATCCATTGTTCGAAAAAATAAATAACATACCGTGCATTCTTAAATTATGGCTACAATGTGACATCAAAAATGTTGGGTGTACCCCGAGTCCTTAACTCTTGCTCGAACAAAAATATCTTTACACCACACTGTCAACTTTAAACGCTCGTCGTATAGAAACGAACAGTAACATAAAAAGTGAATATTGTCAATCTAATAGAATATAGGGCTGCAATTATGAAAAAAAATACGTCACTATGTAGAAATATCTAGATTACTTATTTTTTTGAAAAAACTGCGTTTTGTTCATTCATTGGGGGGTGTTCATTCACTGGAGCACTTACCCTATAAGCGAGAGGAAGTCGACATAACCCGCTCAAGTCGGTAATAGCTTCTTTCATAAATACTCAATTACTATCTCAAGAACACTTTTGACACAATTTTCTTGCATTTCAATATCGTTGGAAAATATTCAAAGGAAGCCAACTACGAGTTAAAGATATTTTATTACAAACGACTAGATAAAGAATAGGTATCGATGATCGCCGCTTATTGGTATTCAAGCGGGATTCGTGTTTTTTTTAAATAAATGAACGATACCTACGTTTTTGTATAAATATGTATCAAGGTCTATTATCAAAGGATGGATTACATTCCGCTGCAGGTTGAGCACCGATAAGTTGGTCGGAATGAATACTGAATGGTGTGAGTGTTCACGTTGTGCCAATATTTCACGCTCGGCGTGACTGCCTGGTGACGGTTGCCTCGTTATCGGAGAATTACACGCATTAAAATTTATGATGGGCATCTGAATTTCCCTACTTAGGTAGGTAATATGAATTCGTTGTCAATTTAAAGAGAATTTATGAAAATAAACGTGACGAGCCATTGATGATAAACGATCTGTAAAGGTTTTAGGTATTCACCTGTGTATTTTTATCATTAAATTGACTTTTCAGTGAATGACCCGCAGCCCGCGATAGCCATTCAACAATGACTGAAAAAGCCATTTAAATTGGACTCGTTCACGAATCAGTTCCCCGTCAAAGATAAATTCACTCTCCGTTTGTGCTGTTAAATATTTATAGAAAAGTAATAAATGCTCTATCCGATTCCATAAAATCGTTTTCGCTCGGTTGCGATTCATACAATTTTACAGAATAACAGAATCGTTCGTTCGCTGGCTACATCATAATGCGCCGGCTGAGTTGAAGCCAAGCAGACAGTTATCGTGAGCCTCCGATCGCGGAATACAATTTGTATGCTCATGGGCGGAATTTACTTCAGTTACTGTGCCCATTCAAATAATATGGCATCACGTAGGTACTTTACGGATATTGCGCCTCGCTTCAGATTCTATCACACTTGCTTTAAGGGTTACTGTTTGTTGCCCTTTATCCTCGTGCGGATGCTTCGTTATTTTCGAGCCTGTCATGCTCAAGTTGATAAGTACGTCTGGGTCGTGTTCAAGCTTAAACTCAATCAATAAATCAATCTGCCTAGGGTTTTCACTTTTTTTTTAAGATTAGAAATAATCCAATGACTTTTCCAACACTAGGTTGGAGCAAAAAGGAGTGTCAGAATTTTACGTACCAAAATTACCGGACCGGTTTCCAAACCGCATGTACCTAGCTACAATTATTTTATGGAGTGACTACCTATTTGACCTGCACAGCTCTGTAACTATTCAATACCCCATTAAAAAACTTGTGTCAGACCTTCTGACCTCTGACTAGCCGTAACGACTATCAAAGTTGTACAAATGACATTCGGGACCAACGGTTTAACATGCTTTTCGAGGTACAGAAGAGTCTCGGTACATGTATCCATGAACCGACCTTAGCAAGCGAACACGAATAATGTGGCCATTATTATGTAGTAGCGAAATCCGTATTACTTGTAAGTCATTTATTTTATACTAAAGTCCCAAAAGTGTTACAAATCTCTAAAATTTTCGAGTTTTCTTTGCTTTAATATGCATGCATTCTACACCTAAACTTTTCTCATGAATCACTCTGTCTATTACTGAAAACTGTATGGTAGTCCCTTCAGTATATGTTGAGTTTATCACGTTCAAACAAACAGACATTTTTATAATATATAAAGATCTTGAAATGATTTGATAAGTCGCTTTCCAGTTTAGGAAGCAATTCCCTTTGTCCGTTCTCAGAAGTACAAACATTTCAACAAACTACAAACATGAAATGTCAAATTAGTTGTTGGGGCATCAAGTTACAGAACTAAGCTATGAAGTTGAGCGATGCTTCTGGTCCGTTTGATAACTTTCTGAACTTGAAGTAGTACCTATACTAGTACAATGGAACAATATATTAAACTTATATCACCAATATTATAAGGGTGAAAAAGTGTGTGTGTGTTTGTTTGTTACTGCTCTGTAAACGACTGATCGGGGCCCATACCATGACTTGTTAAAATGTCAAGCGTGTGAGCAACTTCCCCTGGCGTCGCCGGGATTCCGGTCCCGATTTCCGGCCACCGTAGGCGCGGGCTTGCGGACGGCGAGCAATGGGTAGCCCGCCATCCGGTCGTCTGGTAACACTCCGAAGACAAGGAGTTGTCAGCAAACTGTAGGGACTCTACAAAAGGGTGGAAGCCTACTGGGGTCCAGGGTCTAAATCTGGCTGGGAACAGGGTGGCGTGTTTAGTCAGTAAAAGTCTGACACTGTTTCCCGCTTTGCCCAAGAGCGGGATTCGCCATTGGATGATTTTATAAAAAAGGGTGTAAGCAAGAAAGAGAGATATAGCTCATTATATATAGCTCCATACCTTTAATAGTTCATTTTAGACCGCGAAATGGATTAAGCAAATTGAAATTTCGACTTTCATGCGAGTCAAAACCGCTTGCAGAAGCTCGTTATTAATGGTTTCAAAATACATGCATTATATTTATACGCATGCATTTTGTACGCATAAATAAAACGCACGAGTATAAATACAATGCATGCGTATAAATAAAACAGTGTAAATGGGTAGGTTAATTTTGTTAAGGGGCAATTTATACTACAAGAAGGAAACTTGAAAAAAGCGTGTGAATTTTCATAACCGACATTTACGTAGCCATTACGAGCATTCGTTCCCTTTGCGCAAAAACTTAGCACGTGGCAACTGAAATTGTAAGTACGTTTGTGTGCGTTCAGCCCAGTCACGCTTTTCCTTGTAACTACACAAAGTTTTTTCATATGTGTGCGTAAAGTTGTTTACGCATGTTGTTGATGTTCGCTCACCATCAAAAGTTTTGGGATAAATTGCTGGGCCATGCGGCCGCGGCTGCAAATACGACGCTCTATCAGTCCTTGCGGGTTTCGTAACGGACTACTTAGGACTTCAGATGGAGGTATATTAGGCACCTACATTATACATAGCTACTTTAGAAGTTAGAATCCATCGACCGCAAGATAGGTTGTAGCGGTGAAGGGACGTTCAGTGCTCAAGTGTTGTCTTGTATGTTTGTTAACTAAAATCATTTATTTTAACTCAACCGTGAATTGGCACTTGACCTGTCGGGGATTCTATGAACATGTAATAGCTACCTATATTATAGGTTTAATATTCAAAATAATGTTACCATAACTTTTATAAGGCACATCGGTAAGCACTAGGTACCCAAAAATGTTATTTTTATGGTGAGCTATCATCCAATGACTTCTCTCGCTCTAGGGTAGAACGAGGGGGTGGTTCAGACTTTTAACTAAAACTAAAACTCACCTTTGTCCTTCAGTTTCCCCTTTACATTTCAGATCACGGTTTCAACTTTTTATAAGAACAAGCCAAATAATCAAATCTTTCCTCTTTTAATATTAGTTTAGATATGGATACATTCTATTAATTAACCATACCATAAAAAACCTCATTACGCACTTATTGTATTCTTTATATAATCTGTGAAAACAGTGCTTGACTGCGACCTCACCTGATTGTAAGCAGTGATACAATCGTTGATGGTGACGATAGTTTATTATGACTGAACGAATTTGGATGAAATTTAGCACACGGGTTGGCCATCTCTTGGAATATGCAGCACGTAAGATAGTTTCTATTTGGTCAATATTCTATTTTCACGCCAGTAAAGCCAGAGGCTGAGCTGTTAGTACCAAAATAAAGATCATAATCTGGTAAGTCTAGTCTCAGTCCCGAAATATTAGCTAAACAATTACAGTACCTAATTGCGTGTCTAAAGAGAGAAATAATCTCATCGCGGTCGAAACATCCCTTATCTCATAACTTAGTAATATGATCTTCATTCTACTAATAAAATAACTGTGGCTTTTTGGAGGTCCATTGTCGATGTACAATATATCGATATGTAATAAATCCCGGTTCCTGAAAGGGTTTTGATGAAATTCCGCAGATAAAAAGGTTATGATGCAGGACGTTTACTACATACCATAAGTGTTTTAATATCGCAGTCCCCTTTAGTATAATGTTCATGCAGACGAAGACGCTCGCACAAGCTAGTCTAAAGATAAATAATTTCGACCTTGACCTTCACTTATCCTCGGATCGGCTTTAGTCCCTCATCTAAGTCTCGAGAGTCTCAAGTTTGCAGCACCGCGCCCGTCGCCGTGATCTGTCAGGTGGAAAAATAACTCGCCTCTACCAAGAATCTTCCCTATCTACAGATACATTAATAACTAAAGAGTACTTTTGTGATTTTGGACGAAACTTGTTCATTTTGATTATATATTTTTTTCCGCGTAATAATGTCGGCGTACTCAACAGATTTTTTACCTGGCAACCCAAGAAGGATGATGATGTTTTTTTTTTAATCTTCGTTGTGTACCTGTGCTGGACAAAGGCCCCAATTTTCTCTTTATAAACTTCTATCTTGAGAGATTTATGTTGTTATGCTGCGGCGCTTGAGGAAGGTCTGCGTGTAACACCTTCCGACTAAAATAATGATGAAGATGAATGCCAAAATGTCACCAAGATGATTAGTCGCATAGACTTAAAAAAGTCGATTCAAATATACATACAATTAAAAGAGTATAATTTACATGAAGCGTATAATACAAAATAATAAATCAAAGAAGATCTAGGAATAATTTTAACTCCTTCAGGGTGCGTTTGTAGGGACATTTTGGGCGCTCTAGCAGGTGGGCCATTGTTTGCATTGTAGCACTGCATTCGAACTGGGTGTCGGAGGGGTCTATAATCCCCTCGTTTGCCAAGTAAAAAAATACCATTCGAAATCGATGGGAAAAAATATCAAACAATTCCCAGAAGACTATCAGAACTCCTTGAAGCAGGAGATAATTATTAAACGATTTGCAATGCAATTTGGATTTAATTTTAATTTTCCATTATCTTGCGAAACAAACCCGAGCAAGTTGAGCGAAACTTTGCGCAGGTACCGTGCGTATCAGTCCTGAATAAACTTACTAATGGAGCTACTTAAGTCCTTTCACGTACAGCCGCTTGGGGCACACCTCGCAGGCTTCGAGAGGCCGTTACCTCTAACTAGCGCCTAACGTGCTACAGGTGGGCCAAGCCAAAGACCCCTACATGTATATAGAGCCAAGTGGCCAACTTTACGAGTTCCACATAAATTTCAATTTTATCGTCGGCGACCGCACTGAAAACTAATGTGAAAAGCAAGCGCCCCTTGTGCGGCACAGTCCACTGAACATTTATGAACATCCGGCTGGAGCAACCCCTGGCCATCACTCTTTATTAACGTTTAACTGCCGAAAACAGTTAAAAATAGCACCTTTATAGTACGTGGCGAATAAGTTGAACTATTTGCTATGGTTACACGCAGTCCTTGACTTTGATTAAGATTCAAAAATTGATTACTGCGCAATGAAGTCGAACGCCAAGATAGTTCAACTTGTGTGACGAGGATTATAACTGATTTTCGTAACCACAGCCTATAGGTCCACTTATCTGCCGCGTACTACATTACTTCCTAATTTTTTAAAACGAAGTAACTACGTTTTTAGAATTTTATTTAATAAACTTGTTTACGAGTATGAATCGTGTTAACCTGTAGTGGTGTCGCGCGTCACGTTTCGTGAGACGTTGTACCTTTGTGAGTAGAACAGCGGTCTCTGATTGTTATCCCATCTCACACTTTACATTACACGAGACAGACTACTATTAACAAAATTGCTTCTGACACGAACTTAAGGCGTACAGCGTTGATAAGCGACCTGCGCCGAGCTACATTAATTGATAGTAGCCTTAGATACTTGATGACACTTTATTCACAAATGTAAAAGGACAGAGAGTAATTATCCGCGAAATTTATAATCGTCCTCGAGGCCCGTAGAGATTTCTAGAACAGTTAAGGTGACTGAGGCACCGCGCACCGGCTCGTAACAATGTTTTAATTCAAACCATAAAGGGTCCGCTGCCAGCCAGAGACGACTCGCAATTAACGCGATAAAGACATTTTGTATCCCTCGGATAGCAGACAAACAAACCCTTGCCTGCCTAAGTAAAATTAATACTGTAGAGGGCATTAACAACGCCGCGGTGGCGCCCTCTCACGTTTCACTTGCTCACTTTTAATTTACTTTAAATTCCTTTACCCTTCAAAGGCTCACTTTAAATTCCTAAAAAGTCGTACATTACTCAATCACGGCGGTGATTTCTAAGTACGTTGAGAGGAAGCCTATATCTGTATTACTGTACTTATTATGTTGTATTTTTAGGTTAACTTCCTACTTATAGTGTATTGATCAACCGTAATGACCAACATATTACATAAAAATGATGACAAACTTCTTTATTGATAAAAAAAAAGTCTGACAATAGTGTCAACTCTATGAATACGCGACAAGATGTGTACGAGTAAAGGAAATGAAACTTGAGTAAGCTAATTGCGTGCAATCGGTTGCGAGTAATTGCTAATCTGTCGTGCCGACGACGGCCTCGGTTATCTTACACACACACACACACACACACCGACGATACGAGCGAACACGATCTATCCACCCACTTACATACACCACATCAAAGCAATTTATAATATAATTAAATAAATATAGGTTAAAGCAATCATATTTCTCCGGTCGGGATAATTTTCGAAGTGAAAACATGATTCATTCAATAACGAGTTTCCGCGCTTCGTGAAATCGATTACATCTTGCAAATTGATTAATTTACTACTTGCTTAGTTTTGTGAATTGCATTGAGGAACAAACTTATGATTTTGATATCTTAATTTTTTTTTAAAAGGAGTGCCATGCGTTTTGAAGTACTCAAAAACTTGCTACAATTTTCGTAGCAAGATGTAAGACTACGACCGCCGTACGTAACCGTAACGCTAAATATAAAGCTGCTACGCTCAGTTGGTAGTGTAGCTCCCAGTAGCTACGCATGTAGCGACACTGCTAATCTCGTAGCCGCTGACTACCAACTTAAGGACACTACTACTCCTAGTCACAATATTAATGTAGCGAGCTACAACATACGTAGCACAGCTTCTCTACGCAAAAAGAAAGTAACATATTACTTTTTTTCATAAATCAATGTTTTTACATTTTTGGTACTTTTAAAGCGTGTGGCTAAATTCTCAGAACCATAAAAAGGCTTCAGTTTTAGTGAAAAATTTACCGAAAAACAAAGCAAAGAACTTAACATGTCGATTACTTTGTTGAAAAATGTTAATTATTGAGTCTAGAATTTAGTTAAAATGAAAGGCAACAAGTACTTGGATGTTGTACTGAAAAAAAGTAAATTATACTATAAAAAAGTAAACAAAAATTAAATTCTACCGAAAAACACTTTTTTAAGCAATTGTTACATAATGGGTAGAACAGACTATTTTACGCATTATTACATTTAAAAAATGATAGAATGATCAAAAACACATTTTAAGTAAAGATTTTTTCATTTATTACATTTCCTGTAAAATTTTGTTCCATTTTTTACTTCTCCTGTAAAATTTACTAAACAATAGGTAATTGTTTTTTTCGTAGAGTAGCCAAGCAGTGCTGTTAAGCTTGTAGCTGTGTCAATTTAGCAACACTGAGACATACGTAGTGGTCCTGTAAAGATCGTAGCTGCCGTTTACCGTCGTAGCGGTACTGCTACATTCGTAGTCTATAATAATCAACAGTGCTACAACATATGAAGGGGCCCTTCTAAGCTCGTAGCCGTCAACTACCAAAGTAGCGATACTACGAAGCTTACATACTATTACCAATACATACAGCTACGCCCAAGAGTGGGATTCGTCATTCGATGATTTTTACCTACCATAAAAAAACAATACATACAAAAATGTTGCATACATACCAGTACCTCGTAATAACATTACTACGCTATCACTCACGTAGCCAAACTACTACGCCTACCTACTACGTCGCACCGAAAAGTAACTAACTCGTATGAAAAAAGTCTGTGAAAAACTTAAAAAGACCATCAATAATTTCTACGTAGAGAGGAAAAATCTTCATATTTTAAAGAGGGAATAAAGTTGGTTGAATAAACTAAACGAATTATACTTTCTCGCCTTTATGAGCACCGACGTCGTTCTAAGTTGGTAGATAATATTAATAAAATCCCCTGACCCTCTGGATCTAATTCAACGCCTGGCATAAAAATTGCTTCACAATGCGACAGTGGGAAGGCTCCGGTTAAAGATGTCATTTAAAAAAAAGCCTGCCACTCCGCAGCTTTTACATTGCAGCTTTTGTCGCAACACGAAAATTATTCATCGCTTTGTAAAAGTGCGAAGCTGATTCTAATTGAGCCATTCTTGCACTTGGAATATCGTTATTTTTCTCCGCGACAAGCTTTTGAGTATAAGTGAAACAAGACCACTAAACGACTTATTTTTGTACAATATGATGTGCTCCGAGTGTGCGATTTAACAAGCTTGTCATTTTTATTCGACTCGAACCTTTCACGTTGTTGTTAAAATACATTGAATATTTGCTTTACCCAGTAGTGAAAACAGTATATTTTGTCGGAGTGCACCTCAGTACGTACATACATTGGCAGGTGATTAATTCACATCTGCAGTACGACGCGGCTCTGAGTGCGATGCACGAGTTACTGCAGTTTTTACAAGTGTGTTGAAACCCTCCACTTTACCCAAACATAAATATAAAACAACTTCCAAAGTCCCTACCTCATAAATTGTCCTTCATAAAAACCAACTTAAATTAAAATGTAAAAATTAAATATTTTAATTTTCTCGCTCCGTATCGCATGTTGTTTTTTCTGTGTATACTTTAAAAAGCGGTTGGAAAAAGTTGGAAAACTTTGTCTCCTAAAACGTCGGACGATATTCACGACGGACGCTATTATGCTTCGTTTGAAGTTTTCATTATATTTGATTTTCAAATAGTATTAATCTTGGTTAAATTATGTCATAACTTTGCTTTTTCTTTGTTCAAGTTGTATAAAAACAAAGTAGGCCGCTAAAATGACGGAGAGCAAAGAGAGGGTAATTAAACCTCTTTACGAGCCCTCCTCATTTGTCCGCGCCGTGCCGGCCGCCCGACCTCTCGCTCGGCTCCAATTTACCGGAATGAGCAGCATAACATCTGTCTCTGTACTCTTGAGTTTTTTAACTAGAAACGTGCTTTTGTGACACGCGTTCATACTAATCGAAATCCAATTAATGTGAGTGTTCTTCGAGGAGGTTTTTCTGATAGAATTGGATGAAGAATTCCGAAAAATGGTGTTCAGTTAAAACTGCTTGTTCTTTTGATATCTGCATAGAAATTGGTAAACTGAAAATATATTTCATATAAAACTGCTGCAACCAAACTCGAAACTTTCCGGAGGGAAATAAAAAGCCGAGTATATCGGCACTTTTAAAATATCGTTAAATGTTCTCCCAATACTTCGTGTGCTTTAGAGATAGTTCCCGAACTATCAGTAGATAAAGTTGTGCGAGTCACTGAGGCGAGTAAGTGTTCACTTAGTATGCCTAACTGTGATAATTAGTCTCTTAGTCACCGTCATACGCTTGGGGGTTATTGGGGAAGTTGCTGGTTAGGCCTGTGATACGTAAACGAATAATGTGGGGTAGTATAAATGCGTGAATTCTGGGTGCTTCTACCATATTAGCTCTATGAGGTACGAAATTACTCTAGTGGTAGCCCCAACGTTGTGTGACTATGCTGAAGCTAATATTAGACCACAACCGTATTTTTTGTGAAAAAAAATAATAATTACCGACCTATTTCGAATTAATCTGTCATCTTTCAAACGTACACTGCTGGACGTAGGCTTGCCCAAATGTTACCACAACGAATGGTCCTCGGATTTTCGAAACCTCCAGTCCAGTTATCGGCCTACTTTGTGGAAGGCCCTCCAACGCTGTGACTTTCTGTAAACCTTGCAAGTCTACATTTAAAACTCTACGTAGTAAAAATATGCGCTAAGTGAGGTGGTTTTATTAATATTTGTGAGATGACAAAAGGTCTATACTATCACCGTCCCGCTCCGTACCGTCAGTCGCGCCAGTATTCGTCGCTCGTCCAAAGCCTGCCCGCTACCGCGCCGCTTATGCGCCGTTTACCAACCTATTCCGTGCTACAAAGGCTTCACATGCATATATAGACGCTTAGATACCCCCATAACGTGCTTCGAATACTACGCTGTGGTGACAAGTCTGGTATTCCCAGTATATTGCGACCATGGCATTCGTCCTTTGTTCATGATAATTCCGAGGGGAAGTTATTAGTGATGACGTCACACTTACATAGCTATTGTAATGGATCTGCTGACCCTGCAAGAGTGTTTTATAAAGGGTAGGGGAGGAATTCCTGTTTTTCTTCGTATAAAATGGCTTTTAATTTGTCTGGCGTGTTTTTGAAATAGTTTCCTTATGTTTGGGTTTATGGTTATGTTTATGGAAAGGGAGAGGGAGACCAAAGAAGATATGGATGGATTGTGTGAGAAGTGATATGGAAGACAGACGAGTTAGTGATAGCGTGACGGGTGACAGGACAGAATGGAAGAAAAAAACATATTGCGCCGACCCCAAATAAAACGGGACAAGGGCAGGAAGATGATGATGATGTTTGGGTTTATGGTATTAAGTATATTTACGAGATTTAAAAGCAACAAATATTGTCACGTATCACAGTAACATGTAGAATATACGAACGAATAATACGTGACCGTGAGAATTAAATGTACCTACCACCAAACGAACTCAATTTCCAGCTGGCTCAGATGACACGCTGAACTTGTGGTCACATTGCTTTAGCAAATTCAAGTAATGCTGCCGTGCTTATGATAAGTGCAATAAGTCACATAAGTCAATATCGACCAAAATGTGACTTATGATAATGGCAGTAAGTCACATAATTCAATATCAACCAAAATGTGATTTATTGCACTTATCATAAGCACGGCAGAATGATTCAACGTAAAATAAACATATGAAAAACTAGTTTCTGACGGGCGGTTTCGTTTGCGAGAGTATAAAAAAGCATATAATATAAATTTTCTATGTTCTCACAGACGAAGTCATGTAATGAGTAATAAAGAATTTTTTTTTTTTAGCAAAAATATAATGATACAAAATATTTCTTCTCTATCTATTACCATTTTTTTATTAGCATAGATTTGAAGAACCACAAATATAACTTAATAAATTATCGTGAAGTATTAATTTAATTTCAGTACCATTAAACACATCGGAACAGGGTGTTGCACAATATATTATGAGATCCATTAATATCGGGAGGAGACGGTGAGGGAATACTAATCCAGTGAAAGCCACGAAAGTAAATCGCGAGGCGTCCGCGGCATATCGGCCACTTAGTACTGATGTGTTCGCCGCTCCACTATGAATAACTGTCCCTACACTAACTTGCTGAAAGCAACGTGACGTGCCCTCATTATCTATATATGTCCACGATCTCTTGCTCTTGTAAGTTTCACAGAGTATCATAGTTTTTATTTATGTTTTTTAATATTAACTACTAGCTTGTACCAATGGTTTCACTCGCGTGAAAAATGTCTACACACGAACTTTGGACCTCCGTTTCGTCTTCTTAAGGGTGATTTTTGGAAAATTCTCTATTTGTATTCGCTTTCGTCGTAAAACGAAACGTTGTGCAAAGTTTCAGTAATTGACTGACTGACATATCAACCTGCAGCCAAAACTACTGGTACTAGGAGTAGTACCAGTAATTTTGGCTGTAGGTTGATATGTCAGTCAGTCAATTTCTCCTTTTATCGAGTGCTTCTGCCGGCGACTTCGCCCGCTTGAAAGTCGGTTTCTCTATACAAACTTCCAACCCCTGTTTTACCCCCTTAGGGATAGAGAGTCGAGTAAAATCCGTTCCAAACGGATGTCTACACATTTTATGGAACTTACCTACCAGCCAAATTTGAAGTTTGTAGCTGTTACAATTTCTGAGATTTGGTGATTAAAACCAGTGAGTGGTATTTCACTTATAAACATATAGAAGATACCTATAGATTAAAATGTTCTGCAAGAAAATTATCACGTATGTTTTAACCACACGTTGTATTTCATCGATGATTATTATATTCGCCATAAATTTTAATATAATAGTTATAGTTTGGAACTTTAATGTCAAAATAACTCAATAAACTTGATATATGTGCAAAACGAAATCATATTTTCACAATCCTATTTCTATGTAGAACGATATTGGTTTTCCAGATTTAGGTTCATCCCAACGCGGCGGAGTGTACACATAATACTTACCGCTATGGCCTTTTGCTCCTGTTTTCCGAGACGGAATTAGAAAATAAGATTTCTCTCTGACATGAAATATACAAAGAGCTGTGGAACACGGAGAATAATTTCCGGGCATCAGTGGCAGCCACTCGCAGCTGAAAATTACGTAGAAAATGCTCCCACTCATGGCTAAGGCTAGATACTCGTATAATACCCGCGGCCATGACACCACGTAATGATCTGATGCCTCCTCGGTAATGGTCCGCTTACGCCGTGACATCCTTCCATTATTATGTTACTGATATCCTTTGTTCGTATGTTGTGTTAGATTAATGTCTGTCGAGGTCACTGACTAACCTACACCATGTAAAAGCCGAACGTACGAGGAACACAGTCGCCCGAGCACACCGTAACATAACGAGCTGTGTTCACGCTCGCATTCGTGATATAATCGACACGTAGTTAGAAGTTAATAAACAAGAAATAATTTCATCACATCGCACGCGATTTTCATGTATAAACGCCGTGAAAATGTCGCTAGGTATGCAAAGTCGAACAATTTCTAAAAAAATAACTCTGGCGACATAATTTATGAACGTATTCGTGCTTCTATAGAGATAGTGGGTCGTGTGAAGGAAAAACAGGTAAATTTACCCGTTTCCCTTTCCGTTTTATATAGGTGTGCGGTGGAGGCGACGAGACGACGTCACGTCGATACCACGCCCGCCGGGTCTCGCCGGGCGCGCGGGCCGGGCGGGCCGCATCAAAATACCTACAACACGCCCGCGCTTTAAAAATATTTGTATACCCTTTCATATTGCGTTCACTTAGAAAAATATATACTAGTGGCATTAGCGCGCAGTCTAGCACCGAGCATGGCTGGACTGTGCAGAACCTTTCAATGTATACACGTTTTACATCCGATTTCTATGCCATAAAAGTACCAATTTTTTTTGTGATACCTACACACTACTCTGTGATTCTGTTTAAAACCAAAGCTAGCTACCTCTCGGCACACCAGGGCCAGTGAAAGTTATACTCGAACACTGTAGCAAAGTGACAGACTGAGTGAAAAGCCAGTGAAAGTCAGATAGGTACTCCCTCTAAAAACAGCCACAGCAAAGCGCAGATATTTCTGATATAAAACAGAAATTCACCAATAAATTCTTCGCTATTCATCGAAATATTTTCTCGATGAACGCTCTTGTACCGCTTCATGTACCTCTGAGTACAGTCTATGACCCTCTCGCTAATGAACTAATGAAGCGAAATAAAATGTTAAAGAATTCAAGTTTTCGCTGGCAAGGAACCAAATTGGATAACTTAGTGTTTAATAAAAGACGTACTCAATGAGTGGTTCGTAGGAATGCGAGTGGATTAGAATTTAATTAAAGTACTAGCCTAATGTTCATTTATATTATTTCAACGAATCTTCACCGAAACGGGAACTCCGGAGGTGGTTACATAAAATATGCAGTGAAGAAGCTAAACAGGTAGACGCTTACTGTTTTTCTTATAGTACCTAAATATGTTATATTAGAAACCGACATTTATAAAGAAAATTAACTTTTCGACACATGTATACCTATAAAACTTTATTGAAACAACAATATGCTATTAAGGCTAATCCAAACAAAAATACATAATGTGATAGATGTATTTATATGTATATGATTGCCCACTCGTTTCTCCGAAAGTATAGTTTTATCATTTTGTAACAGATTGGAAGTATTCTTTATTGGTTTACATTCACTTGCAAGTCTCGTCAAAATCGGTTCCACAGTTCATGTTTATGTGTAATAAATTTTAGGGGTGAGAAACCATCAAATAACTTTTCCCATTCTGGGTGGAAGTAGCGGGAGTGTTAGACTTATACTGGTTAAAACACTCCAGTGTTCCTTTTTTATGGTGGGCAAAATCATCCAATGACGAATCCCGCTCTGGGACGGAGCGGGAAACAGTATCAGACTGACTAAACACCTCACCCTGTTCCTTCTCTACCCTTCGCACTGGGGCCAAGCCTTCCTTTCAGAAAGAGACCCTGGGCCCCAGTAGGCTTCGACCCTTTTGCAGATTCCTTGATCCTTTGCGTTCCAGGACCAAGGAGACTGTTTTGGTTTCTATATGGATCTATAAACCACGACGACCTTTGACCCGTCAAAGGGATAAAAAACCATACCGACACCGGCACACCGCAATTAAACAATCTACTGTAACTGAATTTAGAATACGTAATTAATAATGTGTTGAGATGCACTCTGGTTATAATAGTAACATTATGATACAAGTGTGTAAAGTAGGAGGTTACCGTAGAGGCGGTATTAAGACCCGAGCCGTGGTGAGGGTCTTAAGACAGACAAGAATGGTAACCTTTCATTACTCATGTGTATCATACGATGTTTTCAATACACTTCAGAAGAAAAATAATTTAGCTAATTATTATAAACTAGTACATTTTATCATAACATGTCAGTAAAAAATTGAATCTGTTGAAAAAATATTTTTTACTTGAACTAACAATTTATACATTAAATGTTTTGTTTTCAATAAATCGTTTCTATAAGTTAAAATGGCCGAAATTAAATAAAATAAGCAAGCAAGAATTGAACGAACACAAAAACCTAATGTGATTTTTTTTCGTATTCAAAATTTGTTTGCATTGAGGTTAAACAAAAAGGTTACGGGCTTCATTACAGCACTAGTGCGTAATGGTAATCAACATGTCAATTTGGTAACAGATGCTATTATATAAATAAGTGTAGTGCAATAAGGGCCACTTTCTGAGGAAGTGTATTGAAAATTATGTTTTTAATATACTACAAGGAAAAACATACATATAAACACCTCCACCGATATTTATTTGAAAGCTTAATAGGTTATTTATATGTGAATATATTTCAGCTCTAAATGTTACATACATGTTTCGAATTGATAACCTTCAAGCCAAAAGTCTACTCTTATTTTTGACGATATAAATCAACGGCACCTAAATACAGACTCAATTTTATTAGATCGCTCATAGCGGTGACTTGCCAAACAGCCACTTCGCATTATTTAGATACTCTTCAATAAACATTATAAGTTAATCCGGGCATACAAACATCATTAATTAACAAATAGAGATATTGAACAAAGCCCATAGCCAACGCGGGTGTAACAAGTTAATTAAATCGAATCCGTCGCCAGTAATCCGCACGCCGGCCGCCGGCGCCCCGCACCCGACACGCGACAGACACGCCGCGCGTCCACGTCACATATAACTCACTGACAGATTTCACGGCCGCACTCAAAATATCTCTGTTTTAACAGTAATTTGCCGCTGCTCCTGCAAAGCCTAACATCCGACCCGCCGCTCAAGGAAATTAAATTTTAAAGCTATCCGAAAATATACCGGAGCAAGGTTAGCCTCGCGGCTACACAATATTATGCATAACACTCATAAAAACTCGTATTACTCATGATGATGTAGATTTTTCTGGAAACGAATTAATAAAGTAGCCTGTTTATGAGTTTCCCGTATTATTATTACATGATATAAACGGTTGAACATGAAAAAAATTGCGAAATTTCGCCACCTTTTTAATAAAATATTTTTGGTCATTTCTTGCCTTATCTTGCATTAAAAGTTGGCAAGAGACATTGCCCACAGGCCTTCTTGAGACTACAACGGTTGGGTATCGAGTTTATCGCAGACGACTACAATAGCAGACCGAGGCATGGACCGAAAAAAGTAACTTACGTCGACTGTATCTGAAGAAGTCAGCAGTTTGGGTCAGCGTGTTTATGACAATAAGTAGCTATATGTGTTTGATAGTTACTTTTATTATTGAACGTTGTTTATTTGATAATAAACTGTACTAGCTGCATGGAAGCAGTAGTGGAAAGCCTCCCACAAGACATACATACATAAGATCTGATCACAAGAACCGAATGAATGCGAAACGCACAGGACCGGTCGTTATGGCGACACTCAGGGGAGGCCTGTCTACAACAAAAAATACCTTTAGGCTGAAAAAAATGATGATAAATCTGGAATAACTGCAATTTAAATAGCAAAAAAGCTCCAATAAATCAAAAACTTTACATTCCATTAGTCAAAGCACTGTTCAAAATAACATTTCATAATCTATCAAAGCTTTCAATATCGCTTGAAAACATAAAAAAAGCTTCGAATATCAAAACGGTATAAAAATTCAACGTTCAAATATGAACCGTAATTTTTTATTCCATCTACCTTCGCTAGCTAACACGAGTCGTGGAACAAACGAACATCGCTAAAACTCAAATAAAACTCTCGTTATAATTCGGATGGTTAATATACATGTGCAGAGCGGTAATGATAAAACGTTCGACCGTAACTCTGGGTTCGTTCAACTGTAAGATCGCTGTTATTAAAACAAATAAACATTACGTTGTTATTAATGTGCCGGGGCGAAGTGACGGAGACGCGGGAACAATACATATGTAGATGTCAGAGAACTCGTGTATAATGACACGGGAAACTTGCCTGATGCAGCCGCCGGCAAACTGCCGACATCATGCCTTGTGTACCAGACGTACACATTGCACGGCGCGCCGTCTAATAGCTAAAATACATTTTAATGTAACCCCCGGCACACAGGTTTGTGCACTCAGACGATATGAAACTCGAAAATACGGTCGGGGAAAACTTGTGCAGATGTCACTTGCACTGCAGGCTAACGATAAACGACTCAAAATTGTATCTGACGTCTGTGCAGTTATTTATTTGTTACTACTTTATTGTATACTAACATAATAAATGATACATATTGAGCCTTAATTTTCATATTATCACTTTTTTGACATGTAACGATATTCATGACATTTCATTCAATGTATAGAATTCGACTTTTTGTTGTGTTAATGGATATAATATTTTTGACATTTTATCAATATCCATGGCCATTCAATTAGTTTATAGGTACTTACATTTTATTAATTCGATGATTGGTGAAATTGAAAACTAGCTTAATCAGATTTTTTGTAGCAGTTATAGTGGTCATAATTTAATTATGAATATGATGTATTAATGTAAACTCTTAATATTTACACACCACTAATTATGGTAGAATGTAAATGGCTCTCCATTGTAAACCCACATTCTGGCAAATATTTTTTTTTTTAACATATCTACAATGGCGATCTTTTCCAGGCCACCAGAAATTGACAAAGATTGCCTGAACATAAAAAGCGGTTGCACTTGGCGCATTACGAAAGAAACTAAACAATTTACATAAAGCAAATTAATACAAACAATACTGACGTCTAGTGTGGAGCCGACACAAAAATAATAATATTTCCGTCTATCATCAATAGGCTGTTACGCAACACAAACAATGTTCATATCTTTATTAAATTCAGGTAGGTGTCGAGAAGGGCCGCGGGCGACCAGTGTAGACCCGGCTTATTTCTATTACTAATATAATGGAACAGGGATAAACATGTAGCGCGCCGCCCGCGACATTGTAACTGACATTATTGTAACCTATATCTGTGCCTGCCACCGACTAAATTGGTAGATAAACTTTTTAATACGTTCCCAGAATTTTGATACCTAAATTTCAGGTGGCCTACTTAGTTTCAGAGCGGGTACCTTTTAGAGAACCGGGTTATTTCCACTTGAAATATCACAGCTGTTCCAGAGTATGTCTAAGCATCAATTAATTACACTCTATCTGGTTAGCAACATTAATGTAGTGTAGTGTACGCGGCAAATAAGTTGAAATAAAATGTCGTTACTATGGTTAACGCCCGGAGGACACGGTGGAGCATCTGGTAGAGGTGTAGTCCGCTTGGGAAGAGCATTGCCATATCCTCATAGGAGCTTGTTAGAGGCCAGAGCGAGGAGAAGTGGCAGGCGGTCGCCTCACAGTAATGCTAGCAAAGGATGAGGCCGACCGCATAAAGCAACAGAGCTTACAATCCAGACGACATCGGGATTCCGATCCAAATTTATGACCACCGTAGGCGATGGCTTGCGGATGGCGAGCAATGGGTAACTCGCCGTCCGGTCGTTTGGTAACAGTCCGACCAAGCAAAGTCGTCGACGGTGCGCTCTGTTCCAGCGCCTCAAGAAGTTGTCAGCAAATGTAAAGACTCAACTGCAGGGCCGAAGCCTAATGGGCCCCGCTCCGGTTTCTGAAAGGAAGGTCCGACTCCGGTATAAAGGCTAAGAAGGAACAGGGTGGGTCATTTAGTTAGTTTCGGCCAGGATTCATCATTAGATGATTTTACCCACCATAAAAAAAACCCACTGTGACGCACTTTGACTTAGACCCAAAAATCTTTTACTGCGCATTGATGGTCATGTTTAACTATACATGCCGCGAATAATAATATAGTGGAGTGGATGAAAATAGTACCTATAGTATAATGCTTTGTCCGTCGATGTACCAATAATATACATAAAATTTAATTACTATTGTATTTGAATAAATTGTTTTCAATTGCTCACTCAACTTTGTGACATGTCATCATAACAATTCCGATCCTCCAATTTCATACACCAATGATTTTATGTACGAGTTTTAAATGATACGATGTGAAATGCGGGTCGTGCAAATTTTCAATGATTAATAGTAATTATTATCTCAACGGACGTAACGGAGAGATAAATAATTACGCTCTGGACATAATTAACGAAAGTTGTGTGTTTTGCATGGATGCAACCTGCCATCCAGGTGCAATTAATTTGATTAAATATTATGTAACCACAATCAGAATAATGAATGCGTGGATAAATCAAGATAAATCAACCGCGGGCCGCTGAATCTGTCTGAGCAAACTTACGAGTATCTTTCTGATGTGATATACTGTTTGATTTAGAAATCTCTCTTTTTTCCCTTCTTTATCAAATCCATCCAAAGGTTGTCTTTAAAAAATCGCTTTTAGCGATAAAACCGCCCATTGTGACACCTTATTAATTTTAAAATATATTTTATTTTTGGTGTGCAATAAAAAATATATCTATCTATCTATCCTAACCGAGTTTTACGCATTTTGATTAAATCCTCTAGCTATGATTCAGCTAGTCGGTGCTGTAGCTCTATCTATTATTCGATAATACGTTGGTGTGGCGAGCATGGAACATGTATGCACTACCTGACGGGTATTGATTAATATCAGAAGTTGTGACGTACTACACCGCGTAGTCAAACAAAATTGACAACATACTCGTACGTGAGTTAGGAAACGTTGACGGAACAACAGGTTCATTTCATGTTAGGCTGCTATCAATCTTTATGTTGGTTTTTGAAAGGTTCTTACTTCCCTTCCCGGTGAGAACAGTTATTAGGGCGTGGTAAATGACCATGGTCTGAAGTTTCTTGTTAGAGAGCAAAGGTGGACTGTTGGGTCTACATATTTGTACCTTACTACCTGCATACTGGCTACCCTTAACACGGTGGAAACTGATAACATCTTCTTGTGTAAGCTGTTTCCATTTACGTTCCTCCAAACGTAACTAAACAACAGCCAAATTAAAATTCGCACCATCCAAAAACTTCACGCCAACGAACACTACAAAATAGGTATGCGTGAAATATAAGAAACCGTCGTGTCTCTCTAAAAAATCCCCTGATAATTAAGTGACAAATGGATTTCGTGGAATCCCATTAATATTTAATGACCACGGTAAGGAAATATTCCGAAAACATTTAAGAAATGTTTAAATTATACATTTATATGGCGTGGCATATTTTTTGCGGTGCTTTATTTTCCTCTTTTAACACAGAACCCTGAAAATTAAAAGGAATTTGAATAAGCGTCTACTTTTTCAGCGAGAGTTACGTCAAAGGAACAACTCTTTAGTTCGGCCTGCAGAGGCTGTTCCACCATTCATTATTTCTAGCCTCAAAGTCTTGGCGAAACTTTCAGCAAGAAACCCGAGTTTTTCAAAGGAACAATATTTCCTATCACAAGTTATAATAAAATAAAGTAAGTTCACGAAGGCAACATTTTATGTGTTTTTTTGGAGGGGCTCGGGAAAGGCTTTTGTAATTAATAATTAGGTAGCTTCGCAACCATTGCGTATTACCCTGTTTTTTTTTTTTAATCCAAAGTGTTAAACTAATATTACAAAGCGAACCCTTTTAATTATAACAAAGGTCCAATCGATATGAAACTAATTAACACATTGTTTATTGAGCTTAGGTAGTTATAGTTCATACATTGCGTCGCTATATACTCGGGAACGAATTCCTGAGAGAGCCACTAGTTCGTATTAAGTTGGATAAAGGCGACGTAATTTGTTAAAACATAAGTTACGTCGTACAGTCGTGTGTAATCATTGTTAGTTTGTGAATGTAGTGGCATGCGAGGGAACAGGGTGAAGAGGGAAGCGGCCTCTTGTGTCCCTCAATGAAGTCAAACTGTGTCTTACTTGAAAGAGCCGACTGCCTGTACGAGTACGTCACAATTAAGAGACGCAAGCCCGCAAAACGACCTCACTGTTATCTGACACGTACTTGACAAAATTAAAGCTTGTAAATGACACAGATTTGTTGCATGTCATCAGCGTTACAGACACTATACCGTCGTGAGCATAGCTAGCATACGTTGAAATGGCTTCAGCGTCGACCTAATTAGTAGTAGGTATTCGTTGATACACGTCATGCGTCAAAAGTCCAAAGACAAATTACTACAATAAGAGCAAAGTGAAAATGTGCTCAATAAGTCCCCGTTTCTTTGTTCCGCAGTTGTCGACGATATTAGTTGCACGACGGTGCAACAGTAGTGTTATAAACATAGAGTGAATTTCCACATCTGTGTTGTGGCGGGTGGCCCAGCGAATCGTAGCATTGTTTTATACGCTGCATAGCTTACGGCCTCGACCGCGTTTCGTGACGCGACTATAAATAAACAGTAAAAGGTTTTGACATGATATATGGCACCGCCAAATAAACCTCATTTGAACATAATTAAAAGTCAGGTGTTGAAATAAGACAGAAATAATTTGTGGCGACATTGTGGAAAAACATTGTTAAATAAATGAATGGCGGTTTGGACACTGGCGCAAGTTCTATTATAAATAATGGACTCTTTCTTTCAGGCGAAGTTAACTTTTATGATATCTAAGCACAAAAGACTGTGAATGTGGCTCGATATACTTTATACAAATTATAATATAATACTAAGAAATTAAAGAGAGTAACCTTTTTTCCTTATCTACTGGGCTGGAAGAAATGTGTACGTATTATAGTTAACGTGGAGCAGTGAGTGATACTTGGGTCGGTTTATCGCGGAATTCAGCATAATCTTTAAGACTCGGCTTCACTGTAACGAAGGCGACGTTTCCGCTGCAGATTATACGCTCTTCTGCTACAGTGAGCTCTGAGCTAAACTCATCCAGCGATATTTACCAACCAGCTTAACATATATAGCAAGCATTGTCATGTGGTAGTTATCACCATATGTTAAATTTTTTACTTGACATAAATATGAAAGACAATTATAGAATGGAGATTTCTTCTTCTCGAATCAATGGATTGCGCTTCCCTCAAAGTTTTTGGGCCCAGTAGGTTCCCATATTTATAGCAGCTTCTGTGGCATTTTTAGGGAAATGGAGATGTAATTACTGATTTATTTATTGCAATCGTTTTAATACTCCTGTATCGTTTATGAGTTCACATCAACATGTAGGTACACTGACAGACAAGACATGAAACATCTATCTGTAGGCCGTACAAATATTTTTTCCGTGCGGGAATCAAACCACAGCCAATCACTCAACCAATGCTCGAACAGTGTCGTCTAAAGGACTGATAAAAAAATACGAAAAAACATAACACAATATGTTGACCCCGATGACACAAAGTAAATGGCGAGAGTTAGATGATCGAAATGATGTAGAACTAAATACCGTCGTCGCAATTTAAACTTTTTATATCTGTATAATGTAATATAAATAAAATTGAAGTGTCTGTTTGTAAATTAAATATAAATTATATATATTTGTTTTTACTAAATTCATATAAAAGTAAGTATAACATAATAATATGTTTCTGTTTCCTTCTTCTTGTCGTCTAGTTATTATGTGTACACAAATAAATGAAATAATATTTTAAATTTTTAACTGTCTATGTGTACCGACTAACTTCTGAAACAGCTAAGCCGACTTTATCAGGACCTTTAATAGCTGATGTTACGAGGACTAACTTAGGCTTATTATTATTTAAAAAAATAATTAAGGCATTATATTTTTGTGCGAAAACAAAAATAATCATCTTGAAATAGTGATCAAATAGAATTGTGCCGTTTATCTAACGCAGACGAAGTCGCGGACCCCAGCTAGTAATTTTTTTATCAAAAAAAAATTCAATGTTTTATAAACAAATAACTGCCGATGTTTTCCAAAGAAATTATTTGAAAGCTAAAATTGAAAATACAAAAGCAATTTAAAAGGCGCCTTCTAGTAGATTGAAACTATGAAAATTGATAAATCAAACGAATTACGTCGCTCTTTGAAGCAGAAACAATCTAAAT
This sequence comes from Mythimna loreyi, assembly GCA_029852875.1. Taxonomy (NCBI): domain Eukaryota; kingdom Metazoa; phylum Arthropoda; class Insecta; order Lepidoptera; family Noctuidae; genus Mythimna; species Mythimna loreyi. The sequence continues at coordinate 11,085,242 of CM056780.1, read as the reverse complement.
GATATGAAGCACGCCGATGTTTGCGATCTTTTATTAGATTTTATGAGATAAATGACGTAGATTCTTTTTTTTTTTTGTTGAATTAATTTATATTTCGTGATTTAAAGCCCGTCATTCAGGAATTCTGCAATATTTTTGAATAAAAATGGTGGTAACTCGATCAGTACTTGTAGAATTAGTAGCTGGTTTAAACATTTTCATTTATGTATTTTATTTTAGTTAAAATTCAATAGATCTTCCTCACCCTCGCACGGGTGTTATAATTTTTAGATTTCTCAGCTTTCCTCTGCTAAAATATAAAAGCTAAAGAAGGGGATGGGTCGTTTAGTCAGTAAGAGTCTGACACTGTTTTCCGCTCCACCCAATGGCGGACGGTGAGCAATGGGTAGCTCGCCGTCCGGTCGTCTGGTAACTGTCCAGACCGAGTTCAAGTCGTCAACGGCGCGCACCGTTTCCGCGCGCCTCAAGGAGTTCTCAGCAAACTGTAGGGGCCCTTCAGGGTCGAAGCCTTCTGGAGCTGCCGGTTTGTGTGAAACTGTTACCGCGGCTCTAGGAATAAGGCAAGGAAGGAATGGGGTAGGTTTTTTTAGTCAGTAAGAGTCTGACACTGGTCTCCCGCTCCGATTTTGTCATTCGATGATTTTCACCTACCATGAAAAAAAAACCCAATGGCGGGATCCGTCATTGGATGATTTTTCAAACCACAAAAAGAAAACTTTTTGCACGAAACCCTAAAAATCACACTCCTTAATATCAATTTACAATTACAAACTTAATTTATTTTACGAGTTCTTGGCAGAGGTACCAAAAGGAAATCGTTAAAGGTAAAGGAAGTCAGAACCATGAAATCGTGAAACCATTTTAAAGTTAAAACATTGCACGCTTCAGTAATTGGGTTGCTGAGGTCAGCTGACGGACGGTTCGAGTAACATTCTGCCTTCGGTTTCACTGGAACTTTACTTGGATACAAGTTTTATTATATCTAATACTAGGTTTTGTAAGCGGCTTCGCTCGCGTCCATAAAATAGAATTTTTAGAAGAATGCTATTACAGTGTTAAGAATTTATGGAGGATAAACAATTGAAATAAATAAACTAAAATTGTAACTAATAATAATTTAATGTAATAATATATGTAACAACTATTGAATGACTCTGTATAATAATTCATATTAATATAAATGTGAAAATGTATTAACGTGTAATGGTTGTAGTATTCAAAGCATTGAAATTTACAATAGATTGCCTGGGAGTATAAGATCTACAAAATCGTTGAGTATTTTCAAAAATAGACTGAAGTGTTTACTTTTTTAGAAGAATGCTATTACAGTGTTAAAGAATTTGTGGAGGATAAACAATTGAAATAAATAAACTAATATGTGACTAATAATAATTTAATGTAATAATGTATGTAACAATAATAATAGAATGACTCTGTGCAATAATTCATATTAATATAAATGTGTAAATGTATTAATTTGTAATGGCTGCAGTATTCAAAGCATTCAAATTTACAATAGGTTGCCTGAGAGTATAAGATCTACAAAGTCGTTGAGTATTTTCAAACATAGATTGAAGTGTTTACTTTTTATTCTAGAAAAATGCTATTACGGGGTTAAAAAATTTATGGAGAATAAACTTTTGAAATAAATAAACTAATATATAACTAACAATAACTTAATGTAATAATAAATGTAACAATAATAATTGAATGACTCTGTACAATTAATATCTCATATTAATGCAAATGTAAAATTGTGTAATGGTTGTATTCATTGAGTGTATAACGCATGTAATGTTGAAAATATGAATGTTGCTGTGCCCTACCAGGGCCCATGTTTGGAACAATGTATCACTGTCACATCAGCTATGTACTTACAACATGACTGCAATAAAATAAATAAAATAAAAATAAATATAGCCTATATTACTCAGGAGTAAAGCAGCTTTCTATTGTTGCTATTTTTTTCTAATCGGACCAGTAGTTCTAGAGATTACCTCCTACAAAGAGAAAAACAAAAAAAAAAACTTACTTCTGTAGCGACATCTATGACGCCACATTGGAACTACAAGAAATCCTGCATCGCGCAATGAAAGTTCTCCGCGCGATTAGAACATATACGACAGCCCGAAGTCAACTATCGGGCAGTAGCCCACCAGACTATAACACCTGTCTGGTCGGAGGATCCTCCCTTTTCAACGGAGGTATGTGGGACTTTACTCTGTGTTCCGCATACCTCCAAACTGGTGACCCTCGACAAAGAACGTCAGCACAGCCTTCGTGCAAACACTTCGTGACGTCATCATCACTTCCTCAAGCTTTCGAGCAGCGAGCCATACAGCCAGCACCCTTGGCTATAAAGGGTATCCTGACCACCAGCATGACATCCTGGTCATACCTGGTCATCACCTTCAGCCTCATCAGCGACCTTGGCTAAGAACCTGCACCTTCGACCAGTCACAAGAAGAGCCTTGAAGAACCTCTCCTGGTCGACGACAGCAGTCAAGCCCTACGTCGCACAGCACCGCTCCGACTCACTGGAGCCAGCTGCATTACTCCGACTCACTGAAGCCTGCAGCAATCATCCCGACTCACTGGGATAGCACCACCCCGACTCACTGGGGCATCACCGCAGACAGTTCCGACTCACCGAGAACTATGCGGAATCCGGTTCCGACTCACTGGAGCCAGCAGCATTACTCCGACTCACTGGAGCCTGCAGCAACCATCCCGACTCACTGGGATAGCACCACCCCGACTCACTGGGGCATCACCGCAGACAGTTCCGACTCACCGAGAACTATGCGGAATCCGGTTCCGACTCACTGGAGCCAGCAGCATTACTCCGACTCACTGGAGCCCGCAGCAACCATCCCGACTCACTGGGATAGCACCACCCCGACTCACTGGGGCATCACCGCAGACAGTTCCGACTCACCGAGAACTATGCGGATTCCGGTTCCGACTCACTGGAACCAACCTACCACTGGCCTGGCACGCATCAAGAAGCCTCAAGAACCATCGATCTCCGATCTCCGGAGGGGAGTGATGTAGCGACATCTATGACGCCACATTGGAACTACAAGAAATCCTGCATCGCGCAATGAAAGTTCTCCGCGCGATTAGAACATATACGACAGCCCGAAGTCAACTATCGGGCAGTAGCCCACCAGACGATAACACCTGTCTGGTCGGAGGATCCTCCCTTTTCAACGGAGGTATGTGGGACTTTACTCTCTGTTCCACATACCTCCAAACTTCTTTATTATATTAGTGTAGATATACAATTTATAAAACACAAATTCACCAATAAAACTTTTATTATTAAAACGATTATTTAAAACAACTGTGTTTTGTTTTGAACGCAAACTGAAGCTATAGTCTCGATTAGGCACTTTTGTTTTGAATAATCGTTATTAGTTGTATTGGTGAATTCGTCCCTTTTTTTAGGTAGACTCATAAAAGCACAAAATCGTTAATATTGTCACCACCTCAAATTCAAATAAATTAGAGGCACGAATTGGCATTATGATATAAAAGGATTCTCTGTTCTAGATATCAGGGTAGACCCTATTTTGTTTGTTTATACATCATCTTTATAAAATTACCATGTAAGTATAATTTAAGCTATTCCAAAGTGTTCTAATAAATTCCCATAAAAAAAAAGAAAATTTAAAGTAAATTAAAAGTAGGTGTTCAATTTCGCTCTTCCATGATAACTCAACCCATCCGAACCAGATTCAGACTAACAGCGCACGTTTCGTTCTTCCAGTATGGACGGAGCAGGGGAATGCAATCTCCAACTCAAGCAATTTTACGAAATCAATCTGGAAGCAGGAACTGGGTGAGATCACGCAACATCGGTGAGATTGAGCGGCTGCAAGTAAGAAATAAATCTCTTTGTGTGCACGGGAGCAAGAGGCCAATTCAATAGTTCGTTTGTATTAGCTGGCTCACGCTGGTGCAACCAGTACTGACGGGTTTTTACAGTTACGATAAGTTAAAATAAGATATCATTTGTTGGACCGCACATTTGACTTGTTGTCAAGTCGTTACTACTGTGAAACTCCGCAATTAGCATCTTCCGATATTTCTCTACTTTTTTTGTTGTCACACATACAGTCAAAAACAGGTTGAAACCAATATCCAGCTATTGCACGCGGGTGCACGTTGGCTGATTCGGGTAAGGTGCAAAATGGAACGAGTAGGATGTGACCGAAGACGTTTGACACTCGAGCACGTTATCTTGACAAAATTTTACATGGAGTGTTAACTCATACCTAAGAAGAGAAATTCCTTACTGAAGTCAGCAGCAATTTTCCAGACAGCTACAACCTTGGAGCCTTTAGGTCAAGAGTGAATAGGTTATTGCTAGGTAAGCGTGCTCCATCGTCGGTTACATCATAACTTACCATCAAGTGAGATATAGTAGTCAAAAGGGAGCCTATCTATATATATAAAAATCAATTGCTGTTCGTTAGTCTCGCTAAAACTCGAGAACGGCTGAACGGATTTATCTTATCTTGGTCTTGAATTATTCGTGGAGGTCTAGGGAAGGTTTAAAAGGTGAGAAAAATTCGAATAGGGTAGAGTAGGGTAGAGTAGGGTAGAGTAGGGTAGAGTAGGGTAGAGTAGGGTAGAGTAGGGTAGAGTAGGGTAGAGTAGGGTAGAGTAGGGTAGAGTAGGGTAGAGTAGGGTAGAGTAGGGTAGAGTAGGGTAGAGTAGGGTAGAGTAGGGTAGAGTAGGGTAGAGTAGGGTAGAGTAGGGTAGAGTAGGGTAGAGTAGGGTAGAGTAGGGTAGAGTAGGGTAGAGTAGGGTAGAGTAGGGTAGAGTAGGGTAGAGTAGGGTAGAGTAGGGTAGAGTAGGGTAGAGTAGGGTAGAGTAGGGTAGAGTAGGGTAGAGTAGGGTAGAGTAGGGTAGAGTAGGGTAGAGTAGGGTAGAGTAGGGTAGAGTAGGGTAGAGTAGGGTAGAGTAGGGTAGAGTAGGGTAGAGTAGGGTAGAGTAGGGTAGAGTAGGGTAGAGTAGGGTAGAGTAGGGTAGAGTAGGGTAGAGTAGGGTAGAGTAGGGTAGAGTAGGGTAGAGTAGGGTAGAGTAGGGTAGAGTAGGGTAGAGTAGGGTAGAGTAGGGTAGAGTAGGGTAGAGTAGGGTAGAGTAGAATAATCTGTTGCCGGGAGCGAAGCCGCGGGCAAAAGCTAGTACATAATAAAAAAGAACATTTAAAATGGGAACCTACATCACACATTTTATAAGAAGTTTTCATAGTTTGTGAGTTGTCAACAAACAAGTGCGAGTCGGGCTCGCGCACAAAGGGTTCCGTAGCAGCAAATATAATAAACTTATTATTTGATCTATCTTATAAGGTTCAGCCATCGTTTTCAGTGTAAGCACAATAACTTAACCAAAATTACAGTTAAATCAACCTATCTCAAAAACTATAAGAGATACTTTGATCAAACCAAAAATCGTTGAAAGAGTTAATTAGCATGCATCACCTCTATTTTTTTTAGAATTTTATACCCCGTAGTTATAAAAATAGAGGGGGGGGGACATACTTTTTACGACTTTGAGAGCTGATATCTCAAAAACCGTTCACTTTAAGAAAAATGTTTTTTAGAAAACTTTATATCATTTTAAAAGACCTTTCCATTGATACCCCACACGGGTATGTACATCGAAAAAAAAATTTTCATCCCTCAGTTACATGTATGGGGGGCCCCACCCCCAATTCTTTTTTTTACTATTTAGTGTCATAATTTTGTAGCGGTTCATACAACACATATTCCCATCAAATTTCATCACTGTAGTACTTATAGTTTCCGAGTAAATCGGCTGTGACAGACGGACAGACGGACAGACGGACATGACGAAACTATAAGGGTTCCGTTTTTGCCATTTTGGCTACGGAACCCTAAAAAGTAGGTAAAATCCGAAGGTGCCAACTCGCGAGCTCTCGCGACTTTAGCAGTCGTGACTTGACGAACAAGTTGTTTTTACGGAGCTGTTTCCAAAAATAACTTTTTTATCTATTTTACATTTCCATAGATCAAGTTTGTGTAAAAGTTTTATTAGTATTTTGTTGTACAATAAAGTTTATTCTATTCAATTCTATTTCCAAAATAATTGTCGTTTCATTAGTGATAACTCACATTATTACCAGGGAGAAATACAAAAAAATAAGTACCTACCACATACCACGCTAAGCAGTTTTTATCGGGTTTTAGTTCGTCAAATAAAAACGACAACGTACCTAAAATTCTAAAACGCTATGATCTCGTAAATACTAAAAACTCGCGAAATCGAAATTTGTAGTCTGCTAGATGTCAAACTTGCAATCCAGATATTATAATCTCTTGACGATACCTACCTATCTATTTAATTCCACCATCTGACCTGCCGTGATGATTCTGTGTTAGTTATTCCTATTTCATATTAAAATAATATCTTTTCTGAGCTTTGCAACAGTAGGGTAAAAAAAAGAAAACCCAATTTTTCAAAGAAACAGTCTGTAATATACAAGGTCTCTTTGGGACTAACTACGCCTATGCTATTAAGAGACCTTTCTAAGCAGCGGAACAGTATAAACATAATGTTAACGTGGTGTGTAGATAAATGACTTACAATAACTAAGCCATATTTACGTCCACGTATTGGGCTTTGACAAATGAATAGCACTTATGGTACAAACCGCAACTAGAGCTTCACACAGATGTCGAGGACAAAACTAACATCTTATGTAAGCCACACAACCTGCCAGTACAAAGTCCGAACCAACTCTTACCCGTCAACCCTATTCCAAGTTAGTTTTCAATTAGACCTTCAGTCCTAATTGAAACTTGACCCATTAGGGACTATAAGTGTAATAATATGTACCTACAACTTTATAAAACGGGTCTACCTATCTGTAGGTAAGGATATATTCTGAAGGGCGCACTGGTATAAGATATGGGTTCCCTTTATCGAACATTGCAATTAACGCCCGTTCGGCAGAGATAGCAATATTATTGTCAGGGTTTAGATATATGAGCCCTCATGATATTACGATACTAATGTTGTTCATCGATTCGACTCATTCCATTACACGAATTTTACAACAACGACGATGAAGGCGCGTGTAAGCAATTTGATAGACATATGGATCGCCCCTCGGGAGTACAACACCCCCGAAAGCTTGCAAGTATCGATTATTTCAGTTGTTAATCAACGTTGTAATTACCAGACGCTAAAGCGAATGAAACCGTAATGATGATAATTAAATATGCAAGCGCGCAAAATTATTAATTGTACCGAGGCGGGCTGCCGACGCAGCTAACATTTATTATTCAAATGCTTTGGTTCAATCACGAGTTCATCCAGCTTTTGGCGGAGGTCAAGGTCAAGCCTGAATTAGCCGCGTCTGGCTATAATCATTTATCCCAACAAGGACAGGGGTATTAACTAGGCTTGAGTACATGAGTCCGTGTTGCCTGTCAACTGTAGGTAGCGTGAGTGAGCGCCGACTGCCTGAGTGGTCAGTCACAACATTATTTAGCGGGTCGCACACGGGCAACTGACCGCTACCACAAAACGCTACCAGGCTATTTTCATACATTTAGTATTGACTCTCCCCACATGTTGACGCCAGTGTTCGCCACAGGCTACAAATCGTCGCTGGTCGCTTTTTGTAACCCACTATAAACACACACGTAATTCATGCTATATATACCCCACACCCGCTAGAATTATTTATATCAGAATTCGATCCCATTACTGACCACAAATGACTAGTGCGCGCGTCAGGTAACATTGCAGCTACATTTAGCTTTAGGTAGCAGCATTTGTGGCTACAGTGGGTGGCCGGTTTGTGCCCGGCTTAGAGTTGATGGCCACTGTTAAATTCACTCGACGTCAAGTGACGTCTGAACAAGCTCTTGTTCTTTTGAGTGCCAGCATCCATAACAATTGTGTTCACAGACGAGAAAGAACATGCTTTGTTCGTAAATAATTAGGCAATTAAGAGAGTGTGGTAAGATAATTATCAACATCTTTCTACGTCAGATGATCAGGTCCACTTCTTTCACAACGGCTTGTTACAGCGCTCTAGAGAACGGCCATATTCATCAAAACACATTCACAGTCTAATTAGAATGAAAATGTATTCAACGCAAATCGTATCACATTTGCAATTTTCACCTCTCGGCTATCGATTAACTCGTTTCACTAATTACAAATTTCCCATTTAGTCCGTATTCTCAATGAGAACGTACTTATACATAGATAAAGGGAGGCTTTTGGTTAATTGCTCAAAGGGCTATTCGTAATAAAAGCGGCCCCTAATCGCGCTAATAAAGCGCAGGCACACACGAAGCCTGTTACAAGCCGGAAACACCGTAAAAGTGTCAAATCATTAACTGAAATTACTTTTCCGTTTGTACTCGCAGACTGTGGAAGTAATTTTACCGAAAATACAAGACAACTTTAAAATGAAATCAATAACGTGTAATGACCTAAGCTATGGTTGGCATGACCTAAGTTGAACTGTGTCAAGATATCTATAATTCTTAAACGACATTTGATTTCTTAGAAATGTCGTGCTGTTACATGAGGAGCATTTCCCCGAACAGCCTTAATGGTTCGTTTGAATTTAATATTATTGTCATGAAAAGTTGTGGAGTTTTTAAAAGATTTCAAAGCTTTGAATTTGTGTTCCGGAAAAATATTTTGTGGAATATGCATTTGTGATGATAGTACCTGCGCGGGAAGTACCTACATCAATATCCATTAGGCTAGTCGCTGTGCTGTCCGAATAATCGCATTAAAGCTAAATTGATGCGGTCGGCGACGACGTCCGTGTATTGATCAAATTCAAAACACGCGAATGAGGGCACTGAGTAGTTTGTATGCTGCCAATATATGTCAACAGTAGAAAGCCGGTGAGTTGCCATTTAACTGGTTAATTATTGAAGATCTTATTAACTATGCTTTCTGATATCGATAATCGATATGTACCGTAGTATTTTCTTCTACCTTATATCTATAAATTATTGTTCGTTTTCTTTATAATTTACATGTTTGGCAAGCATGAATGCGAATTCCATACGCATGCAATTTTATATTTTCTATAAACTCTCAAGCTCCAAGCGAACGCCGGTGTTCGCACACATATTGTCTTTCTATTGTGTCTCTAATGACGATAATCAACGAATTGAATACTTTTTAGTAATTTAATTCATTTTTTTTCTGAAATACAAACATGAAAAAATTAATCAAAATATCTTCATCAACAACAAAGATATAAAGCTTCAAAGCTGCTAATAAAGATGAGAAGTCCGACATGGGCTTTGTCGTCAATAGGTATTATAGAAAATGGCGTATTGGCAAGACAGACATTTTTGTTTAAAACGCTTATATCTCGATTGCTATTCAACTAAATAGGTTTTTACATTTAGTATTCTATTTTGGTATATTTAATCAGTCTCTATCTTAGGAATTCCGTAACTCTTTACATTACATGCCAGCCTTTCTTTTGACTTGAAACAGGCAGATGTCCGGGTGATTCAAAGGATCCCAGTAAGTACCCACACATTCAAAAGCCTGACAACTCAACAAATAACGTAGGCGTAGCATTATGTACGTAAAAAAAGAAAGAGCAATTTCCAGAAGCTAAAAATATTCATAAAAGATCCGTCTGAAAGCTGGATTTAGTTTATTTAAATACATTCACTTGTGGCTCCGTACCCTTGAATACGGGATGAGCATCAATTAAGCAGCCTCCTCGCCACGGTCCCGCTACGATTATACTATGTAGGACGCAGGGACCCGCGCGAGCGACGCCGCCGGACCAGCCATTACTATATTATTTATGGACTAAACAGTACGAAGTAGCGCAGAAATGGATGTTATTATACTTTTATGAGTGGTGTTAAGCGTGCTTTAAATAAAAAAGTTTAAGTAGGATCATTTTATTGGTGGAGTTGGAGAAAAACACAAGCAGTTACTTACAATACGCTGACAAAAACCTGTTCAATATGAAATGAACAACAGTTAAATTGGAAGAGCTTTTTATACAGTACAACAGGATTGCACGTTTTCGTTAGGGTCACGAATATAGAACCAAACTATAAACAATGCTAATCACATTTAACAACACAAATTAAGATATCGCAATACCAAGTCTTCCGAAATCTCTGACTGAACTTCGTCCGACCTCTCGCTCCTCAAACAGGAGGCACTCCAAACGGCAATTAAAAACTTAAAAAACACTTTCGTGATTTTTTGGATTGGCTTTCCCAATTAAAAAGGATCTTATTAATTTCTTTCTGATTAATTAATTCTTTCGTTGCCTCCAATAACTGCGATGAATATTTAAAACGCAATTGAAATATTATTGCGCCTTTGATTTTATGAACACTCGTTTAAACACCAAAAGAACAAAACGAGCTAAGAGCATTTAATTTCGTTCGTACGTGGAATACTTGATAATGGGTTTTCCATTAATTGCAAATAAATATGAAAGCGTTGTATGGACCGAAGTGTTTGCTAAGCGTTGGTAAATTCGAAATAAAATGTAAATAAATTGGGTAAAGAGCCTGCAATAAACTGGATTTTAGGGACTTGTTAAATTTTAACAGCATTCTGAGGGTTAACGCTCGTAAGTTCGGAGGCTTGGCCGCCTGGCGCCACAACCCACTTTATGTACGGGTATTCCCAGGACGACATTACCACCACCAAATCGAAAACCTTCGCTTATTATTACCCTGTTTTGTACAATAACCGCGATCCGTTCCTCGATCCGTTGAAGGAGAATGTATGAAGGACCAGCCGATGTTTTTTAAACGAGTCGCCATTAGCCTGTCGTGAAATAACATTTGAAATTCAGATTTGTCAGCGTCTATCGCAAGGGGCACATTCAGGGATATGAAATTGATCCGCTTTTGTTGGACATTATCTACGATGGGCTAACTTTTATCTGTTTTATATTGTATATTGTGACCTGTCTGCCTGTCTCTGTAATGGACGTTTAATTACAATTACTCCTCACAAAAATTAAAGAACGAACATTGACGATTCTCGGACTTAATTAAAAAACACTTTTAATATTGTTCTAAAACATCAGAGACCAATTACTGCAGGCACAAGTAATACGATTCATTTTGAATATTAAAATTTACGACAAGTATTATTCAAAGAACGAGATGTATAATCCTCAGACTTAGGAACTTTTAATGAAATATAGAAAAAGGAAGATTGTCATAAATTTTACCGCGAAGTTGAGAGCTAAGGAGGGATGGCGCAGGGAAATTTGTAGCGGAGGCCTACGTCGGCACCGGGGCGGCACCGGCGCGCCGGGACACCGGTGCTCGCTTGTCGCCGAATGAGTTGTGTGCAACGCTCCGCAGACAACACAACCTCGTTTAAATTATTATTGTACATTCCACCAGTTGGAAAAACGTGGACGCTCCTCCAACTTTACTTTTTATCCAGACACTGAAGTGGGAGTCGGGAAACTCTCTTCAACTAATTCGTTACTGAAATAATTTTCCTGTTTCTACTTATTTCTGTTTCCTAATTAAAATTTTTAGTGGTTCTTATACAGATTATTTTTTATACGTCGTAGTTAGACTTTCAAATGTTAACGAAACCTTCGTGATGAGCTGCTGACGCACGGCGAGGCGGGCTGTGCCCAGCGCTCGGGTGACTGACACCTCACTACACCATTAATCACTCGAAGGTAAGCGGCACTCAGGTGACACTCTCTCTTCACTTAATAATTTCGCGTTACACAATTTAGTGTTATAATACCTGGGTTTTATCTACCAATTAATCTGTAGTACCTACACAGCACGTCATGGTTATTAATACGACACACATAAACTTGTTTTATTTGGAAAAATGAAACAACTTCATGTTTAAAAGCCAAAACATTTTCGTTTTAAACATCTCATTCATCATGACATTTTTTTTCTATAATAGTACGTTTCTTTGTATCTACATCTCTGTTTTAGTCCGTGACATTTTATTTTCGCATCCATCATATTCCTTCCCCTTTTGCTCTCAGTAAAAAAGTGAAAAAATAATTGCTTTTGCGGCTTATAATAAATTATCAATGTGATTTCTTTTTATTATTATGCCCGATGAAAGCGTTCGTGCGTGGCGGCACGGGACGCCGCACTGAATAGAATAACATTTCCTGCACCTGCTGGGATGATTTGAATTTAGAACAAATACCGACTACCCACATCTACACAGATTAATGGAGAGCTGTCCGTTCGGATAATCCCGATTTTTGTTTGCCCAACGTGATATGACTACTGTAAACGAATTACGTCTTCTTTGAACATTGACTCAGTTATCTTTAGAATTCGAAAAATTATTGCTCATAATATCTTTTCAGCCTTCGGGATAGAACGTGATTTATCAGTATCAAACGATGAAGTCGCTAAATGGAGATGAATTTCAGCGTATCTTTCACTTCATTATGTTCATGCCTTACGTTATAGATACCTCTTGGTTGTCAAAATTTTGTCATCAAAAATTATGAGGATAATTTTCGTTATCAATGTCGCGCTATTATTCAGCAAAAATGTTATAAAGTCGTTTCGTTTAGTTTACTGTAAAGAGTTAATGAGCTGTTTTCAGTGTATATAATTTTAAGTCAGTGGTGTAGCCCTGTGCCGTCGTCGCTCCCCGTATATGAAAGCAAGTTTAAAAACATTGATAAAATACCCAGATAAGCGTTTTGAGTTTAATATTTTGAAATGTTTTGGGCGAAATCTCGTAAATTTAATAAAGTCAAAGATTTTCCAAACCTAGTTTTGAACACAAACTGAATTAACGGGAACGAAGGCCGTGATAAAAGGGAACTAAATGTTTGTTATAAAGTTATAAATGAAGTCGAAGCTATTGTAAGTGAGCGGGCGAGTCGGCCCAGGCGCGGGTGCGTATTACTCGTCTCGGCATCTGCTGGCGGCGCGCGGCGGCCCAGGGATCGGTTATTCACAGTTCATTAGAGATTCGGAAGGCGACCCGAGCACACGATAACATATCGCTGAATGAACTTTTATCCCCGATTGTTCGTATATTGCTAAAATAAATTGTTGCTAAATTGGTTCGTGCTTCAACATATTTTATTTTTAAAGGTACTTCGGTATTGCAAAAAGTACAAAAGGGTTTTTTCCGTGTTCAAATTAAAATTACCTTTACTTGGGTCTATAGAGACTTCGTACATTGTGCTTATAAATACATGCTCGGAGTTTGACAAAAAATACTTTGTCACAGAATAATAAGAGTATGATTGATAACGTCGAGGGTCTCGACATCGTTTCATTTGCTGATCCTTGTACATAAGTGGATTTGGCATCAAGGATGTCACTAGACACACGATTAAAATAAAAGAAAAGGAAAAATACATTGTATAACACATAAATCATGTATCCGAATCTGCGAAGAAGCCAAACATCGTAAGTACCAGAAGGCAGTGTACATATCCTCGTTTCTGCTATAAATAAACTGTCGCTAACATAAATAGAAGAGCGAATTGAAATTCCACTTCCATAAGATTATATTGCCCGATTCTTATTCGGGAATTTTATGTGTAAAGAAATTGGGAGATAGGAAGCTTTAACAGTGCTGTGAGGAGGGACGTAAGCATTGAATGTAGGTAGATAATAAAATGTAAGACGAATATGGCAGGTGGGCTGGAGATCGGGTTACGGGGTAGGGGAGGGGCACAGGTGGATCGTTAGCGCCGCGTGCGCCCCTCCCTGACCAACAGCACAAGATAGACAGGCCCAGAAGGTCAGCTGACTGAAAACCAACAATGAATGCTCAAATCAGTAGGGACATAAACAAAGGTTTTTTTTTTTATGGTAGGTAAAAATCATCTAATGACGTATCCCTCTCTTGGGCGGAGCGGGAAACAGTGTTAGACTCTTACTGACTAAAGAACCTACCCCGTACCTTCCTTGCCTTATTCCCAGAGCCCCGGTGTAACGCTTTCGCACCAACCCTCAGCTCCGGGAGGCATAAACAAAGGTAGAAATCAAATCATTTATGCGTTTGACATTTGTCTATGTCACCGTAAAATTATAAATAAAGTTACATTATAATTTATCTCGCAAGATTGTAATCTGTAACATACTGCTTACAGTTTAACGCATTATTTTTCGGTAGTATCGAAATGAAACTATACGATAGGCGTTCCACAAAAAATGTGATATCCAATAATGATATGAGGTAAAATAGTGCATGGTCAAACGCGAGCCTGTGATAAAAACGAATGATTCTTGAGATTACCGCGTTCAATCAAAGAAACAATTTAATTTTATAATATTAGTACTGATTATTTTACGAGCGATCTATGTAGGTACTTACTTTATGAGATATCGCAATCTTGGTGATATATTATTTATGCGACCTAATGTAGACGGACTAATATAATGTTGACAACGTTAATAACGCCCACTGCAGGTCTAAACCTGGTTTACTGCTAATAATTTAGTGCTAGATGAGAAATACCTAAGCCCAAAAGATTTTCCTTACCAAATATCAAAAGTAGTGTCATTGTATTGAACAAAGAAAAACTTGAATACGTCGATAAAATGGTTTTCCCGGGCTTTACGCTTGACTCCTGACCACAATGGGGTCCTGATTTAACATCTATTTATTTATTATTTATTTATTTAATCTTCAAGTACAGTAGAGGTACATAGGCGGACTTAATGCAACAAGGCATCCAGAAAGGATAAGTTCAGTAGCATTTACTCTTAGAAAAATCTGCCAATGTATGGATGTTGATACCACGAGACTACTTACCTACCTAACTATACAGTGGTTAGTTTTATAGTATCATGTCTTATTAGTATTTTTGTATAGGATGCGGGTATCGAATCTACTTTTCGATTCTTTATGGGTATTAATTTCATAATCAAGACGATACGTCATCAATTATAACATCATATATATTACAAAAAACTTTCAACTCTTTAGTAAAAATAGAGGAAAGACCTAATTATTTCACTGGAACTTAATTTAATTAGCTTTTATAGTGAGTAAAGTAGCGTCATTTATCATGGGCTACTGTTTAAGATGTTATTAATAAATATTTTCTCACTCACCTGCTTTAGAACGTGCAAACATTTAGTTGAGTTTGAGGTCCATGGCTTTAAAGTCATGTCATAAGACAAGATTCGACTCAGGATGTACAGTAAGTGTAATCGCAAAACGAATGCGATAAACTTAATTCGACCAAAAACATTAAAGTATTTATTAGAAAGTAAGTAAATTATTTTTTATATATTTTATTTTACAGCACACAATGTGAAAGGGGCAATCGTCGAAAAAACCAATGTACAATGGGCGGTGTTATCGCAGAGGGGAATCAAAAAACCTTTGGATGAACTGAACGGACGGAGATAGATTTGGGGCCGTCGATGTAAAAAAATAATAAGTAAATGAAACAAATAATATAAAGCACCTACATATTCTTATTACTAATGTAAACAGGTATTTAGTGTTTTATACTGTACTCCATTTCTTTTCTAACTAATAAAATTGAACATAAAATTGAGAAGGGAGAAAAAATACTCGGCTAATTTTTTATCGTTTTAATCCCGTGGAGGGTTGATCCGGGATTCTAACAATTCTAAATTAAAAAATAAAGTACTGGATACGATGACCTGTAAGTAGTTAATACGCAACGACCGACAACTACCTACAAGTCACAGGACTCACTCAGTTGACGTTTACTTAAAGGAAATAACTTTGTACATGCGTAAAATAATTCGAGTTTAAAAAAAAAGCTTTATTTTTTAATTTTATCTTTACAAAGCTACAGTGTTTTATGTATCGGATCGACTCTCCACAGGATTAAACGAAAATTTAGCCATGTAGACACAGTGTAAGGTAATGCTCTTTTGCATTTTTTATACGGTAGCATTTGAATTCGCCGCTTATCTAGAAGATAACTACCGTAGTACTAATAATAACTAGTGGAATGCACAAGCATTCCACTAGTTAAAAACAAAAATATATACCCAAACCAGAAACCGATAAAAAACCCTATTGCAAAAATTACCAAAGCGTTCTTATGCAGTTGATGAAACGTATTTTAGTTCAATCTATAAAAATATAATATTAAAACTATAGACCGATCTTCGCAGCATTCGCTCGTCACATTCAAACACAAATTCGAAAAACATAAACGTCCTTCTGGCGCAAGCAGATAAAAAGTGAACAGAAACACAACGTAATTGTATCAAGAAGCCTATTCACTCAGTATGATTCCGTGGCTCCAATTATTCTATGGTCAATATGACGAACGAAAACAAAAGCTTTCCGCCCATTGTGTGGAGCCGGCCTTCTGTAGCTCGCTATCTACAACCGCCACAGTCCACGCTTCACTCTGATTTCATCATCCCCTGTTTCTTACCCACATTCCGTTTTGAATATGTGCCCATTATTGTAACATATGAAGGTACACAAAAGGCTTACGCGCCTAAGTTAAGCCTCTAGATTTTAATCAAGGTTTTGGATTGTGGAGAGCGGAGTAATTACAGATGTGTGTATGTATTATACTAATGGAGTGAGTTGCTCGTACCTACATCTCATTATACGTGTTCAAGTACATGTTGTAGTGGTCTGTTCATTTCAGGAATATTAGAACCGCAGTAGACTACTTTACCAATTACTTTAGTAGATCATGTAAATTAAAGTCCTTTCCGAAGCATATAATAGAGCTTTTCACAGTGATTCTGCTGGTACCAACGTATATTATTAAATTATCACGATATAGGCGGACCCGTACACCAGCCAGCATTCATCTCAGCTGGTTAGTGAGGAAATTATAACACTGATAATTATTTTAAATACTACCTCTCATTGTAAATGATAGCCTTAAATTAAAGCGATCCCGGCGGAACTTACTGCGGAGGTATCATTATCTTCCGCAGAAAATGTTCGATAACAAAATCTTTAAGGTTCAACTTTCGGATTTCCACCAATCTCGATACACTGATTCAGTTAAGCTCGCGATACAATATTGTTTTTCACATTTTCGACGTTTGTGCACCGAACAAGGCCTCAAAGGAAACTCGTAATTAAGTTGACTCGAGTTCCTTCAATACGACCGGCAACTTAACGATATTAGCCTTCGGAGCGGTTACTGAGCAAAATATTAGTCCGGATATATCCAACCAACTGCTATCTACACAAATAATCTTCACTGTCTGTAACGTATGAAGAGTGGTTTGGTAAAGTAATTCTCGATTTACGTAACTAAAACTTGAATCATAACTTTCTATGTCATTGTAAACATTGTAAGAGAATTCTCGACGCGTCGTAACGTAGCTAAGACGATCTAAACGCCACTTTTTATGCTAAGAAGGGGAAGCGGTCGGTAATCTGCGGTAAGTGCGGCAGGTGCTACGCGAGCGCTACGAGCTACGAGTGTGCTACGAGTCTACGCCGCTACGGTGCTACGCGCTATGACACGCCCGTAGTACAATGAACCATTCTAACGTTGTTTGAGGCTTAACAAAGATGTATTGGAATATATCGTGTAGACACATACTTAAATGAGATATATATGTATTAACAACAAAAATTTACTAGTCCATATAGTAAGAGTTACAATCTGCATTAAAAAGTAAGATTAGATTTATTTTGATTTGGAAATGAGGACCCAAATAGTCAGTAACACAGCACATTATTATTACTTAGAGTAACTGGGTACATATAAGAAATTACAATATGTCTGCGGCATAAAAGGATTCCTGGAAATATTCACATGAATGAAGCCTTTATTATGAAACTCTTTTTACTGAATACATTAAAAGAACATTTTCGCAATATCCAAGAATATGACTAGTTTATTACTACTTTAACACTGTTTACTCTCTAAAAGCACACTAAAAGGAGAACGGTAGCCTCGCTTTTCTTTAAGTATTTTTTAACTGCGAAATAATTTACTTCCTGTCTCCGAAACTGCATTTTCGTTCTTTGTGAAGGTATCGTTAAAGATAGTTATTTTATGGTACAGTCAACCGCGGGACTGTGTAGTTATACTTAAAATGTTTGTTCCAGCAACGTCTTTGTACAGTTTGTTTTTAACACACGTCCAATAAAAATATGTCATTATTTGCACCCCGTCTCATAACGCCATAGTAAATTCTACGAATATAATTCTTTGAACCGAGACCGCCGCAACAGTTGCTAATATCAAATATCTAGAGCAGCGTGTAGAGCAGAACGTATCAACGAACGGGGCTCCAGTCCGATTTCTGAAATGAAGGTCCGACACCGGTATTAAAGCTAAGAAGAAATGGGGCGGGTCGTTTAGTCAGTAAGAGCCTGACACTGTTTCCAATTCCACCCAAGGGCGGGATTTGTCACAAGATGATTTATTCCACAATAAAAAAAGAAAAAAACATATCAACGTATGTCCATTTTGCATTAAGAAATATTCTGTCATAACCTCACAAGAGGAGGCCTTTGCCCAGCCGTGGAATACAATTAAAAAAAACCTCACGATAGAAAAACTGCCCTTACCATAATGCTAAATAGAGAGCCATCTCTAACTTATCTACACTAATATAATAAAGAGGTAAAGTTTGTTTTTTTGTTTTTTTGGTTTGTAGGGGGTAATCTCTGGAACTACTGGTCCGATTGGAAAAAAATTAGCAACAATTGAAAGCTGCTTTACTCCTGAGTGACATAGGCTATATTTTATGTACGCGGGCGAAGCCGCTGACAAAAGCTAGTTTACTATATTTGCCAAAACATAACAAATAAGTTCTAAACCAACGTGTTCTATTGTCGACTACATCATCACTTACCATCAGATAAGATAGTAGTCAAGCGTGAACCTATTATTAATTAAAACATAATAATAACACTTCACACGACTACAAAGGTGAAAGTTTGTTTGAATGTATCACGTATTATTTATTATGTTAAAAAAAATAATATGAAAAAATATTTTATTAATTATCAAAGTTGATTCAACAAATGTTTGTTTGTTCAATGGTGGTATTGTGGGTGTATTTGTCTGTGTGTGTGGGTGTGTCAGTGACTATGTTTGTGTGTGTGTTTGTTAATCCTTCACGCAAGCACGTCTAATCGGATTTAGACAATATTTGAGACATGGGTTGGCTATAACTAGAAATAGCATTTAGAGTATTATAGTATAGAATAGAATATTTATTGGCGCAAAAAGTGCATATTACGTTGATTAGAGTGGGGTTGATGCGAAAGCGGAACACCGGGGCCTTTTTTTTATGGTAGGTAAAAGTCATCGAATGAAGAATTCCACTCTTGGGTGGAGCGGGAAACAGTGTCAGACTCTTACTAACTAAATAACCTACCCCGTACCTTCCTTGCCTTATTCCCAGAACCCCAGTGTAACGCTTTCGCATCAACCCTCAGCTCCGGGAGGCTTCGACCCTATAGGGCCCCTACGGTTTGCTGACAACTGCTTGAGGCGCACGGGAACGGAGCGCGCCGTCGACGACCTGGGCTCGGTCTGGACTGCTACCAGACAATCGGACGGCGAGCTACCCATTGCTCGCCGTCCGCAAGCCAGTGTCTACGGTGGCCGGATATCGGCGATATCGCGGCGGCGACGGCTACGGCGAGTGCGTCGCTGCCTTTGCCTTATGCGGTCAGCCTACCAGGGCCTTGGAACTAAGGCAAGAAGGAACGGTGGGTCTTTTAGTCAGTAGAAGTCTGCCACTATCTCCCGCTCAGCCCAAGGGCGGGATTCGTCATTCGATGATTTTTCCCACCATAAAAAACGGTGATTAGTGTTCTATACTAACTACCTTAACTAAGGCATTGCACACTGTTACAAAAATAATAAGTTTATCATGTCAAAATGAAATAAATTAATTATATGTCAACAACACAAAGAAAAATAAATTCAAAATGTCAGATGATTATTATCGGTCAAAAATTCGCTAATTGTGTAATTAGATTTGTTCATTAATAATTCAGACAATTTCTTTTTGACAAGTTTTTTCCCAGAAGTATGTCCCTTTCAGTCATTTTCGTACCTTAGGCGGACGAAGCCGCGTTGCGAGTTTATACTAGTAAACATTGTCTATCTATAAATTAAAATTACCAGTAATATTGTAAACTAGTGCTTAATTGCGAATATACTTGTTCTTTCTGTAGTCCTTAGTATTCCAAAAACACATTATTTATTTATTTATTTTAAACTTTATTGCACACCAAAATGAGGACAGGATATACAAATATAAAAACTAAGTGTACAATGGGCGGTCTTATCGCACAGGGCAATCTCTGACAGACAACCTTAGGATGGACTAAAATGAAAGGAGATAGATTATTAAAAACAATCCAGCATCTCAAATTGTGATTACGGAACATACAGAAGAGCACGTCACTTGCATCTTTATTCAATTGGTTACATACCAGAAATATAGATAATAATGTAATTTGCTACCGGTTTCCAACGAAGTTGTGGACTGCGCGTAACCAATAGCAACGACGGCCATTGTTGTTCAACTTATTTGCCGAGTAATTTACTTTTAGGCAAGCGTGTTCCATTGTTGGCCACATCATAGCTTACGATCAGGTGAGATGGTAGTTAACCTTTCGAGGGCCGTAATTGGAGACATAATAGAAAGACAATAAGTATGCGAACTCCTATGTTCGCTATGGGCTCAAAAATTTAAGCGCGAGCCTAAGCACGATTAAAAAAAAATTAACAATACCTCAGATGTTCGGTTGACCGTAACAAGGAAAACGGAAATACCACAGTGTAGGTATAACCCCATCAATTCAGTGCTAAGCGCTGTGATTATAACAGTGTTCCCGCAAGATCCTTCATTATGACTATATGTGTGTGAGCCGGGCTTATGAGGGTGTGTGTGTGCATAATGAACGATTTCCACCTGAACGTGATATTTCATGAGCAACCCGACACAATGGCGGCCGTTTATGACAGACTTGTTTGATAATACGAGTGCAGAGATCGTGTACGAACATCAATGTATCTAATGATCTGAGATATCATCATCACCAACACCAGCTTTTTTAATGTTCCCACTGCTGAGACACAGGCCTCCTCTCGAAGAGAGGGAACGAGCCATCCACCACGTGGGCCCAGTGTGGATAGGTGAATGTCACGTGTCATCGAATTTTTGGTTCTAGGAACTACCGGTTTCCTCACGATGTTTTCCTTCATCGTTGTGAGAGCGGTGGTGAAATATGTAAAACATTAATTAAATCTTGGCAAATATTGCTACATTTTAAAACATACAATTGGAAAAAATAATATAATGGTTGAAAAGTCCCATTGGAGCGAAGAAAGAGAAGATACATAAGTAAACATATAGTTTGATTCCCGAATCGAATCTCGAAGATTTTTCCAAATCGCAAAGAAAATATTATTTTGTGTACCTACCACAAAATGGTTTTCAGATTTTTCTCTTTATTTATACTATCAGACCTTGCTTCTTGACGAATTTCAGTATTCAGCGTCAACGGGAAGTTCCTTTAAAGGTTTTGTTTTGAAAATACGCGCTAATCGGCTCTAATATTTCTATATATGTGTATAAATGACATTAACCGAAATATTTACTTGTTATTGCCCTAAGGGGTAGCAGACCTGAGTATACAATAATAATTTCTATTTATTACCTCCATGTAATCCTAAGAAAAAGGTATTCACCAATGGACAGACCGACAGCAAAGTGATCCTATAAAGGTTTCGTTTTTGCTGACTAAGGTACAATACAACAAACAAATACAGCTCACAATTATAAGCACTGCTCATACATAGTGGTGTGTCTGAACGTGGCCCTTCCAATGTATACTAACTGTTCCTTGGGCTTATCAAAACAATTTCTCAAAGTACTAATATATTTATAGTCATAGGCTGTGCTTTTTTTTTGGAATTTAGTATGAAAGCAAAGATGAAACAGGAGTGGCTTTTAGTCCGTAAAAGTCAGACACGCCCTCTCGTCAAGCCGAGGGTTGGTGCGAAAGCGTTATACCGAGGCTCTGGGAATGAGGCAAGGGAGGAACGGGGTAGGATCTTTAGTCAGTAAGAGTCTGACACTGTTTCCCGCTTCGCCCAAGAGCGGGACTCGTCATTGGATGATTTTTACCTACCATAAAAAAAACCCAAGAGCGGGTAAATTCTTTGGATGATTTCCCAACTAACTAAAAAAACTAATAAACAAAGCTTTGTGAAATGCACGTCCATCGCCTCTGAGTCTGAATATGTATTATAATCAAGTTGCACAATTGAAGACATGAGACTGAAAATTATTCTCCTCGTAGCTTTGTTAGTGAGAAATCCTTTATGCACAGCATGATGATATCACAGCGTTAAATGTGCCATAAAATGAGCACTATCAGACAACAATCGATTCATTATACCAAGGAATTTTAATAATCGACTCACATCAAATATGCAAGTACGCATATTTCAAGTAATAATTGAAATTACTTACATAAAGAGAGGCAATTCTTATTTTATATTATAACTAGTGACCCGCCCCAGCTTCGCACGGGTACTGATATTGAATATATTATGCATGTATTATACACATAAACCTTTCTCTTGAATCACTCTATCTTTTAAAAAAAAAACTGCATCAAAATCCGTTGCGCACTTTTAAAGATCTAAGCATTCATAGGGACAGCGGGAAGCGATTTTATTTTATACTAAGTATGTAATGATAAAAAAATATTAAATAGAGAAAATATAAGGTTGCAGGGTGTGGGTAGTACTAAAACATTTCATATACAAAAATAAAATTTTAAACAATATTCCATTACCACTGTTTCTCCATTCCAATGTTAATTCCGAACATGACACAAATGATGGTGTAACCACCATAATTATTTCCGTAATTTAATTCATTCATCATCACCTTTTAAACAAAGAAAAAGGAAACCGTAAAGGACCCTTGCGTGAATAATAAATTCAAAATTACTAATTACCTTTGTATGTGGGTGGGTACGACACCGGGTGGCAGATTGACCCGTCATGCTCAACACTAACTTACTCAAGGAGGCGTAAATTGCCTCGTATGACAAATATTTAATGATTAGAGTACGGACTGCTACTATTTGGGACACATAATTACCTAAGCGACAATTTAATCGTGCCTCTATTGTGTGTGACAACGCCCAAATAATGTAGTCATACTTTAGCGAACATATGTATTCATTGTTCGCAGCGACCAACTGTAGTACGACCGAAATCAATGATGCGGTCACCCACTAATGCCCCATTAAATATCCCCGTTTACATCGGAACAAAAGCATAAGTGATGATGTATGTATTACTAATCTACGTGTGCAAACAAAGCCCTTATCCCTTAACTTTCCTAATCTGTATTATTGCATGAAAACCGTAATAACGGATGGCATACGTCCTCGGAACTACAAAAAATAAACTTTAGGAAACGATCAGTTTTCATGACGTTAGGGTTTTCTGAAATACGAACTATAAATGGATGAAAAGGGATGACATATTTTTATGAAATATTACTACACACGTGCAAAATGCCTAATCGAAAATATAGGGTGTTTCCACCATTAATCAAGAGTCCCTTTTTTTAGGAAATCATCCAATAACTTCTCTGGCTCTGGGTACAGCGAGAGCGAGTGTCAGACTTTTGTTGACTAACTAAAACTTGCCTGTGACCCTTCAGTAGCCCTTAAAAGAGTCCCATTATACATAACTATGTTCATAATTCACCTTTTGAACATTTAGGTCTAATGTAGATACCGTATTGTTCACAAGCAGTGATAAGAATTGCTATCCACGTAAAACGAGATAAGATTTACGGAGAACAAACCATCTAATCTCCGCAACTCTTGTATTTACACAAGTTTCAAGCTACGACTTACAAATATAAAATGAAAATCTTCCACAATACATTCTGAACAAACAACTTGAGCAAGTCTGAATAAAGGAAACAACGATACATCTATAGAGATCGTAACAAACCTCAAGCCCTCCAACTTTGCCCACAATATTCAAGATCCCTCGAACATTGCCGTCTGATAAAAATATCTGAACAAATATTAATTTCTCTATGATAAAAAGGGTAGAGGAACAATGTATTCGGGCGGGAAGCCGCACTGAAAATCGATACATGTTGAATATGTGTAAAGAACATCTTTGCGGAAGCTACATTATTTACGAACACATACCTATTAAACGAGAACTCATTCGTAAGTTCTCAAGAGTTGAGCATTACCTATTCACTATGCGGGAACTAGGTTACATGTGGATCAAACAACATTATCATACATTTACAAAGGTACGTTTAGCTTTGGATCCAATTAGCAGGTACTGAAACTCATTGACAAGATCTGCAAACGTAAGCTTTCTGTCACAATGAAAACGCGCGGTAACTCAGCCTCCGGTACCTCGTACATAAAAGAGAATCATGCACCTGTGACGGGTCGCAGCTCGTAAAACCAGGAACTCGTTACTTGATCGACGTGAAGGAGAGGTCTATGAGCTCGCACTTGATAGCTTTTGTATGCCGACAAAAGATAGAAAAACATTACCCTCTTTCCGTGACGGCGGATAAAAAAATCCGATACAAATGTGATAAAATATTACGACAGAACTAAATAGACGTTCACTCCAGCTGCTGTTATATATCTTTGGAATAGTCAATTTACTAAAATACTAATATTTTATACACCTCAACCCTTCTCATGTATCACTTTATCTATTGGTAAAAATCGCATGAAAATCCGATGCGGTGTGGTTTTTGACTAATCTTTCCTTAAATCACTCTGTCTATTAGTTAAAACTGCATCAAAACCGGTTAAGTATTTTTTGAGTAAATAAAGAATAGACGCGATATTAAACTTATTGTAATAATATAATTTTAATTTGAGAGGATAAGCATTCTTTAAAGAATAAACTAGGCGTTGGCACTGACTTGTAATTCTACTCTGACAATATCTATCCTCGAATGTTTTGTGTTTAGAAGCGCTGAACGCACTTGGGTTACTTTACGAGTGGTTTTCGGCTAATAAAACTAGATATTGCGCCGACGTAAATGTAGACTAGCTCTGTAAGTACACGGAGTATGTCATTAGGCCAACGGTCCTTGTTTTAGTAGGGAGGCGCTACGACATCGTCACCTTCCACCTTGTTCTCCGTCCTCATCGGACATGGCCAGTTTGGGAGGTTCCTAGTTCAGATTTAGGTGAAAGAAACAGCGGAGGACACGGTGGAGCTTATGGTGAAGTCTGGCTTGCTAGGAGCACCGCTGTGCCGACGCGGCTGGACAGGCGGCAGCAATCTCTCGCACTTAGCCCTGGTTAAGGACATGGTTTGGAGCGAAAGGGAATGGAAAGGGTCGCCTTCCTGTTAGATGTCCGTTTTATAAAGACCGAGCCTCATATGCCACTGTTTTCTGTGCTAACGGTGTTAATCTATATTTAATTATTGCGCCCGCAATTGTATCCAACTATAAATATTATGTTGCTAATGTAAACAGTTGTTAGTTAACCCGAACAAAATAAAATATATGGATTGATGTATATACTCCTATGTCGTGGGTCCGTAACGTTTAAACCCACATGCCCAAGACACCTAGATTCTAGAACAACTATTTGTAGTAACTTAAATTAGAAACATAATAATAGAAAGCATTCAAAGAATTAATTTGTCCATTCGTAATTGAGAAAAAACTGATACGAATCATTACTGTGAACAGAAAATATTCGTATAAAAGCTCCGTATTTCAGGGAAAGCTATAAATAGATTTATTGGAAAGAATTATCTGTGAGTAGTTTGTCAGAGCGAAAATTAAATAACATCGATTTACAGGGAACTGTGTTGGAGAGTGTTACGAGGAAAAATATAAATAAATGGAACAATATTTCGAAGAACTTCACGTATGTCTTTTAGTACCAATAAGTACTTTTGTATAACATAAAAACAAATTGAATTCCTATAAGATGTACTAGTCTATATACAATTATACATGTTGACTTTTAGGTAAAATTATTTATGAACCACAATCACCATCATCATCATCAGCCTTTTTAATGTTCCCACTGCAGGGACACAGGTCTCCTCTCTCTAGGAGAGGGAATGGGCCATGAACAACCACGCGGGCCCAGTGCGGATTGGTGGATGTCACATGTCTTCGAATTTTTGGTTCTAGGACATGCCGGTTTCCTCACGATGTTTTCCTTCACCGTTTTGAGAGCAGTGGTGATGAACAAATTACACAAAGTAATGTGCCTGGCTGGGTTTGAACCCGTGACCTACAGCTCGTAAGTCGGGGCCTTTACCACTCGGCCACCACTGCTCTGAACCACAATACTTACATAATATAGAAGTGGGAGGAAAACGCTGCGGTTGCCTGCATTTTGTTTTTCTGTTTTATATTTTTCTGAATGTCCAACCAAATCTTAAAAAATTCATATTTCAGACTCGGTCTGGAATATACTTATAGTACAAGTTGTTCAGTTGACCTCTGAAACATCTGCTATATTAATTTATATTAAGTAATAAAAAGTCGAACTGTACGAGTAAGTATAGCTCCTGCCAGAGGCTTCGTCCGCGTGAAACTAGAAACTTACCCCAAGGGAATATATTTTCGAAAAAAGAAAATATCCTATGTGCTAATTAAAGACTACGAGAGATCTACTCGTGTTACAAAGTTCATGTAAATCTGTTCAGCAGTTTCAGTGTGAAGGATTAAGAAATATAAAAATATACACACTACACTTATAAGCTTTCCTCTTTATATCATTAGTGGAGAATAGGCTTCCATGGCTTGAATACAAAATACTACAGACACCCTGTGACATTCTCTCTTGTCCTAAGTTATCGTACACTCGCCGACATATTCATATATTATGTGCGACGTAAGAACGTGTTAAGGACACGGTTTACCGCTGAAATTCCTGTAAGCAAAGTCTGGTACGGTTACCGAGAAAAAAAACAGTTGAAAATTGTACTCTGTTTATCTTACGGAAAGTATTTACTACTAGATGCAGCGCGCAGCACCGCCCCTTCAAAGTACTTAGGTACCAATTTTAAGAGACGATTCCCATACAAAGGTACCATTTCTTGACTGTTTTCCTTACAGTACAAATGAAAGTTTAGCTTGTACATTTCTTTTCAAACATCCACTTAAAAAATCTAAATCGGTGAGTTCTAGCGGGACTAACGAACGGTAATTATCTATTTTATTTGAATAAAAACGAATTTTATGAACATGTTAGACACACTGAAACTTTAGAAGGGATTTGAGTGAAATTTCACAAGCAATATAAAAAAAAATAGGTCATCCATCATTTGAAAGTGAAGAAGAAACACAAAACTTTCATTTTCATTATACGAATGTGATAATAGGTAGGTGTATCGGTAAAGTAAGTGTACCTAAGATCCGTCAGGATTACTGTTTCGTACTATATTCCAAAGCTTTGAAGCTCAGGGTTTTTGTTACATCAAACAGCTCGTTCCTAATCAAATGCACAAAGAGGAAAAACACGACCTAAATAGTTAATCCTATTAGGCGACACAAGTGCACATCTTGGACGGAGCGGCCGCCTGCCCTATAAAGATACTTGTTGCCATTAGTCCGAGTGGACGAGAGACTGAAATGAAACACTCTTTAAATAAAAGATGACTCGCAAGAAGTATCAAGACGCCGCCAAACGCCGAGCCGGTAATGGCCGCCCTCAAACCGCCACATTTAGCCGAACTTGCCTCTGAATATTTAACATCGGTTTCTTCATTTAGCAATAACATTATTCTTAATTATCGCATCTGACATTGACCTTTCTACACCGCTTCGGAATGTACGAACAAAGTGCTGAGACAGTTAAAAGCTTTGGGTCAACCGCATATTAGGTCACCCATAAACGGCAGAAGGGTTGTGCTTTTGAAAATATTTGGAAGGGCAGTATCAACAGTCCCTTCACACCCGTTACGAACACGTGGAGTCAAACCATTTTCGCTTTTAAGGTTAGAGTAATGCAGACGCAGCAAAAGCTTGACATTGTGACCCATCTCACATCTTTGACACGATATGTACCGTACCAGGTTGAGTAAGGTAATATTCTCTCGGTAAATACACAAGAGACGAAGGCGGGGTACGTCCCTTTGTCATTTGCATATCAATCAATACTTAGCTCATCATAAAAGGTAAGTATATCAACGACGAAGGCGCACCATTCTGAAATCGATTCTTTGTACCTACCCTATATCTTTGTGCGGTAGCAAAAAATTATGTTGTCCCACAAAGGAAAAATAGCTCAGCCAGACGCGACAAACGTGACTATGACAAATGATATCTTTAAATTGATGTCGTGACGTGGAAACGGCAGCTTTTATGTACAAGTAATAACATGAAATAATAAACTTTCGCCCCAAACTAAATAAACAAAGTTAGCGTGGTTCGTAAAATGTTCAACAGTGTTGCAGTTTTGTTAATAATGCACTACGAATACTCGCTGCGCAAAACTTTGTACAACTTACAAAATTCCAGCCAGCGTTAACTAAGTTACAAAAACTTGAAGAATAGGTATCATATAAAAGTGATGGATGTAACACGGCGGGTGCAGGCTGCAGCGTGACGTCACGCGGCGGTCACTGGGCGACGGAATATTTATAATGTGAACGGATGCTAAAAGGAAGGCACGGCCATGACCGACTTGTGCGACCGATATCCATGCTCCCCTGCGTCTGCCACTACAAACACCTCAACACTATTTCGATCATATTCGATTCTAGTAGATATGTAAAAATATATTCATTAAAATATTGAACTTAACGTTAATCATAAAACCTTTTAGGTGCTCTCGTGTAATTAAAACCCGGGTAACAGACAAAATATTAATTGATACTCGACTATAATTGAAACAACTAATAGAGAGGGGCTCCTCTCACAGACCGCCACAATGAACGACAACGGGGATATTGTCATAACAATCACAATAACAGGCGACTTAATGACCTCACTGCGAAATTATTATAGTCCCGAGTGGTTAGTGGTGGTATACGAGACTCGGATTATATTAAACACCATGAACAATGACAATAAAATGTGATAATAAGCAGAGAATCGTGAGGAAAGTTAATTTTCCTTTTAAAGTTCATAACTTCTGTATATTGCACTGGATAATGGAGCACTTCCATTACGATATTTTTATTATCACGTAATCGCCTGTGGGCTAGCATAGAATATGTTTATGGGTTCCAGTTGCCGGCGCCATTACGTGCTTCAATAGCCACGGATACAATATGTCCGTACAATCATAAAATGAAAATAATTATACACAAGCTGAGGAAAAGCTTCGCATCGCTCTTGTAATTTCAGCGTGTAAAACAGAAGCATTCATAAATCATGTAGGCATTCATTTGTTTTGTGGCTTTTTACTCACGGAGGTTTAAAATATTAAAAATCCATCAACACGGCTCATCCATTTATCAATCTACGTATTACAGGATCACTATATCGAGAATTTCAAAGTATCGGATCAAATTGACGCCAAATTCATGGCGTGGCGTAATCTCCGGTAAAGCTTGATTCCATTTGAGATGTCAATAATGTCTTAAACTAATTAGGTACCTACTTGTGTCGACATTTCTGCCAGTAAAAGTTAATACTATCTGTGTTATTTACAAATAGATCAATATTTTGGGAATAGTTTTTTGGTTCCTTGTGCTTATAAAACAGTCGTGTTGAGTTTTATTTCGCAATACGAGTATTCGCGGATCGGTATATCCAGCACGAAACCCGTAGTTGTCACTAGTTTTTTCAGTTGTCACTCTCAACTCGGATCCGGCGAGCATGAAAGTCATTTCGGAATGAATTTACCTTTTCGCTAGCAATTGTAGTTTTGACAAACAATCGACTATTGAAAACCAGTCATTTGTGAAACATATACAATATACTGAACGAGCTTCAAAGAGCTGTCAACCTTGTTTTAGCGGAACGCAATTTTCAAAGCTGAACAAAAGCACTGTTTCGAACAACCGGCAATACCTAAGTACCAACTTAGTTCACTCATTCGACATGGAGCCATGACATGCAACTTTAAATCGCGTTTACTTTCAGTTTAAACTTATACTAGGCGTTGAATTGTGTCAAGGATTTATATTTCTTAGTACTTTTAATATCAGAAGCAAGGTATTTCATAAAATAGTACTTATAATTTCCAGGTTTTAATAAAGTGGAGATACCTTGACCTAGTATTCCCGCTGCCACCCAAAGAGAGGCTGACTGAATATTGCGAGAACAGAAAATATGAGAGCCAATTGAGTGCGGACGTTGAATACCAGGAATACCTGCAGGGCGCGTCGATCCGCCGATGAATACGCCCCTCACTGTTCCTTTGCCTTTTAAAAAGTCGATACGGGAATATGTCACAAGAATAGGCTGTGCCTTCCATTACTTACCTGCCAACTACGACCCAACGAAGGTAATATTCCTTGCAGATATTATCAGGCTCTTTTCACAATAGCTAAAGTGAAAATAAAGAGGTAAATAACTACTGAATAACCATTCAGTATTCAGTAAAGATCAGACCGAATAATATTTTACGATGTTATATCACAGAGGATATGCTATCGAGGGACAGTGCTCAGTGTGTTCACGTAACTGATAATATATTTACGAGTTGCGCTGTTGTGTCTAGTAATTCCTTTATCTTGGACATGACATTGCCTCTAGTCAGCGCAAAAACTAAGTATCTGCGCGGTAGTCTGTGTATTTAGAGAATTATGTCTTGCGTGACTTATTGGTAATTTCGGCGACGCATCATCTAAGATAATTATCTCAATATCATTATTATTCTGCAAGTCATCGGTTATAATTAGTAATAAGTATATTATTATTATATATTTATACACGAAAGATATCGAAACCAAACTTAAACAAGTTATATTCCAATATTTAATATGAGTTTAATTTAATTTAATTTACTTGAATCTTACTATCTAAAATAAACAGTTATCAAAACCCATTAAACTACACTATCTGTAACTTAATATCATCAAGAATCAATACTTTAGTTGCTTAATGAACACAATGGTGGCCATAAAGTGACATTACCTTTATTTCGGGTAAAACTAGAAAAGCCAGAGTACACTCAGAGGTCTAATACCTCTAATAGAACCAAGACACGATTCTGGTTGGATACTTGGATAATTGGGCTTTACCTTTTTTTCGGTGGAAAATCATTTCCTTGCTCCCCTTCCTGGTTGGCGCAAGAAGAAGTGTCAGACTTTTACTGAATAAACCCATGTGTGTCCGCGGCCCTAGATGCAAAGAGCGAATGAAGGAAATTCGCTCTTTGCATTTTAGGGCCGCGGCGGAAAGTTCCGAACCATCCCAGAACCCTGATATGCACGCGATCCCTGGCAATTCTGCTGACAGCTCTTTGAGGTACGTGCAGTCGACCCAGTTCTGTCCCCTATTGAAGGATAGACTATCCATAGATGACCATCCGCAAGCTCATACCTATGGTGGTGTCTTTCCCCGTGGCTAACACGCATAGTACAAAAATTTCTCAACTACGTCAAAAAAAAAAACCATAAAAAAATCAGGCAAAGGCAACGACGTTCACGTTGCAGACGCCGTAACCGCGTCTCCGATTCCGATTTCCAACCACCGTAGGCGCGGGCTTGCGGACGGCGAGCAATGGATAACCCACCGACTAGTCGTCTGGTAAGGCCAGACCAAGCCCAAGATGTCGACGGCGCGCACTGTTTCCGCGCGCCTCAAGAAGTTGTCAGCAAACTGTGGGGGCCCAGCGGGGTCGAAGTCTCCAGGGTCCAAGGGTCGATGCGAAAGCGTATTACCAGGGCCATGGGATTAAGGCAAGGAAGGAACGGGGTAGGTTGTTAAGTCAGCAAGAGTTTGACACTGTTTCCCGCTCCGCCCAAGGACGGGATTCATCATTGGATGATTTTTACCTACCATAAAAAAAGAACTGTGCCTAGTATAAAACGCGTCCCTGTTATGGACGGCATGCTACTGGCACTTTAGTTTAACTAATATAGTTTTGAATAGAAGCATCCCGTCAAAACCCGACCATAATTTAGAAGTTAAATATAATATACAGCTAACGACCAAAAGCTCTATTTGAATTATTATTTTATTCAAACGACCATTACGACGCGACAAACTAAGCCAGTCAAGCAATTCATCCAGAAATAGTTATTATTTGAAAAGCTTATTTATGATTGTAATATGTAACTTACATTAGAACAGTTGCCCAAAATAAATCCCTATTGAAATAGGAACATAAAGCATGTGCGACTCAATTACACCGCGTCTGTAACTCGTGTTGGGTTCTGTTCTTTACATTTTCACGTTATGAACTGGGAAAAAGTGGCATCAGGCGGGGTCAACCGGGCGTCAGGTTTTAATGACGAGAGCACGTGTACTTCATGCATTTGCATAATTTGTAAAGTCACTCACTAATTTACCCTGGCCGACGACGGCTGCCAGCTTGACAAGGCACTGAATACATTCCGCACATTTTTTCATAATTCATTCGTGATCTACAAGCGCGGTGAAGGAGCCTCATTCGTCGGCCATTATGCGCACTGAGATAAAAGACACATTAACATGTTTATTTTAAAATCAATAAGCTTTTACTGTAAACCCTTTTTCGCCGAATGCAGACAGCCGCATTTTCAACGTGAAATATTGTTTCATGATTTCAAATTGGATTCTGCAAACTCGACGAAGCCTATTCGACGAAAAGTTCATTAAAATGCCATGTAAAAGCAATATTTACGAATAAATACACCACATGACTGAATTATTCGAATCAAACCTGTGTTCGAAAAAATTCGTTTTTCAAACAACAAAAAAACGATAGGTTGATGCGTTCATTGATAACATATTCGGTATGGTTGCAATGGTTCCGTATTAAATAAATGCCACTGAATATTAGGTATCGGGAAACAATCAATTCCATTGAAGTTTATTCCTATATTTATGACTAGATTTTTCCTATCTCGCATGGCTTCCGCGATTGAGTAGAAATTGTTATTGCATACGGGTACAACGAAATGATAGATACCGGTTATCGAAGCGTGAAGGAACTGTGAAAATACTGTTGGGATTTTCCGATAAAGGTGTGTTTCCGTTTAACAAACGTCGAGTGCAAAAAAGGTTATACAAGCGAACGCTTTGCGAATGTACTTTAAGCCTTTACGTTTGATTTTGAAATAGCAAACAAGTATTTCCCTTTTACAAATTGTACGGCTTCGTTACATAAGAATTCGCGTTTACAATTTCACAATTGGCAGTTGGTAATTTAAGTTTCAGCAATTCGGATCTTACGCAAGATCTTAGAAAGTCAAACGTTAAGAAATCATGATTTCAGTACCTATGAAGTTATTTCGCAATTAAGTTGTAATCGTGTGCCATTATTAACTTTAATGTTGGGATCAAGGGCATTTTTCTAAAGTACAATGTTTAATGGAAAAAGTTTTAATGGGATTTCATTTGAACGGAACGCTTCTTACGGCGACAGTCAGTTATGGAATCGTTTCTTGTCTCTGCCGTGCCTAGGAGCAGAAACTTTGTTTATTTTATCTGCTGGTAATAAGCATTGATGGGTATACTTTGTACAGGTGTTTTTAACATTAGGTACTGCCATTTTATCAATTAAATGTGGTATGGTCTAGAGTTTCTAAAGAGTCTAGCTTAATTCACTCACAGACCAGTCCTTAGCTATAATTCTTCATATCATCTGAATTACCAATACATCATCTCCATGGCTTTTTTCCAACTAGCTTGGGGTTGGCTACCTGGTTTGCAGAATACTCGTGTTTTACATGGAGAGACTGCGTATAGAGACCTCCACAACCCAGTTTACTGGGTAACACGTTACTTTTTGGGTAAACATAGGTAGGTGATAGTGTGACTTTCTCATCTCCGAATGACCACCAAGACCAGCGGCTTTAGAGGCTTTCCGAAGCACAGGGTGACAGCAACAAATTCACATTGACACTAGTTCGGTTACAATTCCCCATCCTCATGTATGAGGGACGAGTGCCTTAACCACTGAGCCATCACGCTTGTATCCCACTTACAAATACATATTGCTTTTATGTTTATTAAAGGCATATAAAACAATATACATTACTTTTATTGAATTAACAGTCTATATTCTCTCTTGTGACTATAACATATTTAAACAAGCGAGCACAAACTGTACCTACGGGAGAAGCCCGCGGGCGAAGCCTTCGATCTATTTGGCTGTGACCTTCTGTAAATAAGCATACGAGGAACATCGAGATAAGGACGGGTAATGGTTTCAGGATTCTGCAGAGTTTACAGATATGAGATAAGCTGATATGGTAGGTACAGCTTTCATTTTTTTTAAGTGGAAAAATTGAGAAACTTCCTTTGCCAAAAGCAAGAGGTAGTGTCAGACTTTCACTGACTAAAACCTGCCTATATACTTTCAGTTGCCCTTTTTCTTCCATATATCTGTGTGGCAGATAAACCTGGCCCAGGCCGAAGGTTTTTGCCACAACCTTCAATAGACACTGATTCCGTAAATACCTAGTTAATATGTATATTCTTACTCTAGCAAAACTTTTTTGTTGAGAACGTGCCCCGAATTATCAGAACCGTTATTTGAAAAGGAACCAAATCCTACAAAAAGAAACCGAATTATATTATTAAAGACTGGCGTTATTTTCGAAAGTGAAAAAATTGAGCTCAAACAGCGGTAAAAGATATAATATCCACATTGAAAATCTAATACAGCAAATAATTGGAAAATCGGATCAGAAGAAACGATTTGTGGGAGTGAGGAAAATGTTATAATGTAAGTATACCTGTGAGTGATGTTATTACGTGATGTTTCTTTTGGTGTTTTACACGTTAGGTGCCTACTGAGCTTGACTTGTCTGTTGGTGGAGTGGTTAGAGACCTTACTGCTATGCTGAAGGTCGTCGTTGTGATTGACACGATCATTTGTCCTCTGTCTGGATGTAATTTACGTATAATATGTAAGTATCGATGAGAGCAGTGGTGGTCGGATGGACCCTAACTTATGAGTTGTACGTCGCGGGTTCTAACACAGCCAGGCGCATTAGTTTTTGTAATTAATTTCATCACCACTGCTCTCAAAACGCTGAAGGAAAATATCGTGAGGAACCAAAAATTAGAAGACATGTGACATTCACCAACCCGCATTAGGCCTGCGTAGTGGATTACGGCCCATTCCCTCTCCTATGTATATAGTATGTTTATCATTTGTCTAGAGTACAAACACAAGCTCTACTTAATTTGGTACTAGACGGCATTTTGTGAAAATTGTAGAATATTATTAACAGGACCTGGAGTATGTGAGCCTAGACGCATTGGAACGAAATAAGGTCTTTAAATACGTCGGCATCAGAGCGACGGTTCAACGACCGGACATAAATTAAGAAAGAATGGCCAAAGTCGTGACTGTAATGGCACATTGAACAGATTAAACGCCTATGAGACGTAAACGTTTGGATCCCATGATCTCGCTCAATGGCTAGTATTTCACCGACCTCACTAGATCCATTTCACAACGCTAACTTTTGCCGATAACCGTTTCTAAATTAGAGATAAACGTTGTAAATTTTCAGTCTTTCTTATCTCAGTTTTATTTAAACTACCTTCTGCGACTGGTTTTGCCCGCCTAAAAGTAGATTTTTTCCTGCAAATTTTACCCACGTTTCATCCTCATATGGGCTAAATTTTGGGATTCCTTTCTTAGCATATGCCTACATCATAATAAATATCTGAGTCCAATTTCAACTTAATCCGTTCAGTGTCTTGAGCTGTGTGTTGATGGATTATTCAGTCCGTAACTGTTGCCTAGGCTATATATATATATATATATAAAATATATATAGTTTAAAAAAAATCAATATTTCTAATAATGTAAATGAATCGACGATGCAACCCACTCGCGTACTAAGGAATGAAAAATCATTTTAATGACGATACCTTTACTTTTCTCAAATCACATTAAGTGTTTCATAAAATATCTTGTAAAAGCTTTCAGTGAATAAAAAAGGTTGTCGCTGAAACATCGTACAAGCGATGTTTACGTAGCTCGGCTGTTAAAACAATAAAAATATACCTTATACATAGTTAATAAGTAACTTACCCTGAGGGCTGATCACGGACTCCCTTTGTACCTGAAAATATGTTAAATAAGTTAGGTTTGTTCAGCTCTGATGAGGGTACACGAGACATTTTTGAACTGTCTTAAATTTACGGAAAGATACAGGAATTCAAAGCGTTCGGAGGATAATTGAAGTGACATTGCCTGAATTGTTCCAACCCCTGGGGTATGACAGGTTATTTGAAACACGGGTTTATTTAGCACTTGTTGGATAATATAAGATAATCGTCTTTCGATTTGGATGGCAACAATCTTTTAGAACCCATTATATGGGGATTGGAACGATTTCTTCTTTGAATTCTCTCTCACTCTACTCGGGTATGAATAAAATTTTAATTAAAATAAAAACAACTAAAACAAAATAAATAAAATAGTTTGTCACTATCTCGCTGTTAAAAAATACATTTTTCAATACACTTACTCGAAAACTGCCTCTTATCGCACTCCTATTAGGTTCAATATAGCATGTATATCACCCAAGTGCTTTTTTGAGTTTATCACAACAAGGGCTTTTTTATTCCTTCCTTATCGTCACGGTCACGGGTGATTATTTTGTTTTACTTAGTTTATCGAATCAGGTGCGAGGCGTCCCCCAGAGTCGCTGGACGACCCCACGAAATTAGAAATTGACCAGAGCAGATTTGAATGCTATACTTATATATTTCTTAAATTTTTACTGTATGTTTGAGATACGATTAAAAATTTTTTCTTTCTTTCTTTATTTCACAAGTCGTAAGTGTATTGAAAAACGTCGTTTGACACACGTGCAGATTTGTCATTGCAGCCCTCGGCTCCATAACACACTCGCCTGCGGCTCGTGCGAATTTCATCTCGGTCGCAATGACCAACTTACTTACTATTAGAATTTAGAAGGTAAATGAAAAAAAAAAGTAAGGTAAAAAAGTAGCTTCGATGATAAGAGTTTTAGCTTTCAAAAGGGCCGATGAATAATTAAATCTTCTTCTGAATTAGTATGGAAGTAAAATAATCACATAACACAGAGAATTCGCGTCCACCACACCAAATTAAGTAAACAGAGCTTCAATCTGACGCTCTCGTACTAATGAAATTCCCACGTACTGAAATAATTCCGCTAAATACTATTGTAAATGCAAATTACATTTTGGAACTTATACTATTCAGCTACCTACCTACCGTAAAGAAATGTGATATTGTTGGCATGTTGTACGTTTTACACGATGCTTTATGACGCCAGTATTATACAGGCCATGGTTTATATATATTACCTGTATGTTTGTTATTCTTCACTCACAAGTGACTGTATTATGCTAGAGATTAGGTGATTAGGAGACCTTTAGCACAGGTTTCACCTAGTGTAGGCTCTATATATTATCTGTGTGTTTGTTAGTCTTCACCGACAAATATAGAATAGAAATAGAATCAATTTTATTCGAGACAGACACAGCACAACGATTACAAACAAAGTATAATAAAAAGAACAGAAGTACAGAACACGTTGAGCGTGCCCGCACCGAAAAGGTGACTACCTCAGCATTTGCTGGGCGTCAGGCACCCAGTGCTGGTTTTCAGTTGGCACCCCGTGTGACTTTATTATGCTAGAGGCTTTCAGGAGACCCTTAGCACACGTTTCACCTAGTGTAGTCTCCTGTCCCCCATCTTAAAACTTGTTTGATCATAAACTTTCGATACATTCCATTAAAAAGAAATTTGGCACACGTGTAGACTATTTAACTACCCAACACAGGTGACCACCCATAGTACCTACATAAGGAGTATATTCCCTTGGCATTATTCCCTGAGTCCTAGCGAGCGAACCCTCTGGCAGAAGCTAGTTATTTATATAATTAAAACAGTCGCGGTAAAATGAGAAAACCTTGACTCATTTACTTTAAAATCCTTCTTTTAAATAAAATTACGGAATACTTCAGGCGAAAACCCTGTATCAAACGAACACTGTTGACTTGTGATTATTCCGTGTTTTCGTACATACGTAGTACGGATCTTCTACTAAATATAATCTACCAGACCAACCACACCGCCTAAGCTGCTGGAATTGTATAAAACAATTAAATTTTGCACAAGAGTTTCATATGTAACGAAACTGAACATAAAGATTTTTTTTGTAAAAGGGTAAAAAAGATTTGTACAAGGTTTTCAGGCCTTGTCCTTCGTGTTTGAAGCAATTATGGGTTTCTTTAATAAAAAAAAAAATGTGATTCGTATTCAACGTTTATTGGGACTAAACATAGATAGTCCATTTAAATATTACAAAAGCATGGACAAACAGTGTAACATATAATTTAATGTTGTTTAAATTATAGGTCCGCTACACTTTTTATCATGACTCCCTACTATCGAAAAAAAAACATACGAAGGGTAAACAGCGTGAACATTGTATTTGCCGATGGGAAAGCCCACCGGGCGCACGGCTGATATCCTATGAATATTTATAATAAGGTTGTAAGGAATGAAGTGGGC
Organism: Mythimna loreyi; assembly: GCA_029852875.1. NCBI lineage: Eukaryota > Metazoa > Arthropoda > Insecta > Lepidoptera > Noctuidae > Mythimna > Mythimna loreyi. The sequence goes on along the minus strand of CM056780.1, from coordinate 11,046,644 downwards.
AGTATCCCTTAACAATAACACTAACTAGAAATTCTAGTTAATAATAATCATTCTAATCTTCAATCAAAATGGAGAATTATTTATAAGTACAGAGGTGGACTTAATGCCTGTAGGCATTTTCTACAAATCAAGCTTTTATAGTCACAAAAATTTAGATCTACTACTATCCTAAGGCCAGGTACAACTTTTTTCATTTTGAACTTTTTGACACCTCTGGAAAAATATTTTAATAAAATTGACAATACCTATAACCAAACCTGACAATAACTTACGATTTCAAACGTGTACGCCTACCAAAATACGTCATGAAAATATTAGAAAGTTACAATAAAATAAAGATCGTTTTTTAATACGGCCAAGCAAAAACAAACATCTTGAATAGTTATTGTTTTTTTTTTTAATAATAAAACCGACGTAGACCCGGGCGGAGTTCATTCAAAATACTCAGTGACTACAACCGACCTTTAACAACCCAAATATGTATCTATTAGTGGGTATGAAATATATATGAATTATTAAATCAAGAAGAACTTGTATACGTCAAGGGTGAGGTGAACCCGCGCCAACAGTCTCAAATATGGTTAAATATGACATGGTATTTTATTTATTGTCTAGCAGCGACTTGAAGCTATTATTTTCTTAGAATAAAGACCTATCAAATTTAATAAGACTCCCAGACGATAGCTAGTAATTTCACAAATACGATCTCTATCAACCAATGAATACTGCGATACCAATAATAATTTTATACCTCATCAAACGAAATAAATTTATTACACGGCCGCTCTATTAGAGCTGGGCCGATCAATAAAACGTAATACTTTTAACGATGGCAAACGTTTATTCGGAACACCAATTAAAATAATAATGATGTGCCTAATATCGTTCCCATGTAATAATCTCTCTCGATAACTAACAGCCAACACCGCTGAAATGACGACCCAATTATATTCAGATTTGACGGTGAGGGTGGCGGGGTTGATAGATTGACTGCTGTGCTGTGTGTCGCATGTTTGATTTCCGTGTGGAATAAATATTTGTATGGTCTACAGATAAATGCTTCTGGCCTACGTGTCTTGTATGTGTCTTTACGTGCCTTTGAACGCAGGTACGGTAGGTTACAGGAGCAATTCCTAATGTGATACAGCGTTATACAGAGTATAAAACAAAGTCGCTTCCCCCTGTCTGTCCTGTATGCTTAGATCTTTAAAACTGACGCAATGGTTTTTATGTGTTTTTTTTTTAATAGACAGAAGATTTTAATAGATTCAATAAGGTTTATAATTATAATACATGAGTAATATATTGAATATGCACCCGTGCGAAGCTGGGGCAAGTCACTAGTTCAAAATAAAACAAAGAATCTTAAATGTTATAGTTTTTATGTAATGCTTGCCTTTGACTTCCAGTTTAACAGAATCTATACTATAATATTATAAAGCTGAAGAGTTTGTTTGTTTGAACGCGCTAATCTCAGGAACTACCGGTTCGAATTGAAAAATTCTTTTTGTGTTGAATAGATCATTTATCGAGGAAGGCTTATGGCTATATAACATCACGCTGTGACTTATAGGAGCGAAGAAACAATGGAAAATGTGAAAAAAACGGGGTAAAATATTCATCTTTGAGGGCTTCCGTTGCGTGTGCTGCGAAAACGGTAGAAGATATCAAAAAAATATGTACGAAAGAATTATTCCTCTTAAAATGATCTAAAAAAATGTCCGCGACAGTATATGTCTATCTTTTAAGATTAACTCACTAGAACCGTTTTTATGGGAATCAAATTTGGCCGAAACTAATTCATTATTACCAATTATTTGTTAGAGTTGTATCAACATAGTAATATTAAACTTTGTCCAAATAAATGTGTTTTTGATTGAGCAAAATTGTCTTTGTAATCACTTATTTTCAATGAACATCTTAGAAGATATTACAATTTTAAAATACTCCGATATAAAATTCACACGCGCCGCTTGATGTGCAAAATATGATGCTGCGCCTGGCCGGCGGGCGAGGAGATGGGTTGCTTGCGGGCGGCGCGGAGGGGTTTTTTTATGGTAGGTAAAAATCATCCAATGACGAATCCCGCTCTTGTGCGGAGCGGGAAACAGTGTCAGACTCTTACTGACTAAACAACCTACCCCGTTCCTCCCTTGCCTTATTCCCAGAGCCCCGGTATAACGCTTTCGCACCAACCCTCGGCTGCAGGAGGCTTCGACCCTGAAGAGCCCCACAGTTTGCTGACAACACCTTGAGGCGCGCGGGAGCAGTGCAGGCCGTCGACGACTTGGTCTCGGTCTGGACTGTTACCAGACAACCGGACGGCGAGCTACCCATTGCCCACCATCCGCAAGCCAGCGTCTACGGTGGCCGGATATCGGCGGGATCGCGGCGGCGACGGCTACAGCGAGGGCGCTTTTGCCCTTGCCTCCTCCTTTACAAGCATTACTACTTCGCAGAAGGAGGCGACCGCTTGCCATTCTTCTTCGCTGCGGACCATGGCCTGAACCAAGGCCCGGCGCGAGAGGCCACCGCCGCCGATCACCCCCACGAGGACACGGCGATTCTCTTCTCAAGCGGGGCACACCTCCACCGTGTCCTCCGTGCTGGCCACACAGTGGCGACACCCGGGCGTCTCTTCCGCACGAATCCGGCGCAGGAATCTCCTGAACTTCCCATGTCCGGTGAGAACCTGCGTCATGTCCTGCGTGATGTCTATCCAACCATGCCTCAAAGAGGGCACTTATCGCCGAGAATATGGCATGCCCAAGTGGAGGGTGTAGCTCTATGAAGTACTTTTAGATAATTATGTTCTTTTAAAAACTAAATTGTATAAATTAATAACAGAAATTGACACGGGCAAAGTCGTGGGTAACAGCTATAATTTATAAAGCTGAGGTTGTTTGCAAAAATAAATATGATGCCCAAAATAACTATTCCACGCGGACGAAGTCGCGGGCACTGCTAGTATGGAATAAATGCCTAGCTAACCAGTAACTAGGTATTGGTATCGACTACTGCGGCTACTAGGCCAATATTTTATCTTCGAGTTCCAGAAATCTTATAATAAATGCATATTAATTTGAAGAGGTTTCCATCTTCTTTAATGAAATAAATGAATAGAAATTGCACTTAAATTCGCACTCGCAAAGATTTTACGGAACAAGCAGGAAATGAATTTTCTTTGGCGGCCACTCAAAATATTCGTTTGACGCGAGGCAGCTGCCACGTTCCGCCGAGCCCAGCTCTTTAGTTTTGTTTTAATAATGCTTCAATAAAATGGAACCTCGGTCACTTTTATTTACGGTTTTATCTTCCACGACATTCTTTAAACAAAATTAATTCGGAAGAAACACCGTAACGGTAACAAACGGCCAATGTTTGGTGATATCAAGGTTAATAAACATATAGGAGGCGTTATTTTAATTACTTAGAATATTTAAGTAGGTATACAGTAGGTCAAGTCCAATCGTCTCCAAGGGCGACATGTGAAGCAACGCTAAAATATCACATGACAGGCATCAGCATAATACTAAAAACTTCAACAGTCTATCTGTTTCTGCAGAATGTCCAAAACTACATTCCAAGAAAGAAGATTCACTTCGAACGAACAAAAAAATTTACAGGCGATACAAATAAATGTTTCCACGTTCGAGTTCGTAAGCCAATCGGGGATGCAACAGTTAGAAGGAGTAACGTCTCCCCAATACGATATTCCGTACTCAATTTCATTGGCAATAGGTAGCAAATAAAAACAGTAATAAGGGGCAGATGAGGCTTACGACTAACAGATTGATTACTCCGCATGAGCCGGTCTAGGCAACCGAGACATTAGCTTAACGACGCTCGTCCGATCTGCCCCCACGATATTAGGTTTGTGCCTTAATCAACTTTCTTTTGTATAACACAAAATGAAGAAGTGAACGCTATTCCGCGGAAACCGCTCTATCATTTTATGTACCCGTGGCTGGTGTCGGCGCTATTTGTACCGCTATTCGAGATAATAAATTCTAGGTATTCTATCATCTTTAGCCAGAACTAGTCTAACTTATCATTTGCGATCTTGTTAGTTTCACAAAACTTGTTTAATGTTACTCGCAATATAAAGTACCTATAAGAAATTTTTTTTCTAGATAAAACTAAGCGAAATAGCAAAAGCTAAATCGAAAATACACTGTATACGCACGACGAACTTCTCAAAAGAGCACTACAGCACGTTTAACCAAACTTAACAATAGGTCTCAATGTGTTCGGTCTGCGCTGGGTCATTATCTATTATTGTCATGTCTTGCCGTCGAACGACCCCGCCATTTATTTTCATGGTAATTTATTCCGAATAAAGAACATTCCTTTGATATGAGTTTACGAGCACGACTTACAATCATATAAATATTTACTTGTAATATGAAACATTATCTAATGAACTTTCAAAAATGTGATATGACAGTTCTTGTAAGACTTAGATTCTCTAGAGGTGTCAACACATGATATCACATTTAATTAAACAATTTATTTCGTGCATAACTTTGCTTAACACAACTAATTACTTGAGGATAACTCGCGCAACGCTTATAAAGACGCTCTGAAAGTGGAAGTGTCAGCCGTAAATTACGAGACAAGTTAGCAACATTATCTATATGTGAGTCTCCGGAGGGTAGGCTTGTCACTCCACAAGGGTACATTTAAATGAAAACAATGCATACGTAAACAGAGCCGGAATCTTCCCCAAACTTCGTGATATTATGTTCCCTTTCAATCACAACTTAGCAAGAAAAAGTCGGTACGATTGACAACTACGCGTGTACGCAGATAAAGATAACAAATTTAAATATGGAACACTAAGCTTAAAGCAGATAAAATATCCCCACTATTTTGCTTTGCCTCAATTTAATAATTACCGGCCTTTTCGAACCTTTTGAATACCGTAATTAGACACATAACAGAAAGACAATAGATGTGCGAATTCCGGCGTTGGCTTGGCACTTAAAAGGTCAAAACCAACGTAGGTGGTATTAGTGGCATTGCTATCATCGCATCATCGCGTCGGTCGGTACTACGTATCAGTTCTATCTACCTATCATTCCTCTCCCTTTATAAGTCTTTGTCAATATTTGTCTACAAATTACTAAGCCCTTGCTAAAATCGAAGTTACTTACCTTAGGACGGTAAGGAGCCGGGCTTAAATCTGGCCTCCCCTGCCGAGAAGGCCTCTCGGTTCAAAATGTCAGCAAGTGACAATTGGTCGTCAACGCCAAAATGTGATAAGTTAGTTCAGAAAGATGAACGGAAGATAAAACCCCTATCCTTTTGAATAACTCGGAGTAAATTGGAAATCTTGATGACGTCACGGAGTATAAGAACCGAAGCTCTAGATGTGTTGTTCGCTTAAGCTTCGCACTCGAATGAATCCGAAATCAGTTGTATTTTGTTGGTCGTTTTTATTTATGACGAGATTACCGCCCGACACATTGCCACTGATTTTATTCCGATGTTTTGCTACTTTAGATTCAGAGAACTTATGAGATTGTCGTAACTCAAAGAATACAGATCCATCTAGATACTACTGCTGTGTTTCAAATAAATCTCCACGTCACATTTAAAATAGGCTGTTTGATACACTACCTACAGGCCAAATAAGCGCTTTAGACGTAGAGTAGCGGATACCAGCCCGAAATACAATACAATACACTACCTACAGGACAATTTTTATTTTTTAGCCATCGTGTAATTAAGCTAACGTCCGTCCGAGAGTAACACCGCGTTTCCCTACTTTTTATCTAAAAACTGTGGTTGCTAAGCACTGTCAAGTGCATAGACGAATCACGAGCATAACTTACATGTGAAACTTTTATATGGCTCATAGTCACACATGTGGAGAAGCAAAAGCGACAGTTAGCTACAGGGAACAGCTGGTTTCGGCGATATTACCTCGTTCCGCGCGAAACGTCCAATGCTTACAAAATACACTATGCTCCGACCAATCGATACCTGCCGCCTGCCATCACACGGACGTTATATTTGTACACTATATGGATTCACAGCTCACATTGTACTTACGTTTGTACCACTGCGTTTAATATCATTCAGGTACCGTACACGTGCAGAACTATCTCTGGTCTGGATCAAAAGCGGCTGCAGTTACAGTGTGGGAGTTGAAAATACATTATTATTTTCCATTTTGTAAAATGAAATAGCACGCGTGCATGAGCTTATGTAAAACCGATACGATGCCGTTGAAGCGTACTGTGGGTTTATAATATTATGTTTTCTCAAAAGATTTTAAAGTTAAAAATCCAGGACTAGGGGAGCGACGGAAGGAACCTCGTAAACATGAAGCTTTTGATCTTTTAAACTCACAACGCAAATTGATTTACTTAAAATTTATTCAAAATGGACTGGAATAAGGCTTTGTGACCGACATGGTTACAAATTATTTCTGAACACAACCACCCTTCTCCGCTTCTCTTTTTATGAAAGAAGTAAAGAACAAGCAGCGCTACAAACTCGCCGCTTTCATAAGTTCCATCTCGTAATTATCAATTTCTCCAATATTTTTACAAGGCAGCATTGTGTTGGCGTACTAAAAGTTATGAATTATGTAGCCCAAGACGTCAATTTCGCTTTATTTCTCTCGTGAAAACTCAGCGCGTTCTCATTTACATACACTTTGCTGACCCAACAACGATAAAACCCTTTTTATCGCAGTAAAAAGGATTTCTGAGGTTCTACAAAGAATTCTTTACTATTTAATAGAAATCGGAACATTTAACGGACCATTCACAGAATCCGTCATTTAAATTGGCGTTATTATTTGATCAGGACCAGATGGTACAAATCTTGAATCGTGTTAAACAGAAATATATTATTTAGACGATTTTGACACTAGTTATTTTTAAAATCGGTTTTGATTAATATTTGTTGTCATAGAACACACTGAACTGTATTTTTTTTATTTTTAATAAAGAAACATATATTTTATCCTCAACCTATTTACTTATTTGCAATGTACCTACGTAGGTACAGACAGCTGCATCAATTGGCTCACATAAAAATACGGGCTGATCAATTGATGTCTGACCGTCTTTGTAGCTTAATATTGAAAACATTAACACACTTCGTATAATTAGCTTATTAGACTCTTATCTTGATTACTTTATTGCAAAAAGAGCAACAGAGATGAAGTGGATCTTATGTGGATTATAAAGTGCCGCAATATATGCTCGCTTCAGTATATGAAATCGATTAGAAGGCACCATATATTGTAACAAGTCAAGAGAGTTTTTTTTATAGGATTTAAATGATTTAAGTTTTTCTGTTCATTGTAAATTGTTCTCACGTGCCAAATTTCTGTTAGCGCTAATTAAACCCAATCGAGGTTTAAGCTTACTTGTGTACCGCCTACATTAGCTGTCCTAATTAAAATTGTCGCTAAAGTTTGTATTTAATAAAGAACCAAGAGGGAGAGCAATTATTTTGCAATAACTTTCATTGCAAAATAATTGTTTCAAATAAATAAAAAGTAAATTGATCAGTTATGAGACCAAGTTCAGAATAAGTGTAATAAAAGCAATGAGCTCCGTTCTACAAGTTCCACAACTTTATTGCTACAATACAAAAGAAATGCAGAAGTTAAAAAAAAATATCAGATAAAGTTCTTGGTTCTTGAAGTGATTTGCATATTAAATATAAAGAAACACTGAAGATGGAGCGCTGGAGCCACAACTTGAATCGAATCGCATTAGAGCACCACACGAGATGAATTTGTATCCTATCGGAAAACTTGAGAAAGTCGACAGAATGTGAGGTAAAATATGCACGTTTCAATAGATATAAAAGCTAAGGTGATGTAACAAATGCAGCTAGTTCTCGATTTGGATGGTGGCGATAAAAATTCGCTGATCATCACGAAGGGGTCGGGCGCGCAAACGACGAGCGATGAGGCGCGCCCACCCAACCATTTATTTTCGATTGTTCTAAATATAGTAAATATAGCTTCCTGTTCCCAGTGTACACTAATCCAAATTGTCAGTGGATATAAAAATTGATTATTAACAGTTTTGTCGTTTATTTGTGCTCTGTCTTATATACCTTTTTTATTACGAACTCAAATCACTGTTGGATCTTTTATTACGATTGGCACGGCGTTACGTAAAGATTCGGGCCTTTACCAAACTTTATTTTTTGTCGAAACTACGTATTATTTCATGTTAAATTGGACCTTTCCAACCAAAGTTCTTGAGACTTATTGAGGTTACGTAACAGTGAGCCTCTTGGAAAGGTTTACTGGAGCGACGTAGGTGTCTCCAAAATTGCACGGTTTCCAAATGTTGTGACATTTAGTGACACCTACGACTCCTTATTCCTTTTACATAAAACATGAAAAAAAACTTCCATAAAGAAATTATTTTCTTACAGAAAACACTCAAAATATTTCCTCAACAAAGTAATAAACTTGTTGATGTGACATTACTATAATGTCACATCAACAAGTTTCGTATACTTATGATTAGAAAATTCGTGGAACATACAGCGCAGCTCGAACAAAACAAAATAATATTATTGTGCCGCGCATTACATATTTATTGAGTTGTTATTCAACAAGTTAATTTAATGCAACACGTTTACTTACAAGATAAGAAACGCGTCATGCATTCCTCGGCGAACTACTAAATAAAACGGGTGGAGTCTGAATCAGGGCCACGGAGGCAATTGTATCATATCGAGACACGTGTCTGGGTACAGACAGCCGCTATCTCACCTGCCATGTTCCACATTCAGTATACCAACACAAACTATTTCACACAGTAAAACCGTTATGGGCTATTTTTGGACCGTACTTTGAGGTCTTTTGACTCTCTTGATCTTGAACTGATAAAATCAACACTTGTCAGTTACGAGTCGTAATAATATCTTTAAATGACATTTCAATACCTGTTGGCGAAAGGTCGAACTCTCATGTATCAAACATATCACCAACACTGATATCTTTCACCTATGAGATCCTTACTACAGACTAAAGTCTATTGTCAACCATACATTTCATTTTGTGTATAAGTTACACATAACTAGGCTAAAAATTACCCAGGAAATGCGTACAGGGGTGAAGAATTCTTCACCAATGTTAAAAGAAAACGTCACTTCTCGAATCGCCAAAGCCTGTGTTACCTTAGCGTCTGGCAATCACGGATGTTGAACCGAAGGGTTAAACTCAAAATCATCGGGTCCAACGTCAATTCACAAAGGAGATCTCACGCCAAATCCAGGCCCGAGATCACCTCTAACTTAGAGCTGTTGGAGAAATGCTAAGAATGCCTAATCGACCACCAGATCAAACGTCGTAAGTGAAGAACGATTGGTCACACGCTAAACAGGCGCCTGGATAGGATTCCATAAGGAAAAGAAAGCGTGGCCGAACGAAAAGCATAAAGCTCAAGACCGGCGAGATGGATGTAGCTGTCGTAGCTAAGGGACATAGGATCTAAGTCAAGTAAGTCATAAGTTACACAAACTTAAATCTATCGGTACATTGGCGTTCTTAAGTTCAACAAGCTTCAATAGCTTCGTTGCTATTATTAAATTTTAAAATAGAGGTTCTCTTCAAGTAAGACAATTCTCTTCGGCTTAAGAGATGTGAACCAGTCAGGACCCGCCCAACCTTGCTGACTCCAGCTTATCTGTTCACCGCGACACAGCTAGCTCGAGTTACTAGCGCCTTCGCGACACGAGAGCCACATAGCTAAGTATAAAAGATGTATATTTGAACAAGTAAGCTTCGAGAGACTGTTTATCTGATCCTGAACCTAAAACAATAAAAAGGGATACTTTTATCGGAGACTAACCTTGACCTGAGATTTTTTTTTAAATCTTTACTCGTGACTACGAATGAAGTTTTTTAAGTGGGTAAAAATCAATGACCTCGACGTCGTTAGGTGGGGCGGGATAGTGTCAGACTTGCTGACTTAAAAACCCACTCCTGTTCCTTTTTTACCTCCGTTCCAGGGCCCCGGGTGTAATGTTTTCATATTGCCCCACGGCCCCAATAGGCTTCTCTCCTCTCCTTGCTGCGCGCAGTTGTTACCTACTCGTGTATCGTGGATGCGTTCACAAAACATATAAACTTGTCTAAAATAGTTCAGATTGAGCTTGGGAAGAGAACCAAAAATTCGAATACATGTGACATCCACCAATCCGCACTGGGCTCACGTGGTGGATTATGGACCATTCCGTCTCCTAGAGAGGAGGCCTGTATCTCAGCAGTGGGAACATTAAAAAGGCTGATGATGAATAGAGCGTGCTGATATGTGCCAGTGATATGTTAAGCTGTGAAATTTTGCCGTCATGGTAAGGTCCCTAGTCTGGTTGGACTTTTGGAAGACAAGACACGATCCTATTAATAGCACGAGGTAAATTATTCCGTGAAAAACATTTGATCGGAGCTTTTGATGAGCCTCTTGAGGTTGTACCGGTATGGATTCTATGAAATCCAACCGTAGGTGGAAATGGCAACATACTTAATTATGTATAATTGATATTTAATTACTTAAGTTGATCATAAAATACCGGGATGGATGGAATGAAAGTTGATCATATTATTCGTTCGTGTGGCAGCCATATAATCGTGGCAAAAACGTATATTTCAATACCGTCAAGAGAAAAAAAATATTGTAAATTAAAATTAAGAATTCTGTTTGGCATAAAGCAAGGTCTTACAGCACAAAAATTAAATCAGAAAACAGTCAATATGTTACATCACAACAAAAACATTATTTGTGATTCGGAAAAATCTTCGAGACTCATCGGTAATTGGACTATTAAGTTTGTACGGAACTCAAAGTGCGCGATTCAGATTCGCACTTGCCCAATTTTTTTTTTATAACTATATACGCAAAGGTAACTAAAATATTTACTGAAGGACAAAGGTGATTTTAGTCAGTAAAAGCTGGCACGCTCTGATTACTGTACCCTAGAGCTCTACTATAATCATTAGATAATTTCCCCACTCTTAAACAAAAGTTGTATCTATCATAACCTGCCGAACTAATAATAAAGAAATATCTTAACGAGATTAAGAATATTGGAGGTATATAAACATGCCTAATCGTTATTAAGTTCTATATATAATATTCACTCACCATGCCAATAAATGAGTCCCAACATTTTGTATTATTGGAATAAATGATCTCATTTTGGCAGAGAGTGTTATTATTAAACGGCTTTACCAATTCGTAAGTGTGTTCCTGCGAATAAATATATATTTTTATTAACGTACAATCCTTAGTCAATTATGTTTCGTTTTCGGCAAAAATCACGCTCATATTATACGGATATTACGAAGATGTGCCTCTACTAATATACGGGTCATACACCTGGCCAAATTATACGATAACGTAATAATAAGCACAAATGAATGAACTATATATATAGGTAGGTATCTATACATGTGATCGTAACCGTTAGGGAACGGACATCCTCATACCTAGATGTCGGGATTTACAGGGCGATTCCTGGTCACCGTAGACGTGAGCTTGCGGATGACGAACGAGGGCTAGTTCGCCGTCCGGCCAACCGGCCATCTAGTAAGGACCAAGCCTGAATCGACGTCGGTGTATAGTTTTCCGTGCGCCTCAAAGAGATGCCAGCAAAACCATAAGTGCCCAGTGGGGCCCTTATTATTAGAATCACGGGGATTTTTTAAAGATTTTCCGTTGCCATAATTTCTGATTAGAAAACGTCTACCACGCCTTCTTGCTCTAATATATAATAGAGCGGAGACGGTTATTTGGTAATTTCCCACTTACAAAAAAAGAAGGTAGATATTTAAGTTACATATTAGTCGTATTTGGTCTGTATATTCCGCAATGTAAACACGTGAACTCCGAAGCACACAAGTCAAAGAAGCGTATAGAATTGTGCAAAGTTTCTCAACATTCTGCCCCACCATCAGTTTTGCGACTGACTTCTAAAACTACTTGACGAGCTCATCAGAGCAAACAATAAACTGTAGTACGCAAACAAACTCCTCAGCACAGGCTCCATGAACTACGAGTACATTGTAAGTACATTTAACTTTTAAGATGAAAAAAAAAGTAAAAGAAATTGATACCCTTCACCCCGTCCAAAACGTTTGATAAAGTAATATCGCAGTGAAGCCATAAAAAAACCCATCCTTTGTGATCATAAAATAGGTACTGGAAATCTCCTAACAAATGAGTCGTTAAAATCTCATTCTCCTCTAAATATAATTTCTGAAGTGTGTCCCTTGAAATGGGGAGTATTTTGTAAATAATGGACTAGTGGGTAGAGTCGGGCTGAGGTGAACACAGTGTGTATGTGTACAGTGGGCGGCGTGCCCACTGTGCACTAGTCTTCACCTTAATGGTAGGTCGCCGGTATTATTATGAAATTGTAACTGGGTCACGTCAACATCATACTAATGCAATATTATTAAACAAAGTGGAAAGTTTTGTTGTTAGGCATTCACAGGAAACTGTTTATCGTAATAACTTGAATATATTCTACTACGTTCTACTACAGCCTGTAGGTACGTGCAACCAAACGGAATCGGTCTCGGTTGAAGTGAGGCCCCATGCTGCGCTATACAGCTGTCCAACAGCTTCTAGTAGATAGATCAGAGATTGATGCCACATACTGTGTCAAGGTTGTTCACAGCAATAATTGAATACAATGTAATTGATGTTAATACGCATCGATAAGGTGGTGCGTGTCGAAGTGTGCATGATAAGACGCACGTCCCGAATTAATTAATAATGTACACACTGTGCGTACACAATCTATTTACTCCAATTAGAAGCTTGGAACTAATTATATTATGCTTAACAAATCCTTCAACAGAAGTCCAACACTAATTTCCATTTAACCTACTTTAAGAAATATTCAAAACTTTCGGCCTGAATGGCGGACAAAGAAATGAAAGCGAACGCCGCGATTGTAAATAACTTTGAGTGTTAAAAAGAAAAATAAGTTATAATAACATTGCAACCTTATAAAATAGCTCCCTGCGATACTCTCCCGAGCACTCGGTTGTTTTCTTAATTAATCTTCACGATCTCCTTTGGGTATACTAAAAGCAACTCTTTATGATTTAGATTATTAAAGTAGAAGATGGTAAAAAGTGAGGGTGAACTTGGTATTACCAGGGACCGTGTTTGTTGTATTAATCACTAAAATCTGTTCTGCTCTTTGTTCTACGTGTTATTATGAGACCAGAGTAATTATAACACCTACATATCTGTCTGTTGGAAATAGAACCAGTTCCTATATTAATGCTAGTACGTACTTGCTGCGAATATATCAAGTTTAATTAATATTAATAGTAGAGCGCGCTAAGTAATACGTAAGTAGTGTACGTTACAACGCAGACGAGCCATGTAACGTACGAACAAAGACAAATTGCACGAGCAAACACAACCTCCGAACACTGTAACACGACTTTATAATGGAAACAAAGGCTTGATTAGAATTGTGGAATCATTGACCGTGGAGGCTATCACTATCACGTTTGAAACACACAGTTACATCTATATTTTGGCTATGATTAAGGTACGTCACAGGTTTACAGAGTAAGATTAATTAAAACTTAACGGAAATATAAATATTTGCGGCATAAGTTTTCGTGTAAAACGTCAGTCAAACAACAAAGTAACAAGGGTAGAGGCGACGGCGGCGGCGCTGCCAACTAAAGTCGCCCTAGTCCAGCAATTAGATTAGATAAGGTACCTCCGCACAAGAAGCGTTTCAGGTGGAGTACACCCTTTGTAACGATAAGCCCATTTTATTGTCTGGCTCCGTCGCTGCCCGCTCGCCTTTATCTTTTTACTGTCGGCCAGGACCGGCATTAGCAATATGCTCCACAACTTACGGCTAGAACGAAAACTGAAAGCTAACAATTATTTTTTACAGACTAATCGATATTACACTTATTTTGATTCGAAATGCTAGAATAATCTGAACTAGCATGATGCTAAGATCGGCAGTGTCGAATGTATTGATGTGTAGGCGTAGCGCTCAAACAAAAAGTACGTGACTGTTGGTGCGAATGTAATCAATATTGCATCCGCGTGGAGTTGCCCGCTAATTGGACGTATTTGCTCTCCCCAAGTACTTAATAACTTATATCCAATAACAGTATTGACACAAGCAAGCAGTTCTGGAAATGGAAACCCAATCACAAGTAATGTACTGTTCGAAAAGCAAAACAGACAAGTACCTACGTCCAATTTATTTCAATTTATCTACCTTTATTATGTATCCCATCGTTTAGTATCCTCATAAAAAAAAATTAACTACGCTCGTGACATTAAAATTCACACGAAAATTTCACAGCTGTTGGAACACCCCGGAGCGATTTAAACGAATAATTGGAGAAGCGATCCACGTTGAAACATGTTAATTTATTAAATACATTTATTCCATTATTTAAAAATAACAATTGACAGTTTCTAAAGAATTTACTACGGTATTTATTAAGTTATCCTTCATCACCAAGGAACTGGTCGCCGCTGGTCTATGCTTCTTTAAAATTTCGCACAATTCGTAAAAAAACATCATCTGTCAATCTATACGGTTATTTTGTGTACGAAGTTCAAAAAACCCTTTTATAAAAACATGTTTAAAGTTATGTTTATCCATTACACCCATCGTGCTCTTTATATTTTCTTAAACTTCAAAGCCGTTTACTGCAAAGCCTCTCTTTTCCGCTTGGCCGGTCGCACCCGAATTAGGTTTACTTTAGTTGTTGTCAGGTTTACTAACGCTGTCCGCTTGCTCAGCTTCGTTTATTTTGAAGCGCTTCTGACAGCAGAATTCACTTGAGCCGTCTGAAGTGCACGAATTACCGACTTGTATGCTAATGTGACGCAACAAACACAATAAACAGTAAAACACCGCTGACGCTGCAAACTCGCTCCCGTTTGCTAATTTCAAATTCATGTAGCCAAATCCCAACTGTCTAAGAGATTTACTAATCTCATCCCTTTCAGAGGCATTTCAGTGTAACTAGTGTTTGTATTCCCCTAAACTCTGTTCCTCTACATCTCTGACTGTGGACCAAAATTGTCACCAAAACCACAATCAACAATAATTCTTCTTCTGAAATAATTTGCTTGCTGCGGTCTTCCTGTCCAATTATAATTTAGGTGTCTCCTGGTGACTAGTGTCAACAGATTCTTAATAAATTAGCACGCCTCATTATCAACGATTGCACCAGTTCTCAAGTGAGATCGCAATTAAGCACTGGTTTGTAAAAAAATAAAACTAAAATAATTCCACGTAACACTCGAAGCTGATAACGAAGTCCCTAGAGCCACAGTATTCCGGGAGCTACTAGTAAATGTTCCTCACGTTTATTTTCCTTCCCCACAATGCACACATTTTTCATGCTCATTATCTCCACATTGCACTGTATGGACACAGTATGACAGCACATTCATTAGAAAGCCAGGCTTTTTCATCTTCACTAACTTTTATGTGTAGCTTCTTGTTCAGATATTCTTTACTATTTCATGATGCGAATAAACTGCTGGAGACGTCCTTTTCGTGTTATTGTTTTATTCAGTATATAGATAAACTTTAGCGCTTGTCCTGTCATAAAAAAATCTCACTAGTTGCACAATGGTGCACAAATCTACAAAAATATAACTTCAAAATAAAAATATTACGTCGCGTGGGCGAAACAGATTTACGGTTGAAACAGTTTTTGTTGTTTGACAAACATATTTTTACAAACATTTTTATTTAAGCGATTTATCTTGTCTCCTTTTCGTTAAAACATTAAAGACTCCGTGTTGTAACATTTTTTACAACAAGTTCTATTTACCGTCTTTAATTTAACCCCCACTTTGTACATCACGTTAATAAAGTCGTATTACATCAAAAAGACTTCAAGGGTTTCCAATTATAGCGAGTGTTTGCGAACATTCATTGTTATCTTATCTCCAACTTGTGAATCTTTCTCGTCGCGTCGGGAGGTGTGCTTGAGTTGTGTCGCTACCTCTGTTCTCTCACTTCTTTCTCTCGAGTCTTTTAAACAATGTTAATCCTCCTTCATTAAGACGAAACAAATAAATATTTATCTGGCTCGCTGCTTTGCAATAACGAGACTTTATAGATCCAAACGGATAAAAAAGGTTCACTCCGCCCTAATATAGTTCAATTCAGTGAAGCTTCGAGATAAAACGAAATAGAAGATCACGATGCACAACAAAGGACTAGGTTTCGTTATTTTAAATAAAAAGTACCCGAAACCATTTGTAGTCTTTCACACATTATAAAAACGTAATAATGTGTTAACGTAAGTAAAACGCAAATTGTAATTTATGACTTGTATAGAAGGAGGAATTTAAAAATAAGCGCCGTTATAAATAATGGTAGCAAATATCACGTCTCATAACTATAATGATGCCGCCCAGACTTGTGGGCCTGAAGCAAGTTTATGGGTTTCCTGCTCCAAGGAAACTGTGAGATAAGAGTAATGACTTTAACGTTTTATAGTTCTACCTTACAGGTATCGTAACGAGACGTGACAACATTGTTAAATATCATACACCTGGGCAGCGCCGAACCGAGCACCACGCGATACAGACAGCGCCATTACGGATATTAATTAGGCAGTACGTTCTAAACTTAACTTCTAAATTAATATGAAATGTTCAGAAAAGTCAAATAAATACATTTCTAAATAAACGTCAAGGATATATGTTGCTTCGTCATGCATTCAACAGGTACAGTTATATGGAAGACATTCACTGAAGAATGGATGCGCGTTTACGATATCTTATACGAGCGCGAAAATGGAAGTGCAGGAATAGCGGTGGAAGACGCCGGGGCCGTGCAGGCGGGAGGTGGAGCGCTGGTCAGCCAGCAGCCGGACGGAGGAATTAATTAAATCGGGTGAGCGCTACTTACGCGGGGTGCGCGCTGCGGACGAGTCGCGGAGGTGTGTGGGGCCGCGTGGCCGGGCTGCGGCAGACTGTTGCTCCCGGGCCCGCTTCACTTGTTACGTGCCTCCCGTGCCTCCCGCCCGCCCTGCGCGGATGGTAGCCGCCCTCCGCGCGTCGCACCCTCAACCCCGTTCCGACAACCCCGCCCCTCATCCGCTCACCAATATCACGGGTCCTTCACTTTGCAGCATCCTCACTCACTTTGATACGCACAAAGGTGAGCCTTTTCATCACTTTCTTTCGGATGCAGCCTTCGTCAGGCCGACACATGTCACGTCACTTGGAAGCAGTTTTTGTTCAAAGTCAAGTTGAATCTGAATCAGCATGACATTGCGCTTTTACCTCAATATAATGAACGTTTAATAATGGGGTCTAAAGCTCGCGTAAAGCCTATGAAGCCAAGGTTGTTTTTGTTTTCGTTTTCCTCAAACCTACGGCAATGGATCCAACTACGTTTACAGACTATAAGTTCAATTATTTTCAAAGGTTACAAAAACACAACATTTGTATTCCTTCGTGTACACAAATAGAGTGACGTGACGGTGACGGACACAACCCCAGCTAGAACGCAATTCAATAATAGCCAAAATACGAGTCACACTTACCTTCATAAACACCTACACAATGTTTATATTTAGAAACATAACAGGTTTAGGGGTCCCTAGCCACTATGAACCATGTATTTTTCCTTCATTTTCTCTGCGGGCGCAGTTTATCCGCTTTCACTTTCATACGCTTTCCCATGCATGTTGTGTTGTGATCCACGTTGCGATCGGCACTCAGACATCAACAACCAGAAAGGGTACAGTTTCACCAACATCATCGATACATAATACATAAAAGTCTTGTGAGTGTCGAATTCTTTTTTTAGCTAAATTCTATGTTATACTTTGCGTTGCCTACCAATAAAGAGGCTTCACGGCGGTATATTTTGAAGATTAACGTGAATATAATCTTATTACTCAACTCAACTGCGATTTCGACGAAAATTCCTAGAAAAGGAGATTATAGAATACTCAAAGCCAGACGCTGAACGAAATTGAAAAATCTCTCATCATGTATACTTACGTACATCATAAGTATACGTTGCTTATATTATTTATTAAAGAGAAATGTTCGCATTATCACTTTACCAAACAAATGTATCTTCTACGTAAAGTTGAGGTGTACATATGTGGTACACAGCGATACGTTTCTTTACATCGTTTAAGAAAGTTTATTTTAATTAATGAAGTTAAACCCGTTAATTAAGATACGAGGAGAATCAGAGCTTGGAAGGAGATTTGTGGGTGAGATAACCTTGACCGATACGGGAATCGTAGCGAATACAAAATTAATCCAAGGGCGAGGGGTTAAAACAAGTACAGGTATAAGATTGAAGGCTCGTGTAAGTGGCTTCGCGGCGGTACCGCCCCGAGCAAAGAGTAATCGATAGGTAAATGCAGAGGCGACATCAATCGCGTGTCGTCGCGACAGATTCGCGATAATCCGCACAATTAAGCAACAAGCACGTCTCCTGCCCTCACGGACGTTTATCATAGATTAAAATAAAATTAAACTGCGGAGAGCCCTCTAGCGGTGGTGAAAGTGGTGCATCATTGATAAATTATGTAAAGTTAATGAGCGGCTAATTGGTACGCCGCGTAATAACGTAACGGTATAAAGTAGGCTTGTTTATTAGCATTTTGCTGTCAAGTCTCAAGGGATGGAGGGGAAAGCCTCATCCTTGTGGTTTGCTTTATTATAACCTCTAGATTTTAATGCATTTTGTAGTAGAAACAATTTTAGATAGGTACTTACTTGATGTTGTATCACATTTAAATTATACAAGAGTTACATAATTGTAAATATAAACACATATCTACACTTTGGGCTCCAAAACACTGAGTTTCTGCCTTATTTCACAAACGTTTTAAAAACAAAAACATCCACCTTACAAATTTTATGTCTTAAAGAAAAACTGTGACTACCTACTTAACAATAATCTAAAAGATATATTTTTTAAGTGGAACTATCCAATGACTTCTCCCGCTGTAGGGTGTGCCAGACTTTTACTGACTAACCCTATATTCCTTCTAGGTCTTGTGTTCCTGGACCCTGGGTTTCTATTTTGGAAGCCAACCCATGGACCCAGTAGGCTTCGGCCCAGCTGCGCCCCTACGGTAATCTAACTGCTAGCTGACACCTCTAAAATATATCAATATAAAGCTGATCCGGCAAACTTCGTACGACCTTATAGTTGTATTCGGACTTCTTTTTTCCGAACTATTACAAATAATTCAATACCAAAATTAGCAAATTCGGTCCAGTATTTCTTGAGTTTTAGCGAAACTAACGAACAATTATTAATTTTTACATATAAAATATCCATCAGGTGAGATACCTGTCAAGTGCGAATCTATAAACAATTTAAAAAAAAAGAAGAAGATAATACTTGCTACCTACCCGCCTTGCATTTATACTACTCAACCATCATCTCAGCCGATAGACGATTATTACCGGAAATGGTTTCCCAAATTGCGCTTCAACGGATCCTATGCTTCTCGTATTCATAGTATTGTGACGGGCGCTAACTACAATAAAAGGCTTCTTTGATTTTATGTGTTATTATTGTCATAAACAATCCATCCATCAATCAATTCTTTTCAGTCTTGTTTTTAACATAAAGCTTAAAAGTAAACATATCGTGCCAGCTTGAATGATATACATTATGTGACCTACATGCAGTCACCACAGTATTATTACTACCCTCGGTCACCTTGTGGTAGGCCTCCCAACGCTGTGTCTTCCTGTAAGCGGTCACTGCTTAAAACCTTTCGCAAAGTCGATTATTTTGTCTGCAGGCACATTTAGTAATATTATAATGAGAAAAAAGTAAAAATCTGAAACCCAACTACAATAAAAAAAACGACGCTAAAAAATTATGAAAAAAAAGCCGTAGTCACACGTTATTAAAGTGTTGCGGTTGTAACGTATGACTGTTTTTCTTATTTCCTAATGTTTCAGCGTTGTTTTTGCTGTCGTAATCGGGTTTAAATTTGTTACTTTTTTTATTTAAATTGTTTTGGTGTTAAATGACTATATTTCTATACTGGTTTTTAACATCGAATTTTTTCACATTTAATTTTGATGGTTATTTTTCATAAGCACAAATGAAGCCCTTTCAAATGATATCAAACACGGTTTATTTATCGTAACATTTTTTCAACACATCACTTTTGCTTTGGCAGTTATGTTACATGTCATATAGCCTAAGTACAGTGGACGATTAAGACCGTTAAAACGATATGTCGAGTACTGATAAGTAGATTAGGAGCTATGAGGGAACAGACGAACATACTCACGTACATACATAGCCTGCCAAATCATAACGCTCCTTCGACTTTACCGTTGTCGGGTAAAAGACGGAACATACGGGACCACTTTAATATTTTATCTCCAAATAAAACTCATACCCTGTACAAAACCCTAACATAGTAAGTGCACACACAGTTCTAATTTAATTGCTTGTGTGGGAACAAAACACAGCTTACGGGGAACAACAGAAATAGAAGCTTTTTATCAGTATTTTCACCTACGTACGAACATTGCACTTCACTCATTCTCCCTGTAACAACGTGGGAGGGATTATTATGCACCCAGTGATTTTCCCTCCTCCTCAATTTTACAACAAAAATGAACTTTCAGTTATTTTATTAACTGACCGGTACTCTGACAAATGCGTGGTAGTGTGCAGAATAAACTGGAAACTTATTGACGTAGTTGAAGTTTATTCCAAGAAGATAATTTACAAAACATTCAGTGTCTATTTTGGGATGTAAAAGCTATATTATTTTGAATATTTTATTTTTAACCAAGTAAGCTTGTTGCGAGTAAGAAAATAATCGGATGGCGCCTAAGGACCTGACTGTTGGTCCTTGGGTGGCAAAATGGGCAGACGGTATTTTTGCTATCTGGACGAGGCTGGTACAAGAATGTGGTTATAATATTGACACAGAAAAAACACTCGGCGCTCAGCAACGAGAGTAGGTAGACTGGTTTTTTTTCTTTTGGAATGGGAAGTCATTCCAGGATTTCTTCGCACTCTAGGGTGACAAAAACACAGCTGAAAACTGTTCACATATCCTTTACTTTCTAAGAATACAGCTTCCATTTCAGAAATTCCTCACAACAGCGAAAGTAGACTGTAGATAATATTTGTTAAACCAATTGGTTTGCAGCAAACTTATAACAATGTGAACACCGTTCAAAACACTTGTAGGTAGAAACGAGTATATAAAGCATCTAAAGCCAAAAAACAAAGTAAACAAAAATATCAAATCCTAGAACAAAACTCATGTTCTTAAGTGAAATATAAAACAATTTGTATAAAACGGCCGGGTTCAGCCGTCGGCAGGCGGCCGGCGCTCGGGCGCTCTCAAGGGCCTCGTACAACCCTATTCTCAAAGATAGTTTCTTTCTATATCTCCAAATGATAGGGTTCATTTAAAAATGTCAAGGGAACATTGTATTTTCCAATATAAAATCAAAAACAAACATTTCTAAAATTATATTTTAGCCAGTAAATTAATTTCAAATTAATTTAATATTTGAGTTGCCCCAGATAATTTGTAAGTAACGCAGCTTCAATTAATTCGAGTCTTTGTGATATTGGAAATCTTAAATTGAACAACGATTTCTTGAGAATTTAAAGAAGATAACACTGTTAATTAATGAAACTAATTAACCGATAGCTGTGCTTACCATGTTTCAGCGTAATTTAAAAATATCCAAGTATCGAGTGACCGTCTAGGTCGAACCTAGTCGGGTCATATACCTAAATACTTAGGCCTTCAACTGTTATCTATTCTGCACCTTGTATAGAATATGATTAATATGTTCGATGCCTCGATGGTAGATTTTCTTTACAGCTTACTGAAAAGAGAAAATCTGCAACATTCTAAATACTTGCATAATAATAATGACTGGTTTTTTATTAGAAGCGCTCGAGCTTTTCAGCTAAAAAAAATTGGTGACATTGACAAAATAGAAAAAGCAATTTTATTTTAATATGATATTATTTATTATGATAATAAAATTATTTTATTTAGTAGTCCACAAACAATGTACTCAAATACATTGTTTGTGGACTACTAAATAAAATAATTTTAGGTAACAAGGTTTACCTTCACGAACTTTTTCAAGAAAGCGCCATTAAAAATTTTTAACTTAAAAAAAAAACATTAGTTGTCCATTGTGATCTTGTAACTTATAACCATTGTCACTTTCCTTTTTTATATGTCAAGTTATAAAAAAGTAAGCGGTAGCGTTAAAAGAGCCAAAAAGGTTACAAAAGTTTAAAGAATTAAATCTAGTAAATAACGAGAATAAAAGGAGGAAAAGCCGGTCAATAATAAAGAAATACAAGTCTTGAACATGCCCAAGTGTCAAAGGGCCTTACAAACGTCCTACAATGTCAGACGTGCAAGCGAGAGAGAGGTTTAGAGCTATACAGGGTGTGATTGACATCGTACCACAAACGAATACCATGGTATTCGTTCCATCATATACATGGTATTCATCTGGATCCATGGATCCAGTACATGATCCTGGACCCCCTAGTGGTGAAATTGTTCATCGGTTTTTGTTTTTTTCAAATTTTTTAAAAGAAAAGATGTATTATTTTTTAATTTTTATTTTATAAAATCGTTATTCTAACCAATCCCAATGATATTTTTAGAAAAAAAAAAAAGCGATCAATATTTTTAATCAACAAAAAAAAAACACTGTGTCGATATAATAAAAATCAAATCATCAAGTTTCGCAGATAAATAGGGAATTCCATGGATTACCTATAGTTTTCCAATCGAAAAATTTAATAAACTATTCAGAAATCAGTATAATGTCGTCATTCATTTACAAATCCTACTAAATATTGCCTAACTAATAAAGCACTTCATTCTCGCACTCCACAATCGTGGAACACAACTTTAACGAACCTATCCTCGTAATTAGTAAGCCCGTATGGTACTCATTAATGCATGCACCAGTGCCACCGGAGCGCCAGTGATAAGTTGCAAGCCCCTTGTTTATGATTGGGCCTAAGCTGAATATAGTTTGAAAATGTTCTGCACTAGCCACCATGATTATGCAAAATATCAGGAAATTGTGCCTTAAATGCTTAAGTACTTATTTTTCTATATTTCGTTGAATACCAGCATGTTATTAGAGACACAATAAACTGAGTATAGAGACAATAGATGTGCGAACGCGAACGTTCGTTTAGGTCTTGATAAGTAATAACACTAATATTACAAAGGAGTTTATAAGTGTGAATGTGTGTATGTTTGTGAGTTATTCGCGCTCAAAGAGCTGGACGGATACCGATGACATCCGGCACATGGGTAAACCATTTCCTGGAATAGCACATAGGATTTTTTATCTCAGAAGTAATTTATCTTGGGACAACTTCCTACTTAAACGTGGGCGAAGCCGCTGGCAGCTAGTAAGACATAAAATCATAATAAACTAACAATTTATCTGTCAATATTGTTGATTTGCAAGATACAATGCGTGTAGTAAACGCAGATAAATATTATGTTAGATAATATTATAAGTTGAGATCGATCATATCAAGTACATCTGTACCGACCCTCTGGCACTGGATACAACAATAAATAATATTTACTTACTAACAATTCAATGCCATACTTATTTAAGTAGTCAAAACATGCGTCATTAGTGGCACTTTATTGTGACCTATTTATTTTAATCAAACACAAATCTGCGCACAAAATATTTAATTATAAACATAATATCATAATCCATGCCATATTTTAAGCACAAAGAGCCGAAAATATCTCTAAAATGTGGGTAGAAATATCGCAGTTGGTATAAAATAAAACTGGGTATTTTTAAACAACGGGGTTCAGTGTGAAGGACCTCGAGTGGGGACTGGGAAGAAGAGGGCCACCCCGAACAAGTGATGGATCTTCAGATAAAAATATACAAATCTCATTTATTTTTCGTGTAGTGTTTAACTTACCAGATGAAACCAAAACCCGTGATTGAGTAGATGGTTGTTCCTATTTATATTCATTAATTTTCAATGTAATTCTATATGTATTCATGAACTTATCCTTAGCCAGAAACACCACTTTTGTATGGTTTCTCGCGAAGCACAAATCGGAATCAACTTTAAAAGGGATTTTCCCGGAGTTTTTCCTTAAGCTTCACAATTCTCGAGAAACATCAATTAAGTCTGTTGATAAGCATGTTTTCCGTATTTTATAAATACATCGTAAGAGCATATACCTACTCCGATATTTATCGATTATTATTTACAAACTTGTGTAATGTAAAAACATTGACGAATGTTTACTTACTACGTAAAAATTATAGAGGCTTTTATAGTATTTCCATTAAAATGTTGTCAATTAGGTAATGATTGTGCTTAATTGCCTAAAAACCCAAACTTCCTGGTTGCGCCGATAGTCAATGTACTGCCTTTTTCGTTTTAAATTGACAACTCGCAACATTCCTATATCTTATCCTGTTCCCGCACCTCCTCGAGTGAAAGAGAACATATAGAGTTTTAGTCAGAATTGTGATGTAACCGTTGATCGTGAAATGGCAAGAAAATTGGACATTGTCGAAATATAACCGCATTAGACATCAGAACGCCAGACAATAGTGTTTTGTGCTACGTGCAGTGTGGTGAACATCATACTTAACCTCCGCTGGACTTGGAAGGCGCCGAGGTCAAGAGCCGTCGGCCGGCGTAGTGTTCCATGATCAAAGGTTAGTGCGAACCCTTACTTCCCATTTCAAGCTGTTTTTCTCTTTTCAAGCTCCTAAACGGCTCCATCTTTTTAGGGTTCCGTAGCCAAAATGGCAAAAACGGAACCCTTATAGTTTCGTCATGTCCGTCTGTCCGTCTGTCCGTCTGTCCGTCTGTCCGTCTGTCACAGCCGATTTACTCGGAAACTATAAGTACTACAGTGATGAAATTTGATGGGAATATGTGTTGTATGAACCGCTACAAAATTATGACACTAAATAGTAAAAAAAAGAATTGGGGGTGGGGCCCCCCATACATGTAACTGAGGGATGAAAATTTTTTTTTCGATGTACATACCCGTGTGGGGTATCAATGGAAAGGTCTTTTAAAATGATATAAAGTTTTCTAAAAAACATTTTTCTTAAAGTGAACGGTTTTTGAGATATCAGCTCTCAAAGTCGTAAAAAGTATGTCCCCCCCCCTCTATTTTTATAACTACGGGGTATAAAATTCTAAAAAAAATAGAGGTGATGCATGCTAATTAACTCTTTCAACGATTTTTGGTTTGATCAAAGTATCTCTTATAGTTTTTGAGATAGGTTGATTTAACTGTAATTTTGGTTAAGTTATTGTGCTTACACTGAAAACGTTGGCTGAACCTTATAAGATAGATCAAAAAATATACTACAGTATTGTACACCTTTAAAAATCCGCGATGATATAAAATCTTTATAATATATTTGCTGCTACGGAACCCTTTGTGCGCGAGCCCGACTCGCACTTGGCCGGTTTTTTTGTTTTATGGTGGGCAAAAAATATCCAATGACTTATCCCGCTCTTGGGCGAAACGGGAAACAGTGTCAGACTCTTATTGACTAAACATCCCACCCCGTTCCTTCTTTGCCTTTCGCACTGGGGCCAAGCGCGATTATTCATCTACTGCGGGGCGACAAACACGTATAACTTATTACCCCGCAAGCCCGCAAATACAATCCGCAAAAATATAGTAGGATATAACGTAACCACTTCCACTTGTGTATCGTAATACATGACTTATGGCACCGGTGACATCCTATTAAAACCTCATATTTCATCATCATCATCATCAGCCTTTTTAATGTTCTCACTGCAGGGACACAGGCCTCCTCTCTAAGAGAGGGAATGGGCCGTAATCCACCACGTGGGCCCAGTGCGGGTTGGTGGATGTCACATGTCTTCGAATTCTTGTGTTCCAAAACCTCATATTTATTAAATTTATAATTCAGACATAATCGGAGTCAAAAAAGAGAAGTTTCAGTTGTAAAATGCCTTGTTTATTAAAGATACCTATACTATTTACTCCTATTTTATGCCTTACTAGCGACCCGCCCCAGCTTCGCGCGGGTGCAACGTTAATATTATTAATGTATTATACATATAAACCTTCCTCTTGAATCACTCTATCTAATAAAAAAACCGCATCGAAATCTGTTGCTAAGTTTTAAAGATCTAAGCATACCTATATAGGGGGAAGCGACTTTGTTTTATACATGTAATGATGATATATCATCTTCATTTCAGCCGAAGGACGTCCACTTTTGGACATTGGCCTTCCCCAAGGTTTGCCACAACGAGCGGTCAAGTGAGTCTCGCAAGCACTGCATTTTCAGGACTCTCACCATAGGTCCGGAAGACCGATTCTTCCTTGTGAAAGACCTTCCAACACTGTTTTCCGATGCGCGGTTGCCACTCTAGCACCTTTCTGCCCTATCGACAATTCGTTGTCATGGTGCCCTGCCCACTGCCATTTAGTTTGTCGATTCTTCGACTTTGGTTCTCCTGTGGATATCTTCATTCCTGATGCGATCAATCAAGGAAACTCCGAGCATAGCCCTTTCCATTGCCCTTTGAGTGACTGTAAGCATATTAATGAAGCCCTTTATAAGCTACCATGTTTCAGTGCCATATTTATTACACAACACACACTGACATTCGTCTTAAGACACTGGTATGTTGGAAGAGTAGATACCGCGGAGCTACCTGAAGGCTGCCCAGCCGAGATACTTACCTACATATCTTGTCAGACATACAAAACAACTTAAACAAAAAGTACTCTTAACACATAGACAATGCTTAGTTAACCTAAATAGACGTTAATTCAAGACTATGTAGTAAAGTAGTGCATTCGAAGCGATAAAGCCCCTATTACATATTCACAGTAATTGAAGCTAGTTGCACATAAACACACGACGTTTTTACGGTGATAAAATTGGCACTCGAGTATCCCGGCAAAAGGTCTGATGTAAAGTTATAAAGTCTTATTTGTTACTTTATAACCTTAATATTATTTGACAGACCTGTCAGCCTAGTAGTAAGTCACCTCAGGGTGGCTTACTACTAGGCTGCAGTCAGCTGCTATGCTGGAGGTCGTGGCCTCGTGGGTTCGATTCCCACCCAGGTGCTCAAGTTTGCTATTTTCAAAATATTCTCATTTTACTGTCATTCTAACACGATCCCATTGTCATTTTGCTAAAATTTCGTAATCTGTTAAATCATAATGGCTGATCATTGGTCGGTCAGCGGTCTTGTAATAGAATTGTGATACGAGCTGCCTTGTAACGAATTAAAAACTATAACTGCACAATAACATTCTAATCGTAAGTCACTGATTTAAGGAACAATCACAATTTTAGTAATTTACCGCATATATCAAACATTCATTTGTCATTCCAGATTACCATTCTAAAAAAATCTTTCAATGAAGTGTCATCGGTTGATCATTGGAAAGTCATTATGACGCCATTATATTAGTAGATTACCAAACTCGTCAAAATCAACAATTATAAAATCAATGATCGACTATTCTGACACTATTGTAACAACAGACTTGAGGCCCTGGACAAATGTTTGTGTGATGAGCATGATCTTTTGTTCTGTATCTGGGTGTAATTTATCTATAATATGTATGTATTTAGAAATATATAAGTATGTTTATTAGTTGTCTAGTACTCATAACACAAGCTCTGCTATGCTTGAGACTAGACGGCGTTGTGTGATAGTTGTCGAACATAATATATACCTATATATATATATATAGGTGAGATAGCGGTCAAGCGCGAACCTATAATCAATAAAGAAAAAAATACTGTTGCTTAGTTCTTTCCCAACCGTGCTGGGGTCGCCTTCAATTCTAACGAATGCAGTTGGTATTAGAGGCCATTAGGCCCTACAACCTAAACTTAGTTGAGTTTAGGTTGTAGGGCCTAATGGCCCCTAAAGAGATGGAGTTACACAGGATGTATGACTTATCACTCTTTATCGCTCGCACGCCTGAAATTTTAACACAGCATGGTAGTATTTTACATGGAGTGAGTGTATATCTGACCTCCTCAACCCAGCAATTGGTAACACAATACTCCTTGCTGCCAAGGAGTACAAGAGCGAGTGTCAGATTTCTACAGACTAAAACGCATAGCATTCCTTTAGTTTCTCTTTGAGAGGGTCACAATGTCCGTTTCGAACAATCCACAGCACTGGCAGGCATCAGCCCTAATGAGCTCCGTTAATCTTGCTGACATTTCTTTGAACAACGCCTCGTTCACCTGGACTTTGTCCTTACCGGACAACGAGCTACCCATTGCTCGCCGTCCGCAAGCCCGCGCCTACGAAGGCCGAGAATCGACCTGCAACTCCAAAAGCCCAGGACATCACGATTATAAACTTTTGCCACCATCATCATTTCAGTCGAAAGACGGCCACTGCCGGACATAGGCCTCCCCCAAGCGCCGCCACAAAGACCGGTCTTGTGCGTCTTGCATCCATCGGTCTCCCACATGGTGGACCGATAACCTGGTCAGGGTTGCTGGAAACTTTTGTATGTACCTAAAGGAAACCCTGCTGAGTGGGAGCTGAATTCACGATCTTGATTGACAAGCATGCCATGTGACATCTTAAACTTTTCTGACAAAGAATATGGAACAAGCTGCTACGCATTTAATAGGCGCGTGATCATACTCATATCCGATCAAGATCATCCGGCCAAGTCAATGACTGATCCGGTGGACGAGGGTCGTGGAAACTTACTTATAATAAAATATTGCAAAAAAACATTATAGATAAGTCACATTTGGAGATGCTGTAACAGACAGCTAGAATTACATCAGACGTAAAAATTACATCAGCAATAACAGAAATTTCGATTTTGTAGATCCGCATAGTAGCATTGTTAGCCGATTTATTGCCAATCTCACTAATATTATACAATAAATTTAATAGCTTTTTTGAGGATGAGAAATCATCAAATAACTTTCTCCTGGGGGGAGCGACAGCATGTATTTTACTGAGCTAAACTACATTTCATCATCATCATCAGCCTTTTTAATGTTCCCACTGCAGGGACACAGGCCTCCTCTCTAAGAGAGGGAAAACTACATTTACTTGCTAAAATCCACCTGTGTTCCTTAAATTGCCCTTTCTAGAGCCGTGGTGAATCTTTCTTTCGAACAATATCGAAGCCATAGGCATATGGCTTATATGAAGCCCTTTATATAGATAATTAGATACCTGCGAACAGGGAATTGCCCTGTCGGAGTCTGGGTCTCCTGAAAGCTACAGACTGGGGATCTTTAAGTAAAGAGGTTACTTCTAGAGGTAAGCGCACTCTATCATTGACCACATCGTAGCTTTCCATTGAGTGAGGTAGTGTTCAATCAAGCGCGAGCCTTTCCACTGTAAAAAAAAATTATTATTAAAAAAACAAAATACCCGACTGCACACTAAAAAAAGAGTAAAACAAGCCCCACAATACAAATTTACTGAATATAATTTATAAATGTTGATGGAAAGCATCGCAGGCGGGGACCAACAGAGGCTTATTTATAGTCATTTCTGTTGTGCACCATTTAGCAGAATTTTCGTTGGTGGCGGTCAAGGTGGTCCCCGCCTGCGATGCTTTCCATCAACATTTATAAATTATATTCAGTAAATTTGTATTGTGGGGCTTGTTTTACTCTTTTTTTAGTGTGCAGTCGGGTATTTTGTTTTTTTAATAATAATTTTTTTATTTATAACTTTTTAGCTGTTTTTATTTAACGAAAATGTTGTAGATGTAGAAGACTATGTATATGTAAGTACCATTTTAAATTATTTCGACGACATTTGGCTTTAGATTACGAGTACATATTTTTTTAAAGGGAAATTTAGAAAAAATATTATTATGTCTTTATCCCGTGGGACTTTTAGGATAAAATGTATCCTATGACACTCCCGTAATCAAGACAAATCTAACGATACCTCATACATCAAAATCCATCAAGCCGTTTAGGCTACAGGAGGTCACAAAGGAACAGACATACATACATACTTACATACACTCGAAAAACATTACCCTCCTTCTTTGGCAGTCGGGTAAAAAAATGTCCCAACCAACTGGATCTATGTATACACACAGTTAAATTTTGATCGTTTTAATCCCTCAGAGTGTCGATTCCGTACATGAAACACTATCGATTTATAAAGTTAAAATTAAAAAATAAAGTGCTTTATTAAAAACTCCAATTAATTTACCAGTTCAATGACCTGTGGATAGTTAGTACGCAACAACCGACAACTACCTACGAGATCATTGACTCGTTTACTTAAAGAAATGAATTTTGTAAATGATCATATCAATACGAAAGTTAAAAAAAGTTTTATTTTTTATTTTATCTACACAAATCGATAGTGTTTCATGTATCGGATAGACGGGATTAAAACGATCAAAATGTAACGGTGTACAATCCTTATTTAATTTAGTTTAGTAGGTACGTACTCGTATTGTAAGTTTAGAAAATATGAAAAAAAAAACCCAAAAGCAGAACTTTACAAAGCCTTTCTAGGAAAATTATTTTGAACTTGATAGGATGAAAACAGTAGGTATTTGAAAATTAAAAAAAAAAAATCTGAACTAAAGTTATAAAATCACCGTTTATGTAAATATTTCTTAACCTTTTTACATATTTTATTATCCTAAACGTATCTTCTTTCAAATAAAAAAGTTAAAATCGGTTCACGTAATCAAAAATTACCACCGGGTACAGCGCCATCTCTCGGGATATTGTGTTACTATTTTTATACATGGGCTACTTCCCGCGTTGTCGTATCATAGTTTAAGCGTTCATTGTGACTAATTGTGAAAATTTTGTGAAGGACAGGAAGCTACGAAACTCTACTGTGTGCGTAGCCCGACACGCTCTTGGCCGGTTTTTATAATATTGTTTAGATATTTAAACTGCAATCGGTCGAAAACCTGCAATCGATATATTTTGTAAATATTCTTTTAAAGTAAGTAAACACTTTTTGTAGTTTTAAGTTTAAAGTTAGAAGTGAGGTTCACGAATAATCTAAAGAGTATTCAACAAGCAAGCTGAGGTTATTCTGTTATTAGTTTCAGCTACCATTGAGTATTTCGGTATTCATCGAACTCGACCCGATGAATTTCGGATATTAGGAACAATAACAGAGGATGGTCAAGCGAATTACAGAATAGAATTTTGCGGTGGAGAGCGAGCCAATGAGCCAATACTCGAAGTACGACTGTTGTAATTACCTTGGCTTTTCCGGCAATTATGGAAAATTCACCAAGATTGGGCACTAATAATCCTTTACCTGATGGGGATCGGGTTAGGTTTTTAATTGTTTCTCGAATTAATTAATAATTGTGTCTCAGCACACAAAGGTAATGAAAGCTCGTATAATCCTAAATTCTTCTGAACAATGTATTTTTATTCAGCTTAGTACTTTGTCCCACTGCCTCTCCCCCCTGTATCCGCTTCAGCGGTCGTTCAGCAGTTTCACGATTGTGCAGCCTTTTTAGTGAGTTGAATTCAAATCACGGATACTCCCACATTCCACTTCGCTTCTATAAACAAAAGAAAATCGTCTTTACCATATTAGTTTAGAAAATATAGAACTGTTTCCGCATTCAAAAGCACTAACAACGATTTTCCGATAGAGCGAAAACCAAAAAAACGCAAACAAACTACAAGAAATCGTGTATTTTGGAGATCCTCATACAAAAACCCGGCCTTTTTCAATGTTTTATTTTATTATTTCGGTGGCAGTATAAAAGTAAGTAGAAGTTACCTCCTACTTTCGGACAGATGGAGCGTCCCCTGAGCCTCACTGTGCAAGGCAGTACCTACCTACATACGTGATCAGTGTCAGTGAGTGATTCCAGGGAAGACTCCCTGGAATCATTCGTGGGGCGTTCGGGGCCCCTACACTGAGCGCCTGTGATTCTAAAAATAGTATATAAATATATAAAACTAGCGACCCACCCTAGCTTCGCACGGGTGCAATGGTGACATTATGCTACAAGTGTGTAATGTACGTGGTTACCGTCGAGGCGGTATTAAGAGAGCCGAGAACTCAACATTACTCACGTGTATCATACGACTTTTTCAATACACTTGTGAAGAAATTTAATTTAGCTGACTATTATTACAAAAGTGAAACTAGTAAAATTTTTCATAACATGGCGGTAAAAAAAAATCTGTTTTCATATGACAGAGAATTTTTTTTTAATTTAGCCATAAGTGCATATACATTTATTGGTTTTCTTGCGTGAAAAGTTTTTACGATAGCGTAATATTGTTTGTTTTAGTAGGTATTTGTTTTATTTAATGAATACAGACCTTGAAACTTTACTCGAAAAAATCAGGTCGGAAATTGCACGCATCTTAAAATGGTGACCTTAGACCACAAAAAAAAATTCACGCTGAAAACCGCGCGCGTCTTACAATGATGGCCATAGACCACAAGTCCCTTTTTTTTAATGAACGACTTATAAACTACCTGCTTAAATGTTTTTTATCAAATAAATAGTTTTTGCAAGCTAAAATTACCGAAATTGCATGAAATAAGTAAGTATATTAAGGAAGGCACTACTTTTACTTTTACTATTTCCTACACTTGTGATATGTATGAGACCTTGTCAATAGAAAGTAGGTACCCCCTATGAATTTTTATTCCCTTGTTTTTCTTTCTATTCCCGTGTTGAAATTTGCGATTTTTCACATTCACATTACTCCACAAGATGTATAGAGCAGCGGATTTTTTTTCGTGTTTTTTTTGTTGTTCTCATAGTAAAAGTTGTTCATATTGGCGTATACAATGACCCTTTTAAGGAAAGCCCATCTATCGTATCAATTTTTTTTTTTTTTCTCCCGCTCCGTAGACAGGAGAGTGTTGTGGCCAGCACTCTTGTGCATCCGCCAGCGTCAAGTTGTTGTCAATCTTCTACATCTACATTATTATTATTGTTTTTTTGTTTCTGGAACTACTGCTCCGATTGGAAAAAAATTAGCAACAATAGGAAGCTGCTACTCCTGAGTGACATAGGCTATATTTTATGCACGCGGGCGAAGCCGCTTATGAAAGCTAATTTTGTATATATTTAGCCGTTTATTCACGCCGATGCTTGTAGCAAGTCAATATTTATGTTAATCTGGTTTCTCTTTAAAGTGTTAAGACACAACCCCACTCGGCAAAGTTATTAGCAGACTTAAACTGCCTCTCTGCAGTGTGGTAGCGCACTGAACATTTCTCCAACAAATTGTTATATGTTGTCGCGCCCCCGTGCGCATTTTAATTCAATACGTTTGTAGCAACAGCAACACACAATATATGTACATTATTATCATTCGAAGAGGTACCGTCTAATCAACTATTGCAGGGCCTTGCCCTGTCCTCACGCCATTAGCGAGTACGCTGCATGCATACTTACGACCCACTTTGAACTCGCCCTTATCTCACTATTATTGGAAAAGTTTTTCCTCTGTCGGGAATACCACGATAAGACATTGGTCGTCCATTTAACCAACTAATTATTTGACGACATTTATTTTTTTATTTATTTGTCTGTTATAAATATACTATACAATAAGGTAATCATTGCATAGTATAAAACAAAGTTATTTACCGCTGTCCCTATGTATGCTTAGATCATTAAAAGTACGCAACGGATTTTGATGCGTTTTTTTTTTAATAGATAGCGTGATTAAAGAGGAAGGTTTATGTGTATAATACATTCATAATACAATATCAGTACCCGTGCGAAGCTGGGGAGGGTCGCTTGTATTAAATAAACGACTCGACTTATTTGTTAGCTTGGTCTTGGATTTACTATTATAATAAATTAATAAGGCGAAACGTTCTGATAATAAATGAATGATAAAATCAAGGTTCTCGACTGGTTTGATGCAGTAGTGTCGTATTTATTATCATTATGTATCTACTCGTAGGCACCTACTTGAGCGCAGATAAATTTTGATCGTTTTAATCACGTAATCCCGTGGAGGGTCGTTCCGGTACATGAAATAATGTCGATACAAAATTAAAAAAGTCAGCCAAAAGCGTGTCCGGCGATTCCAAGTGTAGGGTTCCGTAATTTCCCGTCCGTCACAATAAGTATACCTACATAAAAGTTAAAATAACAGCGCGAAGTAGCCCAAAGTATCGCATCTCTCAGTAAATTATGTTATGTAGGTATGTTAAGTTTTCGGTGTTAATTTGGATCGCGTGAACCGATTTTAGTCATTCTTTTTAGGGTTCCGTAGCAACAATTGGTATCAAAATAATATGTTTATCAATCACGCTAACAAAGTGCAAAAACAAAAAGTGGAAAATAAAAATTATTAGGATATCTCCCCTACACGTAAACGTTTTTTTTTTCATCAAAAATATTTGAATGTTTATTCTTAATATTAAGTAGGATGTTTAACGGTTTGATGCCTTTGCTTCTTTTTCATCCTCCAAAGGTTAAGTCTATTAAATAAAAGTATAATAACCAACTTATTTATTGTTGTTAGTTGTGAAAAAAATGTTCAAAGTAAGATACAAAAGAATTTTTTAAACGTTAACCCGCCGCCGATAGATATTGTTTTACCATAGAGGGCTGCAATCTAAATCAAAACTAAAATGTTCGGCAACCTTGGAAAATTTTATTCAGTAAGAAATTAATATAAATGCATCGTAATTTTCAACGAAAATATTTATTCGTAAGTGTATTGAAAAACGGCGTTTGATACGGCTCTCGGGAAATTAGTTTACTAACTTATACACGGGCTACTGGGTTCTTTAACATGTGAAAAATTTGTGAACTTCGGAATCCTACACTGAGCGTGGCCCGACAAGCTAAGCTATTGGCCGGTTTTTTACCCGACTACGGCGAAGCAAAAGGAGGGTTATGATTTTGACCTGTATGTATGTATGTATGTGGGTATGGATGTTCATCTGTTCCCTCGTAACTTCTAAACTACTTATCAGAATTCGACAAATGACATATCATTAGAAGCGTCTTAATTGTCCGCTGGTTATATGGGATTTCACAAAATCTAATGTGGCGCCCTCTAGCGGACAAAACATACGAAGTAAAAAAATAAAGTTAAGATAAATATGTCGTGTTTGGTATCATTTGAAAGCGCTTTACTTGTACATTTTGAATATATATATATTACTAGCATTTGCTTGTGACTTTACCTGTATTCATGGGCTGAGAAATCAATGAACCCAAGATTAACCTATTTAGAACTCCAAAATATGTTAAATAAAAATAAAGTTTAAAAACTAACACCCGACTACTTAAAAACACGCTCTAAAAAGTACGAAACAAGAAAACAAGAAAGCCGTGGTCGTATGCCATAAGAATAATAAATTTAAAAAAACACGCTCTAAAAAGTACGAAACAAGAAAACAAGAAAGCCGTGGTCGTATACCACTTTTTTTAATTTATTATGTGAGGAATTTTTTTTTAAAAATCTTTTTACGTGCAACAGGGTACCCTAATGAAACATTCTTTTCCACTTTTTATTTTACCACTTTATCGTTGTGATTGATATATACATAATAATAATAGCCATTTTATTCCATATCGTCCACTGTGCTAAACCCTACATTAGCAGGGTATTGACACCCTTCTTAAAGAAGGGTACCTACCACCACACCACTGCTCCATGTCTGCAGGTATATAATCTACCCCGGTCATCAGCATCGTTCGGTCCATGGCCCTTTATGGGGCACCAGCGTGGGCGCCGTCGCTGCGGTATCGCCCGCCTGCCAGAGGGTCATGGCCATCCGGATGGTGCGGGGATACCGCACGGTGTCCCGCGAGGCGGCGAGCCTCCTTGCTGGCCTACCACCATGGGATTTGGAGGCAACAGTCCTTGCACGCATGCAAACTGTAGGGGCCCTTCAGGGTCGAAGCCTCCTGGAGCCGAGGGTGGTATGAAACTGTTACCGCGGCTCTAGGAATAAGGCAAGGAAGGTACGGGGTAGGGTTTTTAGGCGGTAAGAGTCTGACACTGGTCTCCCGCTCCGCCCAAGAGCGGGTTTCGTCATTCGATGATTTTCACCTACCATAAAAAAAAACCTTGTAGGAGGCCTTCCAACGTTGCGTCTTCCGGTACGCGACCGCCACTCCAGAACCTTTCGACTCCAACGGCCATCTGTCCTGCAAGCAATGTGCCCTGCCCGTTGCCACTTAAGTTTGGCGATTCTTCGAGCTTGCCTTGGGTATCCTGCTGATATCTTTATTTCTAATACGATCAAGCAAGGAAACTCCGAGCATAACCCTTTTCATTGCCCTTTGGGTGACTTTAAGCCTTCTGATGAGGCTCATTGTGAACAACCATGTTTCGGCATACGTCATCACTGGCTACACACACAGGTCATAGACGTTCGTCTTAAGACACTGTGATATTTTGGATGAGAAGACACCACACAGCCTCCCGAATGCCGCCCAGCCGAGACGGATTCGACGGTCGACCTCTTTCTCGAAATTAGATCTACCTAACTGGACTATCTGTCCGAGGTAAACGTAATCTTGCATAACTTCGAGTGTACTAATGTCCGATCTTGATATTAATGGGTGCTATAAGGCTGTTTATCATGACTTTGGTTTTGTTTTTTTTTTTTAAGGCCCTTTCGGAAGCTCTAACGAGGTCATTGTCTTTTGTGTTATTACTTATTGTGATCTACTTCGTAGTCAGCAAATTGATGGTGAATGATGTACTCGCCATTGCAATGACCCTGTCCACTCCATAATCAGAACCTTGAAGACATCCTCCATTGCGGCAGTGAACAGTTTCGGAGAAATAACGTGTCTTTGCCTCACACTCCTTTGCAAAACGATAGGTTTCGAGGTCTGGTCCTGAAGTCGGACTATAGTGGTGTTCTCATACAAACTCTTCAACACTTCGATGTACCAATAGTCGATCTGGCGCCGCACAATCGAATCGATTCAATATTTTCTCGTAGTCCACATGGCAGAGAGGCAGATTATATTCCTCGGTCTTCTGTATAACCTGCTGTAGTGCATGTATGAAGTCTACGGTGCTGAAGCCTTTTCGGAATCCAGCTTGTTTGGGATGCTGGAAGTCGTCAAGCCTGCGCGCGAGACTTTGGAAAACGACTTGTAGACATGGCTCAGAAGTGAGATGGGCCTGTATTTCTTGAGCAAAGCTTTATCGCCCGTCATAAAGAAGTACCACCACACCTCTGCCCCATACCTGTGGTGTTTTTCCTTCGAGAATGATGAATCAAACCACTTTGAAAGACCCTATGGATCGGTTTTCCACCCGCCTTCAGGTAGGAAAGCTACTGATTACCGTCCTAAAAATTGAGTAAATGTTAGTACCTGAAAGGAAGATTATTGGGGCAGCTGGAAGAAAGATTACTTCTAGTTTGTGTAACTTTATACCTATTAGTTTCTTTTACTAATTTGTTTAAAAAGATCTTGAAATATCAAGAGATTGAGAAGAGTCTCAGGATTGCGGCAAAGCAATTATATATATACTTCTAATAATGTAAAGATGTCGTGACATTTTGCTGTCGGACTGTTCAGATTGTACTCGTATATTAGGTTGGTCCGAGAATAGGTCCGGTAGTAGTTTTAACCCCATAACCCTTCATTTTTAACGGACTTCGAAAAGGGGGATGTTCTATGTTCGACTACAGGTATTTAGTTTTTTAATCGTGGTTTTACTATGACAAGTTTGCCAAGTCAGCTAGAGCATATTCGCCCCTCTCATTGTTCACACTCTCGCAAGTTTATACAATCATGTTTGCAATTTTCTACAGTTTCTATTGTAGAAAAAGATTCGTTCGGAAAACACTCACAAAGTCAAGTTGAAGGAAAATTTTGATGAGTGGAAACGATACATTTTTTATTGACATCTTCACGTAGTAGAGGTACGTACAGAGTAG
Source organism: Mythimna loreyi (assembly GCA_029852875.1). NCBI lineage: Eukaryota > Metazoa > Arthropoda > Insecta > Lepidoptera > Noctuidae > Mythimna > Mythimna loreyi. The sequence continues at coordinate 11,008,706 of CM056780.1, read as the reverse complement.
GTAGTTCAGAAGCAAACTCTTAGCGAGATTCAATACATCGATTGTAAAATGTAGGTATTTAAACAAAAAATAACTTGTGTCGTTTTGCCGCAATCTGACGCTTCGTTGCACATAAGGTCAAATGAACCGGCATTATCAGTTCCGTTAGTGAGAATAGACTTTGCTCCTTTTAAAACTTGACAATCACCAGCACTAAATAATACTGTTTGATGTGTACTAATTAGCAATGCTTCAAACATCCTCAATCGTAAATAAAGACACAAAGTAATGCAAGATTAAAATACCTCGCTAGTTTCTAATTCTTCATAAATAATTCCAATGTAATTGGAAGTTATTGTACATGATTGAGGTCAGTGCTATTATGCAAGTCAATTATCAGGAACCTCCTTGTTAACATCTCATAATTTTATCCTCTTTAAAGTAGGTTAGACAACTGATGTTTATAATCAAATAAAACAAATATAGTACGCCGTCGCATTCCTTATATTGTAAGAAAACAAAAAACATGAAATTCATAAGGTGACAATAAAATGCAATAATAATTGATTTATATAATAAACAATCGATTAAAACATGGGTGTTACAAAAATACTTTATTACAGTTGTTAACGCGAATAGGTATACAGTTCATATTTTCATTACAATGAATGCGACCTATCCTCTAAAATGAAAGAAAAATGAAAGATGAAAGATGAAAAAGGGCGCCACCTTTATCGTAGTTGGTGTTATTTTGTATCCCTCTACTAATGAAAAATATTTCTTACTGCTCGATGAGTTTAGATCTGCTTATCTGAGATACAAATAATATCTATATATCTTAATGTTAATTATCATCAAAATTATACGAAACTCCCACAACTTGTTTTTGAACAGGCTTCACAATGCGCGTTTCTCTGTCGCGCCATATTGACAGTATCCGATCTCTGGAGGTGGCGGTGGTGGGGCTTTATTTGATAAGGCCTTTGGCCTTGTATAGGTCGCGCATCAATCCCTTTAGGTAGCGGATTTCGCGTTGCAAGTCGGAACATTTATCGCTGAGTTTTGAATTCCTCTCGCGCATCTGCTGTTCCTCATTGAGAAGGTCTTCGATCTCAGCCTTCTTCTTCTGGCGGTAACGCGTCGCAGCATTTTTGTTCTGCTCCTTCTTACGGGAGCGACGGTCGTCGGAGGGGCGCGAGTAGGGCTTCGGGCGGGACGACGACGACCACTCATCGTCGGTGTAGGAGGAGCGCGGCGACGACGGCGGCGACGACTGCGGAGACACGCTGGCGCTGTCGCCCGACTGCTGTGGGGACGCGAGCTGCGCGGCGCGGTGGCGCACGAGCTCCTCCACGTCCTCATAGCCGCAGTCGAAGTGCGGCGCCAGCTCCGGCACGGGCGCGGCCGCGCCCACCGGGGCCCACTGCTCCTGCGCTGGCACGAGGGGGAGTGCGGGCGCGAACGTAGCGCATTGTGCTTGTTGAGCGTAGCTTAATAGCAGTTGAGTGGCAGGTCCGGGAGGACTCTGTGGCGGAGTGAGGTGAGTCAACTCTACAGCACCGTATACGGTCTCAAACTCCCGGAGGAGGTCCTCCGTGGGTTGCGGTGCGACGTAGGTCGGCGCGATGGGCAGCGACACGGGAGGAGGAGGCTCTACGCGTTCCGGTACTTGCGAGATATTCTCAAAAATGGGAAGCTCCGATTTCTCTTCTAGCCAATTGGAGAAGATATTCTCTGGAAAGAAAAATAAACAAGAATTTAAGTTTTGAACTGCAATATGGTTTTTATTGTGTACTCTAATTGATAAGATTTTCTTTATCTAATTATATTAAAAAAGAATGTGAGACGATCAGAAGAATTTCTATATAAATGAATAAAAACTTTTTTTTTATAATTACTGTTTTCATAAATATTTAAAAGAATTAATCGTTACAGATATAAATAATGTATAACTGCAACAATCATAATAGTAGCATTGATAGGAAAATTCCGTTGCCGATAAAAATGGACAAATCATGCAAAACAATAATTTATTCAAGTCATAAGCGTTGCTATTAGGTCTACAACGTAAGCAAAGATGCAAAGTAGCTATCCACCCTGAACTAAATAAACAGTGTCTCATGTTGCACGCAGACGCCCGAACAAGTGATGGGCCATTGTTCGATCATAATTACTCTATTTATACTTTATTAAATGTCCATTATTGGACCAAGACACAATCATCAACCCACTTTAGGTCGTGGACAACAAAATTATCTACAAATAAATATTTGTAGTAAGCTACTAGGAACCACCTAAATCATCAACAGACCTATTCAATTTAATGACATAATCTTTACGTCACGTGTTCTTATTAACTTAGCAGACGATAGATTTTTTATCAAGGTATCTTTGTTTTGCTAATATTTTTGTTTTTATTCGATTCCCAAAACATGAGTAGAGACAAAATTCAAATGAGTTTCAATGCAGAATAATTCTGTGGCAATACAAAATGTATAAGTAGACAACAACTACTTATCAAGAATTTAAGCGCAACGAACAGAGATGACTGTCGCCGCAGCGCAATCAACAATCAATTGGACGTAATTGTTCAGATTGGTGTCTCAGACCTTAAGAGGAGAAAAGAACATCAATTTAACATAATATATACGATATTTTGTTGTATGTATGCTCTTATAGAATCACTAAGTTAGCGACCAATATCTGCCAAGTGGCTCGGTCGGCTGCAACACCCTGACCCCAGATAAACCTGCACAATCAGAGTTCGGTGACACCGCGCCCTCGATAGCAAATCACTAGATAAGTTCGCCACAACGATGTCAACATCTTATTTAAAACTTGTTTGTGATCAAATCCGCTACCATTCGAGGAAAAGTTAGGAATATTCCAAGTTGAAAATATCTAAATAGTCGATTCGGCCTTGTTGTCATAAACTTGTATCGAATCAGGCTTTTTATAACCGTAGCAGAATAGTGATCATGTTTTTTACTCTGAATTCGTTCAACGGTACTTTGTTTTTCAATTAGCATTAGGCCTCTTTCACACTAGCACATGCGAGGTGTATTGTAGGCGTATGTCGGAAGCTCAAAGCGGATAATCATGTAATTTTTATTGGAACATTTCCTTAACTATCCAGTTATAAATTTTAATATAAACAACAAGCAATGGAAAAGACAATAAAAGTTAACCAGACCAAGGCAATCAAAGTAAAAAGTAAACTATATTTTATCACGTTCTCAATACGTGCCAAGATAACTATTTATCCTACATTCGAAAGGTGTATTGGTAGGTCATATCTGTATCAATGTGTAGGAATGGAAACAAGTGGTCAATAAGTCGTTTAATTATTGGGCGAGCGAACAAGCGAGGCCGCCTTGTGCGCGAACTGGTTTATCAGAAAACACGGCCCAAGCTATCAGCGAACGGCTATTCTTAGATATAAACTATTCTTCGAGAACTTACTAACAATCAATATTAAAATGTGTCATATATAACACGAAAACTTGAAGGCTGCTGGGAAGCCAGTGAACGATATCGCATTAACGAAGTGCTGAAGTATGAGCATGCTATAACTTGTAACTTGTACTACAACCTAATCTTGCTGTGTGTTTATTTCCTGCGCAGACTTGAATTCCATCATGAATGTTATGTGATAAATAAGCTGCACCATGCTAACGCCTGTATTAAAACTTACAAGATATAGTAACAAATCTTTATTGAAATTTAGGTTTTACTGCTGTTAGATTAATATCCTCAAGTATGATAGAATATTATCGAGTCCTTAGGCAACATCAACAGCATTCTTTTTATTGATATCAGCGTACGTCATACTCATAATGTTTCCGGCAAAGTGAAGCTTGAACTGTTTCCATGTTGTTATACAAACAAACAAGTTTGTTGCGCAGTTGAGTTATCGCGCCAAATCGAATCGTTAATGTGTCCCAGTTACTTAATTGGAGTAAACATAAGAGCTGAACGCTGTAACTACTTACCGCACAAAAACCAGTAAAATTAAGGTTCAGTGATATAAACAATATAGTACACAAAGAACAAAACAATAACTGGAGCATTAAGACCTTGAGTTCGCCTTTCCGCCAGAACGACTCTGAATAACAAAACAAATAACATCAACTAAATATAAAAAATAAGAAAAAGCCATGAACCACCTACCAACATACATATCTGCCAGAGCCATCACGAAGTCCAATTATGTTATAGAAACTGCTTTACTATTCCAAACAAGAATGTCCTTTAATGTCCTTACTGCTACAATACAGTTCTAACGATAAACGATTATATGGGCAGTGGTATTCTAAAACTGGAATCCTCGTGGTGTGAGCAATGTTCGTCGGTAAAGGTTCAAGGGCCAGAACCTGAGACCTAACGTCTTTTAACAAGCTTTTGTGAATTGAAAACTATTTCTTTATTCCAGATGCAACGATAGTGGCACTTCATTCTAACGGCGTCCAGACAGCGCATCGACGGAGGCAGACATAGGTTAAAACGAGAGCGCGAGCGCCCGAAATGTGCTTCTCGACTCGAATTTATTGTCACGGGTTGCAAAACAAAGAACGATCACCAGTAAACGCGACGCGGCACAAGTTAGCACTGAGCGCGCGCGCGCAAGCCCGCCCGCTCGCCCGGCCCCGCGCCTTTCCCCACTACTCCACGCCACCCGACATCATAAATACAACTCCAATGTGCAACGCTGCGTTCACATTTTCTCTTCGGTGCCTGCTTAATGACATTCATGCATGAAATATAAATTATAAATGTATGATACAACATTTCAACTCGATCTCGATTGTATGAAAAGAACTTGTATAATTTTGTTATCGTCACACTACATCTGTAGGGAAGTAATAATATTGACAGTACTTATTTTCCTGGTTGCGTATTTACTTAGAATTATAATGACGAACTTTGTATGTAGGAAATCTATTAATCAATAAGAACCAAATTATTAAGATAACAAAACACTTGTTATAATTATTTAAGTTGAGCAAAAGCGAAGTTATGTAGCTGTGCTTTCATAATATGCGTCCATGGCGTGGACAGTAGCCGCGTTCTGTTTGTAAGAGCAATTGATCGAGGCCTCGACGACGACGTGTCACAATCAGTAGTGCAACAACCTGCGCCCGTTAACCCTTTCTATTTGCATACTTTTCAACACTTTGAAAACTGCTTGTGCTTAAAATGTTGGTAATACTACGTACTTGAGTTTTACATTTTAAATATAATAGAATACAAACAACTATATTCGGATCGACGCTTATTGCCTTTATTAGATTAACTAAACCTCGGCTAATTTTCGCGCAATAATTCTGTGCATATTATAATATAGCAAATACTCATATTCTGTTGTAAATAAAAATACATTTCGAAACTATTAATTACCCAATATCTACGCTCGTACTTCATACGATTATTAAAGGTTGTTGATTATTAATGTAGGGTTTTTTTTTTATTTTGGCCTTGGCTGTGATAAAGGTCCCGAAGATCAGTTTTACAAAAATAAATCAAAGAATTTTTGTCAGAATGTAGTTATGAAAAGTTTTTGGCGCCTATTGTAAATGTTATAGCAAAATATTACATTTGACGACATTCACAGACAACGCACTAAACCAGCAGGCTTTATCGTCGGTTTAGTTGTCTGACCTGACGACTACGGACTGTGATATTCAATTAGGCAAGCTTAAGCAGTGTCAGTATTATTTAGTATTTCCTTCCTATTTATAATATTTCTTTATATATATTTTTATTTTCGATGTCTATTGAATACAAAGTGTGATACAAGATTGGAAAGGGTATTTCTTGCAGAAAATAGGTGTAAAAAAATTAGCGCATTCCTTCAAAGTTTCGAACGGTTATTCATGGATTTTTGATGTCGAGCTTGGTCAAAGCTTTGACTGGTTTATCGACCGAAACAAAAAATGGCCGAATATCCATTTTTTAGCCGAAAAGGAGAATTCGGTCGGTCACTAGTAGGTATTATTCGGATGGGTTACACTACACAACTGCATTAACCAATTAGGTATCACTAACGACACGCCACGATTGAGCCTGTTGGCTGCCTCAGCTGAGCTACGCAGTGCATTATCTGCTTTAATAGCTAATTAGTAACCGTTGATAACATCGGCTAACATCACGCAGACGTTAAGTGACAAGTAGTGGGTTAGAGGTGTGTCACATCTCGCTATCTTAGGGTATCACGTTACGTTTAAATCTTAAATTTAATTGCAGCCTTGAAGTAATCGGAAATACCTACAATGATTAATTATGTTAACCGTGAGCAAAATCACGAAACGGAATAATGGTGCGCCTACTGCTTAAGCCGTCATATTGATAATTTAAAAACTAACCTGAAATTTATGTACCTAATACAATATAAAACGTATGCAATGTAAGACGTTATTTAATGCTATGACTACATAGTGTTTCCGGCATGCATGCATGCCGTGCTTTTGATGTTGCTGGCATCTAAATATTCCAAATCTCATTTTTGATAGCATACCTCAAACAAGATACCAATTTCAATTTTATTTACACCTGTCTAACACGTAATCAAATAATGGTAGAGTGTCAATGTTAATATTGTGATACTCTAAATAAAGCTTGATACCATACCTAATTATAGAAACACATACGTAAAAGTGATGAAAGAATCAAGTAGCGACATGACTGCTGACACTCGGTTGCTCATCTACTTAATAGAAATGAATACATTCCTCTCCCAATACAGTGACAGACAATGATATTCTAATAAATATCATCACATTTAATATGATACCATTGGTGACAGATCAGTGCTTATTTAGGTTCTTCTTTGAGACTTGCCAAGATCACGCCAAAATCATTTCAAATAAGGAAATCGATATATGCAAGAAACCTAAACCTTGTAAGGTAAAATTCTTGACCTACATATGACATATCTTTTCTTTCACAAGATCGAATAAATTGGATTAAATGCTACCGACAGACAGAATGTGGATCAACCTGACTGTCAAAAGAAAACATTCAAAATTCGCTCATGTAAAGAAAATAAAATAGTAATAATTTTTGACCAAACAACGCAGGATGACTTAACAAAGTTTGACAAATAACTTACTCATGGAAGCGATAAAACCAGCAGATAACTACATTGACGAACTTTGAGATTTATTTACTTCTGAGAACATGCGTGATACTAACAATAGTAACCGGGGAAATTGTCATGAAACGTATTATTTTAGCACTAATGTTGAACTGAAAATTAAATAGAAAACCTTTTCGTGGTCATAAAGCATTGCTTGGTATGTTAATCTAGAGCTAAGGATTGGTCGAAAGAGTGGTCCTGGAACGAAATGAGCAACTGAAGGTACAACGGTGTTGTAGTCAGTGTCTGACACTCCCTCCAATTCCACAAAGCGGGAGTAAGTATTTAACGACTTATATGTATGTATATGTCGTGTAAGATATGCTTTTGCTGTGCCTCTAACCTGAAATGGTTGGTAACAGTTTATTTGTAGATATTCCAACCACACCATTAACGTAACATACCAAATGATCAGGTACGATCAGGTACTACAATCCAAGTAACTACAAAAGAAAAAGTCTAACAAGGTAGAAGTTTTTTTGAAACATCATTAACTACTCTACTCCTGCACTATTCTTTTCTGATTAATTTTGTTGCAAGATTCAAGATCACTTATCCAGGAGTCATCAAGCTGTATTGTCTGTGTCTGTAGAACTTTCCAGATGATCGTCTTCCTAGATTCTGGCTTCCAGGAGTAGCTGTGATTGGGAAGTAAGGCAAGAAAACTAAGAAAAAATGAATGAGGTATTTACCTTGTTTACAGTTGTTGTCTAGCTGCTGCAGAAGATCGTTGGCAAGCTCGGCGCGACTAGGCTTGATCTCCGGTGGGGACGGAGGGTACAGGCTCGTCGACACGTCGTCGTGGAGGTGGTAGTTGTCATATTCCGTCTTCGGTGCAGCGCTGGGGAAGGTTTTAAGCAGATCTGTGGACAAAAAGTTATGTTTAGAAATAGATGATGGCTACACATGTAAGCACATTCTTGGGGCTATATTCAAATAATATCCGTGATAAAACTAGCCGGCAAAAGATTTCGATAAAAAATTTCAAAGCTTTGAAAAAAAAGTGATGCGTATGTACATTTACGACGACATTTAAATATTGCACAATTATGGTCATTTTATTTATACTTTATTAAACCCTTTACCACAAACACACATTCCTTTAGCATAAACAATATTTAATACGATTAATGAAATAACAGTTTCGTAGATATTTTTTATTTAAATGTAAGCTAAGTGTAATAAGTTAATGATGTCCCATTAATTCTTAAACATTATTTTTCTGTATATTTTCCTTATTTACATGATGCTTCATACATTTAATGTATTTACTTAATGCAGATTAAAATATATTTCTTACTTTGTAGCAGAGATAACTGGAATTCCCTACACAGGTCACACATTCCATTACTTTTATAACAACACATTTTTGCACAATTTTTGTGATTCAGACACTGAACAAAACTGTTTTTTATCCAAATTAATTAATTAAAATATTTAGAGCGATGCGAATGAACAAGTCGCAGAAGCTTCAAGGTAAGTAGCTTAGATAAGTAATGTACAAAATACAGCGTGAAGAGAGAAGACGTCAATATATATATGAACCCTATCTGTCGCACGATATTACGTCAAAGTAACGCCCAGATGTCGTGATGCTTTAAATCTTAAGCGATAATGTCATAACAATAATTTCTGTTATTATAAAAACGTCTTTATTTTTTTACTATCGCTCTGATTTATCATTAGGGTCACGTTAGATTCATTCAGTTTCATGTATTTTATTTCATGATTTTTTTTTACTCTACAATACCATATTATTTGAGCTTTAGAATAAAAAAGCTATTTTTTATGAAATACTAAAAAAAACTAATTAAGATATAATTTAAAATAAAATTTAAGACAAAGCCTTTGAAAAATTTTTAGATTTGACTTTTCTGTGAGCTGAGAGCTTTTTCATTTAGCATTTTAAAATTAGTGTTAACCACGTGTTACAAAATGAACTTAAGGAAGAACCTGTCATCTGGCTGTTTTTAAATTACTGTACGAAACTTCGGAAGGAATAATTTTCCTGACCTTATCCTGAGTAATTAGGGGTTGGCACTTTCTTTCTAATTCTGACCCTTTCATATTATGAAAAAAACCAAATCTAGATGGCGGCTTATACAGATAAATCAAGATGGCGGTTTGTGCTGACAAAACAAGACGCGGCGGCTTTTACTGACAAAACAAGATGGCCGCTTGTACTGATAAATCAAGATGGCGACTTTTACTGAAAAAACAAAACGGCGACTTTTACTGAAAAAACAAAACGGCGGCTTGTACTGACAAATCAAGATGGCGACTTTTACTGAAAAAACAAAACGGCGGCTTGTACTGACAAATCAAGATGGCGACTTTTACTGAAAAAACAAAACGGCGGCTTGTACTGACAAATCAAGATGGCGACTTTTACTGAAAAAACAAAACGGCGGCTTGTACTGACAAATCAAGATGGCGACTTTTACTGAAAAAACAAAACGGCGGCTTGTACTGACAAATCAAGATGGCGGCTTGCACTGACAAGGCAAGATTTTTTTGGTGGGCAAAAATCATCCAATCATGTCTCCACGCCCTTGGATGGGGCGGGAGACAATGTTAAATTTTGTACTGACTAAAAAATCTCCTGTTCTTTCTTTGCCTTCGTTCCAGGTTGACGTTTTCACCGTGCAATGTTTCCAGTAGGTTTTGACCCTTCTAGACTCCTATAATTTACTGACGTCTCCTCGAGACGCGCATGGAAAGATACGTGCCGTCGACGATTCGGGCGCGATTCAGGCGGGTACCAGACAGCCAGACAGCGAGCTACCCATTGCTGAACTACGTCCAGAAGCCCGCGTCTACTAGCTAGAAAAAGGAGTGGGGTTCCCAGCAGCTGGGGCGTGAGGACCAAGTTTGATGGAGTCCTGCGTCTTGTGGTAGGTAAGGACGCCGTGACGTCTTTCCAGCCACTCCTCTAACAGGGGGCTTGCCGCCATAATTATGGCGTGCCCAAAACTGGGTTGGTTTAGATGGAATATGATCACGCGCTAAAAAAGCGTTGCACAGTTACACAAATAGCCATTTTGAGGCTTGAGTTTGCTATGCATGATAAAAAGATCGCAAACTCAACTTATACATTGTGATCTGAATAATGTAATCTGTTTTATAAGCTTAAAATTTTTCTCATTGTCACGTCGTTCCTCCTGGTCTAAGAAGTGCTGCTAAAATAAGTTTGAATACAATAGTAATTTCCCACGATTTAACAAGCAAGAGAAGTCAGGGCATTCAATGCTATGCTTAGGAACGACAAAATTGATTGTTTCTTGGGATATCTTACTGATTTATTTTCAACATGGAAATAAAATAAACAGAACTAAAATAGCCACGCCTTAAGTCCGTAATATTCCATATGCAGTACAAGACAAACAACATGTTATAAAATTAAATGTCAAAACATATTTTCATTGGAGACAAGATAAATAATGGATCTAGCAAACAGGCGATATGCAATTGAAAACATGATCAGAGGCCAGTAACTCAAGACAAATATGTTTTTAGAAGATGCTTGATGACGTTATTCTTATCTCCAAATTACAGTCACTAACCAAGCAAGTGATTATCAAGACACACCCACGCGCTCGACTTGGCAACCAGTAAAGTTCTCCACTTTTCATAGTTTATTTAAAGCTATTTGCAGATAGTGATATTATATTGTACCAATAATGCTTTGTATCATCAATGATAACTAAAGGAAAACAACCTCCAAATGTAGAAATAATAATTGTATAGGCAATTTGATTTAATCTTTGTTAAAATGACAAAACGTGACAGTTGGTAGGCACGTATTCTAGTAGGTTTATTTTTAGTATTATTATTTCTTTACCTAGTATGAATTACAACTTCTGATTGCGTTCTCGATAGCTAGAGGTATTTAGCAAATAAGATCATGTTAGGTTAGGTTAGTCTCACTGATTAACTGATAGAGAAAAATAACATTATACCACCACTGTTTTCTGCCAAGGCAGGGGTGACTTTCACTGTTGCTAGTTTCCACTAACACTATGTGACTTGTAAACATATTGCTTATAATTGGGTACATGTATATTTTACACAATCGCATAATGCAAATTCATTGAGCTATAATATATTGCATTAAGTTCGACTTTTTCATGAAATGGTCGTATTTCATGACCTGCTTGCTGGCCACATGATAATTATGAGGTAACCAAATTAGAGAACACATATCTACACGAAGACTACTTTACAATATGGCCAATCATGAGTAGGCCATCCAATCCCGTAAGCCTGCGAATTGTGAGATTGAGATTTCTCATGGCCTGTTACAAGCCGTGGACCGGAGGGAAAGGGAATGGAAAACGGTGGCCATATCTTTCTTCGAAGCACTAATGCTAGCGAAAAAGACGGAAGCACGCGCAAGGTAATGGACATTCTTCACTTCGCAACTACCACGACCGCAACTCTCGTCTACCAAACACAGTAGCCGCGGGCTTGCGGTCGAAGTTCGTCGACGAGTCGATGCGATCACATCAGACAAACTAACAAAACCCACCTAAATTCCTTCAGTTTCCCTACCACGAAGTCTATCTAACATTACCTCTGCACTAGATCTATATAACCCTAAATCTTATTTTAATTTTTAAGCTCATTTTTGACATACAACAACAATACATGAGTGCCTTCTTTATTCTTTATTTGACCTTTTATCATGGACATCCTCCATTAATGATATCGTTACACGTAAACTATCATCAAACTTTAAAGTTCAGTTCAAACAATTTGACTAGTTTTAACCGGTTACATTATGAAATGCAACAATTTCATGGAATGGTCAGTCACTTTATGAAGTGATAAGTAATAAAATTTAGCCACGACATACTTATACATAAAATGATGAGGAACAAGTCGTGAAGAAATATATGGTTTTAAAAGTAGGTAAAGGAAAGGATAAAAACAAAACCGTGATCTTAAAACGAAACTGAAGGACAGCGTTGTGGTTTTAACCAGAAGTCTGAAACGCCCTTCTGTCCCACCCAGAGCAGAAAGTCGTCGGATGTATTCTCATCTTTAAAAAAATGTTGGATCGTATAAAAGAGGATAGTTATTTCTAGAAAGGAGGTAGGTACCACAAAATTTGAAATGAAAGAATATTAATAATGCCAAGCCAATTAGGATATAGGCAAACGTGATTCGACACTTACAAGTCGCAGAGTCTTAGTGACCAAGGGTAGTAAAACGAAAGAGTGTACCTTTCTTCGAAAGGAACGTCAAGGCGTTTAGCAGAGGAACAAGATAAGTACAACACATTTCACTCCACACTATTATTCCAAACTCAAGGTTTATCCAAAAGATCAGACAAAAATGTTACCACTGCTGGGAGTAATTTATCTTTGTTGTATGGGCGACTCGTACATTATGGTTGTAATGTGAGTTGGAGGATGTCACACGTCTATTTTTCCGTGTTTAGCTTCCATCGAGAACGGACGTGTGCAATTCGCGAGCGCGTGCTCTACTTTAGAGTAATTTGCTGGCGTTGCAAAAACGCCGTCATCACGGAAGAGTGAATCAGTTTGTCAAGGCCTCCGCGATGACCTTGTTACTAATTACAGTGTAAACAAGTGCAATTAATAGTAAGTAGTAATTTATTTTATAGATGAAGTTCTAACTTCTCTTAAAATGTGTGCAACTACGGTTAAAATTAAAACTGATTTAGAAAGGCAGTTATACGACTGTTATCTCCGAGAAAAATCCGCGAGAGAAAAGCTGGAACTCCTTGTTAATGACCTAAAGGTTCAAGTACAAAGCCTCCAGCAACAACTAAAAACCCACCAAGAAAATCAATGCTCCAAGGATCAAAAACGTAGTGAGCCCGAGGACTTGGCTAAGAGCAACATTAAATTTGCTCAATCGGAAAAAGAAAACGTCGAGTATTGTACCGATGAAGATGAACTCGCTAAAGAAACTGAGTGGATTAGGGCCAAAAGCAGGAAGAAAAGGAAGCTAAACAACTCACTTTCTCCTCAACAACAACTCGGGACAAGCACCCAGAATCAAAAAAATACAAAAGAGCCGCCTGTTAAAAAAGTGCCTCAACCGCCGCCAATTATTATAGAGGGAGTCAAGAACTATCAAACGTTCTACGACTCGCTAATTGAAACTCAACCAGCTGAATCATTCACCGCCAAAATGATGAATGGGGATTGCGTGAAAGTCAACGCAAAATCAGAAGACTCTTATAGAGTAATTGCCAAGTTTTTAACCGAAAAAAACTACCACTGGCACTCGTATGAGAATAAACAAGCTAGACCGATAAGAGTTGTGGTGAAAAAATTACATTCTTCTTGTCAGCCTGATCGGATTAAAGATGACCTAACATCGCAAGGGCTAAAAATAGAAAAGGTTGACTACAAATTGAGCTGGAAGAGTAAAGAACCACTCAATATGTTCGTTTTGTCTTTCCATAATGACGAAGATGTCAACAAAATCTATGGAATTAAGTACATATTAGGGTGCAAAATTGAAATACATCCACTTAAAAACCCAAAACTCATTCCTCAATGTAAGAGATGTCAGGCGTACGGGCATACTCATAAATATTGTAAAAGAGAGCCAAGGTGTGTAAAATGTACTGGGAAACATCTTACAGCCGACTGTACAAAATCCCCGCAAGATAAGCCAAAATGCGTCCACTGTGGTCTACCCCATCCTGCAAACTACAGAGGGTGTGAAGTAGCTAAAGAGATGCAACTCTTAAAAAACAAAAATATAAAGAAAAAACTTGATGTCACAACTTCTCAACAGTTTCCTCCGATGAGACATGAGAAACAAACACAGAAAGCAAATATGCAGCCACCTCAAAAACCCACACAAGGAACTAACACTTATTCCTATGCTCAAGTTACAAAGCAAGGACCTTCGAACTTAGAGGATAAAATTAATCAAATACTGAAATGCATTACTACATTTGACAAAAGATTAGAAAAGCTAGAATCCAGCACCGTTTCAAATAATCAAAAATGAATAACACTCTTAAAATAATGGCGTGGAACTCCAATGGGCTCCTCAAACATCAGAATGAGTTACAGGCAGTCCTAGATACAGAAAATATAGACGTGTGTTTGATATCTGAAACGCACTTCACTAAACAATCTTTTGTCAAATTTAGAGGGTACACAGTATATAACTCGCTCCACCCTGACAACTCCGCTAGAGGAGGTAGCACTGTCATAATCAAAGAAAACATCAGTCATTACGAGCAGTGTAAATATGAAGAGCTAGATATCCAAGCCATGGTAATATCTGTTAAAACCAAATCTTACCATGTGTCCATAGCGGCAGTATACTGTCCTCCAAGGCACATGATAAGAAAAGAGCGATATTTACATTTCTTCGAAATGTTAGGTCAAAGATTTATCCTAGGCGGTGATTTTAATGCCAAGCACATGCAATGGGGATCAAGACTTACAACAACAAAAGGAAGGCAGCTTTTAAGTGCAGTTAAAGAAACACATTGTGAAGTTATGAGCACAGGGAAACCAACATACTGGCCCACTGACCCCCAGAAAATACCAGATCTTATAGACTTTTTTATATGCAAAAACATATCCGCCAATTACGTTGCTTTGGAGGAAGGTTTTCATATGAACTCTGATCACTCTCCGATAATACTAAGACTTAGTCAAAAAATCTTACTTAAAGAAAGCCAGATATCCTTGGTTAATAAGTCAACAGATTGGAAAAGTTTTGCCCTTGATTTAGATAATATTATCGACCTAAGAACTAAGATAAAAACACAAGATCAGCTTGACTCAGAAGTAAATAAATATCTTGTTGATATTCAGCAATGTGCATGGAACAACACACTACAAATAAAACACAAATATAAGGGTCACATCTATCCTACAGAAATTGTGCATTTACTATCTGAGAAAAGAAAACAAAGAAAAAGGTGGCAGCAAACAAGGTGTCCACGGGAAAAAACCTTATTAAATAACCTGACTAAGCAATTAAAGAGAAAAATTTTACAATTCAACGATGAATCTCTAAATAGCAACCTTCTGCAGCTAACCAATAATAAATCAACGGATTACTCTCTTTGGAAAGCGACAAAAAAACTAAAAAGGCCAATTAAACAAATACCGCCTATTAGAGATACCAACGGAAAATGGGCTATAAGTAATGAACAAAAAGCGTTGAGGTTTGCTCAACACTTACATACTACTTTTCAACCCAATGACAACTGTGCAAATATACTTGAGTGTGAAAAATTAGTTCAAAATCAAAAAATTAAGCTTGTGACTCCCAAAGAAGTCGTGAAAGAAATTAGAAATAATATAAGTTCGAAAAAATCACCGGGCTACGACCTCATAACAGGTGAAGTCCTTAAACACCTCCCCCGCAAAGCCATAATAAAGCTGACCAAAATAATCAATGCTGCATTTATTCTTAAATGTGTACCTGAGCCGTGGAAGGTAGCTGAAGTAATTATGATTGCGAAGCCTGGAAAACCACCCCATGAAGCGTCATCATATAGACCTATTTCCTTATTGCCAGTTTTATCTAAACTATTTGAAAAACTGTTGCTGAAACGGTTAAAACCAATAATAGAAGAAAAAGAGCTAATCCCAAATCATCAATTTGGTTTCAGAGAAAAACACTCTACTATAGATCAGGTACACAGAATAACAAATATTATTGAGAAAACTCTCGAAAATAAGGAAGTCTGCGCCACCGTCTTCTTAGATGTCGCACAAGCTTTTGACAAAGTTTGGCATGAGGGCCTAATATTTAAACTTAGATGTATGTTGCCACCAGAATTTGCTGATATTCTGGAATCGTATTTAACAAATAGAATGTTTAGAATAAGACAAGAAGATGCATATTCTGACCTTAAAACTATAAAAGCTGGGGTACCTCAAGGAAGTGTGCTAGGCCCAATCCTCTACTTATTGTACACATGTGACATCCCAGAGCTAGAAAATAACACCATTGCGACCTTTGCTGATGACACTGCTATTATGGCTACAGGATCGAGTCACAGAGAAGCAGTAGAAAAAGTTCAACTAGCAATAAACAAAGTTTATGATTGGACACAAAAATGGAAGATCAAGCTGAACGAGTCAAAATCAATTCACGTTGACTTCACAAATAAACAGTGCGAATACCACCCAATCTACATAAACGGTACGCAAGTGCCTTATTCTAATACTGCCAAATATCTTGGCATAACTCTCGACGCCAAGCTGCGATGGAAAGCTCACGTCAAAAAGAAAAGACAGGAACTCGACATACGCTATAAAAGTATGTATTGGTTACTCGGAAGGAAATCCTGTTTGTCAATACATAATAAGATAATCCTATACAAGCATATTCTGATGCCAATTTGGACGTATGGTATCCAACTTTGGGGCTGTACTAGACAGAGCAACATAAAAATAATCCAACAATTCCAAAATAAAGTACTCAGGGATGCTGTAAAAGCACCCTGGTACGTCAGAAATGACGACCTCCATCGTGACCTTAAAATGGAACTCGTCACCACCATCATTCAAAAATTTGCTGAAGCCCATGAACACAGACTTCACCGGCATGTGAATGTTGAGGCAATCCAGCTGTTAGACAACACGGATTTATTGCGTAGACTAAAGAGAACTAAACCCTTTGAGTTAGTGTAGTGTATAAGTTAGTGTATAATAGTGATCAAAGCTGTGCTATGCATAATATATGACACATGAACAAAGTGTTTTTATAAATATCAGACTCTAAGAAAGTGCTAAGGACTTCTTACAAGTGCTAAAGAACGCTATTCTTAGTTTTTAACAAAACCTCTATTGTATAATAATAAGTTAGAGTTAAATTACTTATTAGTCTCTTAGGCTAGATTGTAATCAATTATTAAGAAAATTGTTCTTAATAATAAAGGAAAAAAAAAAAAAAAAAAAAACGTCTATTTTTCTTAATTGTTGATGAGAGCAGTGATAAAAACCTCGACCTGTAACTACTCTTTTG
This sequence comes from Mythimna loreyi, assembly GCA_029852875.1. Classification (NCBI taxonomy): domain Eukaryota; kingdom Metazoa; phylum Arthropoda; class Insecta; order Lepidoptera; family Noctuidae; genus Mythimna; species Mythimna loreyi. The sequence continues at coordinate 10,991,608 of CM056780.1, read as the reverse complement.
ATGAAGCAGTAATGGTAGGCGGATGAGACAAAAGCACAGCCATCTCACAATAAATCGAATAGTTGGCTAATCTTTTAACCAAGAACTTACTAATACTGATTTACGAAATTGGTATCTACGAAGGAAACCACTCGACACAAAATTTGTTTAGACCCAAAATCGTGCCAACATAAACAGTCACCGACTGAATGAAATACATAGTTGAAAACTAGCTGATACCAGCGGCATGGCCCGTAAGAAAGTAGATCAGTACCAAAGGCATATTTCTTTGAAACCCAGCGAGAAAAAGATACCATATGTGCTATTCCAATTATTTGAACGTCTGGCTAGAAATTTGAGTACTTAATGTACCCTACCCAAATATCCATTCATTGGTATTGTTCGTAAGTCCTTAGTAGTTCTGGTCAAGCTACACAAATACTGACAAATACACCGACTGGATTCGCCACTTAAGTCCGTGTGGTTCTTTCCTCAAAAGACTATCACAGACACTGCACGGTGCTCATATGATTTTAACTTTACATGTTTACTTTATGGAGTTTAAAATACTAGACATTAACTACTAACTAGGCTTTGACCTATGAGTTTGTTTTGGTGTTTCTCCTCAGTGTAGACAGCTAGGACATAGTATAAAGAGAAGGGCAGTAGGCTATCTCCGGCCCAATCCGCGATATAATTGCCTACTGTCTTAGGGTTGTCACTTTTAGCAAAATTTTAATTCAGTGCCTATAAATTGGCAAGGGTCGGGAAGTTGTATTTTTTACTAGTATAATAAAAATAAAAAAACTGGTATAAAAATACGTTTTTTTTTGCGATATAAACAGCCGTAGGTATCTGTTTTATTCGTTAACTTAAAAGTTTCGTTTTTTCACAGCTTGGGAAAAAACGAAACTTTTAAATTAACGAATAAAACAGATACCTATGGTTTTAATTTCAACTAGATACATGACGCATTCTCGAGATAAAGGGTTTTAACAGACAGACATACAGATAGACGAAGGAACAACGAACTGATCCTATCTGAATAAATAAAATACATAAATAAGGGTTCCGTTTTTTCCTTTTGAGGTACGGAACCCTAAAAATGAATAAAGTGACTAGAATATTATAATTAAAAGAAACACTAAAAAAACATTAAAAACTAACGCCTATCTCTTAGACTATAATCGAATTTGTTGTTATGATTCGAACTTTGCTTTATATGTATATCTGATTTACAATTAGTCAATTATTTATTTTGAATTACGATTTAAGTAGGTGAGAAACTAAAGTAACTGAGAAACCGGCATAACCAAAGGTAAACAAAGAAATAGCAGCAAATCAATTTACAGATCAAAAGTAGAAATCAAGCCTACCTACCTACTTCCTCTGTGTGATAGAAAACTAATACAAAAAAAAAAGTAAGTAGGTATCTCAAAATCAAGTAAAAATTATATGCTAGAATGAGTATTGAACAAGAAAGGTATTGTTCAATAGGTAATCTGAATTCTAGAATCTATGAATTGTTAAGACACCCAAACACACAGCAATACGTTCTCCTGCGATTATCAGACATTTTGTTTTGATTTAGCGGTGCCGAAAAGCAGTGACGCGCGAAACTCGTGCAGTGTTAGCCCCGACTGGCGCACTGAGGAACGGGTCGAGATTTTGTTACAGTGTGCGTGCGTCGACGCGTAGATACTATGGCGCACACATACAAGCCGCGCGCGGTGCGTTTGTATGAAGATAACCTACTTCCCTTCTCTTTATACTATGGCTAGGATGGGAAGAATTATTTTTAAAACTTATTAGCATGATTGCACATTCATCATTTTTCCAGGACAAATTTCATCCAACTCGGTTCAGGCGTACGAGTCTGAAGTAACAGGTACACGCACTCATAAATTTCCAACTTTATAATATTAGTATTTTTCATCATTTTGGCTGAAGGTCCTAAAATATAGTCAAGACGTTATAAAAAACAAAGAAGAGTGGCCTATATTAAACGCTAAGATAAGTAGGAGACCTAAAAAATTGCGACGTCATCAGGTGAGTTTTATACAGAATATAATTTATAATTCACAATTCACATTAATAAATCACATTTTAACTAGACACGTATCTAACATATATTATATTTAGCGCAGAAATATTATTTTAATCAAATTGACCTAACGCATTATCATTGCATGAGGTTAGTTCGTGGGGGTGCTGTCGCGTCGGGAATAATCCACATTAATTATAGCTATGTCAAATGATCACGCGAGGTAATTATTGGATGCTGATAACAAAGGCACAAATCATGAGAAGTCGGCTGTACTCCAGGATGTTACGTCGACTACTCAAGGGAGATGTGTTCGCTTATATAACAATATGATATTAATTCATGTACGTCAACCCACCCACAATGATGATTGATAGAATTTTCTAGAACTGTGAATTTATTGTGGTGACGTTGGACCAGTGTTCACTACCGGCTAATAACGTTAAACGCCTTTTCTTATATGATTTAATAACATTTAGCAAAATTATTATTACGAATTTCCATTACGATTAAGCATGCATGAAGGCCCCATAACAACCTGTACATTTGTTGCAAGTGATGGCAGTGTGCTTGCAACATTAAAATTATAAATATACTGCAAACGTTGCACAGTTACGTTACGAAGACTTCTTCGCGCCGATAGTAACCATGGTGGCCAAAGCAACACGCTTTTAGTTAGATATATTTTCATCAGCAGCAAAGCCAACGGTCAAAAATACACGATCAGTACTAATAATACTTCTTAAAACATGCCTAAAATAAATTTTACTTGAACCAAATCTTGATAAGTCCAATTATAGTTATCAGTGGGCACAAAAATTCCATTAAAGACAGTTAACGCTGACGTCTTCAAGCAATAAAATAGTTCCAATAGATTACCAACAGCTACATTATCTGGCAGTGCCAAATAAGGTCATCGATTAATAGCGCGTGTGCTGCTCCACACGTTTGTCTCTGAACGACTGTGCGCACCCATTAGGTACGTGACACTGTTGTTTTTAATACAAACAAATGGTTATTTAACAATTTAGTTTCAATTTAGTTATTCCAGCGCCTAGTAGCTACCTTACTCATATGGGTAGGCTACCCATAAGGGTAGGGTAGAGTAGCAAGGTGCAAGTGTTCCCATAGAGTTATCTCTAAGTTGTTCCCATAGGCATAACCTTATGGAACACTTAGACTGAATAATCAATGAAAGCCCATTAAAATCATCTTTTCTAGCCTTGAACACACTTATAAACGAAAAAATTAAGTTCAAAACATATGTCATTATCCTTTGATTTTTAATAGGTATCAGGAGGATTTTGTTCGTTTAAAGTCAGATTTTTATTACCAAAATATGTAATTATCTGACCATTTATTTTTTGTTATGAAATTGATATTATGAAACTTATATAGAGCCAGATAAAAAAAATACCGGCCCCCATTCCAAACGACTTACATAATCTTTTATTCAGGCACAAAACTACAATTATAGACCCTTATTATTATATTCGTTAGACATAGGCCTTTCCAAATGTCGCCAGTATTAACGGTCTTGGGGAATTCGCAGCCATCAGATTCAAAGTTTAACGATTCTTCGAAAAGTCAGTAATTTTGGTTCTCCTGCGGGAGATCTTCATTCCTAACTCGATCACGCAAGGAAACTCTGAGCATAGCTTTTTTTGTTGCTTTTTGGGTGACTTTAAGCCTTCTAAAGAAGGCCATTGTAAGCGACCGCGTTACCCAAAAAACCAGATGCACAATAACATTCTAGAACAAACTGTTAAATACCTCAACTGTGATGACCACGCACCCACTGCGTGATAATATTCTGTAGGTATTTATGAAGTAAGGCAAATCCACCTTTTTACAGTATTATGTGTATAAAGTTTTTATAAGTAAATAAATAGACGCAGGGTGTTGCACAACCCCTACATAAAATGCTGTGGGAACAAATTAATGGTCGTGGCCAGGTGTGTTTTCAATAAGAAAGGCCAGCGCTGCGCTGATATATCATCCAACTTTAACATTTAAAGCGATCTGGCCAGTTTTCCTTGGCCATATCATGAAGTGAACAATTTCTATGATCTGAACACGACACGGTACGGAGACGAATGCCCAGACTGAAGTTCTAAGATAGCTACAACCTAGGGACTTTATTAGCTTACAACTAAGGAAGCATGCTCCATCTTTAACAACAATATGGCTTATTAGATGCCCTTAGTAATCAAATGCGAAACTATCAAAAACAAAAAATCAATTTTAAAAAACATTCCTAAAAACATAACGAAACTAGAGGGGTAAATAAGGAAATAATCCATAAATGATTTAAATCAAGATTTAAAAATCTCCACAATACATTAAATAATGTGAGATAATAAGGAAAAGTACCAAAAAACGTAGTCAACGACACGACGAATACACGATAGTCGTTCATCATGTGACACCACGTGTTATACTCGGGACTTAACTAACAAAATTGTTTTTAAAAGCAACGTGAACGATAAAAGGTGATAAAGTCGCAGCGTGAAACCTCGCCGAGCCCGTGCAGTAGGTGGGGCTTGAAACATCTTACATACAAGCTGCCTATTGGTCGGATTACGATTTTTGACTAACAATTACTTATTTACTTGTTTATACAATTGTAGGTACATTTCGTGATTCATCGTATGATTTGAATCGAAAGATGTAATTAACAGAATTGGTAAACTTTTAACAAGCAGATAGCAAGAGGCAAAAGTACCTAAAACGGAACTAAACCCCGATTCATCATTCATCATCATTTTAGCCCGAAGACGTACACTGTTTTTTTTTTTTTTTATAGTAGGTAAAAATCGAATCCACAAATCGACGAATCCCGCCGCCCTTGGGCGAAGCGGGAAACAGCGTCAGACTCTTGAACTGACTAAACAACATACCCCGTTCCTACGTCGCCACTATACCAGGGCTAGAGCCTTCCTTTCAGACACGAACCCTTGGCCCCAGTTGGGCTGACATCACCTTGAGGCGCGCGGGAAAAGTGCGCGCCGTGTACGACTAGGCTTGGTCTGAACGAGCAGACGGCGAGCTACCCATTGTTCGCTGTCCGAAAAACCCGCGCCTACGGTGGCCTGAAATCGGGATCGGAATCCAGGAAGACGTCCACTGTTGGACATAGGCCTCCCCAAAGCGCCGCCACAACGACCGATCCTGTGCATTTTGCATCCTTCGGATTCCAGCAACCCTGGCCAGGTCATCGGTACAACTTGTGAGAGGCCTGTACGTCTCGTATTAATTGTGGTTTGAGGATAAATATTTTCTCTAATTTTCGTAGTTATGTACACTATTCATACACTGAACCGAAGGATTATACATCGAAAATATTGCAACCTAACGCCTACAATTTATTATGAGCAAGACTCACCCTAGCTACACAAGATAACAGCTAATTAAATGTTATTAAACGAACTATTTTTTTAAAGTGATAATACATACAATAAAAGGTTTATTTGATGGATTCTCACCCACTCTGAGTAGGAGGGAGTGTCAGACTTTAAACTGATAATTTCAAAGGAATGTCGTGAAGAAGTTTTGAGTAAGATAAATATTTTTTTCAGTAAGAAATAATCAAATGACTGGTCCTATCCTGGGTTGGAGGAGAGATAGAAGTATGCGACTGTGTTCGCCTGGGCTATGTTAACTCCTTTGAAAAATCCCTCAGCCCAACTATAATTATCCTCGGTGAAATGGAAACAGCGACTGTCGCAACCTAGCGCTGGGCACGCCATAATTTCGGCAGTAGTGCCCCTCTTTGAGGCGTGGCTGGATAGACCTCACGGCGTCCTCACCTTCCGCATGACGCAGGTCCTCACCGGACATGGCAAGTTCGGGAGGTTCCTGCACCGGATCCGTGCGGAAGAGGAGGACACGGTGGAGCACACGGTAGAAGTGTGCCCCGCTTGGGAAGAGCAACGCCGTGCCCTCGTGGGGGTGATCGGCGGCGGCGACCTCTCGCGCCGGGCCTTGGTTCAGGCCATGGTCCGCAGCGAGGAGGAGTGGCAGGCGGTCGCCTCCTTCTGCGAGGCAGTAATGCTCGTAAAGGAGGAGGCTGACCGCATAAGGCAAAGGCAACGGCGCACTCGCCGTAGCCGTCGCCGCCGCGATCCTGCCGATATCCGGCCACCGTAGACACTGGCTTGCGGACGGTGAGCAATGGGTAGCTCGCCGTCCGGTCGTCTGGTAGCAGTCCAGACCGAGCCCAAGTCGTCGACGGCGCGCTCCGTTCCCGCGCGCCTCAAGGAGTTGTCAGCACACCGTAGGGGCCCAACAGGGTCGAAGCCTCCCGGAGCTGAGGGTTGATGCGAAAGCGTTATACCGGGGCTCTGGGAATAAGGCAAGGAAGGCACGGGGTAGGTTCTTTAGTCAGTAAGAGTCTGACACTGTTTCCCGCTCCGCCCAAGAGTGGGATTCGTCATTCGATGATTTTTACCTACCATAAAAAAAAAAAACTATAATTATCCTCAAGTGGATGTAATCATAGTAGTAGATCGTTTCTTGAAGTAATGTTCGTGGGACCAAAGACATGAGTGAAGAATAAGAAGTTCTGTTCAACTAACAGCCTCCATAGCCAAGTTACAATAATTTTGTTTGTATCTTCTTGCGTCGAACGCCTCAAATAAGCCACGCCTCTGATTTCTTTGAGAAATAATAAAGATTTAAGGCGAATCTTGAATGTTCACGTTCACCAGTGTTTGTAAATTGTTCTAACAATTTCAATTTTCTTTAAAACAAAAGAATAATAATTCCTATTTAGATATTCATACTTCTTGCGTTAAATTACATTACTTTTGCAACCGCATGTTCTGTGACTGTTGGGCAACAGGCAAGTGGACTCTGCAAGACGGACAGCGCCGTAGAGGTCGACCCAGAATGAGGTTGTGAGACGACCTGGACGCAAACCGTGAGGGCAAGTACGAGATGGTACGAGAAAATAATTCCTAGAAGAACTTGAGGATTTCCGTCCCAGCGGAGCAATATAGAACAAAAAAAAGCAACAAATTGACAATGAAGTGTAAACCAACGTGTAAACTATAAGGCAACGATTCTAAAATTAATCTGATTATTAATTTTTTTTTAGGGCAATAATATTGGCAGGCATAAGTTACTTCTTTGTTTTGACTTGTATAACAAGGATATTTCTAGAATATGCTCTTCTAAAAAACTAAAATGCTTTATTTACTAAATAATTTTTAAATTAAAATGCTATTATTTATTCTCCCGCATGATTCAAGCGCAATATACGCGCAATATGCTTTGCGTAAGTAAGTTACAACAACCTACTATCCTGTTGCTAAGAAATTATTCATTTAATAATTATAATTGATGTTTCTAGTAACTCATCAACATTTATGGGGATATAAAAATATGGTAGACAGCGCGTATAGAGAGACTTATGCGCATAATCCATGAGTCACTAAATAAGGAAAATGCTATCCATGGTTAATTACATTACACAATATACAGTAAAATTGTAATTCAATGCAACTTACAAATGCTATATATTACGGAAAATTACTGTTATCAATTTAAATGAGTCAAACAAATTTCGTTGAAAAGAGCTGGTTTAGTTACAAGTAATTCCCCGATTTCTCTAATTTTAAAACCACAAGATAAAAGGTGTGTCATAATTTTTATTTCTTCATAAAAAGGCATTAAAAAAAGAGATTATATATAAAGCAATGTGCATGTTGATAGCATATTTCGTTTCAAAACAGAAAAATCGGGGGATTTCTCTGTTTTATAAAAAGAGAATATATATAAAGCAATCTGCATGTTGATAGCATATTTCGAAAATATTGCTAGCAACACTGTAAAAAGAAGTGCAAAAAACACTAACACCCGTATTCACAAACAATACTCAAACGACCCTTGACTAAGCAAACGCACAGTGTTGAAATAGAGCTCTGTGATTGGTTCGTTTGTGTTGCGTAGTTCACAAACCCTGCCCTGTGCGCTCGCGAGCACTGTGAGACCGCATAGTAACGTTTGTGAATACGGGTGTAAATAACATTAGCTAACATTTGTTCAACATTGTCTTGCCACTATATTTCATGTAATAGAGCAACATCGTTGGTGTACAATGTTGATTGACCAACATGTCAAGTGTTGCAACTATAAATGTTATTTCCTATAAAAACTTCTTTCTACATTATATCGTAACGCGATACTAGCACCATCTATTTCAATAAATGTATGACCTGAGCACAAAATTCTTCTTTACAAGAATATATTTTTAAAATATTAACAGAGAACGAAAATTGCTTAAGTGGTACTTAGAGAATTTTGGGTTTTGAGACGAGAGAGAGACAAAATATCGTTGTCTATGTAGTTGAAGACGCCGCAAGCAACGGGTTTTACATTGGCGAACTTGAAATCTGGATAATTACTTAATTATAGTAATTACCGACTGCGCCGGCTGCAGTAATTTAGTAACACACAAAAACTTACATTGGCTAAACAAGTTTAGGCACATAAAAGCTCGCACAAATAAAGCATACGCTATGTTTGTACTTCGATCGTCATCAAGACTAACAGAATTTGTGTGCGCAAATCTAATCATATTTGAAGTACAAAACAGCTTCTAAAATACATACCATCATTGTTGTTGAAGAGTTGGTCGATGTCGGCATCGAGCAGGATGAAGCACTCTTCATTAGTAAGAAGGGAGCCGGCCGAAGCCGGCGACTGATCCCAAAAACTGGCACTCATTCTTGAAGCGGTGCAAACTCTGAAAATGTTTAATTGCATATTTTAATATTACAGCTACTAGGTATTTGGAGTGAAATTGTCTGCAGTTAATGTTAGAAACCACCAAGCCGCTAAACACGAGAGCTGCATGGCGTCGTATCCTGAGAGAGGCGGTGACGCAGGACTGAACTGACCCATGACCACGACCACTTTATCCAGAGTTCACTAAGAAGAAGAATGTTAGAACCCATCATGTGGTCCCACATCATTGATTCAGGAACTGTGAGCTATAAACTCGTTTGTTTGTTTCTCTAGACTTATATGATGTTGGATTTCATCTGTAGTTCAAGTAGTAGGGTTGCTAATAAAAATGTAACTTACCACAGAATCAAAAACAAGTGCAGCGAGATCAGAGTCCGATGAAAGTGATGGATTTTGTTGTCGAAGGACGAAGCTGTCCGGTGAGGGCGCCATGGCGGCACTGAAATATAACAAACATACAAATTAGCACAAAATACAATATACTATTAAGTTTCGCCGTAAAACATTGTTCATAATCAAATAATATTTGTATTTTCCATACAGGTTCTTTCCATATAGATTAAGAAATAATGTTTCAGGACCATTTAAAATTGAAATATGAGATAGACCTTCTTACCTTAGAATTGAGAAAATAAGTACCGTATCAGTCAGCAGTCTGTATATATTACATTTGAGTTAGACAATATTGGAGAATACATAAAGATATACCATTGTCCTCATGTCCCTAGTAATGTATCTACACACATTCCCATGCAAAATCTTATTTTAGTCATATTGTTAATACTACCAGAAGTAACTTCTATTGTGATGTTAAGTATAAGCATAATTTGTATTAACAAAGTGTATTTTACTTTGTAACAACGTAACAAAGGATTAGACTGATATCAGTAAGACATAGGTACATAAACATTGTTGTTACTAAACTGATAAAATCAGATTTTCTTTATTTTTATCTAACGGGTTTTTATCCACACAGGTACGTCAACCAAGTGGATTATCCTTTCTAATTCTTTTTTCAACTGTTTGATATTTCGAATACCTAATTGCGAAACAATGGAAAAACGAGCATGATTCAAAGTTTGAATTTACGTTCCTTATAAATACTGTTTACTTCAAAATGAGTTCGATTTTTTTGTTTTTATTTTAATAATCGCCAATTAACAAGTAAATGAATTGTTTTGTAAAGTAAGGAGTAATCCCTTCATTTATTCGATTGCACGTCATGGAGTGGCAACTCATTAATCATTTGCTCTTGTTTTCCTCTACATTCAACAACAACTTTTTATAAAGAGCCGCAAATATGTTAATTTACGTCAATTATGTGACGTCACTATTTTTCCGTGTAGTATATTATATATTTAACAGCATAATCAGCATCATAATGTTCACAATACTAGGACTCTAGGAGAAGAAATAGACCGTAGTCCAAAATGTGGGCTTTTTCGGTTCTAGGTTGCCTCACAAAATTTTTTTTCTGTCAGTTTTGGGAGCAGATGGTGATGAAATAAATTGCACTAAGTAATACGCCTCACTGGATTTGATCCTGCGACCTACATACAACCCTACGTAGGAACCGTTACCACTAGGCCACCACAGCTCATGTTATTTTTTTTTTTGCAAAATACCTACTACGCGAAAGACAAAAAAAAGTTGAGACCTCGTCAGTCGTTAATGATTTCTTGATACTTTAATATATTCATGACATGATTTCTACGGAACTGTTCATGCGACTTCGCGTTTTTACCGCTTATAGCAGCAGCATGTTATTTTTTTCCGTAGGCTCGCATAAATAGTGGAGAATGTTACGAGTCGTTCAACAGCAAGCAAACCCGTTATATGCTAAATACAAAACTGGAATGTTACTGTTAACATTTCGTTTATAGCCATCACGAAATAAACAGTATGCTTTTACCTTTTATCTATGAATATATTGGACGAAGGCGACGTAACAACTCGATACTTTATCTAATCAAAAATCTCATAAATAGTATGTACGTATGTATCGATTCTATATGTATATGGTGAATGAAGATAAATGTTTTGTTTTTTTGTTTTACAGACAATAAACTGATACAGGGAAAGAACACGTACATAAGTACATTAGGTATAATATAGTACTACATAGCATGTAAGCTTACAACCGGACCGTACGTACTCGTAAACATTGCAATAGAAACCATTGACGTCACTAATGATAGCGTAGTTACTACTGTACCAAGTTCATTGATCCTTATGGCTTCGACATAAAGTTGAAAATGGCTTAAACTATAATGGACAATTCACGAATCTCAGTGCTTGTACCTCTCACGTACAGAATATTTCACCAAGTGTCTCAATAGTTGATTGCATTGACTTTCAACATGAACAAACCATGATTGCGCAATATGTTGAAACACGAGGCCTGAGTTAGGCGGCTATTTTCAAACACCGCAACGTAAGCACGGCAATATTACAGTGCCTTAAGGATGCCTTTTTCCGTTTGAATTTCAAAACCTCAAAAATGTGTTATATTTTTCCATCTTTGCAGATTTTATATTAATATTTTGATGTGCCAAAGAGTTTTCTTAAACCTATTTGCCAAATATAATTTATTATAATATTGTTTCGCAGTTTCGCTTCAGCTATCATAAGCTGAACACCAATTTAAATACAAATAAAAATAATAAATGTCTATAAAAATAAGATTGATTTTTTAGGGCACATTAGTTAAAACAAACAATATACAAAGGCAATCAGGTCAATTCGTAAAATATAAACTTCCTACAATATTTTTTTATTTATTATTTTATCACAAAGATAGACATTTCATTTTTTAATTATGTAGTGTAGGTATCAATGTGTTACCATATAATGACTTTTTGCTTATCTTTGATACCATTAAAAGGAATTAATTTTATAATATTCTTGCAATGTAATTCAATATAATTGACCAACATTGAGCAATTGTATGTAACATCCCAAGCAAGTGGGTGACTCACAAACCTGTAAGCTGTCCAAAGTACAAATATGTACTCATGAGTTGATGAGAATGTTTAAAAACATGACAATAAGTATGACTAGGAGAATCTGATGCTAGGTTTTGTTTGTTATTATTTAAATAAATGTATGTTCCGAGATTGCAAGCCACAAGTGAATATTTAAAAAAAAACCATTTCAATGAAATATCAACAAAACAACAATCTTACATGTTGTTTATGACAACCTTTTTAATAACAGCAAGAAAAAGTAATATGGTTTATTTTATATCTTTTAAAATTTTCCTTTTATTAAAATTCGATTTCACATCAAATGACTGTTTACTCGCTTACAAATAAACTTATTTGACATGATTATTTCATCTCAGTAATGATTTTGTGTCAATGTCCTAATATCACTGCATTAGCAGGGACATTACCACCAAATCAATGCTGAGTAATGTACAGACAAATGAACTTATGGCCTCTTTATGGGGACGGAGATAACAGTGTAATTAATTTATAGAACAAGTACCTCTCATAAGCAATGACTATAATAAAGACAATCTATTGTATTAAAATAAATACAGTGCAACATATTTATTACAAAGGAACAACACTTGAATAATGGATTCTCAACAATTTAACAGTTTTGTTATGAGGAAAAAGTAAATTAAAATGCTGCCTACTCGTAGAATGGCGAAATACATTAGATGAGGCAAAAAGTTAGAAAAAAGAAATTCCCTCAAGACCCCTAAGACCCACTGACCTAATATAGAATATCTATTTAATAAACACTATTTTGAGCTATAATTTCTTTACAATAAGTGAAATGGTGCAAGATTATAATGGTTATGTGGAATTTCATAGATGCTGCAAAATTGCTGATAACTTTAATGTGATGTTATGAACTGGCGACCTGCTCATGCATGTGCCTCAAGTTTAATGTCTTTGGCCCCAAGCATACTTAGTGAGATTATAAACGGCATGGCATTTGTTTTATGGAATATCATAATCATAGATTGTAGTGAAAGCTCACAATTTTGAAACTTAAATATATTAATGCAATTTGAAAAAAGGTGCAAAATCACAATGGATAATCTAATTTCACAGTTACAGCAAAATTGCTGATAAGTGTAATGTGATGTTATGAACTGGTGACCCGCTCGTGCGAGTGTCACCAGCATTCATAATGAGATCGGAACCGCTTGGTATTTGTTTTACGAAATGTCGTAACGATAGATCTCCCGCGCAACTCAGTCTAAGTGAAAGCGGACCCGACTACTCAACCAAAACTATGTCAATACTGAGAGAAGAAATACATGCTTGGGTTATAAACAAACAAGTATGTTAATGAATGATTATAAATGTCAAAATAAGAACTATTGTGCCCCTTGAACAGTCCTAATTAATAGGCAGTTTGGAAAGTAGCGAGACAAGCAATATGGGAAGACCTCATTGTTAGCACCAAAATACATTTGCAAAAAAGAAACTTGTACTTACAACATTTTTAATTACGTGTTACGGCACACGCAGGTGTGCAAACTTTAGGTACTAGTAACCCATCGTGAACACAATATTAGCACGGAAAAACAAATTAAACACGTCTGCTAGTTTTGAGCCATTGATGAGTAATAGAGAAGGGGGGAACGCCAGGGAGAGGGAAACAAGCTAGCGGGAAGGTAAAAAAGTTGCCAGTCAAAAAATATATTTCGTAGACGGTAGCGCCCTCTAGCAGTTATTATTAGGTACACTAATAATGACGCAATAGATACCTCATATTGCCCAGCCAACTTTGCTATTTGCTACGCAGGATTGACTGCCTAATTCGAATTTTACTAACATAGCCGTAACATGTTACGCCCACGAGCCCGTATATTTGTTGATTTTAATCAACATGCAACTTGAGTACTTGACAGGACATTAACCTGCATAAAACTTAAATATAAAAAACTCAGAAAATTTAAATTTCGCGGGTTATCTTTGAGCATCAAAAAATAAACTTCAACAAAAAAAAACATTTAAAGTACAGTCTGTTCCATTATTTCTCTAATGTAAACTTTTACTAAATCACAGTCATGATGCTGTGAGACATATAATAATTTTCTTTACAGGTATAATATTACCAATATAAAATATACGCTGTCAGAAATGTTGCCTAATGAAAAAATTAAAGCATGTAGAATGTAGATTGTAAAGTACAATCATCATCATCAGCCTTTTTAATGTTCCCACTGCTGGGACACAGGCCTCCTCTCTAGGAGAGGGAATGGGCCATAATGTCATAATGTGCGGATTGGTGGATGTCACATTTCTTCGAATTTTTGGTTCTATGACATGCCGGTTTCCTCACGATGTTTTCCTTCACCGTTTTGAGAGCAGTGCTGATGAAATAAATTACACAAAGTAATGCGCCTGGCTGGGTTTGAACCCGCGACCTACAACTCGCAAGTCGGGGCCGTTACCACTCGGCCACCACTGCTCTCTAAAGTACAATAAGTAATGTTAATCACAGAATACAACAGTACACTAATCAGAATATACTAATCAGAGAATTGCTAATCTAAAGCCCCGGATACACTAGGGAACATTTTGTCCCGCAACATGACGCGCAACACAAAATATACGTGACGCTGCAACGTTCCATAGTGTCCCGCAACATGACCCACAACATTGTACGTGACGCGGGGCATGTTGCTTACTCCCGCGTCGAGAGCGAGCGCACGTGTCCCGCGTCAGTGTCGCGCCATTTGTAACTGAGTGTAGTCGCGTACGCAACGTGCCTTTAAAATGTCTGTAGTGTTTGGAAATGATACCGTGCTTTTGCTTATAGAGCTTTAAGAAAGTCGTGACTTGTTGTGGGATACTTCACACCGTGACTATCGAAATAAAATAAAGAAAAATGATGCATGGGAGGATATTGATATGAGGACTAATAGCGTTCCGTAATATTGTATCCTGTTTGGCTATGGAAGGTGCGATCATTTGCAATAAAGTTTCAAAATCAGATGCGACATGCGAGTAAAATTCACAAACGATCCGTCAGACATTCGGAAATCACTTAGAATATTAACTCTTCTTTCACGTTGTAATAAGAAAATCCGCACCCACCACCTTCTCTTTCTCTTACGTTTCAACACACTCGATATAATTACTATGTACGCAGCATTTATAGCCACAACCTCCTCGGGCAACATTTCTATAAACACTGAGAAGTGTGGTCGACAAAATGTTCCGCGACATGTATGTCGGCACATTCCACGTAGTTGTTGAGGAACATATTCCGTAACATGTTGCTCTATTTCCCCTATTGTCCCCTAGTGTATCCGGGGCTTTAGGCTTTTTGAGATATTTGATTGAGAAATCATTTTCTCGACTTTAATTAAAAAGTCCGAGTGACCTTTTACCTGGGCCTGTTACTTTATTGGTTAGTGGCCCTGACTGCTAACAATACAGCAGTACTAAGAAGGCTGAGCGACTAATGCAAAGACGCTCGTGCCCGAAGCGCCGCCGGAACTCCGAACCCGATTTCCAGCCACCATAGGCGCGGGATTGCGGACGGCGAGCAACGGGTAGCTTACCGAAAGACCGAAGCCGTTCCGATTTCTGAAAGGAAATTCCGACCCCGAATTGAAAGCTAACAAGGAAAGGGATGTGGTTTAGTCAGTAATAGTCTAACACTGTTTCACGCTCCACCCAAGGGCAGGATTCGTCATTAGATGATTTTTCCCACCATAAAAAAATGTGGGTGTGTGTAGTAGTGGAATATACTAAAATAACTGAATCAAATACCAGTTTATTTTAATTACAAAGTAAAACATTGATCCAATATAAATCCTATGAAAATTTCATGCTGTAGCATTCCAAATTCGACAAGTTGACTAGAGCTACAGTCAATGAATCACAGAAGTTTGGTATGCACACTAGCCTGGTGCGCTGTCCATTCTCTCCTGAAAAAAAAAAAAAAAATTTGATTATACTGTTATAATAGGATGATACAATTATTTTAAAAGTTTTTTAAACCACAATACCTTCATAAAGATCAGTGGCAAATTCAGCAGAGTTGCCACTAAAATATATAGCTGGACATTTATAAATAATAAAAGGGTCCGTATCTGTGCAAGGGGTGCATGGTATGGTATCAGGACAAGTTGGAGCTATATTTCTCCAAAGAAGAGTTTTCTTCATTACTTCCAAGGTGTCATCTAGCTTACTGTATCTCATTATATCTTTTATAGGTTCACCTGAGGTACCCAAACATGTAAAACCTAAAAAAAAAAAACAAGTATTACAACCTATTTATTATAAAGTATTTATAGTCTTCATGAAAGATTCAAACAAACCTCCAATTTCACATTCATAAGGATTGGTGACCCGATTGAATGACTTGTACTCAATAGCTTTAGGGAATAAACCTGAAAAGTAGAACAAAATGTCACTAATCTATTAAATAACATAATTATTAAATCATCCTCTAAAATAAACTAACAATAGTGAAAAGGTTTTTGTGGCAACATTATTCCAGTTGGGTCTTTGCTGCTGGGCATTAGGTCTAGGGGTGCTACAGCACTAACAGCTGCTGCTAAAGAGTCCATCATTTCCACAGCAGCTATGAACTCTGACTCATTCACACCACTTTCATTTGTGTGACTGGCTAATACCCCACCTGGAAAAAAAATAGCCTTAAACTGTGAACCAATTAAAAAAAAGTCATTGTTTTTTTAAATTTTTATGAAATTAAGGTTTTCTTACCAGCAACTATAACTCTGACAATCTTTGACACTTCCTCCTGATATTCTGATGTGCCTGACAGTCCTGATAACCATTCCATCAGCAGATGCATCGAGAACATGTGATCTGCTGTTCTTGATGTGTTCAATCCAGACATGAGAACTATGTACCTGTAAAGATGTACACATTTAAAAAACGAACATACTCCCTTACCAGTTGTGTTCATGTCAAATGTGCTGCAAACTCTTTAGATAAAAAAAAAATCAAAAATATACCTGTCTGCACTCAATGTTGGTAATGATTTTTGAATACCGCAACCAGGCCAGCAGACATCTTTAACTGTGAATATTCCATCCTCATCCTCAGAACCTAAAACAATAATTATAGTCTTTGCAAATCAATCTGGTAACCATTTGGTAAAAAATTGTACTAAAGACTTAGCCAACTTGAAGGGTTTAAGTATGATGAAAACCCATATTAAATTCATTGTTTTGTTAAAAAGGCTATTTTCTGAGCTAAATTATCTCAATATCTTATACAGATTTGAGTTGAATATAATGAAAAATCAGTTATTTTCATAATTTATAAATGAAAAATAAAGCATGCACAGTAAATATGCATAATCAAGATAAACATACCTAATAAAGCACAAACTACACCAGTTACCACACAGTGGACATCAATACATTCACCAACCAATTTAATTCTTTGCAGCTCATCTTCCAACACTAAACTATCTGTATCATGTACAAAATGAGTCCTGAAACCAACAACTTGATATAGAATAGCCCACATTTCTGAATTTTTGATCTTTGAATGGTTCTTTTAATCTTACCTTGGAGCTTGTGGTATAATTTCCAATTGATCAGACAATTCTTTCAGGATACTAGGTTTTAGTTCTTGAAACTTGAACAAAGTTCCAATTATAATGCAAGTGGTACCCTTATCGCGAAGTTCACATAGTTTTAAAATTTTATGCCGATTCGACCACTTCTTCATTACTATAGGAGTCAGAATGTTCCTAAAAGTATTGAGTCTAGCAGAATAAATATGAGCATATTGTTTTGAAAAATCTCTCGTCACTTCTTGAAACCGTTTTGAACAATCCTTGTAATCTACATCCTGCCTTTCCAGTTCAAGAGGCTCAAAAGCATTCATTTTGGTAGATGAACTTGATTCTGCTTTAAATAACATGATGGATTTTTGAATTTTCTCCTTTAGTTTGCTCAAACTTTATTATTTTTTGTAATGATGAATATTATCTTGAAAATCTTATTTTGGCGGTTTTCTTGACACTGTTGACACTTCGTCTTTGACAACTGGCAATGGCTGCCCTGGGTTGCGTTCAAATATGACCAGAGTAGTGTGGCATTGTAACCTACAGTCGTTCTTTTATGACTCGAGTTTACCCAAGACCCTAGAGTTAACCCAAGCTACTCCAACTTCGAACAGGGTAGGTTAGAGTAATCCATTGGCTATAGAACTTGACGTTTGTGTTCAAAAATGCGAGTGTAGGGTATCTAAGTATTAAGTATATATGTTCTGTGATCTACCCTGTGACGTTATTAGAGTTAACTCCGACCTCAAATTTGAATACAGCCATTTCTAGACAACCATAGGCAACTTTCACTGACGTTTTATTTTCTTTTGAAATGTTTTTCTTTTGGATAATATTTTTTTTAGCTACGGCCATATAATACGAATGTAATACATTTTTATGTTTTTGTACTATTTCAAGCACCAAGTGAGCGCCGGCGCTTAAAAACCTATTATTCTTTAATTGTGTCTGTAATTAACAAAATAAAATTATAACCTACATTTTGTTAAAATCGCGCCTGTTTCAATACGTTTTGTTCAGTTATACAGACATTTATGATACAAAACTACATCAATCCTACATACCTAAATGTTTACTAGAAATATTTGCAAATGCGACTCAACTTCTTTCGAAAATAAACCGCTGAAAAGTCTATTTTTTTTTTTTTAAGAAATTCAAACTAATCGATTTCCGGACTGAAAGGAAATAGGAAGACACTATGATCAACTTCTATTCTCCAAAATGGCGGGAGTTCAAAAAGTTAGATTAAATAATTTAAATATGAATATTAAAAATGCTTTGATTGTCGCTATAATTATTGCAAAAAATAGTCCTCGAACTATAGGATCTAAGAAGAAAAATGGTGAATCAAGAGGAGTTACATCCTTCACAGTAAGAGACTCAAATGTGGACACGATCAATATTGATGTTTGGGGATCCGAATACTTTGTTCTTACTTTTTACGAGAGATTTTTGGTAGGAGATGTTGGTAAGGAACTTTTAGTTAGGTACGTATCCAATAAATCATCAATAAAATCATTTATACCATATCTATTATTCATTTCGCAGTTGAAATTACGTCACCAAAGATTTGCGTTAAAACCGGAGATAACGAAACTTACCGACCCCAAGTAAGTTTCTTTTGCATTATTTTGTTTGCTTTTCATTTTTAAATTCGATTTCTGTGGTCATAGCACTTAACACTAAATTCTGAACCTGTTGTAGAGGCACGTACCTATTTTTACAGCGACCTGTATCTAATTTTCATGTCTACTTTTTGTCTTGGAAGGTGACCTCTCCGTTCTACTTATCCCTCAACGAAGGCATGTCGGACGTTAGCATCCACAGTGGCGAAGCTTTTTCCCTATACTTACCGCTCCTCCACATACCTACTAAACAGTCTTCTGGATATTATGGGCTTGCTGAAGTTATGAAACTGCCAGGTGCGTTCCTTGCATAATTATGTAATACTAGCTTTTGCCCGAGGCTTCGCTCCCGGCAACAGTTTATTCTACTTTACTCCCGTCTACCTTTCTCTACCCTGCTTTACCCTACCATACCCTATTTTTTTTTTTCATAAGAACCTTCTCCTGACAATACCAATCACAACAAAAAAAGAATTAGCGAAATCGGTTCAGCCATTCTCGAGTTTTGCGCTTACCAACACTTTTTACGATTCATTTTTATATATAAGATATCTATCTACACTTCTACACTAATATAATAAAGAGGTAAAGTTTGTTTTTTTGTTTGTAGGAGGTAATCTCTGGAACTACTGGTCCGATTGGAAAAAAATTAGCAACAATAGAAAGCTGCTACTGCTACTTCTGAGTGACATAGGCTACATTTTGTGTACGCGGGTGAAGCCGCTGAGAAAAGCTAGTTTATGATAAAAAAAAAAACAGCCAAATACGAATCGAAATATTCTACCGAGGATTCTGTACAAATTTACCTAAGTTCTTACCTATAAGAACCTAAGCACCTACATAAGTACTTCAATAGATCGATTCCCGAATCGAGTCTCAAAGATTTTTCAAAAAAAATTTCAAAGATTTTGCAATTTACAAATTTACGGTTTTCAGACTTTTGCTTGTACTATGAAACCTTGCTTCTTGGTTTTCAGGGTTCGTCAATGAGAAGTAGGAAGTACCAACCCAATAAATTTATTTTCCTTAGTAGTGTCAAAATATGCATCTACATTAGGATTTACAAACAGGACAGAAATGGCTTTAGCTTTAAATTATATCGACTTATAATTTTCATTTCAAATTCTGCTCTAATAGATGGCAGAATGAGAATTTTATAATAATTTCAGACTGATATCTCGACGTACTCTTGAACGACAGACGGATAACTAAATGATCTTTTTATATGGCTTCTGTTTTTGTTGACTAAGGCACGAAATACTTACTCTTAGCTAAAAACTTACCAACGTCATGGATTAAACTTGAAGATCCTACAATATAATTCGATTTGAATTCAAGAGCGCCTTTGCTAGCTTTCCCCTCACCCACGCTCTGCGAATTTTAGAGATTGTACACCCGTAAAAAAACTAAAGGGTTTAAACAGATAAATGCAATTTGTAGTTGTTATTGCTGTTAAAAACTGTTATAGGCATTTACTTTTTAAAACCTTCATTTTTGTACTAGTGCACGGGCGCAATTTCGCAAAGCCCAAGTTCAGACTCGCCAAGATCCAACGGCCGTACTGTAACTCTGTATTAAAAAAGTAATCTATAACTGTTCTCAACTTCATATTTTTTTGCCTTACTTAGATGAAAGTAACAACGTTTACGTCGATTTGCTGGTGGTTGTGAAGACTGTAAAGCCTGCGAAAACTATAAAAACTAGAGCCGGTACGTTAATTTACCTACCTGCCTACTTTTCAGCACATATGCAATGTTTAAATTACATTTCATACCCAACAGTATTTTTTTTTGTTTCATAGGTGTAGACATGTCGGTTCGCGGTGTGGAGATCATGGACAACACAACCCCTGCTGCCATCACTTTGGACATTTTTGACATGGACACTATCCAAAGGTTATAAAATTCTAATTTTAAAATGCATCACGGTTCAGTAGCTGAGCGATTAACTGCTGTTTCTTCGAGTCGCGGGTTTGATTCCCGCACGAAACAGTTATTTGCACGGCTTACAGATTAGATTTGTTCCTGATCTGTCTGTATGTGTAGGCATGCGAGTCTTTAAATTGAATCTAAGTCCGAGTCTTAATCGGTGAATCTTTGTAATCGCACTCATGATAGTATAAATTCCTGACACCTGGGGTAACATTTTTTTAAAACTTCCAGCCTAGCCAAGTTACGATTGTCTTATAAACGTCAAACGCTTTGAGTTGGCCACGCTCGCAATTCCTTTGTTCTGACTTCATCACAACGCTCAGTCTCGTGGTCAGAACAAAATAATTGAAGGCGTGGCCATTTCCAAGCGCTCAACGCCATAGAAAAGATAGTAATTTGGCTAGGGGACTGGTTAAGTTTTCTCAAACTTGCAATACGAGTATAGTTTCCGCTGTTAGGACAGCGGAAACGCAGCTCATATCGTCTGCTGTGGAGTAAGGCTCTCATGACTTAGAGGAGAATGATTTTTGACTAGAAAATCTTAAAAACTTACGGTACCTACGTCAGTCGTCACTACTAAACTTGTTTATCGTCGTTCTATTCTTATGCAGGGCTGGGGAATGGCGTCCTCTAGAGAGCGTGCTCTTCATAGCAGATGCTCGAGTATCATGGCGTGCTCGGGCGGTTAGCGTGCAAGTCTGTGCTAAAACCGTGATCACACACCAACCGCACACAGCTGACGCCGAGGCCCTAAGGCTGCACATACGTAACCAGGCAACGGCGCGTGAGTCACAAATCCAACTATAGCAATTATTATCTAACACGGTCTGAGACAGACGCTACACAACGACCATCAAAATAATAGCAATATTTTTGGGCGTATATCGCAAAGATAAGCCTGACACACCTTTTTAGTAAACAATGTTGCAATATTTATTAAAAATTTCTCATGACATGATTCAATCCTGTTTCGGTAGTAAACAAATTAATATTGCATCATTTATTTTGACGTGGTTCTAAAATTAGTCCGACCATTCATTTGTTGCTCTTGGTCGCAAAAATATGTAAACAGGTGAGTTTGCATATTTTGGCATATAGAGACTTCCCTAATATTTCATTGAACATTCAGACAGTTATTACGGAAGTCGAGGTGGTAACTTTTTGCCAAAGCCAGTTTTTCGTCTGCCTTGTGATTTTAACAGCCTGCTCTACATTACTCGCAAAGTTGCCTCGACGAAGTACCTACTCATCGAAGTTGATCGAAGTCCGAAGTATGTGGCTACACACTCGTGCAACCTCGCGAGCTCTTCGAGTCCTTTGAGTCGGGCGCAAAAACCGACAACGACTGGAAGTCGCCCAAAGCGAGACGAAGTTGCTCGAAGCGAAGCGAAATACCCTTCTACACTAACGTATTCGTTCAACTTCGACCAACTTCGCGAGTTGTGTAGAGTAGGCTTATTAAATCTTTTTGCTCGTCATTAATTCAGGTGGAGGCGAAGCCGCGGCTTGGGCAGCATGGAGCGGAGAGCGATCATGCGCGGCGTCCGTGTCACAAGTCCGCGACCGGCTCGCAGGCGGCGCGCCGTTCTGTGCGTCACTGCATGCACTGCTTACGCATCTTGATTTGGACGAACTGCACACTTTGTATGCATTTTACACACATTCGTCTACTCGGCTAATTGACTATGACAGTTTTGATTTGAATCGGTTAAATTGCAGGGATAATAGTACTGAAGACAATATCCGGGTTCGCTTTGCTGATCACACGGGAGAGTTGACTGCTCGACTTCCTGTCAACGTTCTGGAAGATACATTGGGATATTCTGTAAATTACATTTTTAGTAAATCTTTTTCTCAGTTGTTGATTCAGATGGGGAAAAACTTAATTAATTTGTCTCTAATTCTTTATAGCATAAATATTGGTCACCACTGTAATGGTTATTGCAATAGAATGATTCATATTTTGTTTTAAGAATAAACCCCATCTAAAAGAGGACTAATAAATAAGGGCCTTTGGGCAACATTATGACGAACACACAAAGACAAATAATGACTAAATAATGTTTTGAATATTTGTAGATTGACCAGTTGAAGGCTATGCCAGCTGAGAACCGAGGTGCCGTCCGCTGGGCTATTCTTCTGGAGCAATGCACCGTGAAATTAGCAGCCTCGCCACCACGCCTCATAGTCTTGGCTCTGAGACGAGCCACGCAGGCTGATCCAATACCACTCTATTAAATTTTAATAAATTGATTTGTTTCCCAAAAAGTTAATAAAGCCATTACTTACCTTGGGCATTCATTTAGTTCCGAAGTAGGTACGCATTGCTACTTGGGCAATCTCTTTTTATGGTAAGTAAAAATAATCGAATGACGAATCGCGCTCTTGGGCGGAGCGGGAAATAGTGTCAGACTCTTACTGACTAAACAACCTACTAAACTTCCTTCCTTGCTTTAGTCCCAGAGCCCTGGTGTAATAACGCTTTCGCATCAACCCTTGGCCCCAAAAGACTGTCTAGTGATCGCTACGTTTAGGCAGGTTCGTATTATGCCATACAACAATAAACCTTATCTACCAAAAATTTCAAAACAAAAGACGCAATATTGTTAAATATTAATTGATTGTTTTGAAGACCACACATAAGCATATTGCCGAGGTAACCCCGTGCGTGAGTTTATCGATCTAACAAAGGCTATCTGAAGTGAACTTTCTTTACTCGAACTAAACTTCCAATCATGGAGAAGCCGGAAAAAATTGAACTTGTATATGAATACAAAAAGCGTAGGAAAGAATTTGGGAGACAGACTTTGTTTGAAGATCATGGCCCGGAAATGATAGTGAGCATACCTAATAATCCTGCTTATTATCCTGACTACATTCTTCGAAATCCAGTGTGCGTTGCCATCCAAAATACAGGCACTATGTCTGAACACTGGGTAAATTCCGTCAGGTAAGATACCTAGCTGTTGATGTGAACCAAGATACGTATTTTTTTTTAATAATATAGGTACTAGTGCTTGACTTCGATCACACCTGATGGTAGGCAGTGATGAAATCGATGATGGTAAGGCGCACGAGTTTATGAGGAGTCTGTTCACTCTAGAGTCTAGACATAATTATTTAAAAATACCGTAATGACTCTCATTTCAATTTTGTTGTCCTCCGGCCATAGATAAGAGTTGAACCTCCTCGAAGGTTAATTTGAAATAAAAAAAAAAACTGGTTTTGGTCCCTCTCCCAACTCGAACTTTAGCCTCGCCTATCAGTAAGCTATGCTACGCAATTCCAAAACAAGTGCTAATAGCTACAAAACTTATTGACTATTCTAAGGTCACGTACAAGTAAGGAATATTTTTTCTTACATCATTACTTAGAGCTGAATACACAAGTTCTGGCGTGAGGCACGTTGAAGGTGGATGGCCAAAAGACATCAACATGAATGATCCTGAAGCAACACAGAGATATCGACGCAAAATTGAGAAGGATGACGCCTATATTCATGCTGTAATGCACTTAGGTCATGTAAGTGTTTTTGACGTCATAGAATATTATAATAATAAATTAGCTGTTTCGGTCTCAGATCACAAGTCTGAAACAATAAAATATAAATTACAAAGCCATAGCGGGTTGTGAGCTATTTGTTTCACTCATTGAGCAACTGCGTTCTTTAAGAGTACTTAATGTGTAAAGCTGCCTGAAAGCATTTTTTTTTTCTGCAGAGTATGGAACACAATATACTCCAAAACAATGCAGTCGATATGTATGAGACCTATTGTACAGAACTGCCAACAATTCCACCGGTAGAGAACAGTGGTTGTCATACTGTTAACGTCTACCGAGAACCAGAAGGAAGGCGACCGATACGGTCACTATCGTGGCAAGCAGATGGTGGGGCGAAGCTTGCCGTAGCTCATGCAGATATTGAACTCACAAGGAACTCAAGAAATCCTCAGTATTCCTACATTTGGGACATAGGTACTAACTTACTATTTTCTGTTTGGAGAAATAAAAGCTTCATCATAAAAAGATATTTATCGTTTTTGCAGAAAACGCAAATGCACCTGAGCTTGTAATAAAACCTCCACAGCCTTTACTGGATTTAATTTATAATCCTCGCGATCCACATCTTATTATTGGAGGAATGATGAATGGTCAGGTAAGTATCTACAGATTTATTAATTTGCCAGCATTGAAGTAAAGAGAGCCCAATAGTAATTAGCTAATATTTCTAAAGAAAATCTACCCTTAATTCCTTATATCCTTGCAGGTTGGTTGGTGGGATACGAGAAAAGGTGGAGACCCCGCTGGAGTCTGTCCACCGCATGTTGCACATCGTGATATAGCCAGAAATGTACTCTTTATTAATTCTAAGATAGGAGCAGAATTTTTCTCTGCTTCTCCAGATGGTGTTGTCAAATGGTATGTGGTTTATTCTTTCATCCACTTAGAGTCTTAGACATAATATTCATACAGAGAGATAAATAAAGTGTAGAATATAAATTATTTCAGGTGGGATACCCGAAACATGAGCGAGCCAACCGACTCCATGATTATAGATATCGTGAAATCGGTAACTGATACACAGTGTATTGATAACGCTATTGGAATTTCAGCACTTGAATATGAGCCCACGATACCGACTAGGTAAAGTAAATTATAATCTTGGGTAAATAACCAGATAACACAATATTACGCCGGTATTCCCCATAAAATACACACAGAGTGGGGTCTAGTAGGTCTGACACGCCCTGCCGCTCAAAAATAGAGCGAGGTATATTGGATGGTCAAATACCGAAATAGGGCCAGTTTGTACCCCACAATTATATAACAGAAGGAGAGGATTTGCATCAACCGGGTAGAATCTTAATACCATGTGCTACCACAGTAATAAAATTCACTTCTCCAAGAGCGAGAGAGGTTACATGTTAATTTCTCATGGCAAAAAAACATGGTCAAACATATTTACGAACAGAGGCAGAATAGTGACAAGATAATGATATCTATAACAAAACTATTTTTACAGGTTTATGGTCGGGACAGAAACTGGATTAGTCATTGGTGGTAACCGAAAAGGGAAAAATTCTGTAGAAAAATTACCTACTAAGGTTAGCATTATTATTAACATTTGCATTCCATGAATTGCTACTTTATCCCAATTTTCCTGTGCCAGACAGGGCTCATAGTCCATAGGCCCATATTCTCTTCTTAGAGTTTCGATGGCAAAACCCAGTTAAATTCCTTGCCTGGCCCGAGAACCCCCATAATGAATATATATGTACTTATGTATCTATATGTCCATATTAGTCTCTGAAAATTTTCAAAACCATCTATGTTGACATAAATATGGATTTATATATTAGGTATGTACCTACATACTTATTGATTTTATTACCTATTTTTGTTTAGTACGAGGCCCATCTGGGCCCCGTATACGCATTACAAAGGAACCCGACGTTCGTCAAAAACTTCCTGACGGTTGGAGACTGGACTGCTCGTGTCTGGAGCGAGGACTGCCGAGAATCCGCCATTTTGTGGACTTATTCGCACCGCACGAAACTGACAGATGGCGCTTGGAATCCGATCAGGTATGATCTAATAACCAGAGGCCCTACTATAAGCTTTTAACGCAATCAATTTGAAGAACTAAACTGAACTTTTAAAGGGTTACGAGTTACATATAAGTGTATGACTCCGTCCCTTTATCTCGCTGGCATGCCTTGATATTTTAACACGTCATAGTAAGCCTCCAAGTCAGTGGCGTAGCTGGTCCCAACGGGGCCCCGTATCAAAAGTCCTTCGGGAGCCCCGTATAAAAAAACCGTATTTTTATTACAGATGCTTAGCTGCCCTATGAGACGGTTGTGGATAACATGTTGCGAATTTTTGCCTAAGTCGGGGCCCCTGTACCGCGGGGGCCCAGTATAATTGATACGGCAGATACGGCGGTAGCTACGCCCGTGCCTCCAGTTAAGAGTGGCGAAGCTAGTCCCACAGGGGCCTCATTTAAAAAGAAATATGGGTCTTTTTTTTAAATGTTTGGTTAACCCTTCGAAAAGGTTGCGGGTAAAACGTTTCGAATATTTCCCTACGTCGGGAACCCTGTAGCGTGGGGGACCCGTATCAATGATACGGCAGATGAGGTAGCTACGCCCCTGCCTGTTATCTTCATTAAAATGTTTTAATTTATTCATTGTACCTATTCTCCACGAACACAGGACAGGGCTTAAATAACTCTTCAGAGATGCCAGTAGGTAGATGGTTCTATTAGAAGTTTCCCTTAGGATAGCTGGCGTCGATTTGAACAGTCTCATCCGGTAAAGCGAATGATTAGGCATTGGGGCCGAAATGACCTCAACCTATTAAGCTGCTGCCTAATACTTTTTACTTTAGACAGCACTAGCATCTATAAGATCGCCGGTTGTAAAGAAATTCCTACCTAATTAAGTACTTAATAGAGTCCATTATCAAAATTCATCAATTTTACCTAATTCTTCCTCTTTTGTTGTAGGTTTTCACTGATGTTGGTGACACAATGGGACGGCTGCCTGTCTTGTTGGGACTTGTTAAGAAGAAGAAGCGCTCCGCTTGTCACAGCACAACTTTGTGACGAGCCCTTACTCCGCTTGCGACCTCATGAAGGAGTTAGTAACTTAAAAAGACAGCATATTTGATATCATTAAAATATCCTGATATATCTGTTAATATTTCAACCTTCCGCCAATAACATAAATGCTAGAGTGCGCTCATGGTTTGCATCGACTATAAATAGAATACATTCAATGGCGTAGCTACCGAAGGGCTAGGCCCAGGACCCTCAAGCTCGGGAGACCTCAAACCTGATTAACATACCACTTATTGAACTAGCGAAAAATTATCTCACCTTAACCTTTCGCCTACAGTAATTAAAGACACAATTAAAAGACAATAGGTGTGCGGACACCGGTGTTCTCTCTTGGGGCTTAATGAACTAAAAATCTAAATAAAATAGGTTGTAAGATTATGAAAACTCGTTTTAGACAGTAAAAGTCTGATTCTTCCCCCTACTGCCAGCAATAGAAGTTATTTGACGATTTCAAACATCAAAATTGAAACCAGTTTTTTAACCCCAGGTTTGTTACGGCCCTAAATAAGTACACTTATAGAAATAAAATTTTTCAGGGTCTCCTAGTAGCTTGTGGCAGTAGTAAAGGAACAGTGTACTTAGCTGAATTATCAGAAAATCTCGGAACAGCGGACAAAAATGACAAACAGCTTCTAACTCACGTAAGTACTCTGTGTTACAAATTGATTTCACAAGTCCTTGCGATAAATTGCTTCGGGCGTGGAGCAATCTTTCAATTCACTCCTTTTCCGTCTCGTTGTAAAAGAGTACGCGCTATACTCTATTTGCGTTAAGAAACCTTTTTTACTGACTGTTCAACCGATTTTAACTTCTATTCCGTAGGCATAAGGATGGCATTAAAAGCAAAAAAGTCGTTACAATACCAACTATTACTCCAGCCGTCATTTGTTATTGCCACCAACGTAATAAAACTTACAATAGGTTGAACGGACAGTAAAAAGATTTTCTTAAATGTCTATGTTATTTAGAACGGAAATCATGTCGCACAAAAGGAAGGAAGTTTGTCATTGCGACCGAGACGAAATTCGCACAAGTCGGAACGGAGGCGAGTGTGTTATGAAGCCGAGGACTGCAATGACAAATCTGCACGAAATAAATAAAGAAAAAACGTTTCTCAAACATTCAGTAGAAATACACTTCTCATCAAAAAAATCGAAACACCTTGCAAGTTTACGTTTTGTCAGGATTATCAGAAAAATGTGTACATTTAGGAATAAATGTTAAATGTCGTTTAATAGTGAGTAATATGAGCTTATCAAATCTTAATGTTAATGTTCTAAATTTAAATGAATTTTTCATAGGTTTCGTATTTTGTTAAATGAGTCATTTTTATTCCGTATGGAGTATAAAGGAAATGGATAAAACAACACACGTAAATGAAAAAAAAAGCTAAAAAACGTTTATTTAATAACTTGTATTCCCTCCCCGAGCTCTAATTACTGCTTCCATACGGTTCTTCATCGATCGGATGAGAGTCACGATCACATGCTGTGGTATATTGTCCCATTCCTCTTGGATTGCATCTTGCAGCTGGCTAAGTGTTTCTGGGGCAGGATCTCTTGCTCGAATTCGTCTCTTTAATTCATCCCATAGATGTTCAATGGGATTCATGTCCGGGCTTCTTGCTGGCCATTCCATAATAGAGATATCGACTTCGTTAAGATAATCTCGTACGACGCCCGCGGTGTGAGCCCTAGCATTGTCGTGCATGAATATGAAGCCGTTGCCAATAAAATGTGCATAGGGCATCACATGAGGCTCGAGACACTCTTCGACGTACCGATGACAGTTTAGTGCAGGCAGACGTGGCCCAGACACGAAAGCAAGCTCTGTCTTACCGTCGGCGCTGATTCCTCCCCAAACCGTCCACGAACCGCCACCATAGCTGACCTTTTCTTCAATGCAGCATTGTGCATAGCGTTCTCCGTCTCTTCTGTAGACCTTGTTCCTTCCGTCGTTACCATACAGCATAATTTTACACTCATCAGAAAAGAGAACTTTGCTCCACTGTAGGTATGACCAATTTAGGTGCTCACGTGCAAAGTTAAGGCGCGCTCTTCGATGGTCTGCAGTTAATTTCGGCCCATTTGCTGGCTTATGCGGTACCAGTCCACGATCCTTCAACCTTCTTCTAATTGTAGAGTCACTTACAGCCACCCTTCGTACAACACGAAGCCGCTGCTGCAGTTGAAAAGCGTTAAGGCGTCGATTTCTTAAAGAAGTTGTTACAATAAATCGATCATCTCGCTCAGAAGTGACCCGATTCCTGCCAGATCCTGAACGGCGCGTGAACAAACCAGTCTCCCGATAACGTTTATAGACTCTATGAACAGATGACAGGCTTAGATGCAGTCTTGCAGCCACAACACGCTGACTAAGGCCAGAATCCAGCAATGCCACAACTTGGGCGGCTTCTGTGGGCGAAGTATCCATACGTTTTAGAAAAAAAACCTTTTTTCAGACGTCCCAAAGTCACAGTATTGAAATAAAAAACAAAAAGTTTAAGGATAGGCGCCAATTTTTAGTTTTTAAACGCTAAATGTACTCCAACCCTAAACACACAATAATTGGTGAATCCACACACATCTATGGTCGATCCGCCTACGTGAGGTGGAATTCTATTAAATATTTGCTATTTATTTTTGTATTTTCTTTAGGTTTTGGATCGCGAGAACAAAAGAGAGCGAATTCTAGAGGCTCGAATGAGAGAGATAAGATTGAAAATGCGACAAGGAGGCAACCAAGGTGAACCGGCCGTTGAGAGTGACCCTACTGCTAATGATAAAGACTTAGAGGAGGCCACTGCAGAATATATGCAGACTATCAATGAACTGCAAGCACAGCAGAAAACTGAGACTTAGCTTACAATTAATTGTAATATTAGTTTTATTGTAAGATTCCTTCCGAAGTGGCAAGAGGAAGCGCGGGCCCGCGATGGATGGAAGGAGTGGAGAAAGGCCTTTGCCTAGGAGTGGGGCAGAACAAACTAACAAAAAAAAAAAATAGTTTATCATATAAATTATACAATGATTCAAGAAAAACTTTCTGAGAATTTACCGAACTCGGTCCCCACGATACATACAGGCTTTGCCGAGTTTGGGGACCACCGATTATTTTACACAATGAAACTGTCAATAATTACTACTACATCAAGTTACGATAATTTTTAAGGCAACTCTTGTAACAAAGGTCCAAGAATAATTATTTGTTAAATTATTTATAATAAAACCATCCAATTCCGAAATATAATTTATTCCGAAATCAACTTAATAAAATACACTACTACATACTTGACAGTCATTAAAGTTGCTGTATCCGATATTTTGCAACTACTTTTTATTTTAGAAACAAATAATTCTATTCCTTACTGTAAACACAGTAAAATTGTATTACAAAATTATAGTTTATCACATATAAATGCCTCTTTATTTTGCCTATTACGATTCAAATAAAAAATGAAACTTAATTCTAGTTGATCAATAAATTGTCAATATTCTTTGTCCAAAAGAAATTTTTTAACATGTGTTCATTCACACTCTTAATTGTTTATAGTGATTAAAAAATGTTATTATGGAATAAATCTCTTTTATCCTTTTGTCTTTATTGACCCATTTAGACTCCATTTTGTGCCACCATAGCTGACCTTTTCTTCAATGCAGCATTGTGCATAGCGTTCTCCGTCTCTTCTGTAGACCTTGTTCCTTCCGTCGTTACCATACAGCATAATTTTACACTCATCAGAAAAGAGAACTTTGCTCCACTGTAGGTATGACCAATTTAGGTGCTCACGTGCAAAGTTAAGGCGCGCTCTTCGATGGTCTGCAGTTAATTTCGGCCCATTTGCTGGCTTATGCGGTACCAGTCCACGATCCTTCAACCTTCTTCTAATTGTAGAGTCACTTACAGCCACCCTTCGTACAACACGAAGCCGCTGCTGCAGTTGAAAAGCGTTAAGGCGTCGATTTCTTAAAGAAGTTGTTACAATAAATCGATCATCTCGCTCAGAAGTGACCCGATTCCTGCCAGATCCTGAACGGCGCGTGAACAAACCAGTCTCCCGATAACGTTTATAGACTCTATGAACAGATGACAGGCTTAGATGCAGTCTTGCAGCCACAACACGCTGACTAAGGCCAGAATCCAGCAATGCCACAACTTGGGCGGCTTCTGTGGGCGAAGTATCCATACGTTTTAGAAAAAAAACCTTTTTTCAGACGTCCCAAAGTCACAGTATTGAAATAAAAAACAAAAAGTTTAAGGATAGGCGCCAATTTTTAGTTTTTAAACGCTAAATGTACTCCAACCCTAAACACACATTTGTCTCAAAACAGTGATTCATTTCGTTTATAAGATAAACAAATGAAATTCTAATTTTGAATTTAGAATTTTCGCTTATTACTGTAATGGCCAAACTGCCAGCTATAATATATGTATTTTTTTTCATCGTATGAATTCTTTTTTGTGTTAAATTCGGACAGAAACAATGAAAACGGAAGTGTTTCGATTTTTTTGATGAGAAGTTTATAATAATAATAGCATTCAAATCTGCTCTAGACAGTTTCTAATTTCGTGGGGTCGCCCAGCGCCTAGGGGGGTTCGCCTCGCGCCTGATTCGATAAACTAAGTAAAACAAAATAATCACCCGTGACCATGACGATAAGGAAGGGTGATATACATGCTATATTGAAGGCAATAGGAGTGTGATAAGATGCAGTTTTCGAGTAAGTGTATTGAAAAATAATTGGTGAATCCACACACATCTATGGTCGATCCGCCTACGTGAGGTGGAATTCTATTAAATATTTGCTATTTATTTTTGTATTTTCTTTAGGTTTTGGATCGCGAGAACAAAAGAGAGCGAATTCTAGAGGCTCGAATGAGAGAGATAAGATTGAAAATGCGACAAGGAGGCAACCAAGGTGAACCGGCCGTTGAGAGTGACCCTACTGCTAATGATAAAGACTTAGAGGAGGCCACTGCAGAATATATGCAGACTATCAATGAACTGCAAGCACAGCAGAAAACTGAGACTTAGCTTACAATTAATTGTAATATTAGTTTTATTGTAAGATTCCTTCCGAAGTGGCAAGAGGAAGCGCGGGCCCGCGATGGATGGAAGGAGTGGAGAAAGGCCTTTGCCTAGGAGTGGGGCAGAACAAACTAACAAAAAAAAAAAATAGTTTATCATATAAATTATACAATGATTCAAGAAAAACTTTCTGAGAATTTACCGAACTCGGTCCCCACGATACATACAGGCTTTGCCGAGTTTGGGGACCACCGATTATTTTACACAATGAAACTGTCAATAATTACTACTACATCAAGTTACGATAATTTTTAAGGCAACTCTTGTAACAAAGGTCCAAGAATAATTATTTGTTAAATTATTTATAATAAAACCATCCAATTCCGAAATATAATTTATTCCGAAATCAACTTAATAAAATACACTACTACATACTTGACAGTCATTAAAGTTGCTGTATCCGATATTTTGCAACTACTTTTTATTTTAGAAACAAATAATTCTATTCCTTACTGTAAACACAGTAAAATTGTATTACAAAATTATAGTTTATCACATATAAATGCCTCTTTATTTTGCCTATTACGATTCAAATAAAAAATGAAACTTAATTCTAGTTGATCAATAAATTGTCAATATTCTTTGTCCAAAAGAAATTTTTTAACATGTGTTCATTCACACTCTTAATTGTTTATAGTGATTAAAAAATGTTATTATGGAATAAATCTCTTTTATCCTTTTGTCTTTATTGACCCATTTAGACTCCATTTTGTACGTGATGAATTATGTCAATAATTATTATTTTGCTTATACGGCATTTACATCTCTAATGCACATATTTCTTATGTGTTTACAATTATATTTAAGTAATACTCAAAGTATTTTGATATGCAGAGGTACAAATTACCCTCTTATTACAAGTTACGGTTTTTTCTCTTGCTTTGTGAATGCGACAAAGGACCAGCGGTGTTCGATATTGGCACCGACGCCACTGGTAGAGCGTTCGAACACATCCGTGTGCTTCTGCAGAACATGGTGTATAGTAGCTTGGGAGACGTGCGGGAAGATAGCGCGGACGTACGACACCACGTAGTCGAGGCTGGCCCCTTGTGGATGTACCTGAAGTCATTTTTTCATTGTCAGTAGGGTGTGTAATATAGACCGCCCTGCCTCCGCGGGTATGTCCTCGCAACACCATAAGTGTAGGACATATATAACATATGTAACTGGATTATTCGAATTAGAAAATTATAATTCAAACTAAAACTTTACTTAAACGCCCATACGTAATGTTTTTTTTTAAGAATTATTAGGTAAATAACATTCCTTCGATGCGCTAAACACGGGTAATACATCGCTAATTGGTGTCTATGTGCATGGACACAAACACTATTTTTTTATTCTCTTATTCAAGAAACTATATTTGCGTAAAAAAAATTCATTAAAAAAATAACTAATATCGACTCAGTAGCCAATGATGTCTTCTACTTTCAGGATGTATGTGTAGTAAAATATTCCAGAAGAAAGGTAGTCTGACGTTACTAAATTGAAAGAGTTGCCAACAATAAAAAACAAATTGCTTAGGTATTTCATGAAAAGATATCTTACTTGTAAGAAAGCGGACATAACTCCAATCAGTTTGGCTTCCCCGCAGCCCGCCTCAACGGCCTCCTTTATATGCACAGCAGAATCCAGATCCTCCGGCAATGGCGGTGGTGGCGGGGGCTTCACAATCGGCGACGGCAAGGGGGGCTAGAAATAGAAGGACCCATTTTTTACCTAGCTAAATTTTCTAGTGATTATGCAAAATCCACCAAGTCTTTAGGTAGCTTATGAGCTGACAGTTTTCTGAATGAAAATTATTTAGCGAAATATTTAATTTACTTACATTTTTGTCAATGGCTCCCTGCAAAGCCTGTCGCGCAATAAACTGTGCCTTAAACTTTTCCATCTCTTTCATAGCATCAGACTTTATCACATCAACCTCATTTTTATAAGCTTCCAATTGAAATTGGAGGCTTTCATTTTCACGCTAAAACAATAAAATAATAACAATCAGGTGTATTAAAAAAAAAAGAATGTTAACAAAGTATAGAATAGGTTAGACATGTTCTGCCCAACTGAAATGGGATTAAGCATAACATGATTAACATGTCTGTCGCCAACCGACAAACTGTGGGCGAAAATAGTACAAAACTGATGCTGTAAAACGGTGGGTCTAGTTCGTCTAGATTTATTTTTTAATTTACTTAAACACTTGTACAACATTACAGATGACGTCCAACAAGGCGTCGTACAAGGAAACTTCTAAAATAAAAAAGACCTATAATTTACATGGAATGGGACAAACTAGATTTCGCCAAAACTGGAAGAAGTAAAAGGGAGACCTTTAGGAGTGGGACAAAATAATCTCAAAAATAAAGTTTAAGTTAAGTTTACCTTCAATTGTTGAACTTCCTCATTGCTCTCTGATGCCCGATTGAAACCATTGAAATCTCCTTCATCATTAAACTTCTCATAAAACTCTTCTTTCAATGAATTAAACTCCTGAAAAATGTATATCTTCTTAGTAAAGAATTAATAAAAGAGTATAATTACTAAGTTTAGAGGATACTCAAATTCATGTTTAGAAAGAGTTTAAAACTCCAAAATACTTCCTTCTGATTACCTGTTTCTGCTGCCTTCTCGGTCTCCGGAAGCTTATACTTACTGACACCAAGTGTACAAATTGTAACATACTTTAGGTTTACAATTATACTATAGTGAAGCAGTGTAATCACGAGCATTTGTGTTTTTATTATTTACTAATAAATATATCCTTGTTTCCTAACAATACAAAAATTGCTGTATCAGTTAGTACCTGTGTCATTTTCTGCCACGTCTCAATATTCTTTCTCTGAGGTTTTGTGAAGTGATCCCAAACCCGTTGATGAGACGATGCGGCAAACACTTTCGCCACCTGTTCGACTGAGGTTCACAAAATTATGTTAAGAGATCCGACTTTGGCCTCGCGACCAAAACATACCGTCGAAATTTCTCGATCGACCGGTCATCCCAGGCTCTCATACTGTGGTCTATTACGTCGCAGTCGCACGCAGCGTTATACGTGTACCTATCACGCGCGAGGGTCACGAGCCAGGCGACACAGTTGCACACGCTGCACCTCGCGTTACACAAATGTGACTCGATACAATACTGTGCCACTGCACAGAAGTACCCAAAATGTTCTGACAATTTATTTTTAACCATCAACAGAACAAATAACTTTAACTGAACAAACATTCAAAAGTTAAAATTAAATTGCCATAACACAAAAACTTACAAAAGCACCCATCTTATCAGCAATGATTGTGTGGTTTTCCATTCATACTTATGGCTGGAAGACATCTGGTGAACCCGGGGCAATCCATTTGTTGACTACTGATTGAGCATTAAGATTGTAAGAGTGACCAGTTTGAGAAAATATTATGAATTTATTTGAGGCTAACACACTTGAGGTTGCAAAAATGTTTGAATATGATTTTCAAAAGCATTTTACAACATTCAATGTGTAGTCCCACCACTAAATATGCTTTATTAAAACTGTTTCAAATATTTTTAATGAAAGTGCAAAACAAAAGTGCCTGAAGAGTAGATATTTACAAATTGAAGAATAATAATTCAAAACAATAATTGAGACCAAACCATGACCTGTCAAAATACAATGAATAATAGCAAAAAAAGTTGTTTACAATTTCATTAAAAGGTTTGAAACAGATTTCTACTGAATGTTTTCGTAATTGAAATGAAAACATTATGACCATCTTACCTTACAATTTTACAGAATTATCAAATTATGTTGAACTAGAGACATAATTATCACTGATTTCACATATTCACCAAACTTGGTGATTGAGAAATTATGGATACCATGTCTAAACAAACTTACGCTGTTCTATCACATTAGCAATGTGATTCTTGACTCGTTCCTTGCAATCCAGTAACTCTTCCTCAGCTTGCATTTTCTCATTGAACAATCGGCGAATATGGGCATTTGTTGCTTGTATCATTGAATAAAATTGATTAGCATTCTTTTTGGTGCATTCTCCTCGCTCTAACCAAGCCAGTAATGTCTGTAAAAATTTTAATATATTTGTGATTTAAGTCAATCACGTTTATTTGCAATTGTTTGGTTTAAAATTTTAACTCACTGGTAGAGTGCTTGAAAAATGTTCTTCATTCTTTAGTTTTTCTGCCAATTGTATCATGGAAGCATTCGAGTATGGCTGCACTCTAGATGGTGATGGCGTTCTTCTATGTGGTACTCCATAGGAAGGTATGTTGCGGTTCACCATATCATTTTGAGCATTTAAATGTTGCATATGTTGTTGTTGAACACGCAAGGCCTGTCTTTGCCGTCTCTCAAAATCATTTTGGTCATCTCGACTCTACAAAGAAATAATATCATGATTATTATTGCACACAGAATTTTTTTAAAGAATAAATTCACATTATAAATTGGACTCACCAATGCATAGTCTACATGTAACCAGCCTGAAGTGGCATGTGAATTCTCATCATCATCATCATCTTCCACCATATCATCTTTATCTTTAATATTAATGAGTTTTATACAATAACCAGATATCATCATGGCTTGATCCACACACTCCTCTCTATCAAAACGAATGTGACAAAAGTTTTTCTTTGACAATCTCAGTGTATGTATCCTGCCATACGTCTCAAAAATTTCTCTCACAATGCTCTCTCTGATTTTGTCTGGTAATCCTCCTACAAAGATTGTTCGGCATCCAGGAGGCTTAGGCCTTCGTGGAGGTTGTGGTGTGCCTGAATCAGGAGGAATAAGCTTGGCATGCTTAAAGACAATTTCTTTTTTTGGCTGCACATTAGTTATTTCTCCACCCATGTTAGGATACATTCCCATCATTGCTGGGTCCATCATCATGCCACCCATCATACTCATGTCCATGGCAGAGGCAGCAGCAGGTGCCATTGCCTGCCCTGCCATAGCTGACATATCCATAGCTGCTTGTGGGACCATATCCATGCCAGTTCCAGGCATCATTTCCATTCCTGCAGTAGGTATATTAGGCATCATTCCTCCACCCATCATAGCCCCTGACATCATCATGTTTGGGTACATTCCACTAGCCATCATCATGTTAGCTACAATAAAAATAAGATTAGATTACACATAATGATAATTTGTTTGCAATGAAAACACTAATTTTAATAACAAAGTACAGACCTTGAGGATACATGTTGGTCATCATCATAGGATTCATAACATTACTCGCCATGTTATCATTGGTTTTCCCAGAATCTTGGGATTTGTTATTGTCGCGCCTGCGCCCAACGTTGTCGCTCCTCAAGGGTGACCTGGACCTATCGTTTCTATTGCTGCCTAGAAAATAATTAAAGTTTGTATTTCATGGGGCCTTTTGTCGCTGTTGGTAATAAGGACAAACTGAGGATAACAGCTGTAGTGGATCAATATGTTACGATATCAAACAAACAGCAAAAGAAGTAAGACATATCTATTTGTACAAACCTTGCATTATTCTTTTAATAAATCACAAAATCAGTGAACCGGGCTATGTATTACTAGACCACGATTACCATTGCACACGGTTTGTGAACAATGTTTGTTGTATGATTGTAGCAAGTTATAAGTAGATAGTAATTTAATTATAACGACGAACGAACAAATATGTACATCAATGGTTTATGAATTTATTTTACCATAGTTTTGTAAGAACGAAGAATCACAAGCTCGGATTATGCGAATTTCAGCTTTTCTTGTTGCTTTACTTTGACAACATTGAGATTGACATAAAAGAATGTTTTCTCCTTTTGGTGTTTCGGTTTCACGAATTCGATCGGATCGATGTCATTCCCAGCTCTATCCGCATTCCGCTGCGTTGCTTTATGGTTACCCATTTCCTTTTCCGATAAAACGGGTGTTGCCAGTAAAGGCGTAACCCAACCAAGGCGAGATATAACATCCTTGGACCAAAGATCTTCCCATAGTTCCAAATTGCGCCAAAAGCAACTATGTCGCGAATCCAACCAACGTCAAAAAATAAAATAAACCAACGTCACAATCACAATTTAAATACTCAATAGTCCTTATATTTTGTAACTATTATTATATACTAATGTATATATTAATAGTTAACAGTAATCTGTTACTGTGTATATATACAGACTAAAAATAATAATATGTACAAAGAGATAGAAAACAAAACTCATAGACTTATGGCATCAAAAAATTCATTCACATCCATGTCAATGGGGAAATGACAGCATTGCTTTGTTGGATGGCAATGCTGATACGTTGACTGAAAAAACGCCCAAATATATGGGGGGTCACAAAAGTCGCAATATGATCACTTTTGATTTTGACGCAATTCGTAAGCGTAACATCCTTATATATTCTAGGGACGCGCGGACTAGAGTTGGATTACGTTAAGTCTGCGCGTAGCTGGGGGCGTGCTTAATGTTGCCAGTGTAATTAATCTACTTTCCCTCATATAATACAAAAATTACAAAGTAAACAAAGCACAAGAAATACGTTTTGAAATCAATAATGGGAAATTCGATTCATTTCATTACATATTATTACATTTTAGTTGGTTCTTCAGGTTTTCTAAAATTATAGATGACGATTAGTAAAACGATGTAGCGATAGAGATTTTACAACAAATTTTATCAAAAAATTAAAACAAATTTTAGCCGCACGCACGCAGCCTTTTTTCTGTAGTAGGTAGGTATACCAGCTTCTGCCAGCGGCTTCGCCTTTTCGTAAAATCTGTCCATAGCGGACGTCTACACTCTGTAAGAAACATACCTGCCGAATTTTAAGTTTGTAGGTGTTATAGTTTCTGAGATATAGTGATTAATCAGTGAGTAGTATTTCGCTTTTATATATTAGTAGCTTTTGCCCGCGGCTTCGCTTCCGGAATCAGAAAAATGTGATAAATGAAGAACCCCTTGACCGATTTTTAAAAACTTCACATAAACCATCTACTAAATAGTCCGAACAAAGCCTAAACATTTGGTTTGGATAGGTGGGCACGTTCTTGAGTTATAAAGTTGCATTGATCTTTATATAATATACTAAATTCTGCCCGCGACTTCGTCCGCGGAAAATTTCTTGTTTTAACATATTTAACTCTGTTTCTATACAATTTCTCGAGATAAAAAAGCAAACTTTACTTCTTTATTATATTATTCATAATCATAAAATATAGCCTATGACACTCAGAAATGAAGCAGCTTTCTATCAGTGAAAAAATTTTTGCAATCGAACCAGTACTTCTAGAGATTACCTCCTACAAACAAAAAAAAACAAAAAAATAAAAAAAAACAAACTACTTCTTTATTATATTAGTGTAGAAGTGTTCCAAATCTATATAATTACTACTTTATTGAAAGTAAACAAATAGATTGAATTATATGTTATTTAATTATTATAAAAAAGTCATGGAACTTAGAAAATATGTACTTTATTTAATATATAATAGCTTGTAATAGTAGTAATAATAGTCACTTGATTAAGATTAAAATACACAGTAGCAGTCCATTTTCAACAAACTCTTTAATAGCTTGTTATAATAATCACTTGTTAAGATTCAAATACATAGTAGCAGTCCATTTTCAACCAACTCTGTTTTTCTGCCAGGCACTACTCAGGTACGAATATTCAGGGAGATTTGTTGTTCTGGTCACCCGAAAAAAATATTTGACAAATGGTCCACTTTTGGAAAATCGTATCGTAAGCCCGATATTTTTTAATTCCCATTAACAAGCACGTTTGAATTTCAAGATAATATCTTTACCAGCACTTTTAACCACTTTTGGTATAATGATGACGATTATTTACTTTGGAAACGATTAAAAACACGGAACACAAAACATTCTCTTGACACCTGACATAAATGTCAAGATGACGGCAAATAATTAGTTTCCTTTTTTCGCCGCGCGCAGACTTAAAAAAATTCTACTCTACCTGACATTTCAAAATTTTCAAATTGACATTGACACTTGACAGTCGGCAATAGAAAATAACATAATTCAGTCAGACCGCGAAACAATGTTTTGAATTGTAGATTCTCATTATTTCCATTAATTAAAATGTTCGTCCTCGCAGAAATGAAGGATGTGATCAGAATTACTCCAGAGCATTTTCACCAAAGTTTAACAGAGTCAATTACAACATTGCTTAATAGAAAACTAGCTAATAAGGTATGTTTCTAACCTAACAACATTACTGTAAATAAGATTAAATATTTTAATACTACTAAATAATAACTTCTAGTTTATACCTTTTTTGGGTACTTTCATGTATAATATGAATATTTGTTAATATTTTCAAAAGAATCATTTTTATGTGCATTATTGCACTGAATTTTTCATCAGCTGTGCTAACCTGTGTTGTTTTG
This sequence comes from Mythimna loreyi, assembly GCA_029852875.1. Lineage (NCBI taxonomy): Eukaryota > Metazoa > Arthropoda > Insecta > Lepidoptera > Noctuidae > Mythimna > Mythimna loreyi. Next base: position 10,950,661 of record CM056780.1, on the reverse strand, counting down.
TTTAACATTTCAGGTAGTATTGAACGTAGGATTATGTATAGCTTTATTTGACATTATAGATATTGGACATTCATATATTTTTCCTGGAGATGGTTCTTCTCACACAGAAGTTAAATTTAGATATATTGTGTTCCGGCCTGTTGTTGAAGAAATACTTATTGGAAAGATAAAGAATTGTAGCAGGGAAGGTGTACATGGTATGTAATCATATACTCTTTATATTGATTCTGTTCAAATATTTACTTCTGTAATGTGCAGTCTTGCTTGTTTGCTTTACCTAATAGCTTAGAACTTAAAATAGATTTTTTTTGTTTATATATTATCTGCGATCAGCCTGACTATATTCAGATAAGTTGCAGTTGATAGAAGTTTTGGTATGTTAAAACTATTGCCTTAACTCTCCTTAGACTTTTGTTGTTTTTAGCCAATTGATTGGGAATATAAGGATGCCTGTCAAAGGGTTGGGATGGAGCTAAATTCAGCATAGTTAGAAAACATACAACAAAATATTAATTTTGTTATACCTTTTTATATTTCAGTGACTCTAGGATTTTTTGATGACATTTTAATACCAGTGAATGCTCTGCAACATCCATCTAGATTTGATGAAACTGATCAAGCTTGGGTGTGGGAGTACCCAAAAGAAGATGGAGAGAAACATGATTTATTTATGGATTCTGGTAAATTTTTTTTATAATTTACTCTGATATTTGGTTCTAGAATATTAGTACCTTCTCTGAGTTAATGGATGCCATCAATTGTAGCGCCTACTGCGTCTCAACAGTTTAACGAGTTTATCATAGATTCTAAAAAAAGAAGTAACTTCTCTGATTCTTCTTCTTATGTTTACAGAATCAAATTAAATTTTCTCTACCTGTACTTGGCTCTTTCTTATAAATACTAGGAGGTGCAGGCTAGGCAGTATGTGACAAATATTCAAGAAGTGTATCTTAAATGTAACTACCTAATTTAAGGCTGTGTGCTGTCTCTTTTTACATGTCTGACAGAGATAATATCTCTAATGAGCAATTATGTGCTAGTCTATATACAGAACGTGTAGTTTTTCTTTAAAAAACCTACAAAGTGTATGGGATATGACAAAATAATTTTAAAACTCAACTTTACATTTCTATAAAAAAAAAAAAAAAAGCGTTGGAGATCTTCGAATTTCTCAAAAAGTTATCTAGTTAATGCCCTTTCCAATGGTGTGCAATATGCTAAAAAAACCTTTTATTGACTTCACTAACTGGCTAAATGTGCACTCAAATCACAAAAGGCTGATATTTTATATTACGGTAAATGCACTAAGAAGTTAAAGAAAAAAAAAATAACTTGCTCTAAGTAGGTAGATATTGATATCTCATTTTTACGCACATTATTAACTTTCCTCAAACTTGAAATAAAAATTTATTTCACAAGCAGGTACTAAAATCACAAATCTTGTTCAAATTGGGTGCCATTGTTTCGTATACATGCGCGACATCTTTCTCTTATCTCGAGTTGTAGTTCGAAGACGAATTTCTGCTTTAACGGTCACATCATCATCAGCCTTTTAATGTTCCCACTGCTGAGACACAAGCCTCCTCTCTAGGAGAGGGAATGGGCCATAACCCACCACGCGGGCCCAGTGCGGGTTGGTGGATGTCACATGTCTTTGAATTTTTAGTTCTAGAACATGCCGGTTTCCTCACGATGTTTTCCTTCACCATTTTGAGAGCAGTGGTGATGAAATAAATTACACAAAGTAATGCGCCTGGCTGAGTTTGAACCCGCGACCTAGAAACTCGTAAGTCGGGGCCGTTACCACTCGGCCACCACTGCTCCGTTTAACGGTCACAAAAGCCGCCTCAATACGTTACACTTAATCATCTCTCGTGTCAACTTCCGTCGCATAAACCAGTTCTTTGGCCCGACTCCCGACGTAAAAGTCCAGCGGAGTTAGGTCTGGTGAACGTGGAGGTCATGGAATAGGGCCATCTCTCCCAATCCACGAGTCTGGAAATGCGTCATTTAGGAATTGCCTTACAGTTCATCGCCAGTGAGCGGGACAACCGTCATGTTGAAAGACAAAAGACCTGTCTTCATTGAAAATTGGCAGCTGAGATAACAATCAGGGCAGCTCTGTTTGAATAAATTCAAGATAATTATCCCCGTTGAGGTTATCAGGTAAATAGTGCGGTCCAACCACATGATTTGCAATTACTCCTGCCCAAACGTTCACACTGAATCGTCTCTGAAATGACCTCTGTCTTTTTACATTTAGCCAATTAGTGAAGTCAATAAAAGGTTTTTTTTAGCATATTGCACACCATTGGAAAGGGCATTAACTAGAGAACTTTTTGAGAAATTCGAAGATCTCCAAAGCTTTTAGTTTTTTTTTTATAGAAATTTAAAGTTGAGTTTTACAATTATTTTGTCATGTCCCATACACTTTGTAGGTTTTTTATAGAAAAACTACACGTTACTAGCAAGTAATTTTGGATTTCATAGAACCATACAACAGTACACTTAAATATAAAAATAAATTTTCTTGGATAGACTAATAACTTTTTTATTTATGTAAGCTTAAATGCTGAAATCCGGTGTTTTTCAGAAGAAAAGTTAAAAACATGTTTAAAAAAAACCGGTGTGGCAAGGAATGATTTATTGGGGCTGAAGATATACCAAATGATCTATCCTATCGGCCAAATCAATTTGGCAAACGATGCACCAAACACCCTGTATTAGTGTAGATTAAATGATAAATGATTTAAAATTGACCCTAAGTTAATAGTCTAATTGATTCTGGCTAAAGGAGATTAAGATACACCTAAATTCATTCATGGTTTTTATTATCACAGGGGAATCAATAAGGTTTCGCATCACAAGTGAAGCTTTTGAAGAAAGTTTACCTACAGGGCCTCCAGGTACGGAATGTACTACACAGACTGTGGCACCTTACAAGATAGTTGGTGGTATCAATGAGCCTGGACTGGGGCTTCTAACATGGTGGGAAGCTCCGGAACAAGATGATGGTGATGAGAATGACGAACAGGAAAATGACGAATAAATATAAGTATAACAAAAATCACTTGTGTCTTATTTCCTTCCATGATACTGGCATAGCTAACATCACCATACCTACTTTGATTGTGTAGTGGTTTTTTAGGCGCAGGATGTCCAATTCGCAAAACATTCAAATCACAGAATGTCCAGTATTCATTGTAATCACTATTTGGTGTATAAAAATTACAAAAAAAATGATTTTCTTATCTTATAAACTGCCTTTCTTAGAATTTGATATATTTATAATTAATTCCCTACCAATTTGTGGTGACAACGTTATGATGAGTACTGGAGGTTTGCGAATGGATATTCTGCGCCTAAATGGTAGTTGAGATTTGTTACACAAATATCAGAATTTGTCAGTCACAGGTTCAAAAGTTACTTGGGTTTAAACGTGGCCGGCATGGAATCTACCCTGTAAGTCTCCCTGGCTTGACCGCAAAAGCTAAAACACCTAGCGAAACTGTTTTCTCCAAAAATTTGTCACTGATTGAGGCTAAAAACTCACGAAGTCGTTTTCTCGCGGTCGCCACGGTTGCGAGCCCGAAACTTCTGTAGAATGCACATACGTGACTTCGCGCATGTCTCGTTTGCAATGGTCCCCGTAGCAAAAACCCAAATTTTTACATGCTCAATGTCAGTAGTTTAACAGAGTGCAAGTAGTCGTATCAATGGAGAACTTGTACCTAGTGTATTATTACAAAGCAAAAGGGGCGCTTCGAGCCTGGACGGAGCACTTTTGTAAGGATTGGACCGCGTGGGCTCCTACTTTACACGGCTTTGGCCCTGGCCCCAGTCGCAAACATCAAAATTTCTCGGTCACTCGTCCAGCATTTCTAGACGTTGCTAATTAGTCGCAACTAAGGTAGGAATGATAATAAAAAAAAAACTCAAATTCGTATAATTACGCAACAAATATATTTTTTTTTTACATTTTTTTATGCTCAATCTGAAAATACAACAATAAAATATGAATATATGATAATACATTCGATTATTTTTATATATAAATTACACTTATGATATAAATTTTGATTTAGATTTATCACTACGACAACAAGTGCAAACAATAACAGCCTGACATCACAAATATTTATGCGTACATTTACGACTTGAGGTCTAAAATAATTGTTAAATTAAAATAAGATGATTCAACTAAACGATTTGTTCATGTTATTATTACTATTATACTAAACTGCAAGTAACATAAAAAAAACCAGTATTAACAACTGTAAGTACAGTTTTTAAAATACCTATTGGTTGTTCAAGACTTGCCTTTGAATTATAATAAATAACAACTTAATATTAACTCACAGGGCGTATTGAGAAATACTATAGGCAAATTCAGCCTGTACCTTACTCACTCTTATTTAGAAAATAAATTAATACAAATATGAGATATAAAATGATTGTGCATTAATTTATTTTCTCGGGAATCCTCTGACAATGACAGACTTGAGTAAGGGTGTGTTTCCACTGATGCGGTGTGGAACGGAGTGGATCGTAGAAGAGCAGTGAAAATTACCAAGTGATTCCACTGAAGTAGAGTGGAGTTTAACTACCCTCCAGTTCATGCTCTCCACTCGGCAACACAACTTGCCAGACTTCGTTCTGTCCGTCTGACAGCTGTGTGGAGATTTCGAGCACTGTCATAATTATTTATCATACATGAACAGGGGTACATGGTTTTTTTTTTATAACCGAGTGTATTTTGCCATTACATGGGTGTGCAAATTTTTAGGTTTTTGTAAATTTCATTGCAATATCATTAAAAAAAAATATATATTTACTGTTACACTGGCCAATTCACAATCCGTCTCAGTGGAAACGCGCCTTCATATTATCGAGTTATTTTTTATTAAGTATAGCCGTTTTTCTATCTAAATTACGTAATACATTCCACTGTCTTTGGCGTGGCGAGCTTTGAGGAACTAAATGTCTAAAACACCCTCTCATTCCTTAGAATCAGGTGACATTCTAAAACTTGATTGAAAAACATTCTATCTACAAATATGAAATTCCGGAATGAAAAAGCAGCATATAAAACTTACATTTTGATAAATACTTTTTACTTACAGACATTGAGAATATTATTATTATAAAGACATTGCTTAGAACTAAACTCGATTGATTTAATGTTTTTGAGATCATAATGTAGAAACCATGTGATATTATTACTAAAAATGTACCTAACTATGAACTAAATAACTACAAGTCTACATGATCACAAAACTTAAATCTACAACGCAATTATGTTGTCATACAACACTGGATATTATTATAAATGTCTGAAAACAGTAAAAAAACAACAAACAAGTAAATTTTTGGTCAACTTCAGCACCAGAAAAGTTTGTACCAATTAATACAAAGCAACTAAAGTTGCAACATAATACATTAAACTAATTGTATAAATGTAGTTTAGTTTCCCTTGTAAATTCAGTTATACAGTCGGCAATAGCATATAAAATTACTTCCATGTTTCGTTAAGATCTATCATATATAAAACCTTGAAGGTCAGCAATATTTAACTAATTATTTTTTTATACAAATATACTTACTAAAATGAATTGTAAAATTAGATTCTGGACTGAGAAATTCCCATTTTAGCATAGTCATGGTCATATGTGTTGAACACAGAGTATTAAGCAAATGGAGTGAGACAGTGAAGAAAGAGAAATCACATGACGTGAAGATAGTCATTGTCAAGCAGCCTACATAGGATATATCAGACAAAAACTTTTGCGTTTTGTTCGATCAGGGTCGCAGATACTTATCGTCTGCGTCTGTCACCTATGGTAGATTGTAGAGCTAAGAGCGGGTACACATTGGGCGTTCAATTTTAATTTGTACACTCCATTTGCTTATGACTCTGTGGTGTCAATAGCAATCGATTAATTACTTGAACGCGTAAAGTAGTGGTGAATTACTGAAGTGGTGGGCGTTGTTGACGTGTGATATGAGCCTTCCATCGAGTAAATGTCTTCCGTACTGCACCGCTTCGTGCTCGTCTTTAGCCAGCCCGCAGTTAATTAGCCAGCGGACTAGACAGGAGCCGCGGAACACGCCCCTGTATGTGCGCATACGCCATCTGGGAGAGCAAAAAGAAAAATATGTAGTATTATGTCATTGATCGATTTTTACCCCTTCCCAAAAAGTACCAGCCCTCCTTCTGGTCCTCCTGGTTTTCTTTTTGTACTTCTAAATACATTTAGCTACAAATGCAGAAAGTGTGTTATGGAGCCAAGATAGCGATAAATGTAATAAAAATGTATCGTCCTGCCACAATTTCCCAAAGGACTTTTCTGCACTAGAGTGGAAAACTGTCAAATGAGTGCCTAAAATCGGTGGGATATATTGAAAAAAAAAAATTGACACGCAAGAAAAGAAACTCATACCATGTGTTATCTCAGAGTGTATTTCCTTCTTTAATCGTCCAGTAAATGACACTCTTGGTAGAACAAGTCACTAGACCAAGCCCCAATCAAAGACTAAGTGGTGTCTTTGCTCTGTCTAAGTATTACCTAAGATATTTACCTAGTATCTTTAGCAATAGCCTCCCTGCAGCGTTCAAGATGATGCGTGATGAACTGGTCACAGACGTGTTTCGTCTCAAAGCTCAAATCTTCAATGGACGGCAGAATCACTGTGTCTCCTCCATACCTACACCATAAAACAAAATTTGAATAAAATAAACATCGAGATAAATTAGTAAGTAGCGTTGTAAGATATAGAATTATGAGAAAATAAAACTAAGTTTACTCAACAAAAGAACAATGGACACGTGTATGGACTTTATACTATGTCCTTTTATTTTCAGGTTTGGTTCCATAGCAAAAGTGTTTTGTTATCATGACTACAATCAAGTGTTTAAGCACCCTATATAGTGTTATTAAAATTACAATTTTTGGTTTAGTGGACTGGGTTCAGATGTTCAAATCTTACGGCACTCAACTATAGAGTGGAAGATCACATAATAAAGAATATTATGACTTCTAAAGATTAGGTACTAATATTATTAGCTAGAAATGTGTCACGGCTGAACAAAGGCCAATCTTTTAATTTTTCTTCCAATCAAATATGAAACTCTTGAGCCCCGAGCGAGCGCCGGCACTCGCTTACCTATTGTCTTTCTATTATCTCTCTAATTACAGTACTCGAAAGGTAGATATAAAAATTATTCACCATTTGCTCTTCAATAATCTGACTGCGGGTATCAATATTTCTTCAGGGTCAAGTCCGAACAGTATAAACATGACGAGTGCCTGCCCGTAGTTAGCTACAATGTCGAGGAACTCAATCTCCACGAACACTCCGCTTTCGTCCTTCAACATCATGCGCCAAGTCGTGTACGTTATGCCCTGGAAAATCATAAAAATACATTACATTACACGTAGTTAACAGTTTGAGTCGCTTGGTGAAATGGAGAAAATAGCGCAGATTTTGACTTTTGTTTAGATTTCATAATATACTAGCGACCCGCCCCAGTTTGGCACGTGTACTGAATATATTATGCATCTATTATACCTATACATAATCTTTTCCCTTGAATCACTCTCTCTATTAATAAAAACCGCATCAAACTCCGTTGCGTACTTTTAAAGATCTAAGCATACATAGGGACAGCGGTAAGCAACTTTGTTTTATACTATGTAATGATAATGATTTACTTTAACGGCTGCATGAAGTATCATGCAGCATAAATAAGTCGATAGAGCAAAGCTGGAGGTAGGCCTTTTCCAATAAAAACTCATATTGTGTACTAGCGACCGGCCCCAGCTTCGCACGGGTGCAATGCTTGTATTATACATATAAACCTTCCTCTTGAATCACCCTATCTATTAAAAAGAGCCGCATCAAAATCCTTTGCGTAGTTTTAAAGATTTAAGCATACATAGGGAGGAAGCGACTTTGTTTTATACTATGTAATGATTTACTCACAATAAACATGCTGAGACTGTAGACAATGATGAGCACAGTGTGCTTGAGCAGCTGCCCGCCGCGGCCGAGCGACTGCTCCGGCGGCAGCAGGCCGAGCGCGCCGGCCGCTCGCTCCAGCTCGTTCAAGTACTGGCAAGCGCCCGGGGCCGTGCAACGGTGCTTCTGGGAGGGAGGGCATGCGCAATCCCTGGGCGAAAAACATTAAGGTTACACTCACACAAATTATGATACACTCAATTATGATTAATCAATTAAGCCCTAAGAGGATACCGGTGTCTGCACGCCTATTCTCTTTTAATTGTGTCTGTAAGTCGAAAGGTCAAATGTAGGAATTATTTTGGTTTTTTAGCTTATTTCTTTACCATTGATTTGACCATTTACATAAAAATAAGAAAAACGCCACAATCACTTACTTGACGTCGGCGATGTCCTCAATATCCTGGGATGGAGTCAGACCGTTCTCACAGTTGGGATCATTGGAACAACAGCCAGATTGCTTGTTCGGCGATGGTGTTGTCGTTATAGTTCCGTAGCAACCTGGTGAAAAAAATATAACTACACTAGCGTTCCTGGCAGACATTATCCTGCCTAAAAACTGACTTTTCAACAAAAAATAAAATCGAGAACTCGATTGCAGCGCTACCTATCAGGTTCAATTGTATTTTTAAACCATCCAGGGACCCACTCAAATATACACACAAAGTTTAATCCGAATCGATCAAGCCGTTTAGCGAGGCGTTAAATGACAAACGCACGTATAAAAGAATTGTATATTCAATTAGCTTTTGCCCGCGGCTTCGGCAACAAGAAAATGTAATAAATGAAGAATCGCTCGACCGATTTTGTGCAAACTTCACATAAACCATCTACTAAATAGTCCAAACAAAGCCTAAATGTTTGGTTTTGGATAGGTGAGCCCGTTCTTGAGTTATAAAATCACAACGAAAAGTGGCATTGATTTTTATTATATATATAAAGATAGTATATCGGGCTGGTGGCAACTTCACGTCTAAAGCGCGTATTTTGCGTACCATATATAAAGATATACGTACGGTGCAACCGCACATACTGCAAGTCAGCATTTACGCCTCACATTCATTTTACTTTATAATAATCATCAGTTCGCATCGAGCCATCAAGTCGGGCGTTCTCATTACGGCCAGCAAGGGCCACCTGTCACTTATTCACACACATCAGTCCATTAGTTCATTTTACCTATAGTTTTGGAACAATACAACAGTTTAAATTACTTTGCCATCTTTTATTATATTCTGCCCCTATCATCTAAAATTAGTGTGTGATCTAGCAACAGATCATACAATATAAGAAATATATGTCGTGCTGCAATTGGGATTTTATTTCTTTTTTCTAATAAAAATCCAGTTTTCCTGCAAGTCGTCAAAGTTGTAGTAAAGGAAGATGAAAAATATACATACCAGTCCCATTCTCATGAGCAGAGATAGATTGAGTCTGTGAAGGCGCTTCTGCGTTATCGATAAGACTGGTAGATTCTTCGCGAGGACTTGAGGAGGTGGCGATGTCGGCTGAGAGTGAAGCGAACTGTGCGCTGCGCCTTCTGAACCTTATGTACAGGGTCAGACATCCTGTAGTCACTGTAACAATATCGAGAATTATGTAGTCTATCACCGCCGACATCGTTTCAGCTGTAAGACGTCCAGTGCGGTTCTGTGCGTATTGTATCCATCGGATTCTGCCATTCTCACCAGGTCCCAGGGACCAGGTTCTGGTCGGTGGGTCAGGTCAGGTGGATTGGACTGGACTAGTGAGTCCACCTAATGAGAGGGCTTCCAATGCTGCTTCTGCCCGTACACGATCGACTCATTAGAATCTTACTGGAATCCGTTATGGGGCAAAGTGCCCTGCCAAATGCTCTGAACACTGCCACATAAGTTTGGCTTGGTCGGTAAAATTGGTTGCCTTGCTACCGCCAGTACATCTCGAAGCATAACCATGTCAGCGAGGTAGGTAGTATTTCCTAAAACTGTATGTCTCAAAATTTCTTAATGAAATTTATAAAATCTCGCACACCACACTTCCGCTAGAAATACAAGTAGCTCAAGAGGCTAGACAGGATCGAGTTTTTAAAAATTGGGTTTATTCACGCAGATACTTGTAAAGGTCAAGAAATGTAACCATACATATCATAACATTGTATAAACCAAGTCTCTTGCCGCTGTCTTTTTGTATGCTTAGATCTTTAAGAATACGCAACGGATTTTGATGCAGCTTTTTATATTAATAGAGTGACTCAAGAGGAAGGTATATGAAGGATGTGTATATTGCAACCGCGCGAAGCTGGTATCTGTATAAAATATACGTGTACCAATGTATAAGATACTAGCTTTTGTCAGTGGCTTCGCCCGCGTACATAAAATATAAGGTGCTTTTAAAATATATGCCACCCCTTTAATGGGTGATAGGATTGGGTTTATAGATTACAATAGTGAAGAGCTTTCGTACCCCGGAACAGTTAATCCAGTTTGAGAAAATAAAGTAGTTAAATAAATATTGACTCTTTTCTGCACAACGTGGTTCACAAATTACGCGCGATGTTTCTCTTCGTCAATGAAACAGCTGCATTAGCTATCTCTTTCCATTCGTTCTACGATAAAATCAGCTGACTAGCTTGTCCCTACCTAATTCACTAGGTACGCAATAATACGTAGGCAAACAAGTGTTTTAAAGTGCAATTACTTACCAGTAGTTACCAGTTACCATGATAAACTTCAAAACAGTCCATTTCAAGTTAGTGTAAACGATAGGTAGGTACTTAGACTAACCTTTCGACTTTTGTAATTACACACACAATTAAAGAACAAAACGCCGGCGTTCGCTTAGGATTCAAAAGTGTAATATCAAATAACGATAAATTACAGGAACTTGGCGTATTTAAAAGTTATTTACCTACACCAATTGCACTGTATTTACACACTCCCTACCGACTTATCCACAAAACTGTTGCACAAGTCCACCTCACACAAATGTAGACACGCTTACGTACATGGCTTTTCACTTTGTTCAATGTGTCCGTTTTACTTTTCAGTTGCCTAAATGTTTTTAATAAAAACGCGCGCGATAATACTTCCCGTGGCGGTCGGGGGGCGACTGGCAAGCGGGTGGTCGGCCAGCGCGTGCGGCGAACGGGGAAGTGCGCGCGGGGGAGGGGGGGGGCTGCGCAGTGACGACATAGTGGCCAACGCGCAGGCGGCATTCGTCTGATATGAATGAATGTAGTAGAATGAATGGCGCCGGTGTTTTGCGGCGCGGAGCGGCAACAGCTCATAAAGTGTACAGGATAGTTTTATGCAAAAAAAGAATTAAAATTTATACGTGAATAATTTTTGTATGAGAAAAAGAAACACAAATTATCTACATTTTATCTTTACTATTGTAATCTATAAACATAGTGCTACACGCCCTGGAGAGCGTGGCATATATTTTAAAAGCACCTTATATAGTCTATGTCACTTAGGAGTAAAGCAGCTTTCTATTGTTGCTTAAAGTTTTCTAATCGGACCAGTAGTTCCAGAGATTACCTCCTACAAACAAAAAATAAAATAACAAAAAAACAAACTTTACCTCTTTATTATATTAGTGTAGATATTTGTATAAGGAATATAAAACAGGAGAAATAAACTCCGAATAACTTTACACGAAATAATAATAACTTACCAGTGATACAGAAGACAAGTAGGCACAGCCGTATCGCGTCAGTAGCCTTGCAGTCGAGATCTCCAGTTCCCTTAGTAGCTAACAGCACTACTACCATCACAATAGGAGCGCCCCATGCTACGAAGCCTAGTACTGGCCATAGTGTTACAACGAAACACGGTCCGCGGCTCTGGAACAAATTAAATTTTATAAATTATTCTACGATCTTTCTTGCATCAGAAATAGTTTTCATCGTTTCAGTTGTAAATCCGAAATACTTCTACTGTTGGACATATTCCGCTAGGAATTAAAAAAGAAACATTCCTAGATGGAAGAGATGGCGCTGTTCGTCCTGCAGAGCTTCATCTCTCTCGCACTGGACATTAGTGGACATGCTTATCAGTCATGACATGACTCATCGGACTCCCTCAATTTTTTCTACTGTTTGTGGTTGTTTGTTTTATCTTATACAATCTACTCATATTATGGCGCTCTTTATTTAAAAAAATCCTTACACTAGGATTATTTATGAACGGTGGGTTTTTTCATAACCATTAGAAAATTTGAGGACAAAATTGTCCCATCGACGTTCGTGGTTGTCGACGTTCGTGGATGTTAGCAGTGAGGTTCAGGTTGCAAAGTTTTTTTTTTACATACACATTACACTGTTCTAAACCACTCGAACATAACCCCCTATAACTCGAATTTGTGTCTATCTAAACATTTACCTGTAACATCAGTAATCCAACAGAGAGCATAGAGGTCCACAGCAAGCAGGAGTACATGCTGAATATCCTGAGCGCCTGTTGCACGGTCGCGTGCCAAGATGGCGTGTAGCCCGGGAGGGGCCCGCCCCACACCACGCTTATAGCCAGGAGCAACTGAAAATTAAACAAATATTTATATGGGAACCGGATTATCTCTTATAGGTTGCAATACACAGCAAAATTTGTTTTTCCAAACAACCACATGGACTTTCAAGTATAAATTGAATAGTTTTGTGCTAGACGAGCGTGCCCCATCGTCGGCCACACCATCGCTTACCATTGACGCCACTCAAATCATTATTATCATCATCATCATCCTCCTATATTACTCGAGGTCGGCGCAACATGCCTTTTTCTTCCACTCTGCCCTGTCACCCGTCACACTTATGCTTTCCAATTACTGAATAATTTAAAATGGGTTACAAAAATGAATATATCAACGTTTACTCTAGGTCTTTATAAAAATAGAATTGTTGTGTTTAACTATCGCTACGACCTAGTTTTATATTGACATAATGTTAGCATTATGCAACCACAAAGGCCAATTAAAGCAAATATTTCTATTATGATTGATTATGCAGGGTTTAAGGCTGTTCTTATCTCATTTAGTGTCAAACGCTATACTAGTAATTACACCTTTAGAATATAACTATTTCATGTGCACAAAAAAAACTAATTGTAAAAGTTTTCTCAAATTGCACGGATGCTCTAGCATTCCATCATCGGACTTGATGACACGGGAAATAAAAAAATTAAAAAAAAGTATCGGTTATGGCGTCTTCAAGTAAGGAGGGAACCAAGTATAAAAAATTGTAAATTCTGAGAGAGATTTACAAGAGAACTAAGATTTCAAAACTCACTCTTTTTTTAAATCAGGCAAAATTACATTTAATTAAACTCGATTTTATTTTATATATAATTACACGGGTTTATATTTACCTGCGACACAATTAAGCACAGCGTCAGTCTATGCGGCATACGTTTGTACTTCTTAGTGAATATAAACACAAACAGAATCCAAATAGATGCCACTAAAGATACTATAGACAAATCGAAGCCAAACTTTTTCAGTTGATCCGCAAAGTCTTTGTTTATGGCTATCATTTGCGCTGACATAAACATCATGGGGGCTGACAGGAATGTGCATATTACCATGGAGGATGCCATCTGTAACAAAATACGTAAATTTAATCAATGTTAAGTTTTCATCAATGGACAGAGTGATTTTATACACCTTAACACTCCGTTCAGGTGTATAAAATAGGGCTGTAATAGAGCTTCGCCTTATTGCGGAAGCTCCGCATAAATTCGTATCTTCGGTCCGCTTCCGCAAAATGGTTATAACAGAGTTTTATGTACGTCATAAATTCATTATCATTGAACAATACCGAGCGGGCAGCGACGGTCGACGACGATACAGACACCCGGTCGCGTGTTTGAAATGGTCAAGATTCAGCGGCGCGGTAGAAAAGGGGTCTTAGGTCATTATTTGTATATCATTTGTATGTATCTCGGCCTTGGTATGAAAGGCAACAAAGGAAAAGGGTGAACGTTTTAGTCAATTAATTAAAGGAAATTTGTCTAGTACAGACTATAGGGGATATACTCGGTTATGACAGACAGGCACTAAAATCATTTAATGAACAGACCGTATACGATCTGAGCGTGTTGATACCGTTCATAAAAATTACGATTAGATATGGCAATAGTCACGCGATCGAACTACAGAACTTTCCACACATGGTCAAGCGAAATTAGCATGATAGTGCTATTTCCACAATAGATAGAGTGATTCTGATGTAACGGAAAAAACGTCCTGCACTAGGAATTACTTCTGTGTCGTGGGTGCGTTCATAAACATGTAAAGTCACATAGACAAGATACCTAGACCCAGACCACCTACCTGTAGGCCATACAAATGTTTCTTCCGTGCGGGAATCGAACCTGCGACCCTCAGCGCAGCAGTCAATCGCTCAACCACTGCGCCAGCCGAGCCGTCAATTCGTCAAGTAACTCTCGTTCTGAGTGGACCAAGAGGGATTGTTATACATTTACGGACAAAACATCCCTCCCATCCCAAATTGCGGTCTGCCGCGCCTCCAGCGATGTGTGCTGGGTCTTAGGCCGCTGCCTCGAAACTTGCGGGCAGCGGGGCGGCGGCGGCAGCGGCGCGGGCGTGGTCGGATCTTTCGCGTATAATCAAATGGACCGGCCCTCGAAAACAGCGGCGCGGCAGCGGGGCGGGCGCGGGCAGCGAGCGGTGTACTTTAGTCGAGCGGGGACCGCCCGCGCCCACAATAAATCGAGCATTAGGAATAAATTTGAATTAAAAAGATGTTGCCGCCATTGTTCAGACATTTCTTTTGCGAATAAAACAAATATCTCGACGACACAATAATGAAAAGAATACTACGGAGCTAAAATGACGCGCGATCTGCCCGCTAGTTTCGAGAACGGGTCTGCGATGCCCGCGCCGCTCCCGCGCCGCCGCCGCCGCCCGCAAGATTCGAGGCAGCGGCCTTAGGCGCGGCGCCGCAGAAAGCGAATTTATTTTTTAAGTAATCAAGCAGATATGACCGGGATAGTACGCCGATCTAGATGTGTCGGTCTCCATACATTTTATACGGCAAATAGATTTGCAGAACTACTTTGAAGCCATGTGTGTGTCAGTCTAATCTAGCTCCCGCTCAAAACTCTTTCAAAAAAATCTCTTACCAAGTCAATTTCCAATTGGTACAAGTTGGAAAAGACGAAGACTGCAGGCGCGGTCGGTATGGTTCCGTATAGGAAGGCGTATGTAGAGAGCGACAGCGTTTCCGATTCGTTGGCGCCAGCGTCAAGGGCACTCACGCTTTCCCTCATCACTACTGGCAGGACGATTCTGAAATAAATGGCCATTTTACAACATGTTTTTATACTGGAAACTATGCTGCCGCGCTTATGATAATGGCAATAAGTCACATTTTGGTCGATATTGAGTTAAGTATATATTTGGAATGTAGAGACCGAGGTCTACATTCCTGTTCCTGTATACTTAACTCAATATCGACCAAAATGTGACTTACCGCCATTATCTTAAGCGCGGCAGTATGTTTCTGTTAGATTCAGTGGCGTTGGTAGTTCCAAAGCGGCCCTTGTGCCTATTAAAAATTATTGAGGGTTATTTTTTGTTTTTACAAAGGACCCTACTGCAGAGAGACACGGAGTCAAGACCAGTCAAAATACGATAGACTGAGCGTTTTTAGCTCGTTGTCACCCCTATATTCTTGTCATCCCATGTCATTGACATAGCTGATGTGGCGTTAGCTGCGGCCTTAGTTGGACTGATAAACTCTTTGGGTCACGGACGAACTCATGCAGCGAGATCGCTCGTTGAATTAAAACAATAATAAAAAAAGTACGTGTACCTGAGTGTTACATGTATTTCGTGGCCAAATCATAGAAATTGATCATTTCATAATATGGCCAACTAAAAATGGCCGGATCGGTTAAATCCTTAACATTAGATGATATGTAATTCCTCCTTTGGCCATTGATGTAGGACTATGATAATAGGTCTAAAGAAAGTAAAAGAAAGAAAGAAGAAAGAAAGAAATAACATTTATTGGCACAGTCACAGGGCATACATAGCACAATAATAAACAAGTTAAATTACTTAAACTATTTAGTAGGTACAATAATAATTGTTGTTTGCCCCACGGCTGCTCCAAACAGGCCCAGTTCAGCATAAATGTCAGGCAGCTAAGTGCCTGACGCTGGTTTTCAACTAAAGTAGGCCAAAGATTTTTTAAGAATTGAAATATCATCAAACTTTAACGTACAAAATTAATGATCTGGCTAATTATACTTGGCCATATCATAAAGTGATAAGTACATAATTTTCTTGAATCTGGCCACAACATGTACATTACATGGTACCTCAACTTACCTAATAATTGCTACTGACCCCATTTTCGCTAAACGTAGGTGATATTTTAATTGAACGCATAAAATAAAGCATTGTTTACAAATTCAACACGGCGTTTTTATTTACGCATTCATATTACTGTTAACTACCGTTACTTTATTTAAAACAATATGAACGCACATAAGCTACATTCCTGCCAAACTTAATTTTATGTATCACTATCGTTTATTACATAATATTTTCTCGAAAAAAAAAGAAAAATTCAAATGTATGCATAACTGAATAATTTATTCAGCTTAGCTTTGTCATGATCTACTTCATTTGCAATGCATGAGTGTCAACAACAATATGAGAACTAGTTTTTAATTATCA
The DNA here is from genome assembly GCA_029852875.1 of Mythimna loreyi. Classification (NCBI taxonomy): domain Eukaryota; kingdom Metazoa; phylum Arthropoda; class Insecta; order Lepidoptera; family Noctuidae; genus Mythimna; species Mythimna loreyi. The sequence continues at coordinate 10,933,960 of CM056780.1, read as the reverse complement.
ATATAGATTCCAATGTCGTTTTCATTATTATCTAATAAGGAATTTATTCAAATTATTTATTATTTACAAATATATACATATTATTAAATAATAAAATAATACAAGAAAGTCTTTATCCTTACATTACATTATAATCTGTCTGTCTGTTTGATAAACTCAGAAACTATAAAATGGATTTTCATACGGTTTTTTTTTACCTATAGAGTGATTCATGAGGAAAGTTTAAGCGTACCTATAGTAGAGGAAAGCTGAAAATGTCGAAATATTCTAACAAGAACAACTGTGCGAAGCTTGGAAGACTTAACAGTGAAAAATACTTATATAGGCCAGTCATTAAAGCCTCAAACCCGAAAGAAATTAGTAACACGGTGAAATTTTGAGGGGTTTTTAAGGAAGGTGAAATAACTTACCGAGTGATTTTGCAGCGCTCTGGGGTGTACGGAAAGGGTTGAAAAGGGGTGAAAATGGTTTTTTGTTAATAACATTGTTAAAAAAATTAGTAACACGCTGCAAATTTAGAATTAGGTTGTTCTTACCGTTTTGTAACGTGTATTAAATTTGCAGCGTTTTGCAATGTACGGAACATTGTTTATTATTAAAAAACATTAAAATTTGTTAATAACAAGGGTAAAAAAAATAGTAACACGCTGCAAATTTGGAATTAGGTTGTTCTTACCAATTCGTACCGTCTATTAATTTTGCAGCGTTTTGCAACATACGGAACATTATTTATAACTAAAAAACAATAAAAATTTTTAATAACAAGGGTAAAAAAAAAATAGTAACACGCTGCAAATTTATATTTAAGTTGTTTTTACCGTTTTGTACTGTACATTAAATTTTCAGGGTTGTGCAACAAATTTAACATTGTTTATTATTACAAAGCAACGGAATTTTTTCATGAAAAGGGTAAAAAATATTAGTAACAAGCTGCAAATGTAGAATTAAGTTGTTGTTACTGCTTTAAAACTTCTATTAAATTTGCAGCGTTTTGCAACAAACGGAACATTGTTAAATATTATATCAACAAATATTTCAGTTAGTGACAATGGTGAAAAAGTGAGTAAAGAGTTGCAATCTGGACAACATGTTGTTGACACTGTTTTAGAAGGATAATAAACTGTGCATTGTTTTTCAAGGTATACAATATCGTTTATTATTAACAAAGTAAGATGTTTTATGATAAGTTAAGAATTACGAATAAAATTACAAAAAGTATTAAATCTTAAAATAATAGCAATGAAATTGAAGAAATGAAATTCTAATTATTTATAATAGAGGCATCAAAAATTTGTGATTTAAATTAATACAAAATAAATTTAGTTAGAAATTAAGAATTTTTTTTTTTGGTGTTTCGCTTCTCTTTGTGTTCAGGTCCACCAGGAACAACTGCAATCAAAGAAAATAATATTTAACAATTTTATCAACACTTTGATAAGATTCAATTTCAGTAGGATGATTTTGAGAATATTTACCTCACACAAATTATTCATTCTCTAATAGTCTCATTCTTTTCGTAGTCGTTGGTCCAGAAGGGCTGTCGTTCGTAGATACATCGAACTCGCCTACATTTTCCTCGGGTGCGTTTACCCATATTTCGGGTGCCTCAAGCTGAACCACTACTTCATCGGAATTGTCATCAAGAAATACATCTTGCGGCTCTCCGAAGTTATCATTTTCGGCATTCAACAGACTGTTCTTAACTGCGTCTGTTTCATCATCGTCCATGCCATCAATTTCAATTTCCCTGACGTTAGAGCAAGTTTCACCATGACAAGACAAACAAAGCAGTGTGCAGTTGAGGCCACTTTTCCTGCAGCTGCATGCTACGGTCGAGCAACCTTTCTTACATCTACAGGAGACAAGTTTCAGGACTTCTGGTGGTGCAGCTTCAAGGGTCGTCAAAGTTGGAGTCAAACCGTGCGATCCTCTCATCCAACCCCATGATGTTGCAGGTAAATCGTTACCTATAATAGATAAAAATCAAAAGAAAACATTTTAGAAATTCCTCAAAATTTAACGAAAAATGTTAATCAAATCAATGTTCTGTATCAGAAGATTGTTCAACTCACCTAACCATTGCTGAACTTGATGATACACCCGAAAATAATGTTGGCGTGCTGCAGCTTTCGTGGGTGGTAAACTGCAGAGGTTGTACTTGCTCTTAGTTATAGACCGAGAAAATCCTTCGTAGCGCAAGTCATTCGGCAATCGAATCAAATCGATTTCGGCAACTTTCCTCCGTACATCTTCACAAAGTTTTTTTCTCCAGCATCATCAAGGTCGTCTGGCTGCGCATTTGTTACTTTGAAACATTCAAGGGCTTCCTGAATTTGCGAATCTTTGAGGACAAGCATGGTTAATTTCGTTTTGCCTTGGTTGAAAAGAGCAGAAGTTGTGTCACATCCGGAGAACGCGTGACAGGTCAGAATATGTGCAGTTAATTGTTTTTTTTTAGACTGTTTGAGGAAAAAGTGGATGTTGCAGATTTTCCTTTTCCAGGCTTCATTAAATACACATTTTTGTGTCTTTCCTGTGCCACATCAGTTAAAATGACGAGCAAATCGACATCTTTTCCCACGATGATCACCGTCTCATAATTTGCAGATTCCTCCAGAGCAGTGTACACAATCAACGTATCCGCATCTTCCATGTGCTGCTTGACTTGGTATCCAACATTGAGCAGCTTTGACTTCAATAAATTTATTAATCGAGCCTTGTTTTTGCCGTTAGATTTCTATCTAACGGCAAAAACAAGGCTCCACTCCAGAAAAGTTTCTACTTTTCTGGAGTGGTCGTCGATGGCATTGATTCCTCAACTATAACATCCACCGAAGCAGGTTTTATTCGTCGTAGCCGTTCTGACGATTTTGTACTCCTATCTGCAGCAGTTTCAGGATAGCCATCGAAAACAACAGTCACAGAATCACCGTAATTTTTCCTGATGTAGTCGATGTACTTTTTGCAAATGCTGCAAGCTGCTGTCGGTCCATTTTCTGTCAACGTCTTCAACTTACTTTGTACTCGTTCAACAATTTCATGAAACATCTGCTGCTCAAGTCGAAGTTCAACGGTCTCAGTGTCAAATTGTTCTAACAGATCCTCTATTTCAAACTGCTCATCATCGGAGAAATCAATTTTTTGTAAAATTATCTGTCCTAACGCCAACTGAGTCAGTAAGTGACCTCGGATTGCTCTGGAGTAAGCATGACCTGATAACATTTTTTCCACTGAAACTGGAGCATAGATGAGAGAGAGAACTTCCTTCAGTCCACTGCCAGCCATGATGTACCCAATGCATCCCAGGAATGACATAAGCAAATGGAAACCTCCAAGCCGAATGATAACTAACAGTTATTCAGATGTAAATTCCAGTATTTTACGGGCCTTTTTGTACAAGGGTTGATCGAATGTCACCAGGCAGGAAGTTTGACCAGATTTGTTCGTTCTTTCTGCAGCAGATATTAAAGTTGTGTATACGGTATCCCATTCACTTGGAGGAGCGTTGATGAAAGGCAAAACTGATATTGCAGATGTGACATATTCTCGTTTGGACGTAAGTGCTTTGTTTGTCTTGTCATGGTGAAACTTGCTCTAACGTCAGGGAAATTGAAATTGATGGCATGGACGATGATGAAACAGACGCAGTTAAGAACAGTCTGTTGAATGCCGAAAATGATAACTTCGGAGAGCCGCAAGATGTATTTCTTGATGACAATTCCGATGAAGTAGTGGTTCAGCTTGAGGCACCCGAAATATGGGTAAACGCACCCGAGGAAAATGTAGGCGAGTTCGATGTATCTACGAACGACAGCCCTTCTGGACCAACGACTACGAAAAGAATGAGACTATTAGAGAATGAATAATTTGTGTTTTTATTCTCAAAATCATCCTACTGAAATTGAATCTTATCAAAGTGTTGATAAAATTGTTAAATATTATTTTCTTTGATTGCAGTTGTTCCTGGTGGACCTGAACACAAAGAGAAGCGAAACACCAAAAAAAAATATTCTTAATTTCTAACTAAATTTATTTTGTATTAATTTAAATCACAAATTTTTGATGCCTCTATTATAAATAATTAGAATTTCATTTCTTCAATTTCATTGCTATTATTTTAAGATTTAATACTTTTTGTAATTTTATTCGTAATTCTTAACTTATCATAAAACATCTTACTTTGTTAATAATAAACGATATTGTATACCTTGAAAAACAATGCACAGTTTATTATCCTTCTAAAACAGTGTCAACAACATGTTGTCCAGATTGCAACTCTTTACTCACTTTTTCACCATTGTCACTAACTGAAATATTTGTTGATATAATATTTAACAATGTTCCGTTTGTTGCAAAACGATGCAAATTTAATAGAAGTTTTAAAGCAGTAACAACAACTTAATTCTACATTTGCAGCTTGTTACTAATATTTTTTACCCTTTTCATGAAAAAATTCCGTTGCTTTGTAATAATAAACAATGTTAAATTTGTTGTACAACCCTGAAAATTTAATGTACAGTACAAAACGGTAAAAACAACTTAAATATAAATTTGCAGCGTGTTACTATTTTTTTTTACCCTTGTTATTAAAAATTTTTATTGTTTTTTAGTTATAAACAATGTTCCGTATGTTGCAAAACGCTGCAAAATTAATAGACGGTACGAATTGGTAAGAACAACCTAATTCCAAATTTGCAGCGTGTTACTATTTTTTTTACCCTTGTTATTAACAAATTTTAATGTTTTTTAATAATAAACAATGTTCCGTACATTGCAAAACGCTGCAAATTTAATACACGTTACAAAACGGTAAGAACAACCTAATTCTAAATTTGCAGCGTGTTACTAATTTTTTTAACAATGTTATTAACAAAAAACCATTTTCACCCCTTTTCAACCCTTTCCGTACACCCCAGAGCGCTGCAAAATCACTCGGTAAGTTATTTCACCTTCCTTAAAAACCTCTCAAAATTTCACCGTGTTACTAATTTCTTTCGGGTTTGAGGCTTTAATGACTGGCCTAATAGGTATTATGTAGGTACCATCGGTGATACGCCCCCCTGACCACTGCTAAGTTCATTTTCGCTTGCACACGAAACGAAAACTTCAAAGGTTTCGCGCCGCGCCGTAAGCTTAAAACGATTTTTTTTTAATAATCAGAAGTCACTACGATAGTACCTACAAGCGCCCAAAACAGAGGAGCCGAAGAACTTATAAGACATCTCGTGCGTTCTGTTAAGTTAATAACATTGATGGCGGACACAAGTTTTAACAAAATCCTACACCAAAGGCCTACCCAACTTCCAAAGAATTATGGTCATCCTCTGTAGCCCGTCCCCATTATCACGTGCCAAGTCATTGGGTTCTAAAACAACTGGTACCCTGGGGATGACAAAGTCTCGATAAGGATGGCAAAGGATGATATCATTAATACTGGTGTTATCAATATAGTAAAATGTTTAAAAAATGAATTTAAAAAAAACAATGACTTATTGTTTATTTACTGGTTGTAAGACACGCCATTTGTCTTTAGGTTGATGGTATTTGACCTATTTTTACATATCTATAATTACACCACAAATCGGCATTTTGGTTTTTTACGCATCAAGAGTTCACTGTACGCAACTGCAGAGCGACGGAATGAAGCATATAGCCGCCGTTCGAATTTATGACCAATCCATACTAATATTATAAATGCGAAATTAACTCTGTCTGTCTGTTACGCTTTCCCGCTTAAACCTCTCAAACGATTTTAATGAAATTTCGCACAGACAATCTTTAGACCCTGAGAAGAACATAGGCTACATTTTATTGCGGAAAAAAAGAGGCAGACAAAGTCGCGGGTACCAGCTAGTTTGATAATATTGTGGTGACACGTGCCACGCCCCCAAGGCATAACCCTCGATATCCGTGGCCGTTATCATCTAACAGATATACATAAGACTGGATGTATAGGACGGAAAGTCGGTAGCACAGCTCAGGAGTTAATATGCAACAGTGGACTGTGGTAGGCCGAGTTGATTAAATACCAATACCGTAAAATTAGATGCAGCAAGCCTATAGTCGTAAATACAGAGACCTAAAAAGAACTTCAGTCAACGCGGCCAATATCTGCAGAGACTAAATACACGACGCATATAGAAGTCCATGTCTCCTCTATAAAAATAATGCACCCTTAACTTATTTGGGCTACCTTCACTATAGCATCGGTAACACACATTAAGACCTCCAAAGTGTAGGTACATGGGTACTTGAAAGTATCCCATGTACTAAACGGGAGCACCGCAAATACCTTGGGTCTTAAGAGCGGGATTCGTCATTGGGTGATTTTTACTTTTTTACCTACCATGAAAAAAAGCCTTGGTGAGCAGCCGATTTAAAGTACTCAAACTGGTCAATGGGCATTTTTATTGATGAAACCTCGTTTTTATTATGAATCATGGTTGACTCAGAGCAACTGTTTATAAACGAGAACATATTTATTATGCAGAACATAAATAACTTGTTGTTAAAATGCTATCAGTATGAATAAGCCGACAGGGGTTACACTTATCAGGCACAATACTAATTGGTTATTATGCAATATATTAAAGTTACCGTAACATGCAGATAAAAGGTACAACAAATAAAAATGATAACCGATTAAGGGGCTCGTGCGTGGCTGAGCTGCGGGAATATTCGAAAGCGTTCCCTGCACTGGAGCGCAAAGGTCAACTGATACACCTAAGGAGACAGCCGCCAAAGTGAGGGAACGCGCCAGCTGCAGCCGGTGGCAGTGTCTCCAAGGCTGGAGGCTGATTACCGACCACAGTAGGCTTGGTTAGTGGAGCTTACCGCAGTGGTCTGTGTTTAAGTAATCTGGCTTTACCTAAACACTAAAATCCCGTAACACCAAAACAGTGACTAATATTTGAAGATATTTGATAGTCATTACGGTAGACAAAAACCCGAAAGTTTGACACCAACAACTACAGGGTTACGAAGGTCTGTCAGGCAATCCCAGCATATAAATTACTAACATTCAGTTTCATGTGATTAAACTAAAAGCTGACCACGGAAAAATGCTAGCCATATTTAAAGAATTAATAAAGATAACTTACAATTTAACCATGATCAGTACACACGGCAGTAAGAGAGCTGGTCCTCTTAACCTGTGAATCTGACCGACCATGCGGAGTCCCAGCAAAAATAATGCAGTTGCTGCAAAAGATTGGCCAAAGACCTGAAACAAACGTATAAGAAAATAAAGAGCTTGCTTTAAATTAATGAGGCTTTCATTAATCTAACTGTAAAATCATCATCATCATTTCAGCCGAAAGACGTCCATTGTTGGACTTGGACCACCCCCAAGTGTCACCACAAAGAACGGTCCTGTGCATCTCGCAACAACCCTCGGTCCAACCTGTAGGAGGCGTTCCAACACTTCCGGTGCGCGGTCGCCACTCTAGAACCGTTCGGCCTCATCGACCTTCCGTTCTAAGAGCAATGTGCCCTGCCCACTGGCACTTCAGTTTGGCGATTATTCAGGCTATGTCGGTAACCCTGATTCTTCTGCGGGTATCTTCATTCCTGATGCGATCACGCAAGGGAACTCCGAGCATAGCCCTTTCCATTCCCCTTTGTGTAGCTGTAAGCCTGACAAGGCCCCATTGTACAAGTAATAGTAACGTAATATGTAAATATTAAATCATCTTACATTCAAATTTCATTATCATTGGTGTTACAGAGGGGCTATTGATTTACCAAAGCAGGTACTGATTTTCTAAAACGAAAACTAATGAGGTATTTTTTTAAATTGTTTATAGATTCGCGCTTGACCGTTACCTCACCTGATAAGAGAGCGAGGATGCGGTCGACGATAGAGCGCGCTTACCAAGAAGTAACCTATTCACTCTCGACTTAAAGATTCCCGGATTATAACTAATTACAAAATACAGTGTCAACTTACCTCCAAAAGACCTTCAATGTAAATAGAAAGCTGGTGTTTGAATGCAGCATTGCCGAAAATGCCCAAAACAGTCATCACCACCACGGGATTGAAGGCAATGCCCTTTGCTATTTGCTTCAATAATTTTATACTACATACACACCATTTTGATTGGCCCTCAATGGTAATAACTGGGGTCTGATCGTTTTGTTTATTAATCTCCATCAAAACAAAAGCAATTGGGTTCAAAATTGCCAGTGAGATCGGCGCCATCAGATATAAATAAAGAGCATATTCCGGGTGCGTTTTTTGATACAGTGCGTTTACTGAAAAAAAAAAAACATAATCAGCATCTATTTAAATTCGATAGTCTATTTATTTAAATATTTGGCGCCGCATTGACGTATGTTTAAAATATTTTGTTGTTTGTATTGTTTGCAACTTCCGTACAATTCAAATTTAATGCGGCGCCAAATTTTTAAATAGACTACTGTATTTATGTTCTTGTTATTGTTTATTAGGTTTTTAAATATTATATTGGATAATAAATATAAGTTGTTGAGTAAGTTAAAAAAAACAGTGTGAAAGCTCGACCTCTTTTGAGGTTTTTTAAGTCATTGTCATGCCATTGTTTATTTCATTATAATCAAGTGTGTCCACTTACAACTTTTATCTTAATTGTTATAATGTTGCCTTGACTCTTTATCGAAAAGATATGAAAAGCTAATCAAATAGCAAACAATACTTTGAAAAAATATAACTTATATTGAGCTTAACTATTTTTTTTTATGTTGATTCTCCCAATAAGATAAAATCTGACGGTGGCCAGTGGCGTAGATAGCTAACCAAAAAGACCCGATCAAAAAAAGGGGACCCCTTTTTAAGTGGGCAAATATCAAACAACCTCTTCTGCTCTGATTGGAGCTGGACAGAGTGTGAGAGTTTTACTGGCTAAAACGATTGCCGTGTTTTATTTAGATTTCGAAGGTGGGACAAATCTTCGCAAGCTTCATTATAAGATTTGTTATAAACGCGAAAGTTGTATGTCTGTACACAGGTGGACCAAATCTTGGAATAGCCCACAGAATACTTTTTATCATCCCAGGAGAATGTTCCCTTTTGATAATTTTCTATTATCACGCCGACGAAGCCGCTGGAGGCGGTCAATTTACAATATATACATAAAAAAAAATAGTACTTACTGATTGGATATCCCAAAGCGAAATCATTACTCTGTGTGCAGAATATAGCAAATATTCCTGCTCTTCCCAGGTTCAGTGGTTTAGATACCAGCATGGTAACAATCATAACTCCAAAAAATACCAAGCCCTTAGCAAGGAGTATCGCAAGAAGGAATGTCCAGTTGACTGTGCTGAAGTCCAGTTGGGCCAGTGACAGAAATATAAGGGATGGTAGGGCAAATGTTCCCACAAATGTGGCAATGCCTTTCGATTCTGTAGCTGAGACGACATTGAGACGGCCTGCTATGTACCTAAAATATTAAGTTATTTATTATTAATAGTAAAATTACACATTGTTTTTTGTATTTGATTATAATTTTTTTATTTCAATCTATAACAATAAATTTCAATCAATATTTGATTTCTTAACAGCCCCTCACGAGGAATTACTATTGTATGAAGGATATTTATTTTAATGTGGAAATCATCCAATGATATCTCTGTCTGGGTGAAGGGTGATGATCGGTGGAGCAGTGATCTCTTTGAGAATCCCTTTATGGATCACTGCGTGCTGTCGATGGCTGGGGCTCGGTTCGTTCGATTACCAGAGTGCCGAACGACAAGCTACCCATTGTTCAACGTCCGCAAGCTCGCGTCTACAGTGGCTGGAGCATCAGGATGTATACACCCTTCTCCTTCGCATTACTGCATTGTAGATGGAACTTTCTTTCCTTTTTTGCTGCCACTGTTGGCCTCCACGAGGATACGGCGACACTGAGGCCAAGCTGAGCACGCCTCAACCATGTTTTCTAGGCAATCCACACAGTGATGACGCTCGGGCGTTTTTTTTGCCTGAAATCGATGAAGGACCCTCCTAAAATCACTGTGTCCGATGAGGGCCTGCATCATATGGGAGGTGAGGATGCCCAGATGCAAAAATAAAGAGGGGATTTACCACCTTCCATAATTATGGCGTGCCTACCTTTATTGTAATTGTAAATACAAACATGTAACCTAACATTCACATAATACCCAGAATTATATTAAAGAAACACAGAATGTAAGTCATACAAATATTCATATTATTTTTTATACTGAGATATTTTATTGTAGCACATCAGTAACTTACATTATGGGTGACTTTGTGCTGGCATTAGAACAATAAAGAGATTAAAAAAATAAAGTATAGGTATTTGGGTATCAAATGTTGAATGACACTGTCTGTTGAATACATTATTATGTAGTCAGGCTGGTGTCTGTAACACCACACCTAAAGCACAGATTCTGCATTTTTATGGGACAAACTGTATGTTATATGACCCACCCCAGCTGGTCAGCACCACCCTGTTACTGACTAAGTAGAGTATATTAATATTAAACTTGTAAAATCTTCAACACTACATTAAAAAAAATTCATGTGTCTGAAATATCAACATACTTTTTTGTTTACAAAATATGTATTTTGTAGATGTAGATGAACAACAAGTAGGTATGTATTTTTTTTATTTTGTGACCTTCTGTTTGATCTGACTCACCTCTGAATGAAAAAAAGCTAACTTTCACAGACAAAAATGAGGTCACATGGGTGAATATGAAAAGTAGTTTAATACTTTTTTTTTCTCATGGTAACAGTATTACTATGGAACATGTCTATGAAATAGTTGAACCAAATTTGTGTTATAATTTAAGACTGTCACAATGTAAGCCCAAAGTAAAAGTACTTTTTATACAGGTAGCTAATCAATGAAATAATTTTCTACTATCTGGTGAATGAAGCCACAGGTTACACCATATGGCAAAGAATTGCCACAACAGAAGCAAAAGCAACACAAATTAAATTTATGTTTGAGCAAATTGTGCTGATAAGTACAGGTATCAGCTGGCATAGTCTAACAAGTCACCAGCCATAATTTTCTATGAGAAAATGTTGACACTTATTGTAATGTTTGGTTTATATATTATTATAATGGAATGTATTGACAGTGTGATCTCAAATCAAAACAATTTTTATTTGTCTCTCTAGCAGTGACTAAAATATAGTCTTGTACACATAAAATATTATTTTTTGGGAAATATTATTATTATAAACTTGCCTTCAGTTAAAGACAAAATTATAAATTACAGTAACAAGTAAAAACTGTTAATATATATATGTCTAATATGGACAATTCTATAAAAAATACAGGCACAGATTCTAAATAATCTAACCGGGAAAAATACGAGATGATTCATAACAATAATCTGCCTGTATCATTCCACAACAGCAAAGTAAAGCAAGTTTCTTTTTTCTACTTAATTCGATCCGTATTAGGACCTAAAATTTTAAATAATTATAAAATTAGCTACTACATCTTACCCGCAAAGAATGATGGTAAAGCACTGGAACAATGCTGGATATAAATTATCAGTCGCATCTTCAAATTCAACAAGTACAACTTGATCCATACTTGTAGACTTGCTAACAAATTATAATCGACGTATGTTTACAATTTCACTGTCGCAGAGTTGATTTTAACGTTAAAACATATTTAATCGGTTTTACTTCAAATTGTCTATAACAACAAGAGATTTATTGATGGGTCATTATTTGTCTTTAAAGAATTAATGGTTTATTTTCTACCGGCATTAAATATCTTCCTCCTAAGTAATTTTAAATTATTTATTAAACACATTGGCCGACATTCTACGTCGTCGGCTCTTCTCAAAATAAATTTTGAATAAATTATCAAAATCAATCAAATTATAGATTTGACACATGACATGACATACACACGCAGCCACCGAGCCACGTCCATAGACAATTTATAGACATAAATTATCAAGGATGTTATATCTTCTATCCTGCGGATAGACTTCACTAAAATTGATATGCTTGACTGGCTTCGCTTGACTAGATGAAATAAAACAAAAGATATAATAATATAAATCCATAATATAGGTAGGTGTGCCGGCATTCGCTTGGGGCTCAAGAGTTTTATTCTCGCTGAAAAACAATAAATAAAAGAATTCGAATAATACGCTAAGAAAAAAAATATATAAACCCCAAAAATGGCAGAATCGTTAAGTATGTGACTTAACGATTCTGCCATTTCTTTTTAATTTGATTATTTTTTGCGTAAATATGCATTTTTATCTTATCCTTATTTTTGACCGTAGGTGGATGTTATTTATAGGTTGTTCACTAACGATGTTCATACAACATTACAATATTAAGTCTAGCGTCTAGAGAAATCACCTTGCCACTTTACCCACAGTGTATGTATTATACTATAGGCAGCCACACACGGTCAATCATGACTCAAAATTGATGGAAATCCATGAATCATTCATTACGTATTATGAATGAAATTGAGGTGATTGGCGACTAGTTAAGTCAAACAAATTTCATTCATGATACGTCATGACTGATAGTTATGAATGGCATTTGTATGACCGTGTAGTGGCCGCCTTACTTTAAAGGCCATTTACAACACTCGATATTCCGCACGCGTTACACAGACTGTGTTGGAGTCTACGTAGACAGCTAACTTATTATATCAGCCGGAAAAACCCGTGCTAACGAATATCTCATTCGCATGCAAGACGCTGATGTTGGCGGTTGGCATGAGTCATGAAAACCGCTAAGACACCTGCACTTTCGAAGCTCCGAAATATTGCCGTAGCGCTTACTACTATAATATAAAGTATCTTGACTACTAATACAAAAAATGTAGAAATATCACTTAGAAATCCAATACAGTCTATGTAACGCGTGCGGAATGTCTAGTGGTGTAATAGGCTATTTCGTCCCACTGCTTGGCGAAAGCTTCCAAATGCTCTAAGGTCGCTGCCTCGAAACATGCGGGTAGCAGGGCGGCGGCGGATCTTTTGCGTATAATCAAATGGAGCCGCCCTCGAAAACAGCGGCATGGCAGCGGGGCGGGCGCGGGCAGCGAGCGGTGTACTTTAGTCGAGCGGCGACCGCCCGCGCCCAAGATAAATCGAGCATTAGGAATAAATTTGAATTAAAAAGATGTTGCCGCCATTGTTCAGACATTTTTTTTGCGAATAAAACAAATACCTCGACGACACAATAATGAAAACAATACTACGGGGCTAAAATGACACGCGATCTACCCGCTAATTTCGAGAACGGGTCTGCGATGCCCACGCCGCTCCCGCGCCGCCGCCGCCGCCGCCCCGCTGCCCGCAAGATTCGAGGCAGCGGCCTTAGCGTCAGGACATTTTTTATTTATAGATTTTAAAAGTACAAATTTATTTTATAGGCATAGACTGATATAAAAAGGAAAGAATCTAATATTAACAAATTACTAATAATTTATTATTTTATTAGTGATTTATTAGACCTCTAGACATAAAAATATACATATTATTAAAAATAAAGTAGGTACACAGACAGAAACCAATTAATTACTAACGTAAGAAATCAATTAACTATGGAAAAAATGGTATGTCACCACACTAGTGCAGAACAAGCAAGTCGATAAATATCAAGGTCTTTAGAAATGTACAATGCGTTCCAAATAAGAATAGGATCGATTGCCATTTTGTGACGTCAAGTCGTATTGTCAGATCGAGGAAATTGGGTAAGGTGAACAAAACAACATGTTATAAAAATATATTTTTACGAATCGTCCACGAAAAAAGTTAAATTAGAATCCAGTTCTTCAATATTGTTTATCTCTGTGTCACTTGTTGGTGTGTCTGACCGAATGGAACTGGATGGAAAAGTTGAATGAACAACAACTAACAATGAAATAAGAAAGAAAATATATTTATTATTTTTAACTTTTTCTGATTTAAAACCGTATATTTAGCTAATATATATTAAACAATAACGTTTTTACTTCACTTAGAATTAACTAAGGCTTAGTAATAATAAGCAAAAAAAAACTATTGATGCGTAAATAAAACTTTTTTGCAAACCGTACTTTTCACAAAAAAATTGACAGATCGAGGTTACTGACTTTCCTATTCACATTTGGAACGCATAGTAATTTGTGCATTTTGGTGTAATTGGCAATCTTGTTGCATTGAAACTCGGTTCTGTACTCAGAATAATAACTTAAGCTTTAGTTATTATTCTAAGTTTCTCAGATTCTATAGTGTTGTGTGTAACGGAAGTCATTTTAGCGGAAGCAGATGCAGATGCGGAGGTGAGGATGTTAATGTACTGGTGCCACCAGTAGATATTTAATTTAAAATAAAATATCTTTATATTTAGCTGATAAACCTCTGCTTATACATTTGTTTAAAACTTTCAACAGCAAAACCTTTATTATTTACTTATTGCCTTTATTTTCATGAGGTGTTCTTCTTCAAATTAATTTTCTGCTTATTAAAAAGATAGAGTTGTTGTTTTAGCAATTTTATTTCGTCAGATATCAAGTTTTCTTTGATTTTATTTCCTGTGTATTGGGAACGGAACCTTGCCTTGTCTAGTTACTTAATTATTATTCAGTCATATGTTCAGTCACCTTGCCACTCATGCGAACGTGTGTACGCGACTTAGGCTGGTATTAAGAAAAGTCTTTAGTTTATGGTTAAGTTAGGAAAATTCCGTTTCCGGTTGGCGGCCATTATTGAGTTGTTCGTTCGCCGGGTCTGAGAAAGGTCGCTAGTGAATGAAATTTTTTTAAGAAACCCAAATTCTCTCTAATCGAGAGGTCAGTATTAGTTTGTGTTTATAAATATGAGATAACTAGTCTTATTTCAATGTAATTTTGTTCTTTAGTGTGATTGTCATCGTCTTGTTCCAGATACCTACTCAAGCGATCAACACCTCATAAGACCTCAGGAAAGACTCATTAAGCACCAGGATGCAGTACAACGGATTCCACAACCAGCATCCGATGTAAGCACCTGGCATGATTTTAAATTTTTCACCTTTGTATGGGTTTTCTCCTAAATATCGATCGTGTACTTCACGGGCGGCCATTTTGTGAAGTGCATTCATTCTGCTCAGCTGATATTGAACGCTACCCACATAGAAAATCAATAGTTACGTTTTCTGGAAATATCCTTTGTTCCTCATAGATTTTACCTATTTAATGGTATCATTGGTATTTCTAAATTGTAATTCATTGATAATAAATGTACTAAGTACGATTTCTTCGCTGTGTGCGTTTCTAATTCATTTCCAAATGTTGAGTAGCTGAAACCAACATGTTCAATGTTCACGAGGCGTTGTTTGAGCATTTTTATTAAAAATTGTAAAACTATTTTTATAATTTTATATAAAAGCACATAGTGTGTTTACATGCTATTTTTCACCGGATCTAGGTTCCTGACTTCCTGCTCATTACGAACCGCTAACTAGATTTTGACATGGCCTTTTATTATACCCCAGACTATCTAACTCGTATTTTTCAAGGTTAGCTTGTTTCAGGTTTCATTTCAATTAAGCGTTACAATTTCAAACCAATTGTGGTCTAGATCATAATATTCCTGATGTTTGAATTTATAACACTTTCTAATGATTTTATTCTCTTTTGAAGTTCGTGTGAAAACTTATATTTTAGAAACTGCCAGTGGCTAAAATATTAGTAGTAAAGTCAAAAGACAAAGATTTGAAGTCTTGTTTTCACTGTAAAAAATAAAGGCTTAGAAATCTTACTTTCACTTGTTGATGGGTGGGGCGGGATGGCAAGTATCTGCTACAAATTTGTTATAGGTACATTTGTGCCTATCATAACATTGATCTGATATCAAATTCAAATACAATGACAAGAATATTTTCTTATAAGCTACAATTTAATAGGTACCCATTTTAATAAAATAGTTGTTTTTATGGGGTAGGTGTAACTTTTGGGTGGGGTTTATTATTGTCAGCAGTAATCTGTCTCAATAATCACCATGAAGATACAGAGGAGTAATATTAATAGATAATAATTATTAGCGTTAGCCCACAGGTTGTGCTGGGCTGGTGAGGAAGAGGTTGTGAGTGATGCCGTCCCTGTACTACTCACATGGTACCTCTTCTACCCGCTGCTTATCTAATTTTGTTTGTTTAAGTTTTTATAATAAACAAACAAAATTTGATTGTATTACTTTTCATATGGTATTTTACTAAAAATAATTAAATGAGACAGACTTACTAGAAAGGTAAGGTATTAAATAGAATCGTTTTTCATGTCTTGTTTTTTGGATGGGAGGTAATTAAAAAATATATATTCAAATAAAACGGCATTTACTGACAATTGCAAAAAAAATTGCTGTGTTAATGTATTGTTTATTTTTATATGGTTGTTTTTGACATACAATTATTTAAATATAGTAGAGCCTATTTATTTGGGTATCTGAAGGCAATAAACTTGTTTTTAGATACCCATAACTAAATATGTATAACATTGTCCTGCACTGAATTAGTTCTATAAATACCATATTAGAGACAATAGGTGTGTGAACGCTGGCATTCGCTTGGACCTTGAGTAACTACCAATTAAATTCAGGTAAGTGTTTCAGATGTGACTGTAGACTTACTAGACGTTGTTATTCATTATCTACATTTTGCCAAATAAAAAACCTTATTGCTGCAACCCTCCTGTGTGTCTATGGTAAATATTTATGAAAAAAAAAATCTAGTCTGATACAACTGTAACTGTTAAGAGTGATATTGTAGGATTTAATGTTGTGGTGCAACACGTAAGTAATATAGTTCGGTAGTTTTTATGTTATTAGTTCAGGGCTCTACTGTATTTTCTTTTTGTTAGTAAAGCGGTTATATAATTATATAAAGTTCAATTTTGTATCTTCTATCCTCGCATTCCTAATTAAGATACATGTTAGCATGCTAGCACTTATTCTAAAATGCCACAAATGCATACATCAGACAAATTGTTGATGCGCTAACAGGGCTGATATAGTAATTCGGAATGTGGTGCTTTTGATACTCAAAGCCTCGTGTCCAAATTGTAACATCGAATAAATGACAGATGCCTTACCTTGACTGACAATTTATTTTTCTTACATTTGTGTAAGTACCTCCATAAAACCTATTTATTCATAAGTATTTTCAAAAGTGTACATACTTAATTATGATTATATATTCTCACTTACTTACATTTGTGATCATTTTTAAGTATTGTCAGTTTGAAACCACAATCTTTAATTATAACATATGTATTTAATCACTTTCAGTTTCAGGCCCCGACCAGACCGGAATGAACAATTCGGCAAAATACCATTTTTCAATGGAATGGATTTTGGAGGACCGAAAAATTTTGGACCTAGAAACATGGGAAACAAACCCAATTTTCGGCCCAGAAATGACTTTAACGGAATGAGAAATGATTTCAAAAATGATAATGGTGGAAACCAAGGTGATTTTGGTGGACCAAAAGATTTCAACAAAATGAAAAACAACTACAACAACCAACCCATGAAAAAGAATGATTATGAAAGTGATAAAGCAGCCGGTGGAAATATGCAGTTCTATGGAGGCAATGGAAAACCTGAATTTGGTGGCCCAAAGCAAGGTTTTCCCAAAAACAATTTTGGTCCCAAAAATTTTAATAATCAGAATGGACCTCAAAACTTTGGCCCAAAAAAAGTTTTTAATCCTAACAATATGCAACAAGCTGTTTTCGATAGCAAGCAAAGGGGAAAGAAAACTAAACATCCCGGAGATAACTTGGTTAAGCCTATGTGGGATTTATCACAGCTTGAGCCCATCCAAAAAGATTTCTATAAGCCACATGCTAATGTAGAAGGTCGTTCAGATGAAGATGTGCAGAATTTCCGAGTCTCTAAGGAAATAACAGTCAGTGGCAATAATGTTCCACGCCCAAATCAAATATTTGATGAGGGTAATTTCCCAGATCACATAATGACCACAATCAAGGAACAAGGTTGGGCCGAGCCTACTGGCATACAAGCACAGGGTTGGCCAATTGCTTTGTCAGGCCGTGATATGGTAGGCATTGCCTCAACTGGATCAGGTAAAACTGTTGCATACATGTTACCTGCTGCTGTTCACATTGTAAATCAACAGCGCATTCAGCGTGGCGACGGCCCTATTGCTCTTATACTAGCCCCTACCAGGGAGTTGGCTCAGCAAATTCAATCTGTAGCTCAAAGTTACAGTGCACGCGGCTGTATTAGGAACACTTGCTTATTTGGAGGCTCACCAAAAGGACCGCAAGCTAGAGACTTGGAAAGGGGTGTTGAGATAGTGATTGCTACCCCTGGGCGATTAATTGATTTCTTGGAACGTGGCACGACTAACTTGCGCCGCTGCACTTATTTGGTTCTGGATGAAGCTGACAGAATGTTAGACATGGGCTTTGAACCTCAAATTCGTAAGATTATTGAACAAATTCGCCCCGATCGTCAAGTCTTGATGTGGTCTGCTACATGGCCCAAGGAGATTCAAGCTCTTGCTGAAGATTTCCTAAATGATTATATTAAAGTAAACATTGGTTCATTGAATCTGTCTGCTAACAATAATATTAAACAAATAATTGAAGTTTGTGAAGAGCATGAAAAAGAGATAAAGTTGGCTAACTTACTGAAAGAGATTTCTCAAGAGAGAGATAACAAAGTCATTGTTTTTGTGGAGACTAAGAAAAAGGTACAATTTGCTAACAATTATCATACATATTATATCTTAAATCATAAAGAGTATAAGCTCAGTAGACAATAATGATTCCAGGTGGACGATATTGCTCGTGCTGTACGTCGCAAGGGACACAATGCTCTAGCTATACACGGCGACAAGTCTCAAATTGAACGCGATGCAGTGTTGACGGAATTCAGAAACGGCGCCACCAGCATTCTCATTGCCACAGATGTTGCAGCACGCGGCCTTGACGTCGAGGACGTCAAGTTTGTCATCAACTTTGATTACCCAAATTCATCTGAGGATTACATTCATAGAATTGGTTAGTTTTTTGTCTCTTTTATACATACTTATTTACTTTTGGTTGTAACAATTTTAATATCTTAAACATAACATGTTATGTTGTACAAGTGGTACATTTTACAGTTAAAATTGTTGAATAAATATCAACTGCCTTTAAGTTTATATATAATTTCATTAAAAGAATATTTGTAAAAAATCTATTGTATCTGCTTATAGGGCGTACCGGGCGTTGTCAACAGTCAGGAACAGCCTACACCTACTTCACTCCCGGAGATGCCCGCCAAGCTCGAGGCCTACTAGCTGTGCTTCGCGAAACTGGTCAGAATCCGCCAGCTAAATTAAGTGAAATGGCTCGCAGTAACAATAACAACTCCAGTAAGTAAAATAAAAATAATTATTCATAAGAATTGTGCATTTGCAACAACCTTTTTTTTTAACAATTAACATCACGACTTGACAGGTCGCAACCGCTGGCAACAACGCAAAGAAAACAACAGTGGAGCGAGTTCACCGCGACAACACAGCAACCAGAATAACCAATGGAACAACAAAATGGCGAACTCAAACCCAGAAGAAAGCCAAAACTCATACCAAAACCGCGGTGGAAACCCTCAAGCTCCTAGATTCTCAAACCAAAACCAAGGAAACAACCAGGGTTACAGACAGAACAGCTATCAAAAGCAAGTTCCCTTCCCTAGCCCCAATGTGTTTGAATCTATGGGCAACTACCAGGGTGGTTACAATAATGGATATCAAAATGGATACAATGGACAAAACGGATATGCCCAACGCCCATACAACAGTTAGTATTTCTAAAATAATAGCTATGATTTTTTTAAACTATAATAAACAACCACATAATATCAAAAAAATCTAATTACCATTTATGATTACACTTGAAATAGATATTTAATTTTTATATTTGTGATAGATATGCGGAACAGTGGACAACAGCAATACCGCAATAACAATGCTGGGAACAAGACCAATGGCACCGGCTCATCATATGGATCTCCTCCACCACACTTCGCTACACCACAGCACTACCCGCAGATGCACCCACATCATCAAGAGATGCTAGGTTTGTAATTTTCTAAGTTTAGTTGCTACATCTTCACAGTGGAAATGAATATGCTCTAAAATGTATTTTTTTTTAAAGGTGGCAAATTCTACGGCGGCGGTGTTGGTGGCGGCGGTCCCTGCGGCTACCAAGCTGCAGTAGGTGTAGGCGGGCCCTACGCGCACCTGCCGCCCGGCCCTCTACTATACGCGGCTCCAGTGCAGCAGTAATAAGTATTTGACGTCACACCGCCTCTTAAGCTCTACCTAAACAACAACCGATTTAAAGTCGTTTGCCAATTTGTAGGCGATAGCATTATCGACATAATAGTTATATTGATGTTCAGCATAGATTTCCCTTTAAGCTCTCTCATTGTCCGTGTTCTGGTACTTGAGCTATAATATCAGATTATCCTTACGTCTAAGCGGGGTGTTGATTCTTTCGATGTCAATAATATATTATTAATTTCATCTTTTTTGTTAGATCTGAATGAAGGCTTACAAAATTATTTTTACTTCCTAAATGTGTGGACAATATTTATCCTTACCATGATAACTAATATTAAAAATTGCAATGTTGCGACTAGATTACCTTAGAGCGTAAATACTTTGTCTATACACTGATAAAACTTTTGTGAATTCTCTTTCAGATCCATTTGAATTAATGTTAATAATGTGTGTTAGGTTTATAAGATTTTTCTCTGTTGGGTGTGTCAATAATATGAAACACAAGAAAGCAGTTAACATACATATTTGAGCAGTTGTGATATCTCAAAATGTAAAACTGAACCTTTTTGTGAATACTTTTACCACATGATGTTTATAAACAGCTACGATGCCTCCAACAGAGATTTAAATTTTTCCAAAATATGATTGTGTAGTGGAACACTATTATAAAAAAAAAATGTCAGTTCCACTTTAGATTTAATCATTATATTTGTTAGAGTAGTTGGTGTGGCTACCCACTCGTGTAATCCTGGGTGCCTTTCGTTTTCTTTAAAGTGTCTGTATGATGTACGAAATGCACGAAACATATAGAAGATGATTGAAAATTTAGGGGGAAGGTTTTAATATGACAGAAATTTATCTGAAATATTTTGTATAAATTATTTTTACTATTAACGATTGAATCCAGTGGATAATGGGACAATTTAGTATTAGAAAATTAAAATACTTAAAAAACGCGTTATGAAAATGCTTTTGATATACTTCATAGTAACAATCTGTATTGCCAGATAAAATTGTGAATATTTTTCTTATGTAAAGTGATGTCAATGACATTTCAGTCACTGATTTCAATGTTATTTTTTTATTAAAGATTAGATCTTTATAATCTTGAATATTATGCCTAGGGATACTAATTAGTCAGCGTCAATTTGATCTAAGACAAAGTTGGGCTTTGAATAAAAAACTCATTTTACCATTCACAAAAATGTAGAAGTGTGTATATAACATGCATTTAACTTAGAAAGATTAGTATTTTGTGCGTGATAAATAATCAACCACAATGTTTACTTTCATAGCAAAATAAGTGATTTGTTCTTATTTTTGATTATTTTTATGTCATCATTTCAGATAAGTCGTCTAGTTACTTACTGGATTTCTTTGTACGTACACGGGTTCTAAAGGCTATTAATAAGGAAGTCAATAGGTACAAATTATACTGAAAGTTATAACATATGTATGTTTAGATGCCCGTTACTGTCCAAAGATTTGGAAAAATCTGTGATATTTCATTACTATATAACCTGTCGTTGCGTTGGTCAATTGTAATGCATAAGAGCACTTCCAAGTCTGGAATGTGTTTCCTAGACAAAAATATATTTTTTGACTATTTGAACGAATTTCATGAGAATGTTTGTGACAACAAAGCTTGCAAGTCGTTCACAAATATATAATAATTATAATAGGTGTAAGATTTAATAATTTATTGTTATTCAATTTAGTTTTCCGTTAACCGTTAGGTGACGAAAATGAACCAGTTCAATGGGACGTAAAAGTTATTATCTATAGTAAGAACCCCGTATTATGCAACATCCCAGAGATACGATGTAATAGCAACGGGTCTAATAAACGGATAAAAGAGGGGTGAACAACGTGTTTGTGAGTTTCGCATTCGTGACGAGATTAAATGCGAGCTTGCTTTGTTATTTGTGTACATTATAAGAGAAGACTGCCATGAAAGGATGATGTATATGTGCGTAATTTCGTCTCAAAGATGATATCTTAATGCTAGCTGGCCAGGGAAGTCGTCGTTAGATTTTTTTTTTTAAACTATTTATTAATCAGAATATGTCTGAAGTAGGTCACTGGTGGCGGTAGGACGGCCATGCTAGTTATGCGTGCGTAATTTAGATTGGCCATCGTGTGTCGTGTCCGGAATGGTCGCGGATCGCAGGTAGCTCCTGTATTATTATGTACAAAGTACTGCACCCACCTCTACTAAACAACTGTGATAATAACACTAAGTAGCGTAGCAGGCGATTTATATACTAGTTACGTCCATGAGAAGGGATGACATCATATCTGACATATTGTATTGTGATAATATTTATATCAAGGCGTGCTCACCGCGTTTTGACAAAATGTTTTCTCTAAACAAGACTGATTATTTCTTATTAATAAATATTTTATACATGTTCCACTTTGACTGAATGAATTAAGATGTCTGTATTTATATTGGTAGTATTTTCTTCTCTCTTGCTGTGTGTTTTCTCAAAAATTGAGTACTCACTATGTTGGATATGTGTCACAATGCCTTTCTATGCGGTCACCCGAATTGATAAAATTTAATGTTCATTTCGTTTTTGTTCATTGATTTCTATTTTTCTTTATTGTGATGGAAAATGTTGTTGACAAATTATGTGGCAGCGGCAGTATAAGCACTAACTGTAGAATATATTATTTGTTGTTAATTTGCAAAATTTTATTGATCCAACAGATATCTCATAGGCAATCGTACTTTTATGCTTTACTATTTAAGGATTTAGTTTCGAAAATTGAGAGTTGGTGAAAAATATACATAGATTTTTAAGTATGTGGCAATGCAGATCTTCATAAATATTGATTATATTATCACGAGCGACATATTTATCCAATTATAAAATATATGGAGAGAGACTCCTTATATAAAACTGTCCCAAAGGGAAGTCTTCTGAATGTTTCTAAGAAGTGCATTTCTTCTATGTAATACAGTATTAAATTCAGAATAATAAATGTATGATTATTATATTATGTTTTATTAATTTCCCCACGAGACAGAGGTCACTATAGAACACAGACTGCTGGAAGCGGCATTATCAAAGTAAGTCTTTCACTCACACTCATTCGGTGTCATACTCCCCAGCAGAACCACTTCGACTACATTATATACAAATTACAGGATAAAATGTAGATAATATCTATATTTTTGTAGCTTAATATCAAAATTTGTATATTGTTAGTTTCTTGGAAAATATCAATTCAAAGTGGTCATGCTACAGAGCATACTCTCCAGCAGGACCACTTTAAAATAACGCTTATTTCACGCTGATTATGCACAGGCCATAATATAAACAAATGTATATTTATTGTATATCAAGATAACATCTACAATTTTAGATAAATACTTGCCGATTTTTAGTAAATAACAAGATATATAGTTATTTACGACTAGGCTGTTATTTGCTAAGAAATTCATAGCAGGCGCTTTCCGATAAAACATTTACATATTACTAAAAATCGGCAAGTATTTATCTAAAATTGTAGATGTTATCTTGATATACAATAAATATACATTTGTTTATATTATGGCCTGTGCATAATCAGCGTGAAATAAGCGTTATTTTAAAGTGGTCCTGCTGGAGAGTATGCTCTGTAGCATGACCACTTTGAATTGATATTTTCCAAGAAACTAACAATATACAAATTTTGATATTAAGCTACAAAAATATAGACATTATCTACATTTTATCCTGTAATTTGTATATAATGTAGTCGAAGTGGTTCTGCTGGGGAGTATGACATCTCATTCGTGCATAAGGCCCGGTATCCACCAAAGCGGAGAGGAGAGGAGACGAGAGGAGATGTGCCGCGAAGCTGGCAGGTTATTTCCACCAAAGCGGAGAAGAGATGCGTTGCGGAGAGATGTGAGCTGTGAGAGATCGAAAACGGTCAAGTTCTGTCTAAGAAAGGAAGATGTCATGCGAGGCGCGCGGAGAAGGCAGCGGGGTGAACGGTGCGCGAGCACGTGCGCAGCCCGGCCGCCCGACTAGACACTTCTCCGCTCTGCCGCGCGGCTTGCTCGCTCGCTGCACAAAATTCTATAGAAAAATGAGACATCTCTCCGCTTGAGCCATTTCCACCAGAGCTAAGCGGAGAAGAGATGTGGAAATAACGAAATCGGATTGGTTTATTCAAACACCTCTCGTCTCCTCTCCTCTCCGCTTTGGTGGATACCGGGCCTAACGACCGTTACAAACACTTCTAAGTAAATACCTGCAACCGCCGAAATAGCCTCTCTTGCAACACATTAAAAGCATAACGCGAGAGCACAGGCTGTAGCGGGTGCACACTGCACATTAGTCACTTTGAAACGCGCGTTTCGCCGAGCGCCCAGTTAGTACATACTGAGCGCTCTGCGTTGAGTTGAGCGCGCGTTGGTAGCGTACACACACCGCGCTTTTGGATTTCATCTATAAAGAACCAGTATCGAATCGTTGTTATGGGAGTATCGGCGCTGCGATAAAAAATCGCGGATTCTTCCATAAGATTGAATGTATTCAGTAGGTATTGCGGAAAAAAGATGCAGACAGGCTCGGGGTGTGCATATACAGTCGTCAACCGCATCAAAATCTGTTGCGTACTTTTAAAGATCTAAGCTTACATAGAGGCAAAGCAATTTTGTTTTATACTAGTTTTAGATCCTCGGGATTCCTCTTTCGAACAACCCGTGGCCCCATAAGGCTCCAACCCTACGGTTTTGTGTCTGTTATGTAATATGTATCAAACGTTGACGACTAGTAAAAAAAAAAATAGTATGCCCGTTTACTGAATCAACTATGTAGTTAGCGCGGCCAGCCCGGACGGAGCAGTTTTGAATGTTTCCGCGCGGGTTCAGCTTTTAGGTCCGGGATAACGTTGCATTTTAGGTAGTATTTTTATGGCGATCGGTTACCATCTTTGTTAAAAAAATCGCGAATTACTTTAAGTGAACCAATATAGTCAGCTGACGCACCCGGTAGGTTAGGATTGAAAGGCTATGGAAGTGATAAAAAAAAATCAAGTCATAGTACGCCGGCTGAAAAATTTTACATTATACTGAGCTAAAAAAAATCGTCAGCAGCGTGGGTAGCGGTGTAAACCCCGTCAGCTGATGAAGTGAAGATACCTACAAATTATTCATGTGTAAAACAAAATCATACTTGTAGCGACATCTTGTGACGTCACAACGAGACTAAAAACTACGACTTGTGACTCATAGATGTCGCTATAAGTATGATTTTGTTTTACACATGCGAAATTACGAACGAATTACCTTTACTGCATCAGCAGACCAGACGGTACCAGTACCTATTAAGTGTATAGTCTATGCGATGACCGCTACCTACGCAGCTGATAGTTGTTTTCGTACTTTTACTAATTTAAAGAATTCCTTAGTTAAATATCTGGCGTAGGTACCTACTGTAACTTTATTACCTATTTTTTTACAAGTTCATGCGAGTGACTGACGTAAAATCCCCCTACTCTATGTAGCTGACATTTTTTTTAGGTCAGTATAATGTAAAATATTTATGAAAAAAGATTCAGCCGGCTTACTATGACTTTCATTTGCAACGGTACCTCGCGGACTATTACGTAGCGGAGTAAATCCTATGTTCAACCTAATCCCTGAAAATTGCAACCTTGTAAAGTACCTATGTTATGATTTCTATCCCCTTATCTTTACTAGCTATGTAAGACTTGGGAAAAGTACTATGCGTTCCAAATAAGAATAGGAAAGTCAATAACCTCGATCTGTCAAATTTTGAGTGGAAGGTACGGTTTGCAAAAAAATCTTATTTGCGTATCAATAAAAAGTTTTTTTTTTGCTTTTTATTACTAAATTTTAGTTAATTCTAGGCGAAGTAAAAACGTTAGGGTTTAATATAAATTGGCCAAATATATTGTTTTAAGTCATAAATAGTTTACAAAAAACCTATTTTCTTTCTTATTTTCAGTGTTAGAAACAATTCGCCTTTTTTTTCTTTTTAAGTATCTACCGTTACTCACACATCACACAGTGAAACAGAGATAAACAAAATTAAAAAACTGTAAGTATTCTGATTAAACTTTTTTCGTTCACGATTAGTAAGTAGGTAAAATTTTTTTTTTAAATATCTTTTTTGTTCACTCTACCTAATTGCTTCGATTTGACAGTTCGACCACAGATTACTAAATAATTACTAAAGTTCGACGTGACATCAAAACATGGCAATCGATCCTATTCTCATTTGGAACGGATTGTATTACATATTTGCGATTGGAATAGCATCTGAACTGAATCCACCGTTCCCGCGCGCCTCAAGGAGTTGTCAGCAAACTGTAGAGACCCTTCAGGGTCGAAGCCTTCTGGAGCTGCCGGTTTGTGTGAAACTGTTACCGCGGCTCTGGGAATAAGGCAAGGAAGGTACGGGGTAGGTTTTTTAGTCAGTAAGAGTCTGCCACTGGTCTCCCGCTCCGCCCAAGAGCGGGTTTCGTCATTCGATGATTTTCACCTACCATAAAAAAAAAAAATCTGTACTGAATTACTGAAATGTTCCGAAGCAGTGATAGATAATGTATATCATTAGCAACATCGGCTCATAAAATACAAACGGGAACATTTGAAACATCGCTCATCGACTCAAAAAAATATAAGGGCCGACTCACATCGAAATGGCAGCAACGATTTTTAAACTTTATTAAGCGGGAGCTCGCATGGTCTCATACTAAATGGCTCCGTCCAGACTCGCCGCGCGGGGACCAGTCGCGGCTAGCCGCGCTCCGGGGCCAGCCTCCGTGTGACGGACTCAATTAAACGAGCCTACTACTAGAGTTGTCGTTTTTTTTTTGCTAGTTGTCGATATTTCATCATCACTACGTAATAATAAGTTTTCCATCAACACTACTGTATATGCACATCCGCGCCGTTTACAAAGCTGAACTAGCGACACTGCGCATGCGACGGGCGCCCCGTGATACGCAGCGTTGGCCCTAAAAAATCAGTAGGTAGTAGACGTAGTAACTATTTAGTAATCTGTGGTAGTAGGTCTTAAAAAAGCATAAATATAAAGGTCGCGGTGCCGCGCGTATCGTCGCGCCGGTAGCTCTATCCCCGGCCGCAGCGAATAGGGCTAAATGCCAATTACAATATTGTTAACAGCAATAACAACTACTAATGATATTTATTTTTTAAACCAATTATTTTTGTGCGAGTGTGCAAACCTTGTGTCGAGCGCTAAAGTTCGTAGGGTCTAACTTCAGGCTCGTCAAGTTAGAACGGCCGACCGTACTGTACGTTAATTAGGCGTCTTGTAGGCTTTTGATAAAATCGGTGATATTGAGGGAAAAATATGAAAAGTGGTCTTTGTTTTTAGAGATTCGAAGCATTTGAACTTGAGAGCTTTGTTATTAGAGAAACTTCCAAATACCGGTGAAAAGTTAGGACAGTTTCAAGTGAACTTGTACAGGTTGTACTTCTTCTCGAACTCTTCTATATATTTTCGAAAAACGACGCCTGTTACGCCGTCTCATCGCCATTCGAACTCCATGAGTAATCCATGGAGCCAAAGGGCGCTAACTAGGATGGCTAGTGACGCATGTGCATCACCGAGTTTAAGTATAGACCTATTTAAAATATGCACTTTCTCAGTCGCTACTTGTTCGGTATCGACCCAATCGACAGCTCTTGCATCACACGCTTGTCCTCGTCTAGCCTCGCAAAAATCCAGAGATAAGTAAACTATTTAGGCACATTACTAAATCTTGTCAACCAGATTCGCAGAAGACGTCGTACTCGCGTCTTCTCGTCAAGATTGTAATGCAAGTCGGATTCAAGTGAGATGCGTCAGTGATAGAGTCGATGACTCCAGGTTTGCACTCAGCCTGCGTGAGTTAGGAGCCTGCTAGAGTTAGGTATCCTTCACAAGTTCGCTGTTAAAATCACCCTTGACTATGAGATGTTTGTACTCTAAGGAAACAGAATACTACAAGATAAGAGAAAATTCAGACTGGAGAAATAATCAATGACACGAGGGCAGTTAAGTACTACACCAAGAATAGCATAATTTATAATTAGTATCAAACCATAATGCATAAAATATCGTTTTCCCTGCCATCTATTGGTAGTTTCACAGAACCGGAAACACATATACTTCCTACATTTTCAGTTCAAACTAAGTGCGGAATCATCTCCTTTGATCTTAGTGGTGGTCACTAGATGGCGTAGTGTTTAACTTCGCTATAGTCAGTCATGCTGGATTTTGAGTTGAATGGCTGATAGTAATAATTTTAAGTGATTGTTTTTTTTGGAAATTTGCAATGAAACGTTCAAGTGTATAATTGTATTGTTGTGTGTGTACTAATCGATAGAGGGAATAAGTGAAAACGTTCGTAATCACTGTATGTCGACTAATTTTGGTGTTTGCGTTGAAAACTGGTAACAAATTCAATAATCGAGGTCATAATTTTGCAATGGCTGAAATTGTAATGGTAGGTATAGTGTTATTATCTTTATTCTGTTAATTTCTGTGGATTTATAACCAAACTATTTAAACCTGTGCTTACTGGAAGTTAATTCAGCTTTTCTTTAATTTTTACGTTCCTACATAACCCAACTTTTATTCATACCTACATAACTAGACTAGACGACCTTGAATCTAATCTTGTCAAGTCAATGTCGTTTGTTTATCAATAATTCCGTCTAGAATTTGACGTGGTCCTCTCAATTTCTGTAATTTAACAATATTGTCTTGATATTTTCATTTATTTGAGTTCTTAGCGGTGCTTATTGCTTGACTTTCACGATGTAAACATTAGGTTTTTTTTCCCTTTTATTATGGATTATGAAATCAGGAAAACAGGATTCGGTATGAACAAAAATCACACTTAATTTTTGTAGGTTCCTACGTGTGGTGAAGAGTGCGTATTGTCTTATTTGAAAAAAAAAAACACACACATCACATCATTTTTTTTTTATTGAGACAGCTGTTATGACCTATTAGGAAAAATGCCCTCACAGCATAATTGCTGCTGGCAGTTTGCTGAAAATAACATTAATTAATTACCTAAATAAAATTGCAAAATAATAGTTTCATCATTATATTTATTTATTCAATTATATCATAACACCTATATAGACGCGTCCAACACGCGCGGCCCTTTCTGATAATTAGCTGTAGTAGGTACCTATCTGATGTGTTTTTATCGAAGCCGTGGCTGCGTATACGCAAGGATACCTACCTTCGTAATTAGGGAATCGAATTCCGCATCAAATTTAACAACGGCCATAAGGGTTCAACTTATTTGCCTTTTCCTTATCTGACCTCGTGGAAGTACTCAGCATTTGTGATGAAAGGTGAGGAAAAGTAAGGAAACTCGATGGGTACCTATTAATAAGAATTCTATTGACGGACTAACCCTGTTGGCTGTTTATACCTACTAATAGGTACCTGCTTATTCTGTGCCCTGATGGACCTCAGGGCACTTCTATTTGACGTTAGTTGCGGGCCAGCCACCGCAACTAATGTCAAAATAAAAGTGAGGCAAGTTCAGGAATGTATGACTTGCTTTTTGACAGTTCATACACGAATACGACGACACAAATGTAGGATACAGGAGGAAGCGAAGCAAGCTCGTAATGTTCTGCAATGTTTTTTTTGATCGGCACACAAAATTATCAAAAATTTGACGACTTATATATAGTAAGTATCAATATTTGGATAATACGAGAATATAGGAAGGAAGCAAACAAAGCGAGCTCGAAATTTTGTACCGGGTAAAATGGGGTGGATAGAAGCTCAGAGGGTGAATAGAAACAAAATTTTGATTAGAATTATTACTTTGATTTCATATTTTTAGTTTTAATAAAGCATTTTTATTTTCAATATTGAATATATTAAAAAAAAAAATTAAAACAACAAAATGTTGTTTCTATTCACCCCTTTTTACGGTACAGTTCCTTTACTTTGCGAAGGGCATCCAGATCCACACGCATGCATTGTACACTATTTTGTTGCATGTGCACTGTAAGTTTGTCACTAGGTTGTTACTTTACTATTTTATTTACTATTTTATACTACTATTTTTCAGAAGTGCGTTATTCTTATCTATAAAGTATTATAGATAAGAATAACGCACTTCTCAATGATAGATCAAGGGTCATCTAGTTAGCATAGCATATAGGGGCATGTGTACACCACGTTTTTTAAACTCGCGCGCACTTTTTTCCTGTAGCTCCAAAAGGACACCGGTCCAGAAGCACATCAAAATCTTTGCCAATCTTTCAGTCAGGAGCCCAAAACTTAGTACTATTTTCCCCGGGGGGTAATGTGGCCGCCTGTAAACTTAGAGCATTTAGGTTAAATGCTTTAGAGCATTTAACCTGCGATAGCAGAGCAGTGGTGGCCGAGTGGTACCGGTCCCGACCTACGAGTCGTAGGTCGCGGGTTCAAACCCAGCCAGGCGCATTACTTTGTGTAATTTGTTTCATCACCACTGCTCTCAAAACGGTGAAGGAAAACATCGTGAGGAAACCGGCATGTCCTAGAACCAAAAATTCGAAGACATGTGACATCCACCAATCCGCACTGGGCCCGCTTGGTGGATTATGGCCCATTCCCTCTCCTAGAGAGGAGGCCTGTGTCCCTGCAGTGGGAACATTATAAGGCTGATGATGATGATGATGATGATTTAACCTGCAGCAGCAGCAGGCTTAGGCCTGAAATGAATTTAGGCGGCCAAATAGATTATTATTATTTACCGAAAATACGGCCGAGATCTCGCCAGAATCTTCTTGATATATAAATAATTCCCTTCTTCAAGCGCGTTTGCTCTTATGAATCCCCAGTCAAGGCGAACTAGACTGGAGGATTGAGAGTATTGAGACATCTCCCTGGACTGCCCTGGAGTTCAGACACGATTTCTTTTTGTAGTAGATCATGGTAATTCAAGTGTTATGACTACCAACCTACCCGTTTGATCATTTATATTAACCTACCTGAAATCTTCTCCTGTACAGATACTGGCTTTATGTTTCGTGACCTTAGGAAAACTGTAATTAACTCTTGAGCCCCAAGCGAACGAGTCTTTCATTACGGTATCTAAAAGGTTAATTTGTTTGTATTTGTAAAACGATATTTTTAATTTTCCGAATTAAAAGTCACATGGTCAATTCCAAAATAGGTAACGTATTAAAAATATTACAATATAAATTAGAATATTCAATCATTAGCAACCAATAAACTATGTTATTAGAAAACAGGGACCAATAAGCAACGGGCGGGTTCCAGAGAAAGGAACCTTCAAAAATGCGACCAATGTCCAAAAGTACCGCCGTCTGAATCAAGCTTAAGATGAGATGTTGTTCGAGGCTCGTGGGTTAAGTCATTGATGATTGAGATGATTGGTCAATCCAACTCCATATCTCGCATGTCGACAACATCGTGATTGCGAGTCAAGCCAAGAAAGGTCCTACAACGCTAAACCACACACTGTACAACAAACAGTTACGAAATTAGAAGAGATTCAATTGGAATGTCTCAAGACATCCACCGTACTCACATAGTCTTCGTCCATGATGCAGTCAGATAAATCTTCGGTCTACCCAAAAGAAATGACTGAAACGCAGTCAGGCTAAAGACGCCAATTTCTGTTCATCTGGCCCATGAAGGGCTCAAAAACTTCCATGAAGTTCCTTATTCTGACATACTTCCCAGCGACTGTTAGTGTCAAGTATTACAGCTTTCGTTAACCAAGGAGAGCGTAGTCCAGTGTGGGGGCGGATTGGACTTGGGGACTCGTCTCTGGTCTGCCACTACAGCTTGATGCATTATCTTCCCCACGTCGGCAGGTAGGGTTCCTTGAGACTGCTCACCTCGCGAAATGTGTGCAGGGTCTTAGCATTTAAGAAGCCTTGTCCCCCACAGTTCCGCGGGATATTGGTACAGTGTTTCTTAGTCTCGTCACCGACGGGACTTTTATTATTTACTTGTGAGAATATTGAAATATAAGGCAAAGGCCATTACAAACTATTTATCGACCTTAAAATCTAGGGAAATCTACAATAAATGAAAATGTTAGGTGTGTACGTAAACAAGTGTATCACTATTTACATAAATTGTAGTACGTCTTAAATACACGACATACAATCTAAGCTTGTGACACTTTTCACGTGTGATTTTAATTAACCTGATTAGACTTAGCGACCTAGAGCGCGCCGATCACGTGTAACCTTAGAAATTTCAGTCGCCAACTTAGTTATTTTTTTCTGATGGGTAATAATTATTAAATTACTTCTTCTACGCTGGGTTGGAGTAAATGGGTGTATCAGATTTTTACTGACTAAATCGACCTATAATATGTAGCTTCATTTGGTCATTGTGTTCTAGTTTTAGGGCCTCGGTCACTCTTTCGAACGCTCCTTCGTTTACCTTAGACATATGCTTCGATTTTGTTTTCACATGTATTTATAACTTATCTAAAATTGTAAGGATTGTAGAATACGATAACCTAACTGCAAGCTTTTTTATAGCATAGTAAAGAAAATTTTCGCTAATTTTTATGAAACATCCTAACAAGGGCTGTGGTATTTTCAAAAGAGTTACCGCAGCCTTGGCACACAAAGCATCTCTGAAGGAAGACTCAGCTCCTTCTCGGTGCACCCAGAATTAAAGCAATTATTTGCTGATTTCCCATCAGAAAAAAAATCCTATACAAGCCAGACCACTTTAGTAAATAAAGCTCAAACCTTGACTATTTTCTTATCTTTTCCGTCTTGCTAGCATTATTTCATAATATAATATAAATATTTATATTGTTTCTTTTCTATCCAGGAACAAATGCATGGGCAGATGGCGACCAAGGGCGCCAACAACTAGGTTAAGGCGCCATAGCCCGGCCGTTATTGCGGAACGAGGTAAGTAAGAAACACGACCTTTTATGGTATCACTCGCTTGTCTTTCAAAGAATGCGTGGTAAACACTGAATCACTCTGTTACGGTATGTAGGCTGTGCAGGTGAAATTCAATGAGATGCGTCACTTGTTTTGGCGTTCTGGATTCCTGTTTACGCAGTGACACCCTTGTTTTTGGTTAATGCTCCGCTTGTTTTGGTCGTACCTTGATGCATTTTGCCTTCTTCGTTAAATCCGTGTTTTTTTTCATGGTGGGCAAAAATCATCCAATGACGAATCTCGCTCTGAAATCTTACTGACTAAACACCCTACCTTGTTCCTTCTTGGCCATTTACACTAGGGCCAAGCTTTCCTTTTAAGAAAGAGACCTTAGGTCCCAGTTGGCTTCGACCCTTTTCGATAAGTAGGTTGGATAGCCCATTTATCGAAGAACGAATTTTTCAGTTGCTCTAGAAGCGTGTTTAATTAAACAGTCATAATCTACAGCTTTTTAATATTAGTATAGATTTATTGTCACATCGTTTTCCTCAAAGAAAGTGACACTACT
Organism: Mythimna loreyi; assembly: GCA_029852875.1. Classification (NCBI taxonomy): domain Eukaryota; kingdom Metazoa; phylum Arthropoda; class Insecta; order Lepidoptera; family Noctuidae; genus Mythimna; species Mythimna loreyi. The sequence continues at coordinate 10,900,255 of CM056780.1, read as the reverse complement.
TTTTATTACTTACTTATTCTTTTGTTGAACATTTACGATTTGACGTAAAATACAAAATACAATAACCTCCAAAAGAACTGAATAGAAGCCGTGGCGGTCGTTCTTTCATTGTTATTATTCCAAAAGTCGCAGTTAAACATAGCCAAAACATGAGAATTAAAACGGACAGTATTGTAAAGTGAAACCACCTGGTACCCGCTGTTACAAGTAACCTTCACCAGCCAGTAGACGTGTTTACAAACAAACGCAACGTGACCGCGCCTGCGTGAATGCCATGTCTCGTCTCCGTCATATTATGCAATCGTTGTGAAACCACCCTAGCAGAAAATGTTGTTTATTCCTGGAAATATGATGGCCAGAGTTCTGAGTCTTCTGACTATGTATACTTTTGTTAGTAATAGGTTTCGTAGTTAAAAATAAATGAGGTTGACTTCACAGAGTCTGAGCATTGCGCCACTAGCAATTATGGAAACAAAACTATTTTTTTTTTAATGATAGAGCAAGTTCATTGTAAAAATACAGCTTCTGTAAAAAATGTAGTAGATACGTTAATAATTTAGATACTTAGCTGTTGTTGTTTGTGATCCTCACGTTCATACATAAATTCATTCACATGATTATTAGGTCAACTGTTCAGAGTGTTCACCGCCGCCCACGCCACTTTCATCGATCCGTTTCCAAGAAAAACATATTTGGAAATGGAATAACCTGTAAAAACATAAATGGAACACACAATAAATACGTGTTGGTAACCTTTTTTCAGTCGAGTTAATTTTAGATCTATCTTTTGTATGTTGTAAAAAAGAAAAACTTCTTACTGTTTACAAAGAAATATAAGTAAACATTCAGTATACGTTAGTGTTTTTTTTAGCTTGCCTTCTTTTATAGAACGGTTGTTTATTAAGGGAGTCCACGGGCAACTTGAGTTTCCCAGTTTTTCTGTATCTCTACAAAATAATGTATCTGTCACACGTCCATACAAACCCGTCAATTGGTGTGAGAAATAAATTAGTAGCAGAGACAAAACTTGCCTGTGTTCGCCACCTCTAAGCGAACTTTCTAAGTTGCGTAACGGTATTTTGCGTTTGTTTTGAAACAAAACTGTCGTAACGGTCACGGATCCTGTTTACAAACAACATCACAATAACAAGCGCCTTGCTCGCACCTGGTCCCACCACCATTTTCCGAAATGAAGCCACGTAAACTCACTTTTATAATTAACAACTTGAGACTTTCCCCTTACCACAGCCGTGAAACGTGATAACAAAATTTCGAAAAAACGAATGTGAAGCTATAAATCTTGTTTTGCAACTATTTGTGTGGGCATTACATTTATTTTGAAATTAAAGCTGTCTAGGTAAAAATAAACACTTTCTTTTGAGGAAGTTATAGCTTTTAGAAAGCAAACTCAAGCACTGTAAAAAGATGCTGAAAATAATTGCTTCTTTTAAAATGTTTTATTGAAACTACATACAAGAGACTGGCTCCAAATTATCAGCCACTTTAGACTAGTCGTACTTGTAAACATAAGAAGAGCAAATAAACAAGAAGCAACCGCAACCGTCTAAATTGTGAGTGTGACATCCGCAACAGAAGCGGAATGCGAGCGCATTGCGCAACTTGTTTTGACGGCAGCGCGGCGCGGCCGCAGCGAAACCTTCATTGCTTCATACAGATTACAGATACTGCTTGCTTTCCAGTCAAGTGTCAAGTAAGACAGGTCTGTGTACCAGCTCTTTTTGTCGGCGCGTTCAGTCGCACGACGAGCCACTGATTTAATGTAAACGATGAAAGAGACCGACACTTTGTGAATTTCGTCTTCCGAAAAGTGAGCGCTGACCGAGAGATTTATTCGTCATATTATGAAATAAAACTGTATGTTCTCTGTTGTTTCCAATTGTTTCTCTTTAAACAATTTATAACTCAAGACTCCGTAGTGTTTTATTGACATCTAACATTTTCTGATATTAAACACCATTGTTGCATATGTCTACACATTCATAAAGAATCTCAATCAAGACACGGTTGTTTCATTCGCATTATAATATGATCATAATGAATTATAGTCGGGTTACAAGCGAACTGAATTCAACTGAACAAATCCCATAACCATGAAACTCTTTCCAGGATAATATAAATCTAAATACGAGATGCAATTCAATAAATCTGTCCGTCATAGTTTACTGTGTAATTTTCCTGTTGTTCTTGTTGCTTTATTCGGTTTTACAAGATCGAACGTCAATCACAACGACGAACATTGGACTTCCGCAGATAATTAATGCTAAACCACACGTATTTTTTGGATATTTAGATAGGTACCTGCGTCAAAGAGTTATCGTGCCATAAAGTAGGTAATCTAATCGTTTGTTTAGTAAATGCATTTTTGTTATAGTTAATTTGTGGTTGTAACTGACAAAATATCGATGAACTAGTCTTCTGCTAGCTGCTTTGCCTGCGTGAAATAAGGTTCTCCATACAAACTTTAGACCCCAATTTTATCCCTTTAGGAGCTGAATTTTGAAAAATTCTTAGTGTTCGCTTACGTCGTAAAAGGAAGCCTTGTGTAAAATTTCACGCTCCTAGTTCCAGTAGTTTCGGCTGTGCGTTGATATGTCAGTCAGTCAGTTTCTCCTTTTATATATATAGATAATGAGGTAGGTGTAAGGTAGGTACATAAAGTGTACATAGGTAAGTTATGTGCTTGTTGAAGTGTGAGCAGCTGTTCGGATCCGGCTGCGCGGAGTCTGCGCGCGATCGTGTCGACAGCCTTGCTGGAGGCGGTGTTTTTGCAAACTATTGCAACAACAACGAGGCTACGATTGACTCTCTCTTTCTTGTCCTGTTGAGAATAACTGCTTGCTATTTAAACGCAATTGAAAGCAAGTTGTTGGCATTATTAAATCACTGTGAAACATTTCTTAATAGTATGTTGGAGCTCTCAAGTTGTGAAGAGTTATCTGTATTGTGAATCAGCGCATATGCAATTTTGTATTAACAAGAAACACATTGCGAAACAGAGCTACTGGTCAAACGCATACAGAGAAACTGAAATAGTACTTTTTTTTATGGAACCGACTGACCGAATGAAATATCGGAACCAATGTAGGATTTTATTTGTCCATCTATCACAGCCAATTTATTCTAAATCGAATGCACAAATTGAGTTTATGGATATGAAGATATGTAACCCAGACACAAACGTGTAATGTAAAAATAATGGATATGTCGGTCAATTTTGGGAACCAAACCGGAAAGTCAAAACATTAAGTTCTTCGAATATACCGCGACATATCCAACAAAAGGGCATATTTTGAAGGTCTCAAGTGTATATTATACATATACATATAGATAGGTAGGTAGTGTATATTTCCATAAAATTATAATAAACAGTAAATAAATTATTTAATAAAAAACAGCGGTTTGTTCAACATTTTCATCATAGCCTTACCTACATCAAAAGTTCCAACAAACAAATATGTGTTAATATTTATTAAACTGAAAAAAGAAGCCACCAGACATCGTAAAAACATACAAAACTTGTCTTGAAATTATACACTTATGTAAAATCAAAGTAAACAATTGTACGTTTGTATTCGCGAATTATAATGAAAACTTTGACATTGAGTTCGCATGTCGGTTAATTACACTTGTTAGGTAATACATAATGCATTTGTCAATAAAATGTTGTTTGAGCAAAACAGACATTCCTGATTCCGTAGTAGTAATATCATTGCTATGAAATACGTCCACAACTACATACATAAAAAGGAAAAACTGACTGACTGACATATCAACGTACAGCCGAAACTACTGGGACTAGGAGCATGAAATTTTGCACAAGGCTTCCTTTTATGACGTAGGCGATAACTAAGAAAGGGTTTTTTTAAAATTCAGCCCCTAAAGGGATGTAATGTTTGGGTCTAAAGTTTGTATGGAGATGGAGCACCCTACTTTCACGCGGGCGAAGCCGCTGGCAGAACGCTAGTAAATAAAAAACTTAATCGAAAAGATACGTCAAGGAAAACGATTTCCTTGTTTTCTTTCCAGTTCTCGTTAGCATCGTCACGTGCTTCGGATATTAATTTCTTTTGTTATCATTGAGCTTGGCCCACTTCTAACGGCACTGGTATACAAATCTCGACTTTCCTCTTTTCATATCAGCCTGTTCTCTTTAACGTTCCGTAATCAAAGTACTTTTACTGTTAAATAACTTTGGTTTCATTATTCATTGTGACATTTCCTTATTTTGTCTTTTACGGTTAAGAGCGGCCAACCTGACGTACATTTTCATACAATCGCTCTTACGTGATTATGACGCTATAATTACACATCTTTCTTCAGATATTTTGTATTAACTGATATCTTGTGGATATTATCTAGGATTCTATAGAAATCAAAACATAAATTTGTTTAAAAGTAATCCAATAAAGATCTCTGAAAATCTGCAATTTTCGTAAACTTCCACTCTCCATAATGTACTACTCTATTAAAAATATGAAAAAGTACTTATATAGAAGCCAATCAAGATTCTAAGTGATGTAATTTTTTTCAAAAATCCTTGAGAGTTTAACAAAAACACGTATTTCCTAGAATCAGTTTTGTGAAACATTCGAGTAAATCGTAGAATTGCTGAATGCTTATAGAGTTTTCATGTGTTATCTCTCTTTTTTCGCATTACTTTTGCATCAAACGTCAGTTTGGATTGCGTTAAATAGGTAAAGCAATAAGCTTTTAAACTATGCGCGACGTTGACGATAGGCAAGTGAGGAAGGCCCACCTAAAGGGGAATGCTCTAGGAAAATTCGAAATTCAAATATTCGTACGTTTATTGTAAATTTGCAATTCAATATTGGATAGTAAAGTAAAACAAAATATAGGTATATGCAGTAATGACATGTATATTAACGTTATTAACATAATTATACTCATTAAAACCAATAACATAACTCTCCAACTTCAGGAAGAGCTAAAACGTGCCGTTTTAATAAAAAACTTGTAAAACGTTGTACCCACTGTGGAAATATCAATAAAGAAAACTGCAATATCATGTTTTCCGTGGCGCCCGTCGTCTTAGAGTAAACAACTAGCGTTTCTTTTAAAATGACTCGGCGTTGTATGCCTCCTAATTTATAATTTGCAGGCCACGTCACTTATACCGTATTCAGATACTAATGGACTTTCCTGGTTGATGTCATCTTATCGTGTTTGAAGTCGGCAGAATCTTGAGTCATCCCTCTGTAAGGAAATGACTCTTATGTTTTTATTTTTGTTTAGCTGGTCTTGTGATGAATGACATGTATTTTTGAGTTTAGTTCATAGTGTTTAGTTACTTGATATTTTATAATTATTACAGTCGTTGGATATGCGATGCTAGTTGCTTTTGTCTCTTGAAGGAAAATGTCTGCTCTTTCCACCCGATTATAATTTGGTTTCTTTAAGGTTAGAGGGAATAGACTCATAATAAATTAGTGTTCCTCATCATCAACGATTGCATTACTGCATAGTTGCTTACCGCAGTCAAGCTCTAGTTCATATCAGATTAAAAAAAATGTTTCAGTGCTCAAAGGATCTTTTTGATCTCGTACGCTTTGTGGCGGCTTCTTAGTCTCTTTACTAATCCATTGATTTGTAAAGAAATGGACATTATTCTGTAAGTACTCAATTCGCCCACAAGTTCACATAAAACAAATCCTAACCGAAAAGATACGTCAGGGAAAACGATTTCCTTAGAGTTTTCTGTTCAGTTCTCGTTAAAGTCCTCACGTGTTTCGTATATTAATTTCCCTTCTTGTTATCATTGAGCTTGGCCCACTTCTAACGGCACAATTGTACCTATCTTGACGACTTTTTCATATCAGCTTGTTCCCGTTAACATTTCGTAATCAAAGTAAGCCTACATACTTTCACTGTTAATTGTTACTTAACTTTCGAGTTTCATAATTCTTTGTGACATTTCAGTATTCCTACTTTTCTTTTTTGTTATTGCTGATTAACATTTAGCGACGAATTTGAATATCTAAATTTGCTCAGTTTTGTGTTTTAAATGTCACATTGACATTTAATTTCTTTGTCTTCAGAATTTCTTTCTTTGTTATGTATTTGTAATAGTTTCACAGTTTGTTTTTGTTGAGCGTTAGTGCAGTGTTTCGTCTGACTGAACGACCACGGCAAGGTCGCTGCTTGTTCCCTCCTCCACTGTCACTCGGTGCTCCGCTCACGTTGTTTCTCCTGCAGTCGTTGTAACATCAACTTACGTAACATTTAAATGAACACAGCTGTTAAAAACAAAACATTCAACGTTATAATGATACGCTGTTTACTTAGCATTCATTTCGTTTTCTTATTACTTAAGTAACAAATAAGTTTCTCGAACCGTCTAATTGTTTACAGCCATTTGTTTATGCTCAACACGACCTTTGAAAATACTTTTTGTTGATTTATTTTCGTCTGTTCCTCAATGCTTTACTATCTTCAAAGTCATCGTACAGTATACTACTGCCTGTTATCGTATTCTTTCGTTAGTTAGAGTTGAGGTAGAACGTCAAGCTATTTACAGAGAGACCGTTATGCCTGTTGCAATAAAACCGTCGTGTCGTGTAATTTACACGCGATCCACAGTGGCTACATAACTCGAGACCACCACAACTTGTGTCAATCAAGTCAACCTACACCGGGCTCTTTCGAAATTGTGTCACCGATGCTGGTGGGGCTTCTCAGCACGCAGCCGCCGAGTGCTCCACAGCGGCACCTCACGCCTCGCCGCCTCGCCGCCGCTCACAACTGGGCTAAGGTCGCGACTGTGCATTTTTCATGTTACCTGTATACACGGCATTGTTACATTCCAAATCCATTCATATACCGACAGAACGAGTTTTGTACTTAAAATCCAGTTTAGAGAGTTGTCACACGTAATTACGTAATATATTCATAAGGCGGATTTCGAAATAGGTAGATTTGTCTATTTTTAACCTTTTCTAATACATAACTAACAGATGACGTTCTTAATTGATATCAAGATGCGACGGGACATCTTCCAATGAATATAAGCTAATTTATTTAATTGCTGAATTCGTGGGAATGTAGTTTGGGTTCTACGAACGTTAAAATGTAAATAATGTAATGAAATACGACTAATTAAGTCAATTAACCTATGAAGAAATGTGTCAATCTTGAACGTTTGACTTTGATATTATCATTCAATTTTACAAATGGACAACCAAATGCAAACGTACGATTTGATTAAATATTCAATGTTTGACACCGGATAGCATGTTGGTATAACGTCCAACGTGGAATGTGAATGATTTAGGACAGGGGTAAAAAACTAAATAAAGCTACATCTAAAAACGCTTTCATGTTGTCGCGCGATGCGGCTGCGCTGCGCTGCCACTGCGCTACGAACTGGGTCAGCGAGTAGCGAGTAAAACAAGCCACGCTTGATACGGGCGAGTGTTGTGATGCCCATCCCACTGGCGCCGCCGCCTGTGCAACCTACTACCACTACAATATAGGGCAATTTCGAAAATGGAACACCAAATACGATGCTTGTTTAAGCTATCTTTGATGACCATAAGTAGGAAAACCAGTAGAGATTTCATATTTGATTCGATTTTCAATAACAATTTGATTTAAGGAATTTTGTTGGTACATCTAAATAGAAATCGACTTCAATATAGTGGAAGGGGCTCGTGTAGTCGTGTCCCGGTGGATTACCCCTGTAATGAGTGGGCACGAGCGCCGGGCGCGCCGCTCCTCCCGCGTGAATCATGCCGTACCTTGCGGCCGCCAGCAGACGCAGCCGGAATGTAGGTCACCTGCTCGCGATGGTTTGTTTGGGTCGGTGGCTCCCCCAAATTAGAATGTGTTAATAATACGACAACCTTTGCTTACAGCGTCTCGCACGTCACGTTTTACATCACTCTATTTTTATCAGCAGTTAAACATTATCAGCATGCAGTGCCATCTCAGTGACACTAAATACTCTCTTGTCCTCTCTTCTACTCAGGACACAATCAATAATTGCTTTCTGAAGATTCTTTACATAGTTCTTTGTAATGCCAATTACTATAATATAAAATTGTTGATATGCAGTCTCTACGGCAATAATTTATTTATAACTGGCGGAAAAATGCATAATCTGCCAGTGCACGTTGATTTTCCTGTTAAATCTTGCAACAGGAAAATTATGTTATTACCGTAAGAAATCGTCGATATGATTTCCAGTAAGATAATAAGGAAAGACGGTGCTTCTAAGTAAGCATAACGCGCCAAGTTGTTTGTATAAGGTACATGAGTGCGGATTGCTTACCAACTTGCGAAGGTGAGTATTCTCGGAATGTTTTCTATTTCTTCGATATTGTCATGCCAGAGAGCCACTCGGTATAGTGCTAACATTCCGCAATCATTCATCGATTTTCCGTTTCCGCTAGGTTGTAGGTAGTTATGCAAGCTGCATGTTGGCGCCGTAGCCCGTAATATTGCTGCATCGCTGGCCTGCTTGCTGGTAAATAGGTCACTGGCCCACGCCGCCGCAGCGCTCGTTTGTTTGGGTCCCCTTTATTGATCAGCTCCTCGGTAGCGGAACCCAAGCTGTGCGCACGCAGACACCCCTGCTTGTGCATAGACTTGCCAATGCAGTCTCTACTCGCTTTACTCCGATGCTCAAGTTACGTAACACAATTATAAGTATAGCTACAAATTTATAGGACAGTATGATTTCAGTAATTTCAGCAGCTTTATCAGGGCTAATTTGTCAAGTTTCGTTGCACTGAATAACCATAACAATGATGGAAACCCAAAAATAATTGGAGGTAATATATTAGCGAGTTGTTAAGGACGTATCAGGGCGGAACCGACACGGGGAGGTCAGAGAGGAGACAGACACACACACCCCCGCCATAATGTTAGGTTGACATGACAACGACACATTACGACGAGCTCGCCAGACGGGGCTCCACGAGGGTACACCTATTGTGTAATACCTATTATTTAAGCAGGAAAACCTCCATGCTAGGTACAAAATAGAAACTAATTTTGGTAACATAATCATATTAATCATCTAGTAATAGAAATAGTAAGTATTTCAATACTTGAGGAAAATTCTAACGTACTTATATGTCTACTTTATAATTATTATAGTGGAAGAGGTTTTTGTTTCTTTATACGCAGTGATCTCTGCAACTTCCAACCAGATTTATAAAAAAAATCCTTCTGTAGGGGATAGCCAGATTCATGACGACTAGTAAGTATCGGCTAATAAAAAAACATCACGTCGTAATCCACGGACGCAGACCTCTAACTAAAGACACAGGAGAAACCGTGGGGGACAACTAGTAAATAATATAAGGTAAATTGACATCCGAAAAGCTTTTTGAAACATGATGTCGATGTACCTCGTAGCAAATTCCTGTCGTTAGTGAGTTGAAGAAAAACCACACGCGGGTACAAATACCCACGCCTCTGAAACCACGTGGGTATTTTGTAATTAGCTGGCAAGTTTGCGAACGAAAATACAACGGTATAAGGATATTATTAGCAAATTAGTGTCAAGTAATTAATCATAATCAATTTGTGTCACTGAACTGTTCTTAGACGAGATAAAAATAGATCGTACGGAAAAAAGGTTTTTTTTTAAAATATGTTTTAGTTGAAGTTGGATCGGCAATAATAATAGGTAATAAAATAAAATTAACTTGGAAATAATAAATCTTAACTACATAGTTTGGGCTGTAAATTTTCTATCGTTTACATTTAGGGTAGTGTGCATCGGAATTGCAGAGTTTTTTGGAAGAAGCCCGTTCTTTCATCGGATTGTATGTCGTTGCAACAATATTGATAAATTGAGGATATCTCACCCATGCTGTATAAAACGTTTTGGAAACATATCTGTGGCTACAACCTAGAACATAGTAACCTATTCTTTAAAACAAGAGTGAATAGGTTACTTCTAGGCAACCGTTCTCTATCGGCATCATCGACAACATCTTCTTTTTTACCCTTAACATTGAATCATGTATGTGTCTCCTTTAGCTATGAAGTTTTAGTCGATCAATCAATTGCTAGGAGAACAAAGTAATTCTGTGCCTCAGCCATGCCTAGCGAAATCCTTTTCGTAGATCTCGACTTGTCTGGCGAATTCCCGTGCTCTTTCTGTGACGGGGACATTTGTCCTCTCGTGATCATGAATGAATGGCGTTATGATCCGTGTCGCAGTACAAGCCTAGCTGACCTGTCGCAGCAAGTAGGCCACGGCTGTTGGCGTTAGGTCGCCGGCGCCACTCGACAGTGCACTCATGTTCCTCATCATACCATATTACTCCTTCAATGTCGAAATTTTATAGTACTAACTTTAGCTTCTGTCAACCTGTGTGAAAGTTGAAAAGGATGGGCCAGGGTAATGTAGTAATCTAATTTCTCTAAGTCTTTTTACATTTTCTATCAGTGACAAGTTGGAATCAACTCCAAGATATGTGCCAAGAATTACCAAAATCTACAGGGTTGGAAAGGTAAACTAGCAAACACATAGAGCACGATCTGAAGTGGGTTTTAGTCAGTAAAAGTCTGTCACGCCGTCCTTTTCCGCCCGAAAGCGAGAAAAGTCATTGGATGATTTACCACACAGCAAAACGTAACTTAATATTTATGTATTTAGAAAATAACAAGTACATAATACAAAATAATAAACAAACTTTTAAAAAACTTCTAATATACCTTTCAATAATTTACTTGCCAAGGTTAGGTTAACAAAGCTGAAGCTAATAATACCTACCTCCACATATTTACCTATCAAAAATATTTAAAATTAAAATATGTGGACAAAATCGTAGGTTTTGGGCAGCCACGTGGCACCACCCACGTGGTTCGATTGATCGATTGCGCCGTAGTAGCCTTGTACCTTGTACGCATAATAACGTTACTTTCTTCACTTCCTCGACTTATTGTTAAGGTTACTTCTTGCCATTGATTGAGTACAACCACAGAAACCTGCTGTTTTAACTATACGTCTTTACGTAATTATGAAGTTCAGACGTTCATTTGAAACTACTGAAAAAGCTGTGTAAACAAAGTACTCTCCAATGCTTTTCGAAAGAACAACTTTCATGGTCGAATCCTTGATGAATTTTATATAAGAAAAAAATTGCAAATCATAGTATCGTCTAGCAAGTTTCACCCCGCGCCTGCGCCAGCGTAGTCGTGTTTCCGCGCCACCCCCATTCTAGAGTTCGATCGCGTTACGTAGACGGTACGTGAAACGTAATCGTAAGTAGGTCGCTGGCTGGCTGTGCGCGCGCAGGCTCGGCGCCCCCCGCGCCGGCCCCCCGCCCCCCACGCCACTACGACGTCATTATTGATCGCGCACGTGGCGCCGTAAGTGACGTAGAGCCTGGCGCGTCCGATAGTACACCCTCCCCCTGTCTACCCCCGCCGCCGTAGCTCGCCACTCGCCACCCCCGACGCTGGTGCCACCCCATTTCTACTGCATACTGCAATTCGATGCCATGCACCTATTTTAGTACCGACTTTGACCACAATAACAGTAATTTTATTTGAACTTGTCACTTCTTTGATGAGCATTTTAGAAAGGAGGAAAATAATGTTGCTTACTAAACCTGTGGCATCACTGTCCTACCGGACAATTTGTTTTGTAGGTCTCTTACGGTAAAATTGTCTCCCCAGCCCGCCAAAACGTTACGTTACTTTGAATAGTTACTCATTTGTTATTTTAAAAGTACTAGTAACATCTATCAGATTAATCGACATGTTATTGTAATATTTAGTTACCTGGAAATGATAAAGTAATATCAGATCGAAGTATGATTTCTAGTTATATTTAGTTTGCACAATCGAGTGACGTCAGTGTACTACGGTTCAAAGAAGTGATCTATGACTTCACTAAGGAACGATTTATTTTACTTTGTTTTCCCCTATGTCACTACTTAGCGATAACAGCGTAATATTTAGATACATGTTCAAGCCAGATAAGGTAATTATCGTTTCTGTTTGTTTACTTTCACGTGGCACAATCTTCTGTTGTGGGGTTTCCACAAGCAGTGGAAAACGTTGTACGAATATTATTATGTCCATCCGCAATGTTTGTCCACGTGCCACAAAATTTTAAGGTTTTGTTTACTCATTCTAGGTGCGATTTTAAAAGAACACTCGCTACTCGGAAGCGTACGTGGTACAGGTAAAAATTAAACTACGTTATTTTGTTTCAGTGCTTGCAAATATTACCTGCAAATAGTACAATCAAATGGTGCACTCAGTTATTTACCATTTGTGCTCACACACAGAGCCTTGTAAATGTTAGCAACACGTGTTGAAACAGTTTGAGACACGTGTTTTACTATTTCAAACGCGTTTAAAAGATGAATGAATTCATAACGGTAGCTGCGAGTATGCGTCGTATATCGATTCGAAACTGTGTCCTGCATTATGTCAGGAACAATACAAGACGCATAGCCGGCTAATCTTAGATTTCACGTGAGTACTAGGAGCTCATAGCACAATGGAGCTAGCCTGTGTGTGTACACTATTTGCATGTACGTAACAGCCGGCTTAGGCGCGCCCTACATTACGCCCTTCACTTTACAACAGAATGCATTTAGCATTGTTTACGTAACACTGCACTTATACTGCTGCACGGAAATCATTATAATCCTCTTACTTAGGTACAGTTCTTTAATCAAACACCTTGTTCTACATAAATAGGTTTCTAGAATTATGTCATCATATTTTGAAACTTAAAGGTTAATTAGTTTTATCACCTCGAAATAGATCCTGTGCATCACTGATACCTTATCAATCTTAGTGTAAATCAAAACAAGTACATAATTCTATAAATACAAATAATTATCTCATGTGGCACTTATAATATCCGGTTATAACCTACTAGGTTAAAGATAAGGACATACAACAACATAGGAAACCTGGTACGTTGCACAAAACTAGGCATAAGCTGTAGCAAACCACAGGCGACCTAATGCGTTGGCGCCACTTGTAACAGTATACAATAGGTCAGGACATACTGTGTGGCGCAAACCTTCTTGTTGTCCTTAGAACAGATACCGTAAGTTAACTTTGTCTTTGCCTAGTATGAACATGATAATATAAATATCTCGTAAAAAAGGTGTTTGGCTATTTCCATCGTATGACGACACGTGTACGTCATACCTGAAACGTGCAAGAGATAAAGTAGCAAACAAAACATTAATGAAAAAGATCCTGGAATTGTTTTTATAGCGATTGTTTTTCTGTTGGAGTATCTTGAGATCCCATACACCTGCACTCTGGAAGACTTAATGGGTGCCATCCAAAGATAATTGTATAGTCGTTGGTGCCACCGAAATGACCTCCAATTGGGTCTAAAAACTTTATTATCAACAATTCGAACAGAACAATTACAAAGAGAACACAGAAATGTGTGAAATGTAGCTTTATTAACGTAATGTTACTTTTCAACTATTACCGTATTATTGTACCTCCGTGGCATACATCTACTCAAACCAGGAATGCAGACACTAATCTCCAATGTGCAAATTGTTTGCAGTTTCCTTATTGTACGGATACTACCTATGCAGAAAGTATGTGGGTAGGCAAATCACGCTCGTGATGCCAAATTATAGGGGTTCCTCCTTCATTTTCCATTTTAGAAAATAATATATAAGTGTGATATTCTGTCGTGTAGACACCTGCCTGATCTTTATACGGGTGTTACCATACCATTTTATCTGTTTTGTTACTCCGCCATGAATGTTGCTTTAAGATTTTACACTTGTGCTTAATAGCCTGAAATTATCCCTTACTCTGATTATACAACACCTAGGGTTATACGAGAGGTAGAGGTAATTTATACTTAGACCTTTACTGCGTCCGCACTCCCGAACCTGCAAAATAGACCATACTCTGGGTAAAAAAAGGAATTTTTCAACCAAGCGGTCGATACCTTTACTTATAAATATATTGACCTTCAGTGGTGTACCTGTGCAATGTTTGCACATCTCGATAAATCTTTGATAAAAGTCGAATTAAATAAATATTTTGCTGACAAGGGTACAGTACCTAGTGATAACAAGGTCCATTGAATGTTAGTATTCGCATATATGCATGTATATAACTACTGCGCAAAATCGGACAATGCGTTTAGTAAATACCAAGATTTAAGAGACAACGTTAGAGAAGTGGAAAGTATTGCCTAGACAATTTCCGAAATATATTGCGAGACAATATTAATAAATATGTCTAACCAAAAAACTTAAATATAGAATAATTTGCTGATAGTGCAAAGCTAAATTAAAGTTGCACCCCAATTATCTCAACTATAGTGTAAGTATTTATCTGGATGATTAAAAAAGTGAAAACACTAAATCACTAGAACACATGATAACACGTCCACAACAACTGAAACTGGACGTTATAGGTTTTCGTAAAATAAAAAACAGTGGAGCCACTGAAACAAAGAATGACTAAGAAAATAAAAGAAGTCATCATAATATTATTGGGTAATTAATGTGTAAAAGTGGAAGAGCTTTATACGAAAAGCCCAAGACTCATAGTCATAGGAGTACCTTCAGCCTTTACTGAAAGTCTTTCTGAAGTCACACGCCTTGCCGCTTATGATTTTGATGAAATATAAAACGAATTAGGAACATTAATTAATTTTCAAAATTTTCCTCTTAGCTAGCTTTTTTTTCTGAGTGTTTGAAAATGGCTCTGGAACCATTGTTCCAGTAAAAAACAAAATAGAAGACAAGAAGATAACTTCTAACTGCGGGTCTATTTTAATACTCTCATCCAGATCGAGATACTGGATAAAACTAGATAGCAATCACTCAATTCTTATTTACCTGGATGTAGCAAAAGCTTTTTACTCGGTTTCTCTTCTTTTCCTATTGAACAAGCTCGATAACATGTATACAACGAAAACAGCTTAAACTATTTGAACAACCGCTGTCATAGTTCAAAAATAGTAATTATGATGTTTTCATAAATTTATAAAGTAGTGGGTACGGAGTCCCACAAGGAAATATATTAGGACCAACCTTTTTTCTTATTTTTAAAAGTCTTTTGCAGTCTTATACTTAATTCTCTATTCCTTCTACTTCTGTTTATTTGTAATATTGCATAGGGCAATAGGAACTAGGACCTAGGCTCAAGTGCAATAAACAGGTACGCTTAATTGCGATATTACCTATTATTTGTTGTCTTCATAGGAACAATTGACTAAAACAATTTTCCCACCACTTCTAGCACGTTCGAAGAGTTGTATTAAAAGTCTCGCCCTGTTCTGTTCCCAACTCAACCTTTATATAAAGCTTACAATGTTCAGACAGTTGTCAAATTGTCTGAACATTGTTTGATGAGACAGGTGCTATTTATAATGAATACATCATTAGAACCGCACTCAAAATTGCACTACAATAGAGTTAAAACTAAATAATTATGCAAAAATAAAAGACTTAAAGGCATTGTTAATTTAAAAATAAAAGTTACAGATTTCTTGTATTCAGAGGCCCTTTACTGTACTCGTAACATAATGCAATTATAAGTTGCATTGCATAAATGTTATAGATATTTAGATTGTATCAAAATTTATCTTACAATTAATCAGAAAGGGTGTTTGTTTTTTTAAGTAATTTTAAGTGTCTTATGAGTTGGCATTGGTCCTATTAGTTATTAAATTAACCGTTTCTATACATATATTATATGTATGTAATAATCTTAGGATATATTTACGACTATAACCTATACCTAAGTTTATAGTTCAGGCTAGATCTAATTAATATACCTATTTTTAATACTATTTATTTAAGGCTGCAATACTCGCACTTTGATTTCTTAGCAAAAAAGGGTCTATTGCATTCCTACTTTAATTTAACTCACTAAAAATAGATATTAAAAACAATTAAGTGTTAATAGCCATCATAAAACGGGTCGGTTGCGTCACAGTCATTGACGGCAGTACACCTCAACCATAAAAAACGTGACGTTATATTCTTAAAATCAATGTTATATTAAACAAAACAAGTTAATTTGAACGAAAACTCATTAAAATGTAACGTGAGTGAAGGGTTGCGCAATGTTTTCATTAGAGCCTGAAACTGAAAAGGTACATCCGCCCACTCGGCTCGCTCACGCTGCAAGCCGGCTCACGACGCGGGTCGCGTGACGCTGGAAATTGCGCACTTTATACGCTTGTATAACCTTTATGATCGCTTCTAAGGCTATTTCAATGATGACGTCAGTAATACGCTAAATTGTCCCGTGGCAAGGGTACCAAATGACCGTGTGTTTGTCCAACAATAAAACACAAACAATGAAAACACATTCAGCTACGCTTCTGTAATGATGGTCTTGGCTTCATGTTACCTGCTGTTTTCAGACGCTATAAATAACTTTATTGATGTTTGGTAACTGCGCAGTTTGTCTGTAAAGTCCTTCTACCTTGTAGGGAAGTTAGCTGTAGTACATAAACTGTGTTACATTTACGTAAAATTGCTGCACTATCATTAAACATGATATTAGCGCTCCGCCTGCAGCACGAGGCCGTGGGTGGAGCTGAACTTTACACCCACTACGCTACTCCCACAGTAGCCTTAAAACTTTATTTAAATTCCGTCACAGGAAAACAACTTGCAATAAACTAGTATCCGACACGGATTTTTATTTCACAGCTTTCTGCTCCTAATTTTATTCGTTTCGTTCTTTATTTGTTTTACTGTTTGTTTATTTTACTGGTCTTCTAATAGAAAAGTGTCGCAGGAAATAATTTTAAATTATGTTACGGTAGAGTAAAACACTCTACGAATTAAACTTTCACGTTCATTTGCTAACTGAAATGGTAAAATAGAAACCTAGTGAGTCGAATTTCGCTCTTATGATATAACATTGCATCAGTTCGATTTGGGTCAAGCTACGCTGCAGCGGAAAGGCCGAAGGTCGTGGTGCAGTGCAGCTGCGGGCGCGGGCGTGCTGCGAGGGTGTGCTGGGAGGTGGTAGGCGCCAGGAGCCGGGGGGCGCACGCCAGCCTTATATAACTGTGTACCGTAGTAGGTATACGTACCTTACTTGCCGAGTTCCGTTAATACCGAAGGTTGCTGCGCATAAGGTCGTCCGTCTGGGTCACGACGCGCGCCGTATTTACGGCTATATTTTCTAGGTAATAGTACAACCTTCTAGTTCCTTTACCGCTGTTTATGTTGTAAGTTATTTCTAGCTTTCAAAGAAAGTTAATCAGGTTTTTGCGCAGAGTAATTAATAAGAAACTGAGATCCAATAGCGTTTAAGAAAATTTTATTTCTGTTCTTAGGAAACTATCAAATAGCTACTCGTTTTAGGGATCCGTAGTCAACTATGAACCCTGATGGTTTCGCCATGTCTGTCTGTCTGTCCGACCACGGATAACCTCGGTGACCGTTAGCAATATAAACCAGTTTGGTACCAATATGTATATCAATCACGCCGACAAAGTGGAAAAATAAAAAACTAAACATTAAGTGGGATTTTTTTTATTTCAACCCTAACGTGTGATATATTGTTGGATAGGTGTTTCAAAATGATCAAGGATTTACAAATAATTTTTTTAATGTTAATATTTTCGGAAATAATCGCTACGAAATTTAAAAAAAATGCGTCTCTTATTAACCCATGATATAAAGCTTTTGGACATAAGTTTAGAAAATATGAAAAAATATTTTGAACTTTATGGGATGAACAGTTTTTGAAAAATTGTAAATTAAATAAAAAAAAAAATCCGATCACGCAAACCAAAATTACCACCGAAAACTCAACAACATACGTAACCCGTCTAGTTTCTTCTGTTACATTGTGACGGACGGAAAACTACGGAATCCTTCACTGAGTGTGGCCGGACACGTAGGTTCTTGGCAGGATTTTTTTTATTTTACAATAATTTTAACCACATAGCTATGACCACCGGTCTATAAAGCCTGAGAGGTGTTATTGTGTACTTGTAGTAATAGTATCCGTTATCTATTCCTCGTATCTACGATGTGGGTTCACTATCTGTTATTTTCAGAGTGCATTTTATCAACTTATCGCAATACTTATGCTACATTTCATTCGAGTACGTGTGGCACTTGGCGCCCCCAAACTTGTAATTCGACGGTTCGGGGAACTGATGGGTTTGTTACGAACGAAAAGATTTTTCTAAGAAGTTATCTGGAAATTATTTTGTGGTAAATTATTAACAATAAAGTCAAATTATTCGTTACCTTTGTTATTGTGCCAAAAAATATGAGACAAAATTATGAAAAGTACAGAGAAAGCAAAAGGGAAATTTTGGCAGGTGGATGGTAGCAAGCAGCGATCTTAAGCGACTATATTGCAGGTTTACGTTAACACGTCGCGTCGTGGGCCTACACAATTTCATTACGAGCCTACGCTACTTCGTTACGGGCCTATGTAATTAAGTTACGGACCTAAGCTACTACGCTACGGGCCTACGCTTCTACGCTACAACTGAGGCTACGGGCCTACGCTACTACGCTACAGGCCTACGCTACTACGCTACGGGCCTACGCTACTACGCTACGGGCCTACGCTACTTCGTTACGAGCCTACATTACTATGGGCCTTCACTACTAATTTGCTGGCCTACGCTACAAAATCGCTGGCCGACATCTAGGCGCTTGGCAGACAATACTAGAAGTCTACGACGCGATGGCTCGTTATGGTTTCTTAGTAGTAGGACACAAGGGCTAAGCAGTGCCTACGCCGCTACGACGCGATGGCTCGTTATGGTTTCTTAGTAGTAGGACACAAGGGCTAAGCAGTGCCTACGCCGCTACGACGCGCCTACAATGCGTTTCCGTTTAGCTAACACCAACTCAGCTATATTTATAGAAACTCAATTATATTATTATTAATTCATTAACCCCAAGCGAGCGCCGGTGATAGAAAACCTATTGTTCTTTAATTGTGTCTGTAATTAAGGTAGTCTGTAAGTAAGGCTAAGACGTTCTGAAAAAAAAAATGTGTTTGCATCCCACAAGCCACTTTCTTAGAAAAATCGAAAAATTGTTTAAAAATATTACAAAACTGCTTACTAAATTAACAAACATATTTGTTCAAAACAAACAGAGTTCTTGTTAGTTCGTAATATCACTAACTAAAGTGGTCCAAGGGCAAATAATAATTTCCTTTACGTTGGGATTTCCTAACATGTAACGGTATAATTAAAAAAATAGTTGTTTATTAATATTTAGTTGCGATTGTTTATCTTTGTTTTTACCACATAGCTAAAAAAGGATACAACTACTTATTTATCGTGTTTGGGGGAATTTATTTTCGCACATTTTGATATGCACCGAGTTATTTTTATTACCAGTATTTTGGTCTTCAGTCATTCTTATCAGTATATTGATAACATCTTACAGAAGTGCAAAGAGTAAGTAACTTTACAAGGTAAGGTATTTTTGAAATTGTTGTGGTTGTAGGATTTCCCCGCTGTGTCGTGCGTCATCGTGTATCGCATTATACAAATACATTACTGTAGGTACTTTGTACTTACCAGGCTATATAAAGCTAAAGTTATTTTAAAACGGGTAAAAAATAGTCGGGGAAAAATGTTAGTTGTGCCTTTTTTAATAACAACGCCAAGATTGTTATTTTGCTTTTTAAATTAGTTCAGTGAACTTTTCGTCTCAACTTAAAGTTTCGTGAACGATGAAAATGTGAAACTTTGAAAATAAATATCAAGATTTGGTTGGCGCCGGCGCCATGTCGATGACAAATCTAAAATCAGATAGAAAAACGATGTTTCATCGTCCTGTAAAAACCAGATAACTCATCTTAGAGTTAAGGCTGAAGTGTTTTGTTGTTATAAATAACTAATACATGACTAATCTTTGTTGATGATGCGTTGAATGAATCATGGCTTTTTGAAAATAAACTGTAGTCTTATATGACTTAGCTACGGTTCTGAGGATTGTTCCTTATATGAAGTACTTTAACTACATACGACGTTACGTAGTTACGTTCCTTTAACTTTGTCCCCTAGAGCAAAGGACTTGTTTTTCGAATTACTCACGGTATTTTTCACTCAAATGAATATAACAAGGTTGCAAATGAAAATAAATAAACCCAAACAAGTAAAAACAAAACCGGCCAAGTGCGAGTCGGGCTCGCGCACAAAGGGTTCCGTAGCAGCAAATATAATAAACTTATTATGTCAATTTATACACCTGGTGAATGGAGCCTAAACTCTCCCGATATTTTGCCTTGTACTTATAGGTTCAGCCATCGTTTTCAGTGTAAGCACAATAACTTAACCAAAATTACAGTTAAATCAACCTATCTCAAAAACTATAAGAGATACTTTGATCAAACCAAAAATCGTTGAAAGAGTTAATTAGCATGCATCACCTCTATTTTTTTTAGAATTTTATACCCCGTAGTTATAAAAATAGAGGGGGGGGACACACTTTTTACGACTTTGAGAGCTGATATCTCAAAAACCGTTCACTTTAAGAAAAATGTTTTTTAGAAAACTTTATATCATTTTAAAAGACCTTTCCATTGATACCCCACACGGGTATGTACATCGAAAAAAAAATTTTCATCCCTCAGTTACATGTATGGGGGGCCCCACCCCCAATTCTTTTTTTTACTATTTAGTGTCATAATTTTGTAGCGGTTCATACAACACATATTCCCATCAAATTTCATCACTGTAGTACTTATAGTTTCCGAGTAAATCGGCTGTGACAGACGGACAGACGGACAGACGGACAGACGGACAGACGGACATGACGAAACTATAAGGGTTCCGTTTTTGCCATTTTGGCTACGGAACCCTAAAAACCACAACAGTGTTTTACCTGTTTATAACAGAAGCCGCTACTTACGTCAACGAACCATACATACTATATTTAAGTAGTACAAAAACAATATGTCCCCTTTTTTTTGTTTTTTTTCAACGAAATTTCCTCTTACCAAACGATACTGCATAGGTATAATAATATAGGATATAATGTTATTTTGTTAAGGGTAATAAGGGTATAGAAATATTAGGTTTTTTTTGTGCTCATTGTGATATCCTCAAGTTTTTCAAAATGTCTTCAATTACACTGTAAGAAAACCCAATTGTGGGTTAAACTCGCCTATGTACATCGCCTGTTTTGTATTTTTGTGTTTTGACAATATCAGTGTACGATAAAGAGTATAAGAAGAATAAGACACTACATGCTTCCCAGTTATGAATACCTAAAAAGATTTTGATGGGATCATAGAAAATTGGAAACGTTTTGCCATTGCTTCATACTGGTTATCACAGTAATATTGAAAAGGCGAAAGTTTTTATTAAGTCTTCGGATGAAACTCGGTACACGGGTACACCTTTCTATCCCAGAAGTATGCTTCTTGAGATAATTTTCTAGTTTTAATTGGGCGTTCTCCCAACAAATGGTAGAAAATAATAGTTTTTTTTAAAGATGGCAACTGTCAGACATTAATCCTTTTAACCCGTGTTTCTTTAGTTACTTTCTGCGTTCCAACGCTGAGGTAAAGCTCAAATTAATACCGCAATAAAAAATGATTATGAACTTTGATGGTATTATTTGTAAGTTATCTGAGCTTGTACTATAAAAAATTCGTTTAAACAACTGAATTTTATCTTAAAACTTTAATTGGTTTACTAATTAACGAAAAGGTTCTGTAAATCCAATTCAAAAACCTTAATAACAAGCAGTAACGTTGAACCAAAAAAATTCAGTTATCTTCAAAGTACGCACGACCGTTATCGACAGATATAGAATTTGACAAAGTTTATGTTTGGTGCCGAGTCATCCAACTAGGTGTTTTTTCCTAGAACGATTTAACGATAGGCACCTATTGCAATTAAATAAACGTTTTTCCTGTATCTGTGATCACTGAAATTTATTATTGCCGAAAATTGTAATATTGCTTTATACATGGGATGACTCACACTAATAGGTTTTAACATAAAAAATTACAGTTAAATCAACCTATCTCAAAAACTATAAGAGATACTTTGATCAAACCAAAAATCGTTGAAAGAGTTAATTAGCATGCATCACCTCTATTTTTTTTAGAATTTTATACCCCGTAGTTATAAAAATAGAGGGGGGGGGGACATACTTTTTACGACTTTGAGAGCTGATATCTCAAAAACCGTTCACTTTAAGAAAAATGTTTTTTAGAAAACTTTATATCATTTTAAAAGACCTTTCCATTGATACCCCACACGGGTATGTACATCGAAAAAAAAATTTTCATCCCTCAGTTACATGTATGGGGGGCCCCACCCCCAATTCTTTTTTTTACTATTTAGTGTCATAATTTTGTAGCGGTTCATACAACACATATTCCCATCAAATTTCATCACTGTAGTACTTATAGTTTCCGAGTAAATCGGCTGTGACAGACGGACAGACGGACAGACGGACAGACGGACAGACGGACATGACGAAACTATAAGGGTTCCGTTTTTGCCATTTTGGCTACGGAACCCTAAAAACGATTTTCATTAATTGTTTGTTTATTTTATACAGGAGAATTGCTCCATACCGGCTTTTTTTTACTATAATATGCATGTAGGTATATACTACAATGTTTTGAAGGTTTCCCCCATCAAAAAAAAAGGTATATACTACACTAAAACCATCTCTATCTCTGTCTATTAGTGATGTCCGCAAGAAAATCTGTTCAGTAATATTTGAGTTACATAAAATCGATTTAGAACATTTGTGCAATTATTATCTACACTAATATAATAAAGAGGTAAAGTTTGTTTTTTTGTTTGTAGGAGGTAATCTCTGGAACTACGGGTCCGATTGGAGAAATTTTAGCAATAATAGAAAGCTGCTTTACTCCTGAGTGACATAGGCTATATTTTATGTACGCGGGCGAAGCCGCTGGCAAAAGCTAGTATAGAATATATGACTGACAGACAAACATTGGGTCTCAAAAATCTTTACACGTGATAATTAAACTTTTGAGCTCGAAGCGCACGTCCGCGTTCGCACATCAATTGCCTTTCTATTGTCTCTAATTGCGGTATTCAAAAGTATATTAAACAATTCCTTGGGTCGATCAAAATATTCAGAGCAACAGAAGTGTTATTAATACTGCTGGAACAGCAATATCTTTTACTCTAGCAATTCCAAGAGATATTAGAACCAGCAAATGGCAAGCCAAGGTTCACAACTTCATGAGAGGAACGATTCATTGTGATTCAACTCAATATCAATGCTAAGAGATAGGTGCATCACGGCTGTTCAGGTCTGAAAGAGCTTTCTAACTATTCATCAGAACAATACGAACTCTAACACGATCCGTTTACAGCTTGGCACAGCGTTTGAATGAAGTGATACAAGTTCAAGGAGGGAATACAAAGTATTAAAAGATAAAAACAGTTTTATTTTTTACTAGCGACCCGCCCCGGCTTCGCACGGGTGCTTTGGTGATATTAAATATATTATGTACATATTATACATATAAACATTCCTCTTCAATCACTAAAAAACTGCATCAACTAACTGCGTTGAGTAGTTTTAATGTTCTAAGCGTACATAGGGACAGACAGCGACTTTGTTTTATACTATGTAATGAAGATAAATTGTAATGAGTATGTTTGTCTTAAGTTACAAGTATTTTTAACCGATTTATTTGCAATTGAATTTAAATTAGTGTACAAACGGTTGTACGAATTCATCAGGTGGATTATAGAAACTATCACCCATTATTTTTATCGGCGACTCAGACTTTTACGGCCCAGTATATTTACTTATGCTTTTATTTTTCTATCCTTATGTTTTTCTTTTTATTTATTTAATATCGGATTTTTAAAACTTTGCTTATTTACGACAATTGCGATTTGTATTAGTTCAATACAGGATACTGCCATAATAACCACATCTGTTTAAAATTATGCATGTGTCATATGTAGTGTATTATCATTATTTATGACAATTGACTCTAAAATATACAGTTCAGTGGGTGTACAACGTCCCAAAAATATCTCCCAAGAGAATAAAACACTCGTGTCCCAGAGTAAGACAATTTATTGCACAAAAAAACTGCATAGTTATTATATCGACGGAAAATCTTAACACCGCGATGTAGGAAAGTGACGTCACGGCACAACGCCATCTGTTATCGAAAAGCGGTACTAACTACGAACATTATGGACTTGTATCAAATATTGAAAGGCAGTTTTATGTGTGATATAAACAGAATAAACATTCCGCCCACCATGGACGGCTCTGTCCATCAACCAAAACATGACAATATAAACTTAAATTAATTTGTTTTTGACTATGCATTAAATCTAATCTAGGGCCTTATGGTTATAATACAAGCTTATGCCTTATATAAGACAAATACAACAAAAACAACAGTAAAACAAACAAGTAAAAAATACAAGTTCATTCCTTATCTAATAAAATACAAAAAAATCTACATCAGTAAGGCAAAAACAAGACTAAGCATTTACAGGTAAAATAATTAATTTAGATATAGGTCTTTTAATCTCACTATTTTTACACCGTATTGTTACAACGCGAGTAATATTGTCCAAACCTGGATACTTATTTGTAATGATACCGTATAGCCACCTGGCAGGTGGAAGCCCATCCTCCTTCACCAGAACTACGTCTCCAATCTCAGGTTCAGGCTTACAATCTGTCCATTTATATCGGTGCTGCAATTGAGTTAAGTACTCCAGTGACCTTCTACGCCAGAAGTTTTGAAGCATTTTCTGTGTAAGATGCCAACGCTTCAGATTACTTACAGATGAATTTTCATAATTAATATCGGGTACAGTTACCAGAGGTTCACCTACGAGAAAGTGCCCAGGCGTTAATGGACACGAGTCCTCTGGATTGTTAGAAAGCTGAGAGATAGGCCTCGAGTTTAGGCAGGCTTCAATTTGAGCCAGCACAGTCGTCATTTCTTCAAATGTCAAAGTGCTGGTGCCTATAATTCTTTTTAAATGGTGCTTCGTGGACTTGACACCCGCCTCCCACAATCCTCCAAAGTTTGGAGCATGGGGAGGTATGAAATGCCAAGTCGTACCATTCATAGATAGGAAATCAGCTATTTCCGAAGCTACCATAGACCTTTCAGCATTGAATAGTTGTCGCAATTCCTTTGCACTACCAACAAATGTGGTCCCGTTATCACTCCACAGGTCCAATACTCGGCCACGCCTGGCTACAAAACGCTTAAAAGATGCCAGGAAACTCTGAGAAGTCATGTCGCTGACAACCTCGAGATGAATAGCCCGAGTGGACATGCAGACAAATAAGCATATATAGCCTTTAGTGGAGTGATGACCACGACCTTTAGAGCTTCGGATGCTGATTGGACCAGCGTAATCCACACCACTGCATTGAAAGGGCTTCTGAACAGACACCCTGGCCTTTGGTAATTGACCCATCATTGGTTGATGTGTTTGTGTGGAATGTCGAATGCATGTTACACACTTATGAACGTGTTGCCTAACGAGAGTCTTTGCATTGAGTATCCAGTATTTGGATCGTAAGTAATTTAGCATCAATAGCGGCCCGCCATGCAAAGTTCTCTCGTGGGCGTCTGCAACCAAAAGATTGGTAAAGTGTGATTTATGGGGAATTAAAATGGGATGCTTCATATTCTCATCAATCGAAGCCCGATGCAAGCGGCCGCCAACTCTTAAGATCCCGTCATCGTCAAGAAAAGGACTCAACGAGGTAAGTCTACTATTCTTATTTAATTTACGGTTCTTTTTTACAGATTCTATTTCATCACTAAATGACTGGAGTTGGCAGAGTTTTATACAGGTAAGTACCGCCTCATTTAATTCCTTTGTAGTTAGACAAGTAGTTGTTTTAATTTTATTACATTTTAATTCCTTCATTCGTAAAAACCTTCTGCAATAAGCTATTACTCTTATTAACCTATTGAACTTCGAAAATCTAGTTAATAGACTATCATCAAATTCTACTGCAGTTGCATGACATTTTGTTTTTATTTTTCTTTCTTCTATTATAGTCTATTTTTTCATTTTGTAACCATACCGGACCCTTTTTCCAGAGTTTCAGGTCGTTACATTCAGAAGGACTAACCCCCCGAGATGCGCAATCTGCTGGATTTTCCGACGACACCACATGTGACCACTGACTTCTATCCATAATGGTAAGTATTTCGGAAACACGATTCGCGATGAACGTTTTCCACCGACTAGGGTGGCTGCTTAACCACGCCAATACGACGGATGAGTCTGTCCACGCATATAAATTCTGTTTGGGAACGTCTAGAGTTGAAGCGACTTCTTGAAGAAGTTTTGCTAGTAAGACAGCTCCGCAGAGCTCTAAACGAGGGATTGATACCTGCTTAACAGGAGCAACCTTAGTTTTTGAAGTCACCAAGGTTGTGTGAATGTGTCCTTCTCTATCAATGATGCGAACGTATACCACCGCGGCGTATGCTACATTGGATGCATCTGAAAAGCCATGCAATTCTAGAACCCTGTTCTCTTTGCTAGAGTTGATCCAACGAGGCAGACGAAACTTAACAAGGTTACAAAGGTTCTTCCGAAAGTCAAGCCATTCTTTCAGCAATGGTGCAGGTAGTTCATCGTCCCATTCGATCCCAGTCATCCATATTCTTTGAATGAACACCTTCGCAGTGATGATTGTCGGTGCTAACCATCCAAGGGGATCGAACAGTCGCGCTATGTCCGAAATAACCTTACGCTTCGTAACTGGTAAATCTAGCTCATTAAGTTGAATACTGTAAACGAACTCATCATTTTCTTTGTCCCACGTTAAACCTAATATTTTTGAAATTGCATCTGTTTTTAGTTCCATGTTCCCTTGTGTTTGTGACCTTTGTTGACCGTCTTCAATCAATCTCATTAATTCTTTGTCATTACTAGCCCACTTTTGGAGCTGAAAACCTCCACGTTTGAGTAACTCAGACATCTGCTTATATATTTCTACTCCCTCTTCAATGGTTTGACAGCCCGTCATAAGATCATCCATGTAATAATCTGAAAGAACACGGTTCTTTGCTGATGGGAATTCAGCGCCTTCGTCCTGAGCTAACTGCTGCAATGATCTTACTGCCAGGTAAGGCGCAGATGATGTTCCAAACGTTACTCGCAAATGACGTAACACCTGAATTTCGTCATCTGGATTCTCACGCCACAATATGCGCTGAAAATCTGTGTGATCATTGCATACCTTAATCTGTCGGTACATCTTGACGATATCCGCGACCAGACAGATAGGTTCACAACGCCACCGCATGATAATATGACGAAGTTCCGGTTGTAGACGAGGACCCACCATTAAATCGTGATTAAGAGACACCCCGTTGCTACCTACACATGATGCGTCAAACACGATGCGCAACTTTGTTGTACTCTTGTCGTTACGGATGACGGCATGATGAGGTAGGTACACAGAACCTTCTTTGTCCCCATCTTGTACTATATCCATATGATTAAGATCTATGTACTCCTTGATAACAGCTGAATACTGAGCCTTGAAGTCTGGATTCCTTAGAAATCGCTTTTCTAAGGTTAAAAAGCGTTTGAGAGCAATGTCTTTTGATCCACTATACTTGCAAGCAGGATCGCTTGACCTGAAGGGCATATGCACAATATAGCGACCAGATTCATCTCGTTTAGTAGTACTCTTAAATATCTCTTCACACTTCTGTTCTTCTGGGGTCAAGTAGACCTTATCGTTGACGCTTTTGGGCTCAGCTTCTAGCTCCCAGAATTTTTTAAGGAGTGTATTCTCATCTGTGAGAGTAGAATGTAATGTGACGACTGTATTATGGCATGTCTCGCTTTGGTTGATTTCACCTACTTGACCAGATAAGATCCATCCTAGTCTTGTATTTTGTGCGATGAGCTGACTAGGTGAACCTCTGATTAAACCTTCTAACAAAATCTGGCCATAAACTTCGGCGCCTAAAAGCAAATCAATCTTGTTCGGCGTATCGAACGAAGGATCTGCTAAAGCCAAAGACGAGATTGTGGTCAAGACGTTTGCCATAACCTTTCTTTCCGGTAAAATAGTCGTTAATTTCCTTAAAACATAAGCCTTAACCGTGATTATAAAACTAGGGTCAACTCGTGATTTAACCTTAATGAGAACCATCGAATTTAATGAAATTGATGATTTGTTTTGATCACAACCTATACCTGAAATTGAGCCCTTAGTTGGTATTTTTTTAAGGCCTAAGAGCTGGACTGCGGACTCCGTCACAAAGGAAGCCTGAGATCCCTGGTCTAACAGGGATCTTAATACTATAGCAGTACCGCTCTTTGATTCCGCTGCAATCAGCGCAGTAGCCAATAATATTTGGCTATGACTATTAGCAAAACAACTAACAATATTGGTGGAATTACTCTGGTTTGAAGTGGTAACAGCAGACCCGCTGCTTTCTACAACTTGATCCGGGTTGTTACTATCACCACCTGATTTGGAGACATTCTTGAGATGAAGAAGACTATGATGCTTCTTTTGACATATACGACATCTAGAAGACTGGCGGCATGCATATACGGAGTGATTTGCCCCTAAACAATTATAGCATAAACCATTTGTTTGGACAAAATTACGACGCTTATCAATATCGAGACCGGCGAACCTTTTACAATTAGCAAGCTTGTGGTTATCCTGACAACATATACACAATGTAGTCGATACATGAAGTGATTTGACTGGCACATTACGATTGAGCTGACGACCTTGACCTTTGTTATCTAAAAATTCCAAAGAACGAAATCTTTGTTCAAGGAATGATTTGAACTGATTAATTGTAGGCAATTCATCTGAACAATCGCTAATTTTCATCTCCCATTGTTTACGTGACTCGGTATCTAGTTTTAAACTCAATACGTAAATAACTATGACATCCCAATGCTCAACCATTATGCCTAAATTCTGCAAAGCATGTAAACATTCATTAGAAGTATCTAATAATTCCTTAATAGCACTAGAGGATTCTGTTACAATATTCCTTTGACTCATAAAACGTTTAATTATACAATTTGCTAAGTATTTTTTATTATTATAGCGGTTCTCTAATTTACTCCAACAGATTGCATAATTGCTACTAGTAATAGGAATGTGCCGTAAAAGACCTTCAGCCTCTCCAGACAAATGTGATTTCAAATAGTGCAATTTTTGAACGTCGTCAAGTGCGCTGTTATCGTGTATTAAAGATTTAAATAGGTCTCTAAAACTAATCCACTCAGAATAAGTTCCGGTAAACTTAGGCAATTCAATCTTAGGTAATTTTACAGAACATATCCCTTTAGATTCCTTCGCAGAAGGTTCGAGCGCTTTAACTGAACTGTCCGAACAAACCATTTTTTTCAATGCTTCCTTCAACTCTGCTTTATACTCCATAAATAATTCTTCCGTAGTCTCGTAAACATTTTTTAAGTTATATTCAGATTTTTCATATTCAATGGACTTAACAGATGACACAATTTTCATGTGAGTTTCAAAAAAGGCTGACCAGTTAGCTTCTAAATTTTCTAGTCTAGTTTCTATGTAAGAACTGGTTAGTCGCTCCTTAGGTGATTTCTTAAAATTAGACCTTGCTTTAGTGATGGTAGATTGTAAGTTAAATTGTAAATTACTCAACGCTTCCATGTTGATATAAATAGTTCTTTACACAAATTTTATGCTAAGTCCGTAGTCAACACGTAAAAAATTACAAGTCTTTGAACTTATTACACTTCGCTACAAAATCGGACATAGGTTCCCCGTAGTTCACCTTTTATCAAAATTATTCTAAGTCCATACACACGTTAAAGTTTCTAAGTCCAAATAGTTGAGTAAAATTTTCTAAGTTAATAAGGTCTAAATTTGCTTGAAATTTGTTAAGTCTCAATGTATTAATTTAGTCACTTTGATATTTATAAAGTACTTACAGTTTGTCTTCGCATTACATCACTTCACTGTCACTCACTTTTACGTAGCTCGTCGTAATGATATGCGGGGTGCTCCTCCTCCCGCACCGCAGCCGCTGCTCACGCCAACAGGAACTTGTAGCGCCAGCACCACCGCCGACCGTTGTGTACCACTTGTACATGCACGCGTAAGCGCCAAACATATACGATCCGTCGATGTTGCCCGCACTAACGTTACACTCGCGGCAGGTTGACCATGCAACCCTACGACCCCTTATGACGATGCACACCAGTCCTTTATCCGGTTTCGAAGGACCACTTTGTACAACGTCCCAAAAATATCTCCCAAGAGAATAAAACACTCGTGTCCCAGAGTAAGACAATTTATTGCACAAAAAAACTGCATAGTTATTATATCGACGGAAAATCTTAACACCGCGATGTAGGAAAGTGACGTCACGGCACAACGCCATCTGTTATCGAAAAGCGGTACTAACTACGAACATTATGGACTTGTATCAAATATTGAAAGGCAGTTTTATGTGTGATATAAACAGAATAAACAGTGGGAAAATAATTTCCATTCACGTTGAGTACTCGGTACTGATTCCACAAAAGTGTAGGGCGCATGAATCGAGCTCAGGACTGACGCAATTTGTTTTGCCAACTTAGTCACACTTTATAAAGTATTTCGCAAGAAAAGGTGCCGCGTCCCCGTTTCTGTTTGTAAACAAACATCGCCACGGTTCCGCAGGTTCGTAACGCGTCTAATAATTTCTGTGTTCATTTAATAATTGTATTTCATCAGTGAGTGACATTAAATGCAGCGGGTTTTAATTAACTTTCGAAATTATGACTGTGGAACCTTTGTTAGTGCTCAATATGTTCCAGACCTCGGTAAGTTATTATTCATTATTTATAAAAGATATTATTATAAAAGGTTTAAACTTTAAATCGAATGTTAGTAGATAATTGCCTGCCTAACTTCGAAGTTAGGCAGGCAATTATCTACTAACATTCATAACATTAATAACTGACAAAACTTAAATACATTTCAATGGTTGTTTGTATTTACGTGTTTATGAATTGTTTTGATAAGGGTCATCAACTTGTTTTGATGTTGATTAAAGTTAGATGTACATTAGAGCGACGCACGCGTACACGTGATCCACGCCTGATTTGTACGAAGAACGACATCGCGTGGCGTGGATCTAATGTAGCTCTACAAGTCTAGTTGCCATATAAAATGTATGGAGACCGACGCTCCCAGATCAACGTACGTGGCCCACGTGTGCGCAATGTACTTCTTCTACCTTTACGGTTACTTCTCAAAATCAGAAAAGGAACGTAGAATGACGATGAAGCTGTAACTATTAAGCTAGATCTACATTAGACCGACGCACAATTGCAACAAGCCGGAATTGCACATCATTGCACATAAAACCACGTCGCGAGGCGTGTATCAAGTGTAGCTCTACAAGTCTAGTTTCCATATAAAATGTATGGAGACCGACGCGCTCAGATCGGCGTGTGAGTGTAGTTCTGGCATTAGTCGCTTTTGCCTACGACTTCGTTCGTATGGATGACGTGAAGTCGAAGTTAAAGGCAGATAAAAATACCCCGTCTTTTCTTGAAGTTCAAGCTTACTCTGTACCAAATTTCTACAAAATCGGTTTAGTAGTTAAAGATTAACTATAACATTTATAATAAATATAGTATGGATTAAGAAACTTTTAGGTTATATAATCAATCTACAAACTAATTTCACTCAAGAAGCACTTATTAGATTACACCGGCACACGTCGTGACGTATACGAATATAGAAAATGGTACAATGAGTCTTTTGTGTAGACGCTTATTGTTCTATTTCTTAATTGTAAAACAGGATGTTTTGTTAGCGCTAATCTCTATCGTCAATCGTCATCGGTTATCTGTAATAAACAGTGGTGTTTTTGCATGCCTACACGTTTGTAGTACTCCATACAAATAGCTACTATCCGCTTTTTGCAGTAGTAACAAATTCTTTTGGGTCTCAATGAAGGTTTGAACTAACCAAGGTCTGAAAGTGTTTCAAAAAATACTATGTTTAAACTTTGTTACATGCAAGTTTAACTTAGAAAGTGTATTGAATATCAACCAACTAAATCTACACTAATATATTTTTTTATTTTTTTGTTTGTAGGAGGTAATCTCTGGAACTACTGGTCCGATTGGGGAACTTTTAGTAATAATAGAAAGCTGCTTTACTCCTGAGTGACATAGGCTATATTTTATGTACGCGGGCGAAGCCGCTGACAAAAGCTAGTCTATAATATACTAGCTTTTTTTTTCTCTGTTTCAATGCATTTGTTTGATATTCACTTAACTATGTAGATTCTCCGATTGACTTGGTCTGATTCTTACATACCTACATTAATTTGAAAGGTTCACTATAATGTTAAAACTGTTAAAAGAAAAGATGTTCTTTTTATAAAACCCAGTTTAGGAAGCATTTTAAATTATAAATAAATAGGTAGTGATTATTTTTAAAATAATGGTTAACGATCATAGACTAGAATAGGGGAGAAAATGTAATTATTAACGTAAACATAATGATAATTTTGTTTACATGCAGATTCTATGGGGTTTTTCATAGTCATTAACTTTGTTTTTTCCTCTAATGCTCTTTTATGGCTGTATAATACTGAACACAGTATTATCCTTTTCATATAATATATGTTTTCATATTATAAATAACACAACCTAAACTATTATATATTATGTAGGCATTGTGAACATAGGCCTCCTATAAGGCGGAGCGATGACCTAGTAAGGGTTGCGTTGCGGTAGGCCGATGGATACAAAACACCATACTTGGCGACACTTGGGGGAGGCTTATGTGTAGAACTGGACGTCTTTTATTATGTAGGTACGAAAGTAAAAAGGCGAAAAAAAGGTAAAGTAATAATATAGAATCAAACTTTTTTTCTTATAGTTTTTTGTTTGTCTAAACTGAACGAAACTTAAAATAAGGAGCCATTTCTGTAGAAACCGGTCCTGACAGAGTTCACTACTGAAGTACTGGAATAGAAGATACATACATTTAACGATATAAATAAACACTCATGATAAAAATAAATTAAAATATGCACAACACTAAAATTACCGTTCTAAACGTTTACAAACGCAAATAACCAAATTAAGTAGATACATATATAATTCGACTTCTAGTATATATATATTATTATATATACACACCTAAAAAATAATAATAAAATATATAAAAAGTGGTAGAAATAGGATATATTAGGCACCAAAATATTCATCCAGTGCCCAGAACGCGTCTAGTTATTATTATAACTACCGGTAGTTAGGTAAAATGTAAAGAATTTCAATAACAAATCCATTGAGGTACATCTACAGTTGGATATGAGTTATCAATATGCCGGTAGTGTTTATGTTTTTGTGGCGGTATCACAAAATTGGAAATTCCATGGTGTATACTGAAGATAAAATATTTTTTCCTTGTGTTCAACTTGAAAAGTCTTGTTTAACCGAAGCGTTCTACATTGTTTTACAATACAGGATCATGTTGAATGTGACATTTAATTTACCTATCAGGAAAAAAAGGAAATAGTCGTATATATATTTCCGCATAATTGCTATTATCCTAACATACATATTACATAAAGTCCAGCAACGTGAATCTATCTGTCTGGTCGAGATAAAGTCGAAAAGTACTGATTAGATTTTCATGCGATTTATTGCCAATAGACAATGGTTCGTGAGAAAGTTTTAGGTGAATAATACATGTATCAAAAAGAGAATTTTAAAGATTTGAAACATATGTGCGAAGCTGGTGATTATTGGAACTTGAGCAGGATCGAAGCCTACTGGGTTTGTAGGTTGTGCGAAAGTCAATCTGTGGGACCCTGGAATGAAGGCAAAGAAAAAGAAGGAATGGGTTTTTAGTCACTAAAAGTCTGACACACCCTCATGATGGACGGTTCTTTCCACCTAAAAAAAACGTGGTACACTGGTACCTAGTGTTTCACGGTAAGGGTAACGGTACGGTTGAGTTAACTGTTCAACGTATCCTAAAATAACACTCTACGAAATACAATAAAGAAACAATGATTCTCGCCCGAAATTTCAAATTATACAGACGTCTAGACAAGACTTCAAGATTATACATCTATAGTATTGTCTAGACAGGCCATGACCCTTTTAATATCGGAGTACTTGTACCCTGAGGTAGACGAATTTCATGAGCGTACTATGAATTTACTGGGTGCGACTTGTAGCTGGTGCTAGTGACCCCCCGGGGGTTTACATGTACTTACCACTACACTGGAAAGGTAAATGATGAAGGGTTCATTTAAATCGGATTAGGTTAAGTCCCCTTGCAAACAATTCTGTCTTATACAACTTTACTTTTAGTGTTTATGCGAAACCCGATACACGTGTCTAATATTTTTATGCAACTGTATCTTGATTTTTCATTACAGTTATGATATTGTGTGCATAGATTTCATAACAGTATCATGAAAAATCACGAAGTTATAAGCTTGTTATGGTACCTGGTTGTCTGCATCAATACAAATGGTCACCAGGCCATACATGATGATTCTTCCGGGGCTGTTTTGCTTCCACACCTATACGCAAGTGCCTTTTTTTGGCCTTGGGCGGAAAGAGGACAGTGTTAGACTTCAACTGACTAAACGACCCATCGTTCCTTCTTGCCTTAGCTCCAGGGCCCTGGTGTTCCGCTTTCGCATCAATCCTTGGTCTCAGAAGGCTTCGACCCTACGGGGCCCCTACAGTTGCTGACAACTCCTTGAGGCGTGCGGGAACAGTGCGCGCTGTCGACGACTTGGGCTCGGTCCGGACGGTTACTACTGGATGGGCGGACAGCAAACTACCCATTGCTCGCCGTCCGTTTCTGTTACCCGTTTCTAAATAATATTAGTATGGTTTTATTTAGCTCTCTGCTGCTACCATAGTCTATCACAGAGTTTTTAATCACTTAAGCTTGGGAATTAATTTTAATCACCCTTTGATTACAATAACGTGTGAACTAAACTAACTTTGACGACACGCTTGGCGCAATAGTTGCGCAACTTGCTGCTGTGTGTCGCAGCTTTCATTCCTGTACGGAAGAAATATTTGTTCATACTACTGATAAGTTTTTCCCGGTTTTGTAAACACACCCATGACACAGAAGTTTATGGTAATGTTGGTACTTATTCTGTGGTGTAGGAAAACCGTTAAAAAAAACCTATATCAGCAGTTGATTTTAGCCATCTCGCCCATAGCGAGCTTTCTCATTCGCCCAGCTTTTGTAGCGATGCCGATACTATCGCGCGCTTACAAAACGCGCTACACTATTGGAACATAGCTTCTAACGCGCTTTAGTCGCACTTGCAATGCGCTATAGAAAAGATGTTAACGCGCTACTAACGCACTACAGCATAGCGAGTATAGCGACTATATCGAAGTAAAAGGGCCTTATTTGTAAGGTACACAGAATTCGCTAGTGGCTGATAAAATCTTATAGTATGAAAAAAGTAATTTATCGGATATTATGGTCACTACCATGGGTTGACTTCCGAAAGGGATCCTGGACGACAAGAAAGTGTGGTTTTAGTCTGTAAAAGTTTGACACGCCCCTCTCGTTTCGTCGTAGAGCACGAGACGATCCAAACTTAAAAAAAAAATGGTACACTAGTGATCCACCCCGGTTTCACATTATGCATATTATTATGTCAACAGATTAAAATCGCATCAAAATCCGTCGTTCGGTTTATGAGTTGGCAGACAAGCAGATGTACTAGCTGTACTTATACTACTATATTAGACTAGCTGACCCGGCAAACGTTGTTTTGCAATATAAATAAGTTTCAAGTAATTTCTAGGTAGGTAGTATTTTTTTTTTCATTTAGGGGGATGAAAAATAGATGTTGGCCGATTCTCAGACCTACTCAATATGCTCAAAATTTCATGAGAATCGGTCTAGCCGTTTCGGAGGAGTATGGGAATGAAAACTGTGACACGAAAATTTTATATATAAGATATACTACTGTAAAGATGAAGATAAAGATAACTCAAATGGTTAGTTCACAACAACCGAAAGACGCAAAAAATAAATATGTATTGTCTATACCAAGGTGACACTGACAGTCCACGGTTAAATGTCGTGAGATGGTTCTCAATATTCACTCACTAATTACGTATTTTTCAGCGAATTTCTTACGAAATAATTATGTATTTAATTCTATTCTTAACAATTGATAATCTTATCGTTTATTTTTGTCAATGTTACAATGTCCACGTTATTTTATTTATAACCACCGATTAATTTTCTTTGATAAAAATGCTGATTGTGAATTCATTTGTAAATTCAGATTTTTCTTTATAATTTTATTGTTATTTCTCAGATGAACTAACGATCTCGATAAGAACATTATCTAGAGATAATATTTTAGGATGAGACCAGACAAAGGAAGACAAAATAAATACTTAAGTTTACTAATGACTTTTTTTTGCTAAATGTTTTTTTAATAAACAAACAAAATTGAAGAAACAAATTCTTCAATTTTGCTGTGAACCGAGCAAACTATTGAAAAACAACATCATCAAGGAACCAGTAATGATGATTCTCAGCAATTATTTTGTGTTTCCGTCTCAGAATAACATGTTATTGTGCAATTGTTGTTCATTTGGCGTTATCTGTTTTCTGTTCGTGTAAACACCGACTACAGTGTAGGTAGAACTCGTGTCATTAAGAAGTCACATTGCCATGGTGGGATCACGCGATGTTTTGGATCTCGTGAAGGACATGGACGTGAGAATACTGTCTTTTGTATGCCTTATTACTGAAATAAAGACGCAATGACGCCCCAAACGACCTTGTTTGTTTACCCATTACACTCATGTACACGTAATGTAAGAAAATACGAGCGTGCAACATAAATACTTTGGTGTGAACATTCTGTAAATATTATGAAGACGAACATGATGAATCGATATCGTTTATGTTCGGCGGCGCGGGCGCCGAGGTTTCATTCTGCATCGAACACTTTTTAAATTTATGTTCAGCAATATTTATAAAACTCGTCACTGTTGTAACGATTTTATTTTAAGTAGACATTGATGAATGATGTAAAATGCGGTCAATGTGACATTCATGTTGCATAGTCGCTGACAATATTGTTAAAAATGTATGACGCTGACAGAATAGTCGACAACGGCACCGTTGCCAAAGAAAAAAGTGTTTATATTTTTTTGTAGGAACATGTTTTATTTATTTCTTATGTTCAATGTTTGATATAAGCATGCAAAATACATATTATGAATACATATTAGAATACAATACACGTATGAATTTGATTAACATCAAGTTCCAGTGGCGTAGCTAGTCCCACAGGGGCCCCGTATCAAAAGTCCTTCGGGGGCCCCGTATAAAAAAAAAACGTATTTTTATTATAGATGCTTAGCTGCCCTATGAGACGGTTGTAGATAACATGTTGCGAATTTTTGTCTAGGTCGGGGCCCCTGTACCGCGGGGGCCCAGTATAATTGATACGGCAGATACGGCGGTAGCTACGCCCCTGTCAAGTTCTCCAAAAACCATGAGGACTTTTAGACTCTTGAATGAACCGAAACAACATTTAAATGCTTCTCACTCAAGAGGCTGGTTCTTAATACGCAATTAATCTGCTGCGAAATGGCCAAAATACCTAATTAAATACTAATGTTGTTTAATAAAATACAACTCATTGAACTGGTTTTGATAAACGATCACAGATCTGTTCGTGATCGTGACACTAACGATTTGGTGTCCGATAATAAATTTAAATAGATTCAGTTACACTGAAATGGTACGGTACTGAATGAAAGTGTTGTGGTAATACATAATAGAGCGCCGCTTCCGGGGCTGCGGCTGCGCGGCGAGGGCGCGCGGCGCGGGCTCGGGCGCACGCGTGGGAACCGCGTGGGCTCCGCGGAGTTCCCACGTCCCATTGTCTCTGATCGGCTCACGGCCCAACCTTTGACACATCAGACATCATATTCGACCTAAAAACCTGCAGACAGGTAATGTAGTTACAGCAGCGCTATTGTTATTGAGTCCACATGACGGAGCGCTATCATCAAACACGGTATTATTATTACATCAATTTCAACACGTACAAATATCGCTTATTGCAAGATTTAATATAATCTCGATCACGTTCTGTTGTTTATGAGACGAAATATAATATTTTAGATAAGATAAAAGGGACGCGAAAAAAAAAGTACCTTATTTTTCTAAGCAGCTTTAGTTTTAAAATGTTATCGTGTGCTGTGTTATGTAATTATTGTTTTAATATGTGTAGCGAAGACAATACGACTTGCGTCGGCGGCGCCAAGGTCGGGGTCGTTGAACCTATTTACGTGTTTCAGTGAGAAGCGCCGGGCGTCGCGCCGCGCCACCCCGCACGTGGAAATATACTGTCGTTAAAATACCCGCCGATAACTAGATTCCTAACCACGATAACTTTACAGTTTCAACCACAAACCAATGTTAAACAATCATTGTTTTTAAAAATCTTAAGATAAGTACATGCACAGTAATTAATTCGGAGCTGTCCCGTTAGAAACTTAGAAGTATTTTAAAGTATTATACTGACTACTTACCTAATATATCATTAATTTTTATGATTAGGCCTTTCCAACTCCACCTGTTTTGATTGTGAAAGGTTTCATATCAAACAGATAAGCGGTGCTTATGCAAATACACCCACATAACATAAGTAACATATGCGATGATATTATAATACATAATGTTTATGCGGAATGATTAATGACTTTTATTTTTTGAGTAGTTTGGCGCCTCATAATTAAACGTATATATTGTGATAGTTGGTGAATAGCGTACAAAACCGCGGCCGGGTCAATATTAGTGTATCGTGACGTGTTTCAGCCGGCGCGGGCGGCGCCATGTTTGTTCAAGCGGCCTCACTACTCACTGCTCGAGTTTTGTGGCCTCATCGCTCTCATTGTGTTTGCCGTCAATCAAAATATCATTTATTGAAACGACCGACTTTACTCGACACGGCCATTGCCACTATTTGACAATGTTCGTTACGCCCCTCCTTCCCCCTCTCGTATAGTCTGTGAAGTTCCTAGGATTGAGGTTAATACTCTTAATGATAATCCACTTTTCAGCTGGATTGTCTCAAACATTCAATTTGTTCTCTTATGCTGCTTACAACACAATTCTGCAACAATCAATGAAAATATGAATAACTTTTGCTATGAGACCAAACAAAACCAACCACACCAACCGCGAACAATTAGTAAATTTTAGTGTAGAAATAAACAAATGACTCTAGAGTGGAGTAAAAGTGTGAGTCAGACTTTTGCTGACTAAAACCTACCTGTGTTCTTCAATTATTATTTGCCTTCCAAGCCAACAGTAACTCTTACAAACATTCGCGCGGCCATGGCGGGCATCAGTCCTATTGGGCTCCTAAGGTGTTGCTGAAATCTTTAAGTTGTGCGTGGAATATGATCCATACATTGCAGTTTTCATTTATTGTATTGCTGTCTTTAATTTGTATATTATTATCTCAAGTTCTAGTTTTGGCGCAATTCACTGATAAGTGTACAGCAAACGTCACGCATGGCCACCCTCTACCACCTCATGATGACAATCATTTTTCAAGTGACGCACGTAAACAAACGGAGCAGTGGATTCGGACTGTATTACTGAGATGTTATATTTCATTGTTGAATAAGAATCTCACATCCTGCTGCCAAAAGTATAAACATTGGCTTTGCGTGGAAATCAGAAATATCTCAGAGTGAACGTAAACACCGTGGGTACGTGGCGTGTACCCACGTTGAGTCCAAGGGTGCTAATCTGTAAGAAAACAGCCTTGAACGCAGCGCTGGCCCAACGACGACATCCAAGCAGACTAAAATCCAAGTTCCACGGCGATCACACAAAGTCGTCTAGTCCCAAGCTAAGCAGAGCTTGTGTTACGGGTACTAGACCACTGATAAACATACTTATATTTCTAAATACTTACATATCATTGTCCCTATGTATGCTTAGATCTTTAAAAGTACGCAACGGATTTTGATGCGATTTTTTTAAAAGATAGAGTGATTCGAGAGGAAGGTTTATGTGTATAATACATGCATAATATATTCAACATCAGTACTCGTGCGAAGCTGGGGCGGGTCGCTAGTTATAGATAAATTACACCCAGACACAGAACAAATTATTGGGCACAAACATTTGTCCTGGGTAGAAATCGAACCCACGCCCACGGCATAGCAGTCAGGGCTACTAACCACTAGACCAACAGGCCAGTATACATTTAAATCACATACAAATCCAATACACCTATTTGGATTTCGTCGCTAGGCCAGCGCTTCAAGGCCTTCTTAGAGAATAAGGGACCTGAGCCCACTAGCTCTGCTCACCCACTATGACAAGTGGCGCAATAGTTCCCGCCGCTATTACATACACCGTCAGATTTAGTTACTATCACGTGGGTTTTCTCACGTCGGTGGCGTTTCCTTTACATTACAGTGGGTGATAAATTTAAAACATATACGTAGACGTAAGTACTGTTACGTATACGATATGCATCAACGTAATTAGTTTTGTGATTGTGTACTGAAAAATATACGCAGAATTTAAATCTTAAACGGATTTATTGAAAGGACCGTTCACCCTTCAAATTTCGCTGAACAGTACTAACTAATAAAGCAATACTCAGAAATTCGAGCTTTTCATGACGCATGCATCCTGCCCGAACGACCAAAATATATAATGATTTTTCTTGTTAGAGCATGTAGAGCAATGCAGTTTATAGTACGCGGCAAATAAGATGGATGGGTTGTGTGAGAAGTGATATGAGAGAAAGAGGAGTTAATGATAGCGTGACGGGTGACAGGATTGAAT
This sequence comes from Mythimna loreyi, assembly GCA_029852875.1. Lineage (NCBI taxonomy): Eukaryota > Metazoa > Arthropoda > Insecta > Lepidoptera > Noctuidae > Mythimna > Mythimna loreyi. The sequence goes on along the minus strand of CM056780.1, from coordinate 10,859,420 downwards.
GGAAGAAAAAAACATATTGCGCCGACCTCAAATAAAACGGGACAAAGGCAGGAAGATGATGAGTACACGGCAAATAAGATGAACCCGTTACGATTTAGACCCGAAAGACGGTTACTGCGCATTCAAGGTCTACCGCCACGAGGGTTCAACTTGTGTGACGAGGTTTATATTATATACTATTGTCGATATCGTCCACCGCTGTCGATATATAACCGTTAATAATTTAAATTTAAATAGTTGTAGCTGTGCCAAAAAATACAAATGGAGGTATTACTGTGACTGCATCGAAAACAACAACTTCAATGTATTTATCAAAAATGAGGTCACGACTCTTTTACCTACATACACTCGAAAACAGTGGTTGTTTACAAATCCACGAGACGGGAAGGAGGTTTATGCCATTGCGGTTACATTTGTTTGTTTGTGTTCCTGCTTGTTACACTTTTTCTCTATGGAGGTCACACCTACTATGATGCTGCCTACGTCATGTTATGTTAGTTTTGCTACACCAGCAACCAGCTATAAGACTATCAGGTGTTAATGGCAAAATTGTGGTGTCTCTTCCACAAAGGCCATTTGAAGTTGACTGAAATTTTGTTTCAAGTTTTTCAGAATTACAAATTCATTCATTATACTAGCAGTCTTCCTCAATCTTAACCTTCAACATTAGACGAAAGTCATCATCTTTTTTTAACCGACTTCAAAAAAGGAGGAGGTTTCTCAATTCGACCGTATATATGTTTTTTTAAAGTTCCCACTGCTGGGACACAGGCCTCCTCACTAGGAGAGGGAAACGACGAAAAGACGAAAGTCAACTGCAGTTTTTCCTGGTAGCTCAATAATTTGCTTAACTTGAAAAAACTTTATTTTCAAAACATTGACATTGTAGTTTTGACAAGCCATAAAAGTATCACGTCCGGTTAACAATAAGCTAAATCAGATCACGTTCTGAGTAGAACGTATACCTACACGAGTATACGCGTATTTACGCAGACCTTGGAGCAACTCACCATGCCTTACCGGTGACTGACCGTAGACTGGCCGGTTACTGACACCCATCGCAAAAACTCCACGGATATTAAACATGCCCATGTGAAAACAACACCTCGAGTTATTATTGGACCCTTAAACCTTACCTTCCGTGATAGCTCGCTAATTTGTAAAGCAATTCAATTTTATCGTTTTATTTCTAAGGCTTCACAAGATTCTTACGTATTTATAAAACATAGTCTACCACAAATTCTGTATGTTCGAGGTAAATTCATAAATTACTGAACGAATTTTCACCAATAAATAGAGTTATTGATGAAAAAGGTCTTTAAATGTTCATGTATATTAATATAATGAATAAAAGCGCAGAATTTAAAAGATTTGTAATACCTTTGCGAAGCTCGGGTGAGTCGCTAGTTATAAACACTTTACCTGATCTTATAGCTAGTTAAAATTGTATATAATGCCAGTTGGCATCAAAACACCTACAAACCTATAGGCATCACCGTTATCAACTGACTGCAATGAAAACAACACAATTTTGGTCGTGAATGCCACAATGTCGATTATTATTTTTGTTTTTGTAGGCACCTAATTATTTTTGTTCGTGGGTTTCCCTACCATACCATATTCGTCATGGCGAAAGCACACTATCCTAACTAATTATCCTCATGTACCTAAATAAACACTTCTGAAAAAATACGTCACTTTATTATCGATTACTCATTTTTAGGATTTGTTTTTTAACTTTCATTTACCCTAAATCGATGAACTCATTTCACTGACGAAATGACTTCCCTATACTGAACATATTAAAAACAAAGTCCTATTGCTTATTGAAGTGGAGTTTCTGACCACTTCTCCAAAGGAAACAACCAATTGGAACTGTGCACTAGCTTCTGACATTTTATAAGTGGCCATGTAGGCCTAAGTGAAATAAAATAACAGAATTTTAAAAGTTTTTAAAAAGGCAATTGCGCTAAAAAATAGTAACACTAATCTAAAACAACATCGGCTGAATGCATCGTGGGCAGGAAATCATACTAATAACAAAGATCGCATCATCGTCCCAATTGTTCTATTCCATGAGTTCTAAATCAGGATATCTCGTAACATTTCTAGCTAACAGAGATAAACAAAATCAATAATGTATGGTATGTAAATGTTTTGTCCAAAATAATGTAATCGTATTGTGTCGATGTGTATTTGTGTATGTGGTGCAAGCGGCCGCGGCCGGGTATTTCCGGTGTAGTGTGTGTGATGTGTTTGTCAGAGCGGAGTCCAGCGGAATATTCTTGGAGCTGTTTGCAGCGAGTCGCGAGCGATGCCCCGTGTTTACTGTTTACAATCATTGTACCCTGCACACGCACACGCCGTATTTAACTATAAGTAATATAACCACTATTTACTTTGTGGCCAACTGTAAATAACAAACTGTTTATTGAATCCGCTTTTCATTACATTTCATTGTGCTCCATTGTCAAGAGATGTTTCATGTCCATCTTGATGTTATGCTATCACGACTGTTATAATAACATAGACACATTAAGTTGTTATTTCATAACAACCCATACACATATCACGTTGTATGTTTTAAAAATTTATGACCTCTAGATATAAAACAGTTTGAGCGTGAGTAAAATCGTGTGCTATGTTTACAAACACGACCTTCTGATAAATAGGTTATCAAGTGTTCACGTTGAATTTCTGTTTTATTAACCGGATGAATGAATATATCGGGAAAGGATCAGAATATCTTGGGTTCGTTTTTGCGAGAATGACGATATTGTTTACTGTGAGCGGAATTCGAAGAATGAAACACTAGTATACTCTGGCGTGTTCTATTATTAGTGGATGATGAGCTGCGTGATGGATGGATGACGCGGCCTCGCCACGACACGCCGGCGGCGCCGCGACGCTGCAGCCTGGCGCGGCGCCGAGTGCCCGCGCCGCGCTTGTGACTTGAACATCACGAGACAAGGGCGCTATACACTACTCTTACTTACTTACGTCTACGTTGGACACATCTGTATTTAATATACAACAATTATGTTACACATGCCTTATCACGAGGTGACGTACCTACGTTTCGCGTACAGTGATGTAATTTTGTGCTGATCGCGTGATACGCGCGCTGAATGAACGCTATTTTTATTGTAAAATCGTCATCCGATGATGCATGTGGTCGTTTTGTTATAAACATCTAGATTATCAAGATGGAAATAAGTGCTAGACTAAAGCCATAGGTACTAATTAAACGACTAAACTTGACTAAAGCGGAGACGGAAGTTATGTAGTACCTACCAAATTAATGAAAACCTAATTCCTGTAAATAATGATTAAAGTTACAAACATAATTAAACGAACAAACATACGTTTATAAATTGTTTGTAGGTATATTATGATATGTGCACGCGCCACGCACACGATCCCTGACCGCCCCGTCTGAATGCTGGTCTATAAATTCTCACGACAAACAACATTACGTTAGCTCATTTTTTAGGTTACTGGCGTCACACTTTTTTGTTAAAGAACTGACAGAACAATAAAGATATTATTTATAATAGGGTCAGGTTAAAAACAGAGCGTGTGAGTGTGACAAGGCGACTGATTTGGTCGCGCGGGGCCTGCGCCTACGCAACCAGTGATTCATTCGTTTGGCCGCGCAACAGTAAACATTACCCTAATTATTGTACACTAGTGCAATGCGAACCGACCTAGCTATAGCCGAAGAATGTAAGCGTGATCAGCTGCGTAACGATGACATACCTACACAGGTTAGATGAGCCGCCAAAATTATACGTTACGTTGGCCCAGAAAAGTGTCGAACAAACTAATATAATCTAGATAGTTCGCTAAGTTAATTAGTAACTTCTTTGATGTGTTTCATATTCATAATATTATGATTAACGTTATAATTATATATTTTAATTAATTACCCCGCTAGATAAACAAGCACTTAAGCTAGAATACACATACAAATCGTTTGAGGTTCACTGATCGTCACCGACATTAGTTGGAGATTTAAATCGTTATAATAATTCTGTGTAAAAACCAGCGTTAACTAAATGAGGTTATTGTGTGGGTTCCAGGAATACCTGTGTAGCTATCTTGTTATTAATGATCTAGAATGATGTTTCCGTAAGTGGTTACTAGCTTATATGTCAATATGGTTTACGCAGTTCTTAGAATTCCTAACTAATGGGGACGTAGGCAAACCTATTATGAAATGGTCGTTTAAATCAGTCTGTGTGCACTTTTAAAATGGGAAATCAACAAAGAACTGGGTCGCTTTCAGTGGAACAGTATGGAATGTTTGAGTTTTAAGTAAAACTTAGGTAGTTCCTTCAATTGCAAAAGGGTGTTTTTAATATCATGCTGATTTAATCACGCATGCGGATTTGGTCTGCATGCAATTTCAAAAGAATCCAGTGCAACAGGTTGTTTTGTTGTCATGTGTGTCGATGTCTTAAGCAAAGAAGGAACTTACAATGTTGTTGTTGCTGCTTTCAAGGTTTGTGATGTAAACAAACAACTGCATAATAGGAAATGTAAATATAAATAACCTTACAGACTAGCTAAAACGCCATACCTTTTATGTTCAGTATTTTGCAGCGGCAATGCGGACGCGAACCGGCCTTGTGTACTATTTAGAATCATGCTATGCAACGCAGTAATAATATCTATCACTAACTGCTCACCGCGGTTTCACCCACATCTTTAGTTACTGCCCTGCTCCCGTAGGTTGTAGCGTAATCTTATATAGCCTATAGCCTTCCTCGTTAATTGGGCTATCCTACACTAAAATATTTTTTTCAAATCCGACCGGTAGTTCCTGAGATTAACGCGTTCAACCAAACAAACGAACTCGTCAGCTTTATAATATTGATTATAGATATCATAAGCCGGTTAACAAAAGGCTTGCAATTTCTCGAAGAAAGTGTTTATCTATTCCAAAATTTAGTAACGTAACAATTTACATGTTGCTACAATGTACACACACATACAATAAATAGATATGATAACAGAGTTATATATAGGTGATGCCTACTTCTGAAGATATTTCTTCCAGCATATCTGTGAAAGGAGAGTTAAAAAAAGAGATGTGAAAAGGAAAAATAAGTAAAAACAAAAAACAGCTTTGTAAATGCATAGAATATACAATATGCATATACATGTAGATAATAATTATTTATAAAATAAATATTAAATCCTTTACTAGGAAATTGACGTGGTTACTAAAATAGGTTACTTTGAACTGTGATTCCATGGTTATAAATTTAGTGACAGAAAATACAAAGCCAACGAAATCCACAAATAAGTACTTAATTACGAAAAAATAATTTATTTATTTATTAAAACTTTAAATCATCCAATGACGAGTCCTACCCTTGGGCGGAGCGGGAAACAAGTGTCAGACTCTTACTGACTAAACAACCTACCCCATTCCAACGTTGCCATATACACCAGGGCCAGAGCCTTCCTTTCAGACGCGAACCCATGGCCCCAGTTGGCTTCGACCCTTTTGCAGGGTCCCTACGAGTCGACCTTAGGGTGGTGCTGAAACGTAACATGGTAGGTGCAACTTAAAAAGATAGACAAAAAGAAAAGAAAAAATAATAATAAATACATACTTAGATACATACATATGAATAAGTAAGGTCATTGTGAAAACAAATCAATCTAGTCACTGCTGAGATAAATCCGCCAACTTCTCGCGAATGTAGTCTCGTGCCTTCAGCTTAAAAGACAAACGGCTGGTTGCCATCCTGATATTCGGAGGGAGCGTATTCCACAGTGATATCGCCTGGACAAAAAAGGAGGAGTGGATAAGCCCAGAGCGGTGAAGGGGACATCGTAGAAGACGATTTTTTGACGACCGAAGATTCTTATTGTGACCAGAGCCAAGAAATTGAATTTCCGACATCAGATATGAAGGGGAAGAGATTAATATTGGTACATTTAAAATTCAATCCAAAAGCAGAATGCAACATATGGCATTTTTGCCACATAACAATACATGGGCTGGTGCTGCAAAATGCCACCTAGCGGCTTTGGATTCAGTGGAAAGGCGTGCAAAGAGGCTGATTGGTGATCCAGATTTGGTTGGGTCCGGTCTTCAAAGTCTCGAGCACAGACGCAGAGTAGCCAGCCTTGCGGTTTTCTACAGGATGCATTTTGGAGTGTGCGCAGGAATTACATGATTTGATTCCGCCATCCCAATTTCACCTTCGGACATCCCGGCGTACGGCAAATATCCACCCTTACGCTGTTGAGACACCTGCGGCCCGGACTAAGCGTTTTGCCTCGTCATTTATACCGCGTACATCGAGGGATTGGAACAGTTTGCCGGCTGCAGTCTTTCCGTCCGAATATAATTTGGGTGTCTTCAAGGCTAGAGTGAATAGGCTCTTAATAAACTAGTGCGCCTTACCATCAACGATTGCATCACTGCTTACCATCAGGTGGGATCGCAGTCAAGCACTAGTTTATTGCATGTAAAAAAAAAAATGCAAACTTTAAAAAAAAAAGTAGTTTCATAGGAAAGACTAATATTAATAATAACACATTATCAAAATATTTATACCAATAAATAAAGTTTTCAAACCATATTCTGCCAACAGACCAGACATAGGTACAGGCATGTGCTCTGGCTTATCGTATGCACATCTGTGATCCACGATTTCTCTCACCATCCTTGAAATGTGTGCGATTGCGCAATTAACTACATTATTTGCTTTATTACTATTATTTATCATTCTTCAATCTTCTCTTGGCTATGCCTTATCTTATTTGTTTAGGTTCGGCTCTCCTTATATTTATTTCCCATTGACTTTGTGTCATGTCGGTCTCTTTGGAGCGTATTCGTCAGCCTAGTCGAGGGTGGTCTTCCACGCGTGCGCTTACCATTTCCTGTTTCGTTTTCGTAGGAACATATTACATCACATCACAGCTGATAGAAACTATTTCTAAATTTATATTTCGAAGTACTTCTTAATATGCAGTGCGCCGACATTAGGTAATCGTTCTATTACGTGTGTGCATAAACATTCGCATTGTCATTAATAAACTCACATGAAGGATTACGCATGCGCACGTCAATCAGAACAATTGATGTCGTAATCATAACTCTCCTTTTTAATTATACAATAGAAATAAAGGAATGTTATTATCAGCTAACCAATCACTATAAAAGTTACGAATAAAAGACTGTTAAAACAAATAGGAATGCATAACAGTCCGCGAAGTACGCAGGCTTTACGCAGGTAACGATACAATGACGCAGTCGTTCGCGAACCTTGTTTGAAACGATTCATCTGGCGTTGCAAACAAGCAAAGGTCTCACCTTGTTTACAGTTGGGACGGGTCACCGGAAGTGCTCGGCTGGCTGTTTTGCACAAATTGCTTCAGTCGTTTTGGCAATATTCCTGTAAATATTTCGTCATTAGTAGCGCGCAGATTGCGTAGTGTCCTTGCTCCGGCTGTCGGATGGGCTTATAGTAATAGCTGCTGCATTCTGCGGCTACATAACGTGTGTTAGCTACATTCGTTTATATCTGCGTGGTCTTGGGTGTTGCTTGTTTGCGTTTATTTCTGCGTGCGCTTCGGTGTCGAGTCCGCTTTTAGCCGCAACATGAGCCGCGGCCGCGCAGACGCCGCCGTGTCGATGCATCGCGCCAACAATACCACGACTTACTCCCATGTATTCTTTTTTCAAATTGCATTCCGATTGACACGTCCGTCCGCTTATCTTATTTACGACCGTCGTCAGCACACTGTTCAACGAAAATCAAAGTAGCTTCAGTCAAATGTCTGGGTAGGGCTAGTTAAACCTTATCGATCCAGATAATTTGCCTAGCCGTTTGATTAAATAACTATCTATATATCAGCTAAATATAATTGAGGACACCAATTAAACGGCGCCGTTTACGTGAATGTCTAGGTTTCCTAAATGGCGAATAAAGCAAGAAGACTTCTTTGATAATGTTTATGCGTAGATAGATACCAAATTCTTCCAGGCACTCTGCCAGAGCGGTCATTGATCACAGTTACTTGCTACATTATTGCCCATGGAGTAGCTTTGTTTGTAGCCTAAATGGAAACAAAGAAAAACAGCTGAACGTCATTTAATTTCTGAGAGGAGTATTTTTAAGCGCCTATGTTGCATTTTTGCGTCCTAGTAGCGGCGAGGGACGCAGACTCAATGAAAATAAGTTTATAAATAAAACAAGCAGACGGTTCCCTACTGATCTGTTTTTAATTCTTCGAAATGTACGGTGTTTACTAAAGATTTATTGGTGTCAAAATTTTCCTCCCATAAGATATATCGTGTGAAATAGACATATTACATTTGACGTTCTCTACATAAATTATACTTTTTTATTCTGACCACACTTGCCCCTGTTAATGTATGATAAATTTGTCCAAATGTTATCGAAGTTATCGTTATAAACGAGCTTAGTTGCGAAGAAAACATGAAACACATTGCCGATTGTATACAGTTGCAGATAATGCCTGAAAGCACAGATTCCTAAAGTTCAGTTGGACAAACTTTCCGCAATAATCGAATGTATAGTTTCCATACGAAGTTATAACAAAGCATGCAGTTGAGTCGATTCAATGTCTCTACACTTCCACGTGCAATTGTTGTACTTCGTCATCGTGCTTGATTTCATTTTATATTGCGATAATGGAAAATTTCATTCCTTTTCCGTGCTCACCATTATTTTTTCTTGTAACTGATAAGCGGTTAATGTAGTGAGTTCAGAATAGCGTATAGTATAAACCACGTGTAAGCGCGTCGCACGCACCATTTTATATCGCTTTATTTATCTACATGTACAATAGCTAAGGAACACGGAGACGTTATGTAACAAAAGATTAGGTTTATGGCCTTTCAGAGCTGTGAATAATCGATAAAGTATACACGATGACATGTACCTACGTGCAAATATCTTGAACACTTATCGGCATACACGTGCTTCCAGTTTACTATGCTACAATACTACTTGCACTATTGTGAGAGCGACGTAGCTGTTAGTAATTTGCTTGACAGCCGATAACATGTGAACACGTTTCTTTTATTTGATTTATGTGATTGTGGCTTATTGGGAATATTGTTTGATCAATTATCCTACTCGTGCGTGCCCGCTGCCCGCATGCTCTCTATTGCATCGTCAGGGTGTAGCGTGGGAGTGAAACGCTCTTTATACATTTCTCACAGGATTCTTTATATATTTATTATGTAGTCGATGCCACCGATATTCGGTTTACTGTCACACTTGGTCGTTTTGTTCCGGTCCATGTCTGGCAATGAACCGAACTTCATTCACATCAAGTGAAAGTGCTACGTTCGTTAGTACTTTTAGAGAGGGGCGCCGACATACCAATTCACATTTAAATATAAATGTGTTAAGATACGGGCGGATATGTACTGTGAGGCTGGGTTCACCCAAGGTGAGCAGACGGCGAGGCGACGAGACGCGAGCCGACCTCTACGCTCGACTTACTGGTTTCTAAATTAAATCATGTCTTTGATTGTCACTATGGAAATTCAATACTGTCTGGCTAACACAATGGGCGTAAAGAACGGTATTACTAAAGATGCATTGTACTAGAACCCAAATCTTTATAAAACCAGTCCAGTACCAATGAGATTTGCAAGAAAAGGTTCCGCCCTATTGTTTAATTTGCTTACCACTCCGACCACTTGTCGTTTGGATTAAGAAAAAAAAAACACGGATACTGAGGTTGGTCATATTTATGTAGCATAAAATAATGAATTTATTATGTCACTAATGTAACTAGTAGAATGTGGGAGAATGGAGGAAAAAATAAAAATACCGTTCTACCTGCTTATTAAGGTAAGGTCGTATGCTCGTATATTCTACGAACTTAGTCCGGAGTTTAAACCCACATCCTTGTCTGCTCTGAACAAAGAATATCAAGTGATCAGGATAATCGCTGACTGGTTATTATTGATCATTATAACAATTTCCAACCACACTAACCATGAGAAATTGAGACTTGCATGCTAATTGTATCTATCCACGACAGTTTCCTATAATGCTCTCTGAAAATAACTTTTAGTTTAAAAAAAAAACATAGTTTTGAAATGCAACTTGATGTTTGTTATCCGTTGGGCTTGAACTACGGGTTATTAAATCCTACTTTCATGTACATTTCATTTTTATTCAAAACATAATCACCACAACCTGTTTTTGTGTCGGTTTCGGTATACAATAAATACTAGTTAGTTTTGCCGCGTAAATCTGAAAAAATACTTTAAAATTTTAACCTGTTTATTTCCGGGATGAAAAGTATCTTTTGTGCTCTTCCAAATTTCATCCAAATCCCTTTAACAATTTCAGCGTAAAATAATAAAAACTATAAACACATACAAATTTTCGTCTTTATAATATTAGTCTGATAATGTCACCAGTTTTGCAAGGACTGTTAGTTTATGAAAAAGCGCGTTAAATTGTAAACTTTTTAATTTGAAATATGATTCGAATACATTGTTTAATTTATAAAATTAAGGTAAAAAATATTATATTTGAAATTACTCTATTCATACCATAATAATACATATAGGTAAGGACCGTAAGACTGTAAAAAATCTTGCAAGTGTAGTTGCAAGATTTTTTACTATCTTACGGTGTTTGCAATTATACAGTAACGTATATAATGTTAATGTAAATGTTCCCAAAATCATGCCAAGATGGGCCAAAATGTACTGTTTACAAATAATAGGTATCTTCGAGTGTAGATAATAAATATCGTTGAGATAACAGCCCTTACACAAGAAGGCACGTAACTTGAATTCATAATCTTTATTATGTTTATAAACTGTGATAAAACAATTTATGCTTCAGATCGATTATCTTGTGCTCAATGTTTCTACTTATTCGTTCTAAAATTTCTTCCCACCTTATATGAATCGAAGAAAAATAAATAACAAAGAAGTTCGAATGAACGATGTTTTGAATATTTTCTCTGTTCGTCATCAAGGAAAAAGATCTTACATTTTTAACGACTTGACCACGATAAACAAAAATATTTTGTGAGGAAAAACGAGGGAAAAATTACGGACTGACTTGATTTGATTCTCAATTGTCCTTATGTAGAAATAAAGAGAATTTGGAACGAATAGTAAATCAATGTCAAATCTGTGTTCAGTAGACAACGAACACTTTCCACATTTTATTTGATTTTTTTTTTTTTTAATTAACTAGAACAGAACGTTAAAATTTCGAGCTAGTATAACCCAAAAGACCACACATCTAATCCTCATAATTATGTGTCACATACAATAAGTGTTAAAAAATAGTAAAAAAACTCGTTCAAAGGAACTATTCCAAGACTTGTATGTAAAACACATTACTGATTTACATACAAAAAAGGTATCCGTGTCTACTGGCGGAAGTTCTGGCTTAGTATAGCACTCCGGCGCCACCACCATACAGGAGACTACGACATTAATATATTCCTTTATGAAAAACTAAAGCGAACTGATCCAAAACCGGGATAAGCTGTTTATGAAACCTTCAAGCAGTTTCCAATAAAAGGGACGAAAAAGTTCAAGACCTCCGTAGTTCAACTGCCTTTAGCCTGGTACGTATATGTACATCTAAAAGTGCTTCTGTAGTAGTAGGTACGCATAATATGGCCTCGGCCAGAGTGAGGAGTTTGGGCGATTGGGAAACATTAAATATTGAACCCGCCGTTTTCTCCATATTGAAGTGACTATTGTGGGCTTAGATCGAAGTGACAGACTACTTAGCTAGCGATCGTCTAACGTTTTGTACTCTCATGCAATATTTATAGTGTCTTTCAACAAGTCGCAATGTCTGGCCATCTAATCGCGCCCGCACCCGCCCTAGTCACCCCGTGTTTACAATGGACATAGCCTATCGGCGGTCGTTCTCTCGTCTCGCACTCTCGTGACTCGTCTGGGACGCCGCGGCAGGGGAAGGACGAAATTAAAGTATTAAGCGAGCCGCCGCCGCCGCCAAGGGTTGGCCGGGTAAGGGCGGCGCGTCGCGGTTATGACCGAGACGGCTGGGTGAATGTACGCTCTGACGCCACGCTACGCTCCCTACACCAACACTTATAAATGCGCACACTTAATGTACTTACATGTTATTATAGCTGTACTCGATTTAATACTATACTACGTACATGCTATACATAGATTGAATTATTTTTCCCTTATATCAATAAGTAAACTGACGAAAAATCATGCAGCGAATCACGTCCTATTACTTCTAAAGCACAAAGACTCTTTAGTGAATCTTATTAAAAAATCATAATTCTCCGAACCTTTTCCCTTAAAGTAAAATCAGCCCATGTTCCATTGTTGACTATAAGATTACCGGATGACAAAAGAACTAAGCACAAAGAGGGTCTACGTCATAGAAAAGATAATTCTATTTTTATGCCGACTGTAGCTGACCGACCGCCGCTGAGGAGTCCATAACACAAATCCCAGATTACTCATCTGTCGTACTCAACTCAGTACAATTACATGTAAATTCAAAGCTATATGTATACTAATACATAGGTAACGTTAGCTAAGCAGTTTCCTAGTATGGAAACACATTCACATGCCTTATCTTTTGAATCTGTGTTGGGAATGAATGGGGCTTAATTGTTGCTATAAACCGTTCCGTAACCATGTTCGCCTGGTCGTGTCGTGTTGCTCATTATGTGCATGTGGATCGAGTACGGAGGTCCCAAGACAGTGTTGCCAACCCGAACTTTGAAAGTGAGAAGTAAAATGTTGAGAAAATATTAATGAGGAATATAACTTAAAAATCAAATTTTAAGTATTTGGTTTAATAATGTTTTTACTCCAAGTTCAAAAAAAAGTTTAAATTGACGTTTATTTTCAAAGTAACTCCAAGTGATACCGTGCCCACTTATGCTATAAAATCAGGTATTATATTCTCTATATATTCTCTAGCTAGGAACTTAAATCAATTTGCAACTCATTAAATCAGGACACCGTAGTTGCAACACTGCAGGGGCATACTGTTAGTTCGTGAATGGGCGCGGACAATAGGATCCGCGAGTTTGTGCCGGCGCGGCCTGCACGCGGGCTGTGACTCACGCGCGGACCACCCACGCCTTGCAATACCGACGTGCTAGTACTTCTCTCACTAAGTGTGCCTTTGACGAAACAATAGCTTTAGTATTATGCAGTTGATAGTGCCCTAAACTTCCTTGATGACTACAGGCAAACGTTAAGCTTATGCGTATATAACGCGTGATGCTTAAAAAGAACACGTGGTTTTGTAGATTCTTCATCACAAATAATTTGATCAAAGAGCCTACTGCAGTTTTCAGCTCTTGCCAGAATCGATTCTAACTCAAAAGATCTTTAAGACAAAATTTTTAATTTGGTAATTGGTTTAAATATTTATTAAGGTTCATGATAATGAACCTTAATAAATATTTAAACCAATTTCTCATAACTGATAAGCAAAAATTTGATCCTGAGACGGCTTCATATAGGTTTTTTGATTTTTGCTAGCTTATCATAATTTCATCTAGTTTGTAGATAGATATCCTGAAGGGCGACGCAAAAAAGCGAGTGCTTTACCTTCGTGGTCCATCACCAGCAAAATTTTGATCAAAAAGGCTCAAAACTTTCTGCAGTTTTAATAACTTCTGTCAGTGACTTTCACCTAGATTATTGCAGACATTTATCCTTTTAAATTGAATGATCAAAGATAAATCCGCCACAAACTATTTTTTGAAAGTTCGACATCCTACAAGATAAACAAAGAACCATACAAACAAACCCGGAAATCTGAATCACGCCTTTGTTCTTTCAATCGTACTGACTACTGCTACTTAAGTGCGTGCTAAGAAAAAACGATACGTAGTATCTATGAGAAATATTATAATAGAATATTTCTTCATAGGCTATTTTAAGAGAATGTAGTCTAAAATATGCTTCACCAACTCAAACTAATATTTAAAACGTTATGTTCAGATGAAAAGCTTTTAGAATTGCTTTTACCAGCTAATGTAAGTGGATTAGTGTAGTGTGTAGTGGCGGGAACGGTATGCGTGGAATGCAGCTTCGTCCCGCAAACGGTGCAACGGTGGCGGCGGCGTGCGGCGCGCAACTTCGGCGAACGACCGGCAACCGTGGCTAGGTGCGCCATGCATGCGTGGCTACACTCGGCCGCGCGCCCGGCTCCGCGACTACTTGCGACCACCAAAGTCAGCAGACCTGTTTGCATTCCCGCCAGTTGATTCATCCCGGCCTGTCCTATAGCAAATGATAAATAATTATCAAGCGCAGCCATTGTTTTATTGAACTCTATTTTTATAATATTTAAATAACAGCCAAGTCGAGCTTATAGCGTTATATATAGCGTTATATCTAATGTTAGAGATGCAGCAGCATTTTGTTATCTTGTTCTTTATATTACTCAAAAATAAAAAAAAGAAGTTAAATATTTGGGATAATTTGTCCTAAGAATTAAAAATGAAAAAAAGGTCGCCGATTGATGATATCATATGGTGAAATAGTGGATTACAGGAGTAAATTAAGGTACAAGTCAATAATCATCATGAAAATACGAAATAATTACGTTTCACTATTTTTTAATTGTTAAATAAAACAAATTCGTTGCGTAACAATATCCAATGCGTAGCCAATTGTTGAGCATGCTTTGAACCCAGTAGGTCATGGACCTCCAAAAATTATGCGCAATAAACAGAGGTTTTTCTTTGTTTCAAGGCTGTGCTAGTTTAATTCCGCCTTCCTTAATGATATATGACAGAGTGAGTCTACGTGAGAACAAACTTGTACTATTTTCTCACCTAAGTGAAAAGCACATCAGAAATTAACGGTACCATGAAAAGTTATCGTAAAATAAGACCATATATTTTGTACAATACAATATATTATTATGAAGAGTACTGTATGTATATATTGTCAAAGTTTTACACCACATCATTTGAGACTCTGTACAGTTCTATTTTCACGCCGTAAACTTTATACCGTTGTCTAACGGGAAAACGCAAACGAAATCTGAACTTTTAAAAAGGATTTTCCTCAAAGTTATCAAGAATATTACCACGAGGGTCATAAAACTTTATTATTCATCCCTCAAACGCATTTTAAAGTTCTCAACTTATCTCCTTTATTAAAACTCTTCAAGCCAACGTTTTCCAGGAAATGAAAATCCGTTAAAGATTCGAGACATTTCCATTCGATGTGTAGCAGCTTTTTGCCATTTGCTTCTGGGTTCAACGGCCAGACAGTTCGGATCGTTGATTTTTTCGCTTGAGTGCTTGTCTGTATCTACCAATTTTGAGGTACATTCTTATTCATATTTACTTACTTGGTAAAAAATCTTTGGATACTACTAGTGTAATGTGATTATTTGCGTGAAATATTAAACTTGCATAGTGAAGATTCCTTCGTTGCAATTTCAAACGCAACGGTCACTGGCAGGCTAGCCGGTTGAGTAAAGTTGAATGTATCGGTAGGCATCTCATCCTTCGTGGAATTTGTACCCACACGTTCTAACGCAGAACTGCACATTACGAAGCCGCCCTCGCTGCGACCGCCGCGCCCGCCGCCTTTTATTTAGCCTTGTTGTTTTTTCAACTTGCTATATTTTTCCACGAAAGGTCGAAATCTGAAAAAATAAAGGCATCCTGCGCACCTATTGTTATTTATTTTGAATGAATTATTCTTTGATTTACACAGGTAGAGAGACAGAGCACACTTTTATAATAGGTACTTACTTATAGCGTTTTTTAAAACTTAGTGCTAGTGAAGAAATGGTGCATAATTGTTTTTTTATTACCTGCTAAATTTTTTTCAATTGCCGAACGAGAATTTGTAAATGTTGCATTTGTGTAGGTTGGGTACCTACAAAAATAACATAGTATAAGAAGGTAGCAAAAATAAAAACTGAAACAAAAATAAAATTATTTTGTGCCGAAAATCAGCATATCCAAGCTGATTTTCTACTGATTTAGATTTAGAAACGAATACAATTACTTGAACATGCAATTAACAGTAGAAAATAGAGCCTACCAATGAATAAAACATGCTCAAATATAGAGAAAAACAAATCGTAGTAAGCAAGAGTGACCTGTTTGTATTTGTTGAGCACGTGGTCGCCGCCATCTTGCTTCGAGCACACGCTTTTGGCGCGAAAGTTGTGATTCCTCTTGGGATATTTGAAGCTAACATATCAGTTATTCAATATTATATTTTAATAGGATTTATGTATTAATTTGGATGTATTTATGATAACAACAATACGTCAGTTATTTATTAACGATCAATAGATATATGACAAATTTATAGAACTTTAGCAGGAAATACATAAATTGGTGCAAAAGACCAAAATATGTACTTATTTCCTAAAAAGTTCTTCGTGAAATAGATTACTGAATCAAGCATTCAAGGCTAAGGTTACAAGGTAAATAGGTAAGTATTCAATCTATCGAGAACTCTGTTTATTTCCTTAAACGGATGTATTGGCGCCAAAATGCGGCGTGGTACTTCCACATTAATGGCTGCCGTTCATTGCGCTCGCTTGGGTGTATTGCCCGCTGCTCACCACGCGCATCCTGCCTACTACGTTTGCTGCGTCCTGCTCGCACGTATTTCTTATGTTTATACACAAAAGAGACGCCCACTTCACGTGCAGCAATTTTTGTGCCACAGAAGGACGCGCCTTGAGATCAATGCACTTTCCGAGGACAGCGAGCCCGTTTTTATTAATCGTTAACTTTGGGCTACTCTCGACGTAATAGGGATCTTAAGAGGTAGCCCTAAGAGTTAGTTTGGCCATAGCAAGAACTGGGAACTAGAGGTCGATGTCTAGACGCGCGGGAAGTGATTAAAGTATGTGGAATTGTGAGTGGAAGGCATTCCGCTCGTATAGGGCTGTCCATGTTTTCGTAGAGTAGGGTGCGATTTGGATAAATGCCTCTTATTAACAAAACAATGTTTTACTGTAGTAACGAAGAATTTGATTTTTTATTTAAGTACTTTCTTCTTAAAAGTGTTTATTTTAGTAATATTTCTTATCGAATATTCCTTATGTCCCTGCAGTGGGAACATTAAAAAGGTTGATGATGATGATGATGATTCCTTATCGAAAGGCGAGCACTCGAGCACTATCTCGCCTGATGGTAAGCGAGGATGTGGTCGACAATGGAGCATGCTTGTCTAAAAATAACCAATTCACTCTTGACTAAAAACCCGTAGGTTATAGTTATCAGGAAACGGATTCTGATAAGGAATAAAATAACGGTAGGGGACCAGATTCATTGCGCACATAGCATATAATTAAGGAGTGTCCTCTGCAATACGCGAGTTGTACGCGCAATGAATGCGGTCCAAAAATATTTAGCACGTATGGATGGGTGATCCAACATAGTACTGGTGGCGCATCGCCGTACGTCTGATGGTCCGATGCTAGAGCAGGCTTAGCGGAATTAAGTTATGCATTTCCGACGCACAGTCGCACGTCGCACACATGACAAAATGCAACCGGTAGAAAAACGACAGGCTGAAAACTCTGCGCCGCGTCGAAAGCTTTTACCCGAAGAGTGCATCATTATTACCGATTTACCAAAGATCCTCTAGGCTTGATAGAACATTATGTATATAAGATTTGCAAAATAATCAACCCTGTTCAAAGATGCGTGTGGTGCCGTCTTGCCGATGCGCTGGCGAGGCAATTTTTATTACCTTTTTGCCCTGCAATTTACATAGTCTTGCCAGTTTATAAGGCTTACTTATTTTTAACTCAGACGGACTAAAATACCAGTGCTCTGACTAGATTTATTTTTAGCTGATCCTACGCTAAGGGCCAAGATATGTTAATACTCTGCGTATAGACGTTTGCGGCTAAAATTATGCTGATTTTCAAACTAATATTGTTAGTCTAAATATGAATTCGTTTATTAATTTGAAAGTGAGTTTATTAATTTTTTACTTGATTAAATGCTTGTTATTTTTTTACTACAACTCATACCGGGTAAAAACAACAAAATGTCAGTGACGCTGTCGGTAAATCCCAGAATGTTTTTATAAAGATACTGAACCTAATGCCACATTACGATATCATATCTATTGCTTGGCGCCTGCTAACGTCTTTTGATCATAAGGAAAATGATGAGCCGAAATTAATCATACTCATAAAAATACTGCAGATAGTTTTTTACGTGGTTATTTTTATTTATTTTGACTGTACCTGCGTTTAAGAACCATTATGCAAAAGTATTTTCTATTAAACTACTACGTTTATATTGAGTTCAAAAGAGGAACAAAAAATAATGCTATTTTTCAGATTCGTAAGTTTACTTATGGACAATCTATTTTTACTTTATTGTACACCGAGACACAGAATAGAATAGAATAGAATAATACTTTATTGTACACCAAAAATAGTAACAATTACACAGAAACTTATATGAATGGGTACAAAGGCGGTCTTAACGCTGATAGCGATATCTACTAGACAACCTTAGGATGGAGTAGAAGAGCTAATAATTTAATTTAAACCTGACGTTTAAAAACATACAACCTCTCAACTCTTCCAGGCACTTTGTTTTTATGTATTTTAAGATTTTTAAGTTAGATTACTTAAATCCCTGAAAGAAACTCAAGTGCTTACTTAATCTAATCTTTACCAGCTCAAGGAATTAAATAAACAACTGAGGAAATTAATTCCTATTGTCTAGTCTATTACCTAACTAAAAATAATCGTCATGTTTCATTCATTAACTAAGTTTTTACATAATATTGTATTCTGTATAAAAAGTACCTATTTATAAAATACAAGGGCAATTTATTGTCGTGATTTGATAACCTCTTATTCGTAGAAAAAGATGATAATATGATCATTTTCTTGTGAATGATACTTACTTTTAGGTGTAAAATGGTATTTTTTTTCAACCATCGATTGCGTCAAACAAAACATAATATATATTTTTTAGTGGTGGGTACTGATGATAAATAACACTGCATAATTAGATATAATAGGTGGTAACCTTTACCAATATCGATATTTTGGCCATCTCTTAAAAAAGGAAATCTGCACATTAGTCAACAAGAAGCAATAACAACTGACCTGATACTTTCTAAATATTTAATAATTAAAAGCTCAGATAAACCGGAGGTCTAATTTTAACCAAGCTGCACAAATAAAGTGTAAACATGTTCATGTGTTTTGGAAGTGCATGATATGATAAACAGAATGTTATCTCGGCACAAATTCTTGTACTTTGACCCGCTCTACTATCTGTGACCGCAACTAAATTGTTTGTTATGCGTTAATTGTTTTCCGATGAGACAACACAAGCTCTGTCCATTATTTTATCGATAATGTCCGCGGGTGGGACTGGGGACGCACTGCATGCCACGCCGATGACTAGGTCGTCATTAATGCATTGAAAGGAATTCATTCATCGACAATCGTGTGTCCTCGTTTATCGTCTGTGTCACATCATTATTAGATTTCAATATTGCAGTAAAAAATATAAACATCCATTCAGATGCATGTCAGTATACCTATTACATAGTACCTTTAATTAAAATTTTAATGAGGCATGAACAGGAAAGAAGCCTTTTTATAATAAAGGTAGCTTCACATAGAACTCGGGCATCAGATTACACAACTTTATCGGCGTGTTCTAAAAAAACAAATACATGTAATAACAACACATTATTTTTGTACCAATTCACTTGTTTGTATTAAGAGACTATTCATAATTAAAAATAATAAACAGTGTTAAAATTACAACAGATGTACCAATAAAAACATTAATTAACCCGATTTCTGCTGTTCTTAATTATTTTCTTTTTGCGAAGACAAAATACAGCATGTTATTCATTTTTAATAAAGCAAAAGAAGCCTAAAAAGTGTTATATAATATATTAAATATACAGGTGTGCTGAGGGGTTAGTCTATATTTACAACGTTAGTACATTTAGTGTACAGCATTAGTCAGTAGCTAAGTAAAAATAAAGAGTACTGCGAGTTCACCTCACCCGCGGGGCCGCAATTCGAAGGTTATCAGGAAAATAAAAGCTACGGTTAAGGCCCTTGAATTAATTCATCGGTCATCGAACTTATCACGCCCGTGTGTCGCCAAAATAATTAATTAAAATTCTGTGAAACTGTGAAGCGACGACAACTACGCAAGTAATTGGATTCTACTTAACGTTTGTAGGTATCTATCTAGCCGGTTTTATTTACGTGCAAATAATATTTACGAGTATGTATATCGTACTAATTGTACTAAGTAGGTAACTCTATTATTTAATTACGGTCTAGTCTGTAGTCACCTAGCGCGACTGACAACAACTATATTTTTTCTAGCTAAATTAAAAATTCACGACATAATTAAACCCATATACGAAAACGATGCTTTTGTTTGAGTAATAAGATATCGATGTCTATGTTTACCTAAACGTATACATAAATGTCAGCCTTAAATTAATTTTCATGCAAAATGTATGTAAACTTTGGTTTTAGAATGTGGTCTTTGTTATGTTTATATATAAATGTATATTAGTTATGCCATAAGACCGTTGAAGATTTAAATATTTAATATGCGAGGGGCACTCGAGCAGGTGGTTCGAGAGCGGCGGATATTACTTCCAATGGAGGGTCAAAGGACCACTCAAGGCCGCAGCCACGACATTTCGGAACGTCGATAACCTTCGCTAGGCGCCTTCGCACCGCCAATACTGCCATATCATACAACAATACACTACGGGTTTACCCGTGTTCGAAACCCTATGAACTTATCATTTATTTTGGTTTATACGCGGAAGTTTTAAGGCATATTGTTTTGTTAGATTTTACTCTAGCTCATAAATAGTAAAACAATAGTAGGTACATACGGTATGGTAACATGTGTAACATTAAATATTTTATTAGAGTGAATGACATTTGGTTTCGCGTACGTGCCGCGGTTGCATACAATGCATATAAATTACATATTATTGGAATAGCTAAATAACCTGCAACAGTGTAGCGCGACCTTGTCATAGTTACACGTGTTTTCAATAATAGAGAAGATATTGCCATGGAACCATGTCGGGTGTGGACTAAGGCATAGGAGAATTGAAAGTGGACTGCTAGAGTGGCATATGTTACTACAAATTTTCAAAGGAAAGTTTATCAAACTTGATTAAAATACTAAGTAATGTGAAACTTCGGTTTTTGGTAAAGAATAAGGAATAAACAAGAGTGCGAAAAAAACACGTAGTCATTGTTGGAGTATAACAAAAACAAATCCATCCTACTTCAACACTATAGGCTTTCTCTTTCTAACCAATAAATATTATATTTAATTGGTCTGAGCCCCTGTCGCCACTTGACTGAAATCCCTAGTATGGTTACAGTTACTGTATTCCACTAGTAATATTACTGAAACACACCTTCCATTAGGTATATGTATAAAGAAAAGGATAATAAATAGTTATTATTGAAATCTTTAACCCCGTGTTTCCTTTGGCAACCCAATAACACTAACAGTTATCGTCTTATTTATTATTATAGCTAGCCTCTGCTGGCATGTCCGATTGCTTGGCAAAGGCCTCCCTACATTCTTTCTAATCGTCTTATTTAGATTTTTTTTTATATTTAATAACTTTTGACCACTATCTCACCTCATGGTATGAGATGATGTAGTTGACGATGGAGCACGTTTGTCCAGAAGTAACATATTCTCTCATGGCTTAAATACCCGCAGATTTTAACTTTTTGATGTCACGTTTTCCTAGTGCATAAAATGCAAATTCAAATATATTGTTGACAATCAAACGCTTTGTTTTGTAATTATTTGGATGATAAATCTTATCTGCGCATGATTTCGCGCACGTTATCGACCCTTATCGTATCTCTATATCGATACACCTACGCCGAAATTGCTAGAGGTGTGAACCGAGTGAATCGTAGTTGTCCCCGTTTTATCATTCGAGTTGTACGCTTATCAGTTTGTTATTCCACCTCAGCGCCATACTTACATATTTTAATGAATCCTGAACATCATCACGGTCACCTGTAAGTGATTACATCTACCTACTGATAGTAATAAGTTTATAGGTAAATAACATTGTTTATTTTTGCGACACATTAGTGTAATGTGCAATATCGGTACCCTGTAGCAATAAATATACGAAATCCAAATCGGAAAAAGAATACCGTTCAACTAAAACTAACATTTTCTAATTTATAGAGAAGCCAATAGGTACATGACTGTATGTAGTTTTTTCTACCTCCATATGGATACCGTATCACATAAAAACAGTGCCAGGTGGTGGGTTCAACGTTCGATGCAGCTTTTATTTTGTTTTGAAACGTAGCTTCGTCGGGGCCCCGGCAGGGGTTGCAACTGCGTGCGACAGACTGCTTTCCTACCCACAAATGAACAAAAAAAACAGAGTCTGGTCCACCTGGCGATGCCTTACATCCATTTGCCTCGAATCGTAAAGTGCATAAGTTGAAAAATAATTTAATTTAAAATTTTACGATTATATCGCGTCGACAGACCTGTTTATTGAGAACACCTGCTCTAACAAAATATCACTTGTCATTTTTATTTACATTTACGTTGTATGTACGTAAGTAGAGTACATAGACTTTATACACACGTAAGTACAACGTCAGTATTTTTTGTTGACTGCACACGCTGTCTCCTAAATATAGATTATGTATCTAATTAATTAAAAATTCATACCTCAATATTCAGCCATTGTTTTATGGAAGAAATAGTATGTTCTAGCGAATGCATAAATTATAATAGTTTCCATATTCGCTAAATGGTAGTTTGTAGATACAAGTCAATTAATGTTCGAAAAATGTTTAACTAAGGGTCGATTTTCAATCGCCAGATAACTTTTATCTGAGCAATAAATAATCTGTCAAACTGACAGTTTTGTATAAATCAAAGACAATAAATAAATGTCAAATGGTCCCTCTATTGTTCCATAGATAACGACTTATCTAACCAATGAAAGATCAGTTCTAAATTTAAAAAGCTCACGTACAATGGGGATTGACTGTTATGGTATGGTCATTGTATGGCTGACGCCTCGTTGTAGCATATTGTTGTTGGTGTATATTACATGAATGCAGGGATGGTTATCGAAATGCACATGTGTGCCAGCACGAGCTCCGTGCACGTGCTGGTAACATCTGCTGCGGCCCACTCAACCATTGAATCAAGAAAAAAAAAAACAGCTTTCATATTCCCTGAAGTTTTTTTAAGTAGTTGCGTTATACAGATGCTTTCAATAAAAAGACATGAGTCAGATTAGAGTTATTATTTGGTATACCCTCGGAAGGTCACAAAGAGATTTATGTACCTGATTTGCCGGCGCTGATCTGTTTGCAAGTAGATACACACCCACAGCCAACCATAATGCTTTGCCTAAGGGCTGATATTTCAATAGTCAGGTACCTAGCTTTTATTTAAAGAATAACGGTACCTATTCTATGCAAATATCTGTCAAATTGCCATTTTTGTTCCTTCTAGTGAAAGTTACACGACTATTCATAAAGTCCTAACGAATCCTTAGAAAAGATATGAAGAACAATATAGACTGGTCCATTGCTTTTACAATATTACATTAACTACCCGCATGCGTCTGCGCAGGTAAACAAATCTCTTGATATTGTAAAACCTTGTTTCAATGATTCCCTCTTCCTTTATCCGTAACATCCTGCCTTTTATTTGGACGACTTGTGGTAAATTATTGATAATTTCTTCCAGACCAAAGACTTTCTATCTGAAGTATCTAATTTATCGAAATACGCAAAACAATAGCAAGATCTTTATTTAATTTTGTTACTAATTTTTTTTTTGTTTGGCGATAAATAGCGCCTTCTGCGCCCATGTGGTTAGAAATTCCCACGAGTTGCTGAAGATTCGGACTTTATAATATTTGGACTCAGTGTCCGAATGGCAACATTTCACTTTTAATAGGTTTTTTTAGACGATTCGAACACTATAAAAATTGAAACTGTTTAGCGCACCCAGATAAAAAAAAACGGTTTTAAAATATAACATAAAGCTGAATTGTCCGCCTTAAATAGTTTTGGTAACGTTTGTGGTCCCCTAAATTATATTTTTAGACTTTTTATCTAATCTGTGTGTGTCCGAAATAGCCCGAAACGTCAGTGAAAAAAACATTGAAATAGAGTATGTCAATTCGGACACTGTCCGAATATAGGTATATTGTGTCCGAAACGTCAGCACCTCAATCCCACGTGGACGCAGATTTTGCATAACACGATGCATTTGACACTATACGGTGCTGCATTCTGCTTGATGCTATTGATTTGTTCCCACTTCCCGCTTTCGATATAAACCCGAGAACCCCAAGGCGACTCGAACAATCTTGGTACAAACCTCCCCCGCCCACTTAGAACTTTAGAAAAATAGTCACGTGCGGTGGTGAGTCGGGTTGAAGAATATTATACCCTTAGACTTTTCCTTAGCATAAAAAATATTATACAACAATAAACGATTACCACAAATATTTCTTAAATTGTTGCTATTATATAAGCCTAGGTAATTAATATAATATTAGCTTTCCTTAACTTTATAAAATAATTTTTTGAAATTTTAATTATTAGCTTCGAAACTTCCTTCAAGAGTAGAATTTTTGAAGGGTAAATACCTAAGTAGGTGGTATTCGAGTGTAGGAGGCGCGCGAGGGTGACATGCCACACTTCGTCCTTCCACACATAGATTGAACTCGGAGGGTTGAGTGGGTTGCAAGCGGGGGATGGGGGCTCACAAACTCACAACTACACCGAGCCGCGCGCGCCGCCGTACCGCACCTCCCCCCATACATACCGACCGATGCGATTATTCTGTCTAGCGAGAGAGAGACGTAGTCAATGCTCCGCTCGCGTCAGGTCGCTTCGTTGCATTCCAGTAATCCAGTAGAAGTTGTCAGTCCGCAACGCGCCGTTTGACTGAACGGACGTACGCGCGCAAATAACACTAGAAAAATTATCGTTGTTTATTTATTTATCTTGATTGCATATCGCTTAAATTTATTTGTGTTTAAGAATCGTCTGAACTTTATTTGTGAAAACTAATTCTTGCTATAGAACAATAATCAACCTTCATGAACTGTGATCGTGTTTTTGACCGTTTCAAACAATAACAAAACGGTAGAAAACTAAAGTGTGAGACAAGTCGAAATGAGCGGATTGACCAACAGAGTTAAAAGAGGTTCGAGGGGTAGTGCAACTCTTCTCGAAGCAGCTAACAGGATTTTGCGGTTACTTGGCGTTAGCTCCACGAAGCGCGGGAAACAGCCCTCGCCCAAATCTAAGGTAAGGTCAATGACTGTCTGTGGCCCGTGTTTATGTGTACCCCCATGTCGGTCTGTTTATAATGTTGTTCAATAGCGTTTGACTCTAGTTTGTACTATGTGAAATGAAAACTTTATTTTATTGAACTAAATAGTAATGTGAAAGTAGGTTTTTGAAACGTGTCTTTTAAAATATTCGATTTAGATTAATAAGATAAGTGGGAGTGCGGTAATCATTTTATTTATTATTATTATATTATAATATTAATAAATTCATTGTATGCCATAAAATGTTTACGCTCGGGTAGCTATTTTCTATATGTATTCAACCGCAGTTTTGATGATAATTTATATAGATAATTGAAAAAATATTTAATCACGAGTAGCTAAACGTGGCATTATGTTCCTTGCATTACAATCTATCAAATAAGTTAGTAGACTTTCGCTGTGCAAAGCGGTGATTGCACACTTTCGCCCTGTATTTCTGTGTGTCATTGGATGCTCCGTGCTCCGTCGTGAACGGCGAGTGCGATACAAACAAACATCGTCGGCGGGCGCGGCCGGGCGGCCAAGCACTTGTTTGTTCACGCGTCGGCGGCGTGACCAGCTTGTTTACCACTGCGAATTCCTCACGATCTCCGCACTCAGCAGACCGCTACGGCTGCACTCATACAACTATCGTAAACACAACGTATCCTTACACGCAGAGTGTTCAGTAACGTTGCCGCGCAATATGCATGATATGCACGACCTTTACAATAACGTGCTACTAGTGATCTGCTCACGTGTATTCACTAAAAATATTGCATCAGAAATTGTCAAAAAATCAATGACATTTTTCCGCTTTTGATAAAATTAAATGCCAAGTCTTTTGTATAACTTTATCAGACAAAAAGATACCATCACAAAAATACGGTTGCCTAATTGTAATAATTACACAACTACCGCCCCGTTTGACAAAAGAACAATAGTCCCAAAGTTTAACTATCAAAACACTTCGCCCTTTACCCATTTACTGTTATCTAGATAAAATTGACACGCCAAACGCCATCACCGCGAGTATGTTTGCTCACACAAGTCATACGTCACGGTGATGTTGTGGCGTAATACTCGGCGGAGGAGCTTGTGTACACCCACATTCTTTATCTTTCCCGATAATTTTTGTAGGGCTTGTGCCATTGTGGCTTGTGGAAAAACACTGATTTCACAGGAAAGTAAACAAGTGAAACTAAACTGACACATATTGCCATAACATAAGTATATAAACGGCATCAATGAGATTGCAGCACGTTTGTATGGCACATATAAGCACAAGTTACTTATAATACCTTCTACAAAACTTGTTTGTAAGTTTTTGTTTATGTACGTTAACGTACTGGAAGGTGGGTAGACTCATATTTTATAATATTAATTAGAGGTCGTTCTAAGCGCGGCGGCGGCGGGCCGACGAAGGATGTCGCTTGTTGTCGAACGTTCTCCACTCCAACAAAGGTTGTTTACACTTCGTGATTCATGATCACGCGTTCGGAATCTCATTCATCTTTCACTTTTTCTTTAGTGTAAATATAATTTCAATACAGTATAACTTATCCGTTAGTTGGTAAGGTAACTGTTTAACAGTCAGTACGCTGCTGACTAAACATTAGTTAACTCTAAAACGGATGTAGATTGTAGGAGGGGTAAACATAAAATGCTATACATCCGTTTGAACTTGATACGTTCTATTGCACATTCTATGTCATTCATTATTTTTTATCATAAAGAAACCGATATAGTCTCTTAGTCACACTGCAGTATTTATCCGTACAAATGTCGAGCATTACATAAAGTGGCGTATGTTGCGAACGGCATTGCAATGTGTTGTGGAAGGTTCGGTGGAGGGGATCTAGGTCGGCTATGAAGTCGGTGTTAGTGGACGGTGGAATCCGCTGCTGTGGGAATGCGAGTGTAAGTACCGTTGCGACGGTGGTCTGCACCGCCGCCGCGCGCCGTCCCAGCGCCCCGGCCCGGCCGCGGAATGCGAGGCCCATTTGCGGCGCTTACAACCAAGCTTAATTGTTACTGACTCATTCCTTCCTCACCAAACTGCCGCGAACCGTACAGCTGTGATACACAAGTGCACATTACATTATTCTTGTCTCCTGACCGTTTATCTGATTTTATCGTCAATATGAGTACATTGTAAGTTGTTTTTGAAATTAGCGTAAATAAACTATCTTAATAATTTATCCTAATGTGCTGTGATGACTTTTCAGTCACGGATGGAAAGTTTCCTTTCCATCCGTGATCAAAGCGTGTAACGCGAATTATTGGAGCCTGTCTGAAGATTAATTTAGAATCCTAGGTGTATTTTAGGTTTAGGTTTTTACATTATTCCGTTGGTTTCTATCGTAATATCTAGCCTTGGAATATCTCTTAACAGACATCTAATTAGTTGTGACCTAGTGGTACCTAACTATAGTTAGTTATACATCGCGTCCCGCAATACCCTTGTGGTATTTTTCCATTAGTCAATTACCATTTCTGAAATAAATGCCGCCCCGTACAGGATCCACAAGAACTTTCACTGAAAGCAGTGTCGCGACGGTTTCGCAAATACCAAAAGAATGTCTTAACCTAAAAAACTCACCGTACTTACAGTGGAAATTGAAGAATGGATATTCCCGCCAAGTAACGGTAAAATTATAGTTACTTTCATTTGCTTTTCATTAAGTTTGTTTTTGGCTAGAAGGTATACCGTTAAACACGAACTCGCGGTATTCTGCGTTGTTAGAAAGAGACAGAATTGCAAATGCAGCTATCTCTGTCTTCACTCACGTTGAATGGAAGCGTCATTTTTTGCTCGACGTCGGCCCCGTAAAAAATGAACAAAAACTCAAGCTACGAACTCGAAAAATTGGATCA
Source organism: Mythimna loreyi (assembly GCA_029852875.1). Classification (NCBI taxonomy): domain Eukaryota; kingdom Metazoa; phylum Arthropoda; class Insecta; order Lepidoptera; family Noctuidae; genus Mythimna; species Mythimna loreyi. The sequence continues at coordinate 10,831,195 of CM056780.1, read as the reverse complement.
TCGAACTGTAGACGAGGCCAGTGAACGTGGCAGTCGGTACATTTTACTATTTATCCTCGATGCTAAAAGCTTATATTTTCATAACTAGAGCTTTGCTGGTATGTTTTCTTAGTATTATCTGAAACCTTGCAAAATATGCAGTGTTGAACATGACGCAACTGATTTGGAAGATAAAAAAGTTTTCATTTTTTATAAGATCGAAAGTGTGAAAAACCTTCATACTTACAATAAAAACATTGTTTATTTTGAGTTTTTGACGTTCCATTGACAAACTGTTGTGAACAGGTAAACACGATCCTAAATTCCCTTTCCGATTGAAAAAATGCGTTGATTTTCGAATTGTAATTCAGCTAGTTGTGAGCATTGTTTACGTATTTAGCGGTCACCTAAATTTAAAGAAGCCGACACTGCAGACGGCGCGTTGCCCCCTGGCCCCCACCGCGCATGACGTAGCCACCATCGCCGCCGCCGCCGCTGCTGCCAGCCGATAAACAAGTGCACGCTTTCGAAGCGCGACGACGTCGCATTTCTCTCACGACGTTCCACTAGACAGAGTCTGTGATCTCGTACAGTTCCGTGATAAAGTCTTAATGTTATTTTACTCAGTGGGTGTTTTCATTATTCCAGATCAACGGTCGAGCGTCTAGTGAGTTACGGGCCCCAATTGCTGCGGCCGAGACCATAGTAGAGTCGCCAATCAAGATGCAAGCAGCGCCTGCGCCCGCACCGGCCGCGCCGGCGCCTGCGGCGACCGCACCGCCCGCGCCCGCTGCGCCTGCCGCCTCGCCGGCCGCCAGCCAGGCACAGAAGCCCACCAAACGAACTGCTAAAGACTACATTTTTGGCAAATTAATCGGCGAGGGATGTTACAGCACCGTATTTCTTGCAAAGGATATACACAGTGGGAAGGAATATGCAAGTACGTACCTATATTATTCATTTTTTATTTATTTCAAATATTAAACTATTGAACCTGTTTCGTTTAATTACTTGACCTTTTGAAGATTCACAAACTAATCTGTTCAATTTCTTTTTCACAGTTAAAGTGTGTGAAAAACTTCACATCATCCGAAAAAAGAAGAGAGAGTACATTAAACGCGAAAAAGATGCCTTGAACATGTTGTTCAATGTAGCTCATGGTTTCGTCAAACTGTACTGCACATTTCAAGACGAAGAAAGACTGTATTTTGTCTTGTCCTTTGCAAAAAATGGCGAATTGCTGTCTTACATAAATCAAGTTGGCTCTTTTGAGCTAAATGTAGCTAAATTTTATGCGGCTGAATTATTGATGGCCTTAGAGAAAATGCACGACAAGGGAATCATTCACCGTGATTTAAAACCGGAAAATATATTATTAGATGAAAATATGCATTTGCAAATTGCTGATTTCGGAACGGCTAAAATTCTTGAACCTGAAGAGATTCGTGCCACACCGAATAATGCGGATAGCGACACGCAAAATGAACGGTCTAGAAAAATTAGTTTCGTTGGAACACCGCAATATGTTAGTCCAGAATTATTACACGACTGCGTAGACACACGTGCCTCAGACCTGTGGGCGTTGGGATGCATCATTTACCAAATGATTTCGGGCTTGCCTCCATTCCGCGCAGCCACAGAGTTTCTCACGTTCCAAAAAATTCTCAAGATGGATTTCGAGTTCCCAGAAGGATTTCCCGCTGACGCAAAAGATCTCGTGGAAAAACTCTTAGTACTAGACCATACCAAAAGACTTGGAGCTAATGATAAAGGAGACACTTATGAAAGTATTCGCAATCATCCGTTCTTCGCTGGAATAGACTGGGATAGTCTGTGGGAGCAGACGCCACCTACTATCAGCCCATATTTACCCGGAGGATCGTTCGGATACAACGTACCCGATCATCTCGAGCCAGGATTGGGCAACAAGCAACTCGTGCGACTGTGGGAATTCGACTTATCTACCTCTAAAGGTAATTAATCTTTTTATGATTATTCTGTAATAGATCTTAGTTGGTTTCTAGCTTCTCATTATCAACTTCTGTAGTGAGTATTTTAGCTTCAATTTAGATAATATACTACAAAATCATTATGTAAATTTGCATAATTGCATCGTAAGGGTTATATAAATCTATGTCTGAAAATATTAGAAGCCTAAATATATGTTAGTAGGTTGAGTATGTAGCCGATGTGGACAATTACAAAGTCTCGGGCGAGTGCAGTGAAGCGACGAGTAAGAGGCAACTGGTGCGTCCATGACCTGAATTCTTGGCAAATTTATACGCTTCTCGTTTCATAACTAAACTGAGTCCAATAACGTTTTATTTTGTGATTATTTTCCAAATAAGCAGTGACTTATAAGAAAAAAGCGTCTATGCAAACATAAATATTTTTTTCTTTTATTTAAACATGGTTAGCGCATCGTAATATGATCGTTGCACTCGCTGCACGAGCAGCCACTACGTCATCGCATTCACTGCTATACACATTCAGAACGGACGTCCTCAGTCAGTGTATGGTTTACGGTTTTATAGTTGGTATGACGTCAACCTTCCGGCACGTCGCCGTCGTCCCGGAGTGCCACATTCTCAACCGCTTATGCCATGACATGAATGACTCGTTCGTTACGCCCTACGTGTTTTATTAATGTTGACCTTATAATCAGCTGTGTAGCTACACGCACTCGCTTTAACCATTCACAGTTTCAATAAGTTAGACAGATTGACAGACATTATAGAAAGTTTTGAATTTTCTGACATGTGATTGAATTTAGAATTTTTCTTTTAGGAATCCTGAACATCAGCCCCGAAGAAAAACGTCGTCGTCTTGAAGTACAATCTCGGGAGAGCAAGTGGCATCAGTTCGTCGACGGAGAGCTCATTTTAAAGCAAGGCCTGGTAGACAAGAGGAAGGGACTGTTTCCACGACGCCGCATGTTGCTGCTCACCACAGGACCGCGCCTATTCTACGTCGATCCAGCTAACATGGTGCTCAAGGGAGAGATCCCTTGGTCACCCGAGTTGCGGGTCGAAGCCAAAAACTTCAGAATATTTTTAGTGCACACGGTAAGTTCTTACTTTACTTAGATTTCTGCAAAAAACCGAAAAATATTTATAGCCTCCTGATTTATTTAGAACTAAACTTTAACGGATTTTTTTTTTTGTTACAGCCAAACCGTACATATTATTTGGAAGACCCCGATTCGTATGCTTTGGAGTGGGCAAACGTAATCAACGAAGTGCGCATCGGTACATATGGAAGGGACACGACTTAAGCGACGGCGCGGCCGCAGCTCCGAGTCGCGTCCGCGCCGCCGCCGCGGCCCCGGGCCCAGCGCCCGCTCCTCGTACCTCACACGGCGAGTTCACACTTCTAGGTTACTTCTAGCCTTGATTTAGAGCATGGCAAATTCCAAGCCGAAAGCTTTCGCGTCGATGATCGACCTCGTGCGTGTCCCAAGTTCCGCATCGGCCGGTGCGGGGCCGGGCTGCGCGCGCCGCGAGCGGGCGCGCTACATATGTTCCCAGCGCTCGAACACGCCCGCGCCGGCCGCCGCACGCCCGCGCCGCCGTTGACGAGAGACGACGATCGACCTGCTCGATCACTGTGGATACTGAATGACTGATTCCTATTAATAATAATATCCCGACTATCTTAAATTATTCTAATTTAAGTTCCTTATTTAATTGTGGAATACCGACGATGATGTGTAAATATGTCTTAAATTATTATTGCGATTGCTTAGTAATAGTTAATTGTGGGGCGATGTATGTTTTATTGTATACAGGCCTCTTGTAAGAATGGACTTGTTATTCACCACCTGCGTGTTCACGAAACCCATTCCGGTTGGTAACTAGGCAATTTATAGCTAAATTTAATATTTATTTTATGTTTAATTATTTGCCAACGGAATGTGACTGCTGTACAGTTATAACCGTAGAAAATTATGATTGGTGTTTCTATATTCTACTTCAACTATGTTTATCGGTGACAATTGGAAAGTAAAGATAAGAATTAGCAAAGTTGTATATTTTAAATTGAATTAGCAATTGTCACACACTGGTTGCTGTAGAAATAGAAGCAGCTAGAGTAAGGAGGGTAGCTTCTTCACTAAATAAATGAGAGTTTTGGTGAAACTGATCCAATAGTAATTGGATGCCTTACTTTCACAACTCAGTTGAGTATAGTCTGCAATGAGATAGGGGCGAACACATTGTTGAGGAGTTTCAGTGCTTTTTATTGTGCAAGTTACTTGTGCCCTTTAATTCTAACTAATAGCAAAGGTATACGGATAACGCCACCAAAGGTGACAATTACTGCTATTTCATTGCTTGGTAATTAATTGTCTAAAATATATTATTTTTGTTAATTGCAGTCGAATTAAGACATTGGGGTTGCTTAATGGATAGTGACTAGTGCAAATTTGTTTTTTAATGTTTTGTGTTGTTATGAACAATGATTTTATGGCCATCATAGCAAATATTCAATGTCAATGTTCTAAAATTGTATTTAAATTGTAATGGTGAACTTATCATTTAATCATTTTATAATAGCAGGTATATTAAAATGCCTAAAACTTGCCTGTAATATTTAAAATTAGGGCTTAATGGGATTTAATCCATAGTTGAATACGAAACCCTCATATAGCAAAATGTAGAAGACTAAGAATTCACTAAGTAGTATGAAGGACTGTTTTATTCATTTCATAGTGTATTATGGGCAATGAGATACATTATTATAAATTGGTCAGCATAAATTGGACTTTTCCATGACATTGTTATGAGTAATTAAAATTAAAACCTGCATTTAAAATTTAATAACTGTTAACTATTGTAATTATATTTTACAACATTTGTATTGCATAAATTCCATAAAGTAACAAAATAAGAAATTGAAATAAATTGAAGTTGATTTTTTATGATTTTTTATTTTTATTACATCTACCCCCAAACATTATTACCCAACTCTACACACAAACGATGCACGCCTAAATTAACAACAAAAATTATCTACATAATTCTAATCAAAATAATATTCTCGGATTAATAACAAATCCCTGATCCTGACAAGCTCGGCTGTATAGGCTTTTATTGGAGGCTGGAAAAGTGCCGAATACATGGAAGCAAGCTAACGTTCAACCCGTGATCAAGGAGAGTCGTGGTGACTCGGCTAACTACAGACCAGTCTCAGTAACGTCCATTCTTTGTATGTAACGTGTAGGTACTCAACACTAAGCACCTGGCGTACCTAAAAGTGTAATTAGGTAATTGTATAATAATTGGGTAACTGGGGTAATTGGGGTCCTTCAGGGGTCAGTGCACTCTGCAACATTGATCTTACTGCACATAAACGGTCTGCTTAAGTCCAGAACCTTTGAGTATGCAGACAACAGAACAGTCGTAAATTTCTGCGAGAGGCTATGGTTGAGCTCTTGAAGTTGTCCTTGGAGGCAGTTTCTGAATGAGGCAACCCTAAACTGACCAAGTTCAATGCGGAAAAAACCCGGACGTGTCCATTTTCCGTTAAAAGGAGCCAATTCAGCCCTGCTCCAACTTTCAGGGGTGTTGCCGTGCCAATAACTATAATAACTCTCAACTTTGGGTCATATATCGAAACAAAGGCTCAACTAGCTGCTAAAAAGCTGAGAATCCTTCACGCTGAATCCTTTTCGCTCCATCTGTATTATGCTATTGTATGAATAAATAAATAAATGTTTTTTTTTCTTTTTTGTATCGAATAAATTAGTATTACATAAACAATAATGCACGTTCTTAAGAAGCTTTGATTGACTCTGTACGTATCTACTCACGCGCCACCGCTAAAACTAATCGAAATGAGGTGCAAACTTATCATCATCATCCTTTTTAATATTCCCGCTCGATTTAAACGTGTTGCAGACATTTTTGTGGGGTTTTTTGAAGTCCCGTATTTACGCGAACAAGCTCGAGACTCTTGAAGTCGAGGGCTTCTAGTCTTCAACACAACATTCAACGCGAGTGATGAAAAATGTCATAAAACGAAAGTATGGCGATCAATTGTGGTCAAGTCGAAAATTATATCGGCCAAGTGGGTGCTCATTTGGCCGATGTAATTTTCGATTAGACCAATGAAATTCTAAACATTCAAATAAACATAATCAAAAAACAAAATCGAAGTTTTTCATTTAGAAAAAAAAGGGAGCTGAACAACATCGGATAACTTCTTTTGGCCAACCTTGAATTACTAGGTACCTACAATAACTAGAAATATAACACACACGGCGATGTTCTAAAAAATATCTGGAATTATTGATTCAGTTAGGTACAAGACAAAAAAAATGTCGTTAACAGCAATAACAACTGCAAATTGCATTTGAACCATTTAATTTGTTGCAAACCATTTAATTTTTTACGAGTTGTCTAGCGCTAAAATTCGCAGAGGCTAACTTCAGACTCGCCAAGATACGACGGCCCTACTGTACCTACTTGACATAGATATTTTATAAAAAGTGGATACCTAGGTACCTACGCGAAATAAGTTGAACCAAAATGGCGATCGACTTTGAATGCGCAGTAGATATATATATACTTAACAGATTTTTGTGTCTCAATCGAAGTGGAGGGCTGCGCGTAACCATAACAACGGGTTCAAATTGTTCGCCGCGTATTATAGTTGGTACCTACATAGATCAAATACGTGTTTATACAAAAATATAGGTAGGTACATTTAAGTTTAAAGGTATTTTTATTACTCACCAAAGCTGTAGGTACCCAAGGCCAACGTTCTTGCTCTCGAACATCGTGGTCATCCCATCACTTGTCATGTATTGATTTAAATTTTTGAGTAAGTAGTTATGTACCTACCTACCTAATAAATGCAATTTGAATTCTCCGTTTCATGTTTCTTCTAACGGCGGCGGTTATTACATGTAATAGATGGTTAGCTTTTACGAACATTACATTAAATAGAATAAAAGCGAAAAACCATTTTATTTTCTTTTTGTGATGCCAATTATCATAAAAAATTAAATAAACAATTTACACTGGACTGGACTGTGATGAAAAATACTAACTCTAACTCCGTGGATGAAAATTACAAGTTCCAAAACAAAACAAATAGGACTTGATCAAGGATGTTATATCTCCTATCCTACGGATAATCGACTTGATATGTAAAAGTAGGCAGCGCCATCTATCGAGGACGAGGAACACGATGTATTTTCAAGAACTGCTACTAGCAATCGTTGCTAGATGGCGACAGTGTACAATCTTTTTTTTAATTTACTATAGTGCTCGCCTGTAAAATAATATTCCCAGTAATTTCTTGCGATTTGTAACCTAAGTACTTAACCACTGTTGTTGCTTTCATGAGTTCCACCTACGGGTAACTACTAAAGTTTCATATAAAGGCAAATATGTATCTATTAAAATAGGGCGATTTTTTCTGATAGGTATCTGTTTATTCTGTTTATATCACACATAAAACTGCCTTTCAATATTTGATACAAATCCATAATGTTCGTAGTTAGTACCGCTTTTCTATAACAGATGGCGTTGTGCCGTGACGTCATCTTTCTACATCGCGGTGTTAAGATTTTCCGTCGATATAATAACTATGCAGTTTTTTTGTGCAATAAATTGTCTTACTCTGGGACACGAGTGTTTTATTCTCTTGGGAGATATTTTTGGGACGTTGTACAAAGTGTCATGCAACTGCAGTAGAATTGTAGGCAATTCATCTGAACAATCGCTAATTTTCATCTCCCATTGTTTACGTGACTCGGTATCTAGTTTTAAACTCAATACGTAAATAACTATGACATCCCAATGCTCAACCATTATGCCTAAATTCTGCAAAGCATGTAAACATTCATTAGAAGTATCTAATAATTCCTTAATAGCACTAGAGGATTCTGTTACAATATTCCTTTGACTCATAAAACGTTTAATTATACAATTTGCTAAGTATTTTTTATTATTATAGCGGTTCTCTAATTTACTCCAACAGATTGCATAATTGCTACTAGTAATAGGAATGTGCCGTAAAAGACCTTCAGCCTCTCCAGACAAATGTGATTTCAAATAGTGCAATTTTTGAACGTCGTCAAGTGCGCTGTTATCGTGTATTAAAGATTTAAATAGGTCTCTAAAACTAATCCACTCAGAATAAGTTCCGGTAAACTTAGGCAATTCAATCTTAGGTAATTTTACAGAACATATCCCTTTAGATTCCTTCGCAGAAGGTTCGAGCGCTTTAACTGAACTGTCCGAACAAACCATTTTTTTCAATGCTTCCTTCAACTCTGCTTTATACTCCATAAATAATTCTTCCGTAGTCTCGTAAACATTTTTTAAGTTATATTCAGATTTTTCATATTCAATGGACTTAACAGATGACACAATTTTCATGTGAGTTTCAAAAAAGGCTGACCAGTTAGCTTCTAAATTTTCTAGTCTAGTTTCTATGTAAGAACTGAGCCGCTCCTTAGGTGATTTCTTAAAATTAGACCTTGCTTTAGTGATGGTAGATTGTAAGTTAAATTGTAAATTACTCAACGCTTCCATGTTGATATAAATAGTTCTTTACACAAATTTTATGCTAAGTCCGTAGTCAACACGTAAAAAATCACAAGTCTTTGAACTTATTACACTTCGCTGCAAAATCGGACATAGGTTCCCCGTAGTTCACCTTTTTAGGGTTCCGTAGCCAAAATGGCAAAAACGGAACCCTTATAGTTTCGTCATGTCCGTCTGTCCGTCTGTCCGTCAGTCCGTCTGTCCGTCTGTCACAGCCGATTTACTCGGAAACTATAAGTACTACAGTGATGAAATTTGATGGGAATATGTGTTGTATGAACCGCTACAAAATTATGACACTAAATAGTAAAAAAAAGAATTGGGGGTGGGGCCCCCCATACATGTAACTGAGGGATGAAAATTTTTTTTTCGATGTACATACCCGTGTGGGGTATCAATGGAAAGGTCTTTTAAAATGATATAAAGTTTTCTAAAAAACATTTTTCTTAAAGTGAACGGTTTTTGAGATATCAGCTCTCAAAGTCGTAAAAAGTATGTCCCCCCCCCCTCTATTTTTATAACTACGGGGTATAAAATTCTAAAAAAAATAGAGGTGATGCATGCTAATTAACTCTTTCAACGATTTTTGGTTTGATCAAAGTATCTCTTATAGTTTTTGAGATAGGTTGATTTAACTGTAATTTTGGTTAAGTTATTGTGCTTACACTGAAAACGATGGCTGAACCTATAAGTACAAGGCAAAATATCGGGAGAGTTTAGGCTCCATTCACCAGGTGTATAAATTGACATAATAAGTTTATTATATTTGCTGCTACGGAACCCTTTGTGCGCGAGCCCGACTCGCACTTGGCCGGTTTATCAAAATTATTCTTAGTCCATAAACACGTTAAAGTTTTTATGTCCAAATAGTTGAGTAAAATTTTCTAAGTTAATAAGGTCTAAATTTGCTTGAAATTTGTTAAGTCTCAATGTATTAATTTAGTCACTTTGATATTTATAAAGTACTTACAGTTTGTCTTCGCATTACATCACTTCACTGTCACTCACTTTTACGTAGCTCGTCGTAATGATATGCGGGGTGCTCCTCCTCCCGCACCGCAGCCGCTGCTCACGCCAACAGGAACTTGTAGCGCCAGCACCACCGCCGACCGTTGTGTACCACTTGTACATGCACGCGTTAGCGCCAAACATATACGATCCGTCGATGTTGCCCGCACTAACGTTACACTCGCGGCAGGTTGACCATGCAACCCTACGACCCCGTATGACGATGCACACCAGTCCTTTATCCGGCTCGAAGGACCACTTTGTACAACGTCCCAAAAATATCTCCCAAGAGAATAAAACACTCGTGTCCCAGAGTAAGACAATTTATTGCACAAAAAAACTGCATAGTTATTATATCGACGGAAAATCTTAACACCGCGATGTAGAAAGATGACGTCACGGCACAACGCCATCTGTTATAGAAAAGCGGTACTAACTACGAACATTATGGACTTGTATCAAATATTGAAAGGCAGTTTTATGTGTGATATAAACAGAATAAACAGTATCTGTGTAAAATTATAAAAAAAAAATTACGATTTGCTATAAAAATGACTGAATTGTTACTCTTTCTCTTTCCAACCTTAGAGCATTTAAACCTAGCTCTATGTTTCCAACATATTTATCCAAGATCTCTGTTTCCAACAAAGAGAACATATTACACGGTTTTATGTTATCTACTTCACATAATAGATGGAAAATAAAAATACGGGCAGTTGTTTTACGACAAATTTTAATAATAATAAAAAGTCAGTGTAACAAAAAAAGAAATAACGTGAACAAAATATAAAGTAACTTTGATTGCTTCTATTATTGCCTTATATTATTATTATCTTGTACTCCAGGCTTTACGGCTCACTAGAATAACCGCCATATACCAAAGATAATGTAAATTAAATTAATGTTTCAATATAATAAAGAATAACATATAAGTGTAATATTTGCGTATTATATTTTATTAATTAGAATTATCACTAAACTTTTCTAACCTGTGTATTTTTTCCATGTAATCATCAGCCCTGCGTTCAAATTTGAGGTTGGAGTTAACCATGAGTTAACACTAATGACGTCACAGGGTAGATACCCTACACTCGCATTTTTGAACGCAAACGTCAAGGCCTATTGTCAAGGGCTTTAATCCAACCTACCCTGCTCGAAGTTGGAGTCATTTGGGTTAACTCTAGGGTAGCTACTCAAGTCATAAAAGAACGACTCTGGGTAACAACTCTACATTACTCTGGTCATTTTTGAACCCAGCTCTGTCGTCCTGTCATGTACTCATGTCAATGTCACTGTCTGTCATCCGTTGTATATAACCTAAAACCACAGCTGCACTTCTGATTTACTTATTGTTGTTTCATAATTCCACTTTGCATTTCTTGTATTAAAAATGTCTTCGACGGCTTCAACTGTAATAAAATATGTTGGGCGAACAACGGATTTCAAAGGTAAAACTCTATGGGAGATTGTTGGAAGCCTGAAGAATTTCGGTGTTGGAAGAATCATTGTTCGATCTGTATTTGAAAGATACCCGGAACCTAGTTTCATGAAAATTGTTAAGGTTGAAGCTTGTCCTGACGAGGTGAGCTATCCTTTACCGGTTTTTCGTTTGTAGACCTAATCTTAGTTTAATTATTTCTTTCATATTCATTGTATGCTACTTTGCCAATGAAATGCATACTTATTATGATTGTTTTTTGATTGTATAATCAGAAAAAATACGTTTTTATAATTTTTCAGGAAAGGCGTCGAGTACGTGTTTGGGTTGAGAAAACATTCAGGGGTCGCAAAATGCCCAATTTGACAGAAATTTATCGTACATCTTACAAGCCCGATTACAAACTAATACCAAAGAATGAGGAGGCTAAATTGCTAGCTAGTGTCGAGAAAGTACATGATTTCCCAGAAGTAATTTTACCAAATCGTGTGGAGATGCCACCACTCATGAAGAAGTTTATTATCAAAGATCACGAAAAGAAAGGACTGGAAGTAAGTGCAAATCAATAAAGAATTTTTTTCTGAATGGCTAACTTAGATCTGACTAGTGCTAACCGGTAAAATTCCCACTATGACAACATAAGCTGTTTGCAAACAAATAAGGCAAACATTTGGGACAAATGTGTCATATACTTGAGGAGTTGGGGGTATTCGTTGTGTGCGCGATGACAGCGCCCCTAGTGGCCGCAACTATTCAGGACTTGTCATCTGTCAAATCATGTCAACTAGATGATAAGATATTTTTGTGATATTGATTTTCGACTAGTTTTTCAACGAAATTGAAAAAAATAGTGTAAAAAGTGAGTGTGTATATCTAGCGATTTTCACATTACATGTGCATGCACATTACATGGATTTCACATTACACAGCAGCTATCCATGTTTGTCTTTGCTGTAATGTCCCCTTTAATGTTGGAAACGAATAAAACTTGCATGAACTGTTTTTCCTATTGTTTTTACAATTTACGACACAGCATGTACCACCCATATCGCAAATTTTTACGTTTTTACTTAAAATTATAAAGGAAGTTATGAAAATAAAGCAATTTGACACATGACAGCCCAGAATTATTTCACATTTCTGCCACGTCGTGCGCTTCGATCGATTTGCCGTTCCCCACCACCCACTTTGCACATAGCCAATATACCGTCAACTCCTCAAGTAAAGTCAGTAGCACTTTGGAAAATCTGGGTAACCTCTGCTGGGCAGATTTTTGAATGATTAAATTTGCCTTATATCCAGTAAGAACTGAGCAGCTTCGATGCAGATGTGCTGCTGTCTCATCCTCATTAATGTAGACTCTGCTGTCGCCTGGGCAGTATCTGTCAACCTTAATTGACTGTGAGATTGTGAGAGTCTAATTCAGTAACCTTATTTGGTGTTAGGAATAATGTGTCCTCTTCATAGACACTCCGAAAAATAAACAAGTTGTTATTACAAAATGTGAAAGTGCAGAAATTCGAAATCCTGAAATGAGGCATTAGAATTCACGAAATTGAATTCTCCTTTTGAACATTACTAACAGTCCAAATTCATGCTTTAGTGGTTTGTGGAACTTAAGGGTGCATTTCCATTGAAGCGGAAATGGACAGGGTGGAGAAGACTGGTCTGTGAATTGGCCAATTCTACGTGTACGTTACCCCAGCAGGAAAGTTGCACGTAGAGCGACGTGAGTGGGACGTATAATTAGAGCGCAATCTGCTGTAAATGTGCGCCGATTATAAAATTAGTGCGTCTTGTAGTTTTGGAAAAAAATGGAAAAAACAATTCCTGCTGCGGTAACGTTACCCCAGCAAGAAAATTTTTAAATACTTGTCGGAGAGACGAATATTGTATATAGGCAGATAGCTTATGCTTATGCAAGAATGTGCCCCAAAAATAGAGTCGGTGCGTCTTCAGGTTTTCGAGATATTGCGTTTCCTGCTGCAGTAACGTTTTGCAAAATCGCGGATCTCTAAAACCATTGTATGTGCGGCTATACGATAAGTACACACCGATAGCTCTTGCAATGTGCGTATTTGTGACAGAATTAGATTTCGAGAAATATTTATAATTTTCGAGTAATCGCACTTCTTTGAAAATTCAAAAAAATGCCACAGCGCTATAATGAGAAAGCGAACAAACTCCCTGAAAACGGTATTCAGTCCTGCTGAACGTTTACTATACGCACAAATTAGTTCCAAAAGCGCACATATATACGTTATTGAATAATATTGCTAAAAGTCGAGTCGACGGTGCCCTAAGTTTGACGTCAACATACAAGAAACCGGCTCAACCTGAGATGTGTAGGTGTACAACAATAATTAGAGCGCTTAGTCAAGTGATTTGTAGCAAAAATTCAGCTTCGAATAGTTCGCAAATAAGTAAATATAATCGAAATACCAAAACTGTAGATTATGGCCGTCCACCCGACCAAATTTGAATGATCACTAAAAAGCGACGGTTTAGTACATACACATGACCTTCTTAATTTTACTGATGAGTCAATTGACACTTGCTGTACCTGGGTACACTGAAGTAGAAAAGAAGTAACAAAATAATTTTTGTTGATATAATAATAGATTTAATAATCTGATGGACTACTATTTCTTTTTATTTTAAATGTTTTTTTTTTGTATTCAATCTAAAAAGTAACCAAAGAACTAAGAAATCCACCATTTTCTAAAATAACAATAATAAAAAAGTTTTTTTTTTAAAGAAATGTTTAAAATGTATTCCAATTATAAATATTTATTAAAAAAAAAAATTAAACCTTTATATGAAAATAAATAATAGAAATAATAATAATAGTAGGTATTTATTTCATACAAAAGCTCATATTGGATATTAGTACAAGAAATCCTTATTAAACTAATTTTAGTACATACACAGACAACACAAAGCGGCACCGCACTGTAGCACCAGTTTATGCCAGGCCCTGGACGCGACCGCTCTCAGTGTGTATAGTCGCATCCAGAGCCACTACATCGGCGAGCCTCAGGGGTCCACAAACACACTCAGAAGGCTGTTCGGATAATAACCAATCTCGTGAAAACCACGAAAGATAAACAAATTTAGAGTATTAACTTAGCTTGAGGGCGTCGGCATGTGAGATGTGGACTCGGTGATCATTATACTTGTACTTGTCAAGCAATGTCTTAATAGCCAAGAGCGTCGATTAACACCTTAGGAGGTTCGAGTTAGGCGGCTGGATCAAGGGCTTCGTTCAGTAAGCGGTAGGTACTCCTAGACACGGCTCAAATAGACAGGAGGTTCCTTTCTCTTGAACCCACCCTGGACTCAGTTTGAGTAGTTCTGTTCATTTCTCATGATGATGAGAACCTGATGCTAGAACTAGGAAGTGGCTTGTTTGTATTATGTAGGTAGGTAAGTAAATGATTTGCAACCCGTGCTAATTTGGGGCGAACAGCTTGTTGACAATATTAAAAAAAAAAACACTTTTACCTTTCGAGCACCGTAATAACAGACAATTATAAGACAATAGTTGTGCAAACACCAGCAGCAGGGTTTAATCGTATAAAAAAAATTTAATCATTAGCAAGATGTTCTCTCCCCAAAATAAATTAAAGTGTATGTCACGAATTACTTCCCATTCCATTTGAGAAGCTATTTAACATAGTCAAAGTAGCACCAAAATTTGTACAATCATGCAATTTCGGATGGGAAATGTTTAAAACAGAATTCTGTGGTCTTAGAACGTGAAGGGCAACTGGAGGACACAGGCTCAGTTAGATTCTGGCAAGTCCTTTTATTCCAACCTAGAGGTCTAACCTTGATTTTACAAATTGACATTTATTGTACCTATTATTGTCATATTATTACTAATACACTTTTGAACACGAATGTACGGACAATAATAGAGACTTATAATGTTCATTAAAGAAGGTCATGTGTATGTACTAAACCATCGCTTTTTAGTGATCATTCAAATTTGGTCGGGTGGACGGCCATAATCTACACTTTTGGTATTTCGATTATATTTATTTATTTGCGAACTATTCGAAGCTGAATTTTTGCTACAAATCACTTGACTAAGCGCTCTAATTATTGTTGTACACCTACACATCTCAGGTTGAGCCGGTTTCTTGTATGTTGACGTCAAACTTAGGGCACCGTCGACTCGACTTTTAGCAATATTATTCAATAACGTATATATGTGCGCTTTTGGAACTGATTTGTGCGTATAGTAAACGTTCAGCAGGACTGAATACCGTTTTCAGGGAGCTTGTTCGCTTTCTCATTATAGCGCTGTGGCATTTTTTTGAATTTTCAAAGAAGTGCGATTACTCGAAAATTATAAATATTTCTCGAAATCTAATTCTGTCACAAATACGCACATTGCAAGAGCTATCGGTGTGTACTTATCGTATAGCCGCACATGCAATGGTTTTAGAGATCCGCGATTTTGCAAAACGTTACTGCAGCAGGAAACGCAATATCTCGAAAACCTGAAGACGTACCGACTCTATTTTTGGGGCACATTCTTGCATAAGCATAAGCTATCTGCCTATATACAATTTTCGTCTCTCCGTCAAGTATTTAAAAATTTTCTTGCTGGGGTAACGTTACCGCAGCAGGAATTGTTTTTTCCATTTTTTTCCAAAACTACAAGACGCACTAATTTTATAATCGGCGCACATTTACAGCAGATTGCGCTCTAATTATACGTCCCACTCACGTCGCTCTACGTGCAACTTTCCTGCTGGGGTAACGTACACCAATTCTACTGCATATCAGTGGAAAAAGTGTAATTAGAATCGAATAGTGAAATTAAAAAACAAATGACCTCGACAGAACAGAGTTGAACGCTTTGTGCTGCCAGCTAATTTCGACTCTGGCTGATTTCAATGGAAATACTTGCCACTTCACTACCAGTACTCTTCTTTGCCTCAACCTGCCCAACCCCTTTCCTGTGGAAATGCTAATATTTTCACATAGACTAATACATATTTTTTGCCATTTTCCAGATAATGACAGACTTCACAATGCCTATCTCCTACAATCACAGTCCAAACCGAGTGAAAAGGATAGCTAAAGGTGATGAAAAACCCACAGTAGAATTCACAATGGGCCTTGGAAAACCTGCCAGTCCCTCTCTCTACGAGGGAGTACCCCTTAGTTGAAGGAAACAACAATTGTTGCATGTTTATTTAATATTAGTTATGTTATAGATTAAAGTAGATGATAAACCAAATTAACAATATTTCATAATGTTTCACAATTTGGGTACCAGACCTTGAGTTAATTTTTCTCTCTAAAAATATATTTTTAAAAATCATTAAATATCACATTTAAGAATATCATGAAAAAAGTGCAATTTGCCTTTAACAGTCTTGAATATATTATTCGCATTTCGCATGTCAGGATGAATCATTACTTTTTAAAATGTGATGAGGATGCAAATGCTTTTGCTAAGAGTGGATTGGCGTCCAAGACATTCTTGTTTTGGCTTTCCACTTCGAGTTTCTGAAACACAAGATTTAGGAATAATACAAAAAAAAATATTCTTTCGTATTAGTCAGGGATGGCGAACCTATGGCATGAGTGCCAACAGTGGTATGAAGCAATTATATTTGGGTACACCATTAAATTACTTCACACCTTCTTTACTTCTACACCAACAATGCAGCTAGATAATTTGCAACAGCAGAAATCACAGTGACTTTCTCTTAAAATATATAAAATAACTAGTTACGTAAGTGCTTTATTTACAGGTTTATTAGCTGTGAAAAGCTGTGAAAAATCTCTAAGTAAACGAAAAAGATACGGCTTTTTATGTCGCAATAATTGTATTTTATCTACGGCACTCAATGGAATCAAAATTCATCAGATACTTCCCGATAGAAATCTGGAAATTGAATTTGTGGTACAAACTTTTTTCTATTCTGAAAAATCTTCCGAGACTCGATTCGGTAATTGTATTATTTACACATGTTGCTGCAGAAACCAAGTGTGCGAGTCCGATTAGCACCTCAATAAATCAGCAAAAAAAAAATGCCGGCACGCATTGGTTTTTTTTATAGATTGTTAATGGCACCGTCATTAATAAAGGTTCGCTATCCCTGGTTTAGACTTAGATCAAACGGTGCAATCCTGGCAGTCCAAGATACTAGAGCGATCTGACATGATTTATTTCATATGGATGGTGTCTCATATGCTTTAAATGCTTGTGTGCTCATGGAGTTACCCCTTGGTGCTCCTGGGCAGGTACCAGATGAGAAGGGGAACTAAAAATAAGAGTTATTCAACTTAGATTTTTATGGCTGATTTTGATGTTTTGTAGAATATTATTGTAAAGTCACAAGCATCAAACACTGTCCTTGGATTAAAACTTTAAAGCTCTTCAAAAAACAAATGAATCTTTCTTATTTTTTAATTATGTTATTAAGGGCTATCTATTACAAACTTATATTTCAGTAGTGACCAAATATCCCCTAAACACAAAAAATATTCAGCCACGAGTATAAGGGCCAGAGCGTGCATGTATTTCAGAACAAGTGAGACAATTTCATGCACTGAAAATCCAAGGTTTCGTCCATGTAATAAGTTAAGTCTGACCGCTCTGGGATCTGGGGTTTACGGGCACGTTACAGATCACCCACAAACACTTGTAGTTCTCGGTTGTGTTGTATCACTCAGGCAGCTCTTAGCTGCAAGACGTCCTCTTAGAGCTATACATACCTCCTTGCTCCGCACGAACTTATCTGAGCGTTACACTGCAGTAGAAATGGGTTCATTATTAGACACAAGCTGCTGTGCTGTCTAACAAAAGTACCTTACCGACCCATACAATCATTGTGCGTTAGTTTTGATTGCACATTCTGGGCAGCAGCAAAAGAACTGCTCATAAACAGTTTTATACCATGCAGCTTACTTGCAGACGTTTACAATAAGACATCGCTTTGCGGTTTTAATATTCGTCCTCATTTTTTCCTGATAGTAAAACTTGTGGTTTAAATGAAACAGTGCTAATTACCCTCCAGAAATCGCGCATTTCTTGTACTTCCTCTTGTCTCTGTATGAAGTACTGACGAACAGTTTTCTGTATGAGCGTGGCTGCGTACTCTTCGGGCCATAGCCAGGACTTTGGATAGAACGGACGGGGACTGAAAGAATTGGATTGGTGATATGATATTTAAGGCACAATAGTGTGCTGTGCAGAGGGGAAATAGTGTCCCTTAGCAGAAACAGAAACAATTTATGCATTATGATGGGACAGTTATTCATTTAACACGCAAAAGACCGAGCGAAGTGGAGGCGTGCTTGCAGGAAAGCGGACCCCGGGCACCGAGGCGAAAGCCAAGGTTGGTACCGGGACGAACGCTAGGATGATGGTGATGAGTTATTCATTTAACTTCCTTACTTATTCCAACATGGGCGTCTCATACAGCTCTATGCAGAAGCCCTACTGTACTATACTACTACTACTGTCAAAGAATCAGCTTCTCAAGTAAGTTTTTTAATTCGACTTCCTAATGTACGAAAATCTTTACAACAATGAAGCCGCTTCGCGAAGCCTTTGGAGACAGAAGGAAGTTTATAGGCAGGCTAGCAATGGCCAGGACCTCCAAAAATACTTATTCCCTGCTACCACCGAACGAAGAAAAACCCAGCTGTTACCATTGGGGAATACGGCTCAAATAAATGGGTATGTTCCGGGCCACCTTCGAGTAATGAATCTTATGGGAGCTTGAATGAAAATAATTTAGTTAACAACGTCTGCCTATGAAGGTATGTATTTATGTCTTGGATACGTCCTATTAGCTGAGAACATTCGTCTATCTATCTACATCTACACTAATATAATAAAGAGGGAAAGTTTGTTTTTTTAATTTTTTGTTTGTAGGGGGTAATCTCTGGAACTACTGGTCCGATTGGAAAAATTTTAGCAACAATAGAAAGCTGCTTTACTCCTGAGTGACATAGGCTTATTTTATGTACGTGGGCGAAGCCGCGGGCAAAAGCTAGTATAATATATAAAAGAGAAACTGACTAAGTGACATATCAACGTACAGCCGAAACTACTGGAGCTAGGAGCGAAAAATTTTGCACAAGGATTCATTTTTTTCCGGAGGTAAGTACTAAGAACTAAAGAGGTACTAAGTTTGTATAGAGAAGCCTACTTATACACGGGTGTTGGCAAAAGCTAGTGTAATATAAAAGTAGGTAATATTAGAGTTTAATATTATAGTCTTCTTAAGGATAAGAAGTTCTTAAGAAATGGAATGAAATCACATTTATCTACAATTAAGTTTTATCTACTAAAATAAGCTGAAGTTCATACTTTTTCTTAAGAGATGCTCTGACCCAGGGCATGTTGAATATATGCAAGTCGCTCTCCTTACGGCATGGATAACGAGGGTTATTATTCCATAGGACCTAGAAAAATCCACAGGTTTGTATGTTAGGTAAGAAGTGTAGCACTACAGTTCCAATTTTGTCATTGAAGTATATAGTACGCGGGTAATAAGTTGAACCATTTGCTATAGTTACGCGCAGCCTCCCACTTCAGTTGAGATCCGAAAATTGGTTATAATCCTCGGTAACGCAAGTTGAACCATCGTAATGAACCTTGAATGCGCAGTACCTAACCAATTTTCGAGTCTCAGTCGAAATAGGGCTGCTCTGCGCTTTTGGAGGTATGCGGAACAGAGAGTAAAGTCCCGTATACTTCCGTTGAAAAGCGAGGATCCTCCAACCAGACATATGTTATTGCCTGGTGGGCTAGAGCCCGATAGTTGACTTCGGGCTGTTATACCTATATGTTCAAATCGCGCGGAGAACTGATTGCACGATGCAGGATTCTTGTAGTTCTTATGTGACGCCATAGATGGCGCTACACGCCATAGCATAGCAAATGTTTCATATTATTTGTCGCGTACTATAGATACCTAGAAGGTAACACAAAGTTGATTTACCTGCACGACGTGATCAATGCCGTTGAAGAAACATTTCTCTCTTGTAAAAGCTTCCCATATCTTAGCCTTGTTCAGAGCTTCTACTAACGCCGGTATGAGATGAACAAATACCTCATCCTTAATGTAATCAGCCTCAGTTTCTACAACAAAAATACTGACTGTAGGATTTTTATCAACTTGTCTCAATTAAATTAAATTGTTATTAAGTAAGAAAGTTGGCGTTCGCTCGGGGCTCAAGCGTTTTAAGATACTAAACTTGAGGTAACTTATACAATCGTTGCACAATATCACTTCATTCTATACCTAAGGGATTTGCAAATTATTTTGCAGTGTGCTAGTTAGGTGGGAAATCATTCAAGACTTGAGCAGAGCGGGGTGGCGTGTTAGACTTTTACTAAATAAAACCCACTCCTATGTTGCTTTGTTGTCTTGCGTTCCCTGGACCGCGGGTATTCTTTTCAGAAGCGAATCCATGGCCCCAGTAGCCAGTAGGCTTCGACCCTGCTGTGGGACCCTACGGTTTTGCTGACATCCCCTTGAGCCACGCATGGTACACATAGCTCCATCGACGATTTGTTGGTTAAACTCTTGAACCCCAAGCGTTCTCACACCTATTGTCTTTCTATTGTCTCTAATTAAAGAAAGAAAGAAAATAAATTTATTCTGCCACAGAGAAGGCACACGAAAAAACAAACAAGACAAATAAAAGAATCAAAATAAAAAGTAGAATGAAAAAAAAAAGTACTTAAAATAACTAAAAAATAAATAAATAAAAAAAAATACAAATTTGAAAAAAAACAGCTATTGTGTGCCTCACAGCTGCGCCAAAAAAGGTTCAGTTCAGCATGTATGCCAGACAACTAGTGCCTGACGCTGATTTTCAACTGAACCTAATAATTACGGTATTGATAAGGTTTTTTTTTTTTATGGTAGGTGAAAATCATCCAATGACGAAACCCGCTCTTGGGCGGAGCGGGAGACCAGTGTCAGACTCTTACTGACTAAAAAACCTACCCCGTACCTTCCTTGCCTTATTCCTGGAGTCGAGGTAACAGTTTTCCACCACCCTCTAGGCTCCAGGAGGCTTCGACCCCGAAGGGCCCCTGCAGTTTGCTGACAACTCCTTGAGGCGCGCGGGAACGGTGCGCGCCGTTGACGACTTGGACTCGGTCTTACCAGACGACCGGACGGCGAGCTACCCATTGCTCACCGTCCGCGAGCCAGTGTCTACGGTGGCCGGATATCGGCAGGATCGCGGCGGCGACGGCTACGGCGAGTACGCCGTTGCCTTTGCCTTATGCGGTCGGCCTCCTCCTTTACGAGCATTACTGCTTCGCAGAAGGAGGCGACCGCCTGCCATTCCTCTTCGCTGCGGACCATGGCCTGAACCAGGGCCCGGCGCGAGAGGTCGCCGCCGCCGATCACCCCCACGAGGACACGGCGATGCTCTTCCCATGCAGGGCACACCTCCACCGTGTGCTCCACCGTGTCCTCCGGGCTCGCCTCACAGTGGCGACACCCGGACGTCTCTTCCGCACGAATCCGGTGCAGGAATCTCCCGAACTTCCCGTGTCCGGTGAGAACCTGCGTCATGCGGAAAGTGAGGACGCCGTGAGGTCTATCCAGCCACGCCTCAAAGAGGGGCACTACCGCTGAGATTACGGTGTGCCCAGCGCTGGGTTGCGACAGTCGCTGTTTCCACTTCACCATGAGATCTCGCCGGAGCTCCTTCCGCCACGCCTCGACATGTTCGGGCAGCGGATCTTCGCCCCGGCGTTGCATCTCCACGCGCTGGTCGTGCATGCGTGCAAGGACTGTTGCCTCCAAATCCCATGGTGGTAGGCCAGCAAGGAGGCTCGCCGCCTCGCGGGACACCGTGCGGTATCCCCGTACCATCCGGATGGCCATGACCCTCTGGCAGGCGTTCAGCTGGGCCGCCGGGCGTTTACGCAGCGTCGGCGCCCACACTGGTGCCCCGTAAAGGGCCATGGACCGAACGATGCCGGCGTAGAGCCTCCGGCAGAAGGCGTCTGGACCCCCAAGGTTCGGCAGGAGCCGCTTGAGAGCAGCCCCCGTCCGATTGAGTTTGGGGGCCAGACGTCGGAAGTGCTCCTCGAAATTCCATCGGCTGTCGAGGACAAGTCCTAGGTACTTCATCGTCGACCCGACGCCGACGTGAACTCCTTCTACCGTTAGTTGGGAACCCGTTGGTGGCGCGTTCCGAGGGCCGTGAAAGCACAACGGTATTGATAAGGTAGTTTGTGGTTAAGAATAAAAAACAGATACTTAGACTTACTAAGGAATGGTGGTTTAGGTGTAAGTTCTTTTTTGCTCTCTTGATATTCTTCTAATTGTTTTTGCCACTTGTCACTTTCGTCGACGATCTCCTTCCAGTTTGCTCTGGATCTTCTCCTGATGAGCACCGGGAAATCAACTTCGGAACAAGGAAGGCTGTCAGGTAGAACGAAACCTGCTGCATCATTCTGGTCAACGATGCTATTGAACTTTGGAACATTTCCTTTGCCTTTACTTTTGGCAGTCATTTCTACAATGTCAAGCTAGCACAGCACAGTGACACCTATTTCAATGATTTTTTGTTTTACATAGTTGCCATGAAATGTGTCAGTTTTGATTATTGATATTTTAAATAAAATAATAATTTAATAGCCAGTACTAATTGGTTGAAAAAGTTTTCAAAATACCTACGTATAACGGGTCGACAAATGATACAAAAAATGTAATTTCTTATTCATACAGTTTATTTTTAAATATAAAAACCTGCATACGCAATTACTCGGATGCTCTGGATATTACCACCCAAAGCTTAAAGTAATAAATATTAAATAAGTACATCTAGAGCCTAAAAATAAATATAAGATGCTAGTATCTACAGTTTAGATGTCGATCTTTTCGTTTTAAATAGATAGCATCCTTTTCAATAATTTGAGTACTTCCCGGTGATCTGCGCGATCCAGTCTAAGTAATGAGCTACTTTGACGTAGACTCCAGGCACTCCAGGTTGACCGCAGCCGATGCCCCACGAGACCACGCCGACGATTTGCCAGGTGCCGCTGCGCTCACACACCAGGGGACCACCCCCGTCACCTTTGCAAGCATCTTTGCCTTCCTCACCGCCCGCGCACACGAAGCCGGGGTTCAATTCGTAGTTGTAGCCCAAGCGGGTCTGCCTCAGCTGCTGTTGGCACTGGCCATGTGATAGAATGGGCACATCTACTTCTTTCAGGATGTTCTGGTACTTTCCGTTATCTCCGAAGGCATCTTTGCCCCATCCTGTGGTCCAGCATCTTTGTCCAGCGTAGTCGGAGTACTTGTCAGGTAGGCAAGCGGGACTGATGTGAGGATATTTGGTCCATTCGACGGGATGGTCCATTTTCAAGATGGCGAGGTCGTTATCTAAAGTGCCGGCGTAATACAGCGGGTGAACGTGGACAGAAACAATGTCTCTCTCAATGTATGGGTAGAACTCTACATCGCGGTTCACGTCCCATTCGCCAAGGCGCACTCTTAATTCGAAGCCTTTGTATCTGAAATAAGAAAAGTTTATTGTAAATTCGTTACAATATTTTATGTAGGTAGTTAGATGGCCTCATACACACGTATTCGACATTATAAACTTGGTGCAGGTACGCCTGCTAGCTCACATGCAAAAAATATACATTTAAAGCATACGGAACCCTGTGATGCTTATGCTGCTTGGTGTTTTTTATTGAAGCGCCTATGGAGGTACACGCCCGTGGACAGTAGGCCTAAGGGTTATTTCTTTTTCTTTAAAAATTGTGCACTTACGATTTAACACAGTGAGCGGCAGTCATAATGTGAAGACCATCAATGAGTGTTCCTCCGCAGACGTATACAGATTCTTTGGGGTCCTTCTTCAAAATAGCTGTTTGCCATGGGTATTCTCCGAATTCACTCTCTCCATCTACGTAAGAAGGAGTTTTAACCCTGCCGTTGATGCCCTGAGAGTGTCTGATGCCGCACTGTCCTTTGTTAGCAGCCTGAGGTTGTAGGGGACGACGGCAGCACACTTGGTTTGGTCTGCATTGCTGAACTTGAGGGCGACCGAAGTATCCTTGACGCTAAAAATAAAACAGAAACAAACTTAGAAACTTAAAGTCGTACAACACTTTTTGAGCCGTTCATAAAAGCGATTGTTTTACATGGGAACAGAATGGTTAGACAATACAAGCCAGTTATTGAAACGCGGTGCGATTACTCCTTATTTTAAGAAATGTGCATCAATTACCTCTAATACAGTAATGGACAAATTTTCTATATCAATTTCCCTCTTCTTTCGTGTGTCAGGAAATCGAATTGTTTGGTATCCCCGGTTGCCCGGAGGAGGGGTAGAAGGTAAGTCATAGGAACGGGAATAAGTGGATTGGTTCGTGTGACTACTCAGATTAATATCGTCGTCAACATTTTTAGAATTACCAGTACTTCTTTGTTCAGCCTGAGGATAATCCTCACCGCCGTCACTCGTTCTACCATTCTCATCATAATAGTCATTAAAACCTTCTAAAGGTTCAGGAATACTATTATCATTTTCTTTATAGTAACTTGGCTCGTAATCTGCGTAATTTGGGGAATAAATTGGAGGCCCTTCTTCGAAATGAGGTGGATGATGAGGAGGTCCCTCATAATGATGAGGTCCATGTTGAGGTCCATTATAATGTGAGGGGTGATGTAGAGGTCGATGGTGGGGAGGATGATGAGGATGAGGTGGGTACGGGGCATAACCATAGTGTGGATTGTGTAATTGAGGAAGAGGATAGACCGGTGCAGGGTGTCCTGAGTGCAGAGGATGTACGGGATACCTCGGAGGAATTGGGTACATCGGGGGATAAAACGTGTGGTAATTATGATGCTTGTGTAGCAGAAGTGCTTTTTTGTGATCGAAAAGTCTGTTAACGGCCAAGAGTTTCTCATGGCTTGGAGTTATATGGAAATGTATAAGAGGTTTATAAATCTTTTCCCCTTCCTCATCTTTGGTTATTTGAAGAGAGAGTAGTGGATTAACAATGGCAACTCCTAGATTAATACCACCTCCTGTGATAGCATGGCTGAAGGGATGGAGATGGGTATTGAAAGGGTGGAGATTAGTTTGACTGGGAGCACCGGGGACGCCGGGGGGCAAGGAAAAAGAGATACCAAACGTGGGCTCCACATGTTTGTAGTCAATACCGGCATGATGGTTGAAGCCAGGCAATCGACGGTTGCGCTGAAGTGATATTTACTAATCAATAAATGAAACTATAATTTAATGTAATGTTAGATAATGTGTCAGTGCCCATTGTTTAGTATATCTTTTGTAACCGTAACATTAGATTTGGATATTTAATTATCATATATCATTTGTTCCAAGTGTAACAGTGTTACCCCAGGCTTTGAGATATGATGAATAAAAAACGCGAATAGTTTTCATAGGTTTTAGGGTTTTCTAATATGAGTGCTGAGAATAGGAAAAGGAAAGGTAAATGTTACTCATAATATGATTTTAGGAAAAAGCTTGACCTGCGATGTATAAATTCTATACATAATACTTATAACTATGATTAATGCTTTTTGCACTTACCGGTTCGGCTTCTTTCTCGACTTCTGCAGGTATATCTTCTTTGGTTTCACGTTTGCTTAAGTTCTTTCCTTCTGTAGTATTTTCCGATTTCTCAACCGTTGTAATAGCGTCAGTTTTGTTCAAGCTGTCCAATTGCTCTTCAGTTAGAGCTACGATTTCACTGCCTTTGTTACGCGGGTCAATAGGTAAGTACAAGTCATCTCTGCGTCCAATCACTTCCTGGCTTGGGCATTGATCGTAGTGCACGCATACACATTGGAATCCTTGAGCTTTGGCTTCATGATAGTTATCGGCGTATGCGTTGTTTTGACCGAAAGTTGCTGGACCTTGATTGTATAGATTATTTTGAGATCCTCCTACATGTAGCTCTTTTTTGTAGAATTCAGTATTCTGCGAAGCGTAATTTCCGAGACTGTTGCCATACTTTTGGTCTTCGAAAGCGTTGTTGGAAAACTGGTTTGGAAGCCCTTGACTCAAAATGCTACCACTGTGACCAACTTGGTTAGAATTGTGTCCATACTGTGAGCCATAAACTGTATCGGATTCATAAATTGGTTTGTTATTGTTATCTAAAGAAAAACCGCCGGACATGGGTTTGAAGCCACCTGAAGTAATGCTACTATAGTCTCCGCCGCCAGCTGTTAGGATATCAGAAGATTGTGAGTGCGACCCATAACTGTTAAGGTTTTGAGAATTCAGCTGACCGATTGATCCAACAGGGATTGCGACTGGTTTAATTATCACTTTGGGCTCTTTGTTGTCAGCATCGTGCACGTAATGATGATGGATGTGCTGTTGTACAACGGAATCTGATTTCGAACCGGAGTGCGCAGAAGAACCCTTGTTGTAAGAAGGTTTAGTGTTCTCATAAGCATAGGGTCCTTGGGTTGCTTGGTGGTAAATGGGTGGCTTGGTAACGAAGTTAGTTTCGTGTCCGTTGAATTGTGAACTGCTTTGTGACTGAGAGAATTGGAAATTACCTCCTGCTACGCCATACTTTTCAGAGAAACCAGGTCTGACATGGCCACCAAATCCGGGTCTTTTAGTTGGGTATTTTCCAGGACGCGGAGGGTAGGGCATAGGCTGAGGTGGACCATAGTGTCTGGGAGGACCGCGAACCTGAATTGATGCTATTGGTTTACCAACAGGCTTGATGTCGACGGGTTGGGCGTAAATTACTTCATCCGGCGACAGGTAGGTGCGTTTTTCATTCGCGTCTTCATCTTCACACTGAAATGATTAATTATAATTAACGTTATAACAGTAATTATATATATGTATATCTGTCAATAAAACTCATCATAGTCTCTGCGTATTTGAACTAATATAGAATTATATTCTTTTATACGTACTTGTATGAGACCCAAAGTACACAATCTTCCTTTGATCAGGTTTCTTGCTTCAGCATCATCTCCTGCGTCCAAGGCATCCTTGATCGTGGGATCGCTGTACACATCGTCGAAGCCGCCCAGACTTCTGCCTTGTTTACTGCTCACCAGTTCATCGACAATATCATCAAGTACGGTGCTGTTCGATTCATAATTCTTCTCTTCAGCTTCTGGTAACTGTTCTCCTTCTAATAAAGTTGAAGGTTTCTGCTCGGGCTGGTCTGCAGACTTTTTGTCTGCGTCACCTCCCCATGACCATTCTGCGTTCGCACACGCAAATATTATCGGTAGCAATAAAAAGGTAACCGTTGTCCACCGCATATTCTGTAACAGAAGTGAATAAAACTATCAAAATGCTGATGTCATTTGATCCTTATTTTGTAAAGCATGTCATTGTTTCGAAACTGCAAGCGGAGAATCACTTTTACTTTCGCAGACGGTCTGTGGCTGAGATTATGTAAGGTTCCATAACGTCAGCGGAGCGGCGTGGTGGCTGCAGTGTGCGGTCACTGGAAGGCGTGGGGCCGCGAAAGCACTCTCACATGATGTATACAGAGCTAACTAACTACGGATCTACGTACGAGTATTATGGTTTGCTAACTTGGAGTTTTATAAACACTAGCTTT
The DNA here is from genome assembly GCA_029852875.1 of Mythimna loreyi. Classification (NCBI taxonomy): domain Eukaryota; kingdom Metazoa; phylum Arthropoda; class Insecta; order Lepidoptera; family Noctuidae; genus Mythimna; species Mythimna loreyi. The sequence goes on along the minus strand of CM056780.1, from coordinate 10,803,627 downwards.
ATTTTTTGTAATCTTAAAGTTTTAGCTGCTACACTGACGCACGAAACAGAATAGCGAATTATATAATTCTAGGAATGGATCAAGCATATTAGCAACCTATAACGATTTCGAGGTCAGCTTTTGTCTTATGTTATGAAAGAAAGCAAAATATTGGTGTCAGTGTCGTGGTGTCGCTAAAACTGGGACAAGCAGCTCGTTTGCAAGCCGCGTGCGTCTCGAGCGATGCGTCACAAATTCGGTAACCGTCGATAATAATTACATAAGTTCCGTTATTATTCTCTATCTTGTTTGTTTTTATGCAACCAGTTACAACATAATCGGGCACAAATTCGCATTTTTATATTTCCGTATTATTATAGTTTAACGCGGTTAGTAGAACGTACTCGCACGTGACATATAGAAAACATAAAAGAAAACCATTTCTAAAGGCGTGTGATCTAAAGCTAGTGTTGTTTGAAAGTGTGGTGCGTGCTCTGTAGTCCTGAGCACATTAATTACAATAACATAACTAATTAAAATGTTATCATTTAAACATAACATTGTATTTTTACTCTAATAAAAAAAGTTGTGAGGTTTATAAATACTGACAATTATTGCAAAAAAAATTATGGGTAATTTATGAAGAGCTTAGAAACATTTGTATTGATTTAGACACTTAGTCTAATCAAAGGTAGGTTATATTGTTATATTATTCAGCACCCCTCCTAGCACCCACAAGTAGGTATAATTAAGTTATTTAATATACGTCGGTATTTCCTGAAGTTTAATTACAAAGATGGTACCTCCTCAAGAGATTGAACAACTGATTACAATCAAAAGAGAAAAAATCTTTCTATAAAACAGGCATGCGGAATTTAATTATCCACGCTGCTAAGTACGGCATGGTTTTGTTATGCAATGTTTTACATACTCCTGATGTTGTGTTCGAGACCGGCGCGGGCGCACGAGTTGTTTACCGGAAAGTGAAAGTTTACGCGAGGATCATTTACTTGGGAAACTACTTACTCTTATTGTATGCTAATCTTATAATTAGCAAAAAAATATATATGTTTTTTTTTAATTTAGAAATTTTGTTAAGTACAGAAAATGTGTGTGCTGAATATCCGATTAATGTTTATATGATTTGACTGAGTAATTTATTTAAAATGGAAATTATTTATTTGAAACAACAAACATAATCAATTTACGATACTATAAACAGATATTACATTGTATTAAATCACTGTTATGTATCCGTACACCAAACAAACGGTTACGATGCTAATATGATAAAGTTACAGCATTTCTGCGTAATGAATGTATTTAGACGCAGAGGTAGTTGCTTTTCACCGTCGGAAATTGAAAGAGAAATTCTATAACGAGTATGTTATTGTCCCGCAAACTATCTGTCTCGCTTCCTTCACCGCAAATCCTGTGATGTAACCGTCGAACCCGAACTGTACAAACACTTCAAACTTACGTTTAAGTTCTTCACTCCTTGTTTGACACTAAAACTATTTCAAACTATTAAATTTTCACAAGTTTACCGGCGCACTGTCTGCGTCCGAATGACTTCCACTTCTACCACCACGCCGCTTTATACTTCGACCAACGCAAAGATGCACGCAGACCGATTTTGTAAGACGATCGACGCAGCCTCCTACCACTATATCCCCAGATCGAGAGTTGACGTACCAAACTTACCTTCATCTGATCGCTAGACGTCTGTCGCAGAGCTGTCTTGGTAGAGGCTATGACGTCTGCTATAACATTGATCAACCCTTAGTTCATTCATGTTCCGAGTAGAGTTTGGCAACATGGGTTTTTGAGGTCGTCTTAGCGGATCTGTATTGTTAACGTAAGCTGAATACTGACATTAAGTTACTGATGTCATATTTGATACATGCAGTGGATGCTAACATCTACATATGTATGCAATTTATTTAGAGTCTTAAGAAACTAGTATCTGGGTCGAATTCTTTTGTATCTCTATATACTTAATATAAAACATAGTCGACTTCCGCGTCTGTTGTTCGCAAACTCCCCCTATAAAGCGCAAAAAACCATGCAATTTTTACAAGTAAAAAGGGCAAGTCTCTATCGTGTATCTCATAATAGTGTAGCAAAAAATGCACAAGGCAAATTTTTCCGAAATATCATATGATAGGTTGTACTCCTTCGTGTCAATACGAACACTATGTTCTAGCACTATCTAGTGCAATGGCAATTTCTGTAAATTCGAACTGAAAGAACATAGGTAGGATTTGGTCTGTAAAAATTTAACTCGTCATCTCGCTCCACCATAGAGCAGGAGTAATTATTAGTTGATTTCCCAGCACCAAAATAAAAAAAAACATTACAAATATACATCATAAACACTTTTTTGGGCCTGTCAAGGATCTGTCGGTTTTTTATCGTTTACGTTTCGGGGAGTGTGCGTAGGGATTGCACAATTGATTTCCACCAAATCCGTTCCATCATCGGACCACTAGACGTACGGCGTTGCGCCATCGGTACATGGTGAACATCCTACTCATACGTATGAAGTTTGTTTGAACGTATTCATTATGCGTATAGCTGAGGAGTGGAATTACCTGCCGAAGTCTGTGTTTCCTGATAGCTATGATAAGTACGATAGGCTTTTAGGCAAACGTGCTTCATCATCGCTTACTACTTAGGTGAGGTAGTGAACAAACGCGAGCCTATCAAAATTTATTAAAAAATTATAGCATCTAGCCATATATTATCAAATTAATAACTCCCTCTTTAGGTGTAGCGTCAGAGAGTGTCTGATTTTTGCTGATTTAAACCTGTGTTCCTTCAATTATATTTTGCTTAAAATCTCGCCGCTTATCACGAATGCACTTTATTTCTACGTAAAGTGGTCTTGAGTTTATGCCAGTACAGTAAATAAGGCGATAGCATTATGTCACACAATGTCTTAGGCATACAAGCTATGTAAGATTAAAACTGAGCCGCACTTCTTCGTAGGGACTCTGCAAAAGGGTCGAAGCCTACTGGGGCCCAGGGTCTCTCTCTGAAAGGAAAGGAAGGCTTGGCCCTAGTGCGAAGGGCAGAGAAGAAACGGGGTGGGGTGTTTAGTCAGTAAGAGTCTGACACTGTTTCCAGCTCCGCCCAAAACGGGATTCGTCATTGGATGATCTTTGCACACCATTAAAAAAAATATAAAAAAAGCCGCACTTCTTCTAATGATACTTATTTCGTAGTATTGCCTGTAAGCAACTACAATTTCCTTCTAGTAATCACTTTATGAATATCCTTATGAAACTAATTTGCTCATAAGTCGACTGCGTTATTATAATATCAAAACAATACAATTGAGAGATCTAGACGTCCGTCTGCTTTGTTATAATGATGTATAGGTGAGGAAGTTCTAAAAATCATCATCATCGTCCTGGCTTTGTTCCATTTTGTTTAGGGTCATCGCAAGACAGTTTAATTTTACATTATAATATGTTAAGTTATTATTTATATAATAGCAGTTAAGTTATCACTGACTCCCTTTTCTTTCACATTACATTTCCTTATATTGCATGATAAAGCATCTTTTCTTTGGCTTAAAAGCAAAGTTTCTTAAGATTCAAATAGTCACTTCTTCCAGGATAAATTTAAAAATGAACTAAAATTTCTATGAAATTATCTGTCAAGTAAATTAATGAAAACTTAATCATAGATATCATAGATATGAAACAGGAATTAAGTATTATCAAGTATCAAGAGAGAGAGGTCGAGCTATAAGCGTATAACCGATATAGCCCCATCACCCTAAAAGTTCAGTTTATGTCATCAAATGGATTGTATTAAGAGCACATGGTAACCTCGGTTAAAACAACCATAAAACAATGATGGTGCCTTATTTACCAACCAATTACTTGGGCGGAAAAATAAAATTTCGACTATCTCTAACGCTTGGAGCTGGTTCATAATAATTTTGAACTGTAAGGTTCGGGATGGCTCTTTGGAAAAATCCCGTAGTTCTGGCAGGCATGTGGGATCTGTAAATAAAAATGACTTGTTAAATTAAATTTTTCTTTGGGACACCTTTTTTATGACGAGAAGAATCATCTAATGGCAAATCCTGCCCTTGGGCGGAGCTGGAAACAGTGTCAGACTCTTACGGACTAAACGACCCACCCCATTCCTTTTTAGCTTTCATAGGTCAGGTCGGACCTTCTTTTCAGAAACCGGACCGGGGTTGAGACACTTGATTTGTGTTATTTGTTTGTATATAAACAACAGTAGATTGTCACATACAAACATATATAAGAATCTATGGTTATGTAACAAGACATTAAGCCGCCCACATGTCGGAGCTCACCCTTCCATATCAAGATAATAAGCTACTTTCTCAGGACCATAGTTTTCTAATAAGGCGCAATGACCCAGTTACTACTACTTGCAGTTTTGTAAGTATATTGCCGAAAAACATTTAAATGATAAGTAGGCTTTAAATGTAAGACGATTTGGAAAAGGTTGTTTTGATTAGGATCCCATTTGTGACTGTTGAAGTTACAAATGTTGTAAGAAGACTGAGTTGGGAATAGCGTTGCCAAACCTCGGCAATTTAAATTCAAACTGTTTATACGAGTTTATATTTGGCATGGATCTACTAGGGTATTTCTAAAACACCAGGAGTAAGTTCATGGTTCCCAGTAGGGGCCTCTTATCAAATATAATGGTGTTTTTTTTTTATAAATGTTTGGTTTACTTGACGAGACGGTTCTGGATAACATCTTGTTTCCACGTCGATAACTGAAAAAGATATTTGGAAGGTACCAGTACTTGCTATTTTTTTTTAGGTAGCGGTAATCATCAAATGATTTTTATCGCTTTAGGGAGCGAGAGGGTATTCAGACTTTTATAAACTAAAACCTACCTATGTTCTTCAGTTACCCTTTGCGTACCAAGACTTAGAGTAACCGTATCAAAAAATATACCTTGCCACGTACTATACTACCTACTTCCAAAAACTTGGAATAGCGCCAGAAGGATAAAATGTTTGGTTTTGAACTTTACAGGTTATTTGGAAGGTTAGCAGAGATCAAGGATTGATGTAATCTTTGAACTATTCGAACACCGTAATTAGAGACATAATAGAAAGGCAATATGTGTGCAAACGCCGGCGTTCGCTCGGGCTCAAGAGTTTATTCTTGATTCAGGATGGAATAAAAACCACGAAATAGACCAGTGTCCAATTTTTCTTCAAAATATTTTTTTGTTTATTAAATATCATTATCATTTCAGACGCAAGACTTCTAGTTTTGGACATGGTCTTATTAAATATGTAAACATAAAATAATTATTCTTCCGGTCGTTCACCGAGTCCCAAAAGAAATGATTGTCTAGGGATTTGTCAAAGAGCAATGGCGTGTAGTGTCAAAGGATCTGACAGAATAAGAAATACTACGTTGTGCTTAAAACAGAGATCATAACGCTCTCATAGACGTAGGAAAAAAAATCTGATCGGCTAAAATAGGTTTGGGTAGGATATGTCAGCCGCATTCATATTGACCGCTGGGTGCAAGTCTCCTCAAAGTGGGTGCCTGAGAATAGACGCCGAGGTGGAACTTTGAAGAGCTGACGAGCGTGACTTAGCAAAGGTTGTTTTTTTTTTTTGGTGAGAAAAATCATCTAATAACGGATCCCGTCTTTGGGCGCAGCAAAGGTTAGAGTTAAGTACTCGTAAGTTAGGTTAAAGGATGCCTTTTTTTGGCAAATATTGTCTAATCACATCTCTCGTTCATGTGCGGAGCGGGAGATAGTATCAGAATTTATTGACAAAAACTACGTTGCCTTAGTTCCAGTATCCAGGCGTTTAATTTCACATTTACCGATGTCCTCTGGTTTAAGGTGGCTGGAGAAATGAATGCGTTTGAAGAAGTTGGGGGTGCCTTAGCCCAGCAGTGGGAAAACATTGAATATAAACAACTTCCATGCTGTGGATCGGTTCTGTCCGTAAATGAGAGCTCATCAACTTGATACCGTATTTATTTATGTTTTTGCTACAATAAGGTTACGGCAGACGAAGTGGCTCAAAACCGTGAACACTGGAATGAATGGAGGGAAGCCTTTGCCCAACAGTGGGACAGTATAGGCTAGAAATAATAATAATTACTACAAAATATTACAAAAAAACGCTTTTTCTAAGATTGGTATACTTCATTAGTAAAAGGTTATACCACCAATAAAATTTATATATGATATTAAAATTTAAATTATTCATGCAACAAATATTCTACATGTATAAAAGCGAAATATGGCTCACTGATTTATTATAAAATATCAGAAACTAGAACACCTACAAACTTAAAATTTGGCAAGTAGGTTCCTTATAGGATGTGGATATCCGTTAAGAACGGATTTTGTAAAACTCCACCTGGGGAAGGGCGGGGGTTGGAAGTTTGTATAGAGAAACCAACTTTCACGTGGGCGGAACTAGTGTCTAATATATAAAAATCTCATGACGCAGTGTTTGTTATATCCGTAGCAACGACTGCCATTTAAGTTCAATTTATTCGCCGTGTACAAGAGATTTTTATGAAATTTCCCGTGTATACTTGATAGGTCGGTTAAGTCAGGTAGGTTATTTTCTACACTCCTACCTTTACTGCCCATTTTTTGCCCTTTTGATACAATAATATGGCAGGACAACTTTGGCCCGGGTTAGCTAGTTATAAAATAAGTACATAATGCACATAATAATTGCGTCAGTACAAAAGACATCAACGCGTCGCATTCATATTGGCACAATGATAATCATGTTTGTGTCATTAAAATGCATTCGTTATGTAACCTAAGGTAATGCGATTTGCCACCCATTGTGCTTAGCGTGTTATGTAAGGACTTAACGCTCATAATTCATAATAGGATTTGCTTGGAACTGCTAATCCCTACTTTCGACGTATGTTTTGTTGTTGTTTTGATTTCATGCAGTTTAGTGCTCAAAAGAGCGAAGTTTATAAATTGAGGTATCAATAGAGTTAGTTCACTTTATGTAATAGATTGCTTTTATCAATACGTAATCGCGGATGCATCGGCCAACATTTAAAAAATACTTCAAAAATATTTGGTTCTTGTATCTAGTTGTTGTTAATTAGAAACAGGATTTATTTTTTTCGACACAACTGAGCATTTGTGCACCACTTGCACAAGAGGGCTTTCCAGTGCGGCTCGAGCCGGACCTGCGCGGGCGCAATGCACGCTGACGAACCAACCACTTGCGCAAGAGTTCGCTGAACCATTTCTATGACTGCAATGCTCTATTGAATGAACTTGCGTATGGTTTGATGCCAAATAATGCCAGTAGTACTGTAGATACTCGAGTTGTTGTTGAGATATAGGTATCTATTGTTAAATGTCATCTGCATTTGAAAGTGGATCATACTTAAGATGCTGTGTCGTCATCTGATATTTTGGGTGCTCATTCTAGTGACTCAGAGAGATGTTGGTTACATTATAGCAACCACACGACGGGTCAAACGGATAAGCCTCGTTTACCGAGGTGGATGGGCCACCATTTTAATATAACGAGTTTTGGTCAGAGGTCATGTGAAGAGGAGGGATGAAACGTGTTTATAAAAGAGTTATGAAAATACGTTGGGATGGCTATAGAGGAAGAGCCCCCCCCATCTTTTCTTTAGAAGACTAAAGAAAAGATAGATGGATTGTGTGAGGAGTTATATGAAACAAAATGAAGTTAGTCATAGCGTGACTGATGACAGGATAGAATGTAAAAATAAAAACAAATTACGCCGACCTCAAATAACAAAGGACAATGGTAGGAAGATAGTGTGTGATTCTTATTTATGGTTTACCAATAGGAGATATTACAGTCAAGCACTAAAAAAAACAACAGAATAAGTGGCAAATCGATAGATTCCGCGAGATATAAAAACACATTAGACTTGCAAAAATGTTTCCTCGGTTTTCTTACAGACCTTCAGATGTTAAGAAAAGATATTCACATAAATATCCTTTTATACACATATATTTTCTTGGAAGCAGATTATTGCAATTATTCATACGAAACTGTGTCCTTAACCCAATACAGTTGAGGACTTACAGAAATAAACATTTTAGTGAGAACAGTGAAGAAATGGTGGGTGAGTCATCATGTATATCATTAGCATTATTATGTAAATATGATTATGTGATACACTAAGCTGTGATGTTCATATATGTGTGTGTTTGTGTGAGTTTCCTTACTTTGTGTTTGACTTAAATAGAGATGACTGTAGAGCAGGGGTGGCCAACCGGTCGATCGCGATCTACTAGTCGATCTCAGCAGTTAATCCAGTCGATGTTAACAACCAATAATGTATTTATTTTTGGGCTAGCAAGACATATATGTATTACCGCATCACCTCGTAATTTTTTCTTTGTCAAAAGAAAATCATGGTAGTTGATGTTTTTGAGTTCGCTTCGTACTTTTCCTTTGTTTACCCAATTTTCCTTTTTTCTTTTTTTTATTATTTATTATATTTCTAGCCCACACTGTTCTACTGCTGGGCAAAGACCTCCCTCCATTCTGGGCAAAAATCCATGAAACGTTGTCTAGCTCAGTATAGTCCCCCATATTAAATAGTAATAAATTGATTTTGTAATTGGTAGATCGCAAGATCTACCAATTAACAAGACTCTGCAAAGAGTCTTGTTAAAAAACAGTAGACTAAGTAAGTTGGCCACCCCTGCTGTAGAGTTTTATGAATGAACTTTCTAATTGAATAATATTATTTTATTCGCACGGACGAAGGAGATGGTGGGACGACTTGAACGTCTTCCTTGGGAAATAGAAGTGAAAAATCTTGATTATTGGAAGGAACGGCATGAAAGAAGGAATGGGAGGTCAGCAATGGGATGGTAGGGGTTTATCAAATATACTTTTTCCAAATGTCGCAGTTGTTTACCAGCTAGGGTTGTCCTTGGATGCAGTTGCATGCCGTTAACAGGGATTAAAAGTAGCTAAGGTGCCTCTGCGAGTTGGTTTCTGCTCCTCGTACGACTCTAGGGTTCTGAGGTATATAAAAAAATATATATAAGTAAATGATATAGCCAGGTTTGAGGGAAGTCTTTGTCTTATTGTAGATGTCTTTCGACTGAGGTGTTGATGATGATGATCATTATTATTATTGTTTTTGCACGTTTGTGTGTCCATAGTATGAATACTTAACTAAGACATTTTTTAAATGACATAAACTTGTGCGTGACTTGATCCCACCTGAAGGTAAGCAGTGCTGCAATCATTGATGGAGCGCTTCACCATCAGAGAAAATTATATTCTAGTCTTAATGATACCTAAATTATAATCGGAAGGCAATATTAGGTAGTAGTTAGATTTAATTAAGTATAACTGATTTGAAATGCAGGACAGTGACAGATTTTTGCAGAACTTTAGGAAAGTAAATTACGAGTATATACATAAATGTGTGTGAATTTAATATTTCTAGTTATCATGTAAGATATGTTGTGTTAATTAAGTACGTAACTGACACAGTGAAGTGGCAATCGAGCATATCTAATTATGTAGTGCAGCGAATTGATAGTATTTGGAATAATTTTACATAAGAGATTCTGTGTTGACTCACTCAAAATTGGTGATATTGATTTACGATGTTAGGTGAGGTTTAATGTTCACATTATTTCTTTAATAAATAAACGTAATTACTACATGTCTTCATAAACCGACCTACGACACAGGATGAAATCTTGAGGGGTGATAATGAAGTAGGGACAGTGCAAGGGTCGAAGCCGACTGGGGCCAAGGGTTCGAGTCTAAAAGAAAGACTCTGGTTCTGGTTTAAAGGTAACGTAGGGACGGGGTGGGTTGTTTAGTCAGTAAGAGTCTGACACTACTTCTGGCTCCGCCCAAGAGCGGGATTTGTCATTGGATGTTTTTAGCCACCATAAAACATAACATTTTAAATAAATAACTGATGATAAATAAATAAAGAACTGCAATTTGTATTTCCCATAAGAATTTTAATTCACGTAGGTATAATGAGATACATTAAAACTAGTTCTGTCTTCACTACGTAGCAAGCTCTTGCTTGCAGAGAACTGTGAACTATTTGGCAGCGAGCTTGGGAAACCTCATCTTCTCATAAACACTGAAAAAAGGGCGTGTTCGAAGACATTGGAACCTTCAATTTCCTCCTGAGTATGACCGCGAGATAAAGATAGGATATCATTTTTAAGAACTTAATTATAAAGGTATTAACCGTTATTTTTGCAGAGTAGTCAACAATTTTCCTTTTACCGTAAACTTGTCATTCCAATATCATTATCAAGATATACATGACATCTTATCAACGCTAATACTATAAAGAAGTTAAGTTTGTGTTTTTTTTTTGGTTAATAGAAGGTAAACTCTGAAAGTACTGGTCAGATTGCTAAAACTTTTACATTAATAAAAAAATATAAAGCTGCAGTATTCCTTAGTAATATCTACACTAATATAATAAAGAGGGAAAGTTTGTTTTTTTGTTTTTTTTGTTTGTAGGAGGTAATCTCCGGAACTACTGGTCCGATTGGAAAAATTTTAGCAACAATAGAAAGCTGCTTTACTCCTGAGTGACATAGGCTATAGGTATTTAATGAACGCGGGCGAAGTCGCGGGCAAAAGCTAGTAGGCTATATACCTATACAGTATTAACAGTTTTTTTTTTCAGAGTGGTGGGCTATATACTTATTAAGTATAAGGGCAAAGCTGCGGGAAAGGCTAGTTCTCTACTTAGCTTACAAACAATATCGGTAGCATACAGTAACAGTTTTAACTTAAATTACAATTCAAAAGAATAAACAAAAAGTACTATCGAAATAATAAACGAACATTCCATCACGTGGAATGGAGTAGTCGGTGTTTTAAAATAAAAGAAAAAAAAAAACAACTATAGTGCTATCTCATTATTAATGAAAGTATGCAAACTGTTCTTTCAGAACCTCTTTCTTGTAAGTAGTAAATAATTACTACGGAATGAGTCATTCCGAACTACACTCGATTTAAACATGAATGAACGAAGAAATGCCGCGGGCTCTCACCAACCACCGTACATCGTACGCAAATGACGCTGTACGTCCAGTGGCGTAACTATAGGATGGCAAGGCAGGCAAAATGCCACGGGTCCCCGTCTATGATGGGGCCCTAGTCTAAGAAGCCATGGGCTCAGATCAAGTAAACCAAAATTACAAAATTCAATAGCTAAAATTAAGAATGAGATGATTTTTTTTGGGGCCCGTCTAATAAATTTGCTACGGGCCTCAGGAGTTGTAGTTACGCCACTGTGTACGTCATTAAAATAATGAGAGGTCTTACTATTTGTATCTTCACAATCAATCAAACTAGAGGTAGTAAACAGACGCCTTAGTTACCGCATCGAGGACGTTGAACTTATGACGTCACGATGTTGGTACTTGTACGGAAATACAACCTAGTCCTCGGTACTGTTTACATTTTTTTATGGCGTCTTCACTGCAACTGGCTGGTTGTTACGAAACCAAGATCAATGACTTTGGTAGTTGCGGCTTCTAGTTTGAAGTTTCTGACTTCCGACCGCTTATTTACTTTTTTTTTTATCTCATCTTGCGTTAAAGAGTGTAACGGCGTAGTCAAGATTTGATATGATTTCAAATTACTGTAATATACAAATTTTTTTTTGTAATTGATATAAACAAATGCTTGAATGCGATCACATCTGATGGTTAGCGGTGGTGCAATCGTTGACGGTGAGGTGAACTTTTTTTTATTTGATACTAGCTTTTGCCCGCAGCTTCGCCCGCGTACATAAAATATATGCCTATGTCACTCAGGAGTAAAGCAGCTTTCTATTGTTGCTAAAATTTTTACAATCGGACCAGTAGTTCCAGAGATTACCCCCTACAAACAAAAAAACAAAAAAACAAAAAAACAAATTTTACCTCTTTATTATATTAGTGTAGATAAACTGACGCTTGATTGCGATCCCATGCGTTGATGGTGAGGCGCACTAGTTTATTAAGACCCTATTTACTCTAGTCTTGAGGACATTTAAATTATAATTGCAAGCAAATTGTTTCAGTCCCATATTTGTTAATTATTCAAATAACCTGTGGTTTTTCGTAAAGTATCATTTAGTCCTAATACTCCTAGTTACTACACGCAATAGCAACTTCCTTTACAGGCCCTGATTATGTAGTAAAATACAACATAATTACAGGTTGTTACAACTCGTAAACTGCATAACAGCATTCTAATAAATTCTAGGTTTTCCCAAACAATTATTAAGCACTTCAAGTAACAAAATTTACTCATGAAATATTAAATGTTTTGGTAAATTACTGGGAACTCGTATTGCAAGACGCGGGTTTTCCGAATTGCGCTTCGGTATTGCAACGTGCTTCACGCAAGGCCAATACAAGCCTTTTTATATCGAACAGAGAATACATGGAGTCACTGTATCTACTAAATATTTTATTGTTAAAACTGACTTTATATTACTCTTCTTCTCCAAACCATAGACGTTTACTTCCTGGTTGAGTGATTTGAATGAGTTACCTTTAGTCATTCAACAAAAACTATAAGGCCTAGCACATTTAATCAAATAATTAAATCCTAAATACCCAGTTAAGTTATGTAAGCAACATGATGTAATACAATTACTACATGCAATTGATTGCGTAAAGTCTTAAGCAACGGTGCTCGTTTGTAAGTCACAGTGACACTCACGATTTTCTTGCGATCAGTTCTAACCAGCACGACGCATAGACCTCTAACATTATCAGTATTACCTGCCTTAGAACATTATACTTCCCAGGTGAAATTGAGGAAGGAAATTTAGCAGTCATCAAATTATAACTTTAACGTAGCTTAAACAAACGTTGCTAAACTTAATAAATAAATGTTAAATTCATATTAAATTTATTAGAGACATATCTACTATTTTTTGTAATTACTCATTCATATTTATAAAAGCCAAAGTTTGTGAGTGTCTGTGCTTGTTACTTTTTTACGTGAACGGATTTCGATTGATACATGCCCTGGAATAGTGCGTAGGATATTTAATAGCAAAATACAGTAGTTTCTTATGCGGACTAGGAACTAAGAACACATACTTTGATAACTTTTTACTATTCTGAAAAATTTATAAAAAAAAGAAGTTGTAACACGACTCACGGATTTCTGTGTGCAAATTAAATCGATGACCCAGATTGCAGCTAGTCGCCACGTAACTCCGGGCTTCCCTAAGGTTTTCTTCAAGGACTCCTATTCATTTGCTCACCTGGCGACCCACGGGTTTTTTCGTAGGTTTAATTGAGGAATATTAATAGGTAGTTACGCACTTTTGATAGCTTATCAAAAAATAAACAATGCTTGTACTAAAAACAATAGAAAAAAACCCAGCTGGTGTTAGGGAAATTGTTGTTTGTTTTTGTTTTCATATAAATAATGAGTACTTACAATATTTTCAGCTTTCAAATAGCAGATTATGTGGCTAGGGAATAAAGAAGTGTCTTTATTGTGTTTTTTTTTAATACTAATTTAGTCATTGAAGTTTCAACCTCAAATATTATTATTCCCTAGGGACGCCCGTACTACATTACATTACATTCCTAGGGACAGAATGATTTTCTTTACGTAATAATTGTACGAAATGTAAAAACGCATTATCGAGCAGCTGTTGTGAAAAGAGCCTTATTGTGTGTGCTTTGTAAAACATCAGAGGTCTAAAAGTAAATATGCCATTGTCGTGTGTTGTTTAAACTCTTGAGCGAATGCCGGCGTTCGCACACCTATTGTCTTTCTGTTATGTCTCTAATTACGGTACCTACTCGAAAGGTTAAGGCTGGCACAGAGTGTAAAACAGTCGTTAATGTATATATTTTTTTAATATATTTTTTTGTTTGAAGCAACAAAGACATTGGCAAAGTAACAAAAATATTTTCAAATATTTTAAACAGTTCAATTTTTTTATAAACTCTTTGTTGTTGGTTTATTACGAATGGTGACGTCACTTCTATCCGAGGTTCTATGGAGAAAGTCTAACATAGTTTTACACAATGGTTTCGAATATGGCATTTGATGCGCTGATTAAAATAACATGGCCCATTCTTTGTTACATTTTCCCATACCTATCTAGATAAAATAGTAAGAGGCATAATAATATGCTAATGAATGCATATTTTCTCATAGAAAATACGTAGAACAATTGCAGTGATATGTGCCATTAGAATATTTGTTTAAGTTTAGAAAATTATATGAGAACTAATCCAGGTCCTCATCGCTCTTGATTCCGTGGTATATGGAGCCCTTCCGTCCTTCAGAGACCAGAATAAATGGAGGAACATCATAAGTGCGAAAGTGATGAAGCAGGGTGGTCACGACCCTCAGTATTAATATATACGACGCGAGAAGGCATATTGCATATTGTACTACACGACCTTTCTCTGTCTTCTATGTTGATCCCACTTTTTAACCACACATTACATGTTAAGGGGATAAAAGGTTCTTTAGTAATAAGTGGCATTCATAAAATCCTCTAATTTGGTACAGCGACATCTGTCCTAAGAACGCTGAACTAAGAAATGCGTCTCATTGAACTGTAGTAAAAGGCCTCGCTATACATAGTTACGAAACGCACACTTTGCTTACTACAGGCGGTCTTAGTTCGCGCAGTTCACTTTAGAGGGCGTGATTTGAAAATTAAGATTATGTTTTATTTTCATAGAGACTTATCATGTTCATTATCATCATTATCATTACATAGTATAAAAAAAAACAAAGTCGCTTCCCCCTGTCCTTATGTATGCTTAGATCTATAAAACTAAGTTACTGATTTAGATGCGGTTTTTTTTTAATAGCTGATTCAAGAGGAAGTTTTATGTGTATAATACATGCATAATATTTTCAATTTCAGTACCCATTCGAAGCTGGGGCGGAGTTAAATAATAATTATCATTTTCTAATTAATTTATAATAGTTAACATATTTTCATAAATTTATGATTTTAAGGTTTAGTCCTATATTAGCAGTAGAACAAGTGAATTTTAAATCAAGCATCGGCCAGCAGCTTCGCCCGTGTGATAGTAATAGATAACTTATACCAAAGAAACATACTCCTGCGGGATCATCGTCTTATATCGTAGCGATAGACAATCCCGTTCATAGAAACTATTGTTAAAATACTGAAACGTTAATACAAAAGTCCACTTTAGCTCTTCATTGGCATTGTTGTCGATCAAAACTTTTACAACTTACAGCGCCGATACGCACTATTTTCATCAATGTAAAAGTGTATAGCATGCAGATCACTTAAGTGGAGTAAATTTACTGTACGGCATGCCTTATCTAGCGATTTACGCGAAGTACGTAGATTCTCAATTACATGTACAAAACGATTCTATAAGTTTAGCAAAGGTGTTCCAAATTTTTCGAAATCACGGCATTTGTCTCATGAAGTCCAAACATTGTGGTTTTAAAACTTTTACATGAATAACTGTACATATTGGTGGAAACCGCATGAAAATCCTTATAATAGTTTTTAAGTTCATCGCGAACATACAGACAGAAAGAGGCGGTGTGGGAATTTATTTTATCATAAATAACGTTTTTTCTATTACTGTTCAACCGTGTGAACAAAAATAATAAAATAAGTAAATAATACAATCACTGTCATACCTTTTACAGAGTTATTAATGATTTGACATTTAATTTTTGTTATTCGTAAATCATTTTGAACTATGGCATTACCTACCTATATGGAAATTTTATAAAACAACCGGTCAAGTTCGAGTCAACTTCACTTACGAAGGATCCTGAACCATTTGGAAAGTATTTATTTAACAATTCATGTATAGGATACTAGCTGTGCCCGCGACTTCGTCCGCGTGGAATAGTTATTTTGGGCATCATATTTATTTTTGCAAACAACTTCCTCAGCTTTATAAATTATAGCTGTTACCCACGACTTTGCCCGTGTCAATTTCTGTTATTATTTCGGACAATTTAGTTTTTAAAAGAACATAATTATCTAAAAGTACTTCATAGAGCTACATCCCCCCTTGGGCACGCCATAATCTTGGCAGTAAGTCCCCTCTTTGAGGCGTGGTTGGATAGACATCACGGCTTCCTCACCTTCCGCATGACGCAGGTTCTCACCGGACGTGGGAAGTTCAGGAGATTCCTGCGCCAGATTCGTGCGGAAGAGACGTCCGGGTGTCGTCACTGTGAGGCGAAGCCGGTGGAGGTGTGCCCTGCTTGGGAATCTTGAGCTTGAGAATCACCGTGACCTCGTGGGGGTGATCGGCGGCGGCGACCTCTCGCGCTGGGCCTTAGTTCAGGCCATGGTCCGCAGCGAAGAAGAATGGCAGGCGGTCGCCTTCTTCTGCAAAGCAGTAATGCTCGTAAAGGAGAAGGCCGACCGCATAAAGCAAGGGCAACAGCGCCCTCACCGTAACCGTCGCCGCCGCGATCCCGCCGATATCCGGCCACTGTAGACGCTGGCTTGCGGACGGTGAGCAATGGGTAGCTCGCCGTCCGGTTTTCTGGTAATAGTCCAGACCGAGACCAAGTCGTCGACGGCGTACACTGCTCCCGCGCGCCTCAAGGTGTTGTCAGCAAACTGTGGGGCCCTTCAGGGTCGAAGCCTCCTGCAGCCGAGGGTTGGTGCGAAAGCGTTATACCGGGGCTCTAGAAATAACGCAAGGGAGGAACGGGATAGGCTGTTTAGTCGGTAAGAGTCTGACACTGTTTCCCGCTCCGCCCAAGAGCGGGATTCGTCATTGGATGATTTTTACCTACCATAGAAAAACCCCTCCGCGCCACCCGCAAGCAACCCCTCCTCTCGCCCGCCGGCCAGGCGCAGCGTCATATTTTGCACATCAAGTGGCGCGTGTGAATTTTATTTCGGAGTTATTTTAAAACTGTCATATCTTATAAGATGTTCATTGAAAATAAGTGATGTCAATGACAATTTTGTTTACATTACATAGGTACTCTTAATCAACAACACATTTATTTGGATAAAGTTTAATATTACTATGTTGATACAACTCTAACAAATATTGGTAATAATGCATTAATTTCGGCCAAATTTGATTCCCATAAAAACGGTTCTAGTGAGTTAATCTTAAAAGATCGAAGTTAAACATTTTTTTAGATAATTTTAAGAGGAATAATTCTTTAATACATATTTTTTTGGTATCTTTTACCGTTTTCGCAGCGCACGCAACGGAAGCCCTCAAAGATGAATAATTTTCCCCGTTTTTTTCACATTTTCCGTTGTTTCTTCGCTCCTATAAGTCGCAGCGTGATGTTATATAGCCTAAAGCCTTCCTCGATAAATGATCTATGCAACACAAAAAGAATTTTTCAATTCGAACCAGTAGTTCCTGAGATTAGCGCGTTCAAACAAACAAACAAACAAACAAACAAACAAACTCTTCAGCTTTATAATATTAGTATAGATATACAAAGGAAGACGGAAAATGAAAAATGGGTACATTCTACATAGGTTTTTATTATGGTGGGCAAAAATCATCCAATGGCGAATCCCGCTCTTGGGCGAAGCGGGAAACAGTGTCAGGCTCTTACGGACTAAATACCCCACCCCTTCCTTCTTTGCCTTTTGCACTGGGGCCAAGCTTTCCTTTCAAAAAGAGACCTTGGGCCCCAGTAGACTTCGACTTTTATGCAGAGCCCCTACGGTTTTTTGACAACTCCTTAACAGATCGCGCCGTCGACGACTTGGGCTTGGTCCGGACTGTTACCAGACGACCGGACGGTGAGCTGCCCATTGATCGCCGTCCTCAAGCCGAACCAAGGAAATCGTGTTCTTTAGCCCGGCGACGCCTGGGGCGTGTGCCCCGTTGCCTTACGCGGTTGGCCTCCTCCTGTGGGTACAGAGGTGATGCTTATATTAACAGAATTTTAAATCACTTCCAGTATACCTGTGAAAGGAAAACTAGAAAAAAAGGAGATGTAGACACGGTCAGTAAAAGTGATAAGAAAAAAAAAATATCATTACTCATTACTTAGTATAAAACAAAGTCGCTGCCTCCATATGCTTAAATCTTTAAAACTACGCAATAGATTTTGATGCAGCTTTTTTAATAGATAGAGTGATTCAAGAGAAAGGTTTGTATGTATAATACATGCATAATGAAACAAGTCGGGGGTGAATAGAACATTTGTTTTTTTTCACGTAATTTAAAAATTGTTTGCAGTATTTTTATAAATTCAATATTGAAAACAAAAATGCTTTATTAAAACTAAAAATATGAAATCAATGTAATAATCAAATTTTTGTTTCTATTCATCCCCTGAGTTTCTATTATTCTACATATAGTATTACTAGCTGACCCGGCAAACGTTGTTTTGCAATATAAATAACTTTCAAGTAATTTCTAGGTAGGTAGTATTTTTTTTATTTTATTATTTTTTTTTTTCATTTAGGGTAATGAAAAATAGATGTTGGCCGATTCTCAGACCTACTCAATAAGCTCACAAAATTTCATGAGAATCGGTCTAGCCGTTTCGGAGGAGTATGGGAACGAAAACTGTGACACGAAAATTTTATATATAAGACTAGCTGTGCCCGCGACTTCGTCCGCGTGGAATAGTTATTTTGGGCATCATATTAATTTTTGCAAACAACCTCCTCAGCTTTATAAATTATAGCTGTTACCCACGACTTTGCCCGTGTCAATTTCTGTTATTATTTAAGACAATTTAGTTTTTAAAAGAACATAATTAAGTATCTAAAAGTACTTCATAGAGCCACACCCCAACTTGGACACGCCATAATCTCGGCGGTAAGTCCCCTCTTTGAGGCGTGATGTCTATCACGGCATCCTCACCTTCCGCATGACGCAGGTTTTCACCGGGCATGGGAAGTTCAGGAGATTCCTGCGCGCCGGATTCGTGCGGAAGAGACGCCCGGGTGTCGCCACTGTATGGTCAGCCCGGAGGATACGGTGGAGCACACGGTGGAGGTGTGCCCCGCTTGAGAAGAGCATCGCCGTGTCCTCGTGGGGGTGATCAGCGGCGGCGGCCTCTTGCGCCGGGCCTTGGTTCAGGCCATAGTTCGCAGCGAAGAAGAATGGCAAGCGGTCGCCTCCTTCTGCAAAGCAGTAATGCTCGTAAAGGAGGAGGCCGACCGCATAAGGCAAAGGCAACAGCGCCCTCGCCGTAGCCGTCACCGCCGCGATCCCGCCGATATCCGGTCTCCGTAGGCGCTGGCTTGTGGACGGCGAGCAATGGGTAGCTCGCCGTCCGGTTGTTTGGTAACAGTCCAGCCCGAGACCAAGTCGTCGCCGGCGTGCACTGCTCCCGCGCGCCTCAAGGAGTTGTCAGCAAACTGTGGGGCCCTTCAGGGGCAAAGCCTCCTGCAACTGAGGGTTGGTGCGAAAGCGTTATACCGGGGCTCCGGAAATAAGGCAAGGGAGGAACGGGGTAGGTTGTTTAGTCAGTAAGAGTCTGACATTGTTTCCCGCTCCGCCCAAAAGCGGGATTCGTCATTGGATGATTTTTACCTACCATAAAAAAAACCCATCCGCGCCGCCCGCAAGCAACCCCTCTCCTCGCCCGCCGGCCAGGCGCAGCGTCAAGTTTTGCACATCATGCATCGCGTGTGAATTTTATATCGGAGTTATTTTAAAATTGTAATATCTTCTAAGATTTTCATTGAAATTAAATGATGTCAAAGACAATTTTGTTTACAATTACATACTCTTAATCAACAACACATTTATTTGGATAAAGATAAAGATAAAATAAAGTAAAAATTGGCTAAATTTGATTCGCATAAAAACGGTTCTAGTAAGTTAATCTTAAAAGATAGACATATACTGTTGCGGACATTTTTTTAGATCATTTTAAGTGGAATAATTCTTTCATACATATTTTTTTGGTATCTTAAACCGTTTTGGCAGCGCACGCAACGGAAGCTCACAAAGATGAATAATTTTCCCCGTTTTTCTCACATTTTCCGTTGTTTCTTCGCTTCTATTAGTCGCAGCGTGATGTTATGTAGCCTAAAGCCTTCCTCAATAAATGATCTATTCAAAACAAAAATAATTTTTCAATTCGAACCAGTAGATCCTGAGATTAGCGCGTTCAAACAAACAAACAAACAAACAAACAAACTCTTCAGCTTTATAATAATAGAGTATAGATTATTATTGTTTTATTAGTAGAGTATTTTTCTACGGTTATTTTAAGATTCTATGCCAAATCCAAATATCCTATATCTTTTGCGATTATTGAAAAATGCGGCTTTACGAACCTTTAGCAAACGAGTACTAAGTAGTTGTTTTTATGTTTAGTGTAAGTACCATACGAGTATATGTACTTACAAAACTTGTTTATTTAATATATTTCCTTTTTAGATAAAGCGAAAAAATAATTAACGCAAAATACGTCATTGAAACACGTTTTTTGTAAAGGGACTATTAATTTTATATTTATGCCTATATTGGTACGTGTTCTGTAGGTATATTTCAATTGATTACATATTTACAGTTCATGAGAATATGAGATACACAGGACGGACGGATGCACAGCCGACGATTAGTAATCAGCCCCGCTAGTCAAGTTACGATCGTTTCGTTAACGTCAAACGCTTAGAATTGGCCACGCTTTCAATTCCTTTGTACCAGATGGTCAATTTCCCCGTACCACAAGTAATGAAGGTTCATTACTTGTGGTACGGGGAAATATTTAATAGTTTGACTTTTATTCGAATTGGAAAATTAAAGGTCACAACGTAATTAAATCTCATTTACCTGTGTTCCTGGTAATGTGGTTGTATTGCCTTATCTTTTATTTAAAATTCAAAGAAACGATAACCGAAAAGTGTTACATACGGAGACACTTATGGGTTGATTTCTGTTAAGTTACGCCCTTTCACTTAATCCTAGAGCTTCCCCCGCTCAAGGATCAAGATTATCTATAAGATGATTTTCTATTGCAAAATAAAAAGGCACGAACACACTTCTACACAAAAGTGGACGGTTTAAAATCGGTAGCTCGCCATTCAGCCGTCCAGTAACCCTCTGGACCTCAAAAGAATCGTTGATGACACATATTATGGTTGCTGAAGTAAAAGATCCAACCTTTTCGAGCCAAAAGCCATTTTATTGATCGATCGCTGCACACTATTATCGGTTATCAATCAGTTAGATCATTTTCAATCAATGCCACTGTCGTTAAAAAGCTTTTTGGTTACCTTTAGTTGTATCGGCGAAAGAATCTAAGGCCAACGTCCTAATTGAAATCCTTTGTTATAGCTAGCTTTCAGCGTATTCTTTAGTGCTTTATTGCTTCGTCTAGAGGACGCTAGTGTACTTACTTACTTAAGATAATTTTTCTTTGAGGTGTGTAAGAACTAAATTATTTCTACAGCTACGGGTTGAGCGAGAGAGCGGATTAGAATTTTACCGAGTAAAATCTACCTGTGTTCAATCGGTTACTCTTTTTCTCAGATCTTTTTTATATTATTGTTTATATGTTTTTTTATTCATAGCGTATGGCACTCAACATACCGTCGACTCGGGACTCGAACTCAATTGGGTGGCTTGGTCTTGAACTGACGGTTGAACGGCGAGGTACACATTGCTCGTCGTTCGCAAGTGCCCGAGAATCGCCATGTAACTCGTAAGCCCCGAAATGACTACTGCACTTGGTGCTTTGAAGAGGTTCTCTCCCGTGAGGTTTCTTTCGGACATCTCCTTCCGTAGCATAGCTGTTTCGTCAAGGGGATGATCGCTTCCCTTTCCCCCTCACTCCAAACCATAGCCTAAACCAGAGCCGGACACGAGCGGACGTCGCCGCCGACCAGAGAAACCAGGACCTTACTTATTTATTATTGGGTTCTTTATTCGGATTTTCTTAGTTTCTGCGTATCTTCAACGAATACCACAACAGTTTGAACCTCATTAGTTATATGTATACAAGTGATCTTTAATTAAATATGCCAGGTTAATTATGAGAACAGAAGTTGTTTAATTTTTAATTATAAATGTCAATCTGATACGAAATTAATTCCTTATTATTGGATTTTTATTTATTATATTTTGCATAAAATCTAATAAATATTCAAAACTAGAGTTACTTACGTACCAACTGTCCAATCACTTCGCAAATACGTCTTAATTGCGGTTATAAGGCGGATATTGGTTGCCCTTGAAGTAATAAACATTCCTAGATCATAACGAGCTTGCAATGATTTTTTGCGATATGGTCCGCCTAGCGTCGCCAACTTAACATTAAATGCCAACCATCCATTATGTGGTACGTTATGGTACGTCACAGGCCTACATTAGGCGTAACTGTACCAACAAGTGCGACCTTTCCGAGCAGCAGCTGATTTAGGCGACACCGACAAGGACGTTCAGTTTTGTATTCCTAGACGCCCAAATAACTCACTCGGATACTCATACATAGATTATTGTCATTCGTATAAATAGTGGGACGATACCAAGCCGGTCATCAGTCGACCAAATTCGGTTAGAAGTGATCGTCCTCATTCGGATCCCGACACAGACCTCGTTCACAATGAATTCGTTGGTGGTGTTGTTCGCTCTTGTTGCTGTGGCCGTGGCTGCTCCCAGCGCCAAAACGGAGAAGCGGTCTCTTGGGCACGTGGTGTACTCGGTGCCGACGGCGGTGTCGCACCAGTCCCGGGTGGACGTGCACACTTCCCCCGCGGTGGTGTCTACTCCAGTGCAGGTGGTGGTGTCTGAGCCCGTGGTTGCTGCGCGCACCGTGGCGGTGGCCCCTGCTCTGTACACCGGTGCCTCTGCGGTGTCACACCAGTCCCGCGTGGATGTACAGTCGTCTCCCGCTGTTGTCACCAGCTACGCGGCCCCCGTGGTAGCCCAGCAGGTGGTAGCTGCCGAACCCGCCGTGTACGCTCCGTACGCCGCCGTGTACTCCGCCCCGTCCGCCGTGTCCCACCAGTCCCGCGTGGACTACAAGTCGTCTCCCGCCGTGGTGTCGCACCAGCTGGTGTCCCCCGCCGTGGTGGACGCACGCTCCGTGTACGCCCCCGCCGTCTACGCGTCCTACTGGTAAACAGCAACAATGACAGGATCCGATGAAATTTAATTTAGGTAATAAGCTTTATATGTAGTAAAAACTGTTGTATGTATTTTTGTAAATATACGACTTTTATATATTTTAAACTTTGATAATTTCTGTGTTACCTTATTCACTTTACCCGGATATTTCGTGCGATAAGAATTAATCGCAATATCACATGCACATGAAACCCAACAGCAATGCCCACACATTACTATACGTGTTGGTAATATAAAACAGTTCCTGTCTTAATTTATTTTTATGGTAGTTTAAAAAATATACATTTATCTTATGGTAATGAATACTTTTTATGCACATGTATCTAAGTTTAGAAGGTATTTCACGAGCTCGCGACTTGAAGTAGGTATACCTATACTGACGTTATTTTTAGATCACTACTTTATTTTTATTCATATTTTTATTTTGAGTCTTCTAATGAACATCCATTATAAGGATTTCATATTTATTTCTTATTAAGATATCAATAGTTTGACATTCTGTGATGGCTACCTACATAATATAATGATAATATAAGCATAATGTCTCAATTAACATTTTACAATTAAATATTATGACTGAAGAATAGAATATTAGCATACAAATATTAGAGTTGCTCTGCCAACGACAAGTTTCAGTGGCGGCAGGCCATGTTTTGGATCATCGAGAGGGATGCAATCGACTCTTTCTGTGAAGCAGTTATGCTAGCGAAGGAGATGGCCACAATCGCAAGGAAATGGACATCTTTACGTCCCAGTCGCTACCATTGGAAACATTTCAGGTATCTCCAGCTCAGAGCAATCCCAGCATGGGCTTGTGTACGACGACCAATGGGTGGTTCAATGTTCGGCCGCCCGACCAGTGAAGAACAAGTAAAGGAAATGTGTGTTAAATGTGTGTGTGTGTTAAATGTGTGTTAATGGTTGGGTTTTTCTTAGTAAAAATCTGATATACCATTTTAATCCACTTTATAGCGGGAGACGGCTTAGAATGACTTCCTAGCTTAAAAAGAAAAGAGCACGTCGCGACAATCACATAAAAAAGACTTTCTTACCAACTTATTCATCAAAAAGTTTTGAAGAACCATGAATAGTACTCCTCGTACTGAGGGTCATTTCTATGTGCGTAAATGTTTATAATCTTCAGGAAATGGTTAAAACCGACCCCATGTCCACATGTCCTCATGTTACTACTGCTATTGTAAATAGTTCCTGAGCAATGTTTGTAGGCGGACTTACATGCGAGACATGCATTGGAGTATGTTTGTTTTTTTTTATTATGGATAGGCTCTCGTATTATCACTCTCTATCTCGACGACGTAGCTCTATTGCATAGAAGTACGAATAATCTATTCGCTCTTGATTTAATGATCTTTAGGTTATATCAGAAAACCCAGACTTCGGCGGAAATTCTACTCAAGCTGTACGCAAAGGAAATATGTTCCCAAAATTCTTTATTCCTGTAGGTGGAATGTCCACTATGTAATGAATGTGTAACGTCATACGTTTAGTGGTCTGACGATGGAACAGGCTTGGTAGAATAAAACTGTACAATCCCAATGCACAATCGTCGAAATGTAAGCGATAGAAAACTGACGGGCAAGGAACTTGACTCAAGACTTGAGAATTCACAATATGCTAGAAGCAAGCAACTTTTAAGACGTTTTGATTGATTGACATAATAATGCACAGCCGAAACTACTGGGGCTAGGTATAATGTTACACAAGATTGTCTTTTATGTCGTAGCGAACATAAAATAAAAGAGGATTATCCAAAATTCTCCACCTAAGAGGACGAAAGAGAAGAAATGGGATGTCCAATTGTCCATCAATATTTTTTTATTTATTTGCAAACAAGTGTCACAGTTACATAAAAGCTCTGTCTTCTGAACTCGGTAGTCAACCAGTATCTCAGGAGGAAATTCCCTTCCTAATTACATATTACAATTTCTTTTTATGCTGTTTAAAAAAAAACCTACTTTATGAAGTGCATAATATTAAAATAGAAACAAGGTAAGTGCGAGTCGCAATTGCGCAATGAGGGTTTCATACATACTTATAACTTACCTATAAAAACACTTCAATTCCCGAATTGAGTTACAATTTTCCCCAATCGCAGTTATCATTTTGTGACGTAATATTTTATTTTTAAATTTTTTATTTTTATGAAATCCTTGTTTTTTAGGTGGGAAATCATCCATGTTGTGTTGTGCAGGAAGGTGTGTGGTCATATTGCAATGTGCTATACGAGGAATGAAACCATTGCCGAGGGCGAGAATGCATCGTCATAGAAGCACAACAAACCAATTTAAGCTAATTGGTTTATTTATAACCGACGGGAGCATAACATACTGTTATACATAACAACATTGTTCAAAGCT
Organism: Mythimna loreyi; assembly: GCA_029852875.1. NCBI lineage: Eukaryota > Metazoa > Arthropoda > Insecta > Lepidoptera > Noctuidae > Mythimna > Mythimna loreyi. The sequence continues at coordinate 10,778,200 of CM056780.1, read as the reverse complement.
TTCAGTGAGTAGTGACGTGACCCCGTGGCATTTCCACGGAAAATGTCATACGCGTTCTACCGAACGTTACCAAGTATACCGTCATGTAACGTCTTTATAAATATGACATATACATCTGCTGCATACGCGGTTTATAGGTTGAACAAAAATGGCTACCGACCATCTATTTAATAAGTATTTCAACCCCAAACGGCTCAAACATATAACTTCCAACCGACCTTCTTATTTCTTTATTGTACACAAAAACAAATTTACAATAAAACAATTTTTGACAATTGATGTACAAAGGCGAGCTTATCTCAATAATGAGTTTTCTGCCAGCAAATCTTTGCGTGACAGAGAGACATCACATTCGAGGGCAGGATGCCCTTTAATGCACAGTAACACGTTTTCGAGTCTCAATCAAAGCGGGGGCTGCGTATCACGTAATCATAGCAACGACTGCCATTTTGGTTTGACTTATTTGCCGCGAACTGTACTTTAGTTTGCTAGTTTTAGAAAAGTGTTGTGTTTGAGCGCCTGTCAAAAGTTTATGACAAGCAACTAGTAGGTGACTCATATAGTATGATTAGTAGACAACGCATTATATGCATTTGCATGTTTGCATAATATGCAAATGCATAAACAGTTACTTTTTGCAAAGGAAGGTAATTTTTTTTTCTTCACACGATGTTTGTACTCTAATATATGTTAATTAATATATAATGGTAAGTGGCTATTATTATAATGTATGCAGGATTCATATCTAGTAGGTGTCGTTATTTTGCGATTTTTTTTTTGTTTCTGTTATTGTACATCAGTTTTGTGAATTATATGTATAAAAAACGTATATTATGTAGTTTATTTTTTTAATACGTATTGCTCATTACAGTAGTCAAAGATATGAGTATTTGGGAACTATGGAGAACCGCAGACAGTGACGTGCGTCTCACGAGCTAGGGCCGAGTCACACCGAATTGGCTGCGATCGGCAGCGACGCGGCGAGCGATCTCTAGACTTAAACTTTCGACTACCGTAATTACAGACACAATTAAAAGAGAATAGGTGTGCGGACACCAGTGTCCTCTTGGGGCTTAAAGAAATATAAGAACTGCTCCCCTAGTCAAGTTACAATCGTTATGTGTCGAGTCTCTTTCTACAATCAAATCGCCTCAACGTAAGTATTAATTGTATCATAAATCTGCAAGATGTAGCTATGATCATTGTAGAAATGATTAAATTTTATTCTGTGATTTTGAAAAATGTAAACTTAGCAATTAATTTTGTTGAAATGAACTCATACCGAATTACCGATACGCATACATTTGTTTAGTTAGTTAACATACGAGTATAGGTTATCGATCGTAGATTATCAACTTGGCCCTAGCCAAGTGACCCCTAGGTCTGTACAGTGTGAATATTTTGTCAGTCGCTTCGTTCGCGACCTTTTCAAGTTATTTCTATAGTATAAATGATAAATGACAAATGATAAATGATAAATGATAAATGATAAATGATAAATGATAAATGATAAATGATAAATGATAAATGATAAATGATAAATGATAAATGATATAGTATAGAGATGAAGTTTTAAATTATTTCACACTGAAAGTGCTTGCCTGTCGCTGTCGTCCGCTGCCGTTCCAGTGTGTCACGGCCCCTACACACGCGTCTCATCACGAACTACACGTGCGTCTTACGAGCACTCGGCTGCAACTCGAATCACAGTTGGCCAGTCTTTTAAATGTTGATGATGAGATGGGACCCAGGGATCCGTTGTCCTCGAGGGAAGCCAGTCCCCGCCATGCTGGTTTAAAATGGCTGCCAGTTAGATGTACTCTCGTATGAGAGCAATATTGTCTAGTCACTTGATGACAGTCCGATTGAGCTTCTCTGCAAGTCTCGCCACACAGAATGATGATAATGATTTTGATTCAAAAGCCCTTTAAATGTACTATTCAGCCTTTCTCTTCTGGACAATGATCATGTATGGAGATCAGAGATACTAATACATTATTATGTAATGTTGTGAACACGTTGAATGTATTGTCTTGGAATTTCCAAAGGTTACTCTCCATACACAACATGAACTGTGAATGACAAGAATTGATTACTTTTCCTGTCACAATGGCTGCAGTATTTCCTTTGCCCTTTCGAATTCAATCTTTTGGCTTTACCCGTATTTTTTTTGTCTTGAACAGGTAATAGTTTTGAATTTATTGGAAAACATGATGCTATCGTAACTATAGTTTGGTCTTCATTATAACTGCCCCTTAGCCAAATTACGATTGTTTCGTTAACGTCGAACGCTTGAATTGGTCACGCATTTTTATTTATTTTGATTACGTCCCAGTCACGTGTTGAGATGATCGTAGAACATGGGGTCGTGGACAGATCAAAGCGTTCGACGTTTACAAAATGATCGTAATTAGCCATATTCTTGGTTAAATTAGAATAAAAACTTTACCCATCTGAAATCAATACAGTATAGTATCTCAATATACGTCTTACTTCCAGGATGTTGGTTTACAATGTTACAAGTTGTATCTATAGTCATATAGTTTATGGTCCCATGCCGATATCGTGCTATGGGGACTGGTTTTTGTTATCTGTGCCACTATGGGTTATGGTCATGTATTCTAACATCGCAAAAATAGCCTATATTTGCTGTAAAGATGTATGTACAGTGCGGACATGTAAAACACTACAGTTATAATAATATACAGTATTTTTAGTCGGTAAAAGTCTGACACACTCTCTCGCTCCGCCTTAGAGCGGGAAATCCTCTTGGGCGGAAACAGTGTCAGACTCTTACTGACTAAACAACCTACCCCGTGCCTTCCTTGCCTTATTCCCAGAGCCCCGGTGTAACGCTTTCGCACCAACCCTCAGCTCCGGGAGGCTTAAAAAAAGGGGACAGTGACATCATATCTTGGTTCTGGAGTACCTACAGCCAAAGAAGAGCAAGAGTCTTAGGGCCAAATTCACCAATAAAACTAAAGGCAATTGTTTAATTATTATTTCACGTTGCTGCAGTTTGTGTTTTGTTTGTCCAAAACAAAACACAAACTATGTTTGTGTGTCTTTTTTTAACAAAATTCTTACACATTTACAAAAAGGTACTTAGGGTTGATTTCATCATTCACTATAAAAACTTTGTTCAGTTAAACTGAACTCAGCGCTCTAATTGTGTGTGATTATTTAAAACAAAACACAAACTGTGTTTTGTTTTGAATGCAAAATGAAGCTATAGTCTCGATGAGGTGCTCAAACTATGTTTGGTTTTAGATAAATGCGGTTAGTTTTATTGGTGAATTTGGCCCTGTAATCTGTATCTCTTTCTTTTTTGGAGCTATAATCTTTATTAGACGTTCGAATCAAAACACAGTTGTGTTTTGTTTTAAATAATTAATAATAAATTAATACAATTTGCTGTTCAAAAATTACATTACAATACACTGCACACCAACACATTCAATCATCCACTCACACACATACTACTAACCATACTAACACTATATAGAATTTAGAACCTAAAGGAGGACGGCGAATTGCATGTACAATGGGACCCACTGATAGGAGGATCATACATTAAAGAAACTTGCAACTAGTTCTAGAACTATACAAAACTAGTAAAAAAGCAAATGGGCAATAAGTTGTTGAGGTTGGAAGAAAAAAGATATTCAAGGTAAACGATTATAACCTAAAACGAACCTAAAAGTGCATAGGTATTTGACAATACAATCTTGTCTTTTTTTACACATTAATTATTTCAAGGTAATAGAAATATTCACCCACAGTACCATCGTGGTTCTGTATCTCTCTAGCCAAGAATAGGTTACCCTCATACCAATAAAAATACGTCCGGAAGCTAAGAACTATAGGCATTTAGTCATAACGAGATAGGAAATAGGTAGGTAAGCATAAACTAGATTGGTATAGTCTGATTCAACTCTCTGTATATCATAAGTTTATATCTCTATAGTTTTTTATTTTAGATGGGGAAATCATTCAATCACATCTCTCGCTCTTGGCAGGAGCGGGGGATAGTTTCAGACTTTAACTGATTAAAACCCACGCATGTTCCTTCTTTGCCTTAATTCCAGGGCCATTTTCACATTATCCTTGGCCCCAGTAGGCTTCGACCCTGCTGGGCCCCCACCTTTATCTAGCATTTACTTAAGGAGCGCGTGCAACGATACACGCCTTCAACCACTTGGGGGCCCAAGTGGATGATGGCGTGTATCGTCCGAACGGCTACTGGACGGTCGGGCGACGAGCTACCCATTGCGGTCCGCAAGATATATCTATTGTCTACACCTTATTGAACTCTCTTGGGTGATACTGAGAATTTTACTTTGTCTTTCTTGGGAATCGACCCCATATCCATACTTACGATCATTAGGCCAACGAAGTGCAGGTAAAAGAAATAATTAGCCATCATTACGTAGTATAAAACAAAGTCCCGCTTTCCATATGTATGCTTAAATCTTTAAAACTACGTAACGGATTTTGATGGGTTTTTTTTAGTAGATAGAGTGATTCAAGAGGAAGGTTTATATGGACAAATACATTATCATTGCACCCGTGCGAAGCTGGGGCGGGTAGCTAGTCCTACATAAATTACAAACATAGATCTCGTGGAACTCTGTTCATAGAAAACAATTAGGAAGCACACAATATTAGGAATTTGGATTAAAAAACGAGCTTTGTTGAATAAAATTATATTTATACAAAAAAAAAATCTTTTATTTCGTTTGATATTATAAAACACACATAGTGTAAACAATAGGATAAGGGTGTATCTTTGATTTATGTAATTACTGCTTATTCTTAAATAATCTAATCTCCCTTATTTTTAAATATGTCCTATGTGTATTTGTAAGAATGCGGTGTACAATAAAGCATAAATAAATAAATAAATAATTAATAAATCTCTATACATTATCTAATTAAAAGATTATCTAATAATTAATGAATGAATGAATGCTCCACCGTGTCCTTTGGGCTGTCCACACAGTGGCGACACACGGGCGTCTCTTTCGCACGAATCCCGTGCAAGAACCTCCCGAAGTTGCCATGTCCGGTGAGGACCTGCGTCATGCGGAAGGTGAGGACACCCTGAGGTCTCTCCAGCCACTCCTCATGGAGGGGTCGGAGAGACCTGAGAGAGAGAAGGAAAGATTTCATGTCCATCTAAAAAAATATGTGTATATAATTGTCGCATGGTAGGTACGAACTAGACTAAAATATGAAATACGCATTTGGTTTAAAATACTTTCTAGTATTTTAATACCTGGTTTCTGATCCTGGTATTTGTTCAAACTCGTATTTGCAAACCCTGGTGTTAATATTTTACAAGAATATCTCTTCCCTATGACACTGACAATCACTTACATTGATAGCATAACGTTCCGTTCTATGTTAGGTATCATAAATATTCGTAATAATTATACATTTTTCATAACAATGTTATTTTTTTTAATATTAAACATGAATGCAATTTTTATATTCACTTTTTATGTTATTTTTTTTATATCAGACAAGATTTGGTTATTAAAGAAAAAAAAATCAATACGTAACGTACCGTAAACGGAGCGTAACTCGAAAAACGGTGCGTTCAATTAATTGCACGATGGCTATTTTTAAGTAAATTCTTTTTTTTTCTAACTTTTAATTCCCTTCTCCTAGTGACTCGATATTTTTTATATAATCCTCTTATAAATTCTTAATTATAATAAACATGAACTCGCAAGTGTATCTATTTTTATATAATGTGGGTCCTAACTCATCGTTCTCCTTTGTTTATGTTTGCAACTATTGTTTCTAAGAGCACTAAGTTAATTTACTTATTTTAAGAAAACCTACGTGTGGAGACCTGGGGGCTTAGACAAAGTCACATTCTCACTAACGATAACGAAATTCGAAACTCCGAAATGTATGGAACTGACATATGCCTTCGAAAAGTCACGTGGTCAAACGTTTTCGATTCGCTAATTGTTAGTAGTTGTTTATACGTCAAATTTGACGTTTTAATTCATTCGATAACCATAGCCAAAAAGTTGTTATTTTATCGAACAAACACTTCGACTTATCGATATGTTAGTCGATGTCACTTTGTTTACCATTTTGTGGTCGACATCGTTAAGGCGAAATCGAACTTAGAAATGGATTCGACACGGAGCGATTGCCACTTGTCTAGGGCCCCTGGTGTACTGAAATACAGGTCCCAAGCCTAGTTCAGACTCCAGTCTCCCACAATATGCTTTCTGTAACTATCTTTGTTCCTAGAAACTGTACCTAACTACTATGTATTGCGGCGAGAAAATAAATCTTATTATTATATTATTATATTATTATTAATCACACATAGTTTGAGGGCTGAGCTCAGTTTAATTGAACTAAGTTTTTATAGTGAACTAACGAACCGCCCCTGCTTCGCACGGGTGCAATGTTAATATTAAATATATTATGCATGTTTTATACATATAAACCTTCCTCTTGAATCACTCTATCTTTTACAAAAAAGCTACATCAAAATCAGTTGCGCAGTTTTAAAGATTTACGCATACATAGGGACAGAAAGGGACTTTATTTTATACTATGTAATGATGATGAAATCAGCCCTTAGTACCTTTTTGTAAACGTGTAATATTTTTTTTCCTGTCCATTCATCATATTAACACGAGCGTGATGATAAATGTGCACAAATCTCGTAGTATAATAATTAGTATCAGGCTTGACGGAAACCCAAACGAATTGTATTCCGTTCGTGATCTTAAATTAATTTGAAACAAGACTTGCGTGAGAATAATAAATTAAATACTCGCACTTGTGTTGCAGGTTAACGTGTGAGTTTTGTTTTCCATAACTGTATACATAAATCGGAAATTGCTAAAATACAGATTCAAATATGCTTGTAAAAGACCTACTTCTATAAAACGAAAGACATTTTTCAATTCCCGATTAATTCATTAAGCCCCAAGAGGACACTGGTGTTCGCACACCTATTGTATTTTAATTGTGTCTGTAATTACGGTGGTTGAAAGGTTATTCAATAAAACCTTTGGAGGCTCAGAATAGGAAAACGTATCTATGAAAAATTATGTTTGGGATCGGAAAATTGGAAAAACCGTAAGATCTTATAATAACGCGAAAAATTTTAAACTATTTTTCTATATAAGAAATGGTTCGGCTATGTTGAAAAGTAATGAATTATCATAACACTAATGAAGATATATTACAATCATAGGGAGTCTGTAATTTTCACGGTTAACTGCAAGAATTATTCAGAAATGCTTTTGACCAGTTATCTAAACATTAATATTTAACTATTAACATTAACAACTTATTAAGCTTGTAGGTTTTTTTGTAATCGTGGTTTAGTAATTGATAAAAATGTTGCATTTTTTTTGAAATAGTAAATCTATTCGATTTTGTATTAATAAGAGTTTTAATATAAGCCAGTTAAAGTTTTGCTCTTTAAACAGGATTGTATAATACATATGTATATCTACATATATATCTGTCTAAAAACGCAATGACATTTTATTTTATAAACACCGCAGCGTACTATTTCGTACATGCCTATACCTAAAAATGGTTATTCATAAGTAGGTTAGTTTTGTAGCCATTGCAGGGCGTGACATAGATCCACGTCTAAGGATTAAGTACTTCACTAAGTGAAAGACAATACAACTTAACTATTTGCCAACTTCTTATGCAATGCGACAGCATTACAGAAGCTTTGTCGAAATACTGCTCTATACCTTGAATTAAATTCATCGAATCATTGATATGATTTCCTATGTATATCCGCATTACGCACATTGACGCACTATTTAATTATACTGCTGTTTTAAGATTTATTTTACCTTAAGCCATGATCACACGGCTACACGGCTGCCGACTCGGAAGCATGTTTAAGTACAACGCAAAAGCTACCTTAGTGCAAGGCTGATTACTTTCATTATGACACTTGACATTGCTATTCACTACCTAATATAACTTAAGATCTGAGAAATTATCAACTGTGTATGTACCCAGCTCATAATTTGACCGCTCGGACTATAAAAGAGTCCAATGGCGAGTGAAAAGTATCAGTCAGCCGTTACACGGTTTGAAGTGATCTTGTGTATCGTCGAATCTTGCAAACACAGACCACGTTAAAATGAATACGCTGGTGGTGTTTTTTGCTGTAGTAGCCGCGGCGTGCGGCTCCCTGGTGCCGCTGGCGCAGCCGGCGCACCACCCCGCGCTCGTGCTGGACCCGCACGGCCGCCCGCTCGACACCGCCGAGGTGATCAACGCCCGCGCCGTGCACCTGCAAGCTAAAGCCCTGGAAGGACACTACGCCCCCCTCGCGCACGCCGCTGTCGTGCCCTACGCCTCCGCCGTGGTTGCCGCGCCCGCCGTGGTCGCCGCACCCGCCGCCGTGTCCCACCAGTCCCGAGTGGATGTGATCAACAGCCCCGCCGTCGTGAGCCACTCCGTCGTTGCCCCCGTGGTGGCGCACTCCGCCTACGCCTCTCCTCTGCTGGCCCACTCCGCTCTCGGATACGCCGGTCACGGACACTACCTGAAGAAGCGCTCCCTGGGACACCTCGCATACTCCGCCCCCGTAGTCGCCGTAGCTCCCTCCGCCGTCTCCCACCAGTCTCGTGTGGATGTCGTGTCTAGCCCCGCGGTGGTATCTCACGCCGTCGCTCCCGTCGTGACTAGCGCATACGCCGCCCCCGTGGTCGCTGTGGCCCCCTCCGCCGTCTCCCACCAGTCCCGCGTTGATGTGCGCACCGGCCCCGCCGTCGTCTCTCACTCCGTGGCTCCCCTCGTCCACGCCGCTCCTGTCTACGCTGCTGCCTCATACGCCGCCCCTGCTTACGGATACGCTGCGTACGGTGCTCACGGATACTCCGCGTACGGTGCCCACGCTGGACTCGCACTTTCTCATGGTCATCTCTTGAAGAAGCGATCTCTGGCTCACTATGCCGTGCCCGTCGTGCACGCCGTACCCTCGGCGGTGTCCCATCAGTCCCGTGTTGACGTGATCTCCAAGCCCGCGGTAGTGTCTACTTACGCTCACGCCGCTCCTGCCGTGTACGCCGCCCCTGCTGCTGTGTACGCCGCGCCTGCTGTGTCCTTCGCCCCCATCGCCCACTCTGCTGTCTGGTCCGCCCCACATCATCTCCGCGCCGCCCTTTGGTAAAGCAAAACGAAGATTCGACGATTATGATTGTAGTTTTCGTTTTAATAGTTATTTATTAAAATGAATAGACAAATAATAAAATAATAATTTATATTTCTTGAGTTTTAATTTCTTACAATTCTAAATTATGATTCATGTTGGTATGTTCGCAAGTTTATATTTGGTTTTAGTTTGTGGTGTTGGTGTTTGATGTGTTTGGCGCCTTAGTAGCAAAACCAAAACTAAATATCTGAAATAGCGGGATCACATATCAATGACATATTAACGACACATAATGATTCTGATTTTAGTTTAAAGTAAATGGCACCAGCCCTAGTTTAACCAGAGTTTTTTAAAACATTCAATGTCATTATCGTCGTAAGAGAACTTTAGAGCACTTAGTGACGTACAAGGGAGCGTCACCAATTTGGCTTCATGGTACGCATTATACAAGGTATGACGCCGTGGTTTGGTTAATTTGATTTATGTGCACTACGTCATTGGAATTTTATTTAGTTCAAAAATTAGACGGGTCATTGACCAAATGACAACAACCTTTGTCCTTTGGCTTGTCTCACTATTACTCTCAATAAATACAATTACTCTAAAAAAATACATGTGTACGTACGTACTTTTGTCGTACTCGAAACAACATCTATTTAATGCGTATGTCTTCGATGTTCAATGCGCTCTTTTGGAGACATGAGACAGACCTTTGAGATTAGACTTGTTTGATAATCGATGGAAGACAATACTGTTAGAATATTTCTAAGAAGATTAAGTCGAAGTAAGCGCATAATTAACTAGCTGTTACTTTAATAAAAAATAAACGATTGGCTCAAAACGCTGCCCAACTGAAATGGGACTGGGCAGGGCACGAACCGTATGCCCGACACTGTGGGTCAGAGTAGTACAAAGTTGGTGCCTGAAACTGTGCGAAATGTGGTCTACTGCATTACGAAAGAACTGGCAGGACAGACTAGACAAATTCCTCTAGATATGGCAAGGGGGCACAGGCCCGAGAAAGGAGCCCCAGGTGTAGGACAGAACAGGATAACAAAAAAAAACCATCAACTTTAGGGTCGCGGTAGGCCACGAAGGAGATGGCACTAGAAATGGCAAGAGGAAACGTGAGCCCGCGAAAGATGACGAAGCAGTGGGATACAACCGGATAAAAAAACAAAACTATTCACTCTGGCCAATTGGATACTGCCTTCTCACCGCTTCACACGAATAGCAAACGCAAATATTAATAACAAGTTGTGTATTACTTAATCTCAAGGAAACAGTTCTATTTAAGTAAATCCCATAGATATAACCCAGGTAGCTAACGCAAGTAGTCGAAGCGACAGTCGCAAGGACATTGCAGAACTTGAATTGCCTATCGCACGAGGTTAACTGTTGGCAAATATATATCATTGAGTAGATATACAGAATGCATTCCGCGATCCATTATTACTGAACTCATTGTTAGGAGCCATTGCTCTAAATACAGATTTATTTTTGGTACTACTGAATCCGTTTTATTATAAACATTTAGAAAGGCATTTTTTTGTAGGATTGCCTCATTTGTATCACGGGTGGAAGTGTTGATGAGTATAAATTGCTTGGGTTTGATTCCCTGCAATGTTTATAAAAATATGTGCCACAACGTTCACACCATTTTAGAGTATTTTATCTAGTCCTACTTTGGAAGTGACCAATGAGCAAAATTTGTATGCAATAGATCCATAAGAGTAGTACCCATCGTACCTTAGTTAAGTATCTAGTGTAAGACACGAATATAAGTTACAATGAAACTATCATAGTCGAATTACGACTAAAGCCTCTAAAAATAAATGAAAGGGGAAAATTGTTCATACTACACCGTCTAGTCCCAAACTAAGCAGAGATTGTGCTCTGTGTACTGAAAAACATAAAAATACAGAGAAATACTTTCATATAATAGACACATTAGTTATTAAACACCCAGGCACTTAACAAATGATCGTGCTCATCCATCACACAAACATTTGTGTTGAGTGAGAACCGAACCCACGACTTGCGGCTTAGTGAACCACTAACCAATAGACTAACATGCTAATCATAAGTGATAATGAGTTTACCTATTTGTAAATTCTCAGTAGCAATAAGCGGGATCTTTAATACAAATAAGTTCGCCCCGCATTTCTTCATAGAACTGGTGAAATGTAGGTGTAGTATAAATAGACCTCTGCCTAAGCCTTTGTGAATATAGACGTGATATTATTTGACCACACAAACAGCGCAGAAGTTTAACGATTCGATACTTCGCTGCCTATTGTGGGTTTAGTTATCTCCCGGAACTAATATCTGAACGGCCTACAGTCAGCTATTCCGGGTCTGGGTTTTCTGTGCATGTGACTTTACATGTTAGTGAACACACCCACAATGAATGATACATAGTCGCGGGGTTTTTTTTTATGGTGGGCAAAAATCATCCATTGACATCTCCTGCCCTTGGGTGGAGCGGGAGATAGTGTCAGACTATTTCTGACTAAAAACCCATTCCGATCCTTTTTTTCTTTAGTTCCAGGGTGATCACTTTCATATTGTCCATGGCCCCAGTAGCCTTCGACCTAGTTTGCTTACAACTCCTTAAGGTGCCCGGGAACAATTAGCGCCGCGCGCCGTCCAAGTGCAGGGCTACGTTTTAAACATAACAAGTATTCAATGAAAATATATTTTTCATAACAAGCTCTAATAACGCGGTATATACCTACTATATAATAAATACTCATCAAATCCATTCTTTATTACCGAGTTTCTATTCTAATATTCCAGCTCCAGATCGGATCTGTTTACCATTTTGCAAAATACTTGTCAAGACAAATCATACGAGCCAAAATTCGATGGGACTATGTCATTTAATTACTGAATTCCTATGGCCATCATCCAGCTCCGTCATCAGACCCTGGCTACCATATAGGATAGATAGAAAGTACTCTTCTAGATGAATCACACAAGCTAAAACTCGATGTAGTAGTATCGTTTTATTACGAAGTTCATATGACACCTTCCAACTCCATCATCAGACTCAGACCATATAGGATCAAAATACTCGACAATACAAATCAGAAGGGTGTGTATTTTTGATTGCTAAGTTTCTATGACCACCATCCAGCTCCCTCATCAGCTCCATGTCATCATAATATAACATTGTCACGTAATTTACACATGTATGCAAAATTTCAGCTCGGAAAATTTCAATCGGTGATTGGAAGTGGATCAAATTAAATTTACAACATTTGATCACAAACATCGGTCAAGGGAAACTAATATAAAGCTTGTACCTAAAATACTAAATACGGGTTTGTGAATTTAACGATGAACCATTTTATTTTTTGATAGACTTGCGTTTACCACTAACTCACCTGATGGTAAGCGATGATGACCGATGAAGGTATACGCTTACATTTTCTGTAACGAAAAGTTCACACGTTCAACTTGGCCGATTTAAGTGAAGCCTTCACTTGTTTCTATTAATTGATCAATTAACAGAAACCGTGTACAAATAAATATAATTTGTTGTGGCAAACCTACGTTTTAAATGACTAATTAAATAACGAAATAGTTCATTCAACAGTTTACACTTGAACATGTTTGGCTTTATTGTTCGCTGATTTAAATTAATAACAAGGCTTTTAAACACGGCGCGGCGGTATAATTAGACTACTACTCCTGATTTTAATAACTAGGCAAAAATATCCTTGGAACTACATTTGTAAACGGGGCGATGCGTAAAGCTGTATGGGGCTGAAACTTCTATGTGTGTACGTTTCTTTTATTTAGTAAACGGATTAGCATGGGTCTACACGATACATACCTGTAGTTAGTGTTATAGATTGTTGTTTAAACGCCTATACAGATCTTAGACCCTCACAAATGTTGCTACATAGGATTAACTATTCCAAGGTTTTTGTAAAATGTAATCGTTATCAATAATGTGATATTATTATCCTTAGTCGTAAAGGAATAGTGGCTAAATAAAAATAGCGCAATCAATTTTTTTGTATTATTTATTTCATAAATATTTTTTTACTTTTACATCATCTTAGGTTCTTAGTCTTAGGTGTTCGTCAGTTTCGCTGTTTACCAACCATGGCCATAGGCAAGGGGGGCGGAGCGGAGGAGTCCATGAGCACCGTACGCGGAGTATCCGTATGCGGGGGCAGCGTATGAGGCCGCAGCGTATCCGTAAGCGGGGGCGGCGTATGAAGCAGCGGCGTAGACAGGAGAGACTGAGTGGGAGACGACGGCGGGGCTGGTGCGCACATCAACGCGGGACTGGTGGGAGACGGCGGAGGGGGCCACAGCGACCACGGGGGCAGCGTAGGCGCGAGTCACGACGGGAGCGACGGCGTGAGACACCACCGCGGGGCTAGACACGACATCCACACGGGACTGGTGGGAGACGGCGGAGGGAGCTACGGCGACCACGGGGGCGGAGTATGCGAGGTGTCCCAGGGAGCGCTTCTTCAGGTAGTGTCCGTGACCGGCGTAGCCGAGAGCGGAGTGAGCCAGCAGAGGAGAGGCCACCACAGAGTGGCTTACAACAGCAGGGCTGGTGCGCACGTCCAATCGGGATTGGTGGGACACGGCGGCGGGTGCGGCTACCACGGCGGGAGCGGCAACCACAGCGGGAGCGGCTACGACGGCAGAGGAGTAGGGCGCGACAGCGGAGTACGCCAGGGGGGCGTAGTGTCCTTCCAGGGCTTTAGCCTGCAGGTGCACGGCGCGGGCGTTGATCACCTCGGCGGTGTCGAGCGGGCGGCCGTGCGGGTCCAGCACGAGCGCGGGGTGGTGCGCCGGCTGCGCCAGCGGCACCAGGGAGCCGCACGCCGCGGCCACCACAGCGAATAACACCACCATCGATTTCATTGTGAACGTGGTCTGTGTTTTTTCTGACGAACTAGAAGATCACTTCAAAACCGTAGACGGTCGACTGATAATTTTGACTAGCACGCTGCTGTATTTATACTGACCGGATATAAATTAAAGGTAAAGTAATTTCATACGTAATATATTCGTTGCTACATTGTTTAACTAGTTTTGCATTGACCTCGGTGAGTGTGTGGCGGTCAAACTAAAATACATCGGAAGTGAAGGTATGTCTAGTTCTGTAAGAAAGTGTTTGTAAGATGAATTTGGCCGAAGAAAGTAGGTAGATCTCGATTATCACAGACGTATCCGTAGCCTTTCCCAACTAGCTTAGGGTCGACTTCCAGTTTATCCAGACGCGGCTATATCTATATTTGTTTTACATGGAGCGATAACCTATCAGACCTTCACAGCATAATTACTTGAGCACACGATACTCCTTGGATAGACATAGGCTTCTTTTATTTATTTATTTTTAATTGTGGGTCAGACGTTGAGGCGTCTACTGTCAAAGATTTTAGAATGATAAACGTAAGTTATAAGAATAGAATAATATAAAAACATATACAAGTATAGAAAGTAGGTTTCGATAATCCGGCGACATTTCTGTGAGGACGGCTTTAACGTTACATTTGATGTAATCTGAAGCTGTGTCGCCATTAATGGATATATAGATCAAGGAAATGGGGACTTTACTCGTCTTATGACTGCATAGTTTTGGATGCTTTTGATGCCACGTGGTCCAAAAGACAGCATTAGTGGTAGCAGTAACTATAATCTAAAAATAATAGCTTCTAAGTCTGACAGACTTTTGTGTGGAACCTCACCCAGAGGATTAAGACGTTTTTAGTAATTGATTGCTAACATTGATAGTATTTTAGATCAAACTAATAATTTTAGAACTTTTCTTGTAATGGACTCTTAAGATGTATAAATAAATGAATAAATCATTTTTATAACAAACAGGAAAGCGATGGTGTTGCAATCATATATTGCTGCTCTTATTTGTCGTATAATAAAAAAAGAAAGAGAATATATAAATGACTTATCGTCAGTAAAAGTTAAATCTGACTTTACTATTGTCATGAGTACTTTACAGTAACTTGTAAGTTATTCATGAGAAACAAAATACCTCTGATTCAGATGGTATGGGCAATGTATATCTGTAAGGTAAGCGCATGGGTCTCCCACACAACGCACAAGTAACAATGCTGCCAACATTACAGAATATTTGAATACTACTACAATTATTTGTAACACACGTACAAAGCGTTTTGAGAGCTCTTTCAATATGCGTTCAGCTGAGAAGTGGAATTCCCTGCCGGATTCTGTGTTTCCTGATAGTTTCGGTCAGTGATCGGTTTTTAAGTCAAGAATGAATAGGCGTGCTCCATCGTCGGCCACATCGTCACTTACCATCAGATGAGATTGTGGTCTACATCGAAAAAAGAAACACTTTTACTAGAATTTTTCGATATTGGGCACTAGCTTCTATCAACAATACTACGATATAGCCCTTCCATTCAGGAATGGCTAACTAGTCTCGATTTCGATCTCAGCTGTTAATCCAGTCGATCTGAGCAAGCATGTTTACTGTTAGGCCAAGAGGACTTTGTCGTGATGTGGCAAATGGCTTGCTATTATGAGTCACCCCGTAACTTCTTTGTCATTGAAATATAATTGAACTTATTTGAAGCAGGTTGCTCAATTTTTTGAGATTGCTCGCTCTTTTATTCTAATGGTTAAGTTCGTTTTGTAATTACAACCATGTAGCATGTAGATCTCACAAAGTTTAGTGAATATATTGTTGATCGTGGGTCGAATTAAATTGGTCACCCCTGCTCTATATAACATTATTATTTCTTTATTCACTATTTACTCTTATTTATTAAATTTTTAAATATTTCTTAAAAAATAGTATCCCACCGGTATCGAAAAAGGGTCCAAGCTACCGGCGGTCAGGGCACCAGAGAAAATAACCGAACATTATTATTATTCCATTTATTTATTTTTAAGCATATATAATTACATTTTTAAATATTTTCTTAAAAAAGCAAGGTCCAACCTACCGGTGGTCAAGGCTCCTGAGAAAAGAAGCTGTGTTCAAGAGTACTGCTTACGAGAGCTTCGTCCTTATTATTATTATTTTTAGCGCATAATGGCCCACTGCTATGCAAAGGCCTCCCTTCATTCCTTCATTCTTTTCATTGTTCTCTGTTTTGAACCACTTCTTGGCATCTAGGTCGTCCCGGCATCTCCTTCAGCTCTATAACATAATATTTATATTTCTCTACACCACTTAGTGATTGCGTAATTCTTTCTTTCAGGCTGTGTACCATTTACATATGTATTTATAAAATAGCCGACTATATGACTCGACTAGCTATGTGCCCAAATGAGTGACGGAAATGCTATACTGTATGTCAATGCTTATTCTCTGTTCAAGGTAAAACCTAGCCCCTGGGGAACGTAAAGATGGTTATCATTTGTAATCGGATCTGCACATGCAGAATTTATCTTACAAAGTAATAATATTGTCTTATTTTTATAGATATTCATTTTGATTTTTGTTGCACTTTAGTACTTGTATCGTTATTGTTATCTTTTTTTTTTTTTTTTGTTATTGAGTATAGGTTTGCGCTTGACCGCTATCTCACCTGATGGAAAGCGACGATGCGGTTGACGATGGAGCGCGCTTACCTAGAAGTAACCTATTCACTCTTGACTTAAAGATTCCCAGGTTGTAGCCATCAGGAAACACCGACTGGGCAATATGATTGTAGTCAAGGTCAGGGTCACCGCGGCTGGAGCGTGAGGATGACTGTTTCTTCATGCCTGTGGCCGTCTGTTAATGCTTCGTACAATAAGACAGCCTCTTTCCATTACCTCTCATTCCGGACCATGGTCTGAACAAGAACCCGTCCCGAAACGTTGCCACCCCCGATTTCATCCACAAAGACATCCAAGAGGGGCACGCTTTTACTGGCTGTCCACCTGGACATTTCTTCCTCCTGAATCTGGTGCAGGAACTTCCAGAACTTACCATATTCACTGTGGACCCGCGTCTACGGAAAGTGAAGATACCCAGACGCCTCTTCAGTCACAAGTCTTAAAAACGGGATTTTTTTTTGGGGATTTACCGCCATGTTTATGGCGTATCTAATGGTGCTACAGTTTGGGATGAGTTATCTTCTAGTATAAGTTAATCTGCTAGCCGGACTTTGGTACCTTTCCTAAGCTTTTAAAAAGCTGTAGGTCATCTAGTCCACGAAATAGGGACAGATACGATGACAGTAACTACAGACCGAAAGCGAGACCGAAAGTCAGAATCTTCAACAGAACCCGAGCGTTGTAGAAAAGATTTGAACATAATGTAATTGCTAAAACTATTTTAGCCATTTTTCAATACGGTTTCGGAGCAGATAGTCTGAATTTTCAGTACAAATGTTCTAAGTAATAAAATAAATATAGCATAGTATGGTGAAACAAAAAAAAAATTTCTCTGGCATTCGATGTCATATCTGTTCTCATTTTACCCAAGAAGGTACTATCTTACTAATATTATAAATGCGAAAGTTACGATGTTTGGATGTTTGTTACTCAATCACGCCAAAACGGCTGGACGGATCTGGATGAAATTTGGCACAGGCATAGGATACACTCCGGAATAGGACATAGGCTTCTTTTTATCCCGGAAACCCCAACCCCAACCCCAATACCACGCTGGCGAAGCCGCGGGCAAAAGCTAGTTAAAAATATTTAAAGATTACCTCTCAGATTGCAAGCAAGTCAGTTAAAAAAGCTTTAAAGTAAACTAGCTATCCGTCCCTGCTTTGCATGAGTTCAGTGCTGATATTAAATATATCACGCATGTATTATACATATAAACCTTCCTCTTGAGACAGTCTATATATTAATATTATATATATTAAACCGTTGCGTAGTTTTAAAGATCTAAGTATGCATAAGGACAGAAGACAGCGGGAAGCGACTTTGTTTTATACTATCTAGTGAAAAAATCGTGTGTACGAAAAAAAAAATTTCCGTTATTTAAAGTGTTAAATAACGGAAAAATAAAACCAGATACACCGACTTCCAAATATTTTTTTTCAAAATTTATTTCGAATGTGTTTCTTCAAATGGTGTCAGTTATTTCTTCTTGTAAAATGTTTTTTATTTCAAAATTTTTAGTTGTTATATCTCTCAGCGACACCTAAATACTTTGCAAGCTTTATAGCAATTTAAATAGCTAAAACAATGCTAGGATACATTGTTATTATGGAGTTCCCGTGCTTACCTTCCACTTTAATCATCAATTCAGATCGTTTGTACCTTCTAGCCAGGATACATCTCATGTCCTTGAACTTATTAGAACTTAATATAATCCCGTGCCTACCATCTTACCTTCTGGCTCCATCATTACCTAGATTATTTTAATAGTACCTATATAACATACCTTGTAGCTAAAGTGTATCTCATAACAATTTGAATAAGTCCAAACATAGCTAGGACACATCAATGAATTAACTACCTTGCGGTTTCATCGTGGTGCTATTTTGAACCATTTTAGGTGCTATTTTAACGTGATTGTAAAGTACCGATGGCCATTTGTGGTCCTCTTCATCAGTTCCATTTCATTAAACGATGCTTCCGAATCTAGAGGCTTGAGTTCTCGAAGAAAGTAGCAAAATCGTATGCCTAGTTTCTATAAATATTAGATTCCATCACCTAAACTGAATTTTGACAAAAATGAGATCGATCATGTTGATTAAATCTCGGGATATAATAATCATGTTTATGATTCCAGGATTGTATCTGGGGGGGGGGGTTTATCAACTTTATGTAACTTATTTCTTCAAGGTAATAAATCTGTGATACATTAATAATGGACGCCATTATTGTACAGTCATACAGATTTTTCCTTTTTGGCTGTGGGTGCTGTCAATGAAAGTATAGAATAAGGTTTTCTTTATGATTTATTGCATAAATAACTGTTTTTAATTATTTTTACATCATCTTAGGTTCATAGTCTTAGGTGTTCGTCAGTTTCGCTGTTTACCAACCATGGCCATGAGCAAGGGGGGCGGAGTAACCATGAGCGCCGTACGCGGCATATCCGTAAGCGGGGGCGGCGTATGAGGCAGCAGCGTAGACAGGAGCGGCGTGGACGAGGGGAGCGACGGAGTGGGAGACAACGGCGGGGCTGGTGCGCACATCAACGCGGGACTGGTGGGAGACGGCGGAGGGAGCCACAGCGACCACGGGGGCGGCGTAGGCGCGAGTCACGACGGGAGCGACGGCGTGAGACACCACCGCGGGGCTAGACACGACATCCACGCGAGACTGGTGGGAGACGGCGGAGGGAGCTACGGCGACCACGGGAGCGGCGTATGAGAGGTGTCCCAGGGAGCGTTTCTTCAGGTAGTGTCCGTGACCGGCGTAGCCGAGAGCGGAGTGGGCCAGCAGAGGAGAGGCGTAGGCGGAGTGCGCCACCGCGGGGGCAACGACGGAGTGGCTCACGACGGCGGGGCTGTTGATCACATCCACTCGGGACTGGTGGGACACGGCGGCGGGTGCGGCGACCACGGCGGGCGCGGCAACCACGGCGGGAGCGGAGTAGGGCACGACAGCGGCGTGCGCGAGCGGGGCGTAGTGTCCTTCCAGGGCTTTAGCTTGCAGGTGCACGGCGCGGGCGTTGATCACCTCGGCGGTGTCGAGCGGGCGGCCGTGCGGGTCCAGCACGAGCGCGGGGTGGTGCGCCGGCTGCGCTAGCGGCACCAGGGATCCGCACGCCGCGGCCACCACAGCGAATAACACCACCATCGATTTCATTGTGAACGTGGTCTGTGTTTTTTCTGACGAACTAGAAGATCACTTCAAAACCGTAGACGGTCGACTGATAAATTCGTTTCGCACTCCGCTATATTTATACTGACCGGATATAAACTAAGAGGTAAGGCAATTTCAGGCGTAAGTAGTTATGTGTATTTGATAGTAATATAGCTTGCACAGCTAGAACAATGTCAGTCGTCAATAATGACCTCGGCGCGTGTGTGGCGGTCAAACATGACAGACTCGAAGAATTTCGGTGTCGAAGTATGTAGTGCGCGACGATGTTAGTTTAAAGAATTAATGTATGCCGAATATCATTTTTCTGCGAACGGAAATTGCAAACGTATCTTTTATTATGTTTTAATTAATTAAAGTAACAATTTATGAAAGTATATCAGCCTTCGTTTGAATCATTTTTTGTTTGCGACATTAGGAAAGTGCCTTGACTCTAATTTAGTGCTTACTAATCTAATGATACTTAGCCAATTGTAGCTTTTGCTTGACCTAAAAGATTTACTAAGTTATAAGTACTATTATTACAAAAGCTGTATCTTGTTTATATCCAAAAAGAAGTAAGTGGATGCGATTGGGTAATTGAAAATCATTCGTATGATTATTGTTATTAGGTTCGAATTGTTTTGGCGGTATTGAGAAGCTTGGTCGGTGCGGCGGTGCTTCGGCGGCGGACAATGAAAGGTTCGCGCCCAGTCAAGCGGAGTGGTGTCCAAGAACACGAGGAATTACTCGATTACTAATACATTATAGTTCCGTGTTCTTGTCACAAGAGCACGTTCGACCAATATACTTGCACTGTTTTTTGAATACTGTCATAAGAGACAAAATACAAAGGCAATAGGTGAGCGAACGTCGGTTTTCCGCTTGGGGCTTGAGAATTAAAAGAAAAGTGTCACTTAAATATTTCAACTTTTTCAGTTCTTTTTTTACAATTCAATTCAGTTCTTTTTTTTCAATTTTTACTATTCTTCTATTTTTGACACAAAACGTAATTACATAGAATATAAGTAATAATATGGGCCTACTTAGTTGCAAAATCCCCACTTTTGCTGTGCAGTCTTTATTCCGTCGGCGATTGTTTGATGTAAAGGTCGCACAAGGATCCTTCTTATATTCTTTATTGTACACAAATTAAAAATTACAAATAAAAGAACAGGTGATGTACACAATCGAGCTTAACCCATAGTTGGATTTTCTTACAGCACACCTTATTTAAACATAAAGAAATTTAAAACATGAGGATAATCCATTCATGTGCACAACTGAACTTAAATTACTGCAAAACATAATTCCATATTTCCTTGATCGTGGAAATCAGATACTTGTGTCAAAACATGACCGATTTATTTCATAGTTAAAGATATTAAAATATATATATATGTATGCGTATTACAAAGACAAGAAAATATTATTAAAATATATAATTACAATTTATATTATAAGACACGAATAGAAAACGTAATCATATATTTAATTAAAATTCAATTTAGGTCACTGTAAAATTCTTAAATTAATTCAAAACTAAGTGCAATTTTAAAAACTAAAAAAAAAGTCGAAAATACGTTTTTTTTTACGTTCCATTTACTTTTATTGTTTTACAGCAAAATCAGCTTTTTATAGTTCCCAGTGTTGAGACTCAGGTTTCATCTCTAGGAGAAGGAATGGGCAGTAATCTACTATGTAGGCCAGTACGTGTTGGTGGGCGTCAGTCATGTCTGAAACTAATTTTATTTAATAGGTGCACTGTAATTCGTAGAATAGATATTAAGTATAAAATGGAGCGCAAACGAACATAAGTACCTCTACCTACTCGAAACGTTCGATAAAGGATATTAAACTATTCGAATTAATTATTCTGAAATAACGTTACGTCAGTTAGTTTTTATTATGGTTGATAATTTACGGAAATATGATATATAGACAAGCAAAAAGGGTCTAAACTATTTTTATCACCATAACACACAATCTTATGGTGATAAAAATAGTTGTACATTCATAACATAACATTACCCAATCAGGCTTGCAATGTTCGTATTGCTTGGACTTAGGCCTCCTTTCTTGGAGAGGAAATGGACCCTATTCCGCCATGCAGGCCCAGTGCGGGTTGGCGAATAATGCATATTTTCATAAGCGTGTAAAAAATCATGTGAAGCTTAAAATATTCATTATTAAGGGACAGACATACGATTATTGATGATTTCAAATCGAACATTAGGTTTAACGCATAGTTCGTATGTAAATATGTTAAACTCGCATTAAGACAATTTGCTTAATAATTTGAATATTTAATTGTTTTTTATAGAACTTAAATATAGACTAAAAAGCGAAAATCAAGCAAAAAAAACCATTAAGTGTATTTTGGGTTTTTTTAATGATCTTGGTGCGCGAGAAGTGACGCTCCTCTTTTGTTCGCTCAAGGTCGCTGATTCAGTGTCCCAACTGTGTATTTAATAATAAACGATTCTTGTACGCGGCATACTCAGAAAATTTTAGGAAACTAGAAAATATGTACTACTATTTTCAGCCCGCAGCTTTGCTCGCGAGAAATTAGAAAATTATCCCAAGAGACCATACCCACGGGATATGTTGTTCTAGGGTTTTTTGAACATGCGAAGTGACGAAGCCTTTGGTAGCACTTAACAGCAGAAAATATGGCTACACGGCAAAATTAATGCTTGAAATTTAATTGAAATTTAGTGCTTGACTGAACCAAGAACCAAGGTTGCCGACATAGCGAAAAGAATCGCCAAACTTAAGTGGCAATGGGCAGGGCAGATTGCACGCAGAACGGATGGCCGCTGGGGCCGAAAGGTTCTGGAGTGGCGACCGCGTACCGGGAGACGTAGCGTTGGAAGGCCTCCCACAAGGTGGACCGATGACCTGGTCAGGGTTGCTGGTAGCCGATGGATGCAAGACGCACAGGACCGGTCTTTGTGGCGGCGCTTGGGGGAGGCCTATGTCCAGCAGTGGACGTCTTTCGGCTGAAATGATGATGTTGATGAGTGCTTGACTGCAATCCCACCTAATGGTAAGCAGTGATGCAATCGTTGACGGCGAAGTACATTAATTTATTACGAGCCTATTCACCTTAGCCTTGAAGACACCTAAATTATAATCGTACGGGAAAACCGCAGCAGGCAAACTATTCCAGTCTTCTGTATAAACGACGAGGCAAAACGCTTAGTCCGGACCGTAGGGGTACTGGTGTATTAAAATACCTATTTCTTTCCCTTTTCTTTAGGTACCAGGAAGGGTAGCGTAAAGTAGGCACAGGGCCGAAGTGTAAGACGTTATTATAAAAGTTCGCATTTGTATAAAAGTAACTACAACTGACCTTGAAGCAATCAATACAGGCTGTTTGAATAAAATTAACTATTCAGTTACGCCTAATTGACGGGTCATTGATAAATCGTTCATGTAGTAGGCTAGCTGTCTGATACGCAACACGAGAGCGGGGAGCTTGACCAAACTATGTTGTACTTGCACAGGGTTTATTTTATGGTTGGTAAAAATCATCCAGTGACGAGTCCCGCTCTTGGGCGGCAACAACCTACACCGTTCCTTCCTTGTCTTATTACCAGAGCCCTGATGTAACGCACCAACCCTCGGCTCCAGGAGGCGTCGACCCTGTAGGGCCCCTAATACTTGCACAGGGTACAACAGTTACATACACATATGTCCAAATAAATGGCATTTCTAAAGAACTATTAAAAATCGAGCAAGGAAGAATCTGTTTTTGGGCAGTTATTTGTTAGGCAAAAATCTTCCAATACCATCTTCCGCCTTTGGGTGGAGCAGGAGATATTATCAGACTTTTACTGACTAAAAACCTACCGCATTCCTTCATTGCTTTAGTTTCAGGGTTTTGGTGTTAAACTCTCAAGTTGACCCATGGTCCCAGCAGTCTTCGACCCTACTAGTAGGGTCGAAGACCTAGGCCTCTACAGTCGGAATCTTACTTATGTAAATACTTCAATTCCCGAAGAAGATTTTTTCGAATCACAAAAAAATCTTACTGAATTCTTTATGATTTAGAAGCTTGAAGCTTGCTTTTACTGAATTAAGCAACCAGGAATTTCATATAATCTCAGCTTCATACCTCTAAGCTTATCTAAGAAAAACGGCCTTGACCAGTGGTGAGCAATCTGTCTTAATAGCGGAAAATTTAACAATTTTCAGAAGAGAAGGATCGTCGGCGAGCCGGAATAAATGCTTTCGCGGGCGAAGCTGGCTCGCGGGCAGTACTTTGCCCTTTACACACCATCTTATAAAGGTTTCGTTTTTGCCGACTTGGTCTTACGGAACTCTGAAAGTACTTACAATGACAGAAAGAATTTCTTGCTTATCACTGCCACTGGACATAGGGCATCTCCTTATTTTTATCAAACCCCACACTATAAACCTCTACTTCAACAAAGAAAAAAAAAACAAAAATAACTTTTTTATTATTATGCTCATGCTTGACCACTACCTCACTTGATGGTATCGAATGATAGAATACTTGGCGATGATGTGGTCAAGGATGGAGCAGGCTTACCTAGAAACAACCTATTGCATTCTTTACTTAAATACCTCTAGGTTTCAAGAAATCGATAACTATTTTCATATATAAACAGTTTGTTGATTTCAACTTCGGTACACAAAATAGTCTATAAACTCCGTACCCGGAAGTGTAACTCGGTCGAATCTCCACTCCCTGTGGACATATCTTAACGGACTTAGCAATAAGCCTGTTTATCCATATTTAGCTACTGCGCCATGTTGTTTCGCGTTCCATTTTCAATTTATACACAAGACTTTTGTCTATAGTTTGGTCAATAAAGGTCTATGATCGACTCCTTTGAAATCTTGAAGTAGCCATCTGGGGGTTTCTTGAGCCCCGAGAGAACGCCGGCGTTCGCACAACTATTGTATTTCTATTGTGTCTTTAATAACGGTATTCAAAAGGTTAAAAAACCTTCTTTGTTACATTGTTTTCCTATTGGTGACTATTGAATAACAAAAAAGAAAGAAAAACATTTATTTATGACTCGCAAAGGTCATGCAATTATAAATAAAATGAAAAAGCAATATTAAAAAGGTGTAAATAAAAAAATTCTACGCGATGCTAAAAAGTTCCTATCTTAGTATTATGAAAATACAAATAATTTATTTGTTTGATTATGGACAAAATATAACAGTCGTTATTTTGATCACACCCTACCTTTTGAGAGGTGTACAAATATGATATAATTTAAATACAGAATAACCATCCGAGGTCAACGACCTAACAGGCCGCGGGTCTGATCCTGTTTAAATTCTCTAAAGCTGTCACCTTTGAGTTAGTAATTAAAGTTAGTACTGGCATTGGGCTACTATTTCGTTTTTGACGGCTGTACCTTTTCATCGGGTCATTGACACTAAAATGGGTCCGTTGGTTCCCGTTTGAGCAAGATCCGATAGGTTGGGAGGTTAGTTATAGCTTCTATTACGGATGAAGTAAGACATTGCTCCGGTGATTTATTGATCAGCTAACTTAATTAATGCACTGGAAGTTTAATCTAGATATCCTTGTATGAAATACTTTTTAGACCTTTGCAGATATTTTATTCTATAAAATGATAAACTGACTGACTGATATCAATGCCCCAGAAAAAGAAAGTCGTAACTACCGGGATTTAAATTTTGCGCAAGGTTTCCTTTTATGAAGTAGATGAGAGAGGATTTGCCAAATATCACCCTCTATGAGGATGAAACGGGGTCCAAAATTTGTGCGGAGACAACTACTTTCAGCTGCTGGTAGCAAAATTTTTGATGTATAAAAATCTCAAAGTTAATTATTGGCCTCTGCCGAAACGACTTGACCATCTACACTAATATAATAAAGAGGTAAAGTTTGTTTTTTTGTTTGTAGGAGGTAATCTCTGGAACGAATGGTTTGATTAAAAATTGAAGCCATAATAGAAAGCTGCTTTACTCCTGAGTGACATAGGCTATAAATTATTTATATAACATGGATATTAACAGAGCTATCACAACTTTTGTCTCACAAATTTTCCGCGGACGAAGTCGCGGGCAGAAGCTAGTTTTTTATAAAATTAAAAACATAAGTCGTAGGATATTTTTTACATTCCCTACACATTTTTATCTTTTGGTATAATTATAGCAGAACAACGTGGGCTGGGTTTTGTTTATGGTGGGTAAATCATCTAATGTCGAATCCCGCCCTTGGGCGTGGCGGGAAACAGTGTCAGACTCTTATTGATTAAACAACCCACCCTATTCCTTCTTAGCCCTCATACCGGGGTCAGACCTTCCTTTCAGAAGCCGGACCGGCTCCCAATAGGCTTCGGCCCTGCAGTGGGGCTGACAACTCCTTGAGGCACGCGGGAACAGAGCGCGCCGTCGACGAGCTGATTTGGTCTGGACCGTTACCAGGTGACCGGACGGCGAGCTATCCTTTGCTCGCCGTCTGCAAGCCCGCGCTTACGGTGGCCGGAAATCGGGATCCGAATCCCGGCGGGCGTCTGAGTCGTGTGCGCCGTTGCCTTATGCGGACGGCTTCCTCCTATGCTAGCATTAGTGCTTCGCAGAAGGAGGCGACCGCCTACCACTCCTCCTCGCTCCGGAGCTTGGCCTCTAACAGAGTCCGGCGCGAGAAATCGTCGCCGCCGATCGCAACGTTGGCTGAATCAGCTAGTTTCATAAACATTTTTGAGACTAGCTTAAAAGGAAGTGATTTTAAAGGTAGCATTTTTTTAATCTCTTGAATGACACCAATACATTTTTCTTCACGTTATTTGGAAATGAATAAAAAAAAGGCCATCTGAGATCAGTGGCACTTTGATTCATGCTATATATTTATCACTTCCATTGACCAAAGTCATTGAAGCAGATAAATGAGTTATGACCGTGAAGTCTGTCTAGCCGCGCCAGCGACGTTTAGTAAAGTGCGATTGAGCTTTTAGTCTTAAGATAAAGTCAGGAATGTATCACGAACTGTATAAAATCAGTACATTAGGTGCCATTCATTTATTACGTAAGACTAGGAAGGTTTCGCCCCGGTCTGACAAAAAGAAATACACTAGACTATTTCTACTACTTTTTGAGCCTCTTGGGCCTAAATAAGAGAAAATTTGAATTGACCGATCCCTTTGTTGTTTAATATTTATTATGTTAAGAATCTAAGGAAAAACGAATGTACGTTTTGTTGGTTTTGATGTTTATTTTTAAAAGTACCTATTTTTAGAAATATTTATAAATGTGTCGTTTACCCAAACAAGTCTTATAATTTACAAAAATGGAGGCGTAGCAGTAATACGCATCAAAGAACCCACGTTGTTGACTGTGCTTTTTCAAATCTTAACTGTTCGTACTTTTGCGATCTTATGTAAGAACTATGAGTCTTCATAGTTACCACTATCACCTCCAACACCCTTATAAGAAAAAATAAGACATGGTGGACCCCCCTACCCCTAAATCGTCTTACGTAATTAATGAATGGCTCCTTACAGACTGATTTACATATAAATGCGATAAATGTAATTAAATGCCCATTATCGATTAGGCAGAACTCTATAATAGTAAATAGTAGTAGTATCAGATACTGAGGAAATATGACTTTGGTTTGAATTTTAATTACCTCTTGTCCATTTTATTTGATCGGCCTCATTGCGACGATGGCAAGAGACAGACCGTTGAGACTATATATTTATTTCCATAGAGTATGGGTACGCCTTTAGTATGGGATACTTATTGTGTTGATATTCTTGTGCTGGGGCTGCCGCAGCGGCTGCAGAAGGCCTCAAGCGGCAGAAATGTAATAACCTTTTTGGTAGTTATATTTTCGAGCCGTTTGGGGTTGAAACTCTCGAATCGTAGGACCGGAAAGAACTTTCGAAATGCCTTATTGACACTTCGCGTGACCCAATGGCTGGATTTTACCTCAGACAAAAGATAAACATTGCTATACAGCGTGGCAATGTTGCCACTGTTGCCAATGTTTTGGGTACACATATTAATTATTTTAAGAGGCAACGCCTTCTTCAAAATCGCGTAGAGTAGCCAGCCTTTCGGTTTTCTACAGGATGCGTTTTGGAGAGTGTGCGCGGGAATTACACGATTTGATTCCGCCATCTCGATTTTACCATCGGATATTTCGGCGATCGGCAAATAACCACCCATAAGTTGTTGAGACTTCTACGGTCCGGACTAAGCGTTTTGCCTCGTCGTTTATACCGCGTACATCGAAGGACTGGAACAGTTTGCCAGCTGCAGTCTTTCCGTTCGATTAGTATTTAGGTGTCTTCAAGGCTAGAGTGAAAACTCTCTTAATAAACTAGTGCGCCTCACCATCAAAGATTGCATCACTGCTTACCTACAGGTCAACAGTTTATAGCATTAAAAACACGCGACTGTGTGTATTCACCCAGTCATTGTTTTTTGTTCAGATTTTAAAGTACTATTAATGTGTTTAAATGTAGTACAGTTAGCATTATCTGTTGACATTTATATAAGCCATGGCCATAAGCTAACTGGTAAATTAGTTCAGCCCAGATCACTGGTATTTTAGTTCTAAAAACAACGAGTTACAGACAGTTTATAATTACATGACTTTAATAAACATTGTTTATGAGAATTATATAAACGTTACAAAACAGCAAAAATGTTTGTTCGTTAGTAAAATATGAAACTTCGGAATTTGTACTGATTTTATCTAAATGAATCTTTGATGTTGAAAAGGATGTTGTAAAGAGTGAGTCTTGCAAACTAAATTTTTCTATAACTAATGTTTGACCAAGCGTCAAATCTGCCGCGGGCTTGTGGACGACGAGCAATGGGTAGCTCGCCTTCGGGTCGTCTTAAAAATACCGAGTCCGAGTCCTCGACGGCGCGTGGTGATCCGTGCGCGTCTCAGACAGATGTCAGTAAACCTATAGCGGCCCAGCAGGACAGATTTTTCGAGTTACCGTTGGTTTGGAACGTAAAGTACAACTGAAGGACGTAGTTGAGTTTTCAACAAAGAGCGAGAAGATACTCTACCTCAAAGAAAATCGGTTATTAGTTAAGGTCTCTAAGATCGACTGGTAGAAAATTGCTATAAGCATTAAGTCCTTTGTCCACAAGTGCATAAAGCAAATATGAATAAGTAATAAATAGTTGAATAATAAAAAAATAAAAATAAAGGTTTTACATGATGATGCAACAGAAAACTTATTTTAATTAAATTGGTTACATTGGAAACGAAGCCGTAAAAAAAGTTACTGAGAAATACAGGTATTTTAGTAAAATATTATTCTATGAGATCATTTAATATTGCATTGTGTTATAAAAATCATTCAAATAGGTAATAAGGAAACTTAGTGGCAAGAATAATATGATATGGTTTTGCAGAACGCATTTTGTTTTCCTAGTAAAACCTTTATTTTTTTATTTTACGGTAATCTGAAAAGGTTGTGTCGAACTGAATTTCAATGAAACCATTTTTTCTTTATTATTAAACCAATAATACATTTATTTACTTATTATTTATTTATTTACACTTTATTGTACATCAAGATAATATACATAAGGTCTTAAAATAAAGAAAATATAAAATCGGCCTTGTGCCCTAAGCGATTTTGGTATGGAGATAAATTGCCAGGACACAAAACGGGGTTGCTTGATGAAAACTTGATGAAAATATAAAAAAAAACAAAAAAAAAATATTTACTTAATACTTCAAAAGATATATAATATACATACAGGTAAGAGAATAAGTGGTAACAAGTAATGCTACATTTCATATTGTGAATGTAAAATATATCTCATATCTGTTTTTTAACCGACAAAAAAAAGTCAATTCGACCGATATCTGTATTTTTACGTAGGTTTACTCATAACTTTTTACACTTTATATGACTTTATGATCCTTTTGATTTTTCCTGGGGAAATGGTACAATCCTTTTTTTTAATAAAAAAACTTTAAATTGTATTAAAATGCGCGTATATTATATTATGAACCAAGGTGAAACCAGGTGAAAGAATTACATGCCCTACATACAAGCCTTCAGATTTTACCTCTTTATTATAATATTAGTATAGATAAACTGCACTTGTGTATGTATGTCACATGTGTTTTGACTGACCAAAATGCCATGTTTAATGCATGAATACCTACATGGCTTTTTATTGGACATTCCGTTGACGTTATGTGGACGTCGGTTGTAATGTAAAAATGGTAGCAAAAAATGCGTTAAATATTCCGGTCTTCAAATACCGGTCAGGAATAAGGATGTAGAACAAAATGTCGATCATTTAAGGATATCTTTGAGGATACAGCAAGTTTTTTGTTAATCAGTAGATAGTTGTGGAACGTTTTTTTTTACAGTTGCTACGCATGTAGGTTTTTTTGATTTTATAGGTGCTTTTTTAATGATGTAGGTTTTTTAGATTTTATAGGTGCTTGTTTAATGATAATAGCGACATGGCTAACTAAATAGTTACACAAAAAACTGGGTCTGCCTCTTTTTTAGGTGGCGGGTCAACATCTAGCGAATTTTCCTGCTGTTGAAGTATCCAGAAGGCGACTTTCACTGTCTACAACCCTATTAGGTTCCTTAAGTTTTCCTTTTTGTTTTAGAACCATGGTTTTATGTTTTCATAAAGGCGTAAGCATTATTATCAAACTGTCAACGTACAGTACGGCCGTCGGATTTCGGTAAAAAACTAAAAGGTTCAAACAAATAAATGCAATTTGCAGTCGTTATTAAATCCTGTTATTTGGCATTTATTTTTTTAAAACCTTCATTTTTGTACGAGTTTTTAAACGCTAAAATTCGCAGAGCCTAACTTTAGACTCGCAAAGATTCAACGGCTGTAGTATACTTAAGTTATTGCTAAAAAAAATACAATAAAAATCTATTAATAAAGATTGCAGTAGGTAAGTCTCATGCTGGGAAAAATATCGATGATGTTCGAAGCGATCAATGCTTTGCTGTTTTTATTGACACAAAAAAAACATCTTGTTGGCTGTTTTCAGCGAATTTCAGAAAAAGCTAGTTCAAGGATATCGCTAAGTTTTTATTAGTAGAATACCTGAAGTCTTATTCATAGAACACATTTTTTTACATGGCCGATGATTTTTCTTTTTATATATTTTTTTATATTTCCGATGCCTATTTTTGTTAGTGGCGTTCGTCGACTGAATGATGATTGTGAATTTGTTTTTTTGATAGTTCCTGAGGTGGTTTTTACTTGAATTAATTCCAGCACTGCGTTTTTATTTGACAAGATTTTGGCTAGATGTTAATGGCTGCACAAATCAAAGTTAAGTAACGCTTACCATCTAGAGCTTACCATGGAGTTTCTTGTCGGTATTATGGAGTTTCTTGTCGGTTCTTCTCCATAGGAATCGACCAATTTGGAACCGTGCACTAGCTTCTGATGTTTTACAAGTGCCAATGCCTATGAGAAATATAAACCATTTTTATTTTTTATTTTATCATCCATTCCTTGCCGAGGTCGGTCCATGCATGGGTGTCTATAATATGTCGAGATTTTTCTGTGCCTCGGAAAGCACATGAAGTTGCGACTGTTATCTTACTAATATTATAAATATGACAGTTATGATGTTTGGATGTTTGTTATTCAATCACGCCAAAACGGCTGGACGGATTTGGATGAAATTTGGCACAGGCATAGGATACACTCCGGAATAGGACATAGGCTGCTTTTTATCCAAGAAACCCCAACCCCAATACCACGCGGGCGAAGCCGCGGGCAAAAGCTAGTTTGAACATAATATACCAGTCGTTAACTGTCGTTACTGAAAGTCAAAGACTTAAAAGTTTTTATTTTCCCCTTTTTTTCTTTATCACTCTTTTTACTGTTTAAAATTGACATTTAACATTGACATTTTAAGAACTAATATTTAAGACAGTTTTATCAGATTAGCTGGGCTTAACATTGACGCCCGTTTAAGGTCAGATCAAGATGAAATATAGAACTCTTTATAAAGAAACATATTAATACAAATTGTATATGATATAGAAAGGACATTTACGCATTAGACTGTTCAGCCGTGACTCCATGAGTGGACACAGACGTGATCTTAAAAGTACCTTCCTTATATGGTGTTACCATAAAAGTACTACAGTTATCTAAGTCATAAAAGAATAAAATGACTGTAAGGTAGAAGTACGTATTCCCGTTAGTGTCCCAGTACCCGTTAACTAGTCAGTTTTTATTTTTTTTCGTCTTTCTACCAAAATCAAATTAAAGTTTGTAAATGGCAATTTATTCTTGGTACTATTTTATACAATTTTAATGGTAACAGTCACCAAAAAGTTTAAAGGCGTCAAAACTGTGCAAACTTAAAAATACGTTGTAATCAAATTATCTGTAAGTTCGAAGTTCTGTCAGTGAACTACGAGACCACCCAGTCGCAGAGATCATCTAGCCATACTTCGACGGATCAAATTAAGGTAAGAGTGTTAATTTTTATAAAAAATTGTGTGTATTATTTAACGATTTAACCTATAAATTATGGTAAATCTCATAGAAAAGTAAATGTTTTTGCATGTTACATTTATTGGTACTCACAAACCCCTACTTGACCTAGTACCCGGTAAATTCGAATGTTTTTTACCGGGTATTGGTACATTATCAACCCGGTAACATACGCTGCACCAAAACCCGTTATTGTATCCTTATGGCTTTGAAATAGGTCTCATTTTCCTTCGGAACTGTAGTTTACGTTCAATATTTTCTGCCGGATACTGGGACATGCATTAAGAGTTGCATTTAAATCCGTCATGGTTCTTATTGCCTAGTGATAAGTATTATTTCCCGTTAACACAAAAAAACATCTTTATTTGTTTTGTTACCACGTGCAATCAGGTTGGTTTTGCGTTTTTCTGTACAATTCCCGAATTTTTATACAGTTTGCATCCGAGTTCTAAGTTCTGGTGCTCTAAAATCAGTTTTTTTTCGTTTACTATAAGGACGCATTAAAACTGCGCCCCATAGCTGAGTTATGAATATTGAGTACTGGGCATTATTGCCCAGTAGTCAATATTCATAACTACCGTTTTATAACGTACCTACTTCAGAGCGACTAACATACAGGATGAGAACTGTGTGTTAAATATTTGTTTTAGTCACTTAGATATTTGTACTAGATACACATGTTCTTACCACCATCCTGGCCTGTCTGTTTCACTATCATGTAAGTTTTTCTTCAGGTGACCTTCAGGAACCAAATGCGACTAAAACGTGGAAAATTAGTTTCTGAAGTCAATGGTAATTCAATTATTTAAACATAGAGTTCTACAGAATAGAGCCGCGTATATTGTCATGTAACGTTCACCGTGGTACACCGTACTGCTTGACAGTAGCTGAAATTGAGGCAACGGTGAAAAAGCTCTTGGCTATTTCATTTACTTAAATAATATCTGCGTTGCAGTTCGAGTCTTGACACTTGACCTGGTGTTTTTTTTTGTGTCATTTTCAGTACGTAGGTACTGAAAATGACACAAAAAAAACTCACTCCCATCGACATTTTCATACGCCTGAACTTTCCCATGTTTCTTGCACGGCTTTCATTTTCATTTATTAAGTCACCTTACTCACGTGAGTTCAGATTTAGGTGCAAGATGTCAGTCAGGCTTGTGAAGTTACCCAGATGATAAAAAATCGATGATAGGTACTAAAAATGATGTCAAATTCGTAGAGCCATGATTAAATTTGTTTAAAGGTAAATAGGTTATTTTGCGTATTTATCTGCCTCTAAACTTTGAATAATTTTTCGAGGGATCTATACCTACTTCTCCAAGTTGGACTTCTGGTAGCGTAAAAAGCTTCGAACTGCTTGTTTACTTGAGTTGTGCCATAATAAAGTACCCCTGCTTTCTTAAACTACTTAACGTGTTGTGCTTAATTTTGAGCCAATCTTTGGCCTACTTCTTGGTGTTGCTTTATGATTACTTCAAACCAGTGAAAACCTGGACTGTCATTTATATATGGGTTTTATTGCTCTATTTTCTAACACTATACAACATTTGCGCTTTACTTAGAATATGACTACTTCTTGACATCAGCTAAAATTGAGAAAAGGGAGAAAAGCTTGATGCTGTTTGTTTTTAAATAATTGAATTACTACAAAATTTTTACTAAAGATGTTTTGAAAGTTTGTATTTTTACTTTCTTATAACTATTGATTCGAAATTAGCAAATAACGTGATAATTTTCTTTCAGCTAGCCATGACTGACAAACAGAATTCAATATTAAAGGCCATAGAAGTAGAAAAGGAGCCTCAATATTCCATGGTCAACGTTGGACGACAAAATACGCGGCCGCTATTCTATTGAATGTTCCAAAGGACCTGCTACAGTTTTGTCAAAAGAAGAAGACGAAGAGGAGGAAATCTTTCAAATGTTATTTATTAAGTTGTTTTTCTCATTGTGCAATTTTAATATATTGTAAACATTTTATATGCTATTACGTAATTAAAAAGTAAGCTGATTTGTAGTATTACTTTTAAGAGTTTTTATAAATATTTGCTTGTATTTACCTGGGCAGGTAAGCATATCCAAAAGGGTTTATTAAGCATTTAGAGCAAACATTGTAAATCGTGATAATTAAAGTAGAAAATATAACCTTATTTGTGATCTCTTAGGTTCCTGATTTTACCTACTTATAATGACTGATTGACTAAGTAGTTACCTAGTTCTATTTTTAATCATCATCATCATCATCATCCTAGCGTTCGTCCCGGTAGCAACCTTGGCTTTCGCCTCGGTGCCCGGGGTCCGCTTTCCTGCAAGGACGCCTCCACTTCGCTTGGTCTTTTGCGTCCTTTGTCTTAAGCCCATTAGCACGCATGTCGTCCCTTACGACGTCGATCCAACGCCTCAATCCTCGTTTTCCGGGTCCCGGCGGAGGCGGCATGGCGAGGCATCTATTGCCCACGTAGTCTGCCGGTTTTCGTAAAACGTGGCCACACCAGCGTAAGCGGCCCTCCTACAGTTTATGCGCTATGTCACGGACCTGAAGGGTGCCCCGGATGCGGGAGTTCCTAATGCGGTCTTTCCGCGAAACTCCAGACATCCAGCGCAGCATATTCATTTCCGTGACACGCAGGCTTTGCTTATGCCGCTCAAGTACAGGCCACGCTTCACTGCCATACAAAAGGACAGGCCTAATGATGGTCTTATAGACCTGTCCTTTGAGCCTAACCGGCATTTTGGGGTCACAGATAACCCCGCCACCTCACGCCATTTCGCCCAGGTCGCCAAGATACGTGACTCGACGTCGCAATCGACGTCCCTGGACTCGTGGAGCACCGATCCCAAATACCTGACCTGTTCCGTGCGCTCGACTGTGTCTTCGCCAATGCGAACAGGAGCAGCGTTTGTTGTGTTACAGGCCAAGTACTCGGTCTTCGCCGCATTCATCTTCAGACCGCCGTTTTCCAGCGATTCCTTCCACGCTGCCACACGTCGAACCAAGCGCCCACTGTCCGAGTCCGCCAGCGCGATGTCGTCTGCATACATGTAAGTCCCTGATGTTGGAGGACAGCACATCCAGCACCACGCTGAACAGAAACGGACTAAGAACAGAGCCCTCGTGAACTCCGACGGTGATGGGGAAGGGTTTCGTATCGCCAACAGCGGTCCGAACCACAGAAACGGAGTCTCGGTACATATCTCGGATGATGCCAACATAGGTCTCGGGCAATTCTTTGGATCTCAGCGCCCACCAGATCACATCTCGGGGGACACAGTCGAAGGCCTTCTGCATGTCTAGGAACAAGAGGTGCAGAGGCATTTTCTTCGATCTGTATCCCTCCATGGTAACCCTTAGGGCAAAAATGGGATCCATGGCGCCATGGCCTGGTCGAAACCCATATTGACATCCCGAGACGGTGCACTCCTGTTGGATCCGAGAGTCAATCACCCGCTCGAGGAGCTTCATGGTGTGGGACATAACCTTAATCCCACGGTAGTCGCCACACTCCTGCACCGATCCCTTGCCTTTGAAGACTGGAGTGATAATACTCAGTCTCCATTGACTCGGGATCTTTCCGGTGAGGTTTTTAATATTGAGGCTAAAATGAAAACTTATGTTTGTTTTTTTCTATTTCAAAGATGTAAAAATTTAAGTTAGAGATTTTTTTTACTAAAGGTTACTCAAGATGAAACCAGAATAATTAGGAGTCAACACCTAATTATTCTGGTTTCATCTTGAGACTATAATTTGTATAACATACATTAAAAAAATAAAACGAATCATATTTTTTTTGTTGACCCTAATTATTTTTACTACTCTTTTTATTTCAAAATTTTTTATTTCAAAATATTTTATTTCTGTGAACTTTAACGTAAAGTAATAGAGTTCAAATTCGCGGTTAAAATTACCGGATTCCGGGACAATTTAACGTTATCTAGTACAATGCTACCGGGTACTGGTACAATTGGCCCTTTTTGTAGTTTTTTTGTTTTATTGTTAATTAACATTCACACTAATTTAATAGAAGTATAATATACTAAAAGTATATTAAATTATCTAACTAGTCATATTAAACGTTTTTTTATAAGTCTACTAGTTTTAGCCTAGCGCGCATGCAAAGTGAGTGAAGTTCATAACTTCACGGTTACTGGGCCGTTTACCTTAATGGAATGTACGTGATTCTTTCTTTACTTTCGTATTAAAACCTTATACGATATATTTGCAAAGTGAAATCATTATTCCCTTTAATAAACAAATGTGAAAGAATTTTTACTTTAAAGTATGTTTTATCAATAACAATGTTATAAAGGTTTTTATTAATAGATAAAAAAGAGTACTCCGACGTGGTTTTTGACGACAAAGTTCATCAAGCCCTACGGCCGTCATATGCTGGGGCCATACTAACGTCTAACGTATTGATGGGCATGATGCGTGAATATCATGAATATCACGATGTGATATTTACTGCGATAATATTTAGACTATAGTGGGTGGCTACACTTCAAATGAGCTTGAGTTATCGCCTAACGCTAAATGGCAAATTATCGCGTTAAGTCGTGGCTACAACTAACATTAACGTTGAATATCACGATAATTTCAGAGTGGGTAATATCGGTGGGTAAAAATCTTCCAATAATAACTCCCACCCTTGGGTGGAGCAGGAGATAGTGTTAGACTTTTAATGACTATAAAACCCTACCCATTCCTACGTTGCTTTTCATTGCAGGGCCGAGCCATCTTTGCCGACGCGAACCCTTTGCCCCTAAGTATTATAAGAGATTCTGTTAACCACTGTAGGCTACCTTTAATTGTTCCTAGCGGGATTTGATTCCGTAATCACCGAGCTACGATACCAGTTCTGAATTTCCCCATCTTGCGCCTGCCAGCTACAGGGTCGGAAGTAGGTACAGAAGCTTTTGTTAGCGACTCCTGATGCAAGTTTCTATTAAATTTCATCATCTCCATGTTGTGTAAGTTCGCAGCTTGCAGATTGAATAGATCGCTTATCTACTACTTTACTTTTAATTGCATTTGGTTCGCAATATGTAAAAACATATTAGTCTATTATTATAATAATATAATATAATAATAATATGTGACAACTATCACACAAAGCTGTCTAGTCCCAAGCTAAGCAGAGCTTGTGTTATGTATACTAGACAACTGATAAATATATTTATATATTTCTATATACATATTATAGATAAATTACACCCAGACACAACAAATGATCGTATTCATCACATAAAAATGTATCCTGGGTGGGAATCATACCCACAACCTCCGGCATAGCAGTCAGGGCCACTTACCACTAGACCAACAGATTTTTTTGCATATGTGTAAAATATATACTGTAATTGGATTCAAGATACTATTTTATCTTAAGAGTATTGTGAGAGTGTTTTCTTGAGTTTTCTTTTTCACGCGGGCGAAATTGCTGTCAGAAGCCAGTGTAACATCTATGGTGTCACATAAGAACTAAACTACGAAATCCTGCATTGCGCATATACAGTAAGTTATTCACGTGATTTGAACATATACAACAGCTCGAAATCATCTATCAAGCAGTTGCCTGGTTCGGATTGTTTTGGTGGGATAATCCACTCTTGGGAAGACCAGATTATAATGTCAGACTTTTACTGACTAAAAACCCACTCCTGTACCTTCCTTATCTTTCTTATTAGGGCTGAGTTTTGGCTTCGACTTCGCTGGGCTTCGACAGTTTGCTGACAACTCTTTAATGCGCAAGTGGAATAGTACAGCACCGTCGAAGACTTGGGCTCGGTCCGGACGGTCAGCGGACGGTCGGACGGCGATCTACCCATTGGTCACCGTCCTCAAGCCCGCGCCTACGGTGATTGGAAATCGGGATCGGAATCCCGACGGCGACTGGGGCGTGAGGGCTGCCGACTCCTGCGTGCGGCAGTATCGGACATAATATCCGTCTGGTCGAAGAATCCTCCCTTTTCAACGGAGCTGCGGAGGTATGAGGGACTTTGCACTCTGTTCCGCATACCTTTAAACCAGATTACTAGTTAATTTGATTGCCAAATGAATTTGATCTGAGAGGTGTTAGTAGAATTTTAATGGTAATGGACAGATTTAACTACGATTGCAATGTAGGGCTACTTACAATTTGCATAAACAAGTTAGATCGTAAAATTAATCTTGTTGTGTTCATACATAGTTATTTCTTTTTAGGGTTACGTACCTCAAAATGAAAATAACAGGATAATTAGG
Source organism: Mythimna loreyi (assembly GCA_029852875.1). Classification (NCBI taxonomy): domain Eukaryota; kingdom Metazoa; phylum Arthropoda; class Insecta; order Lepidoptera; family Noctuidae; genus Mythimna; species Mythimna loreyi. The sequence goes on along the minus strand of CM056780.1, from coordinate 10,739,579 downwards.
ATAAGTTTGTTGTCCGTTCGTGTTTCTGTCTGTCTGTCGGTCAAGACTTTTTATCTCAGGAATGCGTAGATGTATCGAGTTGATATATTAAGGAATGCGGGCCCTTGAAGTAGTGAAAAAATCAAACTTCCTAAATTGACGAAAAAAAATATGGCCGTTTAAGTTGCGCGCGCCTCAAGGAGTTGTCAGCAAATGTAGAGGCCCAACTGCAGGGCGGAAGCCTACTGCGGCCCGGCCCGGTTTCTGAAAGGAAGGTCCGACCCCGGTATGATGGCTAAGAAGGAAAGGTGTGGATCGTTTAGTCAGTAAGAGTTTGACACAGTCTCCCGATCTGACCAAGGGCGGGATTCGTCAATAGATAATTTTTGCCACCATAAAAAAAAAAACAAAAAGGGCTTGGCGGAATTAACTTAGACAATTCCGACGAACACTCCCCGAAATGCAACCGGTAGAAAACCGACAAACTAGCAACTCGCGGTCGCAATAAGTTGACCACAACGGCTTTATTTCTGTACTCAACACCGCACTTAAGTTATAAATTACTACATTAATTAATTAACATGACGGACGTGTTAAAAAACGAGTGTATAAGATAATAATAAATAACTACCACTCAAATTGAAACCAGAATGAAAAGTTCAAGCAATGTGTTGAAAAATAAATACGTAGTGCTATTTATGACGGGGTAGGTATGATAATTGGAGAAGTAATGGTAGTAAGCACATTCATTGAATGTCAAGTGACGTGTCAGAGTCCGAGATCGATCGCTAACCGAAATATCAACTTTTAAGCCGATCATGTTCTAAAGTTATAATTTTAGCGCACATTGTAATCACAATAAAAAAGACAACCTTGATTGGATAATAAGTACTTTTAAACTCAGTAAGAGTGTTGTCTATTGGTAAATGTTTTACTTTTATTGAATACTAGCTTTTGTCAGCGGCTTCGCCCGCGTACATAAAATATAGCCTATGTCACTCAGGAGTAAAGCAGCTTTCTGTTGTTGCTGAAATTTTTCCAATCGGACCAGTAGTTCCAGAGATTACCCCCTACAAACAAAAAAACAAAGTAACAAAAAAACAAACTTTACCTCTTTATTATATTAGTGTAGACTAACTGACCCGGACACAGCGACGCGGGGCCGCGGCAGACCACGAAGGGGATGGCGGGACAACCTGGATGTGTTCCTTGAGATTTTTTTTTATCGATTGTAGGTTTGCGCTTGACCGCTATCTCACCTGATGGAAAGTGACGATGCGGTCGACGATGGAGCGCGCTTACCTAGACGCTCGAACAGCTGAATGAGTTTAGATGAAATATTGCCCACGGGTAGACCATGTCTTGAAATAGGACATAGGATATTATCATCTCGAGTATGCTAGACTGTCAACATGGAACTAGTGCGTAGACTGTAATAGTATGTAAAATTATAATTATGCTAAGTATCTGGTTGAATTGCATATTAGTTTTTTAGGCTAGATTTTAATCGTTTTACAAGTGCCCATGTAGGCCTATGTGAAATAAAAAGATTTTGACTTTGACTTTGAATCAAACTGATATTAAAGGCTGAAGTTTGTGAGCATGTTTGTTACATCCTCACGCTCGAACGGCTGAACGGATTTGATAGAAATTTGGTACACATGTTCTATAGCAGAACATAAGATTTCGGTTTTTTTTCCTTAAATTACACTCAAAGAATAATAATTTTCGATTATCTCGGAGGTGAAAACGTTGGCAAAAATTAGCAATTTTAAAATAAAATCAAGCAGTATATTAGCAGCAGTTTTAAAACGTTGAAAACATAAAAAAGAAGTTGACACGTTCTAATAGCAAGCAATTAAAAATAAATGGGACAAATGTATGTAAAACTTTAGATTAGGTACGAGTACGTACCTAATGTAAAGTTTTTGTTGAATATAATTAATAAATAAATCAACTGTCACTATTATCACGTTCACGAATTTAGTTGTACATATTTAACAAACCTAGAACTAGTTGAAATCATCAGATTTTTAGGGTTCCATTTATTTTAATAGAATAGAATTTATCTTTAATCAATTATCATGACACAAAATATTAGAAAAACTTAAAACTATATTAGTATTTGTGGCGGTAAAAATCTTTAATGACGAATCCGGCCCTTAAGCAGAGCAAAAGACAGTGTCAGATTTTTACTGACTAAACAACCCACCGTTCCTTCTTGCCTTTGTTTCAGGGCTCCGGTGTTCCGCTTTCGCATCAACCAGAAGGCTTCGAACCTGCTGGGCCTCTACAGTTGCTGACAACTCCCTGAGGCGTGTGGGAACAGTGTCCACCTTCCATATTTAAAGATTAAATATGACACCTTATTGCTATCACTCCGCGGTCCGATTGTCTGTGACCAGGCTAACCTCACGATCCATGATATACAGATCATTTACAATTTTCTCAGTATATTTATATTGCCACAATTTTTTTTTTGCTGACAAAATCATCCAATGGCATCTCCGTACTCTTGTGTGAGGAGCGAGATATTGTCAGACTTTTACTGACTAAAAACTCATTCCTGTTCCTTCATTAGCCTTCATAACGTGGTCCAATCTTCTTTTCAGAAACCGACCTTTGGGCTCAGTAGGCTAAGACCCTGCTGGGTCCCTACGGAATTCTGACCACTCTGTTAGACCACCTGTCCAAGTAAACAACAAATACTAAAAATAGAACAAAATAAATATTTAAGTGTGGCTACCATACACGGACGGTACGGAACCATTCATCCTCGAGCCGACTCGTACTTAGCCGGATTTTTTTTTATGAGGTTTTAATGAAACTCGTTCGTCTATAGCGGCATTAATCATTGTCTGCGGCCACTGTTTATAGGTAGTTGCGTATTATATTATTATGTTCTTAGTTTTTTTTTTTAAATCAATATGTCGAAAGTGGGACTATTATCTTTTAATACGGTCACATTAATAGGGTCGACTTGCTTTTGTTTTACAAACGAAAACAATACCTTATAGCTCAGCTCCTTTGTGCTTAGTTATTTTGTAATCCAACTAAATATTGTCGTAATATTGTAAACGTGGAGATTTATGAGTATAAAGTTTACGTTTATGTGTGTGTATGTATTCATGTCACTCGAACGGCTGAACGAATTAGGATGAAATTTGACCACCGGTTAGGGAGTAAATTCCGCCGTGGGTCACGCGCAATGGATCAACAAGGGCTAAGAGTATTTATCGTGCGAATTTCTCCACACATGTAGCCCCAGCAAATGTCCTTTTCATATAAGTATTTATTGTAATGATATGGGTAGCAGCTCCGCATACGGAGTAATTCCGCTTGCGTGATGGAATCCGCACGATATTAAAAACACCTCAAGTGCGGAAAACAGAACAAGATAAATGTAAGGTAAGGAGTTATACTGGAAGACCACGTTTCGGAATAGCACAAAGGATACTTTATTCCGATAGTAAGTTCTTTCGGATAATTTTCTACTTTCAGGCGGGCGTAGCTGCTGACAGCAACTAGTATTGCCTAAAAACGACAGTCCAATTCAATGACCCGCTCAAAATGACGAGAGTCTGGATTAAACGGTCACATTGGTCACACAAATCAATCTGTTCCTATTGAACCCTTCCCCTAAAAACTCCTGCTATTACCATGAATTTGTGACAGCCCGACGTGGCTAATGGTTAGGATTTTAGATAAATTGCTTGGCTTTGGCTTCCGTATTTCCTTATTTCTTATCCAGTTTCTGATTTATATCGGTCACTTTTTAAATATAAAGACTTAGATACAAATATGCAGATTGACAAATAAAATAAATGTATTTATTGAATACAAAGGTACAGAAGTTTACTTATTTTTCATATATTTTTTTTATACAGGTATATTTATTTCTTGCTTTTTCAAGTCACAAAAAAAATATTCACTCTGGTACCTACTGACTCCTGTATTGTTAGTATTTTTTTTTAATTACAGAAACACATTATTGAAAACTATACTAGCATATAAGCCTTATAACGGCTAACTGTGAATAAAAAACACCTGACATATATATATATTTAATATGGCACCAAAAAATCTCTGCTTCGATGTCGACAGAAATAGTGCCCAAAATAAAATGGCGGTATTACTTCATTACATTGCCTTACTGAACAAATTATAGGTGTAACGCTAATATAGTTTAAAAAATGTCACGAAGACAAGTAACTAGATCATTTCACTGTTATTGACATTTACCTAATTCTTTTATTTAAATCTGGGAGAATCTACATAATATAAAATTCGAGTCAATCGCATTTTGTTCCTTTTATTGCGCAATTTATTACGTTTTATATTTATCGCCTATTGTCGCCTATCACCAAATAACCGAGTTAAAAGCTATCGATGACGTTACTGAGAACAAAATAATAAATGGCTCACGATTTCTTTTTATGTTTTTCCCTTAAATCTTTGAACGTCACAATTTAACTTATAACTTGTGACTTGGAAAAAGCTGAAAGAATCAATCATCATCATAAGCCTTTTTAATGTTCCCACTGCTGGGAAACAGGCCTCATCTCTAGGAGAGGGAAAGGACCGTAATCCACCACGCGGGCCCAGTGCGGTTGGTGGATGTCACATGTCTTAGAATTTTTGGTTCTAGGACATGCCGGTTTCCTCACGATGTTTTCCTACACCGTTTTTGAGAACAGTGGTGATGAAACAAATTACACAAAGCAATGAGCCTGGTTGGGTTTGAACCCGCGACCTACAACTCGTAAGTCGGGGCTGTTACCACTCGGCCACCACTGCTCTCAAAAGAATCAGTAAAACAATAATATTAATTAAACCTTATTTAATATTAGCGGTAATACCTTATATACCTAATAACCTTATTATTATTTGTTAGTTACATTATAAATGTCAAAATGGACCTTGTAATTAGTGACAACTTTACAACTGCAAAAATGTAACATTATACGATAAAAGCAATTTTGTTGATAGTTCCTATTCAGAGGCATAGTTTAAGAGGGGTACAGGGGCCCGGTATCAAAAACCAAAATTTTAGGTACATAGCTTGGTTTACCCTTCGAGCTGGTTGTGGATAACATGTTTCGAATTTTTATTTAACATTAATACAGCAGTAGCCCCTGGCCCCAATGGTGTAATTACTATACACACCTGCTTAACCCGATAGAAATTACCTGCGTGATGTTGTATGATTACCATTATCACATATAATATTTAAGAATTTAGCAGAATAATGTTGCAATGTTTGTAGATAGACAAATATGTCAAGAAAATCACTTTAAATTTTCTTTAAGTGAGAACATAATTTTGATCGTGACTTACAGTGTTGTTTATAAAGTTGTGCTGCTTAACTTAATGTTCCTTATCAACAAAGTGAATTAGAATCAAGTACAAACATAAATCTATCTACAAACCGGTTTATTGTAGGTGTACTAGCTGTTGCCCGCGGTTTCACTCGCATATCCGAGTGGCTAGTGTGAGTTTGTTTTAAGTTAACGTTATCGACACGTTTATGACGTTCGGCGCTCTGATTGGCCCGCTTCAAGCTCTGAACCAATCAGAGAGCTTTTAGCGGTGACGCGTCATAATCTCGCTAAACGCGAGTTGTATTTACGAACTCGCGTTTAGTGCAAGTTAATCGTAACTTGCACTAAACGCGAGTCAATAATCAAAAGAAACAATCGTGCGTGCGTGCGTGTATGAATAATCGTGTTTCGTTAACGTCGAATGCTTAGAGTTAACCACACCCCAATTCTTTAGTTCTGACGTCATCTCAGTTCTAAGCGTTCGACGTTAACGATACAATTGTAACTTGGCTAAGGACGCAGGCATTGTTTGACCAGTGAACATGTTCAGGAAACGTGTGTAGTACAAACAAACAACTGTTCAAGTTTATCCATGTTATACCTGGTGCTAACAGGGTCATAAACTGGTTACAATTTAATATTTACTGTTACAAGGGTTTTTTCTTGTATTCAATGATTTCTGCTATTCTGTAGCGGACCGACGCGAGGTCATGTGAGACTTTTACTGACTGAAACCCGCTCCTATATTCTTTCTTTCACTTGTGTTCCAGGATTCCAAGTTTCCCTTTCAGAAGATAATCCATGGCCGCTGTAGGCTTCAACCTTGCTGGGCCACTACGGTTTTGATGTGAAGACGGTTGCCAGACGGCTTACGGTGGCTAGAAATCGAGTTTGGTATCCCGGCTGCTGGGGCGTAAGGAAGTCCGCTGTAAGAGGGTCAAACAATTCATGCAGTGGTCTGCACTCTCAGCCATGCTATGCGAATGGAAAAGTCGCCACAACCCTGGAATGCCTTTATTTCTTTCAATTCGACAAATGAAGACACACAAGTTGTGTGACACTCTCTCTCACTCCACTCAAAGCGGAACAAGTCGTTTCATCAAACGACGATAAACCGCTACAAAAAAAGCTGTTTGATTTATATTCAGTCACGCCCAAAAGTTTAAATGTGGAAGCCTACACAAATCTGATAGCACAAGGTCAGGATACAAAAAAAGTCTCTTAAGAAATAAATCTGAGTTGCGATAAACATTTAACATTAAGTTTTATTGTCCTACTTAAAATAATAGAAGCTGCAGTGGACGCGGGGGCGAGCTGACTGCACAATACACCTTTGTGGCAAACTGGAGCGATCTGATAACAGACGCCATGTTCTTTCCAACAATACGTTATACCGCTCACGTTTGCATAAAAGCGTCCTGCTGTTACACCGAAGCGTTACATAAAGCAACTCGCCTTATAAGGCAAACATTGAGTGCTCAGTTGCTCGCTGTTGATATCAATGCGATTTATCGCCTTGCGCGTCGGCGCCTTCAGATAAGATATCCGATAAAAGGCTTATAAGTATTCATGATATAAAAGTCAATCTTTTTTATGAGTGAGAAGTTATTTGTGTGGATTGCTCGCTATATTATCTTTGTAAAGTTCATGGCTCAATTTAAATTATATATGACGTTGCAGAACGATTTTTGTCTTTTAATATTTTAGGGTTGCAATGATCATATCGTTCTGAGAATAATGGTACCTGAAATAAATGAATTTTATTATATGTTTTGCTGATGCCAATTTAAATAAAATAAAGTAATATTTATACATGTACTAAGAATGACATGTTGAAAATTCATTAAAGAAAATGTACCGCCATAACTGAGAATATATTAGATTCAATATACTTATTTCTTACGTTGAGTGATGGAAACCTACAGAAAAAGTATATGGACAATTTAGCACTTGTCTATAAATAATTATGTTATCAAGCAAAAAAAAAAAATGTTAGATATTTGAGATAGCAAACATGGGCAACTTTTGTCTCCGCAACCAATTTATTTCTCATATAAGTGTCCATCCTAAAGTTGGCTGTAAGAAATTGTAGTGTGCGATAAGACCGCCCATTGTACCCTTAGTTTTTGGAAATGTATATCCTGTCCAAATTATGAGATGTACAATAAAGTTTATAATAAATAAATAAATAAATAAGTGCAACAAAGACAAAAAGTCGCTGAGCAACTAAATTGCCCGTGGGCGCTTTTCATTACACGTACGTGTCACACGCGGCCGTTAGTGACATTTCCTAAAGGGAAGCACCTTACACAAAGAGTGTTGTAAGACGTGACGCGATCGTGACGTCATAAGGCTGTATTATACAGTTAATGGGCTACTGCGGCCTTATGAATAATTCCTTTTTTTAAAAGTCACGTTCGTCGGTTGAGACGCTTAAAAAACGCTTAAAAATCTGGGTAACCTAAAAAGTACTTTGGTGAAAAAGAACTTTGGTGAAAAATATATAGGTATCTGGCAGTATAGATTGCTATTTATAAGTCCACAAGAGATTATCAGCTTAGCGTTGGCGGCTACTTACCTACGATACGAATTCTATTTAATTCTGAACAGTTCACTTCCTTATTTTTTACTTCGTCATTCACGGAATTTCAAGTTTATGCTTTCGGAATTGATACCTACGAGTATGTACATTATTAGCTCGACGGGTGCAAAGTGAAAAACGATGTCTGTAATTGATTTTTATTATAATGCAATAACTAGGTAAAAATACAAATTACACATTTCATCATCTACACTAATATAATAAAGAGGTAAAGTTTGTTTTTTTGTTTTTTTATTTTTTTGTTTTTTTGTTTGTACGAGGTAATCTCTGGAACTAATGGTTCGATTGGAAAAATTTTAGCAACAATAGAAAGCTGCTTTACTCCTGAGTGACATAGGCTATAAATTATTTATATAACATGGATGTTAACCGAGCTATCACTACAAGAAATTTTCCGCGGACAAAGTCGCGGGCAGAAGCTAGTATGGAATAAGCTAATCTTTTTTTCAAGTGTTAGGTACCTGAGTTAAGTTATAAGGCATTCTGAACTGTCATTCGTAGTGACAATATTGTAATGTTGATAATGTAATTGTTCGGATGTAACATTTTCTAGTGTTTTTGTAATATTTAATTAACACAGCCAATGATCTTCATCCGAAAAAATCACGCCGAAAATCGCGGGCATCTTAAAATGGCTGCCAGGGACCACAATATAGTTGATGATGATTCGTACGTACGATTTATATATTAAACGTTTTTTTAAATAAATAAATCGTTTTTACAAGTTAAAATGACCGACATTTAATAAAATAAAACGAACGTAATAACCTAATGTTTTTTTTTTCGTATTCAAAATTTGTTTGCGAACAGAGGTTAAACAAAAAGGTTACAGGATACATTATAGCACTAGTGCGTAATGACAATCAAAATATCACAGTTTGGTAACAAGTGATATTATATTTGTATCTAAGCGTAGTGCAATAAGAGCCACTTTCTGAGCAAGTGTATTGAAATTATTAAAAATAAGCATATAATTATGCTCATATTATACACTGATAAATACTATGATAAATATTTAATAATTATAATTACATGACAATTTTGAGTTAAAAACTAAGTTTGAGAGGGCTTCAGGAGGAAAGAGTAGCTAATTTTTTTTCTCTTTTACCCATGGGACCATCAGCATTCCGATATAAAGTAGGTGCTCTAATAAATTCCACGCAAATAGTGTTATTTCTTGACGTTTTTATGGGCTGTTCTATGATCGCGTTAACTAGATCAAGGCAATCCACAACCACGTCGACACAGGTAGTAAGGTGGCAACTTGACTTAAGTTAAGCATGGACTCACCTACCCCCGCAAAACCAGTCCAGCTTAGAGTTTATAGTTTAATTGTTGTCACAGCTCAATAATTTGTGATCGCTTTAGACATCGAACATGTTGAAATTGATATAGAATTACTACTAACTCTTGATAAATGTTTTGAAGGATGTTGGCGGTTCTAGAATAGGTTTGAAAACGTTTGATAGGAAAAAAAATAGTAAGTATATTTTTTTTCCAAATCTGATTGTGATCTTTGTAGCATCATCATCATCGGCCTTTTTAATGTTCCCTCTGCTGGGACACAGGCCTCCTCTCTAGGAGAGGGAGTAGGCCATAATCCACCACGCGGGCCCAGTGTGAATTGGTGGATGTCACACGTCTTCGATTTTTATATATTATATTATATATTATTATAGACTTTGGTACATGACATTAACCTTTTGAATATCATAATTAGAGACATAATATAAAGATATCGATCGGAAGTTGGGGCTCAAAAGTTTAAGTTTATGTCGTCATAATTATCCGTCCCAAGATCCTCACAATGTTTTGTACGTGTAAAAGTACATGCAAAAGTGCCTGCATACTTTTACATGTAAAGTGCATGCATACTTTTACATGTAAAGTGCATGCATACTTTTACATGTAAAGTGCATGCATACTTTTACATGTAAAGTGCATGTATACTTTTACATGTAAAGCGATTGTTCAGCAAATGGGTAGGGGAAACTAATAGCCCTCTAAATCCAAATTAATATCGCTGATAGCGATAAGACCGCCAATGTACCCATAGATTTAAGTTTTTGTGTAAGTTCTGTTACTTTTGGTGTACAATAAAGTTTTAATCTATCTATCCCACAATACTGTGTCCTAAAATTGATTACGAAACAAGGAATCACACATATTGAGGACAGTCTTCGTATCAAGGATTCCATATCGTTCGATATTCCCTCTTATTAAGCTGTTGTTATTGAACCAATAAAGTTATTGATTGGAATCCACAGACGATTACGCTGAGATGATAATGTCTACGTTCATTATCATGATTATGTAATAGATATACAATATGCTTCGTTATTGGTCGGGACGAGTGACGTTACGGGAAACTTATTTGATGATTACGTAAAATAAATTGATATAGGTACTTACTACTACTATCAAGCAAATTTTCGAGGACATGCGATGTATGCAAGGGAAAAAAGCAAGCACAGGGAAAAAAGCAAGCACAGGGAAAAAACGGAATCTGCAGTGGACTCGCGTAGTCTAGCTCCAGGTATAGTAGTATAGCATAGCATCAGTCTTCTAATGTTCCCAATACAGGGACTCGAGCCATCTCTCTAGGGGAGGGAATGGGCTGACATCCACCACACGAACCTAGTGCGGTTTGGTGGACGTTACTTGTCTGCGAATTTTTATTTTTTATTGTTTTCCTTCACCGTTTTCAGAGCATTGGTGATGAAATAAATTACACAAAGTAGTACGCCTGGATGGGTTTGAACCTACGACAAGTCATTGCCACTCGGCTATATATTGTAATTTATCTATAACTAGCTTTTGCCTGCTGCTTCGCCCGCGTGATGTTATCAAAATATAGGCTACCAGCGGCTTCACCCACGTCTGTGGTTACTGCTCCTCCCCTATAGGTCATAGCGTGATTTTATATAGCCTTTAACCTTCCTCGAAAAATGGACTATCCAACACAAAAAGAATTTTTGCAGTTGGACCAGTAGTTACAGAGATTACCTCCTACAAACAAAAAAAAAACAAAAAAATAACAAAACAAAAAAACAAACTTTACTTCTTTATTATATTAATGTAGATATGTATATATTTAGAAATATATTTAACTATGTTCATCAGTTGTTTAATACTTATAATACAAGCGCTGTCTATCTTGGGAGTAGACGTCGTTGTGTGATATTTGTGGAATATTATTGTATAGAGGTTTCTAAAATAAATATTTAATACTACCTGCTGTCGGCTGGTATCAAGGAGTACTACTTTCTGTACCTAGCCTAAGTCACAGAACCAATGAGAACCTATTAAGGGGCAGACATATGCAGGTGACGTTGACCGAACAGAAGAGAAGATAGCTTCACTTCCCGCGCATCTAGATTATTCGAATAATAATTTGTCTTTTATTTATTTATTAAACACATAATGAATAAAAGCCGTATATCAAAATATTGGTAATTAAAGTATCTTTTAGTTTGTGAAAGTTCCATAAAAATAGCCTTAATGGTTTTTGCCTGCTGTTCACTTTTTGTCTGCGTAGACATAACATCATTACATAGAATAAAACAAAGGTGCTTCTTGTCCCTATGTATGCTTAAATCTTTAAAACTACGCTACGGAATTTGATGCGGATTGTTTTAACAGATAGAGTAATTCAAGAGGAAGGTTTATATGCATAATATATTTAATATCAGCATTGCACCCGTGCGAAGCTGGGGCGGGTCGCTAGTTAACAATAAAATACATAAGTTCCATGAAAAAAGAAATTAAAATATTCGTAAATAAAATTATTTGGAAAATAATCTAGTTTAACATAAATACATGTTTTAAAACATACCGACTGGCCGTTTAGACGTGATGTTGGATTTAAAACCACCAAAATTCATATATCTCCCCCTTAAGAGGTTAGTTTGACCACTATTATTACAATTTAAATGAGTTGTGGCTTCTATTCCTCAAGAGTGACCGACAGTATGATTAATAAGCCACCAAATGATAGTATTTACAATATAATGTAGGTTAACTTTATGTTAATTATGTGAGATAGTTGTACAAGAATGGCGTGCAATGGCGACTCGGAATGTTATTCGTTATACGAAGGCCTTGCCGTAGTTTATTCAATGTTGATTTTTTGTTTAGCGTACATTGTAATTACTAGAAAAATGGACAGTCTTGATTGGATAATAAGTACTTGTAAACGCGGTCAAAGTGGTGTCTATAAGTATTTATTTTCTTTTTGTTGAAGTTTTAATTAGATATATTATATGAGTGACGAAATCGTTAAGGAATGGTATCACAATCTTCTATAGCGCCGACGACCTGGTTTTTTTGGACTATTACCAGATGACCAGACGGCGAGCTACCCATTGCTCGCCGTCCGGGCGAGGGTTTAGTTGTGCGCTGGCACGTAATGCCGGCTATGACCTGCCATCACCTGTGTTGTACATTGTAATTACTAGAAAAATGGACAGTCTTGATTGGATAATAAGTACTTGTAAACGCGGTCAAAGTGGTGTCTATAAGTATTTTTTTTTCTATTTGTTGAAGTTTTAATTAGATATTTTAGTGATGAAATTGTTAAGGAATGATATCACAATCTTCTATAGCGCGTTGTCGACGACCTGGTTTGGTTTGGACTATTACCAGATGACCAGACGGCGACCTACCCGTTGCTCGCCGTCGGGGCGACTGAGGGTTTGGTTGTACGCTGGCACGTAATACCTGCCGTGACCTGTATTGTACTTAGTGTCGGTAGTGTCCTACTCACGCGGACAACTGATGTAAAGACCATGGAATAGCTCATAAGACATTTTTGTTCCCTTGGGACAATTTACTATTTTCACGCGGGCGAAGCCGCTGGCAGTACCTAGTCATAAATAACATTTAAATAGGAAAACTAGTTTTATGTTCGGTTAAAGCAATCACTGAATAATTTGTTTGGTATATTAAGTTTGTTGTACCCGAATTGATTTCCGCCCGGAACAAATAATTATCTTGTGGATTTTTCCATGTCATTATGATTTGACATTTCTGTATATGAATGCACTGCAAGAAATATTCCTAGTAAGTACAGAAACAAATTATTCCCATTACATATTTTTCAAAACATGCAGTGTTGGAAGGCCTCCTGAAAGGTGGACCGATGACCTGGTAATCGGCAGTCGGCAACGCTGTCGACGGGATGATTTCCCAAAATGCTGGCACGGCAATGCTTAATCTCTGACAGAAATTAGAAGTCAGTCCTTGGGTCACGGGAAGAGTCAACTAACCGTTTGGATAATTAAAAAAATAAAATTGATAAACAAATATTCGACTTCATAGGTTTCCGCTTAATTTGTTTATGGTGTGCTTACGTCAGATTGATACAGTCACACATCTGTCTGACTCAAATATATATAAAATATTACAGTTTTATTAAGAATATAAGTATATTAATTAATAATACAATAAAAAAAAAACGATTACTTAACACAATACATTCAGGCGTCGAAATACTCCTCCACATCGCTGTCTGTCTGACTGGATCAATCCCACCTTCCCTTCTACAAGCGTAGGTGGGGGGCAGGAGCCTTCTTCCAAACTGTATATTTGTATACAACAGCTGCTCAAACAACGCTTGGGTCGATCATCGCCCGAGGTATTACAGTCTAAGATAGCAAACAACACATGACTTTGATGTTATAACAGTAATTAGACGTTATTCGTAATATCAACAGAATTGATGAATGTGTAAACAATTTTCGGAACTGAAAGTACATACTCGTCCAAGGATTGGGAAAATGAGAGCAAAGATCATGCAAAATCAGCCTTATAATGTTCTCACGGTTGGAAATCACGCCTCCTCTCTATGGAAATAGTAATAGAAATGTGAAAATAAAAATTGTTTTTTTTTTCAATAATTTGACAGCTGTCAGTGGAAAACGATTCTCTCTAGGGCTGAAAAAAGTACCTTCAACCCGCTCCTCAAACAATTTCACATCTACTTTCTGAGTATCATTAATGAAAAACAAACTTTAGGTCCAAAGCAGAGGTTTATTTTATTTTTGTAGTTTACAAGTTTTTGTAGTTATTTATTTTTTTATGTTTAAGTTTTCAACACGTCGTTTTGTGTTCCATTGTGAGCCAAATAAACATGCTTTCTTTCTTTCTTTATTACCTGTAACACGACTTATCCATCAGGACTGTTATCTATCAGGACCATACCCCACTAGATCGACAAGGCAGACGTATTTATGTTAAGTACACGTAGGTCTAACAGGAATTGCCAACATTTTGATATATTAGATCCCTAGACAGTTGTTTAGATTAATATTCTTCTGTCACAGCTGCGTGGAAGCCGGTCACAGAACGTGAAATACTGATACTGATATTCAAGTAGCCTTTGAGGTCGTTGAACTTTGTGCCCGTTTGAACCTCTTCCAATTGACGCGATGGACCTGCGAAGGAACGTTACTTATTAAAATTTCCCAGTACGATGGGTTCTTAAAGCTGTGATAAAGGAAAAAGCGGTAGCGATTAATTTAAAACTAATAAATATTATGTCATGTAACACACTACACTCAGGGATCTTTTTTCTCTGAGCGAAATCATCAGAGGACTGTATCAGATTTTTACTAATCATATAATGATCTTTCAGTTGCTCTTTGCGATGAGTGCTATAACTCTTTCGAACAATCCTCAAATCCTCCGCCTAAAATAATTAATTACATAAAGTATTTTAATGTAATTACAGAATGGTTACACAATGTAATATAGTCGGTTACATATCGTAAATAATAAAAACATCAAATGTCAAAACTAGCCTTTTATTTTTTGACCACTTTAAAAACATTGTTACTAACAAATTGTACAGTTTTGGTAAATAATCATGTATTTATTATTATTTTTATACGAGTGGTGCGCACTGTTCCTGCGTGCCTCAAGGAGTTGTCAGCAAACCGTAGGGGCCCAGCAGGGTCGAAGCCTCCTTGGGCCAAGGGTTGATGCGAAAACGTAACACCAGGGCTCTGGGACTAAGGCAAGGAAGGAATAGGGTAGGTTGTTTAGTCAGTAAGAGTCTGACACTGTGTCCCGATCCGTCCAAGGGCGAGATCGTCATTGGATGATTTTTACCTACCATAAAAAAAAATGTTATACGAGTGAAACCGCAGGCAAGAACTATATTTCCTTCTTCAACCTAAACATGAACTTACTTGTACATAACCATGGTAAATATACCTTGGCATATTTGATTTACAAGTTTAGTGTCGTGGAAGGAAGTGGGGGTGGGGCCGCTAGCTGATGTAATGGAAAGTCAAATTACATCATAACAATTTTATACATTAATTGATTTTATCTAAGTGGAATGTGTACATTGGATTTATGTAAATTGTGTACGTTTAAAAAAAGCTCCTTTGTTTATTTTTTAACGGATTCTTTGATGAGGTGACTCTGTGATATAGGTACCCGTTTCCCGGCCAGCAGGAGTCCGCCCACCACAGGCGCGGGCTTGCGGATGGCGAGCAGAAAGTAGATCACCGTCCAGGAGAACTGTGTTCCTTCCTTGCTTTGATCACAGGGTCCTGGTATTACGCTTTCGCATCGAGCCTTAGTCCCTGGAGGGTCCGACCCTGCTGGGCTCACACAGTTTGTGGTTATGTTGCTAGTGTCTAGCACAAGAAAAAGTTAACGGCCTGAAAAGGGTATAAATTAAATTTCTACCGTACAAAGCTAATTACCTGTTCAACCTAATCTATATATGTATGTGTGTTAGTTACTCCTGAATGCTTAAACAGCTAAACAGATTAGGTTGAAATATGGCACAAGGGTAGATCATGTCCTGGAATAGGAATCATAGGATATTTTGATATTTGTTATCCTACGAGTGTGTTTATTTATTGCTTGGACAGTAGGAGGTACATAGGCGGTCTTAATGCAATAAGCCATTCTCTACCAGTCAACCATTGGGTTAAGAAAGACAACACTTTGGTAGTAGTTATGTTGTCTTTGGATCATTTTTTACTTTCGGGAGGGCGAACCCGCTGGTAGAAGCTAGTGTATAATAAACGTGTTATTATAATACGTACACTGTGTTTTAACAATATGTAATGCCCTAAATTTCTACCAGAAATAAGCATTTGTCCTACTTTAAGGCAGTGCTAACGGCCTCAACTTACGAGTAGTAGGTCGCGGATTCAAACCCAGCCAGACTCATTACTTTGTGTAATTTATTTCATCATCAAGATTGTGAATAAACTGGCATGTCCTACATAGAATCGAAATTTGAAATAGAAAAGAAAAAAATTAAAAGATTTTTTGTTGGTTTTGGCTGGGGCCATTACAACTAGGCTACCACTCTGCAACTGTAGGGGCCTAGCAGGGTCGAAGCCTGCGGGTCGATGCGAAAGCGGAACACCGGGGCCCTGGAAATAATGCAGGAAGGAACGGTGGGTCGTTTAGTTAGAAGAAGGCACTGTCTACCTCTGAAAAAAACTAGGCAGATGATGTAATCGCGCTCGCTTTATTAATGTGAACTCAGCCAGTTAAATTTCCGGTAAAAATCTCTATGTTAATTAAAACTCTACGGGATGGTGTCGTCTGCCAATACAGAAGCGAATACTACGTTCTGTGAAGTTTCAAATAAATCTTGAATGTTAATTAGAAGACTACGGCCAGTACAGGTGGGTACACAAAGTTCCAAACCCGGCTCCACTCGTCTGTAATCTTCACTTTATACGTTTTGAGTAAAAAGTTTTCGTCTCTTTGTAATTGGTTCGTTTTGCTACAATCTGACTTTTTATTTTGCAAATGTTTTACCACTTTTGGTGATAAAGACCATGGTTCATGGCGCCGGACTTTTGGTGATAAAGTTCAAGAGCATACTCTCGGACTTTATGACTTTTTTTTTTTTTCATGGTACCAATTTGTGGATAGCGAATAATGGGAAGCTCGCCGTCCGGCCTTATGCAATAGAGCCAGAACCTAGTCGACAGCGTGTTGTCTTCCACGCGCTGCTCAAAGAGATTATTTATTATTATTAGCAAAATTGTAGTGAAGTCATCTAAGGCTGCAAAATGTTCGAAGCAGTTACCTTGCACTAAAGGACAACTGAATGAACCCTATGGGATTAAGTCAGTAAAAGTCTGACGATCTGGGAAAGTTATATGATGACGTCCCAAGTATAAAGAAAAAATATGGTTAACAGTTGAATAATTAAAAATATCTAAGGAGTACGGAGGAGTGAAATGGACAGCACGTATGACATTCGTAGGGACCCGCAGGAGGGTCGAAGCTAACTGGGGCCAAGGGTCCGTGTCTGAAAGGAAGGCTCTAGCCCTGGTATATATGGCGACGTAGGAACGGGGTATGTTGATTAAGCAGTAAAAGTCCGACACTGTTTCCCGCTCCACCTAAGGGCGGGTTTCGTCATTGGATGATTTTTACCTACCATAAAAAAGCACGTGTGAGGAAGGCACGTGCTGTCGCCTCCTATAACATTCCTAAGCTATGGCACCGAAAGCGTTCATATAACATTAACTGTTCTACACGCTTTAGTTTTTGCCACCACACACACAAGCATAAACACACTAACAAAAACAATACCGAAATAAATTTTGACGTAACAAACACTTGCCTCATCATTTCTTCCATTGAACTCATCCTTGATTTCAATTTCAGTTTCAACGATGCCAAGAGACAAGGTCATTATAGCTATAGGGGCAAAAACATGAACGAAACTCGTTGTTTAACATATGTATGTGTAACTGGTATATGCACACGTGTGTGTAACAGGTATATGCACACGTGTGTGTGTATAACTGGTATATGTGTATGTAGTGTACGTAAGCCTGCGTATGCGCACACAACCGGTTCATACGTCACACTCTCGTGACTGCACGCGATGTCAAGTTCATGTGTCTGTTGATTTCTGATATGTGAAGATGAATATGCATGTGTTTGTTTTAAGGTAATTAATTTTTATTGTGGGCAAAAATCATACAATGACATCTGCCACCCTTGGGCGGATTGGGAGATAGTGTTAGACTCTTACTGACTAAACAACTTACCCCATTCCTACGTTGCTATATATACTAGGGCCAGAGCCTTCCTTTCAGACGCGAACCCTTGGCCACAGTTGGATTCGACTCTTCTGCAGAGTCTCTACGGTTTGCTGACAACTCCTTGAGGCGCTCGGGAAGAGTCGACGACGACTGGGTAAAGAACTGGGATAGGTTAATTATTTGGCTCACATATGAGCACGATCGTCATTCCCTATGTTCATCTCACGTTCATTCATTGTCAAATATGCTTTCATTATTTTAAGATTTTATAAATTAGCTAACCAGCTATGAAGTAGCTAACCCTGAAGACATTGTTCTACCATATAAATTTATCAAAGAAATATCGCGAGTAAAAAATGTGGATGGAGGTAAGGATGTGAAAAATACTATCAAATAATATTCACAAAAAAAAAATTGCTGAAGCCATTTTGGAGGAGTTCGATAACAATCACTGTGACACGAGATTTATATATTAGATTGATACAACAAAAAGTGTGTGTAACTGTGTACGATATCGAATAATGTATGCTGGTCATAGACCTCTTAGAAGTTATTTTTATATCTATGAAGATGGGAAAACGTATCTTGTTCCTTAATCTCGAATGACAACTTTATTTATTTACACAATTGTCCTTATTGAACTTTCTCTACGCAAATGTTTTGCCAATATATATTGGGACTAACACAATAATTTGTTGCTGCTGTTATTAAAAAAGTCACGACATTTTTTTTTTATTGAGTAAAAGAAAAACTAACTAAAGACTAAAATATAGCGTCATAAAACTTAACCACATTGAATTATGTAAGTACACATTCGGAATTCGGAGTTTTAATCTAACGGCAGTATACGACTTCAGAATATAAATGAAAAAATGAAACTATGACTATAGAAAATTTAATGCATCAGACAAATAAAGGCAAAAGTTTGTGGGTGTGTGTAGGTCTGTTAGTTATTACTTCTTCTGTTTGATTTTGATGAAATTTGGTACACAACTAGATCATGTCTTGCAATAGCACATAGCATATTTTTTTCGGGAATGAAAATATCGGCAGGAGAACCAATCTTGCCGACATAGCACAAAGAATAGCGAAACTAAAATGGCAATGGCCAGGGAACATTGCTCGCAGAACAGATGGCCGTTGAGATCGAACGCTTCTGTTGTGCCGCGTTGGAAGGCCTCTACAAGGGGGGCCTGGTAAGGGTTGCGGGAATCCAGTGGATATGAGACGCATAGGACCGTTCAGTTCACATATAAGGGCGACAAATTCAACAGTGTACGTCTCTTGGCTGAAATGATGATTATGATGATTGATTCTTTCTATCCCGGGTGTTTGTACCTTTGGGACAGTTTTCTACGTTCACTCAAGTGAAACCACAGACTCAAGCTAGTGTTTAATCAACCGAAAACCAAGCCTAAACCAGCCTAGTAGGTACATAATTTATCACACTTTGTTTTTTAAAAGCTTAACGAAAATTTCTAATAAAATATTAACTTCAATTATGGACTATATAAAGCACTTTTTTGCTACGAAACACTTTATTAGAGTGATGTGGTTATTGTGTACTTTATTAATTTAGGGTTCACCGGTTCAAATCCACCGGAATGCGATCAAAGGGTGTAATTAGGGTCGAGTTCAACGACCGATCCATTTAATGTTCAGGTTTAATAACGTAATTTTTTATACTGACCTACCGAATATTTGGTTAATGAGTACTCGCCGTGACAATGCAAAACCACTCGTTGGTATAGTCCATAGATATGTATAATCCCAGAAATTAATGGGTAGCTATTTTGTTTATATGACTTTCTGATCCGCCCCAGGCTCGCATGGGAGCAAATTATTATATACTTAATTATTGTACACAAAAAAAGCATAATATTAGTCCACAGTGATTTGAAAATTCATGTCAGTGGTTTGAACAAAAGCGAGCTTGATTCGACAATAAGTTCTCTCTTAGTAAGCTTTTGAGTGGCAGAGAGATCTCACATTCGAGGATAGGATCCGGTGTAATGTATATAATTTCCCTCTGCAATAAGACCGCCTATTGTATAATTATTTTTTATAAATCTTTGTCCTGTGATAAGTTAAAATATGCAATAAAGTTATAAATGAATAAGTCCGATAAATAAAACGATTAAATGATGAGAAAAGATAAAAAGATAAAATAATAAATGATGAGATATATAACAGGATTATTGATAAAACACTGAAAACCTTTTAAGAGGTCATCATTATGAACAACTTTTACTATGGGTCCTAACCTGAAATTGTGAAAAAATATCCGCAAAACGTGAGGAAAAGCTGATTTTTTTTTCACAATTTCAGGTTGGGTCCCATAGTTAAAGAAGTTCATAATGATGAGTACAATGACCTCTAAGAGGTGGTTAGTGTTTTACTCTGTATAATATCTCTTCTCTCTAATCTTTGTCAGATAACGAATTGAAAATCTTTCAGACATTGTAAATTAAGTTATGGGTGCCGAGATGGGACTAAAACCACTTATTTTTAGATACTATTTAAGAGACGACGATCAAGTTTGGAGTGAAGTTACTTAGTTTAGAAATTTCCTTAACCCTTCGGACATCAGCAGGGCATTGACCCCCTTTATTAAAATTGGCCTTTTCAGGAATTGTTCATTTTCTTGGCATGAAAGAAGTTACTTAACTGGTAATGAAGTGTATCGTAACTTCCTTCTCTCTCGTAACTCATCATAAAATTAGTTTTAATTTGTATCATAAAAAAGACTTTTTCCGACCGTTTAAATTTTGTTCCTTGAATTTCAAGAGAGTAGTGGTGGCCACGTGGTAGCTTAAGAGTGTAAGTCGCGAGTTCAAACCGAGCCAGGTGAATTACTTTGTGTAATTTATTTCATCACCACAACTGTTAAAAAAAAAGGAAAACATCGTGAGGAAACCGGCATGTCCTAGAAACAAAAAATCGAAGGTATGTGACCTCCACTAATCTGCACTAGGTTCGCGCGGCGGATTATGGCCCTTTCCCTCTTCTAGAGAGGAGGAGGTCTGTGTCCCAGCAATGGGAACATTAAAAAGGCTAATGATGAATTTCAAGAGGAATGTTGCAAATTGCAATCAGTTTAATTGTATAAAACCATCTCCTAAAACTTAAAAGAAACAGATTTTTTATTAGTATAAGTATTCCACAGCTGATACACAATGCCCTCTAGTCCAGAGTCCCAAGCTAAGCAGAACTTGTGTTATGATTACTAGACAACTGAGAAACATACTTATATATTTCTAAATACATACATTGTATAAAACAACAGCTGTCCCTATGTATGCTTAAATCTTTAAAACTACGCAACAGATTTTGATGGGGTTTTTTTAAAAGAAGTAGTGATTCCAGAGAAAGGTTTATATGATACATGCATAATATATTTAATATTACTATTGCACGCGTGCGAAGCGGGGTCGGGTCGCTAGTTATAGATAAATTACACTAAGACACAGAACAAATAATCGTGCTTATCACACAAACATTTTGTCCTCTGAGTGGGAATCTAACCCATGACCTCCGACATAGCAGTCAGGTTCACTAACTACTAGACCAGCAGGCCAGTCAAGTGATTGTATCCAGAACTTCCTAATAATTAAAGTACCCTGTTATAAAAATCCCTTCAAAGATATTAGTCTGTTCCAATGTAGTATAAATCTTGTTTAAGTATCAATACAACCCAAGACCCGGACATTTTGGCAACCCTTGGTAATGCCAGATGCCGCTTTTAATGATCCGTCGAGTTCTAATGTCATTTTACAAAGTGGAAATGTATTTGTGTTTCTGATAATGGCCGGTCATTGACCTCAGAATTTACTTATAGTACGCGGCTTATAAGTTGACACAAAATGGCGATTGACCTTCAACGCACAATAATAGATTTTCGGGAAATGACGGCATTTTTAGTTCAAATTATTTGCCATGTACTTTATTTATGTATCTATGTTTATTATAAAATTCCAGTTGTTTGAGTCACAATAAAAAGTGTGATGGATATTATAATATAGTTTATACTGTTCCCTAGGGGAACAGTGTATGGAATGCATCCTTACCGACATCCTCATGTATTATAGTCGGTATAAACTTCTGATTTAAAAGAGGTACCTACTTATCCATTTTAATATCTAATCTTTCCAATGCGTAATTTTTTGTAATTATTAGGTGTTACGTCTTATTTTCTCATTAGTGAACTTCTTCACTTGTATGAACCTATTACATGATAATTAAAGTGTGCCTACAAATTGTACAAATAAGAAGTCATTGACACTCATTTTCTTTACGTCACAGTAGCAAAATTATAATTTATGACATAATGAAGATTGGTGAGTTAATTGACATCATCTATTACACGAGCAAGTCTCATTATGATTACGCAGTGTCGAGGGGTAATTTAGAATTTTTGCACGTCGAGGCGGGTAATCACTTCAAGTGAATGGACCTTTATCAATGTCCAAGGTGAACAGGGAAGTTCTAACAGTTCTGGAGTCAAATTCAAGTGTATACTGATTTGTTTAGAGTTGACTTTTGCATTATCTCAAAACCCGCTGTGGCGGACACTGCTTGTGGCGCCTGCGCCGCCCCATGCTCCTTTTCTATCCACCGGCGACCTACAGCCAACGCCTAGCCGCATATTTGCTGACGTCACAAAGGTATCTGGAATACCTACGCCTACGAAATTGATCGGTATATAAGCTGAAGCTTAGAGGGTAAGAATTACAGTTGCTCTCTGCTCAGAAAACAACACAGACCACAATGTTCAAGCTGGTGGTGTTGTCCTCCGTCTTGGCCCTGGTGGCCGCCAAGCCCAGCGGTCTCGGCGCACTCGGTCTAGGCTTAGGCCTGGGAGGTCCATGGGGTCTGGGAGCTCCGTGGGGTGTGGGAGCACACTTGGGCGCTCCCCTGGTGGCGCCGGCGCTGGCTGCTCCAGTTCTGGCTGCGCCCGTCGCTCACGCTCCCGCCGTTGGTGTCGCCGGTCCCGTAGTGGTGCCTGCTCCTCTGGGTGGTGCTGCCGTCAACTACAGAGGTCCCGTGTCGCTCGCTCCTGGCCAGCCTGCCAGCATCATCGCTCAAGACGGCAGGCCTTTGGACACCCTTAGTGTGAATGCTGACCGTGCTGTGCACTTCACCGCTAGGGCTGTGGACCACGCTACCGCCGCTGCTGCCGGCGTGCATGGTCATCTGATCGGCAAGCGCTCAGCTCCGCTGCTCGGCGCGT
The DNA here is from genome assembly GCA_029852875.1 of Mythimna loreyi. Classification (NCBI taxonomy): domain Eukaryota; kingdom Metazoa; phylum Arthropoda; class Insecta; order Lepidoptera; family Noctuidae; genus Mythimna; species Mythimna loreyi. Next base: position 10,716,410 of record CM056780.1, on the reverse strand, counting down.
GGCCTGGTGCATGGGCCGGCGCGCACGCCCTGGCGCCCGCTGCGCTGGCCGTGCCCGCTGCTGCTCACCTCGGCTGGCGTGCACCCGTCGCTCCTCTAGCCCTGGGACCTTTGGGCCATGGTGGCATCGTGGGACCTCATTGGTGAAATAATGTGTAAAGAAAATTTAGTATATTCGACAAGATATCTGCCTATAGTTTATAAAGAGAGTTACCCCGAAAACGCACTTGTTTTAATCACTATGCAATACCCCTCTAATTTCGAGTGATTTAATGTAACTTCTGTTACTGTACTATATTTAATGAATTCGTAACGGTGTTTATATCATCAGTGGTCATCTAGTTTCACATAGGAATTATTAATTTTGGTATGAGATAAGTTTGGAGGAAGTGTATTTTTTATAGTAAAGTTGTGGTTTCTTCTACTTGGTATATGACAATCGGCTTTCTTCATTCAGTCGAGTATTACCTTTTCAAATCAGAAGAGTATTACTTTGTTTGGATCTCGACAAACAGTGGGGACTTCTTAGTTATTCGATTTCATCTTCTATTTTAGAAACATCGAATGAGAATCCTGAACGGTTCTTTGGCCCATGAGACATGCTTGAGGGTAAGTTTAAAGAAGTTTATTGACTATGTTTTCAAACCCAAAGGTAGACATCATCTTCTTCTTATTTTTCTTCTCCTGTTCCCATTATTTGAGGTCGGGTCTCCTCACTAATTGGTGCCAGGACTTTCTATCTTGGGTTGTCGGCCTTGGCAAATGGGCTAACTTGAGGCACTTCTCTATTTTACACCACCAGATAAACGCTGGGTAACTTCTGCCTTTCTTTTGTTCTGGCAGGTTTAGTTCAATTTTTACAACATGGTTCTCGCTTCTCCTGCCAATATGTTGGTTTTCGGTGAGTTTTTCGGTGATCGGCGCGATTTTAAAGCTACTTTTGATAGTTTAATTGCGCTCCTCGGGCATACCACTCGCCTACCTCAGCATTTTCATTTCATTGATATGCACTTTCTGCTCATGAGTCTTCTTTAATGTCCAGCATTTGGATTCATAGAATAGCACTGGCCGAACTGCACTTTTATAGACCTTGCATTTGGTTTTTTTATGCATATGATTGTCCCACAAAACACCTAGACATAGACCTACGTAGACATCATCATTAGCATTTTATTATTAAAAAAATACTGAGTATATAATATTGAGTATAGTATTATCATCAGCCTTGATATTGTTCCCACTGCTGGGACACAGGCCTCCTCTCTTTAGGAGAGGGAATGGGCCGTAATCCACCACACAGGCCCAGTGCGGATTGGTGGATGTCACATGTCTTCGAAATTAAGGTTCTAGGACATGCCAGTTTCCTCTTGATGTTTTTCTTTACCGTTTTGAGAGCAGTAATGATGAAATAAATTACGCAAAGTTATGCGCCTGGCTGGGTTTAAATCCGCGACCTGCAACTCGTAAGTCGGGGCCTTTACCACATGGCCACCATTGCTCCTGAGTATAGTACAATGTACCTAATAGTTTGCGCAAGAGTACTTCCAAAGTGGTAAAATGTGTTCTCCCCCCGCTAACTTCTACTATAAGAGAATGATAAAACTAAAAAAAAAATACATAATGTATATTACCATGCAAACTTCCACTGAAAAGTGAAAATTGGTTTGTATGAGATCTAGTAAGTAGTTTTTTTTAAATCGGTACTTCATAAATACTGTCGTCATGTTAGTTTAGTGGGTAATAATAAAAATATCATTCATACTTAGTTTGTGCGAATTCCTGGATCTTCCAAATTGAATAAACGTCATAAAATAATAGAAGAGCCAGTTAGCTCAAATACCTTTTCATCAATTAAAATTAGGAAATGGTAGCAAACATATGGAATTACGTGTTGTATGTTAGGGGTTCAAACCCAGCTACTTTGTGTAATTTATTTCATTTCCACTGCTCTCGAAACGGTGAATTAAATCATCGTGAGGAATCTGGTATGTTCTAAACCAAAGATTGAGGAGACCTGAATCCCAACAGTACGAAATAATCAAAAATCTAAAGAGTTAAGAGTTCATTTACCCAAAATTCGAGGAGGTAAGTAAAAGAGTTGATAATACCTCCTCTAAACTCCCTGAATCATAAACATAACTGTCAAAATCCGGGATTTATGTGTGGGTGTAATTTGTCTTTACTACGTATACGTTTAGGAATATGTAGAATAGTACGTATACAGAATAGGTATGTTTATCAGTTATCTAGTACTTAAACCACAAGCTCTGCTTATTTAAGGATTAGATGGTGTTATGTAAAATCGGTTTCGCACTACATTCGATCCGTATCCGATCGGAACCCGACCAAATTATAAATGGTTTGACTAAAGTGTCTAATTTATTGCCAACTGTATGTTTATTTCAATTAAGTAATTACAACTCATCTATATATATGTCCTACGTACTAGATAATAAGAATAATATAAGATGTGAAACTTCTTGAGCACTTAAATCACTATTGATTCGATCGTTCAACGATCAAATCTACATCTACACTAATATAATAAAGAGGTAAAGTTTGTTTTTTTGTTTTTTTATTTTTTTGTTTTTTGTAGGAGGTAATCTCTGGAACTACTGGTCCGATTGGAAAATTTTTAGCAACAATAGAAAGCTGCTTTACTCCTGAGTGATATAGGCTATATTTTATGTACGCGGGCGAAGCCGCGGACAAAAGCTAGTTTTTAATAAGAATTACAAATAAGATGTAATTTACGATGCTTCGTTTGCAAGAAAGCCAGCCACCATCACTACGAATTCGTAAAGATGAGGCGAGCCGTACAGTGACTTTACTCCACTTAAGTGATCAGCATGCCATACACTTTTACACTGATGACATTAGTGCAGTTTTGACGTATCAGGCGCTGTAAGTTTTAAAAGTTTTGATATTTGACGATGTCAATGAAGCGCTGCAGCGGATTTTTGTATTAACAATTCAGTATTTTGACAAATAGTTTCTATGAACGTGCTTGCTAAGATATTATGTTGATGTTAGAACTACTATAAATAAATACATAAGTACATAACAACACAGAAATAATTCAACGGTTACTACGGACCCTACGTTCACGGGTTCGGATCTGCTTTAAAAGTTATGGAATATTATATAATATAATAAAGAGGTAAAGTTTGTTTTTTTGTTTGTAGGGGGTAATCTCTGGAACTACTGGTCCGATTTGAAAAATTTAAGCAACAATAGAAAGCTGCTTTACTCCTGAGTGACATAGGCTATATTTTATGTACGCGGGCGAAGCTGCGGGCAAAAGCTAGTTATTTATATAAACAAATTAAGTGTCTTTACGCAGCGGTTTAGTTTATGAGCGGTCAACTCGAGGTACATTTTCATATAATCGCTTTTACGTGATTAAGATGTTATTACACCTCTTCAGATATTTGAATACACAAATATCTTGTGGATATTATCTCAGCTTCTATAGAAATCAAAACATGAATTTGTGTAAGAGGAATCCATTAAAGATCTCCTAAAATCTGCTATTTTAGGTGAACTTTGAGTCTCCTATATTAACTCCTATATTAAAAATAGATATAAAAATGTACCTACTTCTTTAGAAGCTTTGCACATTTATTCGAGATTCTAAATGATGTCATTTTTTTCCAAAAATCCTTAATAAGGGTTTAATAAAAACACGTATTTTTTGGAACAAGTTTTGTGAAACATTCGAGTAAATCATACAATTACCGAATATCTACAGGGTTTTCAGGTGTTATCACTCTTTTACGCATTACTTTTTCATCAACCATCACTTTGGATTGCATTAACTGAAGCAACAAGCTTTTAAACCATGCGCGACGTAGACGATAGGCGAGTCGGGAAGGCCTACCTGAAGTTTAGCATAAGTTCGAAACCGTCGTTACAATATCAGCTCTCTGTTTGGCTAAGTAACTACTGGGTGATCTTCTGTTACATCATTTACTTCGTACAGTACTCTACTCTCTATATACCTACTCATGTTGCGACCTGAGTTACTTAATTGTCAAGGGACATCCGTTAATTACCGACCTTACCGACGCGATTTAGGGCGAATTTCTCCGATTGGAACCGATCGTGATTATGTCCGATTCGAATCGCGTCAGGCCTTGATTTGTATTCGGAACTTTAATTTTGATTTAACCAATTCAATTTGAAAACTGGACCTCAAGTCTGCTATAGTTCGTTTTTTAATCCTAGACTACGATTTGACAACTTGAAATGTCAAACTCCAGAAAATTGGGAACATATTTCTAGAGTAGGTATGACCTTCTGAGTTGTTAAATCGTAGTCTAGAATTAAAAAACGAACTATATTACAATAGTGTCAGAATAGTCGACCATTGATTTCATAAGGATTTTGATAAGTTTGGTAATCTACTAATATAATGGCGTCATTATGACTTTCCAATGATCAACCAGTAACTTTTCATTGAAATATATTTTTTTACAATGGTAATTTCGTACATAATGACAAATTAATTTTGACAGTTCTTTTAATCAGTGATTTACAATTAGAATTTTATTGTGCAGTTTTAGTTTTTTATTCGTTACAAAACATCTCCTATCACAATTCTATTATGAGACCGCTGACCGACCAATGATCAGTCATTATGAATTAACATATTACGAACTTGTAGCAAAATGACAATGGGATCGTGTTGGAATGACAATGAAGTGACAATATTTTGAAAATAGCAGACTTGGGCCCCAGATCAACTTTTCATCGGAACATTTTTGGTGATCAGATTCTTGGATCAAGGTGTATTTTAGTGTCATATCATATCATAATGTCAATGCTCAAGTCGTCAACGGCGCGTAATGTTCCACGCGCTCATCAAGGAGATATCAGAAAATCGTAGGGGTCGAGCAGAGTCGTAGCCTATTTGGGGCATGGGTTATGTTAATGTGGACCTTAAGGCCCTGGAAAGAAGGTAAAGAAGGAACAGTTGCCCTCCCACTCACAGTGGAAGAAATTATTGGATAATTTCCCACCAAAAAAAAAAAAACCAAATAAAAACGGTACTACATTGCCGAGACTTCGTTGTCCGTCTGTCATCAAGCCGTATGCCAAGAACCGATGAATTTCTGTTGCCGCTATTACATTACGCTTCAACTAATTAAGCTGTTAAAACAAACGTGATTTTTTTTTCTTTATAACGAAGTTACGAAACCCTTCGAGTGAAGCCTTGAGCTTAGTTTCCAGTTTCTTCGTATAGTTATGTAAGCTAAAGTAAAAGTCCAATTTTCCGCATTTCGTGAAGTTAAATTAGGTGGTAAAGAAAACTTCACGAAGGTATTTTAAAAATATTTAAACTATATTCAATTTATTGCATACTTTCTACACATACATAATAATTTATTTATATCTAAAGGTACCTGAGTAATGTTGCTTTGTTCGTATGAATCGTTTTCTTGGAGAAAAGTAGTCTTTTCATGGTCAACGATGCATTCCGGCGACGCCTATCATGTTAATCTTATCACACTAGTATATAAGGCGCCTGACATTGCACAATTGCATCAGTGCATCTGAGCTGACATCACAACACAGACCACTCCTCATACAAAATGCTGAAGCTGGTGGTGTTGTCCTGCATGGTGGCTGCCGCCGCAGCCAGTGGGCTTATTGCGCCCCTCGCATACTCGGCACCCTTCGCCTACTCAGCGGCTCTAGTGACACCCTATGGCAGCAACTACAGAGGACCACTATCTCTGGCACCCGGCCAGCCCGCCAACATCCTGGCAGCCGACGGCAGGCCCCTGGACACCCTGGACGTGAACCTGGACCGCTCCGCTCACTTCACCGCTAAGGCTCTCGAAGGCGGCGTGCACCTGCTGAAGAAACGCTCTGCTGCTCTGATCGCGCCCCTCGCCTACTCTGCTCCCATCGCCTACTCTGCACCAATCCTGGCGCCTTACGGCCACAACTATAGAGGCCCGCTGTCCCTCGCTCCTGGTCAGCCCGCTAACATTCTCGCCGCTGACGGCAGGCCTTTGGATACCTTGGACGTGAACTTGGATCGCTCCGCGCACTACACCGCCAAGGCCCTTAACGGTGGCATCCACTACCTGAAGAAGCGTTCGGTTCCCGTGATCGCGCCGGTCAGCCATGTGGTCGCCTCCCCCCTGATCCACCGAGTGCCGCTCGCCTACTCCGCTCCCGTGCTCAGCTCGCGCTTGGCCGTGGCTCCTGTAGCCTATGCCGCAGCGCCCATTGCTCATTACTGGTAAATAAATATTGGTAGTGGTTCTCATTTTGTAAATACTAAAGATATTAAATGAATTTCGCAATATATATTCATGTGTATTATTGGTTTCCTGAGTTGATTTCTTGCGAATGTGTTAACGCGTATGAGTGTTATGTTACTTCATAAAAATCCGTTGGAAAGGTTACGTATAGTTACGTATGTAACTCGTATATTGCCCTACGGTATAAAGAACCAATTTATATTCCATCGGCTATTTTAAAACAATAAATTGTGTTCAAAAATAACTTTTATATTTTGTCCAACTCTAAATTATTGTTGTATTTGTATCGACCGAGTCTATATGTGGTGAAGCTTTTCATAATTGCTATTTGAAACATACAATCTTCTTCTATTCGGTTCGATGATAAACTCGTTAAACTTTTTGGGTCCAGAAGGTGGCTCATAAAATCCTCTAAAGTTCAGGTGTAGGTATGGCCGTGTAGCTGATGCTTTGAACAGGAGAGCCGCACTTACATTGAGTATCCTACGGGTCTATAAAACGCCATTTCTCCAAGTTGTGTTTGTAGCGACCTATCTTAGTGCGTAACCAATTTAGTATTGGTATAATTATTTGTTTTAGTGTTAGTTAACTGGTTGTTATCTTGTGGTGAAGGGACTGAGAAGGACTTCCGACTCAAATGAGATTATACAGACGAATGCAGGAACTCTAGATGTCAAGAGTATCAAATGATTGATTATACATAAGGGAGACCGGTTTCAAGCTACAGCTTTGCTTCAAAACAACTTCTATGTTCTTTACTTATGTACTTATGTATTAATTAAATCATTCATTGATTTATTTCAGTCATTCTCCACATCTAAAACAATATTAAAAATCAATGAAATAAAACATTAAAAATAGAAATAAAAATTGTGTACACAATGTCACACATAAAATTAATGAAATATTCAAATTCATAGATATAACATAAATATTAAATAATATTCCACAACTGTCATACAGCGTCGTCCAGTCCCAAGCAGAGCTTAATTTATGGGTACTAGATAACTGATAAAAATACTTAAATATTTCTAAATACATACATATTATAGATAAATTACACCCAGACACAGAACAAATGTTTTTTTTTTGTCCTGGGTGAGAATCGATCCCACGACCTCCAGCATAGCACTAGCCACTAACCACTGGACCAACACGCCTATCATTTCAGACACAATTAAATTTAAATACACAGTGTCATAGATGCGATACAAATCAGTTAGGTATATACGAGTACATCGTGTATCGTTTAATGCGCACAGCCTGAAAACATTTTGCTGAGAACAACGAGCTTCAATTAAACCATTTTTTAATCTTTTTAATATAGGTCAAATTTTTCCTAAAATCTATACTACAAATGTTGCCCTGCCTAATTATTAATAAACCAAGGTATTACGTGCCCAAACCTGCTAAAATAAATTAACGACCTAGAAAGGTTGTCGTCCAATTTCCATTTTCTCATACGCAGGATAGTAATAGTTATTTTTATTATAAGAAAAAAATGATGTGTAAAAGTGTTTGTGAAAAACCTGTTTACAAAATAAAAATCATTTATCATTTATAAAACCTTTTTTTTCTCATAATTAGATAAATTGAAATAAAAATCATTTGGGGTGTTGGTTTTGCGCGTTTAATGTTACACGTTGTAAAAATTAAATACACATCAACACCCCTCATTAGACAAACACTAGCACAACACACACACACACAAATATTAACTATCCCCTGCCATTTAACCCGCGTTTTTGGTTACTACTCCACACCTACTGGTCTGCCTACCTCCTACTGGTCACAGCGTGATGTTCAGAGTGTGTAGACTTCCTCAATAAATAAGCTTGATATTAATTGTACATTGTTACCCTAGGGGAGAAAGGAAGTATATAGACATATCATATTTGCAAAATAATATTATTTATAATATTAGATAAATTCGGGACACTAAAATAAATACTAATGAAGGCATAATAATATAAACATCATCATTGCGACGTAAAAGTACAATATACAAATTTTTCAAGACTTCAATAAAAGAAAAAAAAAACATTTAGGTTGTTTTTTTTTTAATATTTGTAATCTCATAATTTCGCCACTTATAAAGCGACATACAATATTGTTTCTTTATTAAATAGGTTAATTACTAGCAGACTGGTTTTATTTTTATCAAAATGAACTGAACTTCTTTTATAAAAAACGTCGTCTAGTTCCAGGCTAAGCAGAGCTTGTTATGGGTACTAAACAACTAATAAACATACTTATATATTTCTGTGCTGGGTGGGAATCGAACCCACGACCTCCGGCATAGCAGTCAGCCCGTAACCACTAGACTAACGTGCTAGGCAATCTAAACCAACAAGCCAGTCTTTAGGAGACACAAGCTTTTTTTATTTTGCTATAATTTTACACTCGCGAGTAAAAAGTTAGAACAAGAAAACTTTTCAACGCAATGGAAACTGTTTGAAATATTTAAACAGTTTCTATTGGCACGTTGAAAAGTTATTTCCACTTGGAAATAACTTTTCAAAATGTGCTAGGCACTAGTTTAGCACATTTTTTTTCGGTGTATCTAACAGGCCTTTGTAGATTTTTTGCCGAGTTCTAAAGCGAACAATCCGTTCGTTTGAAACTAAAGGATTTTACGTTTGGGGCGACCGCCTCTCTGTCTCCGTGATACTGGGTGATATGTTTCCCTGACTGACCTGCAAAGATATATTATGATAGAAGATAGACAGATAGATAGTAAGATATATTTGTATATTTTTGACTATCGTTACATGTTCACAATTCAAATACCTTGCCCAAGTATCACTACAACGACTGGTCTTGTGCTTTTCATATGCGTCGGATTCTCGGAATTCTTGCTAGTTCAGCGGGAGCTTAACCTTGTGAGAGGCCCTTCGGTACGTAGTCACCACTGCAGAACCTTTTGGCTTCATTTTTCGGTTTTCCTGCGATTATCTCCATTTCTGATTCGATTATGCAACGAGTAAGTAAGGAAACTTTAGTAGTTTTGGCGTTTCCATTGTCATTTAGATAACTTTAATTCTTCCGATGAGGCCTATTGTGAGCGGCTACGTTTCAGAGTTATACATAATTTATGGCCGCCATGGCTCACGTACAACGGTCTGCATACGTAGGCTAAGTGTGAAAATGTGCGGAAACCAAATTTAAACTTGACTCGACGCCAATACGACAATACTCGTAATTTGCGGTCACTGAGATACGCGCTGCTTCTCTGTATACAGTGAAAACGCATGACACGCAAAGTTCCTCGTCTCCGTAAACGGACAATCAAAGAAGAGAATATCTTAGATTTTCGTTTTGATTGCTCGTCAAAATCTTAGATCTTTGTTTTGAGGCACTATGATGGTATGTCATACCAGAAAATAACGCGCAGCTTCGAAACGCTGCCCATTTGAATCGGAATTGAAGATTCATCCTGTAACTCGTCCGTTAATTTGTCCTAGGTAAATGCAATCATCTACAACTTCGAGTATAGAGTCTCCGATCTTGACTGGAATGAGTGTTACAGAACATGGAAGCAGATTTGTTCAAAAATTTTTTTCTCAAATTGTTTACCACTCTTCTCACACCATATTTCTTTAGGTATATTTTTAATCTGGCGCCCCGTCATGTCCCGTTGTAATGTAAATGACAACACCTCAACAGTATTACATGTCGTTGTCACCGTAATATAGGCGTGATCGCATAATCTTTGTTTCATACGCAACAAATCGTTCCATTACGTGGCGCTGACACCCGAGAGCTGATGGCTGAAGGTCTGTCGGTAACCTGTCAATTAACATAGTCAGGTAATCGATGCTGATGTATTAGGTGTGTTTGTTACACCATTTTTATTGTGCTTCATCAGGCAAATTTGACAAAAAAATACTCTTTATTTTACAAAATTATGATGTCATTTTGGGAGAACTTTATAACGAAGCCATCTTATAAGCAGTTAGTAAAGATAACGGATGTCGCCAATCAGACAATTTAGTTATATTTATGAACACGCCAGACTTTCGAGAATTTTCGAAAGGCATCTAAAAGAAAACAGGCGGGCTTTAGTCAATAATTTTTTTTATTGAACCTCTTTGATGGCGTAACTCAATGAAACTGTAAGGGTTCCTTGTTAGGATTACGGAAACCTTAAAAAATAACAAAAACAAAAATGTTGAATTCGGTCATTTGTTTATTTTACGTAAGTCCAGTAGGTGCGGGTACGTATTACCAGTAACGAGCGACGGGTGCGGAGTAGGCGAAGGAAGAAACGGCCAGGCGCGAGCCGAGCAAAGGAGCAGAGTAGGCGAGCGGTGCGCTGTGGACCACCGGCGAGGCGACCACACGACCGACAGGCGCGATCAGGGGAGCAGAGCGCTTCTTCAGGTAGTGGATGCCACCACTGAGAGCCTTGGCGGTGAAGTGCGCGGAGCGGTCCAGGTTCACGTCCAAGGTGTCCAGGGGCCTGCCGTCAGCGGCGAGGATGTTGGCGGGCTGGCCGGGAGCAAGAGACAGGGGGCCTCTGTAGTTGCTGCCGTAGGGAGTCAGGAGGGGTGCAGAGTAGGCGAGGGGAGCAGAGTAGGCGAGGGGTGCGATCAGAGCAGCGGAGCGTTTCTTCAGCAGGTGCACGCCGCCTTCGAGAGCCTTAGCGGTGAAGTGAGCGGAGCGGTCCAGGTTCACGTCCAGGGTGTCCAGGGGCCTGCCGTCGGCTGCGAGGACGTTGGCGGGCTGTCCGGGTGCCAGAGACAGCGGGCCTCTGTAGTTGCTGCCGTAGGGCGCCACTACAGCTGCCGAGTAGGCGAAAGGCGTCGAGTAGGCAAGTGGCGCCGAGTAGGCGAGAGGAGCAATAAGCCCACCGGCTGCGGCGGCAGCCACCATGCAGGACAACACCACCAGCTTCAGCATTTTGTATGAGGAGTGGTCTGTGTTGTAATGTCAGCTCAGATGCACTGATACATTTTCTGCAATGTCCAGCGCCTTATATACTAGTGTGATAAGATTAACTTGATGGGCGACACCGGAATTCATCGCTGGCCCTGAAAAGACTACTTTCCTACGAGAAAACAAAGTTCATATGAACAAAGCGTTTGATCAGGACATTTTTTGTGACATTACAAGTACGGGTATCTAGTATGTATGTTTAGTGAGGTGTCAAAAATATGCAAATGCGTACGTAATTAGATTCGCAATTTATAATATTTCAGTCCACTGTTGCTCTGTATTCTCAAAGCCATGTACACTTAAAATGTGTCGCTGAATTTACTTTTTGTGAATGGTTTTGTATTTATTTAAGTAATTTAAAAACTGACCAACTGAAATGTATTTGCACACTAAGGGTTCCGTACAGACTAACTTAACTAAAAAGTTCAATTCCCACGACAAGTCTCTGAAGATTATTGAGAATCGAAAAAAAAGTTTTTTATTTTGTGACGTAGGCACAAATTTACTGTTTTCTGATTTAATCTTGTACTTGTGCTATAAGACCTTGCTCCATGCTAAGTTTCAGTGTCAAAGAGACGCACACTATGAATTTTAATTCCTTTGAGAATATAGGTTTTGCACGACATAAACAGCCCTATATATTTATCGTTTAGCAAGAAGTTTGACTTTTAAAAGTTTCAGGGACCGCAAACCTGAATATATGGTTTTATTTCAATTCGATCCCTCCACGCGTTCCCGAGATAAAGGGTCTTGATAGACAGATGGACATTAAAGTGTTCCTATAAAGATTTTGTTTTTTCCTTTTGGAGTACGTAACCCTAAAAATGAAGCTATATTTGCTTGTTACTTGTTGCGTATGTATTGATAAGTTGATGTAATTAAACAGTTACTGTACTGCTAAAGGTAAATTTCATTTGTTTGTAATCAAAAATCATTTGAATCTGTTCGTCAGATCTCGCCAGCGAACGGGCGTGGTTCGCGGTTCCGACTATTTCTTCAAATATAACCTATTTACAGTCCACCTTTCTTTTATTGCAGAACCAGGATAGTATTATCCCATATATTGAATTTGAAAATATATGTTTTAATTTACTTTTCGGGAAAATTCGACATTAATCGACTTTTATTAAAGTCAATTAATATATCAAACTAATTTATTAATTAGTTTGAAGAATCAGCAATATTTTTTATTATGTACAAAACAGTTTTAACTGCATTGATTTGTGAACCGAAATAGTGAATTGTGGTCAAGAATGAGCCTAAAATAGCCGTCTTGGAATCTTGTCAACGACGTGATATATGCAGTCGGGCAGTCTTGTTAATACACATTAATCATTATCATTACATAGTATAAAACAAAGTTGCTTATCCCTATGTATGCTTAGATATTTAAAAGTCATCATTATCAATTCAGCCGAAAGACGTCCACTGCTGGACATAGGCCTCCCCCAAACGTCGCCACAACGACCGGTTCCGTGCGTCTCGCATCCATCGAATTCCAGCAACCTTGACCAGGTCGTCGGTCCACCTTGTGGGAGGCCTACCAACACTACGTCTTCCGGTACGCGGTCGCCACTCCAGAACCTTTCGGCCCCAGCGGCCATCTGTTCTGCGTGCGATGTGCCCTGCCCATTGCCACTTAAGTTTAGCGATTCTTTTCGCTATGCCAGCAGCCTTGGTCCTCTTGCGGATCTCTTCATTTCTGATTCGATCACGCAAGGAAACTCCGATCATAGCTCTTTCCATTGCCCTTATATATAAAAAAATATATTTAAAAGTACACAACGGATTTTGATGTGGTTTTTTTAATAGATAGAGTGATTCAAGAGGAAGGTTTATATATATATATATATGTATTCATAATACATGCATAATATATCCAATATCAGTACCCGTGCGAAGCTGGGGCGGGTCGCTAGTATGAAGAAAATAAAAAAGAGTTTTGAGAGCAGGCTAATTTTAACTGACTTTCTGTAATCTATTAAGTGAACGGTACTTTTAAACTTTACTTCGATAATGCTTTTCTTATAATTAGAGGTTATTTAGATTTAGAGGTAATAAGTATTGTGGCGGGCACTAACTGCTATAAAAGGCTTCTTTGATTTTATATGTTATCATTGTCATTCGAAGTACTTATTTTATAAAATACTAGCTTTTGTCAATCTACTAGAAGGCCCCTTTTAAATTGTTTTTGTACTTTCAATTTTAGCTTTCAAATAATTTCTTTGGAAAACATCGGCAGTTATTTGTTTATAAAACACTAACTTCTGCCCGCGACTTCGTCCGCGGAAAATTTGTGAGACAAAAGTTGTGATAGCTCGCTTAATATCCATGTTATATAAATAATTTAGCCTATGTCACTCAGGAGTAAAGCAGCTTTCTATTGTTGCTAAAATTTTTCCAATCGGACCAGTAGTTCCAGAGATTACCTCCTACAAACAAAAAAATAAAAAAACAAAAAAACAAACTTTACCTCTTTATTATATTAGTGTAGATTTTAATTTAACTTTCTGACATTGCTAACACAGTCCGTCTTTCTATCAAATATGTAGTATTCTTCTTCTTTTTCCATAAAGCGTAAAAGTAAACCTATCGTGCCACCTTAAATCTATACTAATATAATAAAGAGGTAAAGTTTGTTTTTTTGTTTGTAGGGGGTAATCTCTGGAACTACTGGTCCGATTTGAAAAATTTAAGCAACAATAGAAAGCTGCTTTACTCCTGAGTGACATAGGCTATATTTTATGTACGCGGGCGAAGCTGCGGGCAAAAGCTAGTGATATATATAAGCGTGAATAACATGCAGTTACCACAGTATTTATACCTGCACTTCAATAATGCTTTTCTTATTATAAAAGCATTATTTTATAGGAACCTATACACAGTGTTATATCTATAGGTATACACAGTATCTTGGAGCAGTGGTGGCCGAGTGGTAACGGCTCCGACTTACGAGTTGTAGGTCGCAGTTTCAAACCCAGCCAGGCGCATTACTTTGTGTAATTTATTTCATCACCACTGCTCTCAAAACGGTGACGGAAAACATCGTGAGGAAACCGGCATGTCCTAAAACCAAAAGTTCGAAGACATGTGACATCCACCAACCCGCACTGGGCCCGTGTAGTGGATTACGGCCCTTTCCTTCTCCTAGAGAGGAGGCCTGTGTCCCAGCAGTGAGAACATTAAAAAGGCTGATGATGGTGATGGTGACATAGTATCTTTAGGTAGGCATATACAGTATGGCCGTTCTAACTTGGCGAATCTTGTCGAGAACAAAGGTATTGAAGGCGTGACCAATTCCAAGCGTTCGACGTAAACAAAACGATCTTACCTTGGGTAGGGGAGTTGTATGATTTGCAATTTCACTAGGTAAGTTCATTCCAATCCTACATTAATTTATTTACTGTGACTGTGTATACTTCCACTTATAAAAGAGAGAGGAAAATAAATTGTTCATCTCACTTTTTCGGATATCAAATTACGTTTCGTCATCAGCATTATCAACTCCCACTCACTAGAGAGGAGGCTTGAGTTCCAGCAGTGGGAATATTATGAAGCTGATGCTATGCTATTATTTCATCCATCACCATCATCAGCCTTTTTAATGTTCCCACTGCAGGGACACAGGCCTCCTCTCTCTAGGAGAGGGAATGGGCCATAATCCATCACGCGGGCCCAGTGCGGATTGGTGGATGTCACATGTCTTCGAATTTTTGGTTCTAGGACATGCCGGTTTCCTCACGATGTTTTCCTTCACCGTTTTGAGAGCAGTGGTGATGAAATAAATTACACAAAGTAATGCGCCTGGCTGGGTTTGAACCCGCGACTCGTAAGTCGGGGCCTTTACCACTCGGCCACCACTGCTCTAAATCTCCATGCTATTATTAATTCACCTAAAATAAGTGCATTACTCTCCGAAGTATCACCACATCGATAAGCTCTGTGCACTTTACATCCATCGGAATTCCGTGACCCTCACTAAATAATTGGTTGTAACTAGCCCCCCTAAGCTACTTCTTCCAGTACGCAGTTGCTATTTCTGAATTCCGGCCAACTTACTGTTCTGCGAGCAATGTACCCAGCCCACTGCCACTGAAGTTGGTTGATTTTTCGGGCTATGTGTTTTTCCGCGGATATCTTATTTCCTGATTCAATCGCATAAGGAAACTTCGAGCGTTTTCATTCTCAAGTTACGTTTAGGTACCAAATTAATTAAATTAGTTAATAAGCCCTCTCGCTAAGTAAGCCAAACCTTTCGAATCTCTAATTTTAAGTTGGTTCTTAAAATCTGCTAAGCGTCTCCTTATCTACAGTCCAGCAGTTAAACCCCAAGGTGGGTAAGATAGTCGGGTCCTTCCTCAAAAAAATTTTTAGTTTGTACCCGGTTAGCAGGAACAGGTTCGACCCCTGAGACAAGCATGAAGATCATTTAGCGATGCAATATCTGATGAAATGTGAACGCACTATAACAGCGCCTTTAAATTAGTCGCACGTTTTTATTTATATGAAAAAAAAACAAAGCTGCGCGACAGCCACGTTGCTACCGCACTGCTGTCGCGTGATATTTATTTATATGGTTATGAGTCTAGAATTCTGCTGATATCTTTATGTTTTACACGTAA
Organism: Mythimna loreyi; assembly: GCA_029852875.1. NCBI lineage: Eukaryota > Metazoa > Arthropoda > Insecta > Lepidoptera > Noctuidae > Mythimna > Mythimna loreyi. Next base: position 10,700,576 of record CM056780.1, on the reverse strand, counting down.
ACGTTACAACGTATCAGTTGATTAGCTGTATATGTTTAGTAACTTTTCTCAGGTTTAAAGCTCGCCGACTACCTGTATTGCATTTTTTATAAATTTAAAAAGAAAAAAAAATACCATCTTTCCGCTAATCAAAGGATCATTCACCATCCATTAATACTTATTAGCATATTTTTCAGTGTGTTCTGACTAGCAATCTCATTAAAAAAGGAGTAACTTGATGATAGGGAAGAAAAGGTAAATAAAAATTGTAGATTTAAGAATCAGTAATTATTATTTTACACGTTCCTATGTTCGAAATTGTTTACCAGTACTGAGCGATGGGTGCGCCGGAGTAGGCGATGGGAGCCACGGCCAGGGGCGAGCCGAGCACTGGCGTTGAGTATGCGAGCGGCACTTTCTGGATCAGCGGGGAGGCCACCACATGGCCGATCGGCGCGATCAGGGGAGCCGAGCGCTTCTTCAAGAAGTGGATGCCACCGCTGAGAGCCTTGGCGGTGAGGTGTGCGGAGCGGTCCAGGTTCACGTCCAGAGTGTCCAGGGGTCTGCCGTCAGAGCCCAGGATGTTGGCGGGCTGGCCGGGCGCCAGAGATAACGGTCCTCTGTAGTTGCTGCTGTAGGGCGTCAGGATTGGTGCAGAATAGGCGATGGGCGCTGTATACGCAAAAGACGCATAGGGCGAAATGATAGCGCTGGATGCAGCAGCAGCTACCAAGCAGGACAACACCACCAGTTTCATCATTTTGTAAGGAGAAAGGTCTGTGTTGGTATCTCAGCTGAGATGCACTGATGCATGTGCACGGTAGCGCTCGCCTTTTGTATTCGTGTTAAATGAGTCTATTCACTCCACAGGCGTTGCCGGAAGACTTCGCCGGCCTTGGGAGGACAACTTTTGCCCGAGAAAATAAAGTTCACTCGTTTGTAAACAATGAAATGATTAAGCGGTTATATGTGGATTTAATATTATTGTAGGAATAGCTCGAATGGATGTCAGCGGCAGATAATATGGACATCAAAATTATGCACATTGCAATTACATGGTCGGTTGCGGGGACGATGTGACACATCTGTCAGCCGTCTATTATTAAAAGCCTACAATTTTGGAGTTTGTTTTGTTGGGTTGTGAATAGTTAAATAGGTATGTTAAATATCAAATGCGACAAAGACCTAACTTTCCTTTAAGCGGAAGATATTTATGTCAGTTTTATTAAGATAATATAAAGAGCAGATACATAATGGCGTTGCGAGTTTAATTTTGGGTTAAAAGAGACAATCAAAATAAATCGTCACACTGATATAAAGGGGAAGTTTGTATGTATGTTTGTTTGTTACTCCTTCATGCTCAAAAAGCTGATCGGATTTGAATGTATTTTGGAATACGGGTGGATCATGTCTTGGAACAGCACATATAGATACTCTTTATCACAGTTAAATATACTAAAGCGATTAAGCCGCTGATAAAATCTAGCGCCATGGTGTTCTCACTTTCCTTCTCTAACTATATTCATTGAGGAACTACCTGTTCCTCAATGAATATAGTTATTTCGGAAGGGTCCTAATTCGGACAAAATTCACTACATGTAAATCTAATTAATTACCTATAATAATAATTAATTAAATGCACGAATTGTTCTCTCTCCTAACTGTGCCCGACAGGGTCCATATTGATCTTGACAATATTTATAATACCACCTATACATATGTATATAAATGGAATGCAATAAAGTGTTGAGTATTGGATTCAGTATTACTTATAATATTTTTAAGCTATGCATAGCTTTTATCGCAGGCCTTGAGCGCGGGGACTAAATCCAGAAATTCCGTAACGAAAAAACCTCACGCTCCCCACTCCGACGGGCACGGAGGTGTGGCTTGAAGGCCGTGCATCGTCTAACGTCGTGTCAGTTCGGCAGTCTTCGACACGGCGCTGTGTGTCGTGCGAATATAGTAGAATATCTTTAAACCCGGCCGCACACCAGGCATACAATTGTTTCTCCACAATTGTAGCGCCACATTTGAAACGCGACACATTTATCGCCCCCATATATTCCTACGTGAGCCCGCACACCGAGGAAACATTTGTAGCGGGCGCACTTTGTGGCGAGACGTCATCCGCGCTACAATAATTCAAGATCGAACCGGTTCGTTTTTTGTGTCGCGTTTCAAATGTGGCGCTACAATTGTGGAGAAACAATTGTATGCCTGGTGTGCGGCCAGGTTTAGTCTGCGCGCGCCGAAAAAAGGAAACTAATCATTTGCCGCCATCTTGACATTTATGTCAGGTGTCAGGAGAACGTGTTGTGTTCTGTGTTTTTAATCGTTTTCTAAAATAAATAATCGTCATCATTATACCGAAAGTGGTTAAAAGTGTTGGTAAAGATATTATCTTGAAATTCAAACGTGCTTGTTAAGAGGAATGAGAAAATATCGGGCCTACGATACGATTTTCCAAAGGTGGACCATTTGTCAAATATTTTTTTCGGGTGACCAGAACAACAAATTTCCCTGAATATTCGTACCCGAGTGGTTCCTGACAGAAAAACAGAGTTGGTTGAAAATGGACTGCTACCATGTATTTGATTCTTAACAAGTGATTATTATAACGTGCTATTAGAGTTTGTTGAAAATGGACTGCTACTGTGTATTTGAATCTTAATCAAGTGACTATTATAACAAGCTATTATATATTAAATAAAGTACTTAATTTTCTAAGTTCTCATGACTTTTTTATAATAATTAAACAATAATTCAATATATTTGTTTACTTTCATTAAAGTAGTAGTTATATAGATTTGGATCTATATCAATATGTATATATATAAAGATCAATGCAATTTTAAAAACGTCCAAATGTTTAGGCTTTGTTCGGACTATTTTGTAGATGGTTCATGTGAAGTTTGCACAAAATCGGTCAAGGGGACGGTCTTCATTTATCACATTTTTCTGATACCGGAAGCGAAGCCGCGGGCAAAAGCTACTAATATGTAAAAGCGAAATACCACTCACTGATTAATCACTATATCTCAGAAACTATAACACCTACAACTTAAAATTCGGCAGGTAGGTTTCTCACAGGAAGTAGACGTCCGTAATTACGTAATTACCTGTGCAAATGAAAGCAAATACAGTTGATTTGTTTAAATACTAGCTGAAAAGAATGTAAACAATCTTGACATGTTTCTTTATCTAAAAATACTATTAAATTTACATTTCTTTAAAATCGCTACATCGTTAACTAATCGTCATCTAGAATTTTAGAAAACCTGAAGAACAAACTAAAATGTAATAATATGTAATGAAATTAATCGTATTTCCCATTATTGATTTCAAAACGTATTTTTTGTGCTTTGTTTACTTTGTATTTTTTTTATTATATGAGGGAAAGTAGATTAATTACACTGGCAACATTAAGCACGCTCCCAGCCACGCACAGACTTAACGTAATCCAACTCTAGACGTATTGTACGACTTTACGGAACTCGCCCGAATCGAGACGAGCTGCTCCGAAATCGGACGAATACATAATCAGCTGTTTGTGAGAAAGTATATAGGTGTATAAGTATTTATCTACAACAGTGAACGGCTGTACTTGTAAAATTTGTGTATAAAGTGTTTTGAATATGAATGAACAAAGTGCAAAAAATAAATAATTATAATTGCATAAGTTGATACAGAATGCTATGCAATAGCTTTACCGTGGCAGTCCCCGAGTGCCACACGTATTTTTTTGCGATAAAATCCCCGCACGTGCGGAGCCCCCAAATGCACGAGGCCCGTAGCATTTGCTACTCTTGCTACATTTTTTAAGCTATGCATAGCTTTTATCGCAGGCCTTGAGCGCGGGGACTAAATCCAGAAATTCCGTAACGAAAAAACCTCACGCTCCCCACTCCGACGGGCACGGAGGTGTGGCTTGAAGGCCGTGCATCGTCTAACGTCGTGTCAGTTCGGCAGTCTTCGACACGGCGCTGTGTGTCGTGCGAATATAGTAGAATATCTTTAAACCCGGCCCCACACCAGGCATACAATTGTTTCTCCACAATTGTAGCGCCACATTTGAAACGCGACACATTTTATCGCCCCCATATATTCCTACGTGAGCCCGCACACCGAGGAAACATTTGTAGCGGGCGCACTTTGTGGCGAGACGTCATCCGCGCTACAATAATTCAAGATCGAACCGGTTCGTTTTTTGTGTCGCGTTTCAAATGTGGCGCTACAATTGTGGAGAAACAATTGTATGCCTGGTGTGCGGCCGGGTTTAGTCTGCGCGCGCCGAAAAAAGGAAACTAATCATTTGCCGTCATCTTGACATTTATGTCAGGTGTCAGGAGAACGTGTTGTGTTCTGTGTTTTTAATCGTTTTCTAAAATAAATAATCGTCATCATTATACCGAAAGTGGTTAAAAGTGTTGGTAAAGATATTATCTTGAAATTCAAACGTGCTTGTTAAGAGGAATGAGAAAATATCGGGCCTACGATACGATTTTCCAAAGGTGGACCATTTGTCAAATATTTTTTTCGGGTGACCAGAACAACAAATTTCCCTGAATATTCGTACCCGAGTGGTTCCTGACAGAAAAACAGAGTTGGTTGAAAATGGACTGCTACCATGTATTTGATTCTTAACAAGTGATTATTATAACGTGCTATTAGAGTTTGTTGAAAATGGACTGCTACTGTGTATTTGAATCTTAATCAAGTGACTATTATAACAAGCTATTATATATTAAATAAAGTACTTAATTTTCTAAGTTCTCATGACTTTTTTATAATAATTAAACAATAATTCAATCTATTTGTTTACTTTCATTAAAGTAGTAGTTATATATAGATTTGAATCTATATCAATATGTATATATATAAAGATCAATGCAACTTTAAAAACGTCCAAATGTTTAGGCTTTGTTCGGACTATTTTGTAGATGGTTCATGTGAAGTTTGCACAAAATCGGTCAAGGGGACGGTCTTCATTTATCACATTTTTCTGATACCGGAAGCGAAGCCGCGGGCAAAAGCTACTAATATGTAAAAGCGAAATACCACTCACTGATTAATCACTATATCTCAGAAACTATAACACCTACAACTTAAAATTCGGCAGGTAGGTTTCTCACTGGAAGTAGACGTCCGTAATTACGTAATTACCTGTGCAAATGAAAGCAAATACAGTTGATTTGTTTAAATACTAGCTGAAAAGAATGTAAACAATCTTGACATGTTTCTTTATCTAAAAATACTATTAAATTTACATTTCTTTAAAATCGCTACATCGTTAACTAATCGTCATCTAGAATTTTAGAAAACCTGAAGAACAAACTAAAATGTAATAATATGTAATGAAATTAATCGTATTTCCCATTATTGATTTCAAAACGTATTTCTTGTGCTTTGTTTACTTTGTATTTTTTTTATTATATGAGGGAAAGTAGATTAATTACACTGGCAACATTAAGCACGCTCCCAGCCACGCACAGACTTAACGTAATCCAACTCTAGACGTATTGTACGACTTTACGGAACTCGCCCGAATCGAGACGAGCTGCTCCGAAATCGGACGAATACATAATCAGCTGTTTGTGAGAAAGTATATAGGTGTATAAGTATTTATCTACAACAGTGAACAACTGTACTTGTAAAATTTGTGTATAAAGTGTTTTGAATATGAATGAACAAAGTGCAAAAAATAAATAATTATAATTGCATAAGTTGATACAGAATGCTATGCAATAGCTTTACCGCGGCAGTCCCCGAGTGCCACACGTATTTTTTTATTGTAATATTAGCAGGCAAGGATGTCTAAGGACTAAGTGGGTAGGGGTTGTCAGCAAAGCCGTAGGGACTCTGTAAAAGGGTTGAAGTCTACTGGGGCCCAGGGTAACTTTCTGAAAGGAAAGTTTGGCCCCAGTACGAACGGCAGAGAAGGAACGGGGTAGGGTGTTTAGTCAGTAGGAGTCTGACACTGTTTCCCGCTCCGCCCAAGAGCGGGATTCGTCATTGGATGATTTTTGCCCACCATAAAAAAAGAACTAAGTAGGTATCTTCTGTCTATACGAAAGAGGCCGTTTAATTAGGTTTTTAAATTAGTATTCAGTGATCTATATCCTAACGTAAACTAGTAACATACGTTGTTCGTGCCCTTATATCGGAATGGAGGGCGTTATAATGACGCAGAATAAACATGGTGTGAGGCTGGCTTGGCGACAGAGACTTAATTTATTACAAGGACTTTCCATCGATTTTAGCACCGTTAATCACAAGTAGCCACTTAGTAACCAATTTAAGGATTTGTCCTAAAATTCCATTACAAAACTTTAGTAATATTATGCCTAGGTTTTCGAAAGATGAGGTAATCCTAATTCTTCAAAAAGTTAGTTTCATATTACTAACGTTTAGACCGTAGACTAAGTCTAAGTTACATAACGGTTTGTGTTTGTTTGTGATACTGTTACATCGAAGGAGATCAAATGAGTAAAATACAGTACGGCCGTCAGATCTTCGCGAGTTTGAAATTAGGCTCTGAGAATTTCAGTGCTTGAAAACTTGTAAAAAATTTGCAATTTGCAGTAGTTATTGCTGTTAAAAACTGTTATTGGCATTTGTCTTTTTAAATCCTTCATTTTTGTACGAATTTTACACGTTATCTTCAGACTCGTCTCGATGCGACGGCCGTATCGTACCTTGTTGGCATGCAGGCTGATTTAAATTTAGAATACGATATCAATTTGACACTGTCCCATCGTAAATAAGAGTAAAGGAACAGGGAATGGACCTGTGCTCCTGCGTACTTGGCTAATCTCTGTTGAGATTTACCACTATGATAGAATTTCGATTGGGAGGATTATTATTCACTGGAGAGCTCGGGGAACTCGCTAGGTAGGGCTCCGGTACAGGGATCGTAGTAGCAGCAATAAAACGATGGATAGACTTTGACTTTTGTTATATTTCGCGACAGAATTTCCACTCTATAAAAAACAACATACTATTTTTCTCATTCAGTTTTTAAAACTAATTTAAACTACGAACATCCTTCGAAAATCTTACAAGCCAGTTTTTTGGTTAGTAACTTATGTGATCTCCTTACAGGCACCATAGTACTTACCTACATATTTAATTCTAATATAAATAGACATAAATTTTCTCCAAAACAAAATTCACAGACACTATAGAAAATATTGAAGGTTTTTCTACCGTGAAGCCTCCATATATAGTAACGTCAGAACTATGGACACAGGTACACGAAGCTCACAAAGAGGTATTGTTAAATGTTGTATCAAATGTAGAGATGGGTATGGAAAGGTGTTATCAAAATAATTATTTTTGCAAGTAGGGCAGTGTCTGGCGTCACGCTTCACGTACGAGATATAGTAATTAATGCTAATGAGCTTAACACATTATTCAAATCGTTTTGAACACGTATTCACGAGAAATCTTTTGGGAATCCGGGAGGATAGCAACAGTGTCCCTTCGCAACAGACCGAAAGTGTGGAAATAAGGCATTGTTCAGACCAAACGTTTTGACGGTCGCTGACACGCTTCTCCATTTATAATAGCTTCTTGTTCACATCGAACCAATTATATGAGTGCTATGCCATAAAAAAGGTGAGTTGTATTAGGAATTTAATGTTGCCAACTCTTGGTGGCCGAATTATTATACTACGCGTAGCAAGCCTATTTTCTGTGATAATAGTACGCGGCAAATATTAAAGCAGTTGCTATGGTTATGCGGACTCCCCCATTTCGATTGAGGCCCGAAAATCGGTTACTTGACAGTCGAAGTCGATCGCCATAATAGTTCAACTTGTGTGCCAAGTAATATAACAAATTCTACGCTGTAGCATATTGTCGGTATGGTAAGTACGCATACTACAGTCGGCGGCGGCCAAATCGTTTGGTGTGAACGATTCTGTACCTAATATTACAAGGAACAATAATTACAATAGAAGAATACATAAAACTTTTCATGGTTTTCATTTAAATCGTTCTTTGTTTAGAGATTTTCAGAAATGTAACAGGTAAAGTTTGGGCTAGAATTATACTCTTTTGTAATGTCACCAGGGCCACTGCTGAGGGTTTCACTGCGTAGCAACACACGTCTTGTTTTTGTTCTTGTTTATTTTAATTTACTGTATAAAAAATACAGTAGGTAAATGATATTTATTTTGCAAATAGGTTTTAAACAATATTTTTATACGTAATTTATTCGTCAAATTAAAAATAGATGAGGTGTTTCCTAGCTGAGTAGAATCAGCCTTATAACGTTCCCGCTGCCCTGAGGCCTCCTCTCTAGGAACGGGAATGGACTCTAATAAACCACACAGGCCCAGTGCGGTTTGGTGGATGTCACATGTCTTCGATTATTTAGCTCTAAGACGTACCGGTTTCCTCATGATGTTTTCCTTCACCGTTTTGAAAGCAGTGGTGATGAATTAAATTACACAAACTAATTCCCCTGGCTGGGTTTGAAACCGCGTCCTAAAACTTGTAAGTTGGGCTCGTTATCACTCGCTGCTCCTAGCTGAGTACTTTAAAACACCCAAATAAACAGTAAAGATAGAAGCTTAAAATTAATATTTATGTATTGTTTCACTAATGAGCTTTATCTTCAGTGAAATAACATTTGTGATATTTTTATCTGCAAGTCTACATAATTATATCGCGGTGCTCATTGATATTTATTTCTTAGCTGACTGGTATTTGCATGCAAGGCGTTCACTGCATCGTGTCGTTCATTTTTGTTGGCTCGTTGGCATATGCATCACAATAAGAGCACTACGACGATGATGAACTGCCCAGGCGGGGCTGTGGACGACCTCGTGGATTTTAAATATCAGCTTCCTGAACAGCCGCCTTGCACCGGTTTGTGAAACGAGATCGCCCTTAGCTTTAGTGAATACTTTCTATAAATACGAAGCGATACATTGTCAAGGCATCAGTCGTTCATCCGAGCAACAAACAATACAGACCAACATGTTCAAACTGGTGGTATTGTGTGCCTACTTCGCCGCGGCGGCCGCCAAGCCCGGCGCATTGATTGCGGCGCCCATCACGCAGTACTCGACCTTCCTGACTCCTGGAGCTACCACCATCACAAGACAGGACAGCAGCGTGCTCCATCCATCTCCGCTGGTCTACCAGGCCCCCCTGGCGTACCAGGCTCCTCTGGCGTACACCCACTTCATCAAGAAGCGCTCGGCTCAGTTCCCTCTGACGTACACCGCGCCCGCGTACTACTCCAGCTACCCTAACGTTTACGCTGCCACCACATACAACGCGCCGCTGATCCAAAGCGCCCAGATCCTGCCCGCGCCAGTCGCCCCCGTGCCCGCCCTGCACCTCATCAAGAAGAGGTCTGCTGTGCTGCCTGCCACCACATACTTCGCGCCCAGCACCTACGCTGCCACTACTCCAGTTCTGACATCCACGTACAGCTCTCCTATCTATTCTACCCCCGTGATCTCTCAACCCCTGATCTCCCAGCCTCTTTACACCCACCTCATCAAGAAGCGATCAGCTGGTCTGCTGAACGCCTACGTCGCTCCTACCTCTTACTCACATCAGTCAAGATTAGACGTGCAGACCACTCACACCCCCTACTCCTCCATTTCCTATGCTTCCCCAGCCATCGCCTACCAGACCCCGCTAGCTTACTCCAGCCCCGCACTCGCTGTGTCTCATCTATACTAGATGGAACTTTTTCAAGAACACAGTACAACTTTCTAGAGAAGAACATCTAGAAGAAAACTGTAAATCCAAAATTGTCCACCATTCAAAATAATGTTCTCAAATGTACATAATGCTCATGAAGGTTTAAATAAATTTCGGAATTCTTAATAACACTTTTATTTCAAACTTTAAAATAACTACCTAACACAAAATCAATTTCATCTTAATATATAATTCTTTTGTACATGTGTTTGTAACCTAACTCCTCCTTCACCGATTTAAATGAAATTTAGTATTAGTGGTTCCCTAGATGGAACCACAATTAGACCTTTCTTACCTGAGTTCACAAGTTTTTGTTTTGACGAAAAGTCATCTTTCGAACAGTAAAATTTCTACTGGGACTGCTAGTTTACTATAAATCCCTTTTTCACATAAACGAGTACTAAATTAACAGTCGAATAACATCTTTTAGAAATTCATATTTTTACCATTTAAAAAACTTTGTTAGCGGTGAACTTTGTTAATATTTATTGATTTGACTGTTCATGTATCCAACTGTAGTACCTACTAGTATAGCAATACATCTATGTCTATATTACCCGAAAAGTCAGCATTACGTCTATTGAGGGAATAAATTTACTGAGGTCTATAAAGTGGAAAGTAAAATTTTAGTTAAGTAATACTATTCCTGGTCTTAAGACCTGGACCTGTCTGACTCCTGGATCGACCACCAATATATGACAGGACAGCAGTGTCATCCATCCTTCTCCCCTGGTCTACCAGGGCCTTCTATTGTATTACCTATTTCATGAACAAGCGCTCGGCGCAGTAACCTGTGACGTAAAATAATTTGACTGAGTTCTACATATAATCTGAAAGTTTAGTTAATACCATTCCTGGACCTAAAAATGCTTAAAAATAATGAGTTTAGTACTATCAACGGAGTATAAGACCAAACTTGGGCCTTGGGCTGGTAGCTGTTCTTTTTAATTATATGTTCGCGTTTGATCATTAACCTGATGGAAAGCGACAAGGTGGTCGACAATAGCGTACGCTTGCCTAGAAGTACCGAAGTGCCTACTTTTTATTCCCAGAATACCAAGTTTCAGTTATCAGGAAAGTCAGGTTCCGGGGAATCTGGCTTTCCTGATAGCAAAAATTTTTTCTGGGTTTTCCCTAACCCCAGGTAGGGAATTCCACTCCTTCGAAATTAAACTCTTGAGCCCCGAGCGAACGCCGGATACCTATTGTCTTTCTATTATATCTCTAATTACGGTACTAAAAAGTCTAAAGAAATTAATTATTCCATTTTCAACACAGTCGATTAAATGGTTTATTTAACTTAGTCAAATGAACGACCATGAATTAAATGCTGTGTCACAGTTACCGACAAGTTTATTATAATTACAGTTATTTTAGTCTTATTGATTCCATTTAAAAAGCATACCTTTCCAAATTCAATAAGATTAGGGGTGTGATTCTTTGAAACCGGGAGAATATTTCATCTATGTGGCCTAATTTTTTATCAGTTTGATATTTTTATTTGCATATTTGCTTTCCCCGATCACTAAATATTTGATACTGTTAATTAAAGGCTATCACTGTAATTATATTTGCGCACAGTGGCTTACGACGCAAAATTAAAAGGTACGAAAACTAGGCTAGATGAATAGAAATCCTGTTGGCTTTAAAGAATCACCCAAGGCCCCAATTTTTAGAAATGGAATTTAAAAATATTGTAACCATATTACACTAATATTATAAAAGTTTTTAAGTATGTTTGTTACTTTTTCACGCTTAAACGGCTAAATGAATTTGGATGAAATTAAAAAATACACGATTATTTTTTATCCTGCTAGTACGTTCTTCTGCGATAATCTATTTTTATGCAAGTAAACCCGCTGGCTTATGTGAGCGATTTTTCAGAACAAGTTGGTTGACTTTTTAAAAATCTTTTAAAGTTCAGACCTAAACTAGTCTGTAATCGGGTCAAGTAAACTTACATATGTCAACTAGAGATCTACATATTTAAAAAATGTTTTTATTGTCTGTTCAACCGATTCTAATTTCTATACCTTAGTCATGGTGGAGCCTAGGGTGGTGCAAACTGTTACCTCGACTCTAGGAATAAGGTAAGGAAGGTACGGGGTAGGTTTTTTAGTCAGTAAGAGTCTGACACTGGTCTCCCGCTCCGCCCAAGAGCGGGTTTCGTCATTCGATGATTTTCACCTACCATAAAAAAAAAATACCTTAGTCATAAGGATGGAGTTAAAAGCAAAAAGTCGTTAACAAAACTAACTATGCATTCCAGTTGAATGGACAGTAAAAAATGTTTTCTTAAATGTTTAAAGTTATTTTGAACGGAGTTTATATAATAGGTCGTATCGTCGATGGCGTGTTATGGTTCACCGGTGTCTCAAGATGTCATCAAAATCTTACGGTCCTAGGAAGTCCAAAGCCCGTTCGTTACCCGTGTTTCTTAAACCCACACGGCAACTGATGGGCCATTGGACTAAAAGCCAATTCCTTGCCGGAGTCTGTGTTTCCTAATGGCTACAATCAGGGAATCTTTAAGTCAAGAGGGAAACAGGTTACTTCTAGATAAGCACGCTCCATCGTCTATCGCATCGTCGCTTTCCAACAGGTGAGATAGCGGTCAAGCGCGAACTTATAATTAAAAAAGTTAGCGAGTTAAATTCTTCGAAAACACGCCTACGTGCGCCTTGGAGCAAGAGTCAATAGGTAAGTCTAAAGTTAGTCTAGTTAGTCTTAAGGCATTAAGTCCTACAGAGGCGGACTTAATGCCTTAAGACTAACTAGACTTACGCGCATGAAGAATTAAATAAATAAATAATTTCCCTTCTTATTACAATTAATTAGTATCATAAGCTCGTCGCTAACATACGAAGCAGCACTAATGCATCCCTCAAGTCACGTGTTCTACATACGTGTAGTATTATAATCAAACATTTCCTCAACTATGCCCAACAAAGAGGTTTTTTGCTCAAGTACACAATAGGCATGTTGAGGTGTATTGTAAACACATCAAACACTCGTACTTTCTGCTATTGTTTGCTTATAATTGGTTTTTAGATACAAATATTGGTCATGTTTTGACGTTCATCTCAGTGTTAGAACGGAGAAAAACACGTGTTGTTTTCATTCAGAACTTGTAGAGTTTACTCCAATGTGTTTGGGGATAAAGATTGATAAATATTTTTTTAAACGTAATTTTATTACGTATAAATTAACCAGTAAACAGATTGCCTTGATTGGCATACAACCGCTAAGGGGATGATAGGGTCGAAAATTTGGTGGGTTAATTTCTACTTTAACACCAGCTGCCAGGAAGCATACTTACCGTAATAGGTAATGTTCCCACTGTTTGGTCTCGGGCTTCTTGTCTGAAAGAAGGAATGAGCATTCACCACATGGACCCTATGCGGATTGATGAGGTTCACAAATCTTTTAATTCTAGGGTCTAGGAAATGCCAATTTTCTCACCATTTTGGCTGGGTTTGAATCAACGGTTTGCAAGTCCTAAGTCGGAACCGTTAGTCCAGGTCATCACTACTCTTCTGTTATTAGTTGACACTAGATGGTGAAATAAATGTGAAATTTTTTTTGTATGTGAACATTTTTGTTTCTCCGATACGCTCAAACTAATATTTTATGAACACTGTAGGTAAGCTGAGTCAATAAACAACGTGACACGAATGAAACTTATTTATTACGTCTCACAAAATGTAACTATTACTATAATAAATCTTATCTCATATATGTTAAGCTACTCGTACAAGTAATTCAGTCTGCTACACATTGACATAACTTTACCTTAATAATTTTCTCGATTTAATTTCACACTTTAAATGACATCAGGCTTTTGTGACTCCCACCATATTAGGTTCATCTGTAGTACTCGTTACTTGTTTGTTGTCATCAAAAGCTATTATTACATAATTTTTATCTTGAACTTCTTGTTTTTCTTCGGTATTTCCTTTGTCTTGCTCAGGAATTTCCGTCACTATTGCAATCTGAACATCTTTATCCTTTTTCATATCTTCTTCAGCAACTGCATCGTTTCGTAAAATTTCTTCTTGTACTTTATCTATTGAAATAGGGTGCTCCAGTGCACGCGCCAAAGGTAGATTATGAAAAAAGGTTAATGCTACCGGTGTTAATATGGTATCAGCTGTGAACACAGGCGATAGTACCGTCTCTCGAGGTTTATCATCAGGCAGGTGACTGGCATACAGAGTCGTAGCTGGACGGTATATCAACGGGCCTGCAATAAAACCAGGACTATGCTTGATATCGATCCTGGATTGGTGAGATACTGCACTGGGCGCGGCGTATACCAAGGGAACTATTTGTCCATGCACTACACACATTGCACTCACTACTAAAAATAGCGTAATCATCTTGTTTGTTGCACTAAACCTGAAGTGTGTACGAGAGGTACATCGGATGTTACTTTATAGCTGCATAACGGTAGTTGTTACGTCGTGCGCGGGCGCAACGGGTTCAAGTTCTCGGTCGAGGCTCTGGGCCGGGTCGCTCGCTCGTTGCGTCACACCGGCCCCGGGGCACTGGCCGGATTCAGATGCATTCTACAAACGTCATTCATTAAATTACCATATCGTGATGGATGCGCTATTGCAACATGCTCACCAGATGAATCATAATTTATTCTTAGAACATTTTTCACGTGTTTCTTTACAATGTTAATTCAGGGTCTATAATAAGAAAGGCGACAACTTTGTTTTGAACACGTACTTTATCTATCTATATATATAAAAATCAATTGCTGTTCGTTAGTCTCGCTAAAACTCGAGAACGGCTGAACGGATTTATCTTATCTTGGTCTTGAATTATTCGTGGAGGTCTAGGGAAGGTTTAAAAGGTGAGAAAAATTCGAATAGTAGGGTAGAGTAGGGTAGAGTAGGGTAGAGTAGGGTAGAGTAGGGTAGAGTAGGGTAGAGTAGGGTAGAGTAGGGTAGAGTAGGGTAGAGTAGGGTAGAGTAGGGTAGAGTAGGGTAGAGTAGGGTAGAGTAGGGTAGAGTAGGGTAGAGTAGGGTAGAGTAGGGTAGAGTAGGGTAGAGTAGGGTAGAGTAGGGTAGAGTAGGGTAGAGTAGGGTAGAGTAGGGTAGAGTAGGGTAGAGTAGGGTAGAGTAGGGTAGAGTAGGGTAGAGTAGGGTAGAGTAGGGTAGAGTAGGGTAGAGTAGGGTAGAGTAGGGTAGAGTAGGGTAGAGTAGGGTAGAGTAGGGTAGAGTAGGGTAGAGTAGGGTAGAGTAGGGTAGAGTAGGGTAGAGTAGGGTAGAGTAGGGTAGAGTAGGGTAGAGTAGGGTAGAGTAGGGTAGAGTAGGGTAGAGTAGGGTAGAGTAGGGTAGAGTAGGGTAGAGTAGGGTAGAGTAGGGTAGAGTAGGGTAGAGTAGGGTAGAGTAGGGTAGAGTAGGGTAGAGTAGGGTAGAGTAGGGTAGAGTAGGGTAGAGTAGGGTAGAGTAGGGTAGAGTAGGGTAGAGTAGGGTAGAGTAGGGTAGAGTAGGGTAGAGTAGGGTAGAGTAGCGTAGAGTAGGGTAGAGTAGGGTAGAGTAGGGTAGAGTAGGGTAGAGTAGGGTAGAGTAGGGTAGAGTAGGGTAGAGTAGGGTAGAGTAGGGTAGAGTAGGGTAGAGTAGGGTAGAGTAGGGTAGAGTAGGGTAGAGTAGGGTAGAGTAGGGTAGAGTAGGGTAGAGTAGGGTAGAGTAGAATAATCTGTTGCCGGGAGCGAAGCCGCGGGCAAAAGCTAGTTGTGTTTATAAAAACCAATTCACTTCCAATAAACTGGCGAATTCCAACTTTTTTGTGACAACAATCACAATGTTCAATAGCACGACAAATTTATTAATAGTTTTGATCCTGTCACTCTGAATCAGCATTTGGGGTATAAGAAGGTAACCATTAGGTTCTAATGTCAGTCAGCTCCTGCTATTCGTTCTAATTTGTGATACAAAAGTACCCCAAGTAAAAAGTTGAATATGTTTCGTGCTGTCGTGTTGTTGGCATCGCTTGCCTTGTGCCATGGCCATGCTGTGCCAGTAGTGGCCCATCACGCTGTGCCACTGCTCGCTGGATACGCTGGTCACGGCTACGGTGGCCATGGATATGGAGGGTACGGATATGGTGGAGGACTAGGGCATGGGGGTCTGGGCTTCGGGGGTCTTGGACATGGGGGACTTGGTCACGGAGGGTTTGGTCACGGAGGACTCGGGCATGGAGGATTCGGTCATGGAGGACTTGGTCTTGGGGGTGCCGGTCATGGAGGACTTGGTCTTGGGGGTGCCGGTCATGGAGGACTTGGTTTTGGAGGTGCCGGACACGGAGGACTTGGTCTCGGAGGTGCGGGTCATGGAGGATTCGGTCTTGAAGGCGCCGGTCATGGAGGACTTGGTCACGGTGGGGCTGGGTTTGGAGACCACGGTCACGGTGGAGCTGGGTTTGGAGACCACGGTCACGGTGGCCACGGACATCATATTCTGAAGCGGTCTCCTCATGTGGTACCTCACGTGGCTCCAGTGGCAGTGTCCCACCAAGCTCGTTTGGACGTGCATCATGCGCCAGCTGTCATCCACACCGCGGTGGTACCCGTAGTTGCTCCAGTGTTGCACGCTGCGCCTCTTCTTCATAAATCCTTCGTCGCAGGACCTCTGCACTTTGGTGGAGGGTACGGAGGTGGTTACGGAGGGGGTTACGGAGGGGGTTACGGAGGTGGCCTCGGGGGCGGCTTCGGAGGTGGTTTCGACGGAGGTCTGGGTGGTGGCCACGGCTTTGGCCATGGTCATTAGATACTAGTCGTGATTTCTGAAAGAAAAATAATCAGTGTTTGTAAATTAAATATGAAGCGTGCAATTTTGTAATGTATCTGGAAGTTTGAAATAAAGAAGTGATTTTTATTTTACTTGTATTAATTAACCTAGGATCCTTCACCTTTCTTTTTTTTTTGGACCTTTCATTTTAATGAATCAAACTCAACGTAGCCTGAAGTGCCACATAGATTTTATTGTTAATTTTAAAGTTCGGTACAACATCATATATTTTTATTGTATATTGATTATCTATTATATTCTCATGCTTTTTCTTTCTTTTTATTAAACCTGCCATCCTGATTCTTTGCATCACCCAAAAGTCGACTGGTAGAAAATGCCTTAGGCATAAAGTCCGCCTTTGTACTATTATGTGCATGAAGTGTTAAAAAAATAAATAAAACAAAGAAAACATGACATGAAAACAGACAATAAAAAACTATAATAATATAGGATTTAAAGATTTCATCAGATATTGAACTACACGTACAAATCATTACACAGCAGAACTTTTTAAGAGGTAAGATTAGTCAATTTTCTTTAATGAACTTGAATAAGTGAATGTAGAAAACCAAAATGGATTAAAATAAATTATATCCCTATTTTATCAGGAACTCAGTCGGAACAGTATACATAATCAAATAAGATTGAAGGGCAGCTAAAATTAGTTTATTCTCACGCCAGCCTCATATTTTAATTGGGTTTGTTTCTCTATGGCTGCCGTAATCACTAGAAATATTTAGCACTGAATAAATTATTAGGTAAACGTGATCGGGGAAACAAGGCGTTTAAACTTCCGCAATATAAAAAATATGCGGGCTTAACCGCAGCTTAAATATAGTTAGAACAAAGATTTTTAACAATAGATCTTGCATTCTGTTGAGAAAACAAGGTGTTGAACTGTTTACTAGTCAGTAATTATATTCATTTGTTTTACATCCTGATACGTGGAACTAGGTTTGATTATTCTAGTTAAAACTTTGTATTATTGGATATCGTGTGTACTCAACTTTTGTTTATAGACATGGTGTTTTTTTGTAATCATTAAAATTCTCTTTGCAATGGATCGTAATTGAAGAAATCTATAATCCTTTACATGTGTAAGTGTACTTTATTAACTAACTAACAGCAATAACTCTTTGTAAAGCTGAGATATTTCTACCATAAAAATCTGTAAAATAGATTAATCACACAGGTAATAAAATAAAAAATCAGAAGTATTTATAATACAATCGTTTTATTCGGCAGTGATAAATTCGTTACATAGTTGTTGGTTTTCAAAAATTTACAAGGTACTAGTTTGGTTTACTAGGATAATTTAGTAGGGGTGGACGCTGAGAGCCCTGGGGTACACTGAGGAGTAGGCCAGAGGGGAGTACGCAGACACTACGGAGGGGTAGGCAGAGTAAGCGGACACGACGGGGGATGAGTAGGCGGAGACGACAGCGGGGCTACGGTAGGCAGACACCAGAGGGCTGGAGTAGGCCACGGGGGACACCACTGAGCTGTAGGCTACGGGGGCCACGCCGACGGACCGCTTGCGGAGATGGTGGTAGCCAGACAGAGCCTTAGCTGTGTAGTGGGCGGCGCGGGCAGCAACTACCTCGGGGGTGTCGAGGGGCACTCCGTTGACGGCATCCAGGACGACAGCGGGGGAGTGAGGGGCCTGGGAGAGGGCGACGGGAGACACTACGGAGCCGTAGACAGCGGGCGAAGAGTAGACAGCAGGAGCAGCGGAGTAGACGGCGGGACCGGCAGAGTAGACGGCAGGACCGGCAGAGTACACGGCAGGCGAGGCGTACACGGCAGGGGAGCCGTGCACCACGCTGGAGCTGTACTGCGACACCGAGCTGGTCGCGGGCTGGACTACGGCACTGTAGGCAACTGGGGCCACCAGACCAGGCTTAGCGGCAGCCATCGCCGCGACAGAGAGCAACACCACCAGCTTGAACATTTTGAAGTGGTCTGTGTTGTTGGCGAACTAAAGAAGTTGGATCAACTGATGTCTAACACGCTGTGACGGATCCTTTTATACGAAGCGTTGAGCAAGTACTCATTACCAAAACAAGTGCTGGCCGAACAACCTTCACGACCACTATCTATGCCTTGATATTTAAGCCACCTAATATTTTTATTCCAGCAAGATTTTTTGTCATGTGGATTAGCTTCCGGAATTGTATTCTGATAGTGATAAGTGTCGCGTGAAGCCCAAGGTGTGTGTTACATATTGTTGGACAATCGATTTGTTTAGTTCTTCCTTGTGATGTGTGGGTGTTATGGGAAATCCTATTTAGATTACATTATTATGTTTCTATTTCTTTCTCATTCCTCTACTTTGTTAGCATAATTTTTAAATTGTTTTTAAAAGTCGTAAAACGTTATATTAAGTCGGAAAACATTAAAATTATCATAAAAAAATCAATATTCAATCAAGGTTTTTATTTTCAGGAAGATTGAAATTAACTAGGAATTGTTTAATTATAATATCATGCTTTGTTCTCAAACTAAGTGAAAATAAAGTTGAGTGCAAAGACCTCTTGCTAACTTTTTGATTAATAATGGAAACTAAAAGTTATACAAGAAAGAAAGTAAGCTAATTATGATTTATTTACTTTATTTCAGGATTTATTTCATTTTCCTGATTTATGGATCAATCAATCAAAGTTTTAAAATAATTTTGATTTCGATTTAGGAACTTATCTTTATGTAGGTAGGTAAATATGTATATTAATTAACTCTGAATTCATTATTTTGTTTTTTAAGCTTAAGTATAGTGTGTTACTTATATACATTTAATTTACATTTCTTTAAATACTTAAGTAACTATAGTTAGTTATAAATTCCAGTAGACAGCGATATTTTTTTTTTATGGTTAGTGAAAATCATCCAATGACGACACCCGCTCTTGGGGGGAGCGGGAAACCAGTGTCAGACTCTTACTGCCTAAAAAACCTACCCCGTACCTTCCTCGCCTTATTCCTGGAGTCGAGGTATGCACCACCCTAGGCTCCAGGAGGCTTCGACCCCGAAGGGCCCCTGCAGTTTGCTGACAACTCCTTGAGGCGCGCGGGAACGGTGCGCGCCGTTGACGACTTGGACTCGGTCTTACCAGACGACCGGACGGCGAGCTACCCATTGCTCACCGTCCGCGAGCCAGTGTCTACGGTGAGTAGACAGCGATATAGATAACTTTTCTGGCGCCATACATAATATGTTTTATTTAGTTTGGAATTTTGTTTGTACATGAATTCATATCTAAGCAAACAATATCGTTTCAATTGAAATACTATATTTTCAAGGCACAAATATCAGTTTCAGGTTGCAAAAAAATTCTAATATTTCATTTCTTTTTCAATTATCTGACAATCTATTACGCTTATGGTTAAAAACCTTCATTATTTTCAAGTAATCATAGACTAATTAATATTGTTATTCACTTAACACAAATACGAAACCCCATTTTGTGTCCTGGCCATTTCTGTCTATACAGGGTTGCCTGGAAGAAATCGCCGAGTGCGATAAGGCCGCCGATTGTATGTTTTTTATTGCAAGTTTCACTTTCAATGTATTATGTCTTGGTGTACAATAAAGTATATAATAAATAAATAAATACGTACATAATAATTAAATTCTATTTGCAAAAATACAAGGCCCTGGTAGTGATAGTTTTTGCACTGAATAGTTAAAGGTCTTTGAAAAGGTTATGACTGGGAATAGAATCGAATTCTGAAACTAGTTTGTTTTTGGTCACTCATTTTTTACATCAGTTTCAGTTATGAACTTAGACTTGTTTCTATGCACTTATTTTTGAATTCAGAATATGAAACAATTTTAAATTTTGGAATAAGGTAAAACACCAAGATTAAATTCTATTACTAGTCGTATTTTTATATAAACAACGTCAACTTTTGCCGTAGTATACTGGTGTCAAGTTTGGGGTAACATAACATTTTAAAAAATGATGAGCTTCCATACAAACACTAATTCTAAACCCTGTTAGGATTGGTTTCCGAAAAAAATCGTTCTTATTTATCGTCTATGTCTTAGAACCCACATAAAAATCAGCTTAAGTTATATATGTCAGGCATTTTTATAGATTATTGGTCATTTCAAATTTACCTAAAATGTACAATGCTAAAGTCGATACTTCTGTTGATGGAGATGGATTCAAATTGTTTCCAACTAATATGTACAAGCAGCTAAAAATATATTACTATGTCTATGTCAGTCATTTGATAATCACGTATTTACAAATATTAATTAATTTTAAATATAATTTACATCTGTTGAACAATTGGTTTATGGACGTAGGAATCAAATGCGGCAAAAGATAAAATAAAATAAAAAAAAATTAAATGACAAAAATTAAAAGAGTCAATTGAATCGCAAACTCGTTCTTTTTTTAAAGTCTATTAAAATCAAAATTTACAACATCTGACATTGAAAGAAAGAAAGAAAGAAAAACATTTATTTTGACATTGCTCTTAGCCTAACGTAGGCTTTCAACAATCTGTTATATTGTAAGTCGTGATCACGCCATAACAATTAAGACTAGTGGTCCTAAATAACACATGTCAGCATCAATTTATAACTCACTATTGTATCATGCATTAGTGTTTAAGATTCGTTGATTTGTCTAAACTAATCCAGATAGCTTGACTAAATAATAAAACGTATTGCTAGCAATGCCACCAGGGTATTCCAAATGTCAAGTGTTCGTTGACAAGCAAGTAATGGTCAAAGCTTTTAAACTAAAGCAGTATGCATAGCGAAGAAATAAAAACCAATTTTATTTTCTTCAGAGTATTATACAATAGAAGGCTTCTACAGTTGCTGACAACTCCCTGAGGCGCGCAGGAATAGTGTGCGCCGTCGACGACTTGGGTTCAGTCCGGACGGTTACCAGACGGGCGCGCAGCGAGCTTCCTATTGCTCGCCGTCTGCACTGCTTCGCAGAAGGAGTAGGGTAGAGTAGGTTAGTTATATTACACAAAGTACCTGGCCGGGTATGTGCCTGACTGGGTTTGAACTCGCGACTTACAACTCGTAACTCAGCGCCATTACCACTCAGCCACCATTGCTCTAGCTTGGTTAATATAAACTTAAATCATGGCAGAAATTCAAACCTAAATGAAAGTACTAATTTATAGTCTAAGATGTGCATACCTTTAACAGGCATGCATACCAGTGTAATGTATTTAAATATTACGAGTATTTGATACTCAATACTTTTTTACATTCTATATTATGTACACTGATGATATAAAATTTCACAGGATCAATATGGACCCTATCGGGCACAGCAAAACTAGGAGAGAGGATGATGATGTAATATTCCTGTATGCAATGCCGTTGGTGTGCCAATAAATAAATAAATACTAATCGCGGACTTAGTCGCGGAAAAATATGTAGTTATAAATGCAGCCTTACAGTTGTACCCTATATGGCCTGGCAAATGTGTCACGCTTTGTTATCTAAGTGGCACGCTCGAAGTTTGAGTGATAGCATCAACAAGTCGCATTGTGTACACAAAGGCCAGCATTACATGTCTCTTTAATTATTTCATAAAAAGACAATCTTGACATTTATAGAGCAGAGTACATTATGCATTTTCTATTACATTTTGAAAGGTTGCGTGATTTTCGAGAGTTCGAAACCCTTTGGAGTTTTCGGTGCCATTTATAATTTACTAGCTTTTGTCAGCGGCTTCGCCCGCGTACATAAAATATAGCCTATGTCACTCAGGAGTAAAGCAGCTTTCTATTGTTACTAAAATTTTTCCAATCGGACCAGTAGTTCCAGAGATTACCCCCTACAAACAAAAAAAACAAACTTTACCTCTTTATTATATTAGTGTAAATATTCTGAACTGACTAACATAATTATAGAGTAGATTATTTAGGAAACGATTAGCCCTCTAGCCAAGCAAGTGGGGAGCAGTGGAGTCCGAGTGGTAAAGGTTCCGACTTACGAGTTGTAGGTCGCAGGTTCAAACCCAGCTAGGGGCAATACTTTGTGTAATCTATTTCACCATCACTGCTCTCAAAACGGTGAAGGAAAACATCGTGAGGAAACCGGCATGTCCTGGTCCGATCCCGGTGAAGGCAAAGAAGGAACGGGGTGAGTGGTTTAGTCAGTAAGAGTCTGACACTGTTTCCCGCTCCGCCCAAGCGTGGGATTCGTGATTGGATAATTTTTTTCTACTATAAAAAAAAACCATTTGATATTATGCTCTTAATTGACGCCATGGGTTAGTCAGTAAGAGACTGACACTGTTTCTCGCTCCGTCCAAGGGCGGGACAAATCATCATCATCAAATTTAATAATTAAAAGAAAATCATGTAATGATTGATGTTTTTACCCTCTATAATTTCCTCTTGTTACCTTTTATGAGAGCTATGGTAGCTCTTTCGAAGTATTCAGTAATACAATATTGGCCTGAGTTAGCAAAAAAACTAATTTAACTAAATTCTTATGAACCACCTTTTGTGGCACGTTTTCCTGGTCAATCTGAGTGGTCACATCCTGGTTCAAGCCACTTTTTTGTATAAATTAATGGCATTATAACATTAGCAAAAACATTTCATTACACTACGCTCGTTTAGATAGGTAAATACAGGAAGACAACGGGAAAGAGATGTTATTACAACCAAAGGGGTCTTGCAGGACCTATCCTTGTTAGGGCTAAGGCATGGCAGAGGGAAGGCTTGAAAAAGTTACTGTGAAGAGCAAAGGTGGGTTTTAGTCAGTGAAAGCCAGATATACCTTCCTGCTCCAGAGTGGGACAAGACATTTGATGATTTGTCACCTTAGAAAAAAAAATCCAGACAAGTGCGAATTCGCGCACTGACACTTCTGTACAAACTTTCCAATAAAAACTTTTGAAGTTTTTTCACAAATATTTTTTTTGTAACGAAATTGAGACAGTTTCAGATTTTTCCTTTACTTGTACGAATATCAAGATCCTAGATCAACGGAAAGTACTATGAATTTCGATTCCCTTATGAGTAACAAAATATACGTTTTTTTGCGAAACAAATGGCTGTATTTGTTTTTGTTTCCATTAACTTCAGTTTTTTTATTTCGATATTTCCACGCATTCCGGAGATAAAGGGTCTTGACAGACGAAAAAATACTGACATACGAACAAAAAACAGCATACGAACATTCATATGTTATTATCCTATAATTTTATCCTTTTGAGTTACATAACACTAAAAAAGACTGATGTATCAAATACAAATAATATTTTTTAGCTAAAGAGTCGTCACGTGCCTTCTTCATTGACCTATAGCCAAAAGTTTTAATGAAACAAAACAGTTCGTTAAAACTTCAAAAAATTACACCGATCACGCTTCAAAACTAAATAACATTTATTTTGTTTTCTTCCCAATTTTATTAAAAAAAAACGTGATACTGAAAATTCGCAATAATCATTGGTTTCAATATATGTATTTGATGAAGTTCAGGAGTAACTAATCTATGTACCTAATGTACACTATATTCGAATATGTTGACTAAGTTTTTCAAAGACTTCCTGATTTCTTCGTAACTTGGTAGGTAGTGTTCTATTATATTTTATTTTCATGATTTTTTTTCATACGCTTTTAAACGTAAAGGAATCGTTTCTAGAAGTCTCGAGGCGAAACCTTTATTTGAAGTAAATACCTAATTAGCTAGAGTATAAATAAAACCTTTCTAATCGTTTTGAATTGTGTTAATAGTTAACTTTGTATTAGTTTGTGGGTCCCAAGTAAATATCCTTGACGGTACGTTCATGAGGTTTCCTAGTTATTGTTGCTTTAGATACATTTAGCCTTGTGTTAAGGTAGGCGTCAGGGAGCTTAACATGTACCCACACGAACAGTTGCGTACGAGATCATTCTATGACATAGAAAAAAAGCTTACTGCGCTGCCAGTTATAACCTTGTTTGTTAATTTGATAATAAAAAATAAACATTTTCTTATAAATTTATTTATTTACAAGCCATTTTATCATTTGTCGTTCGTTTAATCTGAACCGAGGAATAGTTCCTCGTTATCGTAGTGACGTTCACCAGGGGTGCACGCTGTAGGCCTTGGTGATCAGAGGGGTGGAGAGGGCCAGGGGCGCGGAGTACGCCAGGGGAGCGGCGTGCACGGTCGACAGCACTGGGGCGGAAGCGTAGGTGGAGATAACAGGGGACGCCAAGTGGGTGGACACCAACGGAGAAGCCAAGAAGGTAGCAGAACGCTTCTTGATGAGGTGAGCACCAGCCAGGGCCTTAGCTTCGAAGTGGGCGGCACGGGCGGCGATCACTTCAGGGGTGTCCAGGGGCACAGCGGGTCCGGCGATGGCAGCGGAAAAGGCGGGGGCAGCATAGGCGGTCTTCAAGATGGCGGGGGCAGCATAAGCTGTCTTCAAGAGGGCGGGAGCAGCGTACGCCGTCTTCAAGAGAGCAGGGGCCACAGCACCGGCGAGGATGGGCGCGTTGTAGCCGATGGCAGCGCCGTAAGCGACGGGGGACGCGCTGTAGGCGACGGGTGCTGACACAACAGTGCTGCTGATGGCGGGGGTCGACTTGATGTCGATGCGGGACTGGCTAGAAACGGCAGCGGGCGCGATGGCGGCGGTAGCGATGGCTGGAGCAGCGACCACAGCAGGCTGGGAGATCACAGTGCGGGCGATGGGCTCAATTGATGTTGATACCACTGCGGGCGATGACTTGATGTCCAGGCGAGATTGGCTGGATACTGCAGATGCTCCGATAGCGAGAGGAGCGCTGTAGACTGTCGGTGCGGCATACGCAGCACCGAGGATTGGCGCCGAGTATGATGTCAGAACGGGCTCCAGTCCCGAAGGCTTGCCAGCGACGAGCGCCACCACAGATAAGAACACCACCAGCGAATTCATCGTGGTCTGTGTATGTTCAGATGTGAACGACTAGGGAATGAGATGAAACTGATGCTTTCTTTTGGTTTTCGAATGTATTTATACTGGCCACGATGTACTGAAATGAAAGTCAAGTTCGACAAGTTTCGTGTCAGCACACGCAATAAGTTCATTTTATTACATTATTTTATAAATTGCACTGGAAGTTGGTAAGAACAACCTGTTCTGTATATTTTGACAATGAACCTTTATGAAACCTTTATCATAATAAAATGTCTATAGTTACACTATATTACACCAAAAATATAACTAGGTTTATTTTCCCTAGTCCTTACCTTGCCTGTTTTCACTAGGCATAAAAACCTCTGTATCTAGTCAGATTTTGGTTCATGGGGCCTTTCAGCTATCTTAGTAAGATTCTATTCTATTTGATATAAATTAGTGCTTGATTGCAATCTCCCCTGATGGTAAGCAGTGATGCAATCGTTGATGGTGAATCGCACTAGTTTAATAAGAGAGTATTCACTCTAGCCTTGAAGACGCCTAAATTATAATAGGTCTAGTTGACCGCTGCAGGAAAATTGTTCTAGTTGTTCGATGTACGCGGTATGCACGATTAGGCAAAACGCTTAGTCCGGACCGTAGAAAAAACAGTATCTAAATCAAAATTAGCATTTAGTATTGTTTGATAGTTTAATATATTCTCATTATTAGAAGGAATGTTATATTACTGACTCAAAAAACTATGATAAATCACCAAATATATCATCAAGTCATTTCGAATTAGATTCTATTGTGTGGCCTTTTAGGTTTTAGTGGCATTCAATTGTGGCATTATGATGAATGGAAAATTTTGTCAAGTCATATTACTATTATAATGAGTTCCTAAGTAATAAATTAATACAATTAAACGACATGACTGCCATAGTGGTTGAGCGATTGGCTGCTGAGCTGCGTATCGTGGGTACAATTCTTGCGTAGAACAAGTTTATTTATGACTTAGGTTCCGGTCTGGCTATGTGAATTAAATTGTTTGTAAATCCATCCAGAGCCAGAGTCTTATATTTTTTTATTTTCACTTTGTCTTTGTTAACTTAAAAAACCGGTCAAGTGCGAGTCAGACTTTCGCATGAAGGGTTCCGTACCGTCAACAAAAACAAACAAAAACGATGAAAAAATTATATTTAATGTATTTTTTTTATATTAATTTTATTTTGTTTTTAGTAAGTATTTGTTGTTAAATCTGCAACAGAAAGGCATCAAAAAATTTTAACTAACTGTCACGGCTCATGAGATACAGCCTGTTGTCAGACAGTCGGAAAGCGTGGTCTTAGTAATATAAGGGTCCCATTTTTAACCTTGGTACGAAAACCTGAAAATGCAATCATAATTCACCATACACACTTACATACAATTTGTATGCATACTGTGTTCATTAAGCTACTATTTTATGGAAACAAAAAAAAGAAATAGTTTAGTAAATGTAAACCTGTAATGTAAGTACATTTAAGTAGGTAGGCGTGTGTTGGTGTTGATGGTGACCGTCGAGTCATAAGAACTAGGAGTTTATTTTTTTGACGGACAGCCGTGTCTTAGTAATATAAGGGTCCCATTTTTAACCTTGGTACGAAAACCTGAAAATGCAATCATAATTCACCATACACACACTTATATACAATTTGTATGCATGCTGTGTTCATTAAGCTACTATTTATGGAAACAAAAAAAAAAAGAAATAGTCCAGTAAATGTAAACCTGTAATGTAAGTACATGTAAGTAGGTAGGCGTGTGTTGATGTTGATGGTGACCGTCGAGTCGTAAAAACTTGGAGTTTATTTTTTTGACAGACAGCCGAGTCTTAGCAATATAAGGGTCCCATTTTTAACCTTGGTACGGAACACTGAAAATGCAACTATAATTCACCATACACACACATAAAATTTGTGTGCATACTCTGTTCATTAAGCTACTATTTATGGAAACAAAAAAAAGAAATAGTTCAGTAAATGTAAACCTGTAATGTAAGTAGGTAAGCGTGTGTAGGTGTTGATGGTGACTGTCGAGTCGTAAAAACTTGGAGTTAATTTTTTTGACAGACAGCCGAGTCTTAGCAATATAAGGGTCCTATTTTTAACCTTGATACTGAACCCTGAAAATGCAACCATAATTCACCATACACACTTACATACAATTTGTATGCATACTGTGTTCATTAAGCTACTTATTATGGAGACAAAAAAAAATAGTTCAGTAAATGTAAACCTGTAATGTAAGTACATGTAAGTAGGTAGGTGTGTGTTGATGGTGACCGTCGAGTCGTAAAAACTTGGAGTTTATTGTTTTGATAGAAAGCTCGACTGTCTATCAAAACAATCTTAGTAAAATAAGGGTCCCATTACCTTGATACGGAACACTGTAAATGCAATCATAATTCAATCATACTTCACCATACACATACAAACCGTAGGGGCCCTACAGGGCCGAAGCCTCCCGGAGCTGAGGGTTGGTGCGAAAGCGTTACACCGGGGCGCTGGGAATAAGGCAAGGAAGGCACGGGGTAGGTTCTTTAGTCAGTAAGAGTCTGACACTGTTTCCCGCTCCGCCCAAGAGTGGGATTCATCATTCGATGATTTTTACCCACCATAAAAAAAAACCATACACATACAAATTGGAAGCATACTCTGTACATTAAGCTAGTATTTATGGAAACAAAAAAAAGAAATAGTCCAGTAAATGTAAACCTGTAATGTAAGTACATGTAAGTAGGTAGGTGTGTGTTGATGGTGACCGTCAAGTCATAAAAACTTGGAGTTTATTTTTTTGCGGTAGTGTGGCCGGTAAACAAAATGTTAAGGTTTGATCGACCTTGGACGCGCTTTCATGCTCATTCTGACCGACTGGGCGTAGGCTTGACTTGGATATGTATAGAGTGGTTGATACAACTATAGTACCTAGTATCAAAACTATAAAAAAAAATTGGGAAAAAAAATCGAGACGATTTAATCAAAAAATGTACAAATCAAATTTATTTATTAACTGTAATGCTATTACATTTTATAAGGTAATGTAAATTAACTCGCATGTCTACTTAGTTCTTATAAAAAATATCTAATAGGTAACATGTGGATAACATTGTGAGTTACACATAAAGTACTAACATTAAATACTAAGGTTTTATTAATTAAGATACTTTGTGTAATTGTTTGTTTCCCTAAAGAAATAATTAAATAAATATTTATTTAAATACATTAGTACTACAGATTTCCTAAATGATAAATATATTGAATAATTATATAATGTGTATGCAGCATTAAGTATGTAATTAGTATAAAATTGTAGTACCTAGTTATAAGTTAGTAAATTTTGCATGCCACAAGGCAGAATGTACAAGGATTGAAAAATATTGTAACACCAAATTGTATTACCTACGTTCTATGCAAATGAATAATTTAATTCTATTTTATTCTATAGAACAAGTTTCTAAAATCTGTATCTCAAGTTACTGTAAGCAACTGAAGGAACTGATTAACATTATATGTTAATTCAGTTCCTTCTAGTCAGAAAAAGGCATTCTGCCCAGAGCGGGAGAATTATTTGATGATTTGAGTGTCTTCAAAGCTAGAGTGAATAGGCTGTTAATAAACTAGTGCGCCTCACCATCAGCGATTGTATCACTGCTTACCATCTGGTGAAATTCGTATACATATAAATAAATTTTAGTTTTAGAAAAAAAGTACCTTATTTTTTAATTTTATCTTTACAATTCGATAGTGTTTCATGAACCGTATCGACCCTCCACGAGATTAAAACGACCAAAAGGGTATAGCGAGGTAAGGAGCACGAAATGGCCCCCACGGCCCATGACGGAATTATCATTTGTACTGGTATTGGCACTCTAAAACAATACGAAATGTAAGGTCGTTGACCCCTGACCTTGACCTGTCTTTGAGATATTCGAGAAAGTTCGTATGCGCGCCGATTTTTTTCATAATTTTTTTTCCGAAAAACTATAAAAGCTAGAAGGATGGGACCAATTGCGTATAATGAGGGATACTTTGAAACATATTCTGTATTTTTTTCAGAGTTCTCGTGAAATGACAACTGTGTAAAATAATTAAACAAAATATAAATATTTTTTTTTACTTCGGTTCTATTATGTCTACCGCGCCAAAAAAAAAATATAATACTCTTTGATTTATATACTTATACCATACAAAAGCTGATCAAAATCAAAGAGGCGCTTCTTGAGTAATTATGAGAATTACTTAGTGTGCGTACGGCTGGTAGGAACTAATTAAAGAGGTCATTTTTGGATTAATTATTATAATTACATGTTGAACATAATTTTAATCATCATCATCACTATTGTCATTTATCACAACATTGACGGCATCATTTGAAAATATTTTCGTCAGAATTTCAGCAGGACGTAAAATGCGAGATAGATATCTCGCATGAGCTAAATAATATATTACACTTGCGACATGAGCGCAGCATCCAACTGTCCTGTTTCCATTCGGACAATCACAACAATATCCTCGTATTCCCTCGACACTGTTCATATTAGGAACATATAATCAATGAACAATCGGTAATATTTACTATTTACATGTCTGGAACGAACATTTAACTTGATGATAGTTGGGGTTTGTTTGACGTAATATATATAGAGATTGCTCTTGTCGTCCATTATTTCAGTGAGGTATGAAACAGCTAATGAGAGCTGATAGGAACCTGTAAATAATATTCTTAATTGTTCTTCGTTTAGTCTTGGAAAATCTAAAATTTCTGATGACACCAGTTGTTGAAAAGCCGTTTTTCTTTGATTCCAGTGCTGCTTTTCTACCTCTTCACTTAAAGAATTTGGTAACGCCAGTCGCTCTTTAAAGTATTGAACAATTGTCTCATTTAAGCCTGTATCAGAATCCAATCGCTTACTGAATTTGTTGTGTAAAAATCCAACAACTTTGCATAATAGACTTACTTTTGGAAGCATTTTATTATCAAGATTGTTATGAAGCAAATTATATTTCTGAGCAATAGCTCCGTGCACAGCTTCGACTACCCATCGGATTTTAGTCACTTGTCGTGACATATTGGCTTCATCGGTAGGTAACTGGGCTCGATTACCTTTAATCGCCGGCATTAACACGGTGTAGGCTACACCGTACAATCTTGATAATAAAATGCTTCCAAAAGTGAGCAGAGAGAGAGCAATCTCTATATATATTACGTCAAACAAACCCCAACTATCATCAAGTTAAATGTTCGTTCCAGACACGTAAATAGTAAATATTACCGATTGTTCATTGATTATATGTTCCTAATATGAACAGTGTCGAGGGAATCCGAGGATATTGTTGTGATTGTCCGAATGGAAACAGGACAGTTGGATGCTGCGCTCATGTCGCAAGTGTAATATATTATTTAGCTCATGCGAGATATCTATCTCGCATTTTACGTCCTGCTGAAATTCTGTCG
Organism: Mythimna loreyi; assembly: GCA_029852875.1. NCBI lineage: Eukaryota > Metazoa > Arthropoda > Insecta > Lepidoptera > Noctuidae > Mythimna > Mythimna loreyi. The sequence continues at coordinate 10,669,721 of CM056780.1, read as the reverse complement.
AAAATATTTTCAAATGATGCCGTCAATGTTGTGATAAATGAAAATAGTGATGATGATGATTAAAATTATGTTCAACATGTAATTATAATAATTAATCCAAAAATGACCTCTTTAATTAGTTCCTACCAGCCGTACACACACTAAGTAATTCTCATAATTACTCAAGAAGCGCCTCTTTGATTTTGATCAGCTTTTGTATGGTATAAGTATATAAATCAAAGAGTATTATATTTTTTTTTTGGCGCGGTAGACATAATAGAACCGAACTAAAAAAAAATATTTATATTTTGTTTAATTATTTTACACAGTTGTCATTTCACGAGAACTCTGAAAAAAATACAGAATATGTTTCAAAGTATCCCTCATTATACGCAATTGGTCCCATCCTTCTAGCTTTTATAGTTTTTCGGAAAAAAAATTATGAAAAAAATCGGCGCGCATACGAACTTTCTCGAATATCTCAAAGACAGGTCAAGGTCAGGGGTCAACGACCTTACATTTCGTATTGTTTTAGAGTGCCAATACCAGTACAAATGATAATTCCGTCATGGGCCGTGGGGGCCATTTCGTGCTCCTTACCTCGCTATACCCTTTAGCGGTATATAGCGAGCAAGTTCTCTGAAAAGGTACTTTTTGAGGTCACCCTTATTGGGTGGATGGATTGGATTTTCACAGTCGGGCTGACTAAAACCCAAGTATTGTTCTTTAGTTGCCCTTCACATTCTAGGAAACGATCACTCTTTCAAAATTCCCATAGCCTATGATAATGATACTGATAATTTGTGGGTAGACCCCACACACCCCTCAGGAATCTTTACCAGAATTAAAAAAAAAACTTATTTAAAATGTATCATTATTTAAATTCATTGTCACACAAACAAACAGCTCTAGTAAGATATGTATCAAGAGTGTCAGTACGGCTTTACGCATGGTGCGGCATGCGGAATCTGACAGCTGTATACGGAGACACTGTATGTACCGGCAGGTCCGAGCATATATAAGTAGGTATACTGTTACAAATAGGTGTATAATCCGATAACCGTATATGGAGACGCTGCATCTACTGCCCAAAGCTGAGCTCACATGTAAACGGATACAAGTAGGAGTAATTAATCAGTTAAAAGAGCTCTTATTAAGGTGGGCCATCCCGTCTCGCCTATCGTATACGTCAAGCATGCTCGTCTCGCCTATCGTATTGCCAAATCTGGTGTGCCGCAGGGCTCTCATCTTGGACCCATATTATTCACTGTTTTTATCAACGATCTCACACAACAAATTAAACATTCTAAATTTTCCCTATACGCAGATGATCTAAAGATATATCGAGAAGTAAATTCTACATCCGATGTTGATTTAATTCAAAATGACCTTGACCGAATTCGAGACTGGTGTCACGAAAATTCTATGACTCTCAACGCAACTAAATGTTATCACATCAAGTACACAAAAAGAAGAGCTCTTATACACTCGAATTACAACATTAACGGAACAACATTGCAAGAAGTCAACGAAATTAGAGATCTGGGTGTCATTATAGACAGTAAATTAACCTTTTCCTCGCATATTAACGCGGCAGCAAAGAAAGGAGCTCGGATGTTAGGATTCATAAAAAGGAATACCAAAGAGTTTCGTCTTATACGGACAAAAAAAGTTTTGTATAACAGTCTAGTACAGAGTCATCTGGAGTTTGCTTCTGAGGTGTGGAGTCCCATATACGCAGTGCAATCACAGAGGATTGAGAGTGTCCAACGAGCGTTTACCAGACATCTGGCTTACATCTCGTCCGGAATTTCACATAGGGTCCCATACTACCAAAGACTAAATCACTTTAAAATGAATACTCTCCACAATCGCCGCAAAATTCATGACATTCTATTCCTACACAAACTCCTTAATGGAATGGCAGAGTGCAATGATTTAGTTAATAATATTAAACTCACTGTTCCCTCCAGAATACCGCGATATCCTATTACTAAACCATTCCATATTCCATTCTGCAGAACCAATGTGGGTAAACGCTCACCCCTGGCACGAATCTGCAGTGAATACAACTCTTTGTGCGGGAGCTCGGACAATTTAGATATTTTTCACGATCCCTACATTAAGTTTAAGCGCAAAATAATGTTAAGCTTTAAACTGATCTCACTAGAATAACTAATATATTTAGAATTTAAATTAGTGAGTTAATATTGTATCCTTAGTTCTTGATTTCTATTTTTCATTTTTGTATCCTTATTTTGTATCTTCTTTTTTTTATGATTTACGTTTATGTTTACATACAGTGAATGTTGTGTACATCTGTTAGAGATATACATATAAGATCTCTGTCTCTGCCATAAAAAAAAAACAAAATGTATGTTATGTATATTGTTGATGTACCTTAATAAATAAATAAATAAATAAATAAATAAGCATGGTTTGAAAGCTTGTTGCTTCATTTAAAGCAATCCAATGTGATGTTTGATGCAAAAGTAATGCCAAAAAGAAAGATAACACCTGAAAACTCTGTTAGCATTCAGTAATTCTACGATTTACTCGAATGTTTTACAAAACTTGTTTCAGGAAATACGTGTTTTTATTAAACCCATAAGGATTTTTGAAAAAAAAAAGACAACATTTAGAGTCTCGATTAAATGCGCTAGGTTTCTTTTGAAGTACTTTTTTATATTTTCAATACAGAAGCACGTTATGGAGAGTCAAAGTTTACGTAAAATAGCAGACTTTAAGAGGTCTTTACTGGATTAGTTTAACACAAATTTACGTTTTGATTTCAAAAGAAGCATTGATAGTATCCACAAAATATCTGTGTATCCAAAATATCTGAAGAAAGATGTGTAATAACGTCATAATCACGTAAGAGCGGTTGTATGAAAATGTGCGTTGGGTTGGTCCCTCTTAAGATAAATGGAAATGTCAGCTGAATAGACGATCAATCATTTGATTGGGTGGGATATATAGAAGTCCGATTTTTGAATTAAATATTCGAATTCAAATTGTATATTATTAACGTTATTATTAAGAACTTATTTTTTAAATGATATAACTTCTGTTTTAAGCATTTTATTTGATTGCACTTCTTAATCTTACCCTGAAAAACAGTCAAAATTAGTGTTTAATTAAGGTCTCAAACCTTTTGTTTCAAAATAATTCAATTTTGTTTCAAAATATTTAATTGAAATACCCGTGCTAAAGTTGGATAGGTTTCAAATTTGAAGTCGAGTTATTTTAAGATTCTTATTGGAATTTATTGTTTAGTTGTAAAAACAAAACGTCTTAATTATAGGCGTTCAGTTTATTTTTCTAAATTCTTCGGGTTTTTATCCACTTCCTCCCAAAAAAGGTAACAATATCTGTAAAAGAGTTCGATATATGTACCTGGTAGGCTCATTACGTTATTATAATTACCTACCTGCCCACCATCGTATACCAGGAGTGGCCCAGCAATAATCTATAAAAAACACCGCGACCTTTTGAATGGGAACTAATTACTGGTATTAAACTGATACGCAAACATTGAACCGGTTCCAACAGTCGGCTCCTTTGTGTCCGCTGTCCGCTGCGCCCGCGCATGATTGGTAGTTGACATGTATCAAACCTTTGGAATAATGGAGGCTGACTCAAGTCCGATACCGATACCAGAATATGTTTGTACATAATTAATGTGTTGGTATTTAGATACCAATATCGACATTATTGTGTTCGACACATTTATTCTATTTATTCGGCGCAGTCTTGAGGCGCAATCATAATGTTATTGTTTTATAACTACTTAAGTTTCTAATTATTTTATCTGGTCGCCCAAAGTTTTCTTATTCTTACTCGTGTTGTGATAAATTTTCAAGCAGGGTTTTTTTTGAGCTTCAGTATCTCGAATTTTTTAGTAGTAGTCCAAAATTTAAGTTGTTCTGGGTTGATGGAAAATGGATCAAATCTGTATTGTAATATAAATATATGTATATAGAAATCAATGCCCCTTTTCGTTATTATTTTATAACTCAAGAACGGGCTCACCTATCCAAACCAAATTCTTAGGCTTTGTTTATGTGAAGTTTGCACAAAATAGGTTGAGCGGTTCTTTGCTTATCTTATTTTTCTGTTGCCAGGAGCGAAGCTACGAGCAAAAACTAGTAACATATAAGTGTAAATTTGAAGCGGTACACCTCGCCCTAAGTCATCGGTGTACTCGTATATTGGCGAGAATTATGTACCTACAATGAAGCTTTATTTTGGGAATGTGGTGTTACATTTCATGGTCAATTGTGGTTTTTGAAAAAAAAAAGAAATTCAAAATAAATTTACTGCATTTAATTACAATTCCAAACATGGCACAACTTTCCAACTCGCGTTAGAGCTAGATTTTTGCTCCAATCTGACATTCCGAATGGTCTTACAACTATTAAAAATAAATATATTGAGTAGATGTTGACTGTTGCACTATCCGGGAGGAGGGATGAGGCCTGGGTAGTATGGCCTTGGTGGAGTGGCCTGAGTGGTATGGCCTGGATGTTGGCCTTAGTTGAGTGTTCACCAGCCGTGCGCGTAGGCAGGGGCGGCCACGATAGGCGCATGCGCAGCGACGATGGGTGCGTGGGCTGCTACTAGCGCGGGAGAGGCCACCTGGAAGGACACGAAACAAGCAATGAGATATACAGTAAGTAACAAAATAAACGAGGGTTGGTGCGAAAGCGTTACACCGGGGCTCTGGGAATAAGGCAAGGAAGGCACGGGGTAGGTTCTTTAGTCAGTAAGAGTCTGACACTGTTTCCCGCTCCGCCCGAGTCCGCTAAGAGTCCGCTAAGAGTGGGATACATCATTTGATGATTTTTACCTAGCATAAAAAAAAAATCCCTAGCGTGTTTATACCAATACCCATGAGCAACCAACGTAATGCATTTATGCCCATTATTAACCTTCATTTACTATATCTAAGGATGAATTGATCTTTACTTTGAGAAAATAAGATTTATTTGACAAAGAATCAAATGATTTAACAGTACGATAAAACAAGCTGAGATAAAGAAAATGTATTCAGTTCAAAAGACATGAACGCGTTTGAAAGAATGTTTTAAAATTCTGCAGTTTCTCTATTTGATTGTTTTTTTTATATTTTTAGAACACAATGCATTTAGTGCCATTTATTAGTGAGCTTTAGACATAACTGAACACTCAAGCTTAACTTCGTTGGCGTATCTAGGATTATTTTTCTGGGGTGCTTGGCCCTTGCTATATTGGCGCGTGAACGACCCATCGGCCCCCCTAAACATACGTAGAGGCCGCTAACCTAATACATAGGCGTATGCCTATACTTACCTTCAATATGTCTTATCAAAATGATGGAATTGTTGAAAAAGTAATGGATTTTTTTCCAGTTACAAGTTTGTCCATGAGGTTCATACTTTGCGTAGCCATCTATTTCAGAAAGAAAAATGATTTTACTTATAATAAATACATAAAAAAGTAAATTGATAACGTACCCTAACAGTGTTAGCATAAGAAGTAGCGACAGGTACGGCGGTCTTAACTATGGCGGGAGCGCTGTAGATGGGGGCGCTCACGACTGGGGCGCTCACGACGCCGTGTCCCCAACCGGCGGCGATGGGGGCGCCATAGCCTCCCAGGTAGCCCGGGGCGGCGGCAGCGACGACCAAGAGAGCGGAGAATACAACCTGGAAATAGTGGTAGTGAGAATTAGTATCATGCTTAGTTGGATTATTTTGTTTCTGAAGTTAAACTCATGCCTCATACTTCGTAGGGCCCCAGCAGGTTTGGGGGCCAAGAATCGGTTTCTGAAAGAAAGGTTCGGCCCAGGTATAAAATGCAACGAAGGAACAGGAGTGGGTTTTTAGTCAGTAAAAGTGTGACTATCTCATGCCCCGCTCAAGGGCGCGTTTCTACTGAGAAAATAATATTTCACATTAAAATAACACCTGTGTTGTGGGTGCGTTCATAAACATGTGAACTTTCATACACAAGAGACTAAGACTTGGCACATTTAATATATAGACACTACAAATATTTGTTTTGTGTGGAAATCTAACCCGCAACTCGCAGCGGCCTCTCCCTCAACTACTGTAGTTACGTCACAGGTTTTTGGGAATGAAGAAGAATATTATAATGTAATAACCAAATATTCTTTTGGTACCTATATTAAATATTCAGTGTGTTGATTTTTTTCGTGCTTTTCCGTTATTGATAAATAGCCTTAGATCTTTCCAAAAACAAATGAAAAAAATGCCATGGAAGGTAAAAACTGGTGAGTAGTTGCAAAAAATTAATGTTTAAATATCCTATTTTAACGTTTCGAATACCGTAAATAGAGACAAAACAGAAAGACAGAGAGTGAGAATGGTGGAAGAGGTGTGCGAATTTATAGCGCATAATAGCGTATTGGCTGGGGGCTTAAGAGTATTTTTTTGAAGGATGAGTATGAGATTCGTTAGGTACTCTTTCGCGCAGGCACTACTAAGCAGATTTTGATTAAAAACTATATATATTATATAAAGGTGGACGTGAAGGTCGCGGGGCTTCCCGCCTGCTGGATGCGGACAGCACAGGACCGATCGTTGTGGAGATTCTTGGGGGAAGCCTATGCCCAGCAGTGGGCGTCGCTCGGCTGACATGATGATCATCATCATCATCCTAGCGGTATTAGTCCCGGTTGCCAACCTTGGCTTTCACCTCGGTGCCCGGGGTCCGCTTTCTTGCTGAGACGCCTCCACTTCGCTCGGTCTTTCGCGTCCCTTGCCGTATCGGCTGACATGATGATGATGATATTATATCATAATATCAGCAGAATAGATGTACCATAATTTACAGGAAGAAAATACAATTCAATACGAACGAAGTTATAATGACATAATGTTTAAACTTAAAAGTTATGTCCTTAGACTTTGCGGAGTGAAAGTATGTGTTCTAGCCACCTACAATTTCAATTTATACATAAAGTTTTAAGTTAACATTTGAGTATTTTTACTGTAATGTTATTAATTTTATTTAAATTTTGAATAAAGTAGGCTTCACTTTAAACTTCAACATTTCTCAGCCGCCTTACGTCACGCAAGGGAAGTTTTGGCGTCTATTATTTTCTTATTCAATTGACATATAATATTATTACGCTTTATTAAAATTAACACTGAATAGAGCATTGTATGTACCCACAATAGATTACGTTACTCCTCTACAATAAAACAATTGCTATTGAACAAAAATACTCTATGGCGCGCTGTACTATTGGGACAGATAGTCGAATTTCCTTTGAGAAGTTGGTAAAGGGTACTGAAGCCTGTGTGAAAGGTACAAAAGATCACGTGGTGAGACGTTATGATCGCTTATTGTCCGATCTATTGTGGCGATCACTCACGCGCCTCGCATATGCTCTCTGTGAACAATGGCTCAATTATAATTATAACTCTTATACAACTGTATTTCTGTTGCTATTAATTGTAATCCTTCTTCCAACCTTTCATAATTAATTCTAGAACTATAACTGTTGATTATGTTTTTTCCTTTTAATCTATATTTGTAATTCAAGAACTTAGTTATTTATATAGCCATAGCAATCAATGCCTTTACAGGCAACAGTTTTTTTCCAAACCCTTCATTTGGTTCACAATAAAGAATTTGGATTTGTATTTTGAAAATAGAATTGATATGTCTCTGTTTTTTTAAGGGTTGTTTTTGTAGGTAGTGGGCCCTCATGGAGGATTACGGCCCATTCGATCTCCAAGGGAGAAGGACAGAGTCGCAATAGTGGGAACATTGTAAGGCTATGCAATGCTATGCTAATCAGTAAAACACAACACACTGTGCCTACGCAGTTAGTACGAACAAGGTTTTTGTTATAAACACTTCCGTTAGTGGAATCAAAACTTGTAATTTATTAAATAACTAGTGCCAGCCTGTACCATACTATTTAATCAGAATTTCAAGAAGTGTTGTGCTTGTCCTTATTTTTTTATTTATTTTTTGCCTAATGTATCCTTTATAACAGCTATTGGTGAAAGTCCCACTAAAATCTGATAGGCTCTTCCGGAGATTTGTGTAAATTAACAATCGTACAATTTTTTTTTGCAAATAACATATTTTATAGTGAAATGCTCACTGAGAATAAGCATCTAATTATACTAATAATATTTGAAATACAGAAATGTAATAAAAACTATATAACTCTTATGGATGTTACAGCAATTATAATAATAAAGAAATGTTAGTTATGCTAGCATGCGTTTTTGGGGGCCCATTTATTGAGCGTGCTGTGCTAGTCACCCTCTGCCTTTTTATCGATAGAATTTAATAACATTGTCCAAGCAGGGGCCATAGTCTTAAAATAGTTCTTAGTAACCAGTCTATTTAAGATTCCAAAAACCATTGCCCTATATTTCTATATGTCGCAATAGTTTTTTAACAACCGGGGGTTGTCTTTGACTCCACTAGCATAGCGCGTACAAGGATAATAGTCGGTTGGCAACACGTTCCATTAAAGTCGTCTAAAAGGGCCTCTGAGAATTTATTTTGACTCCTCGTAAAAGATCTAGGACCTCGGTTCTTAGATAAATAAATAAATAGGAAATCACGAAACAAACATTTCTTGAAAACTCTATTATGATTAAATGAAAGCAAAAATAAAGTAATAGCTTCAAAAGGTATGTGACCTGATTTGATCTAAGAAATCTATTAAATACCGACAAAGATTTAATATATCTACGAGTAAATGAATCGACATACCTAAGTTAGTGTTTAAGTGCGATTCGAATGACTAATATCAGTTAAAGTTTACGAGCAAAGGGCGCGAGTAGGAGGACATATCGATGGCTGATCTAGACCACGAGTCATTTGTAGACCGGTCGTTATAATTACTTTACCATTGACGGATAGTACTTGACATCAATACTGGCAATAAATATTAGTAGGTAATTGCTAACTTCTACCAGCGATTTTGCCCGCGGGTAAGTGAAAAATTACCCTGCATGTCACTGGGAACATATTTCTGAAATGAAAAGTATTGTATTTAGTATTTCAGGACATGGTCCGCTCGTGTGCCGAATTTCATTTAAATACACTATTCTAATTGTGTTGTTTATGGTTTTATGTAAATTATTAATTACTTGTAAATTAGTGTGCATCTCGCACATACAAAGATTTCTTTCTTTTAATCCGTTCGGCAGTGAAGAAGTGATGAAGATACACGCAAACTTTCGACTATATGTATTTATTGCATTCTTTATTGTACATCTCATTATGTGGACAGGATAAACTTTATAATAGTGTGATGTGATTAGTGTGACAAAAGAAAACTGTTTAATGCTCTAGATTTTTTATTAGAACGTCCATTTCGGGGACGATCCACTATCTATCTATTCTATCTAAAAGTCTACCTGAAATGAGCATGAGTTCTCTTAAATTAAAATACTTTCACGTAGTAGTTTAAATTATAGACCTGAGATTTTCTTTTGTTATTTTTTTTACTCGGTACAGGAATCTAAAAATGCGACTAACGACAAGTTTAAAAAATAAAATTCGGATAAAAAGCCTAGATTCAGTGATAATAACGATTTAAGCCGAATGGCTGGTGAAACTGTTTTTACTATGTTGATATCAGTAAAATGAAAGTTTCATTATCAGATCTTTAAACAAGATTATAAACAAACAAATTTACCTCTGCAATATACAACAAACAAATTTACATCTACAACGTTAGTGTAGATTAGTTAGAACCTAATACTTTACTGACCGACGCCGGAAATAATTTCATTTAATTGCTAAACCGTGGTACAAATAATTTAGGAAGACTGAAGGCGCGTTGAATGCGTATTGAATTTACAAATCAATTTAGTGTATTGTTAGTTCCTGCGAAATAATTTAATTCGTGTACCAAGGAGGTTCGACCATTGTTACAAGGTTAAAAAGTTTGTATAGGTTTTTTTTTTAAGACATTCTGAGTCATTCTGTAGTCCTTAGTATCTATAACTTTAATATATATCTCACTATAGTCCAATAATTACTAATTGGTGGTCGACACGGTCCATGGTCCATTTAAAAGAAACCATAATTAGGTAATTTGTAGCATTACGTTAGGTAAATAGCACTTGCAAAAATAAAACAAAATGGTGAGAACCACCGACATTTTTTAAAAAGGTACCGCGGTTCACAAAAGGCCAATGAAGGATACATGTGGGTTTTAGCCAAGGGGCTATGGGTACTGTGAAAGCAAATTCCAGGGCCCTGGAATGAAGGCAAAGAATGAACAGAAGTGGGTTTTTAATCAGTAAAAGTCTGACACTGTCATTGATGATTTCATTGGAAAATTTCGTTGGATTATTTTCTCATCCAAAACTGGGTGGTTTTAGTCAGTAAAAATTTGTCTCCAACTTAAATTGCTTAACTAAGAGTGGAAGAAGCCATTGGGTGTTTCTAACCTCAAAAAAAAATTAGTTTTTCTACAAATAACCTTCAACTTTCGGTACAAAGGCAAATAAATTCACACTCTTGTATAATAAAGACAGCAAAAACTTAAAAGTCGATTAACTTTATGTAAGACATCAGCGTGAACCACAAACCCATTATTATCGACCGATTATAATGATACCTATTCGATTATCGATAATAAGGACACCTCTAATTAAAAAAAAGTATCCTAATAAATCGAGTCCACATAATAATTAAAGGAGTTAGGTATCATAACTAAATCATATTTATTTAATAACATATTCAACCTACAATAAATGTTTTTAACTGGACAACGAGTTAATAAAATGTGAAATAAATGGCTGGTCAAAGCTGTTCTGAATAGCCGAGTGTTCGAGTTCATTATTTTTTGCGAATCGATACAAAGTAATAATTTAATCCAGCCAAGTTTATGGTACAAATAAATTTTGTCATGGTCGCAGTATAAAGAACATTGACATAATATTGTATCAGGTTGTTATTTGCACTGATTGACCGGTGTAAAAAGCGTGGCTGGAGCAGTACCGGGTGGCAACTGTGCCGACCTCGGTGGGTCGTTGGCGCTGCAGAGAATGTCTCTCGACAAAAAATGGAGGAAACTAAAAATATAGGCAGTGATTCACGGACACTTGTCGCATTTTGGAGGACATTTGGAGTACATTTGGAGTACATTAGTACACCCTTGTACTGCTATACTTAGGTAGTTTATGCAAACACCTATCTATTTTATTCATGTTATTAAAACATGCGGAAAAATGACTAGCGCTTTATGCTCTCGTGTTTATTGTAATTTCTTAACAGTTCGTGAATGGGTACCATTAGTTTTATTCACAGTAAATAATATATTCCCTTAACGCAGTAATGTAAGGTAGATAATTTATATTTTTAAATTGAAACTTTAAATAAGCTTAATGTTTAAATAAAAGGGATCTTCTACGCCTAGTGTTCGTAATACAATCGAGTATAATTCGGCATTAATTTTGTACAATATTTTGAAAGTAAACAAATGACACTAGTTACAAAGATTTTTTTTATGAAAACAGTACCCAAATTGAATATAAAATGCATCGGCAATTAGTATTTCAATTATGTATTGTCATAAGAGAGAGTGGCGTGGTCGAATCATCTCTTACACGAGCTGTAATGGAAGTGACGTCACATTTTTGTATGAGCATCTTCGTTTTGTTGTTGCAATTGTTCTGTTTTGCTTCTTGCCAGTTGACAGTTTCTCCTTTTACCAGATATTTGCATGATTTCTAACCTAACATTGGTCTGATTAAAAAAACCTTATCGTGATTATAGATAACGTTACTTTTTAATATAAATAATATTAGAAAATAATACTTAACTACCAAATTATAGGAATTATTTTATGTCTTAAAATAAGTTTAGGTATAACTCTCTTACCTACCTACGAAAAGAGATGGTGTGTGTGTTATAGAAGAAAAAAAGCCACATCTTACCAGCTTGTACATTTTGAAGGGATGGGGGTGTTCCGTAAGTGAAGAAGGAGGATGTTGGAGCGAATGTGACTAAGGGCCCTTTAATAGCGCCTTATATACCGCAAAGACACATGGCCGGCCAAATCCGTCTAACCCTACCCATAGCCTGGGCCTAGGTCACTTATTACCTACGACATAAAGCAGGTACAGATAACAAAAAAAATGTTATACTCAAACAATTTCTTCTAAAAGACAAAACATGTATTTTCGAGGCATATCGGCGACATATTACACTTGCATTGTTCAATTCAAGTGCCTAAATATTTTAGTATAATAAGCCCAGAATTCGCATTTCGTAACCGCCCTTTCAAGTCAACATAGTGGGCAGTTATTTCCAATCTGGTTTGATTATTCGCAGTGAAATGTTAGTAGCAATATTGTACGACTATTACATCACTATTGTTGTCTTACGTAATTATATTTAGTCAATAATACATACAGAACACAAAGAAACTTAATATGAAACTTTATCTATTGCTTTCGAAATTGAAAAAGGATATACTTGGATTTTTAATGACTAATAGGTATCTACAAACAAACTAGTCTTATTTAAAGTAGTCTAGTATTATTTTCAAATTGTGTAAGAGTAATAAATTTCAATTAAGAATCATTCTTGGTTTATTAGCGGCCAGTTGAAATAATATTGTCGTTTTAATAGAATTCAAAAGACTGATAGTGATTTACGATAACATTTTATGGTTTAGGTGGTACAAAAACAATTACACGTGTGTTTATAAAGTGGTAACACCGGTTGTTGTTTTAAATTACACTGCTCATAAAACAACTAAAATAATTTGATCGTATAAAATATACATCGTAAAAAACTATTTCATCTTCTACACTAATATAATAAAGAGGTAAAGTTTGTTTTTTTGTTTGTAGGAGGTAATCTCTGGAACTACTGGTCCGATTGGAAAAAAATTAGCAACAATAGAAAGCTGCTTCACTTCTGAGTGACATAGGCTATATTTTATGTACGCGGGCGAAGCCGCTGACAAAAGCTAGTATATCATAATTTTGGTTGTGTATTTTTCAAAAACTAAAACAGCATCGTGGTCTACTTAAGCTGCCCATGCATTGAATTTTCCTTCTTTGCCACTTCTATATTTGTTCCTTCTATCCTTTGCTAATCATAAACTTCTTTGCCATATATTAGTAGGTATATTAATTCGTCATGTGCGTACTTTGTTTTTTGGTCTCCTATTAGTATTATTTTTGATGTAATTTCCTTTAGTTCATCTTAAGGTTGTCTATGCGATAAAATCGTTTGTAGTAGGTACATTATTTTTTAAGGCGTGTCTTACGCAATTATAGGTAATATAAATAATAAATTAATTAATTTATAAATACAATTCAAAGCCTTATACGTAGTTCGCACACTCTTGTATATTTCTCATATTACGATGAATGAAGAAACTAATATAAAATCACATACATTTACTGAGTTGGGTTGGCCTGCATTATTAACCTTTGCCCTGTAGTTTTAGACAATTATAGACAGATAACAATCATAATAAACCACTTTATCCCTTTTAGTTAAGATAGCAATATTAATTCAAGTTATATGCCTACGTATTGATTTATTGATTCATTGTCTGTATTCATAGCCTAGCTAGCTGCATTTCACAATAGGTTCTCCGGAATCGATTCCTGATAAGTTTCAATAGGCTCTATCTATAGAGTGGCTATTGTAAGAGCTTCTATACAAGGCATAGTAAGGATTCTGGGTTAGCTTGAATTCTATAAATGTTCAAAAGCTATGTATCTGAAACGTAGGTCGGATATGAGATATGTAATAGGATACTTGAACGCTTTGAAAAGAACTGCTGGTAGACGACTAAGGCTGTATTTTTCTTGGGAAAATAAGTGGATAATTTTATCTACATTGATATATTTCATTAGTAAGAGGAAAATTATTATTAAGAACAATTTTATACTGATTGGGATACTGTTACTAATTATCAAGGAAAAATAAACGAACCATTCGTGAAGACAAAGACACTGGAGATGCGAGAGCGAGGACACGGCGGTGATGTGAGTGTGAGGTAATTAACAGAGACGTGCGAGAGTGAGGAATGGGCGTGAGGATACGGAAATGAGGCCCATGTGGATGGTTGCAGAGAAGTGAGGATGCGGGAAAAAAACTAATTCAAGGCTTATGTATATAAAAGACATAGGTACCAAATGAGTTAAATAGATACTCTATTTTAAGTGAAGTAATTAACGAAATTTTAGTTAATTAAAGTTAAGTGATTAACGCTACATAGTTTAAACTTATGAACCTAACGGTACTTTAAACACTTGGTAGTTTAGTTAGATGTATTTTTAATTCTAAACACACGTTATGTTCATACACTAATAACGATACAAGCAGTCTTGATACTTTCATAAGAAATTAAAACCTAGTTTTACATGTTTTGTTCTTAAATCCTTAATCATCATCATCATCATCATCATCATCAATTCAGCCGAAAGACGTCCACTGCTGGACATAGGCCTCCCCCAAACGTCGCCACAACGACCGGTCCCGTGCGTCTCGCATCCATCGTATTCCAGCAACCTTGACCAGGTCGTCGGTCCACCTTGTGGGAGGCCTACCAACACTACGTCTTCCAGTACGCGGTCGCCACTCCAGAACCTTTCGGCCCCAGCGGCCATCTGTTCTGCGTGCGATGTGCCCTGCCCATTGCCACTTAAGTTTGCCGATTCTTTTCGCTATGTCAGCAACCTTGGTTCTCTTGCGGATCTCTTCATTTCTGATTCGATCACGCAAGGAAACTCCGATCATAGCTCTTTCCATTGCCCTTTGGGTGACTTTGAGTCGTCTAATAAGGCCCATTGTAAGCGACCACGTTTCGGAGCCATATGTCATCACTGGCAACACACACTGGTCATAGACTTTCGTCTTGAGACACTGTGGTATATTGGACGAGAAGACACCGCGCAGCTTCCCGAACGCTGCCCAGCCGAGTCGAATTCGACGATTGACCTCTTTCTCGAAGTTAGACCTACCCAACTGGACCGTCTGTCCAAGGTAGACGTATTCGTCTACTACTAATCGTTAATGACTATCGGATTTCTTAAATTGGCGACAGTATCAGTTTTGAAGAGAAAAATTGTTTTAACTTCTGTTATTAATAATTAATTTATGTTTGGTACATTAACTTAAGTAATGACTAAAATATTGTTTTAAATATGCATTGTCCCACTGCCAGGGTTGGCGAAGCTGACTTGCGTCCCCAACTTCTTTCAGGTAATATTTTCTGAAACAATCACATATTGAATTAAGATGCGATGAATTTATTATTATTTATTTTTTGTAAAAGAAAGTAAAAGTAAAAGAAAGTATATCTAAAAATATTTGTATGTATACTTTTTAAAAATTATTTAAAAAGTATACATTGTATATATACTTTTTAAATAAACATTCTTATCGAGAATTTATGTGAACAAAAAATATTTTTAGATATACTTTCAGCATTAACATTATTTAGTCGCAGTTCCGATAAAAAATATACATAATGTTAAGCCTATTTAGCTTAGTCAGATAATTTTAAGTGATAGACATTTTTTAACTTTTGCTGATGACAAGTTCTTAAGTTTTTCGTAGAACTTTACTTTGTAAGATCATTGTTTTTCTATTATAATGCTTTCAGTTTAGCAGTTTCATCTAATTGCCCTCTGAACCATGATCTATAATATCGGCCTTAGACCATTATCCAGAATTTCTGAAATTCTCTCATAGTCTTACGAGCTGACTCAGTAAACGTTGTTCTGGTATACAAATTATATTATGAAAGATAAAAGTGAGGGATGGGGTAGGATTGTACAAAATAGCCTACAACTTATTGTCAGACTTCACCAAATAAAATTGTGTATACGACACAATTTTTTTTAGGTATTCACAATATCTTCATACAACTTAGTCAAGCCGTTACGAATGAGGATAACAAACTTTGACACACGAGATTTGTTGACTACTATTTTGTCTGGTGGTAAGTGGTAATGTGAAAAACGGTGAAAAACACTTGCCTAGAAGTAATTTTTAATATATTTGATACTTCAACGTAAGCTTAGGAAACCAACAGCCAAATCTACTTATTAAGTAACATATGACAATCAAAAGTATCAAAACGTGGCGAGCAGCCTACAGACTTAGTTAATATAGGTTGACTAAAATTTATTTGTCCATACATGAAAATTGCCTACTCGATGCTCGTACACAAGCGAAGGAGGGCAGGGCACTCTCAATGACAGTGTTATAAGTACTCACTGGGTCAGCTGACTCGTTATCTTTCATATCACCATGACAACACTTAATTATATGTCACAAGTTTAAATTATTTATATATAATGGTTTTTGGTTTGGATACTAAGTTCTTTAAGCTATGTTTTTGTATGGATAAGCTAGTATGAGGAAGCATATGTATTAAGTCAGCCTTCTCGATAAGACAACATAGAATACAATAGAATAAACTTTATTGTATTGTAATAAAGTATAAATAAAAATAGCAACAAAAACTTGTAAACAAACAGTATATTATATTAATAAATTCAAGCTGGACTATGGATGGATTGTGTGAGAAGTGATATGAAAGACAGAGGAGTTTGGGATAGCGTGACGGGTGACAGGACATAATGGAAGGAAAAAACATATCGCGCCGACCCCAAATAAAACGGGACAAGGGCAGGAAGATGATGAAGCTGGACTAAAATAATCCTTTTGAACTTCGCTCAAAAGCATCAATTCTTCAGCATAAACATAAAGTAAAAATGCACGATTTGATTCCGCTATCTCAATTTTACCAACGGACAACCGTACGGCAAATATCTACATTCACGTCGTTGAGACGTCTGCGGTCCAGACTAAGCGTTTTGCCTCGTCGTTTATACCGCGTACATCGAGAAACTGGAACACTTTGCCAGCTGCGGTCTTTCAGTCCGATTATAATTTAAGTGTCTTCAAGGCTAGAGTGAATATGCTCTTAATAAACTAGTGCACCTTACCATCAACGATTGCAATATCACTGCTTACCATCAGGTGGGATCTCAGTCAAGCACTAGTTGGTAGCAATTTTTAAAAAAAGTTAAATTTAAAATGTTATGTATTTTTTATTTACAATTTTGCCCCCTCAAATCGTTATTTAATATTTCATTCAATCAATTAAAACAATCAAGCATTAATATATTTCGCATTTTTTTTTTTACAAACTAAACCGTAACGTAAAGACAACCAGTATAATATTTAATTATAATATGCAAACTCTTTAACTACCTAAACGTGTTATTTATGTAAAAAACTAATAAAATATAATAGGAAGTAGCAAAAACTCTCGGTATCAGGCCTAGTTAATTAATATAATAGTTTTAAATAATTTATTATGTTAATTTTATTGACCTCATGTGTTTGCGTATGGAAAAACAAAATAAGGAAACTGTATGAAAGATAGTGAAAAAATTGTTCCTTTGTTTTAGTTCACAAGGACACAAGTGGCACTAGGCAATAGGGCATACAATTCTGGAATTCCGGATCAGTTTTACTGACTTTTCAGTTCCGGAATTGACAGGTGTAATTCCGGAAACCCGATATTTGTACGTACCTTCCAATATTGCACGCCCTACTAGAGAAATTTAGGGGCTGTTACCACTCGGCCACCGACCTCCTATTCCCAACCACCTCCTATTTTTGATTGATAGTGATATTTCGAAAGCAAAATCCTTGGATATTATAAAACAAGATCTAACTACGCCTGTTTATCCAAAGCCTACTGGGCCCCGGTCCAGTTACTAAAAGGAAGGTCCGAACCTGGTATGAAGGCAAAGAAGGAATGGGGGAGGTAGTTTAGTCAGTATGAGTCTGATACGGATTCGCCATTAGATGATTTTTCGCACTTAAAAACTACGTCTTTTGGTGGTTTGCGTGAAATTTAAAAACTACTGAACGGATTTTTATTTAGGTTTCACTAAAAAGACAAAGTGATTTATGAAAGAAGCTTAGGTATACACCTAAGCTTTCCTGCCATGCCTTCTTTCATAAATATATATATATTAAAGCAAATAAATCCGAAAACTTTAAATACTTCTAACAACCGTGTGTCGCTAGTTCCATTTATTTTGGACTTTCAGAGTGTACTGAATGTAGATACTTCTATTTTTCTTCTATTACCAAAAACAAATCACACCCACATTGATTTTATGACGCATTTAGGCTTGTTGCAATTTGATTATGAATATCAAGTCCACATGAATTAAAGTTGGCCGGAAAGCCAGGCTTTAAATAAAGCTGTCTAAACTCACAACAGGCAAAACGGGTTCTAGCACAAACCGGAACCATATAAATGATATGAAAGGCAATACTGCAAATTTTGTTGAATATTAATCTACTTAAACAGATATTATAAAGCGTAAATTGCTTCTTTGTTTGGATATGATTACTTATAGAATTAATTATCAATTCATCATCAATTATCATTTCAGACGAAAGATGTTAAGTGCTCAGCTGGCGTAGGCCTACCCAAAGTGTCACAACGATCTTGCATTATAGGTTTGCGCTTGACCGCTATCTCACCTGATGGAAAGCGACGATGCGGTCGACGATGGAGCGCGCTTACCTAGAAGTAACCTATTCACTCTTGACTTAAAGATTCCAGGATTGTAGCCATCAGAATCCTTTTTTTAGTCGTCGTGGTTTATGACAACAGTCACCGACGAATGACCGGAATATTCTTGGAATGCAAAAATGACATTTATCAGCTTTGTTGGTAGTTTTAACGTATGGCACTGGGATCATATTACACGTATACGACGTACGACGTACACGACGCACGACGCACGACGCACGACGCACGACGCACACGTAATACGATCCCATTGCCATTTTGCTAAAAGTTCGTAATCTGTTAATTCATAATAGATGACATGCCAAAAGTGCAAAACTAAGTTTATATTTTGGAAAGACCAGCGTTATCTGCTAAGAATTTTGAAAAGTTTCTCAGTTTTTGATCATGTTTCGGTTTATAACCTAAGAAACAGAAAAAGGTAATCCGTCTATTTTTAAACTCGCTAGGTGTTTATCTGAACCAAATCTTATAATGCATCAAGTGCATTTTTTGCGTCTGGACGTGATTAAATGCAATGAACTGGACAATCAACGTCAAAAGCATTTGAAAGACATTCTATTTACTCTTTTTTACCTTTTTTCCTTGGCTTTGGCTTAATGTTGAACTTATATTTACCAAAATAGGAACCTTTTTAAACGTAACTCATTTACAGTTACTATTTATTAAGAAACCTTCATTGTTTATTTCCATGTTTTCGTCGAACAGTTTTAAAATATTTCAGACTGTTTTTTAATGGTGGGTAAAAATCATCCATTGACGAATCCCGTTCTTGGATGGAGCGTGAAACAGTGTCCGACTCTTACTGACTAAGCACCCCACCCTGTTTCTTCTTTGCCCTTCGCTCAGGGGCCAAGCCTTCCTTTCAGAAAGAGACCCTCGACCCCAGTAGGCTTCGACCCTTTTGCAGAGTCCCTACGGCTTTGCTGACAACTCCTTGAGGCGCGCGGGAACTGAGCGCGTCGTCGACGACTTGGCGTGGTCTGGACTATTACCAGACGACTGGACGGCGAATTACCCATTGCTCGCCGTCCGCAAGCCCACGCCTTCGGTATATTTCAGACAGGTTTACATCGGCAGTTTAAAAAGTATTCCATCAAGATATCATGTTTTCTAGAAAAAGTAAATAACGATTTATCTACATGTATATTTGAAGAAAGCGCCCGAAATTACAGCGTATAAAATGTGGCCAATTTTAAAATGCTTAAATGCTACGCAAATTCAGAAAAAAACATTTGTTTCTTACAAATCACTTACAAATCTCTTAAAACAACGTTCATTTTTACCATGTATCAAAGAACTGCACTAATGTGCGATAATCGGTGTCTCAGCCTTGTACCGGTTGTAATAGAATCATATACTCGTATGACACATTCAACCGTGCCATAACTAGGAACGATATGAATTACTTGAACATAGGCATTACGTTTTAATTACTTATTATTTTTTGTACAAAGCACGATTATTTCAAATTTAACAAGAAACACGTGGGATTGTACGCAATTTGGAACTAAGCAATGAATGACCGGTCGTTATTTTCTAGCATTAACTTGTTGTAAAACAATTTAATTTGTTTTTTATTAATGTTGAAGTAATACAGTTACAGATTGCGAATCATCAAGCGTAGCGTGGGATGTTCTCAAGCTAAGGAGACCAACGATACTAGAATGGTGACTAGGATGTACAGGATACCGAAAGCAGAGAGCCGACTGCCTTGTCGCTTTTTGGAGAAGACAGTCCGAAAGTGGATTGCGATAAGCTGATTTGATTAAGCAAAGATCGATAAAATCGTGCATTCATCATCATCATCATCGCTTCAGCCGAAAGACTTCTACTGCTGGACATAGGCCTATGTCCACCTATGGCATCTCGCATCCCGCAACTCTTACCAGGTCATCGGTCCACCTTGTTGGAGGCCTTCCAACACTGCGTCTTCCGGCACGCGGTTGCCATTCCAGAACCTTTCGACCAATCGTGTCGTTAGAATCGTGCATCGAGCCAATTTTCCCGGATATATTCCCTCGTGCGTAACGTAAGTATGTCGGAAACGACGACCCAAAATACCGAGTGGCAAATCCACATTTTCTTCGAATCCCTAAATCAAAATAAAAATTCTGGTCGATGTGACATACAGTGGATCAATTTTTTTCAATATACTTTGGGACCTTATTTGACTATTCTTCCACTAGAAACACTCCTTGACTTGAGCAATGGGTAGCTCGCCGTCCAATTGTCTGGTAACCGTCCGAACCAAGCCCACGCACTGGTACGCACTGTTCCCGCGCGACCTCAAAGAGTTGTCAGGTAACCGTAGGGACGGTTCTAAAAAGGAAGGCTCTGGCCCTGGTATATGGCAACGTAATAATAGGGTAGATTGTTTAGTCAGTAAGCGTCTGTCAGTTTCCCGCTCTGCTCAAGGGTGGGATTCGTCATTGGATGATTTTTACCTACCATAAATAAAAACGCTTCTTGACTTGTTTAAGATACCAGTGTTGGAGAGGGTTGTTAAATGTATCTCCTGAGATCGTCCCATGAATTTTCAATGGGATTTAAATCTAGGCTGTGTGTAAGCCACTCCATGCGCTTACATAAGTTGATTGGTACGGAACCATCAGTGTGCGGGTGCAACTCACACTTGCCTTTATTTTCTTCTAACGTTGATAGAATTAAGATAACTAGAGGAGAAAGTTGGAAGAGTACAAGAGTCTAAATACTCTTCGTCTTTTAACATAACAGGAACCCTAATAAACCTTTAATTATAAGTACTATGATGTTCTTTGAGAAATTTAGGACCATTTGCTGGTTATTAAGACTACATCAGCTTCATGAATACATAGCAGGATTGTGTTTGAGTTATAAGTAGTTGGCCTTCAAATTACTGATTATCTGATGTTAGTGTTGAGCTCTGAAATACTCAACACTGTCTTTGCCTTTTAATGTTCCCACTACTGGGATTCAGGCGAGCTTCCTTTCTAAGGGTGTGAAGGAGCCGTAATCCACCACGCGGGCCTAGTGCGATTTGGTGGATATCACATGTCTTCGAATTTCGGGCTCTAAGATATGCCCTCACGATGAAGATAATAAGCATTACAAATCGGTTTCTAAAACAATATTTATACGAGAGTTTATGTACAGAACTTTTGAATTATTTTTTAATTTCCAGCTGTTTTATATATTTTTGTAAAATAAAAAAACGTTACACGTGTGCCTAATGACTGAGTTCCGCACACAAGATAACAAAAAAAATTACGGCCTTGACTTCAAATAAAAAGTTGTATTTTTAACCATTGACGAAAAACTCTCCCCTTTTGATACGAAAGTAACGTAAAAGTCAGATGGACTTACTTAACTTGCTTTTGTAACAGAACCAAAATAGAATCATATTATTCGTAAAAATAAATACCTTTTGTTATAATTAGTACCCGTGATAATGATTACCCTGCTTCCTTTAAATAGCTTTGTTCTTTTTCAGGATTCTTTCGTGACGACAGTTTTTCTTACGGATTTATTTTTGTATGACAGGAAAGTCTAACCTCAAAATAGAAAATGCTTTTTCTTGTAGTTTTGCCTACGTAATAGGATATGGGAAACACCCACAAGTGTCTCATTATAGCTACTGGTTTCCCTTCCAGGAATTTCTCTTAGGTAAGGATGTATTTGTTTGGCCTCCTGTTATAGCTTTGCAATTGATACGGGCTTAATTAAGATCTTTAATGAATGTGTTGTATACGGTTGATGTTTTTGTGTTACCAAAAATCAGAACGGTAAATAAATTAATTGATTCCTGGAAATGAGCAGCTCAGGGTGGAAAATAGTCACATGAGGTTTTCTGATTTGGTGAGGAGCAATAAAACGTGTTTGATTTTTAAGGTACGAGTTTTGCAGGACACTGCAAGCAGCAGCAGTATTATGATTCTGAACCCGAATGCAGTTGCCTGTAGCAACCATTCAGTTCTGAATATTCCTTGAGACTAGATGTCTGATGGGATATGTTATTTATAAAAATAGAGATTAGGTTTAGCGATTGCTTTAGCTCTACTCCACTCCTCTCCCGCTTAGGCGGCACAACGGCGGAAACGACCTGTCGCCGGGCCTTGGTGCAGGACATGGTTCAGAGTAAATTTGGCAGGCGGTCATCTCCTTATAAAGCAGTAATGCTAACAAAGGAGGCGGCTACATGCGTGGAGGTACGGTCTTCCTCACGCCCCAGCCATCAAGATACCAACTCGGATTTCCAGCCATCGTAAGCCTCGCAGCGACTCTGCAAAAGGGTCAAAGCCTACTGGGGCCCAGGTTCTGTTTCTGAAAGGGAAGCTTGGCCCCAGTGCGAAAGTCAAAAAAAAGAACAGAGTAGGGCGTTTAGTCAGTAAGAGTCTGACACTATTTCTCGTTCCACCCAAGAGCGGGATTCGTAATTGGATGATTTTTACCCACCATAAAAAAATCGATCGTAAGCCTGGTCTTTCGAATTTACAAAGTAATTAAAATATAATAGAAAACTTGTAAAAGACCCTATTTAATTTTTTAAAAAACTATACTAAATATTTAAAACTATTTGATAAGAATTAAGCGCAGTCTAGTTAAAAGATATTAAACTAAAACCATTACTATTAAACCCCCTGGCTATAAACCATGTTACATATAAAATATTAAGACCATTTATTAACATAGTAAGTGGGTTTGAGTAAACTGATAACGATTTTAAGTGGTGATATGTTGAACTGGTTTTCATGTGCACAGGTGTGAATGCTGCAAAATAATTAGGCTGGGGTCTACTGAAGCGGAGCGGAGCGGGACTGAGCTGTAAAAAGAGGTAGGTGTTTCCACTGAAATGGAGCGGGTTGGAGTGGAGCGGAGCTGTTGATGACGTCAAGACGCTAACTAAAATAAATGATTGTGCGCGTGAGGGAGCCGCCCCGCTTCACACTACCTTGCCCCACTCCTCTCCGCTCCGCGTCGCCACTCTCTCGGCTCTAGCCTAATCTAGGCTGCCCCCCCCCTTACAAAGTTAAGAGAGAAAGAGTTAGCGCTTGTAGTTGGCTAATTCCCTTGTTCGAACGTCATCTCAACAAAGGGAGCAAATTGGGGGCGTGACTATCTACTAGCGCTAACTCTAAACGAAATTATTGTTACTTGGCTAAGGGGGCCGTTTTCCCGATATTTTAAACAATTACGCTCCTCTACGCCAATGCTGTTTCCTTTGACGGGATGTGGATTCCAAGTTATATGATTGGTGAATCTCAGCACGGCTCGTCTCCGCTCTGCTTCGCTTCGTCTGAGTAGAACCGCAGCCTTAAATCTACTTTATCGTAATATTAGGTGTACTAACTGACATCTACTAGTGTAATATCATACATGTCGATATTATTTATTCTAATTTAATTTGGTTCAAATTGCTAAGTGCGTACTGAATTACGAGTAAAAGGATATAAGTGTAGCATTTGATATGTTCATGATATGTTTCCTTGTTGTGCAAAATCAGTTGCACTCACTACCTACTGTCATGTAACTGTTTTGGAAATCGAAATGTAATATACGCTTGGGCGGAGCGGAAAATAGTGTCAGTGTATTGACTAAACAACTCAGCCTGGTCATTCTTTACCTATGTTACAGGGTTCTGGTGTCACGATTTTGCAGTAACCTAAGACCTCAGGAGGCGAGGTGCACCGTCGACCACTTGGGCTCGGTCCGGACGGTCGGATAACGAGTTACCCATTGCATCTGTTTCGTGGTGATTCTTTGAAACTGAGAGGAAACCTTACTCTCGAAAGCGTCTCGGGTGGAGCAAGAGGGCGTCAGACTTTTACTGATTAAAACATACCTCTTTAGTTGCTATATCAGAAAAATCAAGAGTATTTAGAATAAAAGTACTTGTGTACGGTTGAACAGTGTAATGTCGAATGTAACAGTTAACAAATAAAAGAAATGTTCCGTTTACAAATCTGAACGTTTCCCTTTGCGTATTTGCCTCGAATTGCACGTAAAGTCGTTGGTCCCAGTTGTTATTCGAGGCGCCAGAAAGTTTGTCCACCGATTTATTTGAGGAGTTTCGTGTTGCCCAGTACAATTGCTGGACATACCTTTTCAACTCAGTAGTTGAAGAGGTATGAAAAGCGCCCAGTCGCTCTTTTTCAAGTACGGTTACTCGGTCAACCTCAAGCTAGTTAGTAAGTAAGAGTCAGACATCGTTTCGCGCTCCGCCCAAAAGCAGGATTCGTCATTGGATGATTTTTACCTACCATAAAAAACCCCAAGTTAGTTGGGCAAAGACTAGGGGGACGATAATGTGGTATATTATTGATTATTACACAAAAATAAATCCTCGGTTTAGATTTGAACGTTCAAGTTCAAAAACAGAATTTGAAAATTATGACGATGCTCCACATTAGGAATTAGGTACTCCTGTGTCGTGGGATGCGTTCACAAACATGTAAAGTCACATGTAAGATACCCAACTGTTAAATTGTGTAGATACGTTTTAAATTTTTTTATAACAGTTGATTTTGTCCTACCACCCATATATCATCTTTCAATTTCATAGCCTCGCTCTCATCTTGACAACCAACGTGGCAACAACGTGTCCTTGTAACTACTTAGAAATAGGTGAACCAAATAGTTTTTCTTCAAAAATATGTCTGGGTTTTCCTTGAAAATAATAGAAACATGGGCATCGATTCAACGAAGTAAAACTAATGGAAGTGTAATATCTATCTGGATTATTTTCCACACGAAATAATCCAATATGACCTTGACACTGAAATATGTAGGTAACTATGTTTTTCGTCCGTCATGAAATGTTAGACGGATTCCTGTTTGGATAAACTTGACGTTCATACCTACATGGGTCTCGGTAGCCTTGTTCCCAGTAAGTTTGGAAGGAACCCATAATAAGTATGTACTTTCCTACCTTCGGAGTACTGGGAGGAAATAAGTTGTCAAAGTCATAGCACGTAGCTACCTATTTCCATTTTAGACATAGTTACCATCCACCTAAATATATACAACAGGTATCTAGAATAATGCACATCCCTATACTCCCCAATTATAGGGTGTTTTTAATATCGTGCGGATTTTGAAAACATGAAATTAAAAACAACCAAAAAATTAAGTATTGCAATCATAGTTCGAACCACAATTTGAAATGCACTTAGATAGAATTTTGAAGTGACACACTACAGCTAGCGCATCAGCATTAGTATCTGCTTAAGCACCAACACGTTAGTAACGCAATCAAGATTTATTAAGCATAGCCTTATAATGTTCCCAGAGCTGAGACTCATGCGTCTTCCCTAGGAGAGGGAATGGGCCTTATCCACCAAGGTGGCCAGGTGCGGATTGGTGACTATCACATGTTTTCAAATTTTAGGTTACAGGACAGTCTGGTTCCCTCAAGGTGTTTTCCTTCTTTGTTTTGAAATAAATTACATAAAAATACACCTGGCTGGGTTGGAACCTACAATTTTTATGTTGGGGTTACCACTGGGCACTAAAATAACAAGTATTTAAGGCATGGGCTTGCAATGGTAAGAAATGGGTGCTTCGTTATTGAAACTCCTAGTAAGGACCAAACTCAAGTCAATGGCACGTTGTACTCCATATGCTCCTTATAGAGATAATAGCAAATTGGATTTGGCTTAGTAGAGCCAATGGGACGTGACTGCTACGGAAATGATCAAAACAGTTACACAGATGGGTTTTGATTCATAAAAGTCTAACACTCTAAGTCGTTCCACCCAAAAAGACAGAGAGAGAAGTTATTCGATAATTTGCCACCACCAAAACAAGAAAAAAATTGGCGGCATGAAAACATGCACCAGTAGTAAGAGTAGCTTGGTTTTCCGGGCGTCGCATAAAGTAAGTCACGACGAGTCATTCATTGCTAATGCAGGTCACATTGTATGTTAACGTTTGCTTAAACTGCATTCCGATCACTACCTGTTCTTAAAATAAAGGTTCCAAATAAAAATCCAAACTATGTATAAATTCGTATATCAACAAAATACATAATAATAACTAGGAAGCATATTATCTGAGCAAGTCACTAGGCAATGATATCACCAAATTCGTTTATAGGTAGTATGGGGCGGAGAGGTATCTGGCGAAGTAAGGTGATGAGGGAGCGACGAGGGGAGCGGCGGGAGCTGCGACGTAAGGGGCTGCGGCGTACGGAGCTGCGGCGACGTAAGGAGCAGTGACGACGGGGGTAGCCACGGCATGGTTCACAGCGTGCGCTGAGTAGGAGCTGGCGTAGGGAGCCACGACCGCCGCAGGAGCAACTGGGGCGACCAACGCTGCAGGAGCGACCACTCCAGCGTTGGCAACGGCAACGGCGAGGGCGAATACAACCTGCAAAAAGAAAAAGGTAAACAGTCAATTTTAATTCTAAAACTTGTTTTTAAAGACATCTTGTTTTCAGAGAAAAGTTTAGGCAGTTATTGATTGTAAATTCGACTTTGAAGTGATGCGGGAGTCACATTTCACTTTATACAATTAACAGAAATGTGGAATTATAAATAAACAACACAAAAGTAATTTTAGCCTAAGTGGTGTTTATTAGGTAACTCCCGCATCCGGGGCAGCCTTCAGGTCCGTGACATAGCGGATAAACTGCAGGAGGGTCGCCTACGCTGGTATGGCCACGTTTTACGAAAACCGGCAGACTACGTGGGTAACAGATGCCTCGCCATGCCGCCTCCGCCGGGACCCGGAAAACGAGGTAGGCCTAAGAGGCGTTGGATCGACTTAAGGGACGATATGCGTGCTAATGGGCTTAAGGCAGAGGACGCAAAAGACCGAGCGAAGTGGAGAAGACTAGGCAGGAAAGCGGACCCCGGGCACCGAGGTGAAAGCCAAGGTAGCAACCGGGACTTACGCTAGGCTGATGATGATGATGATGATGGTGTTTATTAGGTATAGTAAGAAATGTAACTAGCCGATGCAGACGTTCTAATACGAAAGTACGGCTTGAAATGTTGGTAGAGATTACATAATGTAGGTGGTTGGTCCTATTAAACTCAAAGGATAGGTATAGGTACAGGTATCTTCTTACGAAGCCGTACTTAACTATTTAGAAGTTTTAGTGAAATAGAGAGAGAGAGAAAGAGATCAATTTGAAAACGCTGAGAGAATCAAGGAACTAAAAGACAAAAACTCACAACGAATTTGGCGATCATTTTGCTTGGGATGTGTGACTGCTCACAAGTGATTACACTGAAAAATCCGATGGACTGTGCCGTCTCCTGGGCATCGTCACGTTTTATACTACTGTTGGTTTCATTGGGCAACACCGCGGACGAACAACGCATGCGCGGCTAAATAATGCGCAGGACATCGCGATGGCTCGCAGTCGATTTTTGACCCAGACTTGGTTGACGGACCGAGCATTCTAATTTGAACTCTGTGCACACCAATTTCACTGTATGTTATGTAACTGACAAAAGGGAAATTCAGTGGAACATTAAACGCATATTGTCATACACATAACTGCTTGTAAGGCGAAATCTAACTTGTTATCTACTATTAGGAAGTAGGTCAAGTGAAGATTTCTTTAATCTAATTTCTTTGATGTAAATGGTGGATTTTAGCCGGAGCCTGCTTTAGCGTACTTTGCAAGTTCATTTTATGCAACAGCTTTGTTTAATTTTATCTCTTCCTTATTTTACTTTGATTGATACAAGTTAGAGTCGGTGCATTACATGCCATCATCAGCATAATCAGTACGTTCTTTAGGAGACTCTTTGACATAATTGGATTGCGTTGTTTTGTTATTGAGGAATGCGTTTTGTTTCAGCACATGTTAATTCTTTGATTATCTGCTTTTATTTGTTTTTTGGTAACTAGTACCTAAGTTGATACGGTCAATGAAGCGGTTAAGAAATTGGCTTATGCGTAGTGGGATTAGATTTCAAATATTTTTATGACCTATGGATAGTTACTCCGGATATGCGAGTATGTGAGCGCACCTACGTTACAAGAGTAATTTCTAGTGTGGGGCAACAAATTTTACAAATAAAAACTGACTAAATGTGAGCCGAACCCACATTAAAAGAGTTCCGTACTACAATATTAAAATTCTGCAAAAACGCAAAATAACGTTGAATGGGTATACTTTAATTTAAAATTTTATTGTTTGGTATTTTAATTTTTCGAAATACAGTCTGCTGACAAAAAAACAGACGAGATGTATGAACATGTTTCTGTTGGTACCTGTTGGGTTGTTTTTTTATAACTATGTCACCATACGGATCATACTGGCTGGTTTGTGAACTTTTCCCAACTACGAGTGTTACGGATCGATTTCCAGTTTCATTAATAGATAGTACTGTGGTATTTGCCTAGGAGTAACCTATTTATTCTTAATTTAAATACTCCAAGGATTAAGAAATCAGAATATACAGATTCCGTAAAAAAGTTGTGGAAGTCAGTAAAACACTTAGTCTAAGTAAAATACCGCCGTTACCAGCTACACCTAACATTTATGCGCCAAAAATTCTTGTTTTCCTGTCACGGGGTTTTCTAAAAGTTCTTGTGTTCCTGAACTCAGGGGGCAACTGAGGGACAAAAAAGGGTTTCAGTAGAGTAGTAAAAGTCTGCAAAGCCCTTTCACTGCTCCACTCCAGAGCAAAAGAAGAAGGTACAAAGATAACTTTTCATCTCTAAAAAGGCTCCTGTGGTGTATATTTTTGTTTACCGGCAAAAAAATATTTGTCTATCTTTTCTCTACTATTTCTAGGTTAGATTACTGTTTCACTAAATATAGCTAATTGTTAGTAATTAATAATACGTGAAACAACTGCCTATCTGAAGTCTGCCTACTTCCTGTGAAAGACTTTCGTCATATTTTCTGGCTTCAAATTCTCGGTAACGGCTGACAAAGATATTTAAATGTCAGTCAGGACCAACGGCTTAGATTATTCTCTAAAGCTTGCAGGAAACGCGGTAGGTATGCAGTGGTCACCCATCCAAGAACCGAGCTTGCCAAGCTTATCTTTATCTGTGAAGTTAATGGTCTGTAGTCTAAATCGTTTCCTGGATTACACATTGTAAGTATATTGATCGTGTTCAATCCGTTACAAATGCTTCTTTTCGTCTTGAATATTGATTACCATTGATGAATTTAAAACGTTTCATTCCACTTGCATCAACAAAGGATACTTAGTACCTACATGTCTTGCAGCAGAAATTCGCAATGGTAAAGAAAAAAAAGTTTCACAACGACAAGTTTCCCAATGTGCTCCATTTCTCCGCGCACGCCTCCGCGAATCCCAAATGACCGGCCGCAATACGTCAAATGTTTATATTGTCGGACGATATCTGAATCACAATAAACAAGGTATAAAAAGCCAATACTTTTTCTAGATAGTCACACTTCACATCCTCTTTTCGTTAAGGAAGGTCCACAACCAAATCAAGCAAAATGTTCTCTTTCAAATCTGTGAGTATTTTGATCAAACATTTGAAATATCTTCAATAGAATGTTTCAGAAAAGTATAAATAATTTCTGCTATTTTAGATCGTGCTCATCGCTGCGGCTTTCACCATCGGAGCGGAATGCAGTGGAGTTGCAGTGGCACCAGCGCCCTTAATAGCTCCGGCAGCGGTAGGGTACGCCCAAGCTGTGCCCCAGAACATCCCACCGTATGCGGCACAGGTCAGCGTGGTGAGCAAGGCTCTTAACCCTCTGGTTGCTGCACCTCTCGCTGCGGCTCCTTACGTCGCTGGTCCCTACGCTGCAGCTCCGCTCGCCGCTGCACCTTACGCCGCTGCGCCTTACGCTGCAGCTCCCTTCGCTGCCGCCCCTTACGCTGCCGGACCCTACTTCGCCGGCGCTGCCCCTGTACTGCCCGGCCCTTACGCTGCCCCAGTAGCGTACGCCGCACCTTACCCCTACGCCGCATCTCCGCTGGTCCGCGCCGGTCCCTTCGGATACGCCCCAGCATACGTACGATAGATTAGAAAAGAACAATCGACTGACCTTCCTATAGAAAAGACATGTATCAAAGATTAGATATATTTTTTTACTTTTTATAAAATAAATGTTATAACAAAATTATTTATGTTTTTTACTGGGCATTTACTTAAGTATTTTAATCTAGAATAACACCCGAAATAAATATGGTTTGTCTTACAAGTAGACTCGTATAAATCTATCGTATAAACACCTACAGTATACCTAAATAAGTTTCAGTACTCTCATAGGTAAATTATATGTGACGTTATGGAAATACATATATTATTTGAGATAACAAATTTCATTATCTCCAACCGCTCTGGGTGGAGCGACAGGGAGTGTCAGATTTTAAATAACAAACACACACCCTTTTTCCTCTAATTTACCTATTTCGTTTGCACCGCATTCACTCTTTTGCGGAAACCTTCAGTCCAATTAAGTACCTACATCAAAATAGATATAATATTTAAATCCAAACCAAATTTAGCCTACTGGATTTTCTTATCATAAAAAATATTCTTGATTAATAACTTAAGCCATCAAATTCTCTACTGATTTCTATACTACCACTGAAATTAATAATCTTTTGTTCAGTATAGAGACACATGTCTTAGAAGAAAAAATATTTTCAAATAATTTCATTTTAAGATTTTTGACGATTACTTTCTTCTAGTTATAAGTTTAATTTTGCTGATACATAGTTACTTCTGAGAAATCCTATTTGTTATCCTAGGATACAAAGTGCAAACAAATTTTACACAGTCATACACATTTTGGAGGAAATTAACTCTAATTTATTACATGATCCCAATTCATCTCACTGGTGGCCAAACCCATGTCTCACAGCTGTTACATTGTTTGTTGGATAGGAAAGCATATTTAACAAAATATTTATATCTTTAAAGATCAGCGGATGCCTCATCGTCGTTAGGTGGCAAACCATAAAAAATAAGGCGCACTTCAACATCCAATACCTACACATCAATGGTGCTTTAACGTGTTGCATGCTGTGCACTCACCTTAACAGCAAATATTAGCGACATTAGGTACATGTTTGAAACTCATAGCTGCAATGACAATCATGACAATCACTAGTCACCGTAACCGAAATCGATACAACATTATTTTTACTGTATATGCGAAATCTGAATACTATATTCATTAGATTCGATTAGTATCGAATAGAGAATCGATTCCAATATTTTTTTTTACCATGTTATATTTTGTCCCAATTTTTTTTTATGATTTATTAGATGCGACTGACACTAAGCACAACCCAGGAAGATTGCAGGCGTAAACACCTTCTCCTTTGCTGGGATGGCCCATTCAACATGCATTTGTGCGGACAGCTAGGTAGTGTGGGAGCCTCGAGTCCTCTCGAGAGGCGCCCAACCTTCAGGGACGTGGTAATAGCAAATCAAACCACGTTTACTTTATATTTTTTACTTTTATCGGCTCGACATATATTCTTAATCTCTTGACATGACAACCTAATATATTTTATTCTTAATATTTTAAACTACAAATAGTCTGCGAACGTCTTGCAAGCCAGTACGCTAATCCGGGGCGTATGTGAACTCTTTAGATATGTCACATTCAGCCACCCCTTTATTGAATAGAAATGTTTGGATACCAAACATTTCTATACGACAAAGTTTTGTAATCGCAGGCTATTGGTAGGACCTACCTACTCCTAACACTGATTTCCCTACTTATACGGGGACTATATATATATATTTTTTTATTATTATGGCGGATGATTCTGGAGAACTAGTTTAAGCTGGGGTCAACGACAAAATTTCAAAATATAATCAACCAACATTTATGTTTCTATCGAGCATCATTCCGCTCTCACCCAACAGCGTTGCCCTGCTTAAACTTCGCTGGAGCAAAACCCCGTTAAAGGCCACAGCGTACCGCCCTGCTGACCTAGGAAGCCAAAGTGACAACCACCCCTATTGGGATTACACTCTAAGATACAATGCCTTCTGACTTTTATT
This sequence comes from Mythimna loreyi, assembly GCA_029852875.1. Taxonomy (NCBI): domain Eukaryota; kingdom Metazoa; phylum Arthropoda; class Insecta; order Lepidoptera; family Noctuidae; genus Mythimna; species Mythimna loreyi. The sequence continues at coordinate 10,637,209 of CM056780.1, read as the reverse complement.
CCATCGGGCGCTTATCGGGCCAGAGGTCAAAGAGCCACAACCATTGGATCACCTATACTTTGCTTCATTATATGAATCCATTCCAGAGTAATAATTAATCAACACCGATTATTTAAATTTAATTATTCAAGCTAAGTATATCCATGGAGTCAACTTGACTCCCTTTGCGAAGACTATGCTTCATTTGCAAAGTTTTAAGTTAAGTTGCCTCTGGAATAAACGCATTCCTATCCTATCACCCTAACACTTTTTCATTTTGATTTTCTGTGGCTCTTCCTCCAGTCTCCCGGCTGCACCCATCAGCACTTGACCTGGCACGCTGCGCGTGCTTAGACATCTGCCCTGGCACGTTGCTCGTGCTCACCCGGCAGCAATTTTCATGAAATAGAATTATATATTAACACTTCATTGTAACGACAACTTAATATGACAATATTATCTGACATTAATGACTTTTAATGTTTGACATAATATTTTTATATATTTGTCCTGGAAACTATGCTTTTTGAGCCTTATATATTTACAAAATTTTTAAAGTGAAATGAAATTTAATAACTATAAAAAATACAATCTAATTTCTTTTTATAAAATTTCCAAAATTTATATTTAGGCAAAAAGAATTGTTTTTTAAATTTATTACAATTGTAGTATTTACAATTTAATAAATGTGATTTAATTTCTTTTAAATGTCTAAGATGGAAGGACTTTCTTTTAACCAAACTGACATAGACTTTTTAAATTTATATGGAACGCGATCTTTTTTATGTAAATCATCAAACTCAAACCTTTTTTTGTGAACTTTATGCGTTACCATGGGAGAACGGTCATCATACTTTATGACAACTTGTGTCATCTCCTTTGTTTCTTTCTGTAAAAAACTTTTAAATTGACAATTTATTATTTCAAAATTATGATGCTCCTCATACTCTTTTCCATAGGTTACTTCATCGTGATCATCTTGAATTGATGTGACAATCGTCTCTTTATCTGGAATAAAATCATCGGATGAAATAATACATGGACACAGTAGCATAACAAATTTATAAATTTGTGATATTTCATGACAGATATGAAATTTCGTACATAGATTAGTTAAAACTAGTGCTTTATTATTATTTCAATTAAAGAAATTGAACGAATTTCTTTCAACGCCTAATTTCATTACTGTCTTTTAAATAATAACTAGAAAAAACTTTAAGTAAATTATTTTGCAGATCATTGTCCTACTAGACATGGGTCATGGGTCGACGGAAGAGTTCAATGGAAGTTGTGATGGATGTGGTATCAATGAATTAAATCGTGACCACCCTCTTCAGATGTCGAGTAAAGCTCCTGTCAACATGGCGAAATAATCTTCACAAAGTGGTGTCAAGATGACTCCAAGTTTAAGACTATTGAACTTGTCCTTGTTTTGTTTTATTGGCTCGTGAAAAATAAAAAAAAGAAATTAGGAAAATAAATCTTCCCATTTGTTTCGTGTCTTAACAGTGGTAGCTCAATCAAGACAAAGCAAGACATCGCAAGGAAATCGGCATGTCTTAAACAAAAAGTTGAAGGCACGTGACATCAACTAGACTGCACTGGTCGCGTGGTGGATAACGGCTTATTCACTCTCCTAGAGAAGACAGCAGTGGCAATATTATAAAGTTAATTAAGTATGCTTTATGTTTCTGCCTCGTGTCCTATTGGATATTGTCAGAACAAATGTTAATAAAACAATTGATAGCTGTTATGTAGTTAATTGCATTTTTACCTTTGATTGTTTCTGGCGTGAGATTTTATAAAGAAATATTAATTAAAGGACATGGCTAAACTGAAGTATGGACGACTGCCCTGGCAATGTATAAACATGGTTCCTAGCAATATATAATCCTGAACAGCTGAAAATTAGTATTTTGTAATTATAACAGTTCAGGAACTTTTCATATCTGCACAATCCTGAAAATAAAATCGCGTAACTCCTACGACAAAGAAACAAAAACTTCGAACAATGACGTTGCTATGAACTTTTATGTAGGCGTTTTAGTATCTCTGCGACGATTTTTAATGATAATTGTTTTTTATCTGGCGATTTTACACTAAATTACTTGAAATAAATATCTACTAAAGGTTAATCGCTCCATAAAAATCACAAAAATATAATTTTTATCTGTTGTAAAACCTGCTTATCCAAATGAGACTATGGTAATAACATTTTGATTAAAATGATGTGAATGTACTTACTTGAAATAGATCTTAAAGATTAATTAACTGAGCTCATCATCAACATAGCGTTTGTCCCAGTTGCAAACCTAGGTAGCTTCCACCTCGGTACCCAGAGCAGCCGAGACTAAAGATTACCTGAGTTAAATATTTGTGATTTTTGTATTAAGTTCATAAACGCACTGAGTAACTAAGGACAAAAAAAAATGAAATAAAACAACAAAAATGTGATGTACCTATTTATTTATTTTTTTATATATTATTATTCTCAAGCAACAAGTGCCAAACATTCAAGTTTAATTGAACATCACATACCCTTGCACTGCGGGGGATATAAAAATTATATGTTCCAATAAGAATCTTTTTTATAAATGGTGGAACAACATGTAACTGTTGTTCATTAATACAACCATTTTGTTCATTAAACACACAGTGACTAGAAGTATTTGCAGCCCGTTTATAGTTTGGCAGGTTTAGTTCTGGCTCTGGAACAAGTCCCGGTGCTGGTTCAGGTTCAGATCCAGGTAGTGGCTCAGTTTCTGGTCCAGCTCGTGGCACAGGTTCAGGTCTAGGCAGGGTTAACCGATTTCCATCCCGATTTGAATGCCTTTGATGCCTTATCCAAGGAGGATGACACACGTAGTTGGCAGCCTAAAAAAAAGGTAATTTATGTTAGTTGCATGATGTCTTTGTTATAAAAAAAGAAATGAGTATTTGGCTGTTAATAGGCTGAGAAACTGAATATCTGGATAATTATATTGTGTTTTATGTTATTTTTGTTTATGTAAGATATATTAAGTATAACTAGCTGTACCCTGCGGTATCACCTGCATTGTTATAATAGCCTTTAACCTTCCTCAGTAAATGGGTAATCTAACAGTGGAAGAATTTTTCAAATCGGACCAATACATCCTGTGATAACCAAGTTCAACTAAACAAACTAACTTCAGCTTTATAGTATCAGTACAAATAGTATATAGACATAAAAATGACTCTTAGTTATGTTATGTCTGAGTATGGTTTCCGCACTTAGTCTTGTGTAGACCATTGTATGTGGACTCTTAGTTAGTTTTGACTGTTACTGCAGAGAGTAACCTGCTATAAATAAATAAATAAAGCAATTTATTGTATTCATATATCACTATAATTACCTGATGGAAAGCTGGATGTGACATTGGTAAATCCTGCATCATCAAATCAATTCTTTCCACTGCATGACGTTGCACACTTCTCACAGAACAACCACAAGTTATGCACACCATTGTATGGCCAATTAAACGACCATCATTTGCTGCTTCCGAATTCAGTAATTCATAACAAGGATGACAAATGTTGGCATCCCTAGGAACCTAAAAAAAAAACAAATGTGAATTAAGTACCATAATACTTAGTACCATAATACATAAGTTATAAAAACCTAAAGGTTTGATTAAATAACAGTCATCTAAGGTTACCTACCGGTCTGTTTTCGTCGTAACATTACAAGAAGTCTTTTTGGTCCCTTGTGGCTAAGTTATGTATTTTGAGAACCAAGGTAAACAACTTAGGCGGTAACGTAGGTAGGCGAGCAAACAATAAGTCCAATAAACAAGCGAGGGTCAATGAAAATCCAAAATCCAAATCTAAAAAGCACAACGAACAAGTAAACGGCAGAGCGTTTACTTCAAACGACGTCTGTTTTTGTTTTCATAGAGTAGAGATGGTACGGACTTCAAATAATCGATTTTGTTAATCGATTAATTAATTTAAAGAGATGAAAAAAAAAAAATGTGTTTGTCAACCACGACAAGCACAAAATATGTTTATTACATTTATATTATGCGCCCAAAGTGTTAGTAATATACTTATCTAGTTACAATTATGTTGTTTTCTGAAATAAATCGTTTTGATAACCGTTATTAAAAATCGATGTTAGAGCAATTATTTCGATTTGACATTCTGAAAATGCGTTTTGTCTCCTCCCTAGATTGCGGTATTCAAGTTTGATCTTGACATGTCAAACCAAAACAAAGCATAAAAACAATTAAGAAACTTTTTTAAGTTTATTATTTCACGAAAGTTATAGGAAATTATTAGATACTAAATAATTCATGAATGAATATTTAAATGCTAAAGGTTAGTGTGAAATTCTTATACGTTCTCAGGGCAGCCGTTTAGCCATCTCCTTTAATCATGAAATCACATTTCTTAAAAGGATACACCCTTCAATGAAATGATTTTTGTTAAGTATTTTATTTATGTACAAAACTAGATTTTTTTTTAGTTTATAATTACAATTATTGCATTGTTTTTTCATCAAAGACAGAATTTATGGCTTTAAATTAAACAAAAAAAATAGTCGTTATCGTAGATGCGAAAGCGGCCTGGCCCCTGGGATCAAGGCAAGAAAGGAACAGGGTAGGTTGTTTAGTCAGTTACTGTTTCTGTAGGTCAGAGTTTGACACATTTCCTGGTACGCCCAAGGGCGGAATTCGTCAATCGATGATTTTTACCTACCATAAAAAAATCTGTCTATGGTATTCCCTAACGCTAATAATATAAAGAGCAATATGCAACAAAGATTTACTCTTAGTGCAGTACTTGTTGTGTAAAATAATAAACAATTAATGCAGTTTTATTAAATTTGTGTACATTATCCGAGGTAGGATTTTTTTTTTCATTTATTATATTATATTAAACTCTATTGTACAATAACTACCGTTGCAAAAACTACTTGTACCTGTATTGTGCAGGGCAATCTCTTACAGACAATCTTAGGATATACTGAACGAAAAGAAATAGGACGATTTGGGTCGGACAATGTACATAAATTATAAATAATAATATGTAAGAATGTTTAAATAAAAGCATGAGTAAAATTTATATAATTTATTTACAAAATTTGGTATAAAAAATAATGACTAAGTTCATTAAGTACTAGAAAACAATGACACTATACTATAACAATTTATTAACAAAGACTAGATTCATTTCCATGCAAACTGTTTGAATATGGGTGCTGGGCCGTATGGCACGGGCGCATAGGGGGATATGCTGATGGGTGCCCTAGCTACAGGAACAGGTGCGGGCCCGAAAGCAGGCGCGAACAATGGAGCTGGCTGTGGTACTGCTACAGGCCTGACGATAGGAGAGAATGGTGCCGCTGGCAACGCAGGCACAGCACGAGCAAATGCTGGAGCTGCAGCAAAAGCTGGCGCAAATCTGGGATACACAGGGGCTGGTGCGGGAAACACTGGAGCAGGTGCAGGAAAGACCGGGGCAGGCGCTGGGAAAACGGGAGCTGGAGCTGCGAACACTGGAGCCGGTGCTGGGAACGCGGGAGCAGGTGCTGGGAACACGGGAGCAGGCGCTGGGAAGACCGGTGCAGGCGCTGGGAAAACTGGTGGAGGCGCCGCAAACACTGGAGCAGGAGCTGGGAATACTGGAGCAGGTGCTGGCAATACCGGCGCCGGGGCTGCGAACACTGGAGCACGCGCCACTGGAGGCGGGAGAGCAACCGGTGCAGCCACAGCATGTATAGACCTCACTCCTACTCCATTCGGGAAGTTGTAGAACGGAGCATACCGAACCACTGAAGGACTGAAGGTCTTGATGGCAGGAACAATGTGACCAAAGCCGCTAGCATTGCAACTAGCTATAATGGCGATGGCGGAAATGACCTGTAAAGGAAAACACAGAGTAATTATTAAAAGTTCAATGTTATTATAATTTGAACAGCTTTTTCCAATGATCCAAATACTTACTAATCTTGTGAAGGACATTTTGATTAATTTGATAACTGAACTCGGTCAGTCGAGTGTCAACGTTGAAATGTATCGATGAATGTGTTACATGTCGTTATATAGTTCATACTGTTGCAAGCATTACGTCTATGTTGGTAGTCGACGGTTTCACTTTCCTTAGGCAGGACCTGCGCATGCTCAATTAGGTGTCGTATGGACACCATTGCTTACCGAATATGTCAAGGTGCCGGTCATTCTTAGGAGTGTTATATAACTTCAACAATTAGACACTCGGTTAAGTGCCCCTTCGGGCCAAAAGTTGGGGTTATTTTATTACATGAAGCCTTGCTTGTGTAAAATAGTAATAAAAGTTTGTAAGTAAATATTATTTTTTATAATATATGTGTATTTATTTTTAGTATAAGGTATATATAGTTATTAAGTAATTGTTCATTTAATTTGATTTCGCTATCACTTCTTTTCTTATTTCTTCACACGTCATCGGCTACAATTCTACTAATTTCTCCATTCGCAGGACTTCTACTGGAAGAAATTACTTTTTTAAATAAGTAGTACCTTTCTGTTAAATTTTGTTCATAAATTATAAAATAAATAAAATTATAATTTGTTTATTATTTCGTAAGGAAATGTTTAATTAAAATTGTACTGTACATTATCTTAAGTAAAATAAAATTGTTTTAGCAAGTTTCGTCTCGCTGCCACCTACAATAATTTTAAGCAGTCTTGATGATTACCTAGTTTATCTTGAATATTAATTTATTATGAGTTTACTCATGCTAAGTTTCAAGTACCTAGTTGGAAAATTCATTCATAAATTGAATCTTAATGAAGAGAAGAGACTCGAGGCTATGTCAAAACTTTATAACTATCAGATGAAACATTTCGATAAACTTTCAGTTTATCCAAACACTTTATACTACATCTTGTAGGGTGACCAAATTCTGTGGATGATAAAATTTTATACAGGCTGGGCCAAAGAAATCACCCTATTGGAATATACTCTCATTTTTGCAAATGACTGCCAATGTCAAATCTGTTTTGGTATTTGTGAACTAAACAGATGCAGAATACAAGTGAACAAACCATGGAGCCATACACTCCCCAGGAATCCGGAATAATCACGTTCCCGGTTCGCCTCATCTCTCGTTTTAGCGATTTGCGCTGGCCCGCAAGATCGCCCGCTTTAAGCGTTCCAGACTTTTTTGTTGGGTTTTTTGAAGTCCCGTGTTTACGTGAACAATCCCGAGACTCTGGAAGCCCTCAAGCACAACTTTTGACACGAGTGCGAGAATCTGTCGCTCGAAGTTCTTGCCGAAGTGATGAAAAATGCCATAAAACGAAAGTATGGCGATCAATTGTGACAGCGCCCATTTGGCCGATATAATCTTCTCGACTTGACCAATAAAAATCTAAAGGTTCAAATAAACATAACAAAATAAAAAAATCGAAGTTTTTAATTTAGAAAAAAAAAAGAGAGCCATACAACGTCGGATGACTTCTTTTGGCCCACCTAGTATTATGATCGAATAGTTGAGAAATATCGGTATAAGATTGTAAAATAACGTGAGAAATTGCAAACATCTTTAACCAGGAAGATGATGATGATTTAGCATAAAAAAATATTATAGTCATAGAGAATCTGTAATTTTCCCGTGACTTGGTCACCCTACATACTTTATAAGCACCTAAGTTATAAGCAATAATAAACCAGAAATCACTTGTTCAAGTATTCAATTAATATACATAAGCGTTAGATAATGCTATACTACTGTTCCAATACATCTTTAAGTAGAAATCTTTAGTGTTAGGTCAATTTATATGCTGTTAATTACAATTTTGTTTAAAAGGGTGTAGAGATCCAGCCTAGAGATCTATCATACTGGGCACGAAGCTAGTTCAGACTCCAGCTCTCACAAAAGTTCTAATTTTATTGAAAAATTGTATGTGTTAATGTAAAAATTGGGTGAAATATAATATAGGTAGGTAAATTCCATCCTTCATTTAGACGTTATAAAAGGAAGTTAGTGGTAGCATGACGGGTGACAGAACAGAATGGAAGAAGAAAACGTGTTACGCCGAGCCCAAAAAACATGGAAAAATGGTAAGTTCATCTCTATTTTATCATCAGACAACCACGTACGACAAATATAAACTCTTACGTTTTTGAGACATCGACGGTCAGGACTAAACGTTTTGCCTCGTCGTTTATTCCGCGTACATTGAGGGACTAGAACAGTTTGCCAGCTGCGGTTTTCTCGTCCGATTATAATTTAGGTGTCTTCAAGGCTAGAGTGAACAGGCTCTTAATAAACTAGTGCGTCTCACCATCAATGATTGCATCACTGCTATAAACTAGTGTTTGCCATCGATCCCACCTTATAGTGATAAGGTGGGATCGATGGCAAACACTAGTTTATAGCAAGAAAAAAAAAGTGTATGATGAAGATGACCTTTGTTCTCCATATGTAACGATAGCAACATATATATTCCTACCAACCAGGAGTGTTCCTTCGGAAGATTTGCTCACAGTGTACATGGACAAGCGCCAATTGATCGCATGTTCCAAGAAAAGTGACTAAGCTTCCTCTGAGAATTGACTTTAGCCCCTTATAAGCCTTCTAAAAATACATAGTTGGAAAATAGTGGAAATGACAAAACTAACTTTAACATTTTTTTGTCAAGCAGTATATTTCGTTAAATGTTATACAGAATAATTAAATTATAAAAGGTAATTTCTTACCGTGTATGGAGGTTTGATATCGATCTGTTTATCCAATTAGTTCTAAAGTATATTTTTATGCTTGGAATACTATGAGACCTCTCTGTTGATTTGCAGAAAGTTATTTCAGAGTAATGTACTCCCGCGATCATATAGTTTTTTTTTTATATTTATAATTATGTTTATTCTGCTCCCATTCATCTGTTTGAGCGTAAAATAGTAATAAACAAATACACGTATACAAACATATATACAACTTTGAACTTATACTCGTACAAGATTAGTAGTGCGACTATTGTAAATAATACAACTGTTATGAACTTTGTTGGAAAAAAAACAAGAACTTTTATTCAACAATTATTTAGTATTACTTATCAGTTTATTCAGCAGTGTAAAGTTAAAGTACTGAATGCTTCACTTTACTGCTTGTATGTAGTGCTGGATTAAGCCAGTTTGGAGCACAAGTCCAGCTTTTAAAAAGCAAAGATTTAAGATTTCAATGTTTTAATTTATAAATACTTCTTTAACTTACTTTTGAAAACAAGTCGCGAGGCCCTGGGTCCATAAACAGTTGGTTGCCTCCAATATGTTTACAAAAAATCCATGAGAAATTAGAATTCATATAGCACAAGTATCTTGGCTTGTCATTGGTTGTCTAATGGGAGCCTCTTTACGCACAGGGCCTCAAATCCGCCGGGTCCCTTGTGTTTGTTACTTTTCCTGTGTGGCTGGCCCAATGCTCATCATTATTATTAATTTAGCTGAACGGCATCCACTTATGGACGTAGCCATCCAAATGTCCCCATAACGACCGGCTCCCTGCATCTTGCATCCATCCTATATCCGTGGCCATCACCAAGTCTTAGATCCCGCTTATGGGAGGCCTTCCAATACTGCGTATTCCGGTACGTAATCGCCACTTCAGAACTTTCGTCTCCATAGACCATCTGTTTTGCGAGCAATGTGGCCTGTTTACTGCCAATTTGTTGGTTGATTCTTAGAGCTATGTCAGTAATCTTGATTCAACACTGTATGTTTGTATGTAAAATCATAGCGTTACTCATTGTAAAACTCCTTGGTGACCATGTCACTCAATAGATGGGTGAATAATGGCGATTTCATCCTTACATCATACAATTTATGAGCTAATCCCATTTTCCTATTAGTAGGCAAAAGACATAATACCTATTTAACTTGTTATATATCTACCTATTACCAAGTTACAAAATGGTGATTCATATTGTAGAATGAATATCAATATGCAAACTGTGTGTTAACAGAAATGATGGTCGGACTAAAAGTAATAGGAGCAGTTAAGCTGCTTTACTCCTAAATGACATGAGATATTATATGTACGCGGGCGAAGCCGCTGACAAAAGCTAGTATTCTATGTAGCCGGACATAGTTTCAACAGACTTAAAAAAAGAGGATGGTCTCAATTCGAAATTCGGTTGGGTTTATTTTTTTTTTGGTTTCTTATCTCTACTCTGTTGTTTATTTGTTGATTTGTACTTTTCTTTTTTATTTACAGGATTTACTATCAAACAGGTCCTATTTATTTTCAAAATCTAGTAATAATGATGGGATCCATGAGTAATTTAAGAAAATACAGGCAACGACATACAGTGATTTTGGAAAAATCATCCAATGACGAATCCCGCTCTTGGGCGGAGCGGGAAACAGTGTCAGATTTGATCAATTGTCCCACTTCACTAAAATCAATAACTTATTTTATTCACATACATGTGCATAAAGTAAGTGAATGTCAATCATTTTGGTAAATGCTTGCTGCCCGATATATCACTGTCAGACCAACAGTCAAGTTAACAGCGGTCGTTCATATCTCATGTATGACTGCTTAGCTTAGATATAGCACTCTGGCTTACTTTGATAATATCGCGAAAATTGAATACCCAGGTGATTTATATGTTGTAAGTGTATACACTATATATTTTAGAAAATTATTTTATATGTTCGTAAAAAATTAGGACTTTTTTAAATTAGAAGCGGTCTTTGTAACAAAAATACACGTAGTAAACACGAAATTGTGTTACCCAAATGAAGATTAGCAAATATCAGCAAATAATTCTTGGTAAATAGCGTCTTTATAACAAGCTACCAAAGGGGGTAAGTAAACTTACGATGCACAGTTTAAAACTAACGAAGAAAGCATATTATAAGACTATGTCGAAGACACGCCTGTTTCGCAATGACTGCTTCTGCATTTGCTGATTTTATTAATATTCTGTAGATGTGTTTATTAACTGCTCCATCTTTGTTGTAATGTATGAATTATTATGTATTTATTTTTTTATATTGACACATCGGTTTTACAATAGTTTTTATATTACCATTTTAATGACTCATCTGATAATGCAGGTAATTGTTTTACTGAAAGTTGTACACAAACACTGTACAGTGTTTTGCAATAATGTAAATGTGACACCAAATGAATGTGTAAGACCGGTTTACCTTAACCTACCCTTCACGAATTACAGGTACGATGTTATGTACAGGTAATGTACGTTCGATTGGGTACGTAACAAATGGTATACAACGTGAACCAGACGAAACATCAATTATGTTAATAAGCTCTCGGTGAATTTGATCACGGATGAAGGACGGCCTCGATATTATGCGTAGCGAACAAAATCTCCATGTATGAATCAAATTGTAATTGCTTACTGCGTCACTATTCCAAGCGATTGGCATTCACAAGTGCGCGATACTACACGTCGGCGCCGCCGTTACGGAGAAGTGGTAACAGAAAGGATATACCTTTAATTGCGTATTGTAATATCGTAGTATCGAATATCGATTTTATTTGATTGTAAATTTATCGCTGTTGAGATTTTAATTGATGTTACTAATTTATTTCAGTGAGGTACGTCAACTAACAGTTATACTGACGTACGATAGAGATAGATAAAGGCGTATACGATGTATATATATTATTAGTTGTTATATTCACTTTTCTAATATTTACAGTTTCTAATGTTAACTGTTATGTTTTAAATTATCGCTGTTAACTGTTTCCCTTAGAAAAAATCTGGATAAAAATCAGTATCAGCACTAAAAATGTAAGCATTTTCTACCAGTCAACGTTTGAGTGAAGCAAAGACAAATTGTGGTAGGTGCAGTATTATTTATATAAACACTATATTTTATACAAATATACACCCCATTTGTGCATGATCGAAACATTTGTGCTTTTGACTCCAAGTGCGCGTTATTCTAATTAACCTTGAAGTTTAATTATAAATCAAAATCATTAATCACACATACAGAACTACAAAACTAAATACACGCTACGCAGGAATTAACTTTGTACATAAACAATACAAAGGAAAGCTAAGAAGGTCCCGTTTCTAAGCAGCACGTGTTTCGTGGATGGCAAAGAGTGAAAGAAAAGTTTTCACAACACATTTCGGTCCACGTGACCCCAAGACTGTGATCAGGTTTTCAGTGTTTTTATTAAATTGTTTTATAGAAACTTAGCTTCATAATAACACCGCCCACGTTTCGCCCCCGTTCTGCGTTCCGTTTGACGTTGGGTTAAATCTTATTGCACGCACAGCATGTGACTTGAATAAGGAACGTTTTAGCTGCCTACAAAGGTTAATATTAAAAGAAGTTTTACCTCTTTATATTAATGTGAGTGCTTCATTCAATATTAGAGTAATATCAACCTACTCGTCTTTTACTTTGTCGTTTTAAGGCGTAGGCTTTTAATTTTAGTACCATTTTCCTAGTTATATTTCAGTCCCTGGCCTGTATTTTATGTTTAAAATTTGAGATTACATTTAAGGTCAATTTCGAGATAATTAGACTTGTGAAAATCAAATATTGAAACTGTAACTCAAAAATTGTCTAACGAGCAAACTCATTGGAAAATTTGATAAGGGAACTTCATGTCTTGTCGCAGAAAATAAGTATTACTAATCCGTTTACTCATAGTGTTTATATTTATATAATACTAGCGACCTACCCCAGCTTCGCACGGGTGAAAAGGTAATATATTATATCTACAAACATTCTTCTTGAATCACTCTATCTATTTAAAAAAAACCGCAATAAAAATCCGTTGCGAACTTTTAAAGATCTAAGCATACACAGGGATAAGCAACTTTGCTTTATACTATTTTATGATGATAATGAAGTAGTGAACCCAACATAACGTGTTTGACAGACCTTTGACAACCTTGACTGTTTAACAAATTGTAGAAAAAATGATTAACCATTTTTTTTAATTCCCTATACTACTACTGATTGACTGTGATCCTGTCTGATGGTAAACGGTGACGAAATCGTTCGTAGTGAGGCGCACCAGTTTAGAGCCTATATGCGATAGATATAAACAACGAAGCGACACGCTTAGTCCAGACGAACTGTAGAGGATACCCGTAGCCGTACGTTGTACGTCAGGTTGTCAGTAAAAACAAGATGGTGGAATAAAATCATGCAGTCCCCGCACACACTCTGCAAAATGCATCCTGTAAAAGTACCGAAAAGCTGGCTATCCTCAAAAGCTTTGTAGATTGGACTTAACCAAATTTGAATCACCAATTAGCCTCTTCACACACCTATATACCTACCAATATAATATCATATTATCCTAATTGGTCTCGTCATTAACATAAACGGCAGAATGTATGATTAACATTTTTATATTAAACTTTTGAGCCTAATAACCTCCGCATATCCATATGTCTTTCTATTTTGTCTCTAATTACGGTATTCAAAAGGCTAAATAGGTATACCTACCTAAATTAGCATATCATAATATAAAAAAAATATATAAAGATAAAATAGTAGCCCATTGATAGCAGTAACCGATCGTTAGGGCTACAAACATAGAAACCTACTCAAAATACGAGCTGTGTCCAGGAGTATCGCTTTCTAAATTAAGACCATTAGTTCGTCTCACGTCTATAGAATAAGCATTTCATTAGTGAACTGCTTGAGTTGTGACATATTCAAAGATGGAATTGGTATGTATACGAATACTTAATTTTAGATTTTCAGATGATTCAAGGATCTAGAAACTGTGTCACTGAAAAACATAAACTGTGACAAGTATTACAAGACTTCAAAGAAATACTTGAAAAATATAGTAAGACAGAAAAATAAAGTCAGCACTTTATTTCTTGAAATAACGTGAACTGAAACTAAATTAGAATAAGTAGAAAGAAAAACAAACTTCTTAGCTCGCGAATCAGTGTAGATGTTGATAAATAGCTAGTGTACCTACTGCGGGGTTCTCTTTGACTTCCTTTTCAACAATCTTATAAAGGAACTCCTACAAGTACCCATAGCCATTCGTCGTTTAGGTTACCTTTGTATCCATTGCCTAAATTATGATAATTTTAGTCTACATTCCATTTATACCTTTTCGCGGAAAGCTGAAATCAATATCGAGAAAACCTACAAACAAGTATTTTTCTCGGTACCTACTTAGATATGTTTATCAAAACATTATCGCTTTGTACAGAAATAGGCCACTCTAATTTCCCTTTTGTTGTATGGTTTCTTTATGTAACATGTACCGCGTTTTGTTCGTTGGCAAATTACTCACTTTTGCCAAGGACTGGCGAACTTCCTTGAAACTAAACACACGACTTCGATCACACACAATAACATGCGCAACTACCACCTTGTGGGTAGATGTGACAAGACTGCAGACTAAGCATTTTTAATTGATTTTCGCAACGAATCAATTGTGGAACATGTGAGTCAATGACAAAGTAAGTGATTGTGTTGTACTGATGAGTCGAATTAGACTTAGTACCTAGCTTCTTAAAAGCATTAAGTGTTTTTATGTCCTTACATCACTTGTGTATGTATATTATTTTCATATGGTGGAGTCTTCGGGTGGAGTAAGTAAATTTTCATAAAATAAAACCATAAGTATTTTATAATTATATATTCTTCAGTATAAAAAGGGCTAAGTGTCAGTCATTATTTACTTGTAGGCAATAAGGGGGGCAGAGGGGGCGAAGTAAGGAGACGCCGCGTAGTAAGGAGCGGCGGCGTACCTAGCGAAAGCGGGAACGACTGGGGCGGGAGCGGCTACGTATGGGGCAGCAGCGGGGGCCACGACCCTAGCCGCTGGAGCGACGGCGTATGGAGCGGCAACGTAGGGGGCAGCCACGGGAGCTACGACTGGGGCAGGAGCGGCTACGTAAGGGGCAGCCACTGGAGCTACAACTGGGGCAGGAGCGGCAACCAATGGGGCGGCGGCAGCGTACACGCCGTTGTAGTTCCTGGCGACGTATTGGGAGCTGGAGGCGGTGACGAAGGGTGCGGGTGCTGCGACCACGGGGGCAGCAGCAACCAAGGGAGCGGCCACTGCGCTGGGCTTAGCGGCAGCCAAAGCCAGGGTAGCGAGGAAGAATACCTGGAAAACGTAACAATAAGCATTAATTCGGGCAAACAATGCGATAAGGATAAGAATTTCGCTTTAGTTGTAGTTCAATCCAAATGCATCCGATTGTTTCGAAAGTAAACGCACTGTGCTGAATAAATTTGTAAAAACTAAAAACTCACGATCTTGTACATGTTGTTTGGTTTGTTGGTGTCTTTCTGTTGAACAGAAGATGCGAGTGTGATGTCCGAAGTTTGGTGACATTACCTTTTATACTGTAGTGTAAGATTCACCTTGTGTTTCGTTTCGTCACCGGTTGCAGTGGTTCGTTAGACTCTGGGCACGCAATGAGGACGCGTATCATTACGACAGTAAAGCTGGGTAGACTGATAACACTATTGGACTAGTTCACCGGTTTTGGGCATTAACTGAAATGTTATCAAGTAGTGATTTATTTTAGGGTTGTCTTGGAAATGTTAATATGTAACGTGCTTCAAATATTTTCTTTTAGACATGGCCATTTTATTTATTTTTTACAATACTGTCATGATTTGTATAGTAGCCTGTTACGTCTTAAGTTTTTTATAATTCAGAGTTTTAAACGTATTAACCGAATTTAGCATTTTTATTGGTTGATCTTAACTAAAAATAACTATTGTTTTGATTTTTATTTGACGCACTGGTTTTCGGATCAAATTTATTTTTGTGGGGGCTAAATATAGTAAAAAAAAATTGTGCATTTATTTTATTATCAAGTTTTACCTAGAAACACTGCTTGACATTAAAACGATTGTTTTTATTTAGAAAAAACGTATTTAATAGTTAAATAAAAAAAAAATGTTATTGTCTTGTCAGTTAGGAAATTCATGGAAGTAAATTTTCACGCCATCTCTTTCGAAATTGACGGAACTGTTGGCACAGTATTGAGCTTGGTTGGCAGATTGGTTGTCGTACTGTGGGTCACGGGTTCGATTCCCACATAGAATACAGATAGTGGTTCCGGATCTGGGTGTCTTGTGAATGTGAGTTTACTAGTTGAATAATGCACCCAAGATATAAGAGTAATTCCTTCGAAATTTTCCTTAACGTTTAAAAAAAAAACAATCACCATACATCATATAATAAATAACAGTGTCGATGTGTAGTAATATATTATGTATATATTTAAATAAAATGGGTATTTGAACAGTTATGTTTTTTATGTAAATCTTTTTTATATTTGAGAACTTGACTGCGATCTCATCTGCTACGAAAATCATCTGCTTCTAAACATAACCGATGCTACGCCGTAATACTAATTCAGTGCTACGCTTCTACGATCTTTGCTACGAGATGAAGATGACCATGGCGCATTGTGAAGGTTTACTACACTCAGGATATCCGTATATCGTGTGTATAGTAAACTTGTGTCTCCTTTTATATATGTGTTAACGCCAATCTATATAATTCGGTATTTTCCACAATACCTAGGCAATGCATAGAATATCTAAAACGTATAGGGAATGTATGAAATATAGGCGTATAGGCATAAGGCGCGGCCGGTATTTTTATTTTTATTATTTTTCCTTCTCTTCTTTTACATATATGTGTAAAAGAAGAGATGGAGGTGACGTCATTTTAGGGCACCCAACCCTCCTACCCAAGTTACGAACGTTTCGTTAACGTCGAATGCTTTGAGCTGGCCACGCCCTCAATTCCTTTGTTTTGAAGTCTTCTCAAGAAGTGGTCAGAAGGTTGAAGACGTGGCCAATTTCAAGCGTTCGACGTTAGCGAAACGATCGTAACTTGGCTAGGCTTTACTGATCAGAAATAGGAACTTAGAACTGATCAGAAATATGAATTTATTAATTATAACGTGAAACTAAAAGTTCTTTTAGCTATATGTAACATAATGTAATTTGCTTACAAAGTAAGGCTCTTATTTCTGAGTAGCTATAAAAAAAAAAACCACGAAGACTAAGTGCTTGTTTAGGAAGACGCGGCGCGATAGGAGACACGTTGTTCGTTCATCGTACATTGTAGCAGCAGGCCGCGTCATCGAACGCACAAACATGGCAATGTACCTACGACATTCGCCCAACGCGCCGCGCGATGCACCGCGTCTCTGTAAATAAGTTCTAAGGCAGTAAATCCGCTTTGCTTCGCTTCCGCCTTAGCATAGCATAGCATCAGCTTTTATAATATTCCCAGTACTGGGATTAATATTAGCAAAACGCAAGGTTTCCTGGAAGAAATCGCCAAGTGCCATAAGACAGACAATTGGATTTTTTTTTAATGTTTTCTTTTCATTATATTTTAGTCTTGGTGTACAAGAAAGTGTATAATAAATAAATAATAAATACATAAAATGCGAGTCTTTGTCTCTTTTTTGTAATTCAAATAATACAATGAATTTATACGTCTTAGAAAAAATAAATTCGATTGAAATTTTTGAAATGAATTTTGTAAATATTTATAAAAACAGATCATGTTTTAACCCAGATAAATATGCATGCAATGGTCTCCCATACCTAAAGAAGCACAGTTTAAAAAAAACAATATATAATATTTTAATTAGAATAAGGGATGATTCTCATTAGAACGTGCTGTGCCCGGGGCGGGGCCCGGACGGGGCACGGTCTTAATCTGTTTCATATATTTTGTATGAATCAATTTATATTACACAGTGCATTATCCGTGTCCCGTCCGGGCCCGCTCGACGCACTTCAATACCACGTTTGTTGCACGGTCCCGCTCCGTTCCCTCCACGTCCCATCGTAATCAGTACATTTTTCGTGCTGCGTCCGAAAATAAATTGCATAGCACGGACGGGCCCCGGCTCGTCCACGCCCCGGCCCTGGCACGGCCCGCTCTAATGAGAATCATCCCTAATTCCTGTGTAAGCTTCGTCGATATCTCCTGCTCTGTCCAAAGGCGGGAAGTCATTGGATAATTTTTACCTACCAAAAAAAAGAACTTTGTTGATGGTTCTATATTGTATAGCTCTATCACACAGCGCTGTCTAGTCTCATGCTAAGCACAATCTCGTGTAATGAGTACTGGATAACTGATAAACATACTTATATTTTTCTAAGTACATACATATTATACATAAATTACACTCAGACACAGACAAATGATCATGCTCATCACATAAACATTTGTTCTCAGTGAGAATCGAACCCACGACGTCTACTATAGCAATCAGGGCAAACCACTAGACCAATAGGCTAGTTAAATAGAAATGTAATAAAAATCCTCATTTTAAATGGAACTCTGACTTTAATAGATATAAATCCCTTACAATGTTTATTTTTGAATAGATTCTAAGGATCACTACTCTTTCCTTTACAAACTCTAACAAGCCCTCTACTTCAAAGATAGTTCTTTCTTGGAACGCTTTTTTTTATCAACATTTCTTGGAAAAGGTGAAGCGAAAAACCCGGGAAAAGTGCCATTTAGTATCTATTTTTTTTTAGTTATATAAACCAGTGCACGTTCCTACCTTATGGTAAACAGTGATGTAATGATTATAATGGTGTAGCGCACTAGTTTCTTGTTTGTTACCTTGTATTAGGAATTATCACTTTAATTTATATGTATAAAGCGTGTATAATTATCGCATTATACATGCTTTATACATACAAATTAAAGTGAATATTTAGAAGACAAATAAGAAACCGTGCCTAACTCTTCTTCAATTTATTCAGTAGCTGTCTATCCTAGTTTTATAAACTACATGTAGCTTTTTATTTTAAAATTTTACTATGTTGTTTTGTGATGTGTTATATTTTATAAGGAAAAGGAAGAAAAAGGAAAGTTTAACAAGGAATAAACTGTACTAACACAGTTCTCCTTTTGGTAAACAATATTTGTATGCCCAGCCAGGCCACACATAGTGAGTCGATATTTTATAATTAATACCATGTATTGTACCTACATACATTATACCTATGTGCAACAACTAAACATCTTTGATAATAGTTTATCACGTTCGCGGGGCAAACTTGGCCGGAGATCCTTCCAAACTTCTGTGTCTTGGGCGACAGAGAAGTTTGGAAGGAGAAAGCTGTGCCTTTGCGCAGCTGTGGGACACAAAGTAGGCTATTAAAAAAAATACTTTATTCAAGGTACAGCCATCATCAGTATCATCGCAGGCACAAGCTTGCGTCTGGTAACCATCCGGAGCGTATCCAAGTCGCCAACGATGCGGATTATTCCACGAGATCACCAAAATCGTAGGGGACAATTTCAGTAGGGTCGGAGCTTACTGAGGCCATGAGCTCACTTCTTCCATCTTCGGAAAGGAAAATACGAGGTCTTGGAAAAAAAGGAGTTGGTTTCGCCAGTAAAAGTCTGACGCACCCTCGTGTGGGAGAATAGAATTGAAATACATTTATTCGATACAGACATAGCACAACCGTTACAAAGTCTTCGGATGAGTTTCCACCTAAAAAAACCCTTCATCAGTAAGGTTTTCTTATAAAAATAAAATAAAATAGCTTTATTCTTATTCACTTCAAAATTATTTTTTTATGGCTATAAACTAGCGCTTGACTGCGATCCCACCTGTTGGTAAGCATTGATGCAATCGTGGATGGTGAGGCGCACTAGTTTAGTAAGAGCCTATTCACTCTAGCCTTGAAAACACCTAAATTATAAACGGACCGAAAGACTGCAGCCGGCAAACTGTTCTAGTCCCTCGATGTACGCGGTAAAATAATAATAATAATATAATATGTCCACAACTATCACACAACGCCATCTAGTCCCAAGCTAAGCAGAGCTTGTGTTATGGGTACTAGACAACTAATAAACATACTTATATATTTCTAAATACATACATATTATAGATAAATTACACCCAGACACACAACAAATGATCGTGCTCATCACACAAACATTTGTCCTGGGTGGAAATTGAACCCACGACATATATATACACATAGCAGTCAGGGTCACTAACTACTAGACTGACAGGCCAGTCCAAAATATACTTTTATGATACATATTATTAGGACAATTACAGAGTCGGCGATCTGTGTATTTTTGGCATGTTTTATTATTGTCGTAGCTAATTTTGTTTGGTGTTGACGTAGTTGTTGAGATAGACGATATTCTTAGAAAGATGTATATAATAGGAATAAGGCCTCAATTGGTATGTTTCATGGTTGAAATCATAATTATGTTATTCCTATGAAATCAGCTCATTTATATAACATATTATTTGTACTGTTGAAATCAGTCTTCTGAATGCTTTTTCATAGCAACACCAGTTAGGGTACCAATCTTATTTTTTGAGGTTGGAAATCGTGGAATAACTTTTCCAGGTCGTACTGCCAAGTTATGACCATTTCTTTTCGATTCTGTTGCGTCGAACGGCTCGATTTGGTTATGCCTCCTATTCCCTGTTCTGACGTCATCTCAACGCCAGTTGAATCCTACTGGGGCCCGAGTTCTCTTTCTGAAAGGAAGGTTTGGCCCCAGTGCAAAAGGCAAAGAAGGAACGGGGTGGGGTGTTTAGTCAGTAAGAGTCTGACACTGTTTCTTGCTCCACCCAAGAGCGGGATTCGTTATTGGATGATTTTTTCCCACAATAAAAAAGTCATCTCATTGCTTAAGCACGTGGTCAGAAAGAAATCGGAGGCGTGGCCTAATCGAAGCGTTTGAGAATCAAAACAAATAGCTTGGTAGTTCTACGTGGAACTGATGGTAGCTTCCAAGTTTTGCAGTTCACCTGTGATCTTTTAATGATCCAGGGTTCACGGTAACTTTTTCGAACAATCCTGCAGCTTTCAGGCAGTGGCGTAGCGTGGGTGGGGCGGAGGGGGCGGCTCACCCCGGGCGGCAGCCCTTGGGGGCGGCAAAATGTCGCCGGTAAAGCGGGTAGAGATCTTCATTTCATGTGTCAGAACAAGTCAAAAAACAACAATAACTATAAAATTGAGACAGAGGCGTCTGTAGCACTTGGCGCCCGTGTGCAACCAGTACCGCGCCCTCTACTTTAGTAGAAGGGGGTCAAAATGGAATACTAACAGTTATACAGGGTGATTTTGAAGTTGAGAAACAAAATTTTAACAGTGGTTTCTACTCATGATACTGAACAACTTTCTTCAAGAAAAAAATATTGTTGTGTCAATTCCAAAACAATAGCTTTTTTATTCTTTCTCCCAATAATTGTATTAGTTCAATAAAAGAAACCTCATTGCCTGTGAAATTTAATTTGAATTTAGCCACCAGCTATAGAATGGGGGCGGCAAAATGGGTCTCACGCCCCGGGCGCCGAGATTGCACGCTACGCCACTGCTTTCAGGTGCTTGTCCTGATTGACACTTCTCAAAAAATCATCTAGTAAAATGAAGGACTATCAGGTGGCTACAATTAGTTTTATTTTATATATTATTACTTGTATCGTATGTGCTGGAATCCGATGGATACGAGACGCTTGGGATCGGTCGTTGTGGCGACGTTTTAGGGAAGCCTATGTCCAATAGTTGACGTCTTTCGGCTGAAATGATGATGATGATAATGACCGTATGTGAGTTCACAAACTTCTGTCACAAATAGGTGTACCTTACCTGGGTGTTTTGTGTATATGACACTAAAACACCCAAATCCGGTACACCCGTGGATCAACCAAATATTAATTTCGTACAGGAATCGAATCGCGACACACAGCGCAGTAGCTGAACCACTGCACCATCCGTGCTGTCATACTATTAAGCGTCTTATAAAGAAGTTTTTCGTAAAATCACGAATATATTACTGTAGTTAGAGAATTAAGTATGAGTACTTTTACTGCACGATTTTGTTGTGTCTACTGAATACGTAAGTGACACGACTCAGATTCAAGGCTTCAAGTTTTGGAATATAGAGTAGTTTTGTGTTTTCGTTTATTTTAATAAAAAGTCGTCATATAATGTCGTAAAAAAATGGGACATAGGTAAATTGGTCAGAACATAAGTCATATAGTACAAGCTGAAATAAAGTTAGCTACAATACGCGGTGGACCGATGACCTGATCAGGATTGCTGGAATCCGATGGATGCAAGACGCTCAGGATCGGTCTTTGTCGATCGACTTCTAATAGTGCAGTAACGTTTTAGGGTCTCATTCGAAGTGAAGTAATCGGCGTAACCATAGCAGCGACGGCCATTTTGGTTCGCGGTAACTTATTTTTGTTTTATTTTATAAGGTATGTAAAATATTTTGGTGTAAATAAACTCTCTTTCTTATTTGTCGTGTACTCTCAATTTAAAAAAATAATAAAGTAAGAAAAAGAATGTAAAAAATTAAATTAAGTAACTTTTTTCACAATGATCACTGTTGTCAAAGAAGGCCTAAATTATAAATTACATCGTATTTAGACAAATATCTACACTAATATAATAAAGAGGTAAAGTTTGTTTTTTTGTTACTGGAACTACTGGGCCGATTGTAAAAATTTTAGCAACAATAGAAAGCTGCTTTACTCCTGAGTGACATAGGCTATATTTTATGTACCTACGCGGGCGAAGCCGCTGACAAAAGCTATTAATACGTATTTTAGATCCATATCAAGTTAAACATCTACATAGCCATTATTCGCAACGAAAACGTTTGAGCGTGTAATACAATGTTAAACTGATTTAATCGCATTAGCAACGACGTGCAATTGATGGTCCGCGATAAGCCTAAGTATGTGTAATTCGTTGGCACGCTTCACCGCGATGAAGATAAATGTGTCAATCGAAAACAACTGTGTCTTATTCATGAAATGGTCAACCACAATTCTTTTAATTGTTAAAACACTAGCTTTTGTCAGCGGCTTCGCCCGCGTACATAAAATATAGTCTATGTCACTCAGGAGTAAAACTGCTTTCTACTGTTGCTAACATTTTTCCAATCGGACCAGTAGTTCCAGAGATTACCTCCTACAAACTAAAAAACAAACTTCACGTCTTTATTATATTACTAGCTTTTTCCAGCGGCTTCGCCCGCGTACATAAAATATAACCTATGTCACTCAGGACTGAAGCAGCTTTCTATTGTTGCTAAAATTTTTCCAATCGGACCAGTAGTTCCAGAGATTACCCCCTACAAACAAAAAAACAAAAAAACAAACTTTACCTCTTTATTATATTATAGTGTAGATGTCACTCAGGAGTAAAGCTGCTTTCTATTGTTGCTAACATTTTTCCAATCGGACCAGTAGTTCCAGAGATTACCTCCTACAAACTAAAAAACAAACTTCACGTCTTTATTATATACTAGCTCTTGTCAGCGGCTTCGCCCGCGTACATAAAATATAGCCTATGTCACTCAGGAGTGAAGCAGCTTTCTATTGTTGCTAAAATTTTTCCAATCGGACCAGTAGTTCCAGAGATTACCCCCTACAAACAAAAAAACATAAAAACAAACGTTACCTCTTTATTATATTAGTGTAGATAGTGTAGAATTGTAGATGAAGATTTATTTCAAGATTTCTCCACTAGGTTAAGTTTAAAGCCAATTTTATTTGGGCACTCTTCCTGATGACAGCAACGTAGAAGAGAAGGTACTTCGAAGCCAAAGAAAATTTATCTTGATTTGGATCTGAAATTTTATACTTATTTACTTTGGACGCAACGCCGTAATTATAGTGATAAGTACCTTCTTTGGGGACTGGCTGGAAAGACGTCACGGCGACCTGACCTTCCGCATGACGCAAGTTCTCACCGGACATGGTAGTGAATTTTAGTCAGTAAAAGTCGAGTCACGGAGAAATCATTACATGATTTCCTATCCAAAAAAAAATGTATTTACCGTGTGTCAGATTTTTACTGATTAAACTGATCGTGTTTCTGCTTACCTTTTACGTTCCAAAACTTATAACTTTTTCAAATAATAACGCAGTCCTGGCAGATACGCTGTTCACTACGTGTCACTTCAAAATTAATATTACAAGAACATCGTTATGCCACATAACATGATCATAAGTTCATGGAAAACCCCTAGCTTGTCATGCAAATGTCACTTTCGTTACATTACTTTATAGGTCCAGTGTCATTGACAAAGCGGGCACGTCTTCTGACAACAACTGTTGCACAATTAATAACGTCTAGTTGACCTAGACCAAGACTATTACAATGTGATGGCATGCGAAATGTGTAATTGAAACAAACATTTAGAAAAAGTATAAATATATCTATATTATCTCATTCTTAATCATATTTACAATGTGCATTTTTATTAACAAGTGTAAAAATTTACTAATCAAAACTTATACCTTAGGTGGTTTCGTATTTGGTCTAGGAAACGGAGTGAATGTAGTGACTTCAATGTCCCTAGCATTAGCCCTTAAATTCTGGGAATGGACTTTTTTGACCTTTACCAGACGAACAGCTCTAGACTTTACCGGTCTCACGATGATTTTAGCGTGACTGGCAGGTACAAATGTATAGACGTGCTTAACCACTTTCACATGAGCATGGGTTTTGTGAAGGGGTGGAGGAGTGATGTACGCTAACGGCACAGGCACGACTTCTACTGAAGTCTTCAGCTTCTGGGGCTTAGCATTTTGCTGTGGCCACGGCTGTTGAGGTGCCTGGTATAGCGGACGGGGTTGCTGTGGACGTGCTTGGGGCTGGTACTGTTGATGAGGTTGCTGTGGCACTGGTTGGTACTGCGGTCGTGGCTGCTGTGGCGCTGATTGGAATTGTGGACGTGGCTGCTGCGGTTGTGGCACTGGTTGGTACTGCGGGCGCGGTTGCTGCGGTCGGAACTGAGGCTGAGGTTGTTGTGGTGGAAATTGTCCTTGAGGTCTCTGTAGTGGGAACTGCGGTTGTGGTGGCTGGAACTGAGGGCGAGGTTGCTGCTGAGGGATTTGTCCCTGAGGTATTTGAGGCTGGAATTGTGGTCGTGGCTGCTGGGGTTGGAACTGTCCTTGTGGTTGTTGTCCCTGGAATTGAGGGCGAGGCTGCTGAGGTAGGAACTGAGGGCGGGGCTGATTTGGCTGAAACTGAGGATTAGGATAGTTAGGTGGAAACTGTTCATCTTGTGGCGGTAGTGGCACCCCATACGAATTGAAGTTCATATCTTCGTTGGAAGGTAGAGCTTGTTGCACAAAGTTGTCGTCGCTGCTCGATGGTATAGGCGTGGTTTGTTCAGGCTCTTGCGTCGTTGGTGTCTCAGATTGAGTAGTAGTCGTCTGAGTGGTCGATTCCTTGTTATTTTCTTCAGGTACATTAACAGGTTGTTCTTGTGGGATGAACCCGTAGTTTGGTGGAAATCCGAAGGGATATGGTGGCAGTAGAATAGTGGCAACGGGTGCAGCGTGAGCGGTCGCGATTGCTATTGCTACATTCGGATTAACTGGCGCTGGTTGAGGTGGTGGTGGATCAACAGCAACAGGGACTGCTGCTCTAGTAGGTTCCACGAACACTGTTGGGGCTTGAGCTGGTACTGGTGCGACTTGGAAAACTGGTTGTAAAGGTGGAGGAGCTACTGGAGCAACTGGAGCAACGGGAGCAACTACTTGAGGCACAACTAGACGGTTGAAGGTTCTTTGGAAGTACTGTGAGCTAGCGGCTGTAACCACTGGAGCTGGGACGGGCACTGGTGCTGCAGGTCCTATAGCTGCCACATTAGCAAAATGTGCCACTCCATCACCGTGCACTCCCGAGCTCCTCACCAAACCACATATCGACGATAACACTAATATCTGAAACGAAAAACTCCACATTACTTAGAAGGTCAATCACAATAAACATTTTTATAAGATTTTTCTCAATTCAAAGTTATTTTACCGTTCGGATCATTTTGAAGGCCCTGTCCTGGCCGCTTTTGATATTAAAATGCGGGCGTTAGAATATTGGACCCCCTCTTTTATATAGGTGTAACAAATTTTGCATCGTGGTGAGGCAACGTGGCGGGTGTCGTGGAATACCTAATGGTACAATGGGTAAGGACACGGACCTTGATGGCTACAAAAATCGTATTGAAAACGTCGTGGGAATAATAACGATGGACCATTGGGAAAGTACCAGTGGACGACACAACACTCGTAATATCGTATTTGCCTAGTTATCGCTCCCACTAACCTACTTTAGGTTGCTTAATTGACATATTCGTCTGTGCTCGATCAATATTTGATTACATTCGGTGTCTACGTTAATTCTCTAAGCTAATCTCCTACGGATTAGACACGCGACTGTTTGTTTTGCTGGACGTCGATGGACTGAACACAAAATTTATATTGGACTCTAATATCCTTACTTTGAGGAAAATTCATTCGTATCATTACGCTGACTTTTCTTTAAAGGGGTAACAGCAGATCATTAGCGTAAAATTTGTGTAATATATGAAGACTATAACATGTTAAGTTAAAAAGGTTTAGCATGTTTAGTTGGTTTTGTTGTGTTGTTAGGTTTAATCTATCTTTCTATCTATGAACCAAGTATGAGTAGGTAAATTTAAAAATAGTATTTTAACTTCTAGCTCTAGCTTCAGGTAGCGAGTTCAGCTGCGTGAAATCAAGCAATATAGCAAACAAGTCTTTCTTATTGCATGGGATATCATCCAAAGTTTTGCATGCTCTAGGGTAGAGCGCAAGGGCGTTTCGGACTTTTACAAACTAAAACCACATCTGTATTTTTTCAGTTACCGTTTGCGTTCTAGAGCTACGGATTTCCTTTTCAGAAGTTCCCTTTGGCCCCTATGGTGACTAGTGCCTGGCGCTAGTTTTCAACTGAATCTCTGGTTGTGATAGAATATAAATGCTGCATTATTTAATTTGGTCTTTTAACAACAAATAAATACAGTAGTATATTAATATTAGCCTTTTTATCTCATTTATATAGATTAATTACTTTTAATCAAATAATAATTATTATATTATAATCTATACTTAAATATAAATTACTTTTTATTTTTTTGTTCGATTTCCTGTGCGAGTCTTTCTTTTATTATATTTTCTTTCTTATAACGGACATAAGTTACTTATTTGTCCTTCTAGTTTCTTGTATTTCTTTTCGTCCCCCAATAAACAAAATAAAAATCCTTCAAAGCTCATCAGATATTCGTGGACCTCTAGGCATTTGGTAATATCTGAAGCCTTGGCTAGCGTTGACGTAAATACCTACTCGTAGACGCTGGATCGATCGCCATATAAAAACAACAAAAAACGTTATTTCATTCTTTTGTTCTAAAACTGTTTCAGAAGGGAACGTAAATTCAATAATTACTCTTGGTAGTATTTATAAACATTTCAACAGTTCGTACAATACTAAGAATTTAGTAAACAACGATGCGCTGCGTAGGAAGATAACACAGCCTTAAATAATATGTTTCTAGTAAACCGAAAAGTTCATAATAATTAATGAAAATCTGATAATAATTTAAACAAAAGCTCTGAATATCTATATATAAACGAAGGATCTGACTGACTGCCACATCAACACAGCCGAAAGTAGGGCCTGGGAGCGTGAAATCCTGCTGTAAGGGTATTTTTAATATCAAACGGATTTCATTATGCAGGCGGATTTGCTTCGCAAGCAAAAAATATTAATAAAATATATTAGTGCGTATTGATTAACATAGTAATAATAGTTAATAATAATGTGTGGAAAAAAACGGCTGATAGGCCGGATTGCCCCATACAGAGACACTGGGTGGAATTAGCTATAGGTTACTAACTATACTAATATAATAGTACATAAGAACTTTTTTTACTAATACACTAACAATCTACTATTATGGGTCTAAAATAAAGATTTTTTTTTAAACTTTCTTTTACCCAGGCGAAGCCGCTGGCAAAAACTAGTTCATTTAATAAAGTTTTATGGAGTATTTTATCATAAAAGAAGCTTTAAGAGAATATAAGGGGCTTCATTGACTTATTTCAAGGTTCTTAGCTAAATGTTGTTATAATAAACAACCTTGAAAATGTAATACAATGTTATTATAGAAATCCCGTAAAATTAACTTGAGGTACTTAGGAGCAATTTCACGTTATCTTTTGTTCTAATTCAAAATTAATTTTGTGTTTCTTATGATAGAAGTTAATTTATTTGAAAAAATAAAATAAATAAATAAATGAGATAATAGGCTCTTAATAAACTAGTGCGCCTCACCATCAACGATTGCATCACTGCTTAACTTCATCATGCGAATGATTTATGATTATAGGGTGGGATTGCAGTCAAGCATTAGTCTACTTATACCCGTATTCTAATCTCCCTATATGTATCTCTCTAAGTCGACTAGATATATATTTCTATATAGTCTACATATACTCATATTTATTATGGCTTGCTGGTAAAGGGGCCCGGCAGGGTTGAAGCCTTCTGGGTCCTAGGATTGATGCGAAAGCGGAACACCGTGGCCCTGGAACTAAGGCAGGAAGGAAAGGTGGATCGTTTAGTCAGTAGAAGTCTGACACAGTCTCTCGCTCCGCCCAAGAGCGGGATTCGTCATTTGATGATTTTTCCCACCATAAAAAAAATCTCCCTATATATATCTCTCTAAGTAGACTAGATATATATTTCTATACAGTCTACATATACTCATATTTATTATGGCTTACTGGTAAAAAAATCCGATAGTGGCTTAAACATGCTTGGGCTCAGCTCAGCTGTCCTAGTTTAAATGTTTGTAAAAGTTTTGTAACCCAAAAATATAAAAATATACTCGATGGAATACTGCTAAAAACAGGCATAAAAAAAAATGAAAAAAGGTTTATTCACAAAAATACATGTTGAACACTATAAATATTACCTCTGCCAAACTGCAGAGCAGTTTGTTGGCAGATGTAGCTCCTTTTATCTAACACAAACATACATTTACAGCAAACAATTTCTAAATATCCTCATAATTGAGGGTTTGACAAAATTCATTGAACAGGTATTGGGCTTGTATTTTATTTTTATAAGACGCTTTTGTAGCACAGCTGTAAGTAATTTAAGTAAGTAAGCTGTAAGTAATTTTGCTGTCTTTTTGCAGCGCCTGGTAAAGTTCTTTTGATTCTGCATATAAGACAACTAGCTTTTGCCCGCAGCTTCGCCCGCGGACATAAAATATAGCCTATGTCACTCAGGAGTAAAGCAGCTTTCTATTGTTGCTAAAATTTTTCCAATCGGTCCAGTAGTTCCAGAGATTACCCCCTACAAACAAAAAAACAAAAAAAACAAACTTTACCTCTTTATTATATTAGTGTAGACAATTGTAGAAGTACCTTTAGACGTCTTGTTTCTTCATTTGTGTTAGGCGCCTTTGTCTTTTTCATTTTTGCTTCTTATTGTAATGCTGTGAGAATACTGTTAGGCGTTATTTTTTTAAGCAATATTATTTAGTAAACATACAACTGATTTGACTGCATATATTTTGTAGAAAATATATATCGTTCTATTTGTAATAACGAGAATTGATTAATATAACTTAGGTACTCTTGTGTGTAAAACCATTTTGTAATAAAACATAAGGTGTAAACTGGTAAGCGCCTTTAAAAAATGTTCAAGCATAATTTGTATCATCCATCAATCCGCACTGGGCCCGCGTGGTGGATTATGGCCCATTCCCTCTCCTAGAGAGGAGGCCTGTATCCCAGCAGTGGGAACATTGAAAGGCTGATGATGATAATTTGTATTAAAGTCTAACTAGCGCCCATAACAAAAAAATAAAAATATTAACTCTATTTCAAAATCCTCGTCAAAGAACGTACAATTCAGTAATCTACACTAATATAATAAAGAGGTAATGTTTGTTTTTTTGTTTTTTTGTTTGTAGGGGGTAATCTCTGGAACTACTGGTCCGATTGGAAAAAATTAAGCAACAATAGAAAGCTGCTTAACTCCTGAGTGTCATAGGCTATATTTTAGGCACGCGGGCGAAGCCGCTGGGAAAAGCTAGTATATTATATGTTTGATGTATTTTTATAATGTATTTTTTTTTTGTTTCATAATCTACGTATATTGTACGTATATTGGGGGAGGTGCCCAGCAGTCAAAGATTCAAAACATTTATTTCAAACTAGCTTTTGTCCGCGGCTTCGCCCGCGTACATAAAATATAGCCTATGTCACTCAAGAGTAAAGCAGCTTTCTATTGTTGCTAATTTTTTTCCAATCGGACCACTAGTTCCAGAGATTACCTCCTACAAACAAAAAAACAAAAAATAAAAAAACTAACTTTACCTCTTTATTATATTAGTGTAGATGTAGATAAACCTACACAGGCACTTATGAAAAGTCAAGAAGTCGGTCAGCCAGAAAAAAATTACGCTAACTGCGTAATTTTTTTCTGGCTGTAAAAGTAGATCTCTATAGATAAGAATGTGCAAGAAACTCCATGGCAACTCTTTTTAATCATGTGCAAACATGTTATGTATTATACATATCTTGGTTACATATTTTTGTTGCTGTTATGATGTGAGAAAAGTGGGACAGGGCTTGAAAAAAGGTCTATGCATTTATGCGTGGATTTATTTCCAGTACCTACTTGATAAAATATGATTAAATCAACTAAAATTATTATAGTGTTCCGGTACGGTAAATTTTCGTCTCAACGATCATCCATTCTGCGAGCAATGTGCCGTGCCCACTACCACTTAAGTTTAGCGATTCTTCAGGCTATGTTAGTAATCTTGGTTCTTCGGCAGATGTTGTTGGTTATCTTCATTTCTGGTATGATCACGCAAGAAATAACCGAGCCCTTTATTTTGCCCTTTGGGCAACTTTAAGTCTTCCGATTTTAATTTTAGTAACTTTATTTTATGATAAGTCAATGATTAATTTTTATTTGGTTTCAATACAGCCGGAACGCCGACGGAGGCAAGATGCGGCAGCACGTCGGATAATATAAAGAAAGAAAGAAAGAAAGAAAAACATTTATTTTGACACGCACAGGACAAATTAAAATAAAAAATAACTACTTAATCAATCGTTGATATTCGCGTGCCGCGCTATGCGATCTGCACTTCGGCTGCATGACATACTGTGATGTGACCGAGGCTGTTGACAACTTCGCCACTTGATTTTATATGGTTGTTTGTCTTATCCGAGTTATCAAATAAAATATTTATATTTTTCTATGTTGATCTTTCTTTTCACTTTTAAGTGTATGTGTAGATACATAAATTAATTAACAAATAAATAACAAAATGTCTAGGATATTTGAATAGGAAACCATAGTTCTACTATACAAACAAGCAGCTATGGACAACCTAGACCTGTTTTTTAAACAAAACAGAATGGAGTCCGTAGTCCTTCAAAAGACCTTGTGCCATTAACATTAATTCAGGGAAAGCCTAGTAAAAAAAAAATCCTTGCCATCGACAAATAATTCAATTAAGTACCTACGAGCATCAATCTACTTTATTGAAAGGGAATTTCTCTTAGTTTCTTTGTGTATAATTAACGATTGAAGTAATGCAAAATGTGAGTAATGGCCCATTTAAGTAAAACCAACTAAAACAGAGTTTTAGTTATTTTGAGCTCCTCTTCCCCCATTTTATTTTTTGGTGATAACTCATTCAATAGCAAGAGGACATGTAAAACTTTTAAGGCCTATACACATTATATTATTTAAACGTACCGTTGATGCGCATTTGTAGTTATACAAACGCAATACGGACGCTAAAAGTCTAACACGGTTTTCCGCTCCGCCCAAGGGCGGGAATCGTCCTTAGATGATTTTCCTCACCATAAAAAAACCCATGGCCCCAGTGTGCTTCAGCTCTGCGGTTTTACTATATCAGCTTTTAGAAGTGCAAGTGGAAAACTACTGGGGCCCTAGACAAGTGGCAATCGCTCCGTGTCGAATCCATTTCTAAGTTCGATTTCGCCTTAACGATGTCGACCACAAAATGGTAGACAAAGTAACATCGACTAACATATCGATAAGTCGAAGTGTTGGTTCGATAAAATAACAACTTCTTGGCTATGGTTATCGAATTAAATCGTCAAATTTGACGTATAAACAACTACTAACCATTAGCGAATCGAAAACGTTTGACCACGTGACTTTTCGAAGGCATATGTCAGTTCCATACATTTCGGAGTTTCGAATTTCGTTATCGTTAGTGAGAATGTGACTTTGTCTAAGCCCCCTGGTCGTCAACGATTCGGTCTCGGTTCGGACGGTTACCGGACTGCCGAACTTATCTTCCCCCTTGCCAACACAGATAAACAAAACTTTTACCAACCCTCTTAAACATTTACATTAACACTCAAGAGCAATAGTCAAATGAGGAATTTTGTTAAATGTCAGATCAGAAATATCGCGAAGTGCGAGTCAGACTTGAGCATCGAAAGTTTAGGGCAAACTTAACTAGGTAAATAGTTCATTCCTGAATCGAAACTCGAAGAATTTTTACGAATTACAGAAAGATTTTTTTTGTGACGGAAATCAAAGCTCAACTATAGAATATAATGACAATGAGACTTAAAAAAAAAACTAGATAATTTTTTACATATACTAACTTTAAATTGTAAAAAAGTGAGTGAGTGTGATTTAACACGTCTGAAGCCACGGACTAAAACTAGTTACCTTTAATAAACCACTTTATTTAATTATAGTTAATTCCGCTTAACATACGAATTAATGTAGGTGGTTCGCTGAAATGATTTGTTTCGGTTTCAATATATCTTCTTTGAAGTGCACACAAATTAATTTGGTCGCTAATTTAGTTCGTTAGCAGTATCACGTTTCACGACTTAGTATTTCTAGTTAATAATCATGAAAATATCTTTTCATTACTCATACTCTGAAAGTAGGTGTAAAGTTGCCTGCGGACAGGGTTGGAAGAAGTACTTTTACTCCCTAGGGAGTTTTACTTTACAACTGACAGTAGTTTTTTTAATATTTAGACAGCAAATATAAAAAAAAAAAAACTAGTTTCTATTTTGACATTTCTACTGAACCGTGACCCGAAACTTTATACCGAATTAAAATGACATAGAAATAATTTAAGAATACTTTTTTTTAATTACTTTATTTTAATTTACTTTCAATTATTTCATTAAAACTAATATATATTTGAAAAAAATGTTGACCAGACCCATTTTTACAATGACAAAATGAAAACTATTGACTGAAAAGCCAGGGAGCCGAACACTGAAAAAAAGAATTGGCGGGTAAATGGTAGACTCTCTACGATCTGTGGCCGATTTGATCTTCCTTTTTTTTCGAGGTGTTCTATAGTTTTGTTTACATTTTGCTAAATCTCTGTTACAAGAAATTTTTATTAACACGATAAGTTCATCAGCTTTAGTTATAAATTTAACGCAAGATTCTTTGAGGAGAAAATAGCTTACCGCCTAAATCAAACGAAATATACCTACCTAAAAACGTACGAAGACATTTGACGACGACTCAGGTTTTTATTATTGTTTTATTTTCCTCGTATTCGTAATGAAAAGCACAGTGTTTACCTCGGGTTCAAGAGTTATTTAGTCCCTCGAACTATTAGCGACCTCGCTATCGCTCGGTCGCCAAGAAATTTCTCAGGACTAAATAACTAACTTTCATCCCTCGTATAACTATAAATGTACTATTGTTTATACTAACCTATACCAGATATTACCCACGACTTTAAACTCATAAGCCAACACAATTTCATAAAGATTTTTTGCACGATAACCTATTTTTTTTTATAGACTTAGCCTAAATTTGTCCTCATTAAATGAGCTATGTAACTATCAGTGAAAGTCTCTAAAAAATTAGGCGTAAACAAACAAACAGTTTGACAGACAGACAGGTAGCAAAATTTTAAAATTTACATTTTTGTAATAGGTGAAAAAAAAATTACACACAGATACTAATCTTTCATTTTATTCGTACGTATGTATGTATTGTATGAATAATAATTTTATTTATAATTATGTATGTATTAATTGGCTCTTATGTTTGTAGGTTTTTTAATTGGTCACTTCCTGACTGACCAAGTATTTGACACGAATTTAGCATTACCATAAACAAGTATATGAGAAATAGTACCTATTATACCTATAGCTAGCTAATTATTATTCTCTTCGTAACAAAAAAACTAAAGCTACCTATCAAATTTATATTTTTTGTCTGTAGAAGTTTTATCTACCTTTAAAAGGTCAGTATTTTTTTAAACTAGGAAAGGTCAGATATGTAAAAAAGTGACTCTAAGTGAAATAAAAATTGTGTTATAAAAGTAAGTAAAAGGTAACAAAAACTCTTCAAAACCTCTTTATTATAATCAACAACCAGTGCAACAATAAAGTCATAGTATCACAATGAGCTCACGAAAGGATGCCTCATGGCTTATAAGGCAACAAGAGGGGCTGAAGCAGCCACGTAAGGGGCAGCGTAGGGGGAGGCGACGTAGGGAGCAGCAACATAAGGTGCGGCAGCGGGGGCGACGTAAGCGGCAGGAGCGGCGACGTAAGCGGCAAGTCCGTTGTTGATGCGGTGGTAGTACTGCGAGCTGGTGGCAGTGACTACCGCGGCGGGAGCGGCGACTAGGGGTGCGCTCACTAAGGCGGGCTTAGCGACTGAGATGGCGACGAGCGCGGCGAGGACAACGATCTGTATTTGAAATAGTTATTGTAAAGTTATCACTTTTGGAGGCACTAATAATGGAAATAGTTAAATATTCAGAAGCTGGCAGATTGCACGTAAATGATAGTGACTACTAGTCATAGTTAAATATTATCTTCGTTAACCTGACGGACATTCGTGCTAGTCTTAGATTATTATGTAAATGTATATAACTAATTAACTACTAATTATTTAGATTAGAAAAAAACATTAGAAAATAGGCTTTTCATTTGAAGACTTCACTGGACTATAAGAAACATTTTATGAATTACTTTGATTGTGAATTACTTTTTAACCATAATTTGGAAGTCACTTGAGGCACATAACAGCACATCCTAGTTCACGACAATCACAAAGAGCTAAGGAATGCGGTCGCTGAGACAGATCTGATCTGGGACTAGATGACAACAAACAAGACGAAATAATGAATACTCACAAGCTTCATCATCTTGGAATTTGGGTTGTTAGTGCTTGTACTGTTAGAACAGGACTCGTACTGTTTGCAAGATCGTCACTTCGTTATATACGTCGCAAGCGCCGGGGGTGTTGCAACCGGACAACCGCTGTGACATCTCTGGCATTGATAGACGCGTGATCGCGTCTTGGTTACTGAATTCGAAAAGCAAATTTTTTCCTTAATGAAAATCCCATTTCTTATTTTATAAGGAGATTTATGAGGAGATAATCTCAGAATACAAAGTGCTCCTCAACATAGATTGAAAATATACCGGAACTTTTATTTCCATTATACATAATATTCTCTTAATTAAGATTATTTTAAACTATAAATACTTTTATACTAAATTAAATTAAATTTCACGTCGACTAATAGACACTTTGCGTAATCAAAGATCTGGCACTTTCTTCGCTCTATGAATTAGCATTGCCATTCAACGTGGCAATGCTACCAGCTTTCTGGGCACATTTCCGGATGACAGCGATGTTGAGGAATACTTTGACGCCTGTGTTTTGCATTTTTGTATAATATGTAGGCACATAGTTTAGTATAAAAGTATTTGTACTTTAAAATAATCTTAATTAGGATATTGTTATACAACGGACGATCCAGTAGTGAAAGTCTTTTGGCTAAAATAGTGAAGAAGTTGGTAACAGGCAAAACATGAACCTGTTACAATTTTGCATCACTGTTAATAATCGATTGAGATACAAAATTTGAGAGAAAAGTCACTAATTGTTTGATAAATTACTTCTTAATTGTTTAGGTTTTTACTCGTATATATTAGTAGAACCGAATCTAAAAAATAAAATCAGATCCTCATCGTCTTCCGGACTGTTCTTGTACCACGTTACTTTAGATCGCCACAACAGGTTTTTTTTCTTACATTCTATCCTAATACCTGTTACGTTGTCACTAACTTCCTTTCCTTCTACATCCTCACACAATTTTTCTTCCGACCTCTCTTCTTCTTTTCATTCATTTACGTTCCATTTATTACGTTTATACCACAGACTTTATACTCATAACGATAGGTTACTGGAATAAATTTTTAGTGATCACGGATACCTCTCAACTTTTCAAGTTGACTGAACTGAAATCTTAATCAGATCAGAATCTTGGGCTGTACATAAAATTGAAGAAAAATATTGCTTTTTGCGAAAATGAGAATGTTGAGACTGATGTATGACGTGACGTGAATATCTATATCTGATGGCAAAGTGGAAAAATCTGGGTAAGTGTGAGTCGGACTCGCACACTGAGGGTACCGTACCAATTGCGGTTTAGGATTTATAAAGTACTAGCTTTTGTCAGCGGCTTCGCCCGCGTACATAAAATATAGCCTATGTCACTCAGGAGTGAAGCAGCTTTCCATTGTTGGTAAAATTTTGCCAATCGGACCAGTAGTTCCAGAGATTACCTCCTACAAACAAAAAAAATAAAAAAACAAACTTTACCTCTTTATTATATTAGTGTAGATTAAAAAAAAACTACTTACTAGATCTCGCTTAAACTAATCTTTTGTTTAATTTTTTTTGTGGCATGGTAATGTACATCATATTTTTTTTTTAGTTTTATCATTCTCTTATTTTAGTAATTACGGGGGAGACACATTTTACAACTTTGGAAGTGACGCTCGTGCAACCTATTCAGTTTAGTAAAGAAAATATTACATAGCCCAATAAAATTTTTCAATTTTTTTTTTCTATGAAAATCTTAATGCAGTTCATAAAATACACATCTACGAGTAACCAAGTTTCAACAGAACAACTCTTGTGGCTGGATAGACCTCACGGCGTCCTCACCTTCCGCATGACGCAGGTCCTCAAAGGACATGGCAAGTTCGGGAGGTTCCTGCACCGGATCCGTGCGGAAGAGACGCCCGGGTGTCGCCACTGTGTGGCCAGCCCGGAGGACACGGTGGAGCACACGGTAGAAGTGTGCCCCGCTTGGGAAGAGCAACGCCGTGCCCTCGTGGGGG
This sequence comes from Mythimna loreyi, assembly GCA_029852875.1. Classification (NCBI taxonomy): domain Eukaryota; kingdom Metazoa; phylum Arthropoda; class Insecta; order Lepidoptera; family Noctuidae; genus Mythimna; species Mythimna loreyi. The sequence continues at coordinate 10,600,241 of CM056780.1, read as the reverse complement.
TGATCGGCGGCGGCGACCTCTCGCGCCGGGCCTTGGTTCATGCCATGGTCCGCAGCGAGGAGGAGTGGCAGGCGGTCGCCTCCTTCTGCGAGGCAGTAATGCTCGTAAAGGAGGAGGCTGACCGCATAAGGCAAAGGCAACGGCGCACTCGCCGTAGCCGTCGCCGCCGCGATCCTGCCGATATCCGTCCACCGTAGACACTGGCTTGCGGACGGTGAGCAATGGGTAGCTCGCCGTCCGGTCGTCTGGTAGCAGTCCAGACCGAGCCCAAGTCGTCGACGGCGCGCTCAGTTCCCGCGCGCCTCAAGGAGTTGTCAGCACACCGTAGGGGCCCAACAGGGTCGAAGCCTCCCGGAGCTGAGGGTTGATGCGAAAGCGTTACACCGGGGCTCTGGGAATAAGGCAAGGAAGGCACGGGGTAGGTTCTTTAGTCAGTAAGAGTCTGACACTGTTTCCCGCTCCGCCCAAGAGTGGGATTCGTCATCCGATGATTTTTACCTACCATAAAAAAAAAAAAACAGAACAACTCTTATTTTTTGAAAAAATGGCAGTGACACACGGACGAACAGACAGACAAACATGATGAATCTATAAGGGTTCAGTGTTTTGCCGTTTGGCTATAAAACCCTAAAAATAAGTATATTGGAGGAAGTTAGAATGTGTTAGGTACTGATTAATTGAAAAATAATCGTTAGTCTAGGTATAATAATGTGAAGAGGGATGAGAGCTTGTTAGTATAAGAGTTATGAGTACAATGTGAATTAAATCAGATCATGTTGAAATAATTACGCGACAGTGATGTTAATATTAGCGCTTTTGTGCGTTTTTTAAGGATACAATGACTACACAGAATAAATTTAAAAAATATTTTAGCGTAGTTAATTATTCCTCAAGACGACTTGAAAACTCCTGCATAGAGAACGGCCGAGGGCTTAAAACTATTGATCATGAAAGAACATAATTATATAATTATGTTACCAAACAGCTTGTCATTTAGTGCATTACCCTATTACCATGCTACCCAATTATACCACACCATTGTAATAGACTGTAATAGTAGTGTAGTACAGCATCTCTCTGAGTGGTAGCGATAGATGCTTGTCCGTTCGCGATGCGTCACCGCGTATCGTATGAGCTTGTTGGAGCTAATGTTGTGCAATTAGTGTTTTTTATGGTAAGTATAAATCACTGTGGTATATTTATGGTAGGTAAGAATCACTGTGGTGGTCCGCAAAAGAATCAAGGTTCACGGGACCTTTCGTTGTGGCGACGCTTGGGGGAGGCCTATCTCTAACAGTTAATGAATGATGTGGTAAAAATCATCCAATGATGAATCCCGCCCTTAGGCGGAGCAGAAAATAATGTAAGACTCTTACTGATTAAACAACCTACCCCGTTCCTACATTGCCATATATACCAGGGTCAGAGACTTCCTCTCAGACAGGAACCCTTGGCCCCAGTTGGCTTCGACCCTTCTGCAGGGTACCTACGGTTTGATAACAACTCCTTGAGGCGTACGGGTACAGTGCGCGCTGTTGTCGAGTGCAACTGGTGTGACAATAAAAGGAAAAAAGCGGTAATTACTGCACGAGTGTTAAATAAAGCCATTCCCTGCCCATTATTGACATCAGGTTCTTAAATGAACATGAGCATTTATAATTCAAAGCAGAGTGTCCACGGGCACTATTAAATCTTACCATTCCATAAAATGGTTGAACACATCACATGAACATTTTAGACTCTTGAGTCCGACGCGCACGCCGGCGTTCGTATACCGATTTTCTTTTATTATTTCACTAAAAAGGTATTAAAAGGTTAAGGATCTGGCTAAGATACATATTACTATATTTTTTCTGAACTGAATTCCTCTTATTCTTGAACAACATCTGTCACATAGGTTTATCATTTATAAGGTTTTACATTACTGAATAATATAGTACAGATGGTAAGTAAATTAAAAGGTAACAAAATTTCTTCAAAACATCTTTATTATAATCAACAACCAGTGCAAAAATTAAGTCGTAGTATCACAATGAGCTCACGAAAGGATGCCTCATGGCTTATAAGACAACAAGAGGAGCCGAAGCAGCCACGTAAGGAGCAGCGTAGGGGGAGGCGACGTAGGGTGCAGCAACATAAGGTGCGGCAGCGGGGGCGACGTAGGCGGCAGGAGCGGCGACGTAAGCGGCAAGTCCGTTGTTGATGCGGTGGTAGTACTGCGAGCTGGTGGCAGTGACCACCGCGGCGGGAGCGGCAGCGACTAGGGGTGCGCTCACTAAGGCGGGCTTAGCGGCAGAGATGGCGACGAGCGCGGCGAGGACAACGATCTGGAAAAGTAAAAGAAATGTTAGAAACATGTTAGTTTGAACCTGAAAGTGGAGCAATTAGCTGCAAATCAATTATTTTATGTAAGAGCCTAGGCGTATTGATAGATACAATTTAGATACTGTTTTCCTTATGGCTTTTTGGCTCAAAGTCAATTACCGTTGTCCTAGATACATTAATGGTCGACCTTTAAAACAAGGATACGATAAATGGATTAAAATGTTCTAAAAACTTGCTTTTCCATGTCCAAAACACTTTTAGTTATCACTTTCACTGCTTTTCTTGATAAAAGTTAAGAATGAATGAATACTCACAAGTTTCATCATCTTGGATATGGGTTGGTTGTGCTTGTACTGTTAGAACAGGACTCGTACTGATTGCTCGTTCGTCTTTACAATATATACGGCGCAGACGCCGCTGGTGTTGCAATCGGCCGTCCTCGGCAAAGTCTCTGGCATTGATCGACACGTGATCAGCGAGCCAACTCCCTGCCTTCGGGAGTCATTGGAATTCACAAGAGCGAACATATTTTATTGCGATGAGTTCTAGTAAATCTTTCACCGTATTCGTAAAACATCTAGATAAGGATAAATTAGTAGGAGCTCGAGATTGTTTCGGGAAGTTTTGTTTTTGGAGGCGTCACTTAAATAATTTAAGATTGACAGATACAGAAATTGCGTTTATTCTGCCTGGTTGAATAAAAAAACAATTTTTATATTACATACATTCTATAATGTAATTGATTTAACATATATTTTAATTTCTTCTTTTTAGAAAATTTTATTAAATAAAAATAAAATTCATTTATTTCGGGTATCGAAGATCCATATTAACATCATCACAAATTATAAATTACAAATAATTCAAATCTATAAAAATAAAGTAATAAATAACATATATCTGTGTGTGTGTGTTCTGATCCTTTTTTTACTGTTTATTTATTTTTACATTTTAGTTTTCGCTAACCCATTTCATTATACTTTTTTTTTTTCTTTAAAAAAAAATTTTTTTTGTTCACTTTAAAAGTCTGCCACATTTCATCCCTCATATAAACTGAACCCAGGACGAAATCCAGGAAAATGATAATTGAAATTCTATTTACGGAACCCCTAAATGACGTCTTTGTAAAACAATAGCTACAATTAAATAACCAATCAAGAAACTTGTCAGTGCGTCCATAATAAAGGGTTAAATTAAAATTTTTGCAAACAACACGAGACCAGTGAAAAATCCACGTGATTTCTTACAGACGGATTTTTCCTTGGTCCATTTTGTAAACAAATCGATATTTTCCTTTTTTTTTGCAGAAGTGGAAAATCTTTCATGCTCCTTTAGGCTGCCTCACAAACGAGGCAGTCTGGGGAATGTCAGACTCCTACTGACTGAAATTGCACTCCTGCCTTACATTTAATCCACACAAGCACAACACACTGCCGCCCGAAGTGCCCGTACCAAGCGAATAGACTCCCAACCCCGAAGACAATAAGTATACTATACATATGATTTTTGTTATATAAACATATCAACAAACATAAATACCATCTAATCTATACTAATATTATAAAGCTGAAGAGTTTGTTTGTTTGAACGCGCTAATCTCAGGAACTACTGGTTCGAATTGAAAAATTCTTTTTGTGTTGAATAGATCATTTATCGAGGAAGGCTTTAGGCTATATAACATCACGCTGTGACTTATAGGAGCGAAGAAACAATGGAAAATGTAAAAAAAACGGGGGAAAATATTCATCTTTGAGGGCTTCCGTTGCGTGCGCTGCGAAAACGGTAGAAGATACCAAAAAATATGTACGAAAGAATTATTCCTCTTAAAATGATCTAAAAAAATGACCGCAACAGTATATGTCTATCTTTTAAAATTAACTCACTAGAGCCGTTTTTATGGGAATCAAATTTGGCCGAAATTAATGCATTATTACCAATTATTTGTTAGAGTTGTATAAACATGTAATATTAAACTTTATCCAAATAAATGTGTTGTTGATTAAGAGTATGTAATTGTGAACAAAATTGTCTTTGTAATCACTTATTTTCAATGAACATCTTAGAAGATATTACAATTTTAAAATACTCCGATATAAAATTCACACGCGCCGCATCTTGTGCAAAATATGACGCTGTGCCTGGCCGGCGGGCGAGGAGAGGGGTTGCTTGTGGGCGGCGCGGAGGGGTTTTTTTATGGTAGGTAAAAATCATCCAATGACGAATCCCGCTCTTGGGCGGAGCGGGAAACAGTGTCAGACTCTTACTGACTAAACAACCTACCCCGTTCCTCCCTTACCTTATTCCCAGAGCCCCGGTATAACGCTTTCGCACCAACCCTCGGCTGCAGAAGGCTTCGACCCTGAAGAGCCCCACAGTTTGCTGACAACACCTTGAGGTGCACGGAAGCAGTGCAGGCCGTCGACGACTTGGTCTCGGTCTGGACTGTTACCAGACAACCGGACGGCGAGCTACCCATTGCTCACCATCCGCAAGCCAGGGTCTACGGTCGCTGGATATCGGCGGGATTGCGACGGCTACGGCGAGGGCGCTTTTGCCCTTGCCTTATGCGGTTGGCCTCCTCCTTTACGAGCATTACTGCTTCGCAGAAGGAGGCGACCGCTTGCCATTCTTCTTCGCTGCGGACCATGGCCTGAACCAAGGCCCGGCGCGAGAGGCCACCGCCGCCGATCACCCCCACGAAGACACGGCGATTTTCTTCTCAAGCGGGGCACACCTCCACCGTGTCCTCCGTGCTGGCCACACAGTGGCGACACCCGTGCGTCTCTTCCACACGAATCCGGCGCAGGAATCTCCTGAACTTCCCATGTCCGGTGAGAACCTGCGTCATGTCCTGCGTGATGTCTATCCAACCACGCCTCAAAGAGGGCACTTACCGCTGAGATTATGGCATGCCCAAGTGGAGGGTGTAGCTCTATGAAGTACTTTTAGATAATTATGTTCTTTTAAAAACTAAATTGTCTAAATTAATAACAGAAATTGACACGGGCAAAGTCGTGGGTAACAGCTATAATTTATAAAGCTGAGGTTGTTTGCAAAAATAAATATGATGCCCAAAATAACTATTCCACGCGGACGAAGTCGCGAGCACAGCTAGTGTATAATATTATCACTAACAAATCAATATTCGAATTTCTGAGACGACTAAAACTACACAGAACAGAACTACACAGAAACTACAATAATACAATTGACTTCAAATACTGAAGTAGGTATTTGAAGTCAATTGTAATGTATTCTTGTCATCTTTTTTTGGTGGGAACGTCATTCAATGACATCTCTCGCTTTTGGACGGAGCGAATTGGCGAATCAGACTTTTATTGACCAAAATTCACTCCTGTTCCTGCTTTGCCTTCGCTCCAGGGTCCTGGGGCTCACTTTTACATAACACATGGCCCCGATACGATTCGACCATACTGGGCTTCTAGGGATTTTTGACATCTCCTTGAGGCCGACGTGGAACAATATGCGTTATCGACGACTTGCGCCGGTTCCGGACGGTTATCGGAAGATCGGACGACGAGTTTGACTAGAATCCGCAAGCCCACGCCTACGGTGGCCAGATATCGGGATGGGAATCCCTTCTTAAAACTTTGTGACAGTCTTTTTTGTATACATCACCAAAACGGAAGAAAAGGGACACACTCTTTTCTCTCTACCCCAGTGATGGACAAAGTGCGGCCCACGGTGGCATTAGTTATTCGACATGAAAAAGAGAAGTTTAAAGTAATTGCTAGTAGACGGCTCGGCTGGCGCAGTGGTTAAGCGATTGACTGCTGCACTGAGGATCGCGGGTTCGATTCCCGCATGGAATAAATATTTGAATGGGCTACAGATAGATGTTTAGGATCTGGGCATCTTGTATGTACCCACGACACAAGAGTAATTCCTCGAGTGGGGCAAGGTTTTTTTTTTTGAAAAGTAAAGCTTTTACTTAACAGAATAATAGGCGCTTAAAAAGTAAAGAATCAGCTTGACTAGCCGCGTAGTTCATTATTGTTTTGCGCACACTGCTATGGCAGGGCCTTCAAATAAAAGTTTAATTGTAATTTTTAACACATTCGCAACTACGTTTTTTTTATACTTTGTATGTTGTTATATTTTTATAAGATTAAAAGTTTCATTGAGACCAGTGGTGGTCGAGTGATAACGGCGCCGACTTACGACGTGTAGGTCTCGGGTTCAAATCGGACAGGCGCATTTCTTTGTGTAATTTATTTCATCTGCCTTGTTCACACAACGGTGAACGAAAACATCGTGAGGAACTCGGCAAAACTGACATCCACACGGCATATGTGACATCCACCAATACGTACTGGGTCCGTGTGGTGGATCACGGCCCATTCCCTCTTTTAGAGAGGAGGCTTGAGTCCCAAAAGTTCTAGTAGTAGTAGTATTTTTTCTAAAATTCTGGCCCACCTCTGTAATTTCTTAAACTTTCTTCATTAACTTACACACTCTTTGAAATACGTCACAAAAAAGGACACACACTTTTCTCGACGTATCTGGACACATATAGCTAGAGAGACCTTTCGGGTCAGTTCGATATTGCGTAATAAGTCCGCAGAAGACAGTCGCGCCAGGAATTGTCGTCACCGATTGCAATTGACACCCACAATTGTTACCGACGGAGCTACACACCGATACGTCCACTCCACATTCGTATTTTATGTAACAACGTATCTTGTTCGTATTTTACGTAATAGATAACATATGTTCTTGAATTTGACTTTCTTTTGTTTTTCTTTCGGTGATATGGAATTTAAGCACGTCAGATACGTGCTACTTTGTTAGCTACACAGTTTGTTTTAAGGTTTTGCGTAAAGACAGCTTTATCAATTGGTTACCCCTGTTATATTCAAGGTGGGAGTATAACTAATCATTCAAGTTAATTCATTAAAGTATTTCGTTACAAGATATTTAGACAGACATATCGAAGTCACACGTTTTTACTTATTAATTTCTGAGAAAAACTGGAAAAGCTGGGCTTAATCTTACTAATATTATAAATGTGAAAGTTACGATGTTTGGATGTTTGTTACTCAATCACGCCAAAACGACTGGACGGAATTGGATGAAATTTGGCACAGGCATAGGATACACTCCGGAATAGGGCATAGGCTACTTTTTATCCCGGAAACCCCAACTCTAACCCCAATACCACGCGGGCGAAGCCGCGGGCAAAAGCTAGTTTCTTTATTGAAATGCACTAGTTTATTACGAGCCTGTTCACCCTAGCCTTGAAGACGCCCATCCCCCATATCTCAACATTAACTCTACCATAGGCTCTTAACGCGATCCACTTCGCAACCTAAACTGAAATGTTATAAGAATGGAGTTATATAACATAGCTTTATGGCTCATTTTCGTTCGCACGACTGGCATTTTGACACGTCATGGTAACACCCGTGGCGTTTGATAAAAATCGAACCAATCTAGAAAGTATAACCTTTTTAATAAAAAAAAAAGAATTGTCCAAATCGCGTCACAGCTAAGTATATGACGTAGGTCTGAGGTAATAAACGTAAAAAATAAAACAATACAACTGAATGAAAAACCTCCTTTTTTGAAGTCGTTTAAAAATACTCTTTCATGAAATGGTTTGTGTGGTTTCTTATTTTAATATTTTTTTCTTTCATCCATGGTAACATTTAAATCGGTAGGTATTGGTACATTTTTCTTTTTGATAGGAACTGGGACATATTTGCGTCGTCTCATAGGGTTTTGTTAAGAATACTCCACGTGGTGCCGACAATGGCTCACATGCCTGGCCTTTTATAGTAAACGTGAGATTTTCACATGCTTGTTAAGCTAGAACTACATTAGACGCACACGTGTAATTCGCCTGATTTGTACGTAGAAAGACGTTGTGTGGCGTGGATTACGTGTAGTTCTACAAGTCTACTTTCCATATAAAATGTATGGAAGACAGTCGCGCCAAGCTCCCCTTCGATGGCTAGGGGAGCTGGGCGCGTAACTTGGTTTGGCCACTTGACTAGCGTTGAGAGGACACCAGGACAAAGGCATTGGGACGTGGCCAAACTCCAAGCGTTCGACATTAACGAAACGATCGTAACTTGGCTACAGGAGCAGATCAGCGTGTGTGTACGTAGTGCAATTCTAGCATTATATTTTTGTTTGTAGCACATGAGTACATAAACCGTACAGAGACAAAGCTTCGTACAACCGCGCGAATCGGTTGCACTACTACAAGCTCGCGAGGAATGTTTGCGTGACCACTGGCCGCCTGTTGAATACGCGGCGATACTGGAAAAATCACAACATGAGTACCATCATTAAAGTTATCAAAAAATAAAAGCCTGTTTTCACATTTGATGTCTATAGTACGATATGTAACCATTATGTACCTAATTACATTAAAACACTTCATGTAATTAATTTATTATTATTTCTTTCAGTTTTGTTCCAAGTTAGATTTTAGAATATTTTTCAAATGCCAAAAGGGGCCTTTTGTATTTTAACGAGTTTATTCAAATATGGAATAGATATTTTTAGAAAAAGTTTATCGTTCCATACGCATCTCAAGAAGTTGTCAGCAAACCGTCGAAGTCTCAACCGAGTCGAAGCATTCTGAGACCAACGATCCTTTTCCGAAAGGAAGGTCCGACCATGGTATGAAAGACAACGAAGGAACAGGAGTGAATTTTTCAGTAAATGTCTGGCACTATCTTCCCCGCTCAAGGGCACGGAGATATCACAGGATGGTTTTTCTATCAAAAAAATAAAGGCGACATCTGATTTTTTTGCACATACTGTACCTCAACCTTCAAATGCTTTTCTGTCGATAGAAAGTTCTAAACAACAGTGTTGATTTCAAGTGAAGAAAGACGTGTTGACGCAATAATCCTTGTAGACGCGTGTAAGGAAACTTTCAGAAGAGGCTGGATCGCGAAACTTTCCATTAGCCGTATTATACATGTATTTAGCAATTATTGAATTCCAAAATGGCTACTTTGAATATAATGCAATTGTGATTGACCAGTATTTACTAGCAAATTGATTTATACCTATTATTTTGAAAGCGATTAATTTGGTTTTCTTAATTTAAAATGTGAGAAATTCGATGCCATGATGATCAAGGCGGTACTGGGTGACTTTTTTAATTCATATGGTTGTACGTGGCAGAAATAATGATATTAAAAAAAATATTTATTTGTTTAAATTATTTATTTTTTATGAGTTTGTGAGTATGAGATTGTTATTTTTTATGAAGTGAGGCTCTGCGACTTTAGCGTTGAGCGCTTACTTACTTCAAACTCGCCAAGTTCCGACGGCCGTACTGTAGGATTCGCGAATTCACAAATTACCTCCTATTATGGCTTACTTTATAATCGTTTTTTTTTGTGAATATTTATTGTGCTTTTACGAACATTATTGATTGATCTACCAGTGTAGATCCAACAGTAGTACCAGTATTAATATATATTATGTAAGGACAGTTTCTTACTTAAAATCTATCAATACTGTATTAATCAAATGTTGTAAAATAAACCACTTTTTTAAAAGGATGGATCATTTTTGCCAGTTCTTTTCTTTTTCGACTCGATTTGGAACCGTGCACTAGTTACTGACGATTTACAAGTGCCTATGTAGGTCTATGAGAAATATAAATATTTTTAATTTGATTTGATTTGACGAAGCGTTTTTACTGAGTAAAACTCACATATTATCATTTAGTAGGTTTTTGCATTCCAGAGGCACTGTAAATCTTTCGAATTTATTCACCTTGTATTGTAATCCGGAACTCCACGACTAAAGCGCGTATTTTTCCTACGATTTACTCACGTTTTACGTTCTACTCAGTGACGAACGTAAACTTGTAAGTTACCGTTCGCTAGAATGCTGCAAGAAACAAATGCGCACCGCATCGTAACGTGACGTACACAATCCGTCACAACTTTCGACGAATGGTTTTGATAAAAATGTGCGAAGTTCTGACGTCATCACTGGAACGTGCTCCACTCCAGTTTATGGATGACGGATCAAATTTCATGGATGACCCGTTTTTAAAGACGAATGCTCAAGTGAGCTAAAAATAAATAATTAGACGAAAATATAAATTAGGCGGTCTTCAAAATTAGGTGCCTTAAGTGTTGTTTTACAGTAGCTTATAAAAAGCGTAAAAGAATACTTTTTATAGTGGGTAAAAATCATATGATGACGAATCCCGCTCTTGGGCGGAACGGAAAACAGTGTCTGACTCTTACTGACTTAACAGTGAATTCCTTTCAGAAAAAGACCTTGGGCCCCAGTTGGCTTCGATCCTTTTGCAGACGTAAAAAAGGACTTACTTAAAGATTTTTTGTCATTTTTTTGTCATTTTCCGAGGCACGCAGTAGGTACAGACGAGAGTCGTCCTTCATGTAAGTACCTGCTGGATATAGGTTTTGTGGTTTGTCACACTAAGTACAGTTCGGCCGTCGGATCTTGTTTTTTTTTTTTACATGCAATAAACTAGTGCTTGACTGCGATCCCACGTGATGGTAAGCAGTGATGCAATCGTTGATGGTGAGGCGCACTAGTTTATTAAGAGAACTCTAGTCTGAAGTTAGGCTCTGCTAATTTTAGCGCTTGAAAACACGTACAAAAATAAAAGTTTTAAAAAGATATATGTCAAAAACAGTTTTTAACAGCAATATCAACTGCAAATTGCATTTATTTGTCTAAACCATACATTTTTTACGAGTGCAACAAGCGCTAAAATTCGTTGAGCGTAACTTCCGAATCTACTACTACTCTCGAGTAAGTAGCAACTTTGACGATATAATCGCGAACAAGTCACGATTACCATGCTTGATCAGATTTCGGTCACAGTTATGCAAGTTACCGGGTAATAAAAATGAACGGTTATAGTGATTAGTTTTAAGGACAGAGCCCGTTAATGTTTCAGGATTCTATGTAAGAAACCATTTTTGTAGAAAAAAAAGTTGTAAATAGTAGTCGTAAATCCATCCAAAGTTGTCTGTAAAAAATCGCTTTTAGCGATATTTACGACCTCCCATTGTGACATCTTTAAGCTCCTACTGTAATTGTTTTTATGGTATACCTACTACAATAAAGAGTATATCTATCTATCTACATACTCGAAATACCTATATATATGTTAAATTATATATCCAACTTTTTTTGTTATCAATTTTGAGCCATATTTTTTAAGAGATTTTACATTTAGAATTAGTAATGGTCCTAAATTAAAAATCTCTTAGGAAAAATTGAATTGAGAAACTGTTAATCGTGTTTCAATGTAATACGCACTAGATAAGGCCGCGTATGTCTTCGACTTCGCGCTCTAAGAGGACGAACGTTGGCGCGCATTCTGACCGCGCTATATTGCTACCGTTTTTGGAACTCGTTGGAACGCTCGAACTTAGAGCGGCCCGTTCCATCTAGAGTTGGTTTTTTACCGCGTATCATAGAAAACTCAGATGTAGCGAGCGCGCGAGTTGAGACGAATGTGATATTATTATGTGTGTTCGTTGCGTTCCAAGTAATGGATTAATCAGAGTTCACAAATTAATCGCTCAGAGGAGACGCAGCTCGTACACGACTGGCCTGCATGTTGAACGACTGAACACTGGAACAAGCGGACTTTTGTATTAACTTTACAGTATTTTGACAAATAGTTTGTATGGGCGTTTAAGTCTATCGCTATGATAAAAGTTCATGGTGTTTAATTATCATTTCTAGCTAAGGCAGTTTCTGTCTGGTACATACCTACGTTTAGTTATATGTTAGGCAATTGAACCTAAAATCTTGATTATCTACGTTATGTTATTAGACATCGTAGTTTCAATATAAGCCTATCCCTAGACGAACTGTGTTTATTATAACAAATTGTGTAATCAAAGAGTTAGGTTTCATCAGTATCTAGTTAAGGGTATTAACTATTGGGGAAAGGATTATTGGTTATATAACTAGATTTTTATTTAAACTGGAAAAGGCAAGATTTAATATTAAAAGCATTTATTTCAAATAAACCATTTACAGGTACTTTTGAATTGTCGACAAGTTAGTAAAAAAAATGTACTAGTCGCAAACACATAGATCTTCACGGAGATGATGTCCAAGAAACTTCATGGAAAATCTTTTAAAACGTTTATAAATGTCTCGGTTACATGTTGAGAACAATATATGAGGGCTAAGAAGGAATGGGGTGGGTCGTTTAGTCAGTAAGAGTCTGACACTGATTCCTGCTCCGCCCAAGGGCGGGATTGGTCATTAGATGTTTTTCCCACCATAAAAAAGAATAATGTAAATAAAGTAAAAAATAAATAAATTTAAGTCTAGGTTTATCTATATAAACTTTGCAATCCTTTTTCAACTCTTTAGGTAATGAATTTTGGATAAACCTTTCTTAACACATCTCTTAGTCTACGTCATAATTATTATCAGAATGGAGTTATGCGTTGATAGATCGGCCAGCAAGAAAAGGTTGCCTTTTAAAATAATATCTGTGTATTACCTCTAATTGAACTAAGTTACGCTAGAATCAAAGTTTTTTATTATATTAACTAAGGAAGGACAAAGCTGACATAATGTTTTTCATCAAACGCCACCACCAAATAGTCGCCATAAAAATGGCATTTTAACGAGAAAGACCGACTTCTTTTTGGTCTTCTGATTTTCTACCAAGTCACGCGCCAAACCATTTATTTATTCATTCGTTCGTGTTTCGATAAACGTACATTTTGATAGCATTCGACTCCATAATACCCTTACCTGCGGCTCGGGTGAATTTCTTCTCAGCCGCAATAACAAACTTTCTCCATTTGTATCAAGACATGATATTTTGACACGTATTTATGAATAATTTTCTTCATCTTCATCATTCTTATAAAAAGTCATCATTTCTAATGATCCCTCGCTATCGGGTCAACAACCGTCAAGATGTGCGTGGCTAAACTCGGTCAGTGCTACTTTTCCCTAGGGTCAGAAGGGTAAGATGTTACTAACTGACTTAGGTGAATGCACGGTCGACTACATACTGATAAGTGTCCAAAGTTGATTAAGGGTTCGTGCTATCCAGTCTTACAAGGGCGTTAGTGAGCTTTTTGACGTACTCTGTTAAATTTCTTTCTTTCTTTTGGCAGACTATTATACATTATATCTTGTATCACATTGCTTTTACAATATTCCTTATACTACTATAATAAAGAGGTAAAGTTTGTTTTTTTGTTTTTTTTTATTTTTTTGTTTGTAGGAGGTAATCTCTGGAACTACTGGTCCGATTGGAGAAATTTTAGCAATAATAGAAAGCTGCTTTACTCCTGAGTGACATAGGCTATATTTTATGTACGCGGGCGAAGACGCTGACAAAAGCTAGTTCCTTATATTACCATTTTATAGATCAATCTTATAATGTAATTGTTTTACTGAGAGTTTTGATAATTTTTCTTGCTTTTGTATAGCCTCTTTCATTAGGTACGGTGAATGTGAGATCATTATAGACACAAATCTCGGAAGTAATCTATACTTCCTACCATTTTACGGTTATTTTTGTTGTGCTTTTGAACACAATATTGACTAGTTTGCACTGTCCTTACATAATTTATCTGTTAATACTGTATATAGAAATTTTGTATTAAACCATTTTAGTGGTTGTAGTATTAATACTTAGTTACCACAGCTCTACATATCTATTTACAGGGCGGCTAACTTAATGTAAAAGTCCACGTGCCCCAAAAAGCTTTTCTAACGAAAATGATCAACAAATGAGTTATTTCCGTAAACGAAGGGACGGGTTAGAATTTGTAAAAACCTTGACACAGGTATTTTTAAAGGACCTTGACCCAAAAAGACTTTTAAACGAAACAATTGTGCGTTTTGTGGTTAGTATTGTAAAGTTACTTGCTCATGGTTTCGCACAATAACTTTCTTTGTGATCTATAAAGATGAGTGATTGAGTGCCAAATCAAAAAATAGTAGTAATGTAATTAAAAATAAGTGGGATTTTATAAACACATTGTACATTCCACAACAAAATATTTTTACTATTTATATATTTATTATTATACTTTATTATTGGTACTTATGAAGAAAACAATAAAGAAAAACTTATGCTCGTACTAGATACAAACAATAAAACCATTATCAAAAACGTTTATTTCAAACTAGCGACCCGCCCCAGCTTCGCACGGGTGCAATGGTGATATTAAATATACCTATAAACCTTCCTCTTGAATCATTCTATCTATTAAAAAAAGCTGCATCAAAATCCGTTGCGTAGTTTTAAAGATTTAAGAATTCCTTAGAAAAGGCGACTTTTTTATACTATGTAATGATAGACCAATTACAGGCACTTTGGAATTGTCAAAAGGTTAGTCAGTCAAAAAAGGAAACTGAAAATAAATTAGACGTTCCAAAGCGTAGATAATAATAATAATAATAATTTATTGCAGCCAAAGTTACACATTGTACATTACAGTTACAGATGTTACTTAACATACGTAGTTGACGTGAGTACAAAATACATGATCAATGACCCCCATGCTAGGAAAACCTGTGTTACAGGGGTCATCCATCCGTCCAGTGAGAACAGTTAGGTAACTTATTGTAAATAAAACTAGCCTAGTACAATTTTAAAATTAAACAATAGAAAAATAAGCAAAATTTATTAAATTTATGTGTGTTGTGTGAATGATGTGTGTGAATGGGTGTGCAGTGTGACCGCAGGAGAGTGAGATGTATGTGTGTGGGTGTGTGGAGTATTTGTATGGGTATGAGGTGCATCTGTGTGCGTGCTTGCGAGTCTTATGGTTTGACTAGATCTTCCGTTTTCTCGTAATTTAGGGTAAGCAGAAAGTCCTTGGCTTTGGATTTGCATTGAAACGCATTCAGATTTTGTATGTTCAGTTCGCTATGGAGTTTATTGTAAATTCTTGCACTCAGATATCGATATTGTCGTCGGGCGAAGATGGTGTTGAGATCTCCATGGAGAAGAACGTGCAAGAAACTCCATATTATGAGTTACATAAAATCATGGTTACACAGGCGGCGTCGCGGGGTGCGATCTCTCCCAAACAACCGTGATTGGACTGGATTCTTAGAACATGATTTTCCCGACTGTCAAATTAAAGCTACACTAGCACTAGTATGATTACATCAGATACACCAGGGGACCAAATTTCCTCCAACATGATTCGCAACTCTGTCAAATTGTGCAATATGTGCGTCAACTGAATAATACTATACAATTTCGTAGTTAATCTAATTGTAGGCAAATAATAAGGGCATCGATGTACTACTAAAATATAGAGTAGATATTGATATCTACTTATGGACGCATATACTAGTGATGCAATCAAGATTTGTATTGTATTTCTGGCTACTATCTGCAACTCCACATCAATCAAGATTTACGCTTCTTCTTTTTAGAGTGTCGATGGCAAAACCAGTTAAATTCCTTGCCTGGCCCAGTATTGAACCACGGCAACGCTGTCCACCGACGCTGCCATTAGGTCCCTACATGAACAGGTTATAGGGTACGTGGTGCAGGAATGCAAATGGGACATGGTCTGCGGAGAGGCGAAGCACAAACACTGAAGATCAGAACCGTCCGAGAACCCCCACCTGTAAGATCATCATCATCTGTAAGATTTATTAAAATATTTTTATCATAAAATAGAATTGTTGGTTATTTTAGGATACAAAAGTTACCTATTTAAAAAAATTCTTAAAATGATTTAGGAGTCGATTTTTAACATTCTACTTTCAGTGTGTATGTGTGACCTATCAACGTAACCTAGTAACGTAAGAATTAGTAAGGAGCTTTTTAGTTAGGATACCCCTGTTACTGTGGGCCTGTGAAATTGTTATTAAACTATCGAAATTTTAGTAGAAATTTAGTAGGATTTTTAGTAGAATACGAAGTACGAACAGGGTAGGACATTCATTGTCTCCGTCAACTTTTTCCCTATTAACCACACACACAAAAAAATCACAAATCAGTACCGTAAGACACGGCTAAAGCAGTAAGGAACAGCTAATTCGTCATTCCCCTAGCCTTTTTCCGAACTAGCCTGCTTACAGTCTAACCGGATGCGGCCACTCGTTTCTTACATAAAGTGACTGCCTATCAGACGTCTACAACCCGGACAACACGATACTTGTCGGAAAAAATGATGGTCTAACTTTTTGGCATCTGACTATCTGTAACGATTGTCAAAGATCTGCAAATAACAATCAGATACAAAGGCTACGTGCTTTCCAAGGCTTATTATTTGTTATAAACTTTTTTGAGCACTCATAATGAGGACAGGATAAAAATTTACAAAACTAAGTGTACAATGGGCGGTCTTATCGTACAGGGCAATTTCTTACAGACAACCTTAGGATGGACTAAACGAAAGGAGTCAGATTTGTCCTAGATAAACTTAGAGAGGGCAGAATAGATGTTTCTACCCAAACTCTCTAATCACCCGTACGTTTAACTTAATAGCTAATCCACTAAACTGGATCAAACAATATAATTCCCGTCTTAAGAGATAGGTTCGTTACTCTGAAATCTTAATTTCCCAGAAGGCTGCGCAGGTGGGATATGTTGATCTACATACTCAAATACTTATAGTGGCCTAGTTTCTCTGAGTTTTGTCTAGTTTATATAAAACTTGCGACCCGCCCCAGCTTCGCACGGATACTAATATTGAATATTTTATGCATGTATTGTACACATAAACCTTCCTCTTGAATTACTCTACCTATTAAAAAAAACCGCATCAAAATCCGTTGCGTACTTTTAAAGATATAAGCATAAATACGGACGCGCAACTTTGTTTTATACCTACTATGTAATGATGTGACAACTCAAACTCAAACTCGTTTATTTCAAATAGACCATTTTACAGGCACTTTTGAAATGTCAAAATTGAAGCTAATTTGCACGTTCCAAGGCGTAGACTCCTATGGAGAAGAACGTGCAAGAAACTCCATGGGCACTCTTTTAAATCAAATTTATATATTTACATATTATGTACTTGGTTACAAAATTATGTCAGCCAAGAGATGACCAGTCTCAACTGATGGCACCCGTTCACGAGCATGAACCGCGCATCAGCCCCACTCCGCTCAACCATTTTAGAGGGAACAGAATGACCCAACACACGCGCCACCATCAGCGAGACATTTGAGTGAGCATGACAAACTCTCAACTGCCATGCTCGTTTATGTCAAATAAGTTGCAACCTAGCGAAAAATGCTCCATGGTACTTCACATTTACAAAATTTAAAAAGTGCTTCTACATTATACAATGCTATTGTATCCACATAAAAATATATATATATATATAGTAGATGGTCATGAGCTTCAATTAAAATATATATATACTAGCTGCTGCCCGCGACGTTGTCTGCGTGAAGGCTCTACAGCACCAAAAAAACCTTAGATGGCTGTGTATGATCAGTGTATATCAGATGGCATAGCATTATAATTAACAACTTTTAAAATAGCATCAGCCTTATAAAGTTCCCGCTGCTGGGACACAGACCTCATTTCTAGGAGAGGGAATGGGCCATTATCCACCATGCGAGTCCAATACGGTTTGGTGGATGACACTTGATGAATTTTTGGTTCTAAAACATTCACAGTCCCAGTTTCCTCATGATGTTTTCCTTCACCGTTGATCAGTGGTTATGAAATAAAATACACAAAGTAATGCGCCTGGCTGGGTTTGAATGACAGACCTACAACTTGTAAGTCGGAGCTTTTACTACTTTGCCACCACTGAGACGGAGCCTTTACCACTCCGCCACCAAACTACGATGGTAGTTATGCTGCCAGGAGCCAAAATGTAAAGAGAGTCAGGACTGGTGACGCGGGAGCAAGCGACACACAGTTGCCCGCGTAAGAGACAACTCATCCTGAAGTTGACATCCGCTGTACTCAGTGTCTGCGCCTTCGACTTATTGATGGTCATTGCGATGCAAACACTCACGGGGAACTGTACGCGCTTGAACTGGAACGGGAAGTTATGAGGTATAAATACTGCCTCGACTTCGCCATAAACCGTAAGAATTTTTGCTTCAATGATGTGTCTGTGCAGCGAGATGACTTTAAGACGGGTCTCATTACCACTTTGGAGGAGATAGGTTCCGAAAATGCATAATCGGGTCTCCGACTTTCAGCTTGATGGTATGCGCTTGAAGTCCACTTGCTTGCTGGGAGTTCAAAATTCCACGGGATAATGTATGGCGTCATCTTGCTCGACGACAGTGTTTATTGAAGTATAGATCACTGCATTTCTCTCAATTTCCGAGAGAATGTATTCGTTAATTGCTGCAGCCTGATCATTTTTGGACGTCAAAATGGCCCGCTCACACACCCAAGAAATTCTGCTGGTGCGGTAAATGACTGTTGTCCCCGTACACACAGCGAATTAATTCTTCTAAGTTGGCTAACGCTCTATTGAGAGACTTTGGAAGCACCTCCTGTCCACTTCTCTCGCAGTGGGCTTTGACTTGCAGCGGACTTTGGCAGACGCCATGATCCGGAGCAAAGAAGAGTGGCAGGCGGTCGCCACCTTCTGCGAAGCAGTAATGCTAGCGGCTAAAAAAGGGGGTCGACTGCATCAGGCAAAAACAAAGGCGCTCAAGCCGCAGCTACCGCCGCCGTGTCTCCAATCCCGATTTACGGCCACAGTAGGCGCGGGCTTGCGACCGCCGAGCAATGGGTAGCTCTCCGTCCACCCATTCGATAGTGGTCGACGGCGCGCACTATTCCCTGCGCCTTCAGCAGTCGGCAGCAACTGTAGGAGCCCAACAGGATCAAAGCCAAGGTTTCAACGTAGCAAACGGGAAGCGTTTGCCCGAAATCGCCACTGAACAAACTGTGACACCACCCATCAAATGTTCGTTCCCGCGGATGTCCTGCAGGGTTCTGTCCTCGGCCTCAACTGCCTTCCTATTGGCCACTATACGCTCATCCCATACGATCAAAGAGCAATCCTTAAGCACGTGTCCCTTATCGCTGTTACGAGAGACACCACAAACAGGCGTTTTTGACGCTCTCTAAATCGATGGGAATTTGAACATGGCATGTGCTGTCTTGCCACCCGGAAGCAGTGTGGCAGCAATTCCCAACGAAGCGACAGCAATAGCAATATTGCCTTGCCTCCTGACCTCTGCAAGTATGCCATGTTTTTCTGGTTCCAACAGGAGTAACCCAAGAAAAACATTTTGCCCTGGTTTTGCACAACGCTTTCAAGGACGGTGTCGTAAATCGTTTTTTGCTCTGAAGATAACTCTGTCTCAGCGTTAT
The DNA here is from genome assembly GCA_029852875.1 of Mythimna loreyi. Taxonomy (NCBI): domain Eukaryota; kingdom Metazoa; phylum Arthropoda; class Insecta; order Lepidoptera; family Noctuidae; genus Mythimna; species Mythimna loreyi. Next base: position 10,580,626 of record CM056780.1, on the reverse strand, counting down.
ACTCTCGATTTCCATAGTCTTGATGCGGTGACGATTGGGGAGCTAGTAATCCATATTAGATCAGTGGATTGCCGCCGATAGAAATGTCCACATCTTGAAGTGAACTGAGACAGGTGTTCAGCACACGATCATCAGTTACGCCTCAAAGCTCGCAGAAAATCTTCAGACTGATGATGGCGATATTTTAATGAACATAACTTTTTTGTAATACTTAACACCGCATTTTTTTTAATAGTCTTGCTCAACTCTGCTGATTTTGAGGGTTTTTTGGAACTTGAATTTTTCAAAACGAACTATACCCTGCCCTATATATTGCCCTGTGCGATTTTGTATTTGTATATCCTGTCCACATTATGAGGTGTACAATAAAGCTTATAGTAAAAAATAAATAATATACGATACCACGTTTAGGAAGAATTTGATTTTTATGAAATAAAATAGATGGCGCTGTTTTAAAAAATTTCTATATGCTACTACATTCAACTATGTTTATCTGCCCAAGTTACTTAAATGTCGTAGTATTTATAGTTTAAAGCTAGATAATAGCATGGCTTACTCAAAAACAACATTTAAATATGCCTCGTTAGATTAAACACTGCCACAGAATGCGTAAGAAAAATAAGTATTCACAACTCCTCCCCCGTAAGTGATAGCGTGATAATATGTAGCCTATAATTATGTTAGCTCATCCTTTATTCAAGCAAAATTTGAAGATAATCCATGCAGTATGTTTAAATATAAATATATATCAAGTAAGTTTTTGAGTTTAGCCTGGACATACATACAGACAAACAGACAAAAATTCTAAAAACTATATTTTTGGCTTCAATATCGATTGTAGATCACTTCCCAAATATTCTTTTAAAAAAATATTTAATGAACAGTTTTGACTTTCCTACGATTTTATTATAATTACCTATATGTATAGATTATTCCTAAAACTCTTTAGTTAAGTCCCAAGAGGACACAAATTTCCGTACAACTGTTGTCGTTCAATTGTGTCTGTAATTACGGTAGTCGAAAGGTAAAAATAATATTATTTTGTTAATGTAATATTTTCGTTTGTACTAATTTGAGTCAGTAGATGTCGTTGTACGTATATAAATAACATTGAAAGATTAGGTTGCGTTCCAAAATAAATGCGTTAGACCGATGGATAATAAGAATAAGACATTTCATATACCTAAACATGGAGAACGCCGTTTCACCATTAAAGAGATAAACTATTTTTTTTAATTATGTAAGTATTAAATATTAACTCACATTTTTTCGTAAAACGAACCAACCACTACCTAAGATATTTCCCTAAAATTAAATAAGTAACATTTGCTCTGTTTGGGCTTGTTTTTTTTTTCATTTTTATTCCCAGTTGTGAGTAAATTTTACCGCGCAGTAAGAAACTATGAAATCTTGAACACGACCTATGTCGTGAGATTTTGAGGGTTTTTTGAAACGTAAATTTGTCAAAACTTTTATGAAGAAAATGCGCACTACCATCTATGAATTTTAGGAATAACTAACTGCTAACCTTGCCAACATGGTCAAAAAATTATTAATTTCCAAAAAGTGTCAAAATGTAACTTGATTTGATTTTTGTGTAATCTCAAAGATGGCGCTTTTTAAAATATGTCTTTATACTACTAATATTCATTAAACTATGTTTATTTGCCTAAATTACGTAGTTTTGAAAAATGAATAATGGGAATCTTTATTATTTACCTAAATAAATTTACGTGCCAAGTTTCAAGTTAATTAACCTAAGCAATAAGATTCTCCCATACAAAATTTAACATCCCCTAAATTTTGCACTGGGGGTACTTCTGAAAAAATAAATATGGCATCCTGGATAACTAATTTAGGGTAATGTTTATGCTAAGTTTTGTGTCGATCGGCCCACGAAAAAAAAAGTTACAGCCTTGCATCCATTGCACCATTTAAATTCAATATTGCTTACCTCCCATAACTTACGGCGTGATAATATGTAGCCTATAGCCATCCTTGGTTTACAAGGAACATTTTTGCTGAATTTCAAATCAATCTATCCAGTAGTTTTGGCGCCAACCCTTACCATAGGCACAGAAAAACAGACAAACAGACAAACAGACAAAAATTCTAAAAAGTCACTTTTTGTCATCAGTTACGTTTTTCTAACAAAACCCACTCATTTTTTCCAGAAAATTCTCAATGTACAGTTTTTCTTTCGTTACTGTTTTATTATATGTATAGATATAAAACTATTACGAACACGCCAATATAAAAAGGGCAACAACTTCCATCCTTTCAATAAATATGTTAACAAATTAGTAGGTAAAAGTAGACTGTGGCTGTGGAGCAGGAACGGCACAACAAGAGCAAGAATTATTACCATCATCATCATTTCAGCCGAAAGACGTACACTGCTGGACATAGGCCTCCCCCAAGCTCCGCCACAAAGACTGGTCTTGTGCATCTTGCGTCAATCGGATTCTAGCAACCCTGATCTGGTCATCAATCCACCTTGTGGGAGGCCTCATAAGAAGACTCAAAGTCAAAGTTTTTGCTGTAGATACGAGCCACCCCTTGAGACCCGAAAATCGGTTATAATCATGTTATAATCCTCATCACACAAGTTGAACCATGACGACAGTCGACCTTGAATGCGCAGTAACTGATTACCGGGTGGGTCTCAATAGAAATGGTGGCCTGCGCGTAAATACAGCACATGTTTCAACTAATTTGCCGTGCACTATACCTTTCCTAGTTCTTCCCATCACGTGCACGGTTACGAAAGCGAAGTGCAGACGTGTAATAATGAAGTCACACGTCTCACGTGTGAGCTAGCTCATGTGAGGGTCGCGGAATTTAAATGTACACTTTGATACAAGTGCAGGAAAGACATTGCGACCATGCGTATTTTTTTAAAGTGATATAGAAGACTTACAGCTAAAAAAAAACCAACGCTACATTGCGGCTGTTTAAACTTGGTGCTTGCTGCTTGCTGGAACTTTAACGCTTACTGTGCACTCGTAAAAATAATAAAGGGTTTAAAAAAATAAATGCCAATAACAGTCATTAACAGCAGTAACTTACTGCATAGGGTATTTATTTTTTTAAGTCATTTATTATTTTACTTTGTACTGTTAGACTGACAACCACTATAACAAGTCCTCACTTGTAGTTCAGAATAATACAAAATTCTTTATCATAATATATATTCATCATCCTCATCGTCCTATACTTAGCATTATTTTACACATATTTTTTTCTTCCACTCCGTCCTGTCACCCGCCACACTATCACTAACTTCCTTTTCTTTCATATCACTCCTCACACCACCTCCTCAGACCACAATATTATGATGAACAAGTCTCTAAATGAAGGAAAGCCACGAATTCACTGTCGACAATTTTACACCTCAACATTTGCACTTCAACAAACATTTATACTTAGTTCTTTAGAGAGCAAAACAAACCACGCGCAGTAGTTTGAATAAAACGTTATTTGATATAAACGTTATTTGATAATAACGTTATGTGGGCGCAATCACGTGACGTCGCCTCGCTCTCACGTGTTCTAACACTAAACGTCTAGGGCGTCACCAACGCTCATTATACAGCCCTTTTATCACCGTATCGAACGATAAAATCACTAATTTCCAACATTAATTTAATCGACACCAACACCGCCTAGAACTTAGAACACTCGTAAAATCTACCCGCAATTTAATTTAACTAGCTCGTTTTCGTCCTATATTTGTTTAGCTAGCGTGTCCTAATTTTGATCTGGAATTCCAATAAATACGCAGCCTTCACAGTTTCACTAATTGTGACGTACAAATTTAGTTCATAACAATAATTGCGAATGTAAACTGTACCTATAGAAATGAATTAGACACTATTATGTTAACGTTTATTTAATAATGGCATAATACTAACCACATTTGCAGACATAATTCAATCAAATACTTGGTATTTTGTAAGTTCTGTAACGCTGAAAACGTGTTTTAATGCCCTAATAGCTTAAACACAATGCGCTTTAGTTGTTAAACTCGCTAACCTTGCATAGTTTAAATACGGACTAGAAGATTCTAAATTCAAATTTTCCACAGAAAATTTTGAATTAAGAACGGATCACATGATTTTTTATATATATATATGTATATGATTTAAGGCACAATGACTTTAACAACTAAATCAAATAATACCTCATTCACAAATACCTTATTTATAGTATTAATGTACCTATTTATGAATGAACAATCACGTCACAATTAGAAATTCAATAGTATGGCATTATTATGTTACAAATAGTAATTGTGTTACGTGTATGATACTATTATTTAATCATACCTTAACCCCGCTTAATCTATTCAAATACATAATATTATGTGAACCCGAACAATGAGGAACAGTAAAACCTGACCTATTTAACAATGACCAATGTGAAAATACAATGAACTGCTGGTCATTAATACCATCTCAACAGTGGTATTATGTGGGCGTATCTACGTACCATCGCGATCACTTCTTCAGGTTAAGCCTGAAAAAAAAAATGGCTTGAATCCTGCAGCTCGGCGTCAAACCAAAGATTTGAAGTTTTTGTTTCGGGTGCAAGCAAAAATGAACTTAGCGATTGTCAGGCAGAAGTGTCATCGATGGTACGTCGAGTCGTTATACTAAACCTGTGTTTATACGTCAGTTCTTCGACAAAATGCTCCGCAGACGTGACAGTATCACTTCTTTTATGGTGGGAAAAATCATCGAATGGCGAATCTCACCCTTGGGCGCAGCGGAATATTGTGTCAGACTTCTACTGACTACGTGTGTTCTACTGTGTTCTCCGGGCGGTCCACACAGTGGCGACACCCGGACGTTGTTTCCCCACGAATCCAGCGCAAGGCCATGCGGAAAGTGAAGACGCCGTGAGCTCTTTCCCGCACGCCTTGAGGTCTTTCCAGCGGTTCAATATCACTGCGAATGCGGTGTGCTAACCCACGGGTTAGAAGACGGCAAGCAATGGATAGCTCATCAGAAAAGAACTTCGCCTAGGTCTTTGGTGATTTTAAAACCCAAATCCCACGCCTCTCAAAAAGTTCTCAGAATATTAAAAACAAAGTTGCCCCACATTACGAAATACTCCAGAATGGTGGGTACTTTTAGTGGGAAATCATGCATAAATAAAACAGAATTATTAGTATCGAATTGAATTTATTTCGATGATTGCTGAGTTACATAACAATAAATTACATAATTTGCATCGTAGTCAGTATTCATGGCATTCACAGTCTTCACTCTCTTAACGTACGTAGTAAGTGTAAGGAGCCGCATAGGTGTAGGCAGAGTAGGGCAGTGCGTAGTCGTAGGCAGAATAAGCGGAGTAGGCAACTGGAGCAGTGTAGGCAGCTGCTACGGGAGCAGTGTAGGCAGCCGCTACGGGGTACTCCAACACCAGGGGTTTGGGTTTGGCTGAGGCGAAGGCCAGGAGAGCAGCAAACAACACCTGGATAAAGTAATTAGTTAGTATATTTGCTGAAGTATTTTATAATGAACATTGTATCGTTGTTGAGCAGTGGTGGCCGAGTGATAACAGCCCCGACTCACTAATTTTACCCACAAACAAAGCTATACGCATTACTTTATGTAATTTATTTCATCACCACTGCTCTCAAAATGGTGAAGGAAAACATCGTGAAGAAACCGGCATGTCCTAGAACCAAAAATTCTAACACATGTGATATCCACCAATCAGGACTGGGCCCCCGTTGTCGATTATGGCCTTTCCCCTCTCATTTTAGAGGAGGCCTGTGTTGGGTCAGTGGGAATATTAAAAAGGCTGACGATGATGACGCATCTTTTATGCATTAAAAAATGTTATTCCACATACCTACACAAGATATTCTGAATCGAAACAATTATCTGTACTGTAGGCAATACGAGTACTAGTTTTGCATGAGAATAAAACCCGCCGTGTACCGAACTGTGCCGTCAAAAGTTAAGTGACACATAGAGGGCCAAAATTAAGTCGTTGAAGAAAACCTTTGCAGAAAACATTAAAAGAGTTATGATGTCCCATGAGGTTGATGTACATTGATCCAGTGCTTGATTCAATGTAAATCATCCTTTACACTGTTCTTTATTGTTGAACATCTTATTTAAAACAATATTGATGTCGTTTTTTTGATTCAATTTAAATAATATACGAGTATATGATCATCATGAAACAAACCGCCGCATTGAAATAATGAAATTAATCCTTTTGTCCTTATTGCCTTTTAGGTTTTAGCTGTATTGGGTTCCAGGGCCACACTAACTGTTTCAAACGATCCCTCGAACAAGTTTTTAAACAATTATTTTGTTATATTTTTACAGACGATTATTATTTAACTAAAATCATTAAAAGAAAACCCAAATTATAGATTAGGCCTTGATTTTTGTATATTTTGCGTTAGAATAGTGGTAAATGATTTTTATTTTGAAAATGAAGGTTGTTATGTAAAAAATAACACTATAACACGTCAAATTTTTGCCAATTTAAACTAGACTTCTCGAGTCTTTCTATTATTTTTCTGATTACGGTACTCGAAAGGTAAAATAATGCCCGAATTCTAAACCCCGTAACCAACTTAAAAATCAAAATCCCTTTCATAGTACAAAACACATTTAACACTGTTATTTAATAAAAAGATGTCACTTACGTATTTGAACATCTTGATGTTTGTTGACTTGGTTGGAAGATGTAGGAGACTGCAGGACACGAGATCCGATGCACAATGATAACTAAACAATAGGGACTCCTTTTATATCAGTGGTCAAATGTTCTACGAGGTGTAGTATGGTATTGTAACCGGATAACGCCGAAATATCCTCCTTTGAGCCATTAGGCAGTATGAGCACGCGCAGCCTTGCGCAGTGTCACCGGCGGGCGGTCAAACTTATTAGATCAAGGACTTAGGACACTATTTCTCGTAGACATAGAGAATGGACTGAGCGTTCTCTGTCCTATCACCTTTTTAAAATAACTCCGATACAAAATTCACACGCGATGCATGATGTGCAAAACTTGACGCTGCGCCTGGCCGCTGGAGAGGGGTTGCTTGCGGGCGGCGCGGATAGGTTTTTTTTATGGTAGGTAAAAATCATCCAATAACGAATCCCGCTCCTGGGCGGAGCGAGAAACAGTGTCAGACTCTTACTGACTAAACAACCTACCCCGTTTCTCCCTTGCCCTATTCTCAGAGCCCCGGAATAACGCTTTCGCACGCCTACGTCAGGTACGTAGGTGGTAGGACAGAGAACGATTTCGACTCTTTATACGGCTTAATTCGCAGATATACACATAATACGTATATATATGTATAGTAATGTATAATTTATCTTCAGACATCTTGGACCCGTCCGTGTAAGCGACGGAACACTACGCTCTGCGGCCAAAAGTCTTTCTACACATAAGGGATAGAAAGTGTTCCGGATTCGTACCACAAACGCAAGCGATTGAAGCGAAGAGAGCAATTAAGCGATCTAGTGACCAATAGTAGGTTGTAAATTTTTTTTTTAAAGCGGTATAACAATCGAATGACGTGTCCCACCTTTTTTTTTAAAACCTACTTCTTTTCTTTGAGGACGACGCTTCATTTCAGAAGCTGACCCTTGGCCCCAGTAGCTTATAGTTAGCTTCTTAATAACGTCAGGCCAATAGAAAAGAGCATATTATATTACATAGAATATTGGACGCACACTTGCTTTTTGTCTCTTTCTAGAGAGTAGTCTTTGAGTGAAAATAATGCTCAGTCCATTATCTATGCCTGTACTAGTTCTAAATACCATAGAAAACTTGTTAGAATTTATAAAAACATGGAGTTATTTTAAAAGGGTAACTTCCAAAATTAAGTCCGTTTTTTTATAAATTTTCACATAAGGATCTCGTCATCGTCAAATTATTCGTTTATCGTTCTACTCTAGATAGAACTGACTAAAGTCTGTATTGTTTTAGTCTAGAAAATTAGGGAACTAACTTTCTAGTAAAATAATATTGTATTTTCAAGAAACCCATTTGTAATGGGTTCATTCAACTCCAATTCCACATCTGCATATCTCAAATATTTTGAGGACTAGCTGAACTTTGTACCGCCAAATTTTTTTTTTAATACACTTACTCGAAAACTGCCTCTTGTCGCACTCCTATTAGGTTCAATATAGCATGTATATCACCCAAGTGCTTTTTTGAGTTTATCACAACAAGGGCTTTTTTATTCCTTCCTTATCGTCACGGTCACGGGTGATTATTTTGTTTTACTCAGTTTATCAAATTAAGCGCGAGGCGTCCCCCAGAGTCGCTGGACGACCCCATGAAATTAGAAACAGACCACAGCAGATTTGAATTCTATACTTATATATTTCTCATATTTCTACTGTATGTTTGAGATTAAAATTTTTTTCTTTCTTTCTTTATTTCCCAAAGTTGTAAGTGTATTGAAAAACGTCGTTTGACACACGTGCAGATTTGTCATTGCAGTCTTCGACTCCATAACACACTTGCCAACGGCTCGTGCTATTTTCGCTTCGGTCGCAACGACAAACTTCCTGCACTTGTATCAAAATGTACTATTTCGTTCTCCCCGATTGAACCATCCCTGAATTTTTACGAATATTTCAAGATCAAAATTGGCCAAAACGGTCCAGCCGTTCCCGTTTTTAGTGAGACTAACGAGCAACTAATCATTTTTATATACTCGTATAAGAAAATTGGTGAAATAGACATAACAAATGAAAATCCAAAATTTCTGAAGAATAATTTTTATTCATATCATATTGTTGCGTTGTGACGTCACGTTCTAAGCGAGTTCCTCATTGAGTTAGAGGAGGATTCTCTTGGTGATTTTGACGCGAGGTATCTTGTTATACAGGATGATTGGTCGCCGTCGGTGGTGGTGGTGGACCACGGTCGTCCGTGCGTCGGCCGTACCCACGGCCATCACACACGCCACAAATAAGAGGAGCCACTGAGGACAAATATGGTTTAAGTTAGGAATCTACACAAAAAGCAGCTATGTCTAAACTAGTATATGAATATGGTACTATTATACAAAAAATATTGGAGGGATGAAACGTATGTCACAAAAAAAGCCATGAGTATAAATGTGGATGGATGGAGAGGGAGAGGGAGACCAAAGAAAATATGGATGGATTGTGTGAGAAGTGATATGGAAGACAGAGGAGTTAGTGATAGCGTGACGGGTGACAGGACAGAATGGAAGAAAAAAACATATTGCGCCGACCCCAAATAGAACGGGACAAGGGCAGGAAGATGAAGATGATGATGATACAAAAAATATAAGTAGGCTATGTCACTTAGTAATTAAGTAATATTCTATTGATGAATAAATTTTCCTTAACCGTTTCACGAACAAGCGTTCCATGAAATCTAAATTTAAATCTTTATTGTGGTTCCACTATCTCTCTCACACACATACATAGCTACATGAACACATACATTTTTTAAAGTTCTCAATTACACATAAATAGAATACAATAGTTAAAACATTTGTTGTTGTTGTTAATATTATAAGTATACTGTGCTCGTCTTATGAGTTAATGTTAAGTAATGTTCAAATGTTGCGCGAAGACGCTGGCACCCCAAACACAAGTTAATCTTACCTTGGGTGCCAGAGTTCTTCGAAAACGTATCTTTCATCATAAACCATAGCTGTAAATAGTTGTTGTTAGTTCTAATTTATGTAATAAATATGTTTCTTATTATTTATTATGAGGAAACTGGCATGTCCTGAAACCAAAAATTTTAAGAAACACACCAACGACATACATCAACCCGCACTGGGTCCGCGTGGTGGATTACGGCCCATTCCCTGTCCCAGAGAGGAGGCTGAGTCCCAACAGTGGGAACATTATAAGGCTGCTGCTGCTCCTGAATAAAATTTTAAAGTCGGTCAGCAGTTTTGAGAGTAATTATTACAAAAAAAAAAATACAAATTAAAAATTAAATTTCCTAAATATTTTATTTGTATAAAGCTTTTTCCACTATAATAAAATCATCACAATGAGACTAGATATGGGTTTTATTAACATACGTTGCTAGTAACACTGGCAGACGTCATGGGAGATGTACTCGTATATATTGTCACTTTCCCTTATCGATCATGTAAATGTCAGTAAAGAAGTCTAGCAAAAAGTTCCCAACTTCTTGAATTTGTTCGAAGGAATTATATGACATGTGCGAAATAAAATTATATGTTCCTGAGATGATTTTTTCAGATTCTTTCAGATCAAATCCATCCATATTCACAGCACATGTGTCGGCTGTAAAAGTGCCGTAGTAAAGAGTACGTTGACATCACATTACTTTCTCAAGATTTTCCGTAAGGTTTATTTCCTTTAAAAAATGAGATATGACATATTGAAACATTTTACAACTTGTGAATTACTAATAATACAAGCCGACGCGTAAAAAATTTTTTCATTATTTTTCTTTCAGCTTTTTCTATGTTTAAGGAAAACAAAACAGGAGGTTTTTGACCTGCAGCGAAATATCTCATATTTAGATTTTTTATTATGTTGAGACCTTTGATCTTTGAAAATTTTTAAGAGTGGAAAAAAATTAAGCAGGCGCTTTCGGGCCCGTCTATCGTCAACGTGAGTAAGGTTGAAAAAGTTGTTGTTTCAGTGTTTGGTAAAGTAAAAAAGAGGTTGGTATTACGCCTGAAGGCTCGGTTGTGATTCGATAACTTCTCTTTGCTCACTTGAATGTTTCAACACGATTATTTGTGATTATAAGTATTTTTTTTTTCAAACATAAGTTTTTATTTAATAAGAAAGGTTTCTATATCATGGTTTGTTTACATTTTTTAATTTATGACTACATTATATTATAAAACTTTAACTGTGCCTATAACTATATCCTTAACTGCTTTAATTTACGATTATTTGTTGCGTAATTTTAATCCAAATAAATAAATTAACTAAGAATGTTTGGTTCTAGGACATGCCGGTTTCTTCACGATGTTTTCCTTCACCGTTTTGACTAATGGCATCAATGTAAAGGTATGTGGCCTACAGATCACCTGAGTTAGGTAAAGTGACTATATGGTACACTTATTCTTGTGCGTAGTACATATATATCAATGATTTAAACACTTCCACGATACTTACTGCTTTAAGTAACATCGTCACAGCCATAAACTCAACGAAGCGAGGCCAAAATACGGTTTATATACCATAGTAATTACAACAGGTGTTAATTAGATCTAAGATGTGTTTAGCACATACTGTAACAAATTAATTCGGCCTGTTTCAACACTAATTAATTAATGTATCGATAAGCATGTGTTTTAGTTACTCAGTTCTGTTTAGAATCCCTCCAAAAGTGCAAGTTTTACGTAGGTATGTAGCTAGTCATTTTTTTTTACAAAAACAAAAAGTCGATAAAAAATACAAATGAGTTATTTACAAAAAACGTGGAAACAAAACCGGAGATACCGGTTACGAAGATAATAAAATATTAATGTATTTTATAAGTAATTTTTTTTCGGTCTCTATTTTTCACTTTTCTGTTAACGTATCTCACAGTTAAACCAAATTAATATTACCGAATAAAGAACCTCCTCGAATAATATTAATACATAGTATAAAACAAAGTCGCTGTCTGTCCCTATGTATGCTCAGATCTTAAAAATACGCAACGGATTTCCATGCAGTTTTTTTTAATAGGAAGAGTGTTTCAAAAGGAAGGTTTATAGGTATATACATGCATAATATATTTATTAACACTATTGCACCCGTGCGAAGCTGGGGCTGGTCGCTAGTTAAAAATATATCAAAGATTTATCTTTGGGTAGGTACTGCATATCATCAGGTTACCTTAAAACTAATGACGATAGATTTTTCTGTAATGATCACTGTTTTTTGTTATTTCCTAAAAAAAAGCTTTTCTTTTTAATTTTGCTAACTCTATTTTTTTACATAAAAAGAGAAGTAGCCAGTCCGTGACATATCAACGCACACCCAAAACGACTGGTATTTAGACTTTAGGAATTTTGCATGGGGCATCCTTTTATGACGTCATCATCATCATGTCAGCCGAGCGACGCCCACTGCTGGGCATAATAATAAGCCTTTTTATTTCGAAATAGACAATTAATACAGTATTTTACACCAAAGTTTACAAAATGTCTCTGATTTCGACGTGCCTCAAGGCATAGGCCTCCTCTAACGCCTTCCATTGAACCCTGTCTTTTGTTACTCTTCTCCAGCAAGGACCTGCAGTTAGTTTAATTTCGTCGTCCCATCTAGTAAATTGTCTGCCACGGTTTCGCTTGCCATCCCTTGGATACCATTCCGTCACTGCCTGGCTCCACTTTCCTTTGGTCCACTGCTGGGCATAGGCCTCCTCCAAAGATCTCCATAACGATCGGTCCTGTGCTGTCCGCATCCAGCGGCTTCCCGGGACCTTCACCAGATCGTCGGTCCACCTTGTACCTCCTTGTCCACCTTGCCTGCCCACGGAGCGTCGTCCGGTACACGGTCGCCATTTGAGAACCTTTCCACCCCAACAACGTAGACAAACATCAAAAGAAGATTTTCCGAAATTCAACCCTAAAGGCATGCAACGGAGAATCAAAGTTTGAATGGCGAAAACTGAATTCACGCGGGTGAAGCTGCTGGCAGTAGCTAGTTTTTAATATATAGCGATCTGTAGGAGTAACTCGACGCCTTAGTTTTTTTTTTGTTTACATATCGCGCGTACATTATGCAAAAGATTTTTTTTTTAGTTATATTAATTATCCATTCCATCCACAACAAGAAAAAAATATATTTGTATACGTAAGTTATTTACTTAACATAATTGGTAAAATAATTACTGTTTCATCATCATCATCATCAGCCTTTTTTAATGTTCCCACTGCTAGGACACAGGCCTCCTCTCTAGAAGAGGGATAGATAAATAGATAGATATACACTTTATTGTAGGTACACCATAAACATAAATTGGTACATTAGAACATAACGCGGGCCCAGTGCGGATTGGTGGATGTCACATGTCTTCGAATTTTTGGTTCTAGGACATGCCGGTTTCCTCACGATGTTTTCCTTTACTGTTTTGAGAGCAGTGGTGGTGAAATAAATTACACAAAGTAATGCGCCTGGCTGACTTTGAGCTGGCGGCGGCGCCTACAACTCGTAAGTCAGCGCCTTTACCACTCGGCCACCACTGCTCAATTGTAAGAAACCTTACCATAGTTTCCTTCTCCATCCCCTGTAACACACATACAGTAAGGCCGACAAAAAAAAGGTTTAAAAAAATAAATGCTAATAACAGTTTTAGGCAATAACAACTGCAAATTGCATTTATTTGTTTAAACCATTTATTTTTTTCTTAGTTATCGAGCGCTGAAATTCGCAAAGTCTAACTTCAGATTCACCAAGATCCGTCAAGGCCGTACTGAACCTACTTATATTTTTCCAAAATTTTGTCTTCTTGATAGATTTTAGAATGATTTTTTTTCAAAATACATGGTGTTGCAGGAAGTAGGTTTCTAGTCCTCGTGATATTCAAACTGTAGGGCTTACTCTAGTTCGGCGAAGATCGCGTAACAGGATGCTCTACAAATTCACTTGATTCCAGGTAGTACTAAGAAAATTGAATTTCTCAGAATCCGGTTAGTATAGTTGAACAAATTCTGTAATGTTTTGAAATATAGAAAAAAATGTTATACTATGTTAGTAAATGGATGTGTGATTAATAAAACAACAACAACAAAAAAAAACTTTGTTGTCTCACACACGATCGAAGTTCTTGTTTGATTCTTCATGCATTGCTCACTCTCACTCTCTATTTTCTTACAATCGTACTGTAGGGTCATCATCATCATCATCATTTCAGCCGAAAGACATCTACTGTTGGCCATAGGCCTCCCCCAAGCGTCGCCAAAACGACCGGTCCCTTACGTCTCGCATCCATCGGAGTCCAGCTGATCAGGTGTTCAGTCCACTTTGTGGGAGGCCATCCAACTCTACGTCTTCCGGTACGCGGTCGCCACTCCAGAACTTTTACTACCGCAGACTGCAGAGTAGAGGACACGATATGAGTACGTATAGTAAGAAATATTTGAAAGGGCCTTGGACTAGACCAAGGTCCTTTCAAATATTTCTCACTATGGTTTTTTTTTATTGATTGTATGTTCGCACTTGACCGCTATCTCACCTGATGGACAGCGACGATGCGGTCGACAATGGTGCGCGCTTACCTAGAAGTAACCTATTTACTCTTGACTTAAAGATTCCCGGGTTGTAGCCATCAGGAAACACAGACTCCGGTAACATAAAAAAAAATGGTAATATACTTCTTAAATGGTCCAACTTATATGCCGCCAACTATACCTAGTTCATTACGTAATGAACATTAACTAAACACATTTGAGAACATATATTGTATACTTGGTTTTCACATACGTCTTTCGACGCTTCATGGCATTTTAATAATCAAAAGAGACGTCAAGTTAATTATGCAAATACTAGTTGGTTCAGGAACCACCAGACAGGGGAACAAATGCTGTGTTTTTTGACGCAACAAATGTATTACCACACTAATTCTGAATTCATAAAAACTAAATCGAGCACAAAATATGAACTGTTTCGGTTTTGTGTTACGGGCTTTATTTATTTACTAGCTTTTGTCAGCGGCTTCGCCCGCGTACATAAAATATAGCCTATGTCACTCCGGAGTAAAGCAGCTTTCTATTGTTGATTGAACCAGTAGTTCCAGAGATTACCTCCTACAAACAAAAAAACAAACATTACCTCTTTATTTTATTAGTATAGATTTTACAACCAGCTGAACCCGCGACTTCGTCTGCGTCTTTTTTTCGCAATAAATGGTAGCCTATGTCCTTTCTCAGGGTCTAAAGATTGTCTGTGCCAAATTTCATCAAAATTGTTTGAGAGGTTTAAGCGGGAAAGCGTAACAGACAGTCAGACAAAGTTACTTTCGTATTTATAATATCAGTATGGATTTACAATTCTTGTACACACATAAATACGAAGGGATACAGAATCAAAGAAAAATGGTACAAAGGTACTGCTTATTTCTAATAGAAATATCTTCCGGCAGACCTGCGAAAGGAGAGACAAGAAGAAATATAAACAACACATGTGTAGAAAGACAGAGGAGTTTATGAAATCTTAAATTAAATTAATAAATACATACACAATACATACAACTATAAATTTACTTTATTATTCCGTTCAGGTTACTGAAATAGTATACGAGTATTACTGGAATAGAGGCAGTACACGCCGTCCTGCTCCGCTCTAGAGAAGTCATTAGGTGATTTCCCACAAGCAGATATTCTAGTCTAGTATTTATACTTGTAGTAATAAAACTCCTAAAATGTTAAAAATGGTAGGTTCAGCTGAATTTACCATAACTACTGCTTATTTTTGAATACCCACCCTTAAAAATTTATAACCATGAATAAGAAAAGAATAAAAGTAGATTTAGATTTATAAAAAGAAGAGAAATAGATATATAAACTGTTAATACTTGAACTTCTTTTCCTTAAATTAGATTAACTGTAGCAAT
The DNA here is from genome assembly GCA_029852875.1 of Mythimna loreyi. Classification (NCBI taxonomy): domain Eukaryota; kingdom Metazoa; phylum Arthropoda; class Insecta; order Lepidoptera; family Noctuidae; genus Mythimna; species Mythimna loreyi. Next base: position 10,565,056 of record CM056780.1, on the reverse strand, counting down.
GGATAACAAAGAAGCCAGCCCTAAGGATCAAATATGGTATATACACTGGGTAGAAGAGAGGGTTATTGTTTTCCTGCTATACTAATAGATTCTACCTGCAACAGCTCAAGTTTCAATGCCTTATTCTTTATTTTGGTTGGTATTCGTTCAGTAGCGGTATCGTTAGCAGCTCTAAACCTTTTGGTATACGCAAGATCTTTAGCAGCATTGATATATGTGTACTCAACGACAGCATATCCAGCAATGTTATATCAAGCTGTGGCGTATATAATTGCGACGTATTATACCCCATTGGTTTACAGCCTCATTTTACACCATATCTGCCTCATGTCACTACTACTGAAGACCTTACGTTACCTTTAATCGCTTTTAGTAATAAGACTGTACAATCTACACTAATATAATAAAGAGGTAAAGTTTGTTTTTTTTTTGTTTCTAGGAGGTAATCTCTGGAACGACTGGTCCGATTGGAAAAATTTTAGCAACAATAGAAAGCTGCTTTACTCCTGAGTGACATAAGCTATATTGTATGTACGCGGGCGAAGCCGCGGACAAAAGCTAGTAAATAATATATCCGATCAGATAAGATATGTACTATACTGTTATCCCAAACTTTTGTCGATTTGTTGACGGATCAATCTATCTGATGCATCTTTGTGAGAGTAACCATTTTTTTTATCGTTGTAAGGTTTTCGCTTGACCGCTATCTCACCTGAAGGAAAGTGTCAATCAAATTAGATGATTAAACCAACATCAATGACTGCATGAAGAATTTTATTTATTGGTTTCTACCACGGCTAAAGACCCTCGTAAACGGGCTATAAAAATTACATTTTCTCGATAATTTTTATTGCACCATGTTGATCAATGTATAGCAATATATTTCCGAATATTTTCCAGCAAGATGCTGCAATTGAAATGCCGACGAATTTTGTTCCTTCGTTTGTTTAAAATATATTGGCTATATCACCGGGCTACACTGCCAAATTGCTGCAACTGTTGCTTTGTATTAAGCGATATAGTTAATAACTTGCTGGCTATAGAATTACAGCAATAAATTGCCACAAAACAAGGCCGTTTTCTAGTACTTTAATATACTCGCCTTACGCAATTCCAATTGTTTCATAGATGGCACGCAAATGCGTCGCCAGCTTTGAAACAGGGCCCGATTTACCTGTTATCATATCTATAATTGTAACTTTAATTTGGATAGAATACGATTATTGGTAATTAAATAGTAATAGATTGTATACTCCATACTACAGCCCTCGATTAAAATGTCTTTAACAAAATATTTATCATCATCATCATCATCATCAGCCTTTTAATGTTCCCACTGCAGGGACACAGGCCTCCTCTCTCTAGGAGAGGGAATGGGCCATAATCCACCACGCGAGCCCATTGCGGATTGGTGGACTTATGATGTAAATATATTAAATGATGAAACCGTTATTAACATTATTTCCTGATTTTAATTAGATTTTTTTTTAAGTTTTACACCAGCCCATCCTGAGCCCACTCAGTGGATTAAGGTTTCTTTTGTAAAGAGAAGGTCGAGGTCCCTGAACAGTGCGAACATTATAAGGCTGATTTATAGATTATGCTACGTATAAGGTTCACTAGTTCTATAAAATAGTTTCATATAATATAAAATAAAGTTAAAATATTAAAACTGATAAAATTTAATGCTCAAACAATTACTTTCTATTTGTATGCATTAGATGACGGTTCTAGCCATGAATCCAATTTTTTCCTCTATTTTCAAATACGGGACCAGCTTGGCCTATCCCTCCAACGAAATGATCACCATATTGTACGCCTGGTATGGGTCGATTTCCCGGATGAATGGGCTGACCAAATCTACTTTCAAGTACGGGACCAGCTTGGCCTGGTGGTTGAACGACTGGCAGTCCACCGAATTGACCACGATTTTGTAAATTGCTATTTGCATTTCCGGGTCCATCTAGATATCCATTGTTATATTGATTTGTATTTCCATACATAGAACTTTCTTGAGCTCCATTATACCTCATGCCATGATCCATTTGTGTATGTAAACTTCCGCCATATGAGGAATCAATATTTGACCGTCCTTCCGCAGCAACTTCTGCTGCGGTTGCTATATGTTCTTCGCTATAATGTAACCCGTCATTTGTCTGTGCAACTATGTTGTCTTGGGTAGGAGGTTTATATTGCATTTCACTGTTTAAGTTTCTACTTAGAATTTCACCTTCTGATTTAATTAAAGTGTTACCTTCAGCAGGTTTGGTATAAGGATTCCAATTTTCATTATTCTTATAACCTAGATTTAGATTTTGTACAGGTTCATATGTAACTCTACCAACATAACTTGGATTTGAAGATGGTACATTGTTTGGGTTCGTTATAAAGGCATTTTTCATATAACCACTATGTACTGATGGCCTTTGCAGCAAGGGATTTTTTCCAAGGAAAATTTTCTTTTTCTTCTGAGCTGGTGGCAGATTTTCAGAGGTTTCGCCATACTGAACTGGTCTCCAGTTTTTGGTTTTAAATTTTTTTTGAAAATTGGCAAAAGCGCTAGAATGAGGTTTAAACTTTATGTTATTTTTATCTGCATTAGCCTTATCGTCCCCATCGTATTCAGTTAGTACGTTGGCTTCAGTTTCAGAAGATTCACTGTCTTGCTTTGAGGTATCAAAAGAAAAAGCTTCTGGGGGTTGCAAAGTTATAGCTTTACCTATACTGCCTTCTTCATCATCTGCACTTAATCGGTCTTCAGTATTGGATACCGGATAAGTTTTTACTTGGCCATTTAATGGTACATGCTCTTCATTTCGACGTGATCTTTCTGGTACTGCGTCCGCTTGACCAGTTATAAGAACAGCGACAAGGATCAACTGGAAAATAAAAGAAATATTTCCGACAATCTTTTAACGTATGTCTGTGTATGCCTAAAAATCGATTTTGATATTGTAATAATTTTAAAATCATTGGCACTTTACTGTATATAAAATAGTACACAATAGTAAATTTATTTATTATATTACTTACACTAAATAACATTTTTACTCAAATTATTATCACGTATAATATTAATATGGTTTTTAAAACAACTCGTAAGAAAAGTAATTGTAATTAGGATGAAAACCTCTTCAAAAAGAATATTTTTTGAGCATTTTTAGCTACTCCGTACGTACCTGAAGACGCGAAACTTCCATTGTGTGAGAATTTCAGCAACAATATCAGTTATCAAGGTTTTAATGCTAGGACTAAATCGCCATTAGTTATGGTCCTCCAAGCAAATCATTACTTAATTTACATGTGATATAAACTGATGAAGTATTGTTTCCACTTTAACAATTACAAGAATACAAAACAATAAATTATAATTTACGTTCAATTAATTTAACCAAGGCCAGAGATTTTTTTCGTGGTGGATATATCGCCGAATTATCACAAAAATCGGTAGTTTATACCAATCTTGCAAGATTACCTTTCAAATACATTAAATCCCATCCAAATTAGATAGTTTACAATGATGACAATTTGTCCGAATCCAGTTAAGAAGAAAGTGTAGTGTTTACAAATTTACCCGTTTTATAACTATCTGACGGAGTTTGATTTTGATTTTGTAGGTGAAATTTTTTTTAAATACCAATCCAACAATATATCACACGTTATGGTAGAAATAAAAAAGAAATCACTTCCCACTTTACGTGAAGGGAAGGTAAATAAAACTTTTTTTTCCATTTTTTGTTAGTGCACTTTGTCGGCGTGGTTGATATACATATTTGAACCAAACTTAGCTTTCTAGTGCTAGCGGTCGCTGAGATTATTCGCGGACAGTCAGACAGACAGACAGACTTGGCGAAACTATAAATGTTCCTTATTGAGTACGGAATCCTAAAAACAGCACTCTATCATTACATAGTATAAAACAAAGTCGCTCTGTCCCTATGTATGCCTAGATCTTTAAAAGTACGCAACAGATTTTGATGTGGTTTTTTTTAATAGATAGAGTGATTCAAGAGAAAGGTTTATGTTCACCATACATGCATAATATATTCAATATCAGTTACCCTTGCGAAGCTGGGACGGGTCGCTAGTTTAATATAAATAACAGATGAAACTCAAATTCTGCGCAAAAATGGAAAACAGTTGTTCAAATCTAGCAACAACAAAAACAACTAAATTTAAAAGAATTTGGAACCATTAACAAAACCCATTTCAATATATACAAATTGGCTGTGGGGGAATGGAAGTCGGTTTTGTGACTTCAAGCACTGACGTCATCCCCTATAGGCACTATGATGGACGACGCCACGTTTCCGCTCGCAACGTGTCTACGTTTATGCGCGCCTTGTGTTTGCTATATACTGGTATCACTGTGGCGAAGCTGTCAGCAGCCTCGGACACCACGGCCTCTCCTGCTGGAGAACAGGCCGCATAGCGAGGCACGCTAGCATCAACGGCATTATTCGTCGCGCTCTTGTTACTGCCGACGTACCTGCCGTATTAGAACCTAACAGCTTGGTGCGTGATGGGAAGAGAACTGATGGTATGACGTTTGGAAGGTGGGTAGGTCTCTGGTGTGGGACGCAACATGTGTCGATACCCTTGCGCCATCCCATATCCCTATTTCGGCGGGCTGTGCCAGTGCTGCCTCTACGGCAGAGACCAAATACTGTAACTTCATTGGTGATTACAGTTTTGAGCCGTTTGGAGTTGAAACGCTTGGGTCATGGGATTGAGTGCACGTCTATTTTTCAAGAAAATTTCACACTGAGTAATCGACACTTTACGTGACCAGAGAGCTGGTTCATTCTTTGCCTAAAGAATTAGCATTACCATTCAACGTGGCAATGTTTAGGCTTCTGGGTACGTTTCCGGATGACAATGATATGGAGGAGTACTTCGACGCCTGAGTGTAAATATTTCATTCAATGATAAAATTATATTTGCTTCAAATTGAATAAAAACACATAGAATTCGAATTTATACATTAAAATTTTACTGATCCACTCCTTAACATGTCGGCTGATGCGATCTATTTTTTAAACATTTTATTTATGACAAAAAAATACCTTTATATGTGCTTTATTACATTTAATTTTAATGATTATACAAATTTTAGTTCTATTTATTGACTATCGGAGCCAATAGTTATAGTCATCTACGTTCTTTACGTCGATAATAAAATAATCTTTTGGTTCACCATAAGAATCACTATCGTTCGGACCAGTTGAATTATCTTCAGTAGGATTAACTACCAAATATCCGTTACGATAGGGATTTTTATTGGCAATTTGTTTATAGTAATTCCCAATTCCACCATCCCTTATTTGTCCAGTCGGTTTTTTAAATGTTCGATAGGTAAATACTTTATTATGATGAGGACGGACAGTGTCAGATTCATCGTAAAAGCCAAACCCAGGATCGACTTTTTTGATGAAAGGTTTGTTATAAAGTGCTGGTTCTTTATCATGGTTAACTTTTTCATAAACTCTTACAGGATACGTATTCATATACTGTCTTGAGGGAGTTAGATTTGATGTATACGGGCTGATCTCAGGTTCTTGGATCACAGGACGTCCTGTATTTGCTGAATATTGATCGGTGTAATGTTTATCTTGATTCACTTTATTATACTGAGCTTCATTAAATGGATTGTTCGTTGGAAGTCCCTCACCAACTTGTTCTTTATGTCGATATAGGAGATAAACCGCAGGAAAACCAGCAACCTTATCACCATTAAAAGCATCTTCAAGAATGTAGGTCATGGGATGGTACCGAGTTTCACATGTGACGATTAAGACAAGAAAGTTCTGAAAACAAATGTCAAAATATTGGGTAATCTTTGAAAGAAACATACGAGTATATATACTTAGGTTATTTTTTAGGAATTGGCCCTGTCATTAGAATCACAATTTTTTACTACTTAAATACGTTGTAAAACAAAACATACAAGTTAAACATTTTGCGAACAATTTGTTGTTTACACAAAAAAATGCAATTATCTGTTGGTATCTTTTTTTGTCGGTTGGGAAAATCATCAAATGACATCTCCGCGCCCTTGGGGAGGTGAATGATAGTGACAGAATTTTACTGACTCAAAATACATAGGTACATGTTCCTTTTTTCAAGGTCCAAGGAACACGACAGTGCTCGCCCACGTGGGGCTCACCTCTACTGCGTGTCCTACTATGTCCTTCGGACGTTCCACACAGTGGTGACACCCAGACGTTTCGTCCGCACGAGCCTGGTGCAAAAACTTCCCGAACTTACCATGTACGGTGAGGTCCTACGTCAAGGGGAGGTGAGACTTTTCAGCCACTCTTCAAAGAGGGAGCTTATCAGCATAATTATATCGTAACTAGCACTGGTTTGCGACAGTCGCTGTCGCCATTTCGCCATGAGATCTCGCCAGAATACTGTCTGCAGTGGAGTTTCACCCCGACGTTACGTCTCCACGCTCAAATTGTGTATGTGTGCAAATTTTGCAGTCAGATCATATGGTGGCAGGCCAGCGAGAAACCGTGCAGTATCTCCGCACCACCCGTACGGCCATGATCCTCGGGCATGCATTCAGCTGTAGTCGTTTTCCAGCGACGGTGCCCATACTGTGGTTGTTTTACCTAATTGATATTTGGGTCGGGATGAGTTTCAAAGTTATCCTAATTACTAAAAGTTGTTGTAATGAACCTAATTAGATTATTCCCGTCACTTTTTGTAGTACATTTTATTTTGAACGATCTCTTAGTTTTCTAAAATGCGATCGAAAAGAAATACTAAACCTAGAATCGAATACACCTAAAGAAAAGTTACGTAGACACAAGGAAAATCTTTACTTGCCAGAATTGAAAATTTAATAATTTCTTTTTGCTCCATTATCACATCCAATTGATAGACCAATATTTTCCAAATGATTTTCTTATTGTTCAACATTATTAATTAAATAGGAATTCGTCACACCAGCAAATCAATAATCATTTTGCGCTTGATAAGAATCTACTGTGGTTGCAATTGAAAAACTTATAAACAGTGTCTACAACATTTTGATTGGAAATAATGTAGGTACTTCTTCTCACTCTTATATATATAAGTATATGTAGCCAAACAATGTTAATACTCAATATTCAATATACTTATTGCATGTCTGGGGGGCTAAATAACTTACTTTCATCCCTAGGCTAACAATGTATTTTTTTCTTTATTTTTCTAAAAATATCATTGGGATTGGTTAGAATAACGATTTTATTCAGGTAAGGTATAAAAAAAAAAACCAACCATTTTTTCAAAAGTTTGAAAAAAACCGGTAAAAATTTCGGGGGTTCTAGAATCATGTACTGGATCTATGGTATTCGTTTGCGTTAACATGTAAATGACACCCTGTATACTCAAGGGATCAAAGTGCGGGTATAAATACTCGACGACAAAAAATCTGGCTTCTTTACATAAGGTAAATCTTTGGGCGCCTAATATGTCGATGATATGACAAGATCTGTTTTCTCACGTAACAATCAATCAGGGAGCGAAAAGGCACGTGTAGCGGCAACGGCAAGGTCTGGTCGCCTGAACTTTGGCTCGAACAAATTCTGCGTAGAACTTGCTCTCGTGCTTACTGCTTACCTAACCAGCCATCGATACCCGTGTTCGTTAATTGATAGAAATAAAATATTTTCGACTGAAATTGGTTTTTATTCAATTTTTTTTTTATAACATAAATTGGAATATTTTGTTTTAATTTGTAGGTGTGAAAACTAATCGTATGCCATATACGTCACGGTATGGGACGAACTCCTCACAATACATGCATCGTCCTTCGTCTCCGCTATAAAGAACCGTCGGACAGTCAGTACTCATCATTTAGTTCAGTGCTGCTCAGTGACAAACAACCTCGAAAATGTACAAATTGGTAAGTGAATAATTACTCAGTTTGTCGCTGATTTTAAACAGTGGTTTTTAGGACATCCTTTTTAGCGCGAGAGTTTTTGGTATGAGAAATGTATTGGAGAATTTGATTTCTTTTTTTGGTAATGGAATGTCTGTAATATTTAGGAATCTTTCACAGCGTTATTCAAAGAATTAAGTTAATCCGATTATGTTTTACCATGATTATAAAAATTTTAATAACCTACCCGTGAGTTACAACTTACGAGTACTAGTTTACGATTAATAGGCTCTAGTTTTTTAATAATAAAATTGTTTCTCTAATATTTTGTCTTCCACTAAACCCTGCTACTTTTCCATCTTATTATTATTATATTTCAATTTAATTACTGTTTTTATTTATTTATTTTAATCTTGGTCAAGGGATACGAACATAAGAGTAACCACAAAAGCACAAATAAATAGGTCATTTGAGTGTAAAAAAAAAATGAGATCCGTCCTAGTGATTAACAGTTTTTAGATCTTTTTTATTTGGAAATTATTATACAAAGTTGATACGATAGATGGGCTTTCCTTAAAAAGGATTAGTGTACACACCAATATGAACAACTTTTTCTATGAGATCATAAAGTTAAATAAGAATCAGCAGCGGGTTTTTTTTTCGTAATGTTTGGGTTGTTTTCATTTTACAAGTTTTTCATAATGGTGTGTACAATGATCTTTTTTAAGTAAATCCCATCTGTTTGTCATAAATCGACGATGAAGCACGGATACCTTGAAGTAATCTAAAGAAAACTTAGGCGAGCTTGTAGCTATCAGAATTTAAAACACGGATTCCGGACAAGTATTACATTCTTTAGCTTTTCCTGAGGACATGGTAAAGTTGTGCCCCGCTTGAGAAGAATTGGCGGCGGGCCTTGGTAGAGGCCATGGTCCGCAGCGAGTAGGAGAAGCAGGCGGTAGCCTCCTTCTCTGAAGCAGTAATGCAAAACAGGAGGCCGCCGCCGTGTCTCCAATTCCGATTTTCGGCAACCGTAGGCGCGGGCTTGCTCGCGGCGAGCAATGGGTAGCTCGCTGTTCGCCCATCCGGTAACCGTCCGGACCGACCCCGAGTCGTTTACGGCGCGTACTGTTTCTGCACGTCTCAAGGAGTTGTCAGCAAACTGTAGAGGCCCAGCAGGATCGAAGCCTTCTGGGGCCAAGGGTTGATGCGAAAACGGAACACCAGCGTCCACCCGTGAAAGGACGGGGTGGATAGTTTAGTCATTCAGAGTCTGACACTATTTCCCGCTCCAAGTGCGGGATTCGTCATTAGATGATTTGATGAAAAAGAAATGGTCCTTTACGGAGCGCCGGTGTGGACTCTGCAGTTTTAACAAACAGCAGTAAAAACGGTTGCATCCTCTTAAACTCTTAAGCCTCAAGCGAAAAACTCCAGCGATCACACACCTATTGTTCTTTAATTGTGTCTGTAATTACGGTACTCGAAAGGTTAAATCTAAGTCAAACTAATTTGTAGAACAAGTGTATAAGATGTACTCTACTAAATCTTTTTCCCAAAAATATTTTGCGCTATATAACTGCTAATTTTTTGCATAAGATGAAGGATTTCACTCATTGTCTATTACTTTACTTACTTAATATTAACCAGAAACAAGGATGTGCTTCACTCATAATTTTGTTATGAATACAATTTTACAGAACATTTGTTTGCCCAAGGATGTAATTGTTTAGTCATGACTAATTGTCATGCATAAAATTTTTAATTTAAATAAATTAGTTGTTTTGGTTTTACTTTTATGTAGCTACTTTTGTTTTAAATGTATTTCTAAGATACATCAATCTCCTGGAGGATACGGTGGAACATACGGTTTTTTTTAGTGTAGTAATCTTACAATACTTCTCCCGCTCTAGACGGGGCAGAAAGGCATGTCAGACTTGTTCTAGGGCGGAAGGCTTGTTACGACTGTTGCAGTCAATATGTCCGTTGTTTCTATGCTTTTGGACTGAACTTGTTTCTTTTATTTTTTTTAGTTTTATTTAAAGTTATTTTTTAAGCAGTCAGGTTTATTTCTTTTTAAAACTATTTTTTTTAAATTTAAGTAACGGAGTAAATTAATATATTCAATCGTTTAACATGTCGAAAAAGTTTATCATCAAACATTTTTTTTTTCAATTTTTTCAAGATTGTCTCTCCTGATGATACGCAGTGATACAAAACTCATTTGTTTTGATAAGAGCCTATTCACTTTAGCCTTGAAGATACAATTAAATTATAAAACGAGCATACTAGCATATTCCGAAGGGACTCTGCAAAAGGGTCGAAGCATCCTGGGGCCCAGGGTCTCTTTCTAAAAGGAAGGGTTGGTCCCAGTGCGAAGGACAAAGAAGGAACGTGTTGGGGTGTTTAGTTAGTAAGAGTCTGACACTGCTTCACGCTCCGCCCAAGATTCGTCGTTGGATGATTTTTACCCACTAAAAAAAAAAACGAGCATGTTCACTTACAGTAATAAAAATATTTTTTTTTTGCAGTTCATCTTCGCTTGCATTCTGGCAGCGGCAGCAGCGGCCCCGAAGCCCCAACTATTCCTCAGCCCGTACTCTTCTCTGTCGTATGGGCCTCCAGTTGCATATTCTGCGTACTCCGATCCACTGACATACCCTGCATACGCACCGTTCAGCTCCTACTACGTGTATTCGTTCAGCGGATCGTCTCCTTATACCTTGTTCTATAAATAAATGGTAGTTTAGTAAGTAAGATTACTGTAGCGAACAAATAAATTTATTGATGTTGTGATTTATGAATTTTATTTCAACTACAAACTAATCTTGTGCTCAGCTTATAACATGATTAAGGTAGACACCTCTGTTGCAATTTAGAGATTTCTTTATAAATCAGCATCACATCTATACCTACTTATCTGTTTCCTTGTTCTTTTCTTTTATTCTTATGTGTGTAAATAAAAAGTTAAATAAATAAATATAGTCGGTGCAAACCTTTCAGCAATAGGTACTTTCTCATAACACCACACAGCCTTCAGAACAAGGGTCAGAGAATCCTCTCGGCATATTTGGTACGTCGGCTTTGGTCCGCCCGTACCAAGGTTGAATGTTTTTTTACATTTTTCATACCTAAACCACTTTGTATAGGCGTAACTCACACTATTTTTATTATTATTTCCTTAAAACCATTGAATTATGAAATTGTTTTTGCTTTGTCACAAGACATGGAATTTTTAAGCAAAAATATATACAATATTTATAGCTTTTGTTGTTGTCCAGACTTAGGGTCGTAGCACACATATCAAAACGGAAAGGGATCGTCATCGCCTCGCCTTTCTCCTCGGTGTCAAACAGTCGTCCACTTTACGTAACTACGTAATGTAAGCGGACCGGAAGCTCCGCCTCGTCGACTCGGCTACAGCTAGGCGACGCCGCGCTTACGGCTCGCCGGCCGCTGGTTGACGGCTAGACGTTGTTAGTTTTTATTCGTATTTTGGTTTAAAATAAAATGATTAACACTATTTTTTACGAATGTACATGCGCGAACGTTCGCAAAGGCTAACTTCACGGTCGCCTATCTCGTGAATTGTACCTACAGCACGTGCGGCAACGCAGACAGCGGGCGGAGAGTTTTTTTTTATGGTAGGTGAAAATCATCGAATGACGTAACCCGCTCTTGGGCGGAGCGGGAGACCAGTGTCAGACTCTTACTGACTAAAAAACCTACCCCGTACCTTCCTTGCCTTATTCATAGAGTCGAGGTCCTTATTCCTAGAGTCGAGGTAGCGGGTGGAGAGTGGACGTAGATCCGTAAGCTAGCGGACGGATAGCCGTAAGCGAGGGAACGGAAAGCCGACCGCTCACACGAACGTGGTTCATGAGCTTTGTCCGAGGCGATGTGTTTACGTTACGATTCCGATTAGTGTGCGGTGCAGTAAGGAGTTTTATACAAATAATACTGAACGGCACGAGTTGATACGGTTACGATCCCTTTCCGTTTTGATATGTGTGCTACGACCCTTAGTGTCAAAGTCACGTAGTAAGGGTATTTACATATTATAAATCTATGGTATTTACTATAGACAGGAAAATCGCGACATTGTATACTAATAAATAATCGTTAAACATATCCGAATAACGAAAATAAGAATAACGATTTGTTTTCAATCCAAGCGTCTTAAATATCACTAAATTTTCAGCTGATATACAACTGTTAACGATGCATAATTACAATTAAGCATAATTATTGTTATTTTAAGTAAATATTTGTAGGTAAAATTGCTCATATATGCTATCTCAATTTAAATTACGAAACCCGAGGTCAATGATTTACAATATCGGTTAGTTTAGGATGGAGAAACCTGAAAAATTATCTCTTTTATAAAATTCTGACATTTATAGCCACCCGTTGCCATGTCCTAAGACTTACAAATAAAGTAAAAGATATACCAAAACGAGTTTTAAAAGTAACACATAAATTTGTAAAACTGTTATCGATTACAAAGAAATTAAATACCAGTCGGTCCCATAATGAACTGGCCTGATATAGTTCTACGGGACATGTCGCTAAATATTGTGTTGCATTAAATAGTACGTTTATCGTGTACTTAGTATAAGAAACTCGCATCGACATGAATTGCTTAGTCTTAGTTTAGTAGGCATTTGAATAACGAGAGTCGCGTATTTTTTCAATATGTCGAAAACTGAGTATCGAAGTGTCATAAAGTTTCTGTTTAAAGAAGGTTTATCCCCTGCCCAAATAAAAGAACGATTGGATGGCGTGTATAAGGACTCTGTCCCCTTCTATAGCACAGTGAAAAATTGGGTGAAAGAGTTCCGCCTCGGGAGAGAAACCGTCGAAGATATTGGCCTCGACGGTCGACCTGTGGAAGTGCTCACTCCCGAAACGATTGCTCTTATCGAAGAGGAGGTTCTGAGTGACCGCCATTTGAAGACAAGAGAAATTGCAGCTAGGCTTGGGCTCTCTAAAAGTACCGTTCATCGTGCGATCCATGAACATCTTAACATGGAAAAAGTGAGTGCAAGATGGGTACCGAAACTTCTTTCAGCGGTACAGAGACAGGAAAGAGTGCACTGCGCTTCGGAGTTTTTGGATCTTTGTGGTGAAAATTCAAAGACTGTAATTGAGCAGCTAGTGACTGGTAATGAAACTATGATCTTGTATTGTGATCCATACAGCAAGCGCGAGTCAATGGAATGGCGTTATAAGGGTGAAAAGCCCCCTAGAAAGGCAAAGGTTCAACAATCTACTAAAAAACTGATGTGCACAATCTTTTGCGATTTTTAAGGCATTTTGATAATAGATTTTAAAGAACGTAATACAGTCGTGAACGATGAATATTATGCTTCTTTAATATATAAATTACGAGACAAGACAAAGGAAAAACGAAGAGGCAAGCTGTCTGAAGGTGTCTTGTTGCTTCATGACAACGTCCCTGTTCATACCGCTGGTGTTTCGAAGGACGCAGTTCGTCAATGCAGTTCATCTATGGTTCACAGAAGTGGAATATCCACCTTACAGTCCAGGCATGGCTCCGTCTGACTATTATTTATTTTCAAATTTAAAGCAGGACTTGAGAGAAAGAAAATTTTCAAGCGATGAAGAGTTGCAGGTGGCCGTTTTCGGTAGTTTTGAGAATAAAAATTGTGATTATTTTTATAAAGGTTTAGAGATGTTGATTCACAGATGTCAGAAGTGTGTTAGTATTCATGGCGATTATATTGATAAATAAAATTGGTTTCGTTTCATTTCCTTAATTACTTCATAGTTAGGCCAATTCATTATGGGACCGCCTAGATATCTCTTAAGAATTGGAAATTAGAGCAATCGATTTGTTTGTTCCCATCCGTTAACTGTCAAACGGTACCTTTAGACTTTGTCTTGTATTTGACGGGACGGTGTTAACATTAATATACGCTCGAATCTAGTCTATCTCTATCTAGTATATCAAACTCACGCTTAGTTACTCTCAACCTTCGTACAGACGGACCAAATCTCTGGTACCAAGTTCGAGATAATGAGATTTTGGGCTATAATAGTAAAAAATATTTCTGGTTTTCGATTAGGCTATTAGACCAGTGCAAATAGCTTTTGAAAGGGACTTAAATAGTAGTAGAATGAAACCCATTGGAAAAGGAAGATAATATAGCAAAAATTTAAGGAAAAATAAATTACGGTCGATCTGAGGTCGGGAAGTGGATGGGTGTGCGCTTTTAAGGGGAAAAAATGGTTTATGTCTAATTCCGGCAAAACTACTGGTTTTATGGAAAAATGTCTAATAGCAAACTTGTAGGTCATAGAAAGATCTACCACTTTTGTATTTACACTTTTTCACATAGCCTCAAAATCTATGTGAAAAATCCAAAAAACCGAGTTTTTGAATTTAATTTTTATCTCATTTAAAAATTACTTTTTTTTCACAAACTTTGGTGAGAAGTTTCCTTTTCATGTCCCAAACTTGTTATAATTTTTTTGATTAAAAATATTCACAGTTGCTCGTTATTTTGACTTAACATCGAAAAAACAGCCTATTTTTCAATCGAAAAATCTCACGTAAAAATATGTGATTTTTTAAAAAACTCTATTGGCTTCTTATTCATTGGAATCTTTACTTTTTGATGGTGTAAAAAAAGTATACATTAAATATAGTAAGTTTTTTCAAAAAATGCAAAAAACTAAAAAATCTCGAATCAGAAATTACTTTTGTTTAATCATTATTAGCGACCCGCTCCAGCTTCGCGCGGGTGCAAAGGTGATATATTATACCTATAAACCTTCCTCTGGAATCATTCTATCTATTAAAAAAAACCGCATCAAAATCCGTTGCGAATTTTTTTGCTTTTAAAGATCTAAGCATGGACATGGATAAGCAACTTTGTTTTATACTATGCAATGATGTACTGAGGTATTTATTAATTTTTTTATAAAAGATTTAAAGGGTATTTCATGTAGGAAATGTGATTGCTGCAATTTTATGCAGTAAAAACGTTGTCTTATTAAATTTTAGCTTCGTTTAATCAGTCAACGTTATTTATATTCATTACATAATTATGTTTAAATAATATAATCTTGCCTCATATATTTTATCTTACTTTCTAATCATTTATTAGTTTTTACCATTAGTTTCTGTCTCTTTGATAGCATTTCTTCATGGTTAAATTCGAAAAACTTACTTTCTTATGATTTAGATGATGAAATTCATCATCTGAATCATTAATTCCTCGTAGGTTTGTTCTTCCACATTGGAGCATTATGTAAGCATACGCAATTGCAGCAGCCATATTTCCAACATGAAATCCCCTTTAAATCTTATAAAAAATTTAATAAACACCTCAGTACATTATTACATAGTATAAAACAAAGTTGCTTATCCCTGTGTATGCTTAGATCTTCAAAAGTTCGCAACGGATTTTGATGCGGTTTTTTTAAATAGATAGAATGATTCCAGAGGAAGGTTTATAGGTATAATATATCACCTTTGCACCGCTGCGAAGCTGGAGCGGGTCGCTAATAATGAGTAAACAAAAGAAATTTCTAATTCGAGTTTTTTTAGTTTTTCGCATTTTCTGAGAAACTTTACTATACTAATGTATATATTTTTTTACACCATCAAAAAGTAAAAATTTCGACGAATAAGAAGCCAACATACGTTTTAAAAAAATCACATATTTTTACGTGAGATTTTTCGATTGAAAAAGAGGCTGTTTTTTCGATGTTAAGTCGAAATAAAGAGTAACTGTGAATATTTTAAATAAAAAAAAATTATAACAAGTTTGGGACATGAAAAGGGAACTTTTCACCAAATTTTGTGAAAAAAAAGTAATTTTTAAAGGAGATAAAAATTAAATTCAAAAACTCGGTTTTTTGGACTTTTCACATAGATTTTGAGGTTATGTATAAAAGTTAAAATATAAAAGTCGTAGATCTTTTTATAACCTACAAGTTTGCCATTAGACTTGTTTCCATAGAACCGGTAGTTTTGCCGGAATTAGAGATAAACCATTTTTTACCCTTAAAACCGCACACCCATCCACTTCCCGACCTCAGATCGACCGTAATTTATTTTTCCTTAAATTTTTGCCATATTTTCTTCCTTTTCCAAAGGGTTTCATTCTACTACTATTTAAGTCCACTTTTTATCGTTAACGATGCTATTTGCACTGGACTATATAGGAACTCTAAAGATAAACTTTCAAGTTCACGTCACGACCGTGTTTCACGTATTACATAGTTTTTTTAGCTACACGTACGCTTAATATAATTTTAGTAGGCACATGTCTAGACTCAGAAAAAAACGTATTTTTGTATGATAGGCCTTACTGTGTGTTTAGGATTGTAGACGAATCAAAAATTTATTGCAAGTATATGCTTGACTTACTTATACAGTTTAACATAACTATTCTTAAAATGATGGTGGAAAAAAAGATTTTAAGTAGCGGAGATAAGAATGTTGAGATGGATGGTATGAGAATTGATACAGTGAGAAATAAGTATATTAAAGGAAGTTAGAAAGTGACGACAGTAACTGAAATATTGGAGTCTAAACTTCTGTCATAGTAAGGCCATGTAAAGAAAAAGATGAAACTTATTTGATGTAAAAGCATAAGGGTCGATTCATATCTGACGGAACATGCGTCGCGTATTATCGGAAGCGTAACGCCAGAACAGACAAATATATAGAAAAATACTTGACCGTTCACACTCAACCGTTGATATGTTAGTGCATCGAGCGTACAGCGTCTATTCCGTTTCCATCAACGCATTATCGGTCGACGTAACAGCGGTAACGTCGCGCGCGCCACGCTCTACGTGTATTTTGATTGATGCATACAGACTAGACGTAACATTAGCAGAGATCGTTTGTGTGAACCAAATGTTACGTCAGGGTGGTCATAGTAAAACAAAGATACTTCCAATCAATTAGTTTATAATTATAAGCCTCCCAAATAGCAATAATTTCGATAGGCTTCATTTTAAAATTCAATATCACACAACACAACCGCTCTGTAGATGCTAAACGTAGAAACTGACTAGTTGCAGGACGGATGATACGCTCGACGCATTTTCCGTTTGATATGAACCGACCCATTCGACCGAATAGACGCGACCGATGATACGCTCGACGCATCATCCGTCAGATATGAACCGACCCTTACGAGTATATGTATGGATGGATAGAAAGGCAGAGAGAGTCCAAACAAAAGATGGTTAGTGATAGCATGACAGATGATTGGACAGATTATTGGAAAAATATGTGTAATAACGTGTTGTGCTCATCCCAACAAACATGGAACGTGGGTAGGAAGATGACAACCAGCCTCATAATATTTCTAATGTTCGTCCTCAGCATCACTTTTTGAGAGAAGGAATGTAGAGATAGGATATGGGCCCAAGGATGTCACATGTCTTGGAAGTTTTGGTTCTAGGACATACCGGTTTTATCACGGTGTTTTTACCCACGGTCACCCATTCACAAACCGGCCTCGGTAACCGTTCCTTAACTTTAACGAATGACCTGACGGTATCTAATTTACCAAGTAATTGTCATTAATGATTAATCTTTACCATCGTTACTTATTATAAAATAAAGACGCTTCTCGCGTTTGTTTGTGATTGTTTACATTAACTGAAAAATAAATAAACGAAGAAATTTGTGATTGCAACTGTGTGAAGCTGGGGAGAGGGGTGAGATGTTATTTGTTACATCATCATTATAATATAGATATTCATTATTATTTTACCTTCACTGCAACATCTATAAGTAGTATGATCACCTTACAATATATATCTATCCTTCGTTCTGAGAGAGGTGGTGGGCTACAATTTATCACGCGGACCTAGTGCAAGTTTAATCCTTTTGGTTTTGGCAGCAAGATAGCAATAAATGTGTGATAAAATGAAATAAAGGTATCAAGATGGTAAATATTTTAATTTATAATTCGGTTGCTTGTTTTGGTTTGTTTATCGAAATTACTTCTTGAGGTAGTAAGCGGCGTAAGGTGAGGCGTAGGGGTAGGCAGAGTAGGCGGCGAGGGGCGCGGTGTACGCGGAGTAGGCAAGTGGCGCGGTGTACGCGGCCGCTACCGGCGCGGTGTACGCCACGGGCGCCGTGTACGCGGCGGAGTACAGCACACCGGGTTTGGGATCAGCCATCGCTGCTACCAGCATGCATGCGAATACGAACTGCAAAGATAAAGCACCATTAAATTCAATATTTCTTTCTCTATCATAACTCACACTCCTAAACAAAATGACGTACCAGAAGGGTATCTAATTTTTATATTTTTAAGAAGCACTTTAAGTCTAAATTAAAAAAAAAACGACACAATCATCACTATTATGAGACTGCGGTTTAAAATTAAGTACACTGTTTTATTAGTCAACTGTAAGACTGAACTAACCAACTGG
Source organism: Mythimna loreyi (assembly GCA_029852875.1). Classification (NCBI taxonomy): domain Eukaryota; kingdom Metazoa; phylum Arthropoda; class Insecta; order Lepidoptera; family Noctuidae; genus Mythimna; species Mythimna loreyi. Next base: position 10,546,752 of record CM056780.1, on the reverse strand, counting down.
AATGAATCACAACTTTAACCAAATGCTATTTCAGTAGAGCACTAACATAAGGCACAATTCTTGTTCTTGTTTTCTTGTTTTAAAGAAAATAAATTCAACAAAAACAACAATTCACACAACAAGCAACACAATTCTCAGGTAACATCACTTTTACACACTTTCACTTTTTATACATACTGCAATCCAAGCCCTAAAATAAACTTAAGTGTATACGCACCAGTGTTGCCAACTGCACCGTAATTACGGTAAAACCACCGTAATCAGGAAAGATTTACCACCTACCGTAGGATTATAATTACGGTAGCAAAATACACCGTAATACCCAATGAAGAGCGTATTTATTTTTAAATGTAGATAAATATGATTATCTATTTACAAAAGTAATTTTAATGAGTTTTAATGATGTATTTTTTTTACGTTAGGGTATTTTCCTTTTTTAATACCGACAACCCTGTTTTATACTTCGAGAATTCCCCAATAGCGTGGTACCGGAATTACACGAACGAATTCGGTGGTACTGCATGTATTTGAATTTCAATGTATACTTAGAACTTTTTTATTTACCTAGTTTATTTGTATATTAATCAACTGACATTTCATTCACATTATTTAAGAGTTTCGTGTATAAGATTTGAAAATTTTACAAGAGGAAGAGTGACTCTGACTCTTTACATGCTACTAAATAAACAAGGTAATTCTACCGTATTTCAAATATACATATATTACAACGTAATTTCGGAAAATCTACCGTATTTTTAGAAGAATTCTACCACCCGCTAGATTTCAAACTTGGCAACACTGATACGCACCATATATTTGAACATTTTGCTTGTGGTCACCGAGTTGCTACTGCACTGAATGATATCAAAGTGTGATGCCTACGAATTTTATAGTATCTAGAGAAGGACAAAGGCTCGCATCGTGGGGTTGATCAAGATCGCAGCTGCGCTTGGAATAATCATTAGTTTCCTTCAACGAAGAGTGGTGGTGATTGTAAATTGTATTTGACTGAATTAAATAGAATGTCACCCTACATTAGTAGTTTAAGAGTAACTTCATGAACAAGAAGTGATCGATTTAGTCAAACTGTTAGTGTTTTTGTTTGGCTTTTTATTTTTTCAGCCTTTGTTAAGTGGGATATCATGAAATAGCTTGTCTCGCATTAAGATGGAGTAAAAAGAAGTGTCAGACTTTAATTAACTCGAGTCTACAATGATACACTATTTTACAAGTGTGTAATGTACGTGGTTACCGTCAAGGCGGTATTAAGATCTAAGCTATGGCGAAGGTCTTAAGAGATTCAAGAACGGTAATCAATAATTACTCACGTGTATTTACATGACGTTTTTCAATAGATTTGTGAAGAAAAATAATTTATCTATTATTACAACAGTAAAAGTAGGTAGTAAAATTTTTCGTATCATATCGCATCTATTTTTTTTTTAACTCAGCCATAGATGAAGAACATGGATAATCTTTTTGTCTAGTTGTCGTTTGAGTGATTTTTTTTATGATATAATTCGAACGTACCTAATATTTTCTAATGTTTTTGTAGTATTAGATTGTATTTGATTAATAGAGGCCATGAAGTTTACTCGAAAAAATCAGTCCTAAAACTGCAAGTTTCTTAAAATGGAGTTCATAGACCACAAATATATATTTTTTAATTTTCTTTTTTTTTTAAAGAATGTTTATAAATTACTCAAATAAATCGTTTTTGCAAGTTAAAATGATCGAAATTGCATGCATAAGTAAGGCACTAGTATTACTTTGAACTATTGAACGAACGCAATAAATAACCTAATGTGGAATTTTTGAAGTACCTATTCAAGTTAATCTCAATCTCTCAGTAATAATGCTCTCAAGCATACCGTAGTATTCCTTGCCTAAAAAGGAGACTGGGCACATTTGTATGGGAAGTGGTCTATGAACCAATAGCGACTCTGTTATGGTACTTATGTAGGGATACCTCAACTACACCCTTGTGTAAAGGCGCCTCAAAATCTGACCCGGCAGTTTTGAGAAAAATGGTACTTTAGAATACACGTATTTTACAACAGTTTGTGATACTTTTTGTTCTGATTTTTAGGTATTTTCCTTATTTTTTTTGTTTTTTAATCTGTATCTATTTTGTCATGATGTACGAACAAAACAACGAAGAATCAAAGTAATGAATTACAAATAAATGAGGAACCTAGAACATAAAAATGCAAAAATAAAATCCGAATAAAGTACGCAAAATGGCAATGATTTTTAGATTCTATTATCATAGACGAACTATAAATAAAATATTATGTATTAAAAAGTTGTTTCATTGCCCTGATATACAATGTACATCAGAACAACTTGTACAGTCAAGAGTACATCATGTTTAACACCACCAGTGTAAGCTGAGCTCGCATTTGTACTGCGCGTCATAGAATACGCGGCCGGTCTAAAGTACTATTTTTCTCAAAACTGCCGGGTCAGATTTTGATGCACCTTTACACAAGGGTGTAGTTGAGGTATCCCTACATAAGTACCATAACAGTATTGCTATTGGTTCATAGACCACTTTCGCTCAGTCTCCTTTATATTTAGTAAAATATCGTACGATATTTTCTGGTTCTCGAACGCAAAAGACAACTGAAAGATATTTTTCAATATACTTGCTCAGAAAGTGACACTTATTGCACTACACATAGGTACACTAGTACTTAGTGCACTACACTTAGGTTAAGACAATTTACCATTTATGTGTTTTTAATAGAACATAATCAGTAACGTGTAAAGTATTTAGTCCAATATTCTCCTTTCATTGTCCCGGCTAGCTCAGTCAGAGAGCATGACACTCTTAAGCTCAGGGTCATGAGTTCTTGCCCCGAGTTTGGCACTAATGTAAAGGTAAAGTGATTTAAATAATTTGTAAAAGGGTAGAGGAGGTACCCAAATAAAACATTTATTACCACTTTTTTGTTTGTGCACTTTGTCGGCGTGGTTGTGTACATATTGATACCAAATTTCAGCTTTCTCGTGCTAACGTTCGCTGAGATTATCCGCGGATGGACAGACAGACAGACTGGCGAAACTATCAGGGTTCCTTGTTGACTACGGACCCCTAAAAAGTACGAAATCTGTGCGAGGTCAAAAAGGCGCCTAACTCAGCATATACATATTGAACAAACAAAGCTAGCTCGTGGCCCGGTCTGCGATAAAGGATCAGCTACAATCGATGTATTCGCGGCCTAAGGTTTTGTTTAGGTACGAGAGGAACAAAAAACTTCACCAGTTGAGCAATTCATTTAGATCAAGCAGATTCACCCCAAATAACTCGACAAGCGAAGAGAGTAAAAAATAATTACCTACGTGAACTTTGAGAGAGTTAAATTTCAGATACTGAGAATAGTCTCGCAGCGAACTTTTCAAACTGGCAAGTGGCAGGGCAGAGATAGAATAGCGAAAAGGTGCCGCGCAAAACACAAAGGTGGTCCGCGGATCTTTAGAGGTCTAAAATGCTAAAATACATTATCAGGAGATATTCATCATCATCATCATCATCAGCCTTTTAATGTTCCCACTGCAGGGACACAGGCCTCCTCTCATTAGGAGAGGGAATGGGCCATAATCCACCACGCGGGCCCAGTGCGGATTGGTGGATGTCACATGTCTTCGAATTTTTGGTTCTAGGACATGCCGGTTTCCTCACGATGTTTTCCTTCACCGTTTTGAGAGCAGTGGTGAGTGGTTCAGGAGATATTATCAATACTTATATATAAAAATCAAAGCCACTTTTCGTTGTAATTTTATAACTCAAGAACGGGCGTTAGTTAGTTTATATGAAGAAGAAAATCGGCCGAGCGGTTCATCATTTATCACATTTTTTGGTTGCCGAGAGCAAAGCCGCAGGCAAAAACTACTAAAAATAAAGCAATAAGTATGACAAGACAAAGTATAAAATAAAATGAAACAAAGTACCATCTCAAAAGTATAGGTAAGTACACTTTGAACTACTCAGTGAACTTGAACTTTAATAGCTTTAAATTGTGTTTCTTCTCGCTTGCACCTTCCAGATCAAGAACAAACTTTAAGTAAATCGATAAGGCATTAAAATCATTCCTACTAGTATTAGGTGTATACGAGTAGGTTACACCCAAAAAAAATCAAACCATCAGAAGGAGTACCGTAGGCGCAGTCTTGTGGACGGCGAGCAATGCGTAGCTCGCTGTCCAATCGTCTGGTTCCGACCAAGCCCAGTCGTCGACGGCGCGCACTGTTCCCGTGCGCCTCAAGGAGTTGTCAGCAACAAGTTGTGTTCAAAATGTAGGGACCCTGCAGAATGGTCGAAGCTGACTGAGGCCAAGGGTTCGTGTCTAAAAGGAAGGCTCTGGCTCTGGCATATATATGGCAACGTAGGAATGGGGTGGGTTGTTTAGTCAGTAAGAGTCTGACACTGTTTCACGCTGCGCTCAAAGGCGGGATTCGTTATTGGATGATTTTTACCTACCATAAAAAAACCATCAGAAAGCGTTGTGCATTCTACATCCTATATTTTGTAGTTATGGCCTCAGTAAACCTCACGTTTTACATTTTTGTGTGTCAGCATTCACAAGTATGAATTAAAAAGAAAAATATATGCATATCTTTTTTATGGTAGGTAAAAATCATCCAATGACGAATACCGCCCTTGGGCGAAGCGGGAAACAGTGTCAGACTCTTATTGACTAAACAATCTGACTCTTTCCAACGTTGCCATATATACCAAGGCCAGAGCCTTCCTTTCAAATCTTGAGAAATTTTGTAAACCATTCATTAGATAGATTCAGGTAACAAAATGGCATTGTTTTGAAAAAGATATACTCGTAAAATACTGTAACATTGTGAAATTTCCAGGTAAATTAAAAACCATATTGAGATAATTATATCACTAGCATTATTTATTCATTTTACTCTTTTAATTGGTTTATTTCTTCAGGTAGTAAGCGGCGTAAGGCGAGGCGTACGGGTAGGCAGAGTAGGCGGCGAGTGGTGCAGTGTACGCGGAGTAAGCCAGCGGCGCGGTGTACGCGGCCGCTACCGGTGCTGTGTACGCCGCCGCCACGGGCGCCGTGTACGCGGCGGAGTACAGCACGCCGGGCTTGGGCTCGGCCATCGCTGCCACCAGCATGCACGCGAATACGATCTGAAAATAAAAAATAACACAGTTAATTCCTCATTATTATTTATTTATTTATTATACACATCCTTAATCTCCCTATTAATTCCTCATTATTTTCTATTCATCAATATCAATTCCTATTCTCATTGTAGAAAAAAAGTCACTTTTCTATATTAATTTCACTTTCACTAAGTTTTTAATCCTTCAATCTAATCCTTATACAGTCCTGATATTAAATATATACGCACCAAGTATTTGAACATTTTGTTTGTTTTCACTGAGCTGCTATTGCACTGAATGATGCCAATGATGCGATACCAATGGACTTTATAGTAACTTGAGAAGGACGAATCCACGCAACGTGAGGTTAATCGAGAACGCAGCCGCCATCGGAATAATCATAAGTTTCCTTCAACGAGCAGTGTCCATCATTGTCAATTGAATTTCGCTGAATTATCTAAATAGAATGCAAATCACATTTAAGTCTTAGTAGTATTTGTACGTTTACTGATTTTAAGAGTCTTTGTAAAGGAAATCACTGATTTCTCAATTTTATCAGTGTTATTATTATATTCTTTCTTGCACACTTAAAAAAAGTAAAAACATTTATAAAAAGGAAAGTGTACAAAAGGCGGTCTTATCGCACAGGGCAATATCTTACAAACAACCTTTGGATGGACTGAAAGAAAGAAAAAATAAAGTGTTCTACAGGTATTAAGCGCTCTTTATTTAAACAGTTCAATAACCTTTTTCTTTTGACCTATTGATCTGATATTAGTCTCACACCTCTTGTTTTAATAACAATACATGCAATTATGTAATTGTCAATACAAAATGGCCATTGTCATAAAATGGTACATTTCTTCAATTCCCTTACTCGAAAACCCCCTCGTATACCTGTCTTTTTTAGGCACACGCGTGTGGAAAACTACTCGCTTCCGTTGCATTTGTTTTATCGTATCAGACTGGGTGCTAAGTGTGTATTGAAAAACATCGATTTATACACGTGGGAGCTGGAAACTGCAACACTCAGCTGCATAACACCGTCGCCTACGGCTCGGGTAAATTCCGCCACGCACAGTGTATTTTTCGCCCAAAAAATCGGACATGGCATTTTTACTATCTAATTTCATAGGATTTGTGATTATAAATGCGAGACGAAAACTCCTGATTGCCCTTTTGCTATAAAATATTGAAAATTAGTACTTGAAAAAAATGTCTATGGTTTCCAGAAAAACCATAGAAACAGTTATAACTTAAAAGTTTGACTTCTTTTTAAGAATCTATTGACGGCATTAAATAGTGTCTTAAAATCCCTCCTATAACAAAAAACATCTAGGCTTTATTTATTCAAGATAACAGATTTATGGCTGATTTTGTAAATTTATGTTTTCTTTTTTTTACCGCCATATTATTACATATTTGGATTTGTAACTAGGATCGAAATGTTCTTTTTATTTATGCTTATGATCCTACAAATTCTTGGATCCTAATTATGCAGGATCTCGGAGTTGTTAAAATTCAGATTTTTCTGGATAGGGTTGTCGCCTCATAATTTAATAAACATAATATTTGAAGTAATTTTTTTAAATGACAGTTTTTCCAACGCAGTTTATAATATTATCTGAATAAATTATCTTGGTCTTATTTACTTATTGAAACATATCAACAACAATAAAAAAAAAAATATATCTTACGAATATTATGAATGCGAAAGTTACAATGTTTGGATGTTTGGATGTTTGTTACTCAATCACGCCAAAGCGGCTGGACGGATCTGGATGAAATTTGGCACAAGCATAGGATACACTCCGGAATAGGACATAGGCAACTTTTTATCCCGGAAAAACACAAGGTTCCTGTGGGATATATAAGGTGCTTTTAAAATATATGCCAGGCTTTTTATGAAGTATAGTATTATGTTTATAGATTACAATAGCAGTGGCGAAGGGTGGATATTTTCTGAAGGGAAGCCGGAGCGTAAAGTCAAATTACCTAATATAGCACACTCCATGATGCAAAAAAATAGGATTAACATTGCGTTGCACATCAAAAATCTATTAATTACAGCAGTCTACATGAATGAATGTCATTTCAAAATGATGTCCGCAATCCAAAACACAAAATAAATGTACAGTTCACCTGGTTCACCACACATCAATATTGAAAAACATAAGAAACGACAAGAAAACAATATCAACACATCGAATTATTCGCGCCACCCAAACAATTAGCCGCCATGTCAATTTTATCGTATAAAAAATCCTGCCAAATAAAATGTATTATTCGCCAGTAAGAATTATAAACAGCTAAATTCATTCTCATTTTGAATCATTATAGTCAAATAGGAATTATTTTTTCTGTCTCGTTTGCACGTGCATAGACATCGCTGAGTAGGTATGGTCTTGAACCTGGACACCTGTGCATTACTCGTATTATTATTTATTTTACTCATAATAACCCGGCGCGCAGCGGCTTATTTTGGTACAATTTTCTGCGAGTTAAAAAGAGACAGAACGATTTAGAGAATAGGTTTTAGTTTATGGGAAAGTAAGAGATAGATGCATTGTATGGGATTTGGATGTTTGCAAAGGGAACTCGGTATTTTTCGGCTTAAGATTTTGACATTTTTATTTCAAAGTTGTAGGCATTTAAAAAATTGGAAGTAAAATGAGCAATAGAACGAACTAACAAGGTCGTTGACCTGTAGAACAAATTTTTATAAGAGAAGCCGATGGGAATCGTGTTATATGGACTCTTCGCCACTGTACAATAGTAAAGATAAAATGTTGATAATTTGTGTTATTCTTTTTTCGCATAAAACCATCCTCCGGTGTTACGATATTACGATACGCTGTTGCCGCTCCGCGCCGCAAAACACCGGCGCCATTCATACTACGATTGTCATTCATTTCAAACGAATGCCGCCTGCGCGCCGGCCACTCGGTCGTTACTGCACAGCAACCCACCCCCCTTCCCGCCCCCGCGCGCACTACCCCGTTCGCCGCACGCGCTGGCCGACCACCCGCTTGCCAGTCGCCTCCCGCCCGCCACGGGATTTAGTTTTATTATTATCGCGCGCGTTTTTATTAAAAACATTTAGCCAAGTGAACAGTAAAACGGACACATTGAACAAAGTGAAAACCCATTTGTGTGCAACGCAGAGATGGACTTGTGCAACAGTTTCAAAATCGGTAGGGAGTGTGTAAATAACTTTTAAATACGTTGGTGTCGGATAACTTTTAAATACGCCAAGTTCCTGTAATTTATCGTTATTTGATATTACACTTTTGAGCCCTAAGCGAACGCCGGCGTTTTGTTCTTTAATTGTGTCTGTAATTACAAAAGTCGAAAGGTTAATCTAAGTACCTATTGTTTAAACTAACTTAAACTGAACTGTTTAAGTGTGATGTGAAGTTTATCATCGTAACTGGTAACTACTGGTAAGTAATTGCACTTTAAAACACTTGTTTGCCTACGTATTATTGCGTACCTAGTGAATTAGGTAGGGACAAGCTAGTCAGCTGATTTTAGTTTTCATTCGTAGAACGAATGGAAAGAGATAGCAGCTGTTTCATTGACGAAGAGAAACATCGCGCGTAATTTGTGAACCACGTTGTGCAGAATAGAGTCAATATTTATTTAACTACTTTATTTTCTCAAACTGGATTAACTGTTCCTGGGCACGAAAGCTCTTCACTATTGTAATCTATAAACACAACAGTACACCTCCCAAAAAGCCTGGCATATATTTTAAAAGCACCTTATATAACTTCTTATTTTGGTTTGGTTACTCAATCACGCCAAAACGGCCTGATGAATCTGTATGAAATTTGGCCCAAGGATAGCGTATACTTCATAATAGCACATATGTTACTTTTTATCCTGGAAAACATAAGGTTCCCGTGGGATATACAACTTCTTATTAGGCAACCCCAATACCACGCGGGCGAAGCCGCGGGCAAAAGCTAGTAATTAAATAAAGTTTTAAAATCTTCAGTTTAAAATCCAATGAAAGGTGATATGTGGTTCAGGGAAGGGGTCCGCCCTCGTTAGGCTACGGCTAAAACCTTGCACCAACACATATTTCCTGGAGGAACGGGGGTGAGGCACCATGGAGCCGTCAAAGACCCATGGCGCCACTTTGCCTCAACAGGACCTGACCCGGCCTGTTGAGGGATGTCTGTCCGGGCTCCGACCGGCTGACTTACTGCAAGGAGGGCATGAGGGCGCCAACCCTCATGTTGGTCCACGAGTGGCAGTTGATGGAGTTGTGGATAACGCCACAGCCGGTACTCTTCATCCTCCGGGAGTATTCGCAAGTACACAAGGAGACGTAATTAGTAGGCTCGATGCCTATAAGATGTTGATCACCAAATCAAAAGAAATGGGATTGAAAATTCGCCCTACTGACCTGCCTTTACAAGAAAGGTCAAACCTTATTTTGAATATTTTAGGATTTTCCGAAACTGATGTCAATGATAAGAAAAGATTCAAAGAAGCAATAGCTAAATTCACGTCTAAATGTGAAATCCTCTACAAAAACTGTAAATATAATATGACCTTTTTTGCAAAGAAGAATAACACGTGGCTTAAAGAATCGATACAAAATGATTTGAATAAATTTTTAATTAGCGAACATCCAACTTTACAAGATGCGTCACTTTCCGACTCTGTGGTTATTCCTGACTCTGAAATTAATATTATGAGCCAATCGCTTGACAGATATGAATTTGCACCTCATCATCAGCAACAAATTTCAGAGTCCAATACTGATCCAAATCATAGTGTTCAAGATTTACATATAGTCCCTGAACAAAATATTTTTGATATTGCCGTGTCGCCCACAATCGATGCCATTCCTTCGACTTCTTCATGTTTGGTCTATGAATCACTTAGTGGCAGACAAAAACGAAGGGTGTGCAAAGAACTCCAGTATTCTTTAGAAAGTGAACCACCGGCAAAAGTTATCAAAGCTGTTTCTAGTGCATTAGAAGCAAAAGGTCAAAAATTAAAAACCAATGCATCAAAAGATTTGCAATTTGTTATAAATTCTTGTCTTGAAAGTCCAACACGACCGACTAAGCTAGCAACCAAACTTCGCGAAGACCCCCGTCCTTATTCTCCAGAGGAAGCTTTAGCAGTATTTATAGACAGAAAATTTACAGTAGCTACATACAATTTTTTGCAACATGATTTAAAATCAAGAGGTTTTCCAGCATTTCCTACATATAAAAAAGTATTCGACGCAAAACAAAAATGTTATCCGGATAGTGCAGTTCAAGTAACAGAGAGAGAAGCCTTTGTCCCATTAGCTAGTTTACTTTCTCACACTCTTCAAAGGTTAGTACACTCATGCGACGAAATTATATCAGCATATTGTGAACAAAAAACCTTGATACTGTAGATTGTATTTTTGAAGGTAGTTGGGGGTTTGATGGTAGTTCGGGTCAATCATTGTATAAACAAAATTTTTCTGATAATCAAGACCCTGAAAACAGTTTATTTGCCACTACATTCATTCCATTGCGGATAAAAACAAAAAAAGACTTTGTTCTTTGGTTAAACCCAACTCCACAATCATACAGGTTTTGCCGCCCGATTCATATCCAATATCGAAAAGAGACGAAAGATTTAATACTCAATGAACAGAAGTGGATAGATGACCAAATTAAGGATTTAACTACATTAGAAGCAACGACATCTAACAAGAAGACAATAAGGGCAAAACCACAACTGTATTTGACATGCATAGATGGCAAAGTTCTGAATACAATAACAGAGACTTCTTCTCAACTTAAATGTCCGTTTTGCAAAGCAACCTCTACACAATTCAACAAATTAGATATTATTTATTCGCGGCCAATAGATGTGTCGGTTTTCAAATACGGAATAAGCCCCTTGCATGCATGGATTCGGGTATTGGAGTTTTTACTTCATTTGGGCTACAAGCTTCCTGTTAAGAAATGGAGGGTAAGCAAATGTTCACTGGAATCAAACACTGTAGAGGAAACAAAGAAACGTGTGCAAGAGAGAGTGCGAAAAGAACTGAAAGTGCTGGTTGATGTTGTGAGACCCAATGCTGGAACAACAAATGACGGCAACACAGCCCGAACCGTTCTATCTGATCAAAATCGTGCAGTGTTTGCAGAAATATTAGGCCTTAGTCAGTGGTTGTTGGACGATCTTCACACGATTCTGGTCACCTTATCTTGTAGTCTACCTGTAGATGCTGATAAGTTTGGAGATTTTTGCAAAACCGTAGCATCTAAATACGTGGCAGAATATGGTTGGTACCCAATGACAGTAACTATGCACAAAATCCTCATTCACGGCAAAGATATTATTAATAGCTCAGCTCTTCCAGTGGGTCTATTATCAGAACAAGCCGGTGAAGCGCGGAATAAGTTCTGGCGTTATGACAGAGAACACCATAGCCGAAAATCCGACCGTGAAAAAACAATGTTGGACCTATTTCACAGGGCACTGGAATCGTCAGATCCAGAAATTTCCTACATTAGGCTTCAGAATAGGTTGAAAAAACTCAAATCTTTGCCTTTACCATCCAAGGTAGTGGAGTTACTGAAACCGTATGAAATCTCAGCTGAAGACGATTTTGAGGCGGCAACAGAAAATGAAATTGAAATTATTGAAGGTCATACCGATAGCGACAACATAACAGAAATTCTTTCGGCCGATCAGGATGAAGAATAATAATTGTTACCCTAACCACCATTTTTTAATTCAAAATAAAATAAATTTCAAAAGAAATATTGACAACCCTAAAACCATAATTACCATAGAAAACTTTAGAAGCCTCTAAGTTAGAGATCCTTCATTATTTGGATCTGATTTTTTTTTCTAAGCTTCTAACACATTTTATTAACAATTCTAAAGAAAAATAAAATCCAAATAATTGAAAATACGACCATAAAAAAATAAAATAAAAAATGCTTAAATTGTAAATAAATCGCTTAAAACTCAATTAAAAAATATATAAATCAATTAGTATTATGTGTTTTGAGATTATTGTGGATCAGAAAAACCAAGAAGAAAATTTGTGAAATATTTCAAAAGTTATGGATGATTTACTATTTCACTATAAAAAAGAATAAAGTGGTTTTATTTCTCCATAATGAGAAATAGGTGCACGAGTGTTCTATTAATTAATTCATAAAACATTTATGTATAAGATTTCACAAAAAAAAAGGCATGTCCGATTTTTTGGGGAAAAAATACACTGTGCAGCTGGCTAAGTGTTTCTGGGGCAGGATCTCTTGCTCGAATTCGTCTCTTTAATTCATCCCATAGATGTTCAATGGGATTCATGTCCGGGCTTCTTGCTGGCCATTCCATAATAGAGATATCGACTTCGTTAAGATAATCTCGTACGACGCCCGCGGTGTGAGCCCTAGCATTGTCGTGCATGAATATGAAGCCGTTGCCAATAAAATGTGCATAGGGCATCACATGAGGCTCGAGACACTCTTCGACGTACCGATGACAGTTTAGTGCAGGCAGACGTGGCCCAGACACGAAAGCAAGCTCTGTCTTACCGTCGGCGCTGATTCCTCCCCAAACCGTCCACGAACCGCCACCATAGCTGACCTTTTCTTCAATGCAGCATTGTGCATAGCGTTCTCCGTCTCTTCTGTAGACCTTGTTCCTTCCGTCGTTACCATACAGCATAATTTTACACTCATCAGAAAAGAGAACTTTGCTCCACTGTAGGTATGACCAATTTAGGTGCTCACGTGCAAAGTTAAGGCGCGCTCTTCGATGGTCTGCAGTTAATTTCGGCCCATTTGCTGGCTTATGCGGTACCAGTCCACGATCCTTCAACCTTCTTCTAATTGTAGAGTCACTTACAGCCACCCTTCGTACAACACGAAGCCGCTGCTGCAGTTGAAAAGCGTTAAGGCGTCGATTTCTTAAAGAAGTTGTTACAATAAATCGATCATCTCGCTCAGAAGTGACCCGATTCCTGCCAGATCCTGAACGGCGCGTGAACAAACCAGTCTCCCGATAACGTTTATAGACTCTATGAACAGATGACAGGCTTAGATGCAGTCTTGCAGCCACAACACGCTGACTAAGGCCAGAATCCAGCAATGCCACAACTTGGGCGGCTTCTGTGGGCGAAGTATCCATACGTTTTAGAAAAAAAACCTTTTTTCAGACGTCCCAAAGTCACAGTATTGAAATAAAAAACGAAAAGTTTAAGGATAGGCGCCAATTTTTAGTTTTTAAACGCTAAATGTACTCCAACCCTAAACACACATTTGTCTCAAAACAGTGATTCATTTCGTTTATAAGATAAACAAATGAAATTCTAATTTTGAATTTAGAATTTTCGCTTATTACTGTAATGGCCAAACTGCCAGCTATAATATATGTATTTTTTTTCATCGTATGAATTCTTTTTTGTGTTAAATTCGGACAGAAACAATGAAAACGGAAGTGTTTCGATTTTTTTGATGAGAAGTTTATATTAAGTAGATACATATTCCATTATACTAGTAATTAGGGGTGCATTAAAAGTCAATTTCCTTAATGAAAAATCAGGCAAAGGATTAAAAAACTTTAGAAAAATAAATGTAAAAGTATTGTGTGGGCTGCAATGTTTAAATTTTTCAGCTTCAGTTTTAGTTTAGCTTCAAAACATTTGAAACATTTAGGCCTACAGTACGAATCATCTTTGAAAGAGAAGGCGTACCTTCACAGTCATTTCTCAAGCATGTCTGCCTGATCACTTAAAAAAAATCCCGGCGCCAAACTAAACCTTTTGAAAACCTGTTTTTTTCGATTCGAGTTCAAGAAAAAATCGGCCAAGAGCGTGTCGGGCCACGCTCAGTGTAGGGTTCCGAAGATTCCCGTCCGCCACAATTTTTCACAATATAACAGAACCCACTAGCCTATACAAATTTATAACCCAATTTCCCGAGAGATGGCGCTGTACCCGGTGGTAATTTTGGATTGCGTAAACCGATTTTTTTCTTTTTGTATTTTTATTTGAAAGAAGATACGCTCAGAATAATGAAATATATAAAAAAGTTTAAAAAAATGCTTGCATTTACGCTTAAATAAGAAAATTAGTTCAGAACGTTTTTTTTTAATTTTTCAAAAACTGTTCATCCTATCAAGTTCAAAATAATTTTCCTACAAAGTTTACTTAAAGTTCTACTTTTGAGATCTTTTTCATATTTTTTAAACTTATGGTTCAAAAGTTAGAGGGGGGGGACGAATCATTTTTTGCTTTTGAAGCGATTATTTCCGAAAATATTTACATTATCAAAAAAATAATTTACGGGACCCCTAATCATTTAAATACCTATCCAAAAATATATCACATGTTATGGTAGAAAAGAAAAAAAATATCACTTACCACTTTACGTGTAGGGGAGGTACCTTAATAAAACACTTTTTACCACTTTTTGTTTATGAACTTTATCGGCATGGTTGATATACATATTGATACTAAATTTCAGCTTTCTAGTGCTAATGGTCGCTGAGATTATCCGTCGGATGGACACACAGACAGACAGACATGGCGAAACTATAAGGGTTCCTTGTTGACTACGAAACCCTAAAAAAAGAACTTGCCATTGGTTATGCGGAACTGTCTTTAATAGTACATATTATTCATCCTGTAATCACGAAATGAGTTAGTAAACTTCAAGTATAATAGAAAGAAGGACGCTTCCTTCTTTTTATTAAAGACCAGCAAACCCGGCGAACTCCGTTTCGCCACCAGATGGCTTCGTTTTATGTAACATTTCGTTTGGTGATTAAAAGATGAAGATTTTTTTTTTTGTTTTTCTTTGCTATAAACCACACGGAGCCCGAGACCTTTCCAACAAATACAAAACCGTGGAAATCGGTTCGTGCGTTCTGTAGTTATAGCGTCAGGAAGGAAAACCCGACTTATTTTTATATAGTAGATAGCTGGATTGGCGTCCTTTAGCCATTGACTGCTACGGGTGTGTTTTTGCGGTATTCCCGGTCTAGGTGTCTTGTGAATGTAAGTTTATATGTTTGTAAACACACATACATAATACAGAAGTAAAATTAAAATAAACCATATACAGGCACTGTCAGTCAGAAAAACTATGCTAATCGCACATTCCATATCTATTTAGAAAATGTGAAAGACACTTAGTGGATGCTCTTTTCAATATGTTATGTAGGTATTACCTTATTTACATAATAATGATTAAGTTTAAAAAATATTAGATAGTAGCTTGAAGTTTATTATTTGTTTGTGTCAGTCCGATCAAATTAGTTTGATTTTTTTATTTAGTTATGGATGTTATACAAAATGGTTCACTTAGCATTGCTATTGATGTAATGCAGTGACGTAACCAGTAATTTTGACTGATTTCTGCACTGGAGGCAGTGGCTTCAATTTTTTTTTTTTTTGATGACATCATTATATTCCATACATTGATATATGACCTATTCATTGATTTAAGTACTACAGATAAGCGTGTTGTCCACTAATTCAAAATAAATTCAACATTTTATATGCTCCATTTAATCTGACTGACTTCGTCCGTCGTGACCGTGTACGTTGTGGTGTCTCAAATTGACACCTTTATGGTTCAGTAGCTCTTCGTGTTCCAAGACTATGGGATCCCTTTTACCAGAATCTATGATTTTCAAATATTATGATTTATAGTTTCATAAAAAAATAGTATGCATATTTTAATATGAAATAATAGTTTTACAGGTAATTTTATATTAAAATAGTTCAATCTGCCAGCTGCAATCTTTCCATCCTATTATAATTTGGGTATCTCCAAGGCTAGAGTGAATAGACTTTTAAGAAACTAATGCCCTCACCATCAACTATTTCATCACTGCTTACCATCAGGTGTTATTACAGTCAAGCATTAGTTATAGCTAGTCATGATACATCAAAGACATAATATTTGTCATTTAAAGCTTGTTATTCAAAAATTAGTAATCACAAGAAGCATAACGACGACAATACAAAGACATATTTTCATTTATGGTACTAGATTTGCTAAACAGTAGACTAGGTATTAAAACACAATATTATGATCGAGGTCAAACTTTATTCACTATCGTCTCCCTCTCTCCTTTATCATGTCCAAAACAGGTGTTAGAAGTGTCCAAATTATTTCTTGAGGTAGTAAGCAGCGTAGGGCGAGGCGTAGGGGTAGGCGGAATAGGCAGCGAGGGGTGCGGTGTACGCGGAATAGGCGAGTGGTGCGGTGTAGGCGGCAGCTACTGGAGCGGTGTACGCCGCAGCTACGGGCGCCGTGTACGCAGCGGAGTACAGCACGCCGGGTTTGGGCTCGGCCATCGCCGCCACCAGCATGCACACGAATACGATCTGCGGAGAAAAACAAGATTTTAATGTGAGTTTCGGAAAATAATATTTTGACTTGGTTTGTATTGTTTTCATAATGATTTAATTTTTTATCAACTCAGTAGACAAACTCACCATATATTTGAACATCTTGATTGTTTTCACTGAGCTACTGCTGCACTGAATGATAAGAAAGATGCGACACCAGGCGATTTTATAGTCATATCAGAAGGTCGAACGCACTCTACAAAACGTGTGGTCCATCGAGCTTGTTGTCGTGCAACGAATAGTAATAAATTTACTTGAACCTACTGTAGCACATTTCAATGTATGAAACCGCATACTGTCTCTTCTAATTAGTCAAGTAATAGAAATGTGATGTATCCTATATACATTTTTTTTTCCAGTGGGAATAATGATCCAATGACATCTCCCGCCCAAAGGTGGAAAAAAGAGATAGTGTTAGACTTTTACTAACTAAAAAACCCAACCCGTTCCTTAAATGTCTTAGACAGGGCCGAGCCTTATTTTAAGAAGCAGACTCTTTAACCTAGTAGGCGTCGACCCTGCTGGGTTCCTACGGTGTGCTGATAACTCCTACAGACGCGCTAGGACGGTTACCGTACGATCGGACCGCGAGCTATTTATTGCTCATCGTTCGCAAGCCGTAGCCGGTAATTGGAATCGGATCAGGATCTGATCAGCGTCACTTCCGCACAAATCCGGTGCAGGTACCCCCAAGTTACTAAGTCCGGTGAGTATATGCGTCATGCAGAAAGTCAAGATGCTCTTGCTACGCCTCGAAGGACATACTGCCATAATTATGGCGTGCTCAATGTATATAGTTATTTTGAATAAACTATCAATGGGTCAATCAACTAAAATATCAATGGGTTTTTTGGCCGCTGCGCTGCGTGTCGTTAGTTCAATTTCCACGTGGATAAAATATGTATTTAAACACCTGTTCAACAGAAAATATAATTATTCCAGGTCACATTTACAAATTACTCCTGACTAACACGTAAATCCCCATTTGCGTGTGAGTCAGGAGTAATTTTTAGAGTGAGACAAAGTCTTTTTTTTTAAAGAAAAAATAACAATACTCTATTAATCTCTAATACAATGCCTTTATTGCCATCGTAGTAACGGCAATTTTTAGTTCATGATTTTATTGAAAATAGCAAAAGTCTATTAATATATTTACTGGCTGTTGGCTTAGCTATTAATCATAATTATTTCAAGAAAAGTTCATGTAGGTGTTTTACGCCATACTAACGTTTTAGATAAATCATGGGAAGATTAAATGTCCCCCAACCAATCGACTTCATTACCAAATTATCAAAAACATGTCCCTCAAACGCGCGAATGCGCAGTAACATTTAGGGGGACACGGGGCTACTTCAAAGTGAATTCAGCATTGCACATCATGTTGGGGACGCTTAATGTAAAAAACCCACCCCGTTCCTTCGTTGTCTTTGATATGTATGAAATATATATGATAAGTATCAAGATATATAATAAGGCTCAGCCCAGGGCTGAGGCTGGCTTTAACTGTTTAGAAAAATTACCATCTAGTTTCACTTATGTCAGACTATTTGAACTCAATGAAATTTAAGATAATTTAAACTGGGGTTAAATACCTAATAGAATTTTAATCTATAGCCACATAATTATATGAGGTTTTTTAGGAAGTATTTGGGATACACCTCAAATACTTCGCTTCACTTTCTTTGGTGGAAATACTTCCTATTATATTGTGGTACTGGTTGATAAATGTACAGAATATATATATATAATGGGGACAAATGTGATATTATCATGCGTGTGCTATAGAAAGACTGCAACGCTGTACACGGCTGGCTCTCGACTCTATGTTGAAAAATTTCTTGTAAAATTTTGCAATATCCATCCGAAAATGCCATATAAAAATATTATTTCCTTTTAATTCGGGGAACCAATGTCGCGTATTCTTCAGTCAAATTTATGTTCTTTTTACATATCTTTGCAACATATTCGGCGCTATACGCAGATAAAAGCGTTTCAGCGGAGATAACGCGCTATGATGGCTTTTCTCTTTTTTATGACGAACGAAAATCTCCTTTTAGAAGCAGAACTATATCAGTGTGACCAAAATCGTTCAGCAAAATGCGAATGGAGCTGAATAAGTGTGAGTTCATAGTCCCTAAAAAAGACTTAACTGTGGTTTGTGTAAGAAATCATAAATTAGAACACAGGTCGTAGCTACAATTATTATTTAACCTACTCACCTAATGCATGTAACACATTCCAATATTTTTTATTTATGTTTAGGAATAGAAATTCCGTGTTAATCAAATAAATACAAAGGTGGAAGTAGAAGTTACTTGTCATCTCTCTCTCGATCCGAAGATATCAGTTGCTAATGAAGTTTGATTACTCAAGCGATTTGAAGGTGACACACTGACTTTTGATCTTATTCTGGATAATGTCCAAATGGCAGTTCCTATAATTTATAATCTTCCCTATTTTAACGGGGCTCACAGCAAATTTCATTTTTTTTTTTCAAGTTTTCAACAATTATAATATCTTTGATTATGTGATACCAGGCGAACACAAGGATAAACTACCCACTTTTTGATACAGGTATATAATAGTCCTTATTCATAGGTTGTATGGAAATAAAATGCAGGTGTATAATACTAAATATTTAATTTGTTTCGGTTGCTGTTATCGGTCATAATGGCGAAATTATTTCTTCAGGTAGTAAGCGGCGTAGGGTGAGGCGTAAGGGTAGGCTGAGTAGGCGGCGAGGGGCGCGGTGTACGCGGAGTAAGCGAGCGGCGCGGTGTACGCGGCCGCCACCGGCGCGGTGTACGCTGCCGCCACCGGTGCAGTATACGCAGCGGAGTACAGCACACCGGGTTTGGGCTCGGCCATGGCTGCTACCAGCATGCACGCGAATACGATCTATAAAAAGAAAGAAGCGCAATTAATTTCAATTTTTAAAATGCTATTTTTGTATTTATTTTGTTGCTCCTTATAAAATTATATCTGTGAATCAATAAATATACAAACCATGTACTTGAACATCTTGAATTGTTTTCACTGAGCTAGTGCTGCACTGAATGATACGAAAAATACAACTGCCAGGAATTTTATAGTCATTTAAGAAGGTCGCGTACGCAACGTGAGGTTAATAGAACTCACTACCGCGCGGCGCACTGAATACTGATGAACTGCTTTCAATCATAAACTTCAACGAGTCCTCTTACACTTTTAGAGGAAATGAATTCATATCCTAAGTAATAATAGGTTTAAAAATTTTATTTTTAAGAGTTTTTATTTTAAAAAATCATTTCAAATTATTGTTGCCAGCATGCTGTTAAGGTATACTTATTTGAATCCTCATGAGTTTGTTTTAAAATTTGCAAGAAAGTTTGATAGCAACGTGGTTTTAGCAGAACTTATCACAGGTTAATATTCATCATGATGAATCCTAAAATGCGAAAATTAAGACAAAGAAAAGAAAAATTATACAAGCTTATTTATTTAGTTAGCCAACAATTATTATTTTTCATTTAACAGTGCTTCCAAAAAAACGAAGATGATTGTTTGAGAAGTGATATGAAAAAAAGGAAAGAAAGGAAAAGGGACTAGCGACGGATGACAAGATAGGATGGAAGAAAAAAATGTTGCGTTGACCCCAATAAAACGGGACATGGACAAAAAAATGATGATGATG
The DNA here is from genome assembly GCA_029852875.1 of Mythimna loreyi. NCBI lineage: Eukaryota > Metazoa > Arthropoda > Insecta > Lepidoptera > Noctuidae > Mythimna > Mythimna loreyi. The sequence goes on along the minus strand of CM056780.1, from coordinate 10,526,562 downwards.
ATGACAGTGAGTAGTTACTACTTACTAGTTAGTCCTTTAATCATTACATAAAGTCGCTTCCCGCTGTCTGACCTAATTTATGCTTAGATCTTTAAAATTACGCAACGGAGTTAGATGTGGTTTTTTTTAATAGATAGTGTTTCATTCTCTGTAGTTTCTATTCTGTAATTACGGATTTCGAAAGGTTAAATTTGCAAACTCAGGACGTTTATTACGTACCAAAAAATAAAATCTATATGTACTTAAATTTTTTTACATATTATGTTAAGAGCTTCATGCGTTTGAAGTATATTGCTATTCAAGCGCATTTTTTTTATGGGAACTCATAAAAATTGAAACGAAACTTCTTTAGCTATATTACTTTCAAGCCAAGATAGTTTTCAAGCCATCATAAGCAATGAAAATTATTGACACATGTATTCATAATGAAACAGAAAGCATTGGACGGTCACTTGGTCTTCATTAACACATGCTGCGGAGGCCAGCTGATCACTATTCGATGCACGCCGCCGCTTCGGGAACGGGGCATTGCTCACATTGCGTGCACTGTCCTTCTCATTTTACTATAAAGTCGGTTACCGCAGATCCTTTGATATCATTCAGTTCTCAGTAGCTCTTTGACAATCACTAACAAAATGTTCAAACTTGTAAGTATCTTATTATATAATTATTTCTGCTTTATCAGTCCAAGAAAGAGAAAAGGATGGATCTTAACTACAATACGATAAAATAAGCAAACATAGAATTAAAAGCATTTTTATGTAAGTATAAAAAGACAGAAAATAAAATATTATTCTTATTTTCCAGTTGGTTCTCGCTTGCGTGATGGCGGTTGCCGTAGCTGATCCCAAGCCCGGCGTGCTGTACTCCGCCGCGTACACGGCGCCGGTGGCTGCGGCGTACACCGCTCCGGTGGCGGCTGCCTACACCGCGCCACTCGCCTACTCCGCGTACACCGCGCCCCTCGCCGCCTATTCCACCTACCCCTACGCCTCGCCCTACGCTACTTACTACGTCAAGAAATAATTTGGATACTTCTAACACCTGTTTTGGACATGACAAAGGAGAGAGGGAGACGATAATTAATAAAGTTTAACCTCGATCATAATATTGTGTTTTATTATATCTACTGTTTAACAAATACTGGTATAATGAAAATATGTCTTTGTATTGCGATGATGCACTTGTCGAGTCGAGACTTCAAAGTCTTGAGCATCGACGCCGAGTTGCTAGCCTGTCGGTTTTCTACCGGTTGCATTTCGGGGAGTGTGCGTCGGAATTACATAATTTAATTCCGCCTAGCCCGTTCCATCATCGGACCACCAGACGTACGGCATTGCGCCACCGGTACATGGTGGATATCCCACATATACGTACAAAACGTTTTGGGAACACATTCATTATGCGTACAGCCAAGGAGTGGAATTCCTTGCCGGAGTCGGTGTTTCCTGATAGCTACAATCCGGGTATCTTTAAGTCAAGAGTGAATAGGTTACTTCTAGGTAAGCGCGTTCCATCGTCGACCGCATCGTCGCTTTCCATCAGGTGAGATAGTGGTCAAGCGCGAACCTATAATCAATAAAAAAAAAAAAAAAAAAAAAAAACCTACCCTTACGCTTCACCCTACGCCGCTTACTACTTGAAAAAATAAGTCAATTTGCTCGATAAAATTATGCAAAAAATAAATGATAAGAATGTTAACATTTTATCATCATCATCATCAGCCTTTTTAATGTTCCCACTGCTTGCTGGGACACAGGCCTCCTCTCTGGGAGAGGGAATTGAATAACATTTTATGTTGTCTTTAATTTATCCAGTTGTATCACGAATATCACCTAATTTGTATCACGAATTCTTTAGTACATACGGTTAAAAAATAAATACTCTAAACACGAATAGCGACGCCGCTATAAAGGAAATGTCCAAGAAAAGCTTAGAAAAAGGGACCACCACATTTGTCTATCTTTATTTCTAACCCAACACTCCTGTCACATGTGAGGAAGATTCTTCGTTTAAAATAAGCTTTTTCTTTGTACTCTACTATCTGTAGGTACATGTTCTTTTTGTTTTTAGGTGTTTGTGTATCCAAAAATTTATATAAAAATACATATATCTTTTTAGTGATAAAAAGAGGGGCTGATCAAACTAATGACCATAGTTTAGGAACCAGTCTAACTGCCCATCGATCACTTCGCCTGACGCCATAATACAAAAAATAAAAATTAATTACGAATTTCCTTTGTTTTTATCTGCATATTGTGAAAGTTTAAAATAACTCGGAGTTGATTTTTTATTCCGTATTGTTCTTTTTACATCAATAACTAATTCGAGTGAAACATTAAAATAACACACTTTTCAATTCTTTATATATTTCACTGCAATAAAAAATAATTGAAAAGGGATAGCGTAATAAATACGACAAGAAAAAAGGAACAGGGCTATTGTTATTAATTACGCGTGAATGTAATCAAACATTATTCTGGCCACCAATCACCTAAACAGGTCCTATTTAGGGCCTTTTTTACTCTTCACTTTATTTATTTACTTAACACTTCATGCTCATAACGGTACAAAGGTGGAATTAATGCCTTAGGCATTTTCTACCAGTCAACCTTTGGATGATGCAGAGAAACATAATGGCAGGCGCAATAAAAATAGAGAGAAAACATGAGAATATAATAGAAATATGAATCATAGGTATATGGAATAAAATATATAGTATAAACAAAATTGTATAAATTAAATATATACATGCAATACTCAAGCTAACCTACTCACTTTGGTGCGATCATAACTAATATAATATAAAATAGTCTAACCAGACACAACTGAGTACAAGAATTTTACAAGGAATGACAACGTACCTGATCTCCACAATACCACAACTGAAAAACAGTCTACCATTGCTTGCCTGAACCGATTATTATTATAGTGGCTTCTTATTGGTAAGTCAAATACTGTGACAGACCCCCAAAGCCGCATCATGTCATTTTTACTGACGAATAAAACTTATCTTATTACATCCTGAAATGGGCAGGAGGTGTTTTTTTTTTTTTGTAACTCTTAAAGATAGGGTTAGAAATGTACATATCCGTGGAAGTTTTAAAATCCGCCCATTTGAAAAAAACTTAGTGACACTCGACTCACATGGTATAGTCATGTAATGAGAAGGTTTAACCTGTCGTATGCCGTAATTAGAGACACAATTAAAAAGTTTTGTGTCTCGCGGGGATCAGCGTTCCGTAGGGTTGTAACGGAGCTCACTTCCGCTTCCGTTACTGCGGAAGTTCCTCATGAAATCATGTCTTCGCATACGCTTCCACTTCCGCTACTTTAACGGAGTTTTATTACGACATAAATTCAATATCATTGAACAATACCGCGCGAGCAGCAACGCTCGACGACGATCCAGGCGCCCAGGCGCTTGTTTGAAATGGTCAAATTTCAAAAAATTATATATTCCTAAAATAATTATTTATTTTATAAAATGGATACATGTATGCACAATGGCAGAGGCTTTCATCGCATGGAATCTACACTAATATAATAAAGAGGTAAAGTTTGTTTTTATGTTTTTTTGTTTGAGGAGGTAAGAGGTAATCTCTGGAACTACTGGTCCGATTGGAAAAAAATTTAGCAACAACAGAAAGCTGCTTTACTCCTGAGTGACATAGGCTATATTTTATGTACGCGGGCGAAGCCGCTAACAAAAGCTAGTATTCAATAAAACCTCATTTCATTGATATTATACGTAATTAAACATCAGTTATACAGAAGACTGAGGAGTATAATCAGCCTCTCTGCTTAGCGTTTGTGGACTACGAAAAGGCCTTTGATTCGATCGAGACCTGGGCTGTACTGCAGTCTCTCCAGCGGTGCCAGATCGATTATCGGTACATCGAGGTGCTGAAGTGTTTGTATAATAACGCCACCATGTCGGTCCGACTTCAGGACCAGACCTCGAAACCTATCCTCTTGCAGCGAGGTGTGAGGCAGGGAGACGTCATTTCTCCGAAACTGTTCACGGCTGCAATGGAGGATGTCTTCAAGGTTCTGGACTGGAGTGGACTAGGCATTAATGTCAATGGCGAGTACATCACTCACCTTCGGTTTGCCGACGATATCGTAGTCATGGCTGAGACTGCGGAGAAGCTCAGTACAATGCTCGGTGACCTCAGTAGAGCCTCCGAAAGAGTGGGTCTCAAAATGAACATGGATAAAACCAAAGTTATGGTTAACATTCATGTAGCACCCACTCCTATTAAGATCGGCTGCTCTACACTCGAAGTAGTAGACGAATACGTCTACCTTGGACAGACGGTCCAGTTGGGTAGGTCTAACTTCGAGAAAAAGGTCAATCGTCGAATTCGACTCGGCTGGGCAGCGTTCGGGAAGCTGCGCGGTGTCTTCTCGTCCAATATACCACAGTGTCTCAAGACGAAAGTCTATGACCAGTGTGTGTTACCAGTGATGACATATGGCTCCGAAACGTGGTCGCTTACAATGGGCCTTATTAGACGACTCAAAGTCACCCAAAGGGCAATGGAAAGAGCTATGATCGGAGTTTCCTTGCGTGATCGAATCAGAAATGAAGAGATCCGCAAGAGAACCAAGGTTGCTGACATAGCGAAAAGAATCGCCAAACTTAAGTGGCAATGGGCAGGGCACATCGCACGCAGAACAGATGGCCGCTGGGGCCGAAAGGTTCTGGAGTGGCGACCGCGTACCGGAAGACGTAGTGTTGGTAGGCCTCACACAAGGTGGACCGACGACCTAGTCAAGGTTGCTGGAATACGATGGATGCGAGACGCACGGGACCGGTCGTTGTGGCGACGTTTGGGGGAGGCCTATGTCCAGCAGTGGTCGTCTTTCGGCTGAATTGATGATGATGATGAAACATCAGTTACACCCTACTAAAAATTTTATTTCCTTATCCTAGTCAACGAATAAGATCAAGGTCATAAAAAACCTTAAGAATAAAATTTGTTACATTAATGATAATCAGTCTTATAAATATATTATTATAAGACTGATTCTCATTAATTTCTTTTAATCTCCCATTAATGGGAGTCAGACCTCTTGTCTAAGAGCAGGCCTGAAGTAATCCACAAGGCCGCCGCCAGCCCAGTACGGTTTTTTTTATGGTAGGTAAAAATCATCGAATGACGAATCCCACTCTTGGGTGGAGCGGGAAACAGTGTCAGACTCTTACTGACTAAAGAACCTACCCCGTACCTTCCTTGCCTTATTCCCAGAGCCCCGATGCAACGCTTTCGCACCAACCCTCAGCTCCGGGCGGCCCAGTACGGTGGATATCATTGCAGATAAAAACCTAAAAATCAAAAATAGCCTCGTCGTAGTCGTCTAGGACAAGCCTATTTTTGATAATTAGGTTTTTACTGTCTGTGTCTGGTTTTGTCTACAAAGAATTGGTGGGTGTTCGTACTCCCACCAATTCTTTGCAGACAACGAGCTGACAAACTCACCTAGCCATTCTTTAAATTAATTAGTAAATCTTCCGAAGAGAGTACTGACCTCAATTAACCTAAAAAAAGCTAAAGCCTATTCATCCAAAGAATTCTAAAACAGAGTAATTATAGACTAACTATGCTTTTTATCTTAGCATCTAAAATCTTCCTTTTGCAAAAGTATAATTTACTAGCTTTTGTCAGCGGCTTCGCCCGCGTACATAAAATATAGCCTATGTCACTCAGGAGTAAAGCAGCTTTCTATTGTTGCTATAATTTTTTTCCAATCGGACCAGTAGTTCCAGAGATTACCTCCCACAAACAAAAAAACAAACTTTACCTCTTTATTATATTAGTGTAGATTTGGCGGATTTAGCAAAAACATATCAACAATTATATTAACAGTTTACAAGTTGGTACAAACAAGACGCTTTGAAATTGTATTAATGATAAACAGTATACAAAACTTAGGTTTACAACATGGTGTAATAGCATTAAAAACATAAATGGGAACCAACCTCAATTTTATGATATGGTATGGTTATCGACCATTACCAATCCGCAATGGGCCCGCGTGGTGGATTATGGCCCATTCCCTCTCCTAGAGAGAGGAGGCCTGTGTCCCTGCAGTGGGAACATTAAAAGGCTGATGATCATGATGGTTATCGAAAACACCGACAAACATATTAAAATCTAAATCTATGGCAAGTTCTATAGAAATTTATTTATAAGGATTTGTGTATAACATTTTACAACATAAATAAATGTTCATCAAAACAATTTCTGGATTTTTTCTATAAGAACAATACGAGTAACATATTATTAAATATTATTTACAATAATAAATGTGAATAAAATACATAGAAAAATATAACCTTACAATAATTTTTGTGAGATCTGACTAGTCGTTAAAGCCAAATAAAATATAGGTAGAGGTTCGTCAAATCTTTCTTCTTCATACGGAATAGGAATTACAGGTTTTTTCATTAGAAAGCCTATTACTAGTTTTTATCATATTTAAAAGGTACCTAATAAAACTAGTTGAATATTACAATATATGTTTTTTACAAAATAAACACATGTTATAAGATTTGGAGTCGTAACTAATACATGCTTCAATCCTCCAAAGAAGTGTTAAGGGCTCCACATTTTCCTCATATACATAAACGACCTCCCACATCGGCCGACCATGCGTGGATGATACTCTAATATTGTTTCATTATTTTATATTACCACCTGACTTTGGAAGTTTTGGATTACAACATAGATTTGAGATTTTAATGTAAAAAAATAAATATAACTTTTCGTTTTAGTACAGTCAACGAGTGGAATTGCTTGCCGGAGTCTGTGTTTCCTGATAGCTACAACCTGGGAATCTTTAAGTCAAGAGTGAATAGGTTACTTCTAGGTAAGCGCGCACCATCTTCGACCGCATCGTCGCTTTCCATCAGGTGAGATAGCGGTCAAACGCGAATCTATAATCAATAAAAAAAAGTAATTAATTAATTAAGTATGTTATCATCTTTTACGTTAGTGAAGATATTATGGTTTTTCAAAACCATTATGAGACGGAACATTTATAGTAAGATTTTATACAAATAAACGACTAAATCGGTAAGCAATAACAAACAATTTCTCATCATCTAAGTTAAATTCAATTGACAATCATCGACACTACTCGTTGAAGGAAACTCATGATTATTCCGTCCGCAAGTGTTGTCGAAGAGGTTACTCACATTGCGTGCGTTTGTCCTTCTCAAGTTACTATAAAATTCGTAGCTATCACATCTTTAGCATCATTCAGTGCAGTAGCAGCTCAGTGAAAACAATAAAAATGTTCAAGTATATGGTGCGTATACACTTCAGATTAGAACTAGTTTATTTAAAAGCATGAATTGCTGTATGAAGAGTAAAAGCGAGCATAATGGTTTCTTCGAGAGTAGAGAGCTCAAATAGTGGTCGCCTAGTTTTGGGGGTCTATACTTATATTAAATCAGTTTAGTGTGAAGACAGCTGGTAGGGAAAATTATAGTGAAATAGAAAATATTAAATTATTTATGTTTTTCTTTCACAGATCGTATTCGCTTGCATGCTGGTAGCAGCGATGGCCGAGCCTAAGCCCGGTGTACTGTACTCTGCCGCATACACGGCGCCCGTGGCAGCGGCGTACACCGCGCCGGTAGCAGCCGCGTACACCGCGCCGCTGGCTTACTCCGCGTACACCGCGCCCTTCGCTGCCTACTCTGCCTACCCCTACGCCTCACCCTATGCCGCGTACTACCTCAAGAAGTAATGGACAAACGAAAAATTTAACTGATTAAATGATAATACTGACCAAATTTACACATTTTTTTTATTCACCTCACACATTTATCTTACTATCGAAATGTCTACTTTTCTTTATGGAACCAGAAAATAAATATTACTTACTAGACAAATCCCATTTGATTAACTTTGCATATACCTATGTGAGTAAATAGCTATCACATTTTAATAGTGCATCCACACATAGCTGTCTAGCGGTGTTAGCTTGCAAAATAAAATAAAAATTAATACTAATAAACGGAGATTAATCTGATTTGCTTCGCAGTATCTGAACCATGCACATTACAAAAAATCAGTTCCAATCAAAAGAACGGATTCAATTTTCTCAAAAAGTAAGGCTGTGGTACAATCAAATAAATTTGTCTAGCGATTTTCACAATAAAGATAGACGTGTTTTATTTTAAGATAGGAAATATTCTAATGTGTCTTCCTAGTTTTGGTGAAGCAAAAAAAATTCTTAAAGTTTTATTACCTAAAGTCCACCTGTTTCATCAGTCGCAGGATTATTTGCAAGCGCACGTTCGCGTGCACCGCGAACCAATAACCAAAAAATAATTATACGCACAGAAGTCAATCTCATGCATGTACTTCACTTTTCATACCTACGCACGGCGGTCGCGCGCGCTAGGGTTGTCAACTGGATTCATCATCATCATCATCATGTCAGCCGAGCGACGCCCACTGCTGGGCATAGGCCTCCCCCAAGGATCTCCACAACGATCGGTCCTGTGCTGTCAGCATCCAGCGCCTTCCCGCGACCTTCACCAGATCGTCGGTCCACCTTGTAGGGGGCCCGCCCACGGAGCGTCGTCCGGTACGCGGTCGCCATTCGAGAACCTTTCCACCCCAACGGCCATCGGTTCTCCGCGCTATGTGTCCCGCCCACTGCCACTTCAGCGATGCAATCCTTCGAGCGATGTCGGTTGATTTCGTTCTGCGGATCTCATCATTCCTGTTTCGATCAAGCAGGAAAATACCAAGCATCGTTCTCTCCATTGCTCGCTGGGTGACCTTGAGCCTTCATAAGATACCCATAGTAAGCGACCACGTCTCACTACTGTAAGTCATCACTGGCAAAACGCACTGGTCAAAGACTTTTGTCTTGAGACACTGAGGTATTTCGGACGCGAATACAACAACTGGATTATGCACAACAAATTATCGTGGTAGTTGCACTCGTATTCAGTTGATTGATTTATTGTTGGGAATGAAATAGAAAAACCTATATAGCATTAAGAAACATTTCAATTTTATTGTTATATTAAAAACAAGCAAAGCAACCAGGCGAAGTGGAGGCGTTATTGTTGGAAAGCGGACCCCGGGCACCGAGGCGAAAGCCAAGGGTAGCAACCGGGACTGGCGCTAAGTTGATGATGATGGCAAACAAGCTACCCACCCCAGCCTTACCTGGTTGCAATTATATAGGTTTCTTGCAGTTTTCTTTTTTAAAAAACGTCAATTTACTGTTTAATGTTGAATTTAAACAACCGTACACTGAACAGTTATTATAGGATTTTTGTTTTTGTGGATCCATTTTTTTTTACAAAATTTTCACAGACGCGCGTCTCAAACGTGACACCCTCGCGGTCGTAATGATCCTCGTTGAGCCCGGTTTTCGCGTCGGTGAACGATGTCTATGTGTGCGTTGCTCGAGCGCGCTTTGTACGTAGATTGACATCTGTACCTATATAATTTGTGCAATAACTCTTCCAAACAATTTCGCGGTCCCAGTAAACATCTACCCTAGAAAAAAACGTTAATTTTGCTTATATTTCTTTAAGGTTGCAGTCTTAGGCTTGGTTTATACTAGTACTCTGTCCAAATGGGGGGTCCATCCAGGCCTTATTTTCCATCATCTATGAACTCTCACTCAAAAAAAGAACCTATTGCCTCCTAAATCACTTCTAGAGCCTTGGTTTTAGAAGCCAATGATTCTTCAAAGATACATAGTTATATATAGTTATATTAAGTACTGATACCATTGCTTGTAGGTATTAAACAAAACAGTACATTATTTAAATACAATGTTTGAATGAAAGTAATGAGACAGTTCACCATCAAGGAACCTTATAAAGTTCGCAGTAAGTAGTTTATATTTTGATCATTCAGTATTCTGCTAGCTACCTTCGAATACCAAACATTCCACTCATAATAAAATTAAGTTTGATAAGATTAACTTTGTGTTTCCAATAGTTTCAACAAATTACGACTATAGTCGTTTTCGACTTTAAATTAAATTAATAACTTTTGTCCGTAATTTCGTCCACTTAGTAAAATCTCAATGAACTTGTAATTGAAATAAAATAAGAGCATACTTCCCTTTACCTAATAGTTTATCCGTTCAAGCATTACTAAGGCATTATATATAAATAACGTCGGGTAATGTTAAGTTCGGCAGGTTCCTGCACTGGATTCGTATGGAAGAAACGCCCAAATATCACTATTGTATGGAGCGCCCAGAGGATACGGTGAAGGCGTGCCAGTGTGCCTCGCTTGAACAGAGCACCGCCGTGCCCTCGTGAGGGTGATCGTTGACAATGACTACTCGCCATGGGCCATAAGTCAAGATTTGGGAACGGCCTTCCTGACGCCTCACTGTAATCCCGACTCCGATTTCCGACCATTGTCGATTATTTCAAAATTTTGATTCAAAAGAGTTAAAACGTAAACGGCAAATGAAAGAACACACCCCTCTATAGTTTTAACTCCCCTAAGAAACAAGTGAAACAAAAACAGTGAAGTGAAAGTGAAAAAGTGAAAAGTTGATTTTTCACCTCAAAAAAAAAACGATGCAGAGTAAAGAGACAGCAGCCAGTCGTTTAACGACACGATATTCGCAAATTCGATTCCCGCTGGACCATATAAATATTTCTTCCCTACGAGAATCGAACTCCCTTTAATTGCCGTTTATGTTCCAGTCGTGGTAACTCATTTAAGTATAATTGATGACATAAAAATCGAGCCAACTCGATTGATGGTCTGAACATCACGTCAAGCAATCTAAAAACTTTCGGTTAAATTCACTTTAAAATTGATATTCCGTCCGCATTGTCTACCCAAACTACGGTTAACCTCTAACACATTGCGTCCACCGTCCTTCGTATTTACTATAAAGTTGGTCAGTACTGCAAGTTTTATATCATTCAGTGCATCAGCAGCTCAGTGACAACAACAAAAATGTTCAAATACGTAAGTCTATAATTTAGCTTACTTGGTCATTCACGGAGATTAACGAGATTTTAATCAGTAATGTTGTAAACGTGCAGCGTTTCAAAATTATGTGTAATGGACTCACCATAAGAATGTTAACTTAATATTGTACCTACTCGTAGCTATATTAAAAATGAATTGAGTGATAACTTCTTTATTTTCGACAAAATATGAATTATTCCTAGAATATTTTCTACTTTCACTTTACTGTTTTATGAATAACATTTATTAATTGTATGTTTTTTCTTTTGTAGTTCGTATTCATTTGCGTGATTGTGGCAGCGATGGCTGAGCCCAAGCCCGGCGTGCTGTACTCCGCTGCGTACACCGCACCTGTAGCCGCCGCGTACACCGCGCCGGTAGCGGCCGCGTACACCGCGCCACTTGCCTACTCCGCGTACACCGCACCCCTTGCTGCCTACACAGCTTACCCTTACGCCTCTCCCTACGCAGCTTACTACCTCAAGAAGTAATTGGAACATTTCTAGCAACCATTCCTGGACATGACAAGAGAAAGAAGGAGGCGATAGTAAATAAAGTATAAACCTCGATCACAATATTGCTTTTTATTACATATGGTACTTGCTTTTGCCAGTTTCATCATCATCATCATCATCATCATCATCATCATCTTCCTGCCCTTGTCCCGTTTTATTTGAGGTCGGTCTTTTGCCAGTTTCATCATTCACGTGAAAATACTTTAGGGAATTATCCCAAGAAAACACACGCTTAGTATTATCCTATTCCAGGATATTTTCCACAAGTTTATCATATTTCAACCAAATGCACTCCGCTGTTTGAGTGTGAAGGAGTAACAAACAAACACACAGACAGAGTTGGCCACGCCCCTAATTGTTTTGTTTGACGTCATCTTAGTCAGCGCAGTCACGTGGTTAAAACAAAAGAATTGGAGGAAGCCAATTCCAAGCTTTCATAGCAACTTTAACGAAACGATAGTAACTTGAATAGGGGGCTGTCCCTAAATTAATTGGGAGTTGGACTGGGAAGATGAGCCACCACCAGCACGAAAGACCACCACCACCTAGTGGAGAGTAGTACACGTACGATTAACGTCATGTAACAAAGGAGATAAGTACCAAGAGTCGTCAGAAATAGATGAAATTTACATGAAAAGTTAGAAGTGATGGATGAATTCTGTGTACCTTTAATCACATCATTTTTTCACTTGGTACTTAGTTATATACGAGAACAGATATTGTACGTTGTACAAAGTAGATACGACAGATAGACCTTAAAAAGGATCATTTTACACACTAATATGAACAACTTTTGCTAAGAACTCAAAAGTCACGAAAAAAGACTTTTAGGTTGTTCTCATAGTAAAAGTTGTTCATATTGGTTTGTACAATGATCATTTTTAAGGACAGCCCATTTGTCATATGAACTTTGTATGTACAACCAATACCTACATTTCATCTTTCACTTACCAACTTAGTCTCCCCTTTGTAACGCCAATACACTCTTGAGCCAACATAGCTTCTACCCTTATTCCACTAATACGTACAAGTTATAAGAATATTATGTAATGTAAACATGAATCAAACAAGACTAGACTATTATCGAAACTGACGCAATAGATATAAGATAAACAATATCAACAAACATAAACACAACTAGTATTACGTCTTAACAAAGATATAATATTCTAACACGATATATTTGGGAGAAGTAACGTGGAGTGCAAACGCAAAAACTAATTCCATAATTTGGTACTTTCTATGAAACTCTTATACGAATACTAGACTATTTATTTATTTGGTAATTCATCATATAATATCACTGTCATAGCACGCCTATATTTTATTTTTATATGTAATTTCATCATCATCAACCATTTTAAAGTTTCCACTCCTAGGACACAGGCCTCCTCTTTAAGAGAGGGAATGGGCCGTAATCCACAGCGCGGGCCCAGTGCGGGTTGGCGGATGTTACACATCCTCGAATTTTAGGTTCTAAGACATGCCGGTTTCCTCACGATGTTTTCCTTCATCGTTTTGAGAGCAGAGGTGATGAAATAAATAACACAAAGTAATGCGCCTCGCTGGGTTTAAACCCGTGACCTACATCTCGTAAGTCGGTACCGTTACCACTCGGCCAACTTAATATATTTTTAATAAGTTGTTATTAATTGGTTTCTTTATGATGCGTTAAAAAAAAACTCAAAAGAAAAATAGATCCCTTACAAGACCACTTTGTTGTCAGTCTGTCTGTATGTCTATCAAGACCCAATATCTCGAAAACGCGTGAGGGTGTTGAGTTGAACGTTGTCGTTTAGTCAATAAGAGTCTGACACTGTGTCCCGCTCGATTCGTCATAAGATGATTTTTCCAACCATAAAAAAAACATCGGTCAGGTGAAACTAATATAAAGCTAGTCAAAAATCAAAAACAAATCATTCAGGTCCAGCTCAACTCCTCATACCTGAAACTAACAACACTTTAGGAAAATGACATCTTCCCAGCAATAATAAGAGCAAGCCGCATTCATGAGTGATCTTTATTACTCGTCTAGTTTAAATAGGCGCATTGACCTCCACATAGTCGCATGCGCATGCGCAACTGGAGGTAGCATTGTAACAGTGGACACAGTGGCCACGCACGCGCTGACCTCTGACGCAACTGAAGTAGCGCATCCTGAATAATGATTAAAATGTCGCATGCCCAAATGAACCAAGAAAATAAAAATATAAACAATAATATGACTAGCTTTTTAGTTTAGTTATTAGTTAAAAATATCTACAGTTATTATATAATGAACTGTAAATATTTTTAACTGCAGTGTACCGACGAAAAACTGGGAAAATTATTGAACCACAGAAAATTCGGTCAATTTTGTAAATATTTTATCTTACCGTTACAACTTAGTATACTTCATGAGAGTTACTGGTCAACCAGATACCTACTTTATTTACGTGATCATCAAATAACATCTCTTGCTCTGTGTGGAGAGAGAGAGAACGTGTCTGACTTTTACTGACTTAAAACTTTCGCAATATTCCTCCAGCTGCCCTTTTAGCGAGGACTGCAGTAATTCAATCAATCATTCAGTAACCCTGGTAGGCCTCGGCCCTAACTAGTTTCAACAATTTTGCTGTCATCTTTTTGAGGCATACGTGGAACACAACGCCTCGTCGACACGGGCCTGGTCCTTACCGGACGACCGGACGGTGTACTAACCATGACAATCCCATGCCTTCGGTAACTATCCTGTGACTCGCGATACCTACCCTAGGATGATGACCCTGATCCTACTGGAGAGATATCTCCAGTAGGATCAACCTGATGCTAGAGATTGACAACTCACTTTATCCAATTTTTTACTGTTGTATAGACCTGTAAATTTTTGCAGAACCGCCCCATTAGCCAAGTTACGATCACTTCGTTAACGTCGAACGCTTTGAGTTGGCCACCCTACCTATTCTTTCGTTCTGACATCATCTCAATGCTCATTCATGTGGTCAGAATAAAGGATCCATTCCTAGCGTTGGACGTTAAGCAAACGACCATAACTTGGCTAAAGAGGCAGCACAAATGCGCTCTTCTAACCTCGTTACCACTTAGGTACTTCCTACACCACACAGTTACTCTTAAAAATGTCTAAGTAATTGGCATACCCCATTGGAAGCAAGAAAGAAAGAAAACATGTTTATTTGGCACTCCATAAAATAAAAAAATACAATCTTAAATTAACATTAAAAAATATATATATATAGATAGCTAGAATAAACACAAACTGCCAAATCCTTCACGGCGTGGTTCTGTTTCGTTTAACTCCATTCTCGATGTTTATCTTGAATTCGGAGCACCATTGCACATGATATGTTAGCACACCCCCGTATCGTGGTGGAATTTCTTTCGTATTCAACTGGGTATTTAAACTGCTGGACTTAGTTCAAAGGTATCATTCACTTATCTTGTATACTACAAGAAACACAAACCAACAATTCAAAATGACTTGCAAACTGGTAAATAAAAAATTTACATTAAAGAATTTTGATTGAACATTTGATTACGAAAATGTAGTTCAAGTGTGTTCAATGTTTAGAATTCATACCATGTCCGTACATGGCCAAGTGACCCTTGATTATATTTAATTCTTTGCATCAAGTTTTTTAGAGATTTTGAGTTTTTTGCCTAGATCCATCTTCAAGATCTTTTTGAAAACTGACCGACAAATAATAGTTGATATAACGTAGATTCCTTTTTCGTGTTCTTATTAAGAAATCCTTTTAACTGATACACATATCATGTGAGGTTAAAAATCCTTGGCTAATCCACCATATTGAATTTAGGATGACGTCACTTCCATTAGCATGCATTGTCATCAAAACTAAACATGACTGAAAAATCAATCAATCAAATTTATTTGAAAGATTTGGTTTAGCCTAAAGAATTTTCAGCTACTTAACATTATTTTAAATTTCAGGTTATCCTCGCTGCCCTCTTCGCCTTCGCGGCTGCCAAGCCAGGTATCCACTCAGTGGCATACTCCGCTCCTCTTGTTGCTGCGCCAGTGGCAGCTGCATACACCGCTCCCGTAGCAGCGGCGTACACCGCCCCCGTAGCAGCGGCGTACACCGCTCCTGTCGCTGCAGCGTATACTGCGTACGCTGCTCCCTACGCCGCGTACGCCTCTCCCTACGCCGCAGCCTACACTGCCCCCGTTGCCGCATACAATGCCTACTCAGCACCTTTAGTCGCCGCTGCGTACAAAGCTCCAGTCCTGCTCAAGTGAAAACCTACCGAGGAATAGTCAACAGATTGTAAAAATTGTACATACCTATTGAAA
The DNA here is from genome assembly GCA_029852875.1 of Mythimna loreyi. NCBI lineage: Eukaryota > Metazoa > Arthropoda > Insecta > Lepidoptera > Noctuidae > Mythimna > Mythimna loreyi. The sequence continues at coordinate 10,510,750 of CM056780.1, read as the reverse complement.
TAAGTAGTAACATGACAATTAAAAGTATTTCTTGATATTTGCTATTTATATTTATCTGGGCTATTATTATGCTTCCCTACATTAAAATCTACCCTCATGTCGTGGGTGAATTTACGGTCATGGATGTAAAGCGAGGGGAAGTTATGGAATCTGTATGTGCTCAACGTTCGGATTCAATGAAAACTCTTTAAACCTTATAAGAAAAAAATAGAATTTCCGTTGCGATTTATAGTGTGTTCCGTACCCTTTACTTTGCTCCGCCGACATACTCTGCAAAACGCTTTTATCGATTTCCGAATATAAAATAAATAAAAAAATACCACCCATTGTATTGTTGATATGGGTCAAAAATCACTTTGCACCCTGAGATTTTTAAACATTTACATGTTACATAAACATTTGACGTTTATTGCTACGTTATCAGTGAAATCCGGTTTAAAAGGAGTTAGCGAACAAACCGCTGTTTTATACTATGTGAAGAACAAAAAGTATAGCGAATTGTAGCAAATAACATGCTTCACGGCTCAGACCGACGTATTGAGTATCAATTTGGCATGCGTGCTTAATATACATACATCAGGTATTCCAGCATGACACAATCCACCAAAATAGATAGTTCGCAGAATACTAGGTACTAGAACATTCAGTAACGAGAACAAAACCGAATAAATTATTATTATCATTTAGGACGTGTTACGAAATTCGAGCAGGTTGTTACAATCGTATATTGTGTGTTATCCATAGATGTGTTGTTGTGTTACATCATACTGGGGTCGCTTTGAGAGTGTACATTATGAACGGCCTAAATACGCACGCCACAATGAAAATGTGAAATCATGAAGCGTTCCACTGTGACGTATCAAAGTATTTCTGTATGATGATTAAGTAATTTTCTTTAGATAGGGATCCCGGTTACGTGGTTGTGATTCCCGCTTTTGTACCTACTTAATATGATTTTTTTATCTCTGCGGAATGGTCAGTAATATAAGGGTTTGCTGACCTTCCTCGAGGAGCTGGGGTGGATTTAATGACGTATTTGTCCCACTCGTACGCACAATACACGCTTTAGACGTGGAGTTGCGGATACCAGCCCGAAATAAAAGAATATGTTTTTTTTTTAAGTATATTATGTTTTTTTTAGGGGAAAATATCCAAAAGTTTGAAGCATCTTAATTTGGAATTGAATAAAATGATTTATTTACATTAAAACGGTTATGATCTTTTCTAAGTATATCAAGGATTTCTACTGATACCACGTGACTCAAAAAGTACGACACGACAAGAAGCCGTTGGTCCCGTTTGTGATACATAGATCTTTGATAGTAGTCAGACGCCAGAAAGTATGACCATCAGAGTTAAACCAAAAGTATACATAAAATAAAATAAAAAAATAAAATATACCTCTTCTAACCAAAGTCATGCTTTCTGAGGTACAGAAATTGATGTTCTTATAATGTTACCCAGTACTTGGGTTGTAGTGGTCAAATAAGCAGATGTTTATCCGGTTAGAATAAACACTGGGCCTCAAGTCTGCTATTACAATAGTGTCAGAATAGTCGTTCATTGATTTCAGAATTGTTGATTTTGTTTGGTAATCTACTAATAAGATGGCTTCATTATGACTTTCCAATGATCAACCACTGACACTTCATTGAAAGAATTTTTTTAGAATGGAAATCTCGTACATACCTCATCATCATCCTACAAAAAAAAAAAAAAAAAAAAAAACCCTTATCCCATATTATTTTTATATTTTTTAATCTCGTACATACCTAATGACAAATTAATATTGACATATGCCGTAAATTAATAAAATTTTGACAGTTCCTTTTATCAGTGACTTACGATTAGAATGTATTTGTGCAGTTATTGTTTTTAATTCATTACAAAACGGCTCGTACCACATTCCTAATACGACACCACTGACCGCCTAATGATCAGCCATTATAAATTAACAGATTACGAACTTTTAGCAAAATGACATTGGATGGAAAGACAATATTTTGAAAATAGCAGACTTGGGCCCCAAATCTCAAGCTGGTTGGGAAAGGACTATGAAAATAATAACGTGATCTTTGTGTACTTTTAGCGATATCAAATTAGGAAGTGAATGTTTTTAGAGTCTTTCTCTTTTAGTCTTTTGCTTAAATACTTAGTGTCACAACAAAAAAAAATGCGATAAGTAAAAACCCATAAAAGCCAGGGTGAGAAAAGTTATTTTATTATATCCCACCTTTTTTATGGTAAGTAAAAAACATCTAATGACGAATCCCACCCTTGGTTGGAGCGGGAAACAGTATCAGACTCTTACTGACTAAACAACCCCTAATGGGCATCGACCTTTCTGCAGGGTCCTTACGGTTGCTGACAACTCCTAGAGGTGCGCGGGAACAGTGCGCGCCGTCGACGACTGGGCTTGATGATAGACGAGCCATTTTTTGCAAGCAAAAAAAAAATGTTTCAGAATTAATTTCTTTCTTTTTAGTTTAGACAGTATTTAAGCAGAGGTGCGACGTTACTGTACTAATGTTATTTTTTATATCCCCTTGAAAGTCAATTTTAAAGCTTGAATGATCTTGAAAAAGCGCAAATTGTCGTCCTGTACATACGGGTGTACAAAATTCATTCGGCTGAAAATTTGGTTACTATATTGGCGTTTTAAAACTAGAAAAAGTTATTTTTCTTTTTATTTATCTTTTTATGTGATTTTCTACTTTTTTAAATCATAATACACCCCCGCTGGTGAGTCGATATAGCTTTCGCCCGCGGCTCCGCCCGCGTGGTATTGGGGTTGGGGTTTCCGGGATAAAAAGTAGCCTATGTCCTATTCCGGAGTGTATCCTATGCCTGCGCCAAATTTCATCAAGATCCGTCCAGCTGTTTTGGCGTGATTGAGTAACAAACATTCAAACATCGTAACTTTCGCATTTATAATATTAGTTAGATATCACTGCGGTCAAACGCTAGCCTATTTAGAACAAAAAATAACATAAAATGCTACCAATTGTTTGTAGGTTGAATACAAACAGCTTGTATCCACAATTGAATTTTTAAAAATACAGACACTGCACACTGTTTAAATAGCTACGGTATGTGCCATTATTGTTTGGAGTATCATTAAATATTAATGTCTATGGACAACTGTATTGGCATGCAAATTGCGAACGACTAAGAACCAAGTCCGGGAAAATGTACTGATTCATCATGTCATGAGGAGTACAAACAAAAATATTGAAATGGTTTCTAGAACGGTAAGTAATATTACATTCTTATTTCAAAAAAATAATAGTAATAATAATCATTTTATTTTCAGATAATACAATCTACTATTGTTAGTCACGACATACACAACTTATAAACTAATAACAATATATAATATATTCCACAACTGTCACACAACGTCGTCTAGTCCAAAGCTAAGCACAGCTTGTGTTATAGGTACTCGACAATTGATAAACATACTTATATATTTCTAAATACATTCATATTATGGATAAATTACACCCAGACAGTACAAATGATTGAACTCATCACACAAACATTTGTCCTGGGTGGGAATGGAACCCACGACCTCCGGCGTAGCAGTCAGGCACTAACCACTAGACCAGTGATTCCCAAAGTGGTCCAGGTGGACCCCCAGGGGTCCACGGGAGACTTGCTGGGGGTCTACGTAGGCGTGAATAGAAAATGGGGGTCCATAAGACGTTAATGGGGGTCCACGAAAATTTATCTGCTTTTGATAGTAAAGAGCAAAAATGTAAGCATAGTTTTTATAAGGGCCTACCTACATTGTTATAAGCACCTAACTAAGCAGATAACATTTTAATTTATAATTTTTTTTATGCGAATTTCAAAAAGCCATAGAACAAAAGTTGTTCAAAATGGTTGGTAGAGCACGAGGTTGAAGGGATGTAAATGTTCACAGATACACCTTGTATAGGGACAGAACTCAGAAGCGACACAATTTTTATTACAAGCTTTTATTTACTTTCACCTGTCCCGTTGTCTGTCGTTCTGTAATCAAATCTTGCAACTTAAATTTGATCCACTTCCCGGTTTCCGATTGAGCTGAAATTTGGTATACACGTTTAGTTCGGATGACAATGCAATATTATGATGACATGGAGCTGATCTGATGATGGAATCGCGAGGTAGCCATAGGAACTCTGTAATTAAACGGCACAACCACGTCGAGTTTGGGCTCGTGTGAATCGTCTTGACGAGTTTTATTTATATAAGTATAGACCACCGCTATAAAAGCTTGTTATGAAAAAAAAATTTTTCATTGAAAACTTGTTTTTTGGTGACTTTAAGAATGTGGTAGAAATATAGTAGCAGGGGGTCGACTGAAACCAGTAAAATTTTAAAAGTGGTTCACGGGAAAAATAAGTTTGGGAACTACTGCACTAGACCAACAGGCCAGTCAAAATGCTAGCAAGCTAATGTTAGTACAAATACATAAAAAATCATCGTGCATCTTATTACCAATATTCTAATTAGGTTATAGTTAGACAAGTACTTACTTGAGTTGATTTATACTGGCATTTAGTTAGCCTCATGCGTTTTGACTATCACAACAGGTTGTGAAAAATGAGGCGCGTTTTTAACACATAGGTGACATTATTGTTAATGACGTGCAAACCTTACAAAATCAAATAATAATAAGATACCTAAATAATTTGAAAAAAAAACCCGTATTATACACATTTGTTACTCTGCAACCTACGTTACACGAATACCAATACATTTTAATTTGTTTGAATAATTAACTCAACACTTTTCCTTTCAACGTTTCCCTTCAACGGAAGTACAACCTTAACAGTACGAAACCGACCTCTAATCAGTCAGGGACTACCAACATTGCGCAATGATACAATAAAATATAGACGTACTAGAATCAAGTTCAAGGTTGTACCAAGTTGGGGTTCAGTAATGGTGGCCTTGATCGTCGGCACCCGATTTAGCAGCGGTGTCCGAGCGTCCGTGCGCCTGCGCAGGTGTCGCTTGCGCACATAGAATGTTCTACGCGCATGACGCGAGATCCTTACGGCTTGATTAGACCATTGCGATGCTGCTGCCAATATACAGCGTGTGACATTTTTAACAAAAGAAATCTTGTCTCGGTGGTTTCCATGTCGGGTAATGTTGTTTGAGCTGAGAAACAGGACAAAGATGAACAGTAGAATGTAGAATTAACTTATTGAGAAGGAGCAAAGGCAATAAAAATAGAGATTGTTCAAGAAACTGACGGAACACTAAAAAAATTGAAATTTGAAGTACCTACGGTGAAGGAGCCCACACCCAGAATAGAGTTCAAATGACACGTTAGTTTCGTTTGTTTACCATGGCTTGTAAAGCTGGAAATAAAAAATATATAATTCAATTAAAAATACAAGAGTAGATTTTAAAAAATGCACACCAGCGCTGCAATTTTTTGTGAGTAATATTAAAACAAAGTTGCCAGATGTTTTGTTTTTTATTGTTGATAAAGATGGTCCACCACAACTTGCCGTATACCTACACTAAATGACTGCTCACTCTCTATGCAGGTCCTAAATTATATATTAATTTGCTAAAAAAAAAACAATAAATCATTCAGTCAAAAGATTTATATCTTTATTTATTTCGCACTCGTCGTTGCGACTTTAAGACCTCTTATGTGTCACTTTTGCCAAAATGACTTTTTTTCGCCAGCTTTTTTAACATTTTGAAGCTCTATAGAATGCAAAAACTCTCATGTGTATACGATGATTTAAACGTCATTTATTTAACAATTTCAAAATCAACTATGTGCTTCCTAATAAAATATTTATTTCATATTTAATCTAATTGTCAATGAAAACTGTTTTTTTTTTACTATCGTACTACTATTGAGCACAACACACAATAGCAAAATTAAAAGCAAGGAATTATTTAGCTAATACCTATATTTTTGGTTGTAGTTAGTTTCATTATAGTTTTTTCAGTAGGCAGTTTTTATCGATTATCTCACAAGGTTGAATTTTACACATAAGAGGTCTTAAAGTCGCAACGACGTAATATTATTAGTTCCATTAATTTGTTCCATCAATTAACACGTGCTTAAATCAAACGAGAACATCATAAATCAAATTTAATAGCATTTAATATTTAATACACATTTTATAAAAAAAAAAATTAATGCAGTGCTAGTTTTTTTATTAGAAAAAAGATCTAGATGTGATTAAGATACTGAGTCATGATTTATTTATGATATATACTATTAATATTCTTACAGAATTACAGAAGCAAACTGCTAATTGTAAATCTGCATACACTATTATATTATTTATTTTATATTTATTTATCATGCTCAACGTTACCTGACTTTTTTTTTGTGAAGTCGAGATTTTAAATCCTTTTTAATGATTCAGTACGATTCTTTCATCGAAAGCGGGACATAATAACAAACGTATATAATCAGAAATTTTGAAATATTCACCTTTTTATATCAGTTTTAAATTACGCTTATGTAACAATAGACAGCAAAAAAACTAGGCATACAAAATTTATTTTAATAAAAATATTATATTCTAAATCAGATTTACCCTAACGGCTGGGTGATACAGACAAGTGTAGAATGGTTTCTACACTTGTCTGTGTCACCCGGCCGTGCGAAAGCGTATTACCAGGGCCCTCGGATCAAGGCAAGGAAGGAACGGGAACGACTATTACTGACAAAACAACCTATGTTTAGTCAGAAAGAGTTTGACACTGTTTGCCGTTCCGCCCAAGAGCGGGATTCGTTATTGGATGATTTATACCTACCATAAAAAAAACCCAGCCGTCCTCTTTTAGCACCCTGCATATAAAGTCGAGCTATCCCTGAAACGTGGGACTGAACCTGTTCCGTGCGGGACATTTAATTTTGATTCAATATCGGGGTCCAATATTTTATTTGCCATGAGTTGCATGGAGTAAGACTTCCTGTCGGAGTCTTGAGTTTCCTGATAGCTGTAAGGGTATCGGGTTTTTAAGTCAAGAGTGAGAAGGATGTTTCTAGGCACGCGTGCCTTTCGTTCGCCTGCTCTACACTACTCGCGAAGTTGCCTCGGAGAAGTACTCATCGAAGTTGATGGAAGTCCGAAGTATGTGACTACACACTCATGTAACCCCGCAAGGAGCACTTCGAATCTGTCACTCGGGCGCAAAAACCAACAACGACTGAAAGTCGCCCGAAGCGAGGCGAGGTTGCACGAAGAGAGACGAAGTACCCTTCTACACTAACGTATTCGTTCAACTTCGAGCAACTTCGCGAGTACTGTAGGGCAGGCTTAAAAGTATCAACCTGTAGCTTCTAAAACCAAGTGCAATGAAAATATTCGCGTCACGCGTGAGTCCCGATGGCGCACGTCTCAAGGTGCGCGGGCGCCGACTCTGCCAACACAATGAGGCCATCTTTGACTCCTTATAAACTGGCGGGAAGTCACACCATCAGTCAGTATTGTCGACTAATAGACCAGCTGCCAACATGTTCAAATTCGTAAGTTTTTTTTTCTTTTTTTCGACCTGTTTTTTTTTGTGGATGGCCTGTTTCTTTCGACTTCTTAGTGTTAGCTTCTTTTTTAACTCTAAAGAGGTCTCAATAAGTTTTTTTTTTTTGTAATAATTGCAATGTCAATAACTTTCTTAGTTAATTTACGGTGGTAATCATTTTACATTTTGCATGCCTTTATCAGGATTATTAGGTACCACAAAAATTTAAGTGCGGTGTCGCTTGAAGATCAAAATGACTAATATAGTAATTACTAGTCCTAAGTCGTCGTGTTTTATATTTATGACTGTACTAGTTCAGACTAAATAATCTTCAAAGGCACTTTGCCAGAAATTCCATACAAACTCTTTGAAGCTTCCAATATCCTTTAGCACAAAATTATATCTACATTATTACGTATTCACGTATTAGCTAATAAAGTAACTTTTTTTTCCCTGTCCGAATTTAAAAGAATTTTGATAATACCTACTTACTTTAAAGTTACAGTTTAACGGACAAATATTGAACTTAAGTTCTAAATTCAAAATTCGACCATTATTTTTCTTTTTAAGAATACTAGCGATAGACTTTTAAAAAATAAAAAATAAAACAAAAGGTTAATGTTTTGTTTTATTTTGTCTTATCATCGAACGTAGAAATAGTAGTAGTAGCATAGTTAAATAGTATTACACAACTTTTCAGAACGTCATCTAGTCCCAAGCTAAGCAAAGCTTGTGGTATACTTACATATTTCTAAATGCATACATAGGTTTGATAAATTACAGCCAGACACCGAAATAAGAATCTTGCTCACCACACAAACATTTGTTTTTGAAGGGAATCGAACTTAGGACCGGTCTTACCTCCGGCATAACAGCTAGACCCACTAACGACAAAACCAACAGACCAGTCTAATACACAAGTAGTAAACAACGCTTTTCCACCAACAGTTGATCTTCGTCGCTCTCCTGGCGTTCGCCTCAGCGAAGCCTTTGGTCCTGAGCTACGCAGCCTACTCAGCGCCAGTAGCCGCCGCCTACACCGCGCCAGTAGCCGCCGCCTACACCGCACCTGTTGCCTACTCCGCGTACAGCGCGTACTCACCCGTCGCCTATTCAGGCTACACCTATGCTGCCCCATACTCTTACTACCTCTAATCGAACCGTTTTATTAAAAACCGGTTTTTATTTATTGATCTTCAAATAATGAATTAATAGAGTATATTAATAGAGTATTTTTATTACTACGCCAACCAGGTATTTTATTTACTCCTCCATAAGTTGTGTACTTACCTATTACTTATTTGCGGTCTTCCCGTCCGATTATAATTTAGTTGTCTTTCAAGGCAAGGCTCTTCATGAACTAGTGCGCCTCATTATCAATTCACCAGGTGGGATTGCAGTCAAGCAATAGTTTATATCATTTTAAAAAAATAATCCCTAAAAGCTCAATCATTTTCGATCTTGACTTTAAAATAGGTAACAACCGACTACTTTGTTATCAGAGGAATTTCTATAAATAATACTCGTGCCACCGAATGTTCATGACAGCTGATATTAATAGCTGATTGATCGAACTGATTTAGAAATTTGACCTCTGGAAACTTTTTCAGATCTTGCTCTCAAAGGGATTTGGTTAACATTTCAGTTGTGAACGTAAAATCGTTCCAAGAAATTTTCCCTCAAAACGCTCTGATACATAATTGTTAACAACCAAATGTAATACGTGTTTTATCGATACTAATTCTAAAATGAGAGCCTTGTTTATTTATTATATATGGATTATAAAGAATATTGTACAGCGCATAAACGAAAAACTTAGGAAAAACATTACAAATAAGTTATGTACTTTTTTAAATAGTACCCCACCAGCATCAGGAACAGGGTCCAAGCTAGCGGTGGATAAGGCTCTTCAGCGAGAAATATCTTAAGAATACGCACTACGTCCAGGAGCACTGTTTTCTTTACCCTTAACAAGAGGCCAACGTGAGCCAGTCCTCAAGCGTTGGTCGTAGTTCTCAGTTATTAAAGCCATTGGCTGTCACAACTATTGGCAAAATGACTGTTGCAACTATTTCGTACATGTTGACCACCCCGATACAAGTCGAGATTAGTATTATTACTAAACTAGCGACCCGCCCCAGCTTCGCACGGGTACTGATATTGAATATATTATGCATGTATTATACACATAAAACCTCCTTTTTGAAAAAAACTATCTATTAAAAAAAACGGCATCAAAATCCATTACGTACTTTTAAAGATCTAAGCATACACAGGGACAGCGGTAAACAACTTTGGATTATTTTAATTCCGGGGTCGTGTGCGTCAGAACATCACTTTTCGTGCTGTGGATAAAAAAGTATCCTATCTCGAAACCCAGGTCCAATGCAAATCCAATTAAAGCAAAAGTTTGTGTGTGTGATCCATTGATTTCTTCCGCTCTAGGATGGAGCATGAAGTTGAAAACCACACCTGTTTCCTTCGCATCGACACATCTGAAGTTAGGCTCTGCGAATTTTAGCGCTTGATAACTCGTAAAAAAATAAATGGTTTAAAAAAATAAATGCAATTTGCAGTTATTATTGCTGTTAAAAACTGTTATTCGCATTTATTTTTTTAAAAGCTTTAATTTTGTATAAGTTTCAAGCGCTAAATTTCGCAGACCCTAACTTCAGATGCGCTAAAATCCGACGGCCGTACTGTACCAACTTTAACACGCCGAAATAATCAATGTAAGTAATTTTTATAATAAAAGTCATAATGGTACTCTTATTTAATGAACCGATCGGTTTCAAATTTCCACTTACATAAGCATGATAATTCCCTATCGTATCGTATTCATTCTCTCCCCATACGGAACCAGTGACCCATTCTATTCAGTAGGTCACCTCTTGGAAAAGGTTATATTCACATATAAAATTTATACGATGATTTTACTGAAAAGATGATCTTGACTATCAGAGACAAAGGCAAGGCATTTTTACAAAATGACTGGCCTGTCAGCCTAGTAGTTAGTGAACATGACTGCTATGCCGGAGATCGTGGGTTCGATGAAAAATTACTCGCAAACTCACAAAGCATTAAATGATATCATAAGAATTTTAATATATTTCGCCATGAGTACAGAGGCTGCAATGAATTCATTGGCTGTTGGGTCTCCTTGCCCGACTCGCCACACTTTGCCAAGACAATAGCCAACAATTTTAGCACGTGTGTATCTCGCTTTACATTTTTTCGTTACGATTATGTATTCTTTTGTTTCTCTAAGAGCCATTCAGCAAGGCCTTGGCAGTACTATGGAACGACTAATTTCTACAATACAAATATTCATTTGTTTTTATGTTTCTCCCCAAACTCGGACAAATATATAAGGTAGGACATTTTTCATGTCAGTCAGTGCAAATTGAAGAGTGTCAAACTGAACAAGTGAAATAAATATTCAAAACAAAAATTACAAAATGTCGAAGTCAAGTTTGGTAAGTAGATTAGTGTTTTAGCTACTTTCGGATGTATTTATTCTTTTGTATGTTGAGTGATGTGTTTAGACTTTTTACTTTACGTTAATAAATGGTTAACCATACCTTTGCCTTAATACTCATGGTATTGCCAATCTGATTCTTTGTTAAAAAAAAACTTGCTATAGGCCTATATGAGATTAGAACAATTTACCTATATACAATTTACCTAGTACCCATAACACAAGCTCTGCTTAGCTTGGGACTAGATGGCGTTGTGTGATAGTTGTGGACTTATTACATTACATATTACCTGGAACTGACTTCTCATCCGATTATAATAATCTTCAAGCCTAGAGTCAATAGGCACTTAATGAACTAGTGCGATTGCATCACTGCGTACCATCATCATCATCAAGTGGTATCATTTAAATTAAATTATCTTTTTTTTTTAATGTGTGTTATACGTAATTTATATTTAATTTTAAATTATTTTAATGAAAAAAAAATTAAATTAATAAAAAGTTATTCTACATTTCAGATCACAATCATGGCCCTCATAGCATCGGTGTCGGCTAAACCATACTACTATAGTGTTACAACGCTCCCCTACTCTCCCCGAGCTGAACTTTACAACCCTGCAGCTGTAGCGGCGTTGCCTGCTGCGTACTCTGCGGCGTACTCTGCCTACTCAAACTACCCTGCCGCGTACTCTGCAGCACTCCAACTACCCGCAGCCTACGGGCCCTCGTACCCAGTTGAGTTGGATGCTCTATACAACCCTGTGGCACCCGTTGCCCCTGTGGCTCCAGTTGCCCCAGTCGCCCCCGTTGCTGCTCCAGCCTATGCATCAGCCTATTCATACCCTTACAGTTATTTTTACAAACGGTAACTTGTAAAGCAAGCAATATGCCTAATTGAATGTTCATAAATATATTACTAAATTGATTGTTTCTTAAGACTTCTGATTGTTGTAAAAAATGTGTTTGTTATTTTTTTATTATTAATATAAGTGTGGCTGTTTTATGTGAATATTATTTTTAACCCCTTGAATTGAAATTACATAAACTGATCTGTATGTTTGAGGAGTGAAGAAAAAAATGTTGTTTGTAAGAGATTACCGAAAACAGATGATTAGTCTTTTATCAATATTTATTCATTACCTTAGGAAAAAATCGATTTCTGTGGAATAAGTCATTAATTAGGAACTGTCAAAAAATCCCATGAAGAAACCGTGAGAAGCCGTAAGAAAAGGAGGATAAAGGTTGCAGAATACCTGTATCATCACTTGATGGAACAGGAGCCGTGAATTGGTCACACTGTACAACTCTTCTCGAATTGTACAGTAAGTTGTGCAGTAGTTCACGGATCGGTAAACATGGATAGCCTACGGAGAGGAGCAATGGAATAATAGGTTGTGCAACAGGAGGCGTCGACAGGTTACGCGAAAGGAACTATTGTAGAGGTCATGGAACAAAAAATGTGAAATAGGCAGTGGAATAGGTGATGCGGTTTGAAATAGATCACGCGAGAGGAAGACAGGTTATTTAACAGGAACCGTGGAATAGGTCACGTGAGAGGGGTCTTTTTCTTCTATTTACACCACTAAGTCATGATTCTTGCTCTATGACTTACACCACTAAATCTTAAAAAGCAGGAATTATGTGACAAGTAATAGAACAGAAACTGTGAAATTATCACATTAATTAAGTTGTGGGATGAGACACATAAGAAGAGCTATTAAAATAAAATAGGTTCTTATATGACGGATCAAAACAGAACATTATAAAGAACACACAACATTGTAAACCAGGAAGACTAGATCGAACAAAATCAATGCAAGGCATATAAAATGAAAAACTAATATCGTACATGACTGTGTATTAAACACATAATTGAATATTTATATTCATAATTATACCTTTCCTAGTTTCTTATAAGGCAAGCTCATTCCTGTCCAATAAAAGTCATTGTTAAAAGGCAATATGAAATAGTAATTGAAAACAGTCACAAATATATAAAATCCTTTCGTGAATAGAAATAATGAGTCCATTAATATAAATTAGTTGTCATTCAATCGACAACTGTATATTTATTTATTATTTATTTATTCACTTATGATAACACAACAAATAGCTCATAACTTAATTTTAATACAAAGTATAGTAACGCATGGAAATATCAATTATAATAACATAGATTCATATTGAGAGGATAATACCTACCCATAATTAACACATTTTTCAATTTTATAAAAGGTAAAAGCTAAGTAAAGTGTTTATAATTATTAACATTATAACTATAACAGTAAGTTTCATTATTATAATTATAAACATTCACTGGTCGCAGTGAGACCTGAAACAAAATTACTACGAGATTCCCTAAATCTTGGTTTATTCTATTCTACCAATTAAAACTCTTTTAATTTATTTTTTAAACAGGGTCCGGGGCCCGTAGGTGGTCTATAGGCAAATGAAAAGAGTGGAAGTGACTAGAATTCGTGATGGTACCAAAACAAATCTGTATTTTAACTTGACCTGTTTTTTTACTACTAAACGTCCACCCTAATGCACGGAGCCCACTACAATGTGTAGAGCCCGCAACATTTGCAACTCTTGATCCAATCTAATCCAGCACTATCTTAAACACGTTACCCTAATTTGTACAAATTTCAATACCCTGAAAAATTAAAATAAATGAACTAAGTGAAAGTAAACCATTAAAATCCAATACCTACTAGCCAAAATGATGACCAAATGATGCCCGCCCCTTTGTTTGCGTCAGATTCATAAAACCGCATATTGGATTAGTCACTATTTCAAGAAGGTTTTTGCGTGGACTCCTAACTGTTTTTTTTTTTTTCTAAAATATAAGTAGCCTAAGGACGTTACTTTCTATAACATTAGCCCAGTAAGAATCTGATTAAAATCGGTCCCGTTGCTTCAGATTTCCCGGAACAAATAAACAGTCCAACAGACACAAATTTGTAACAAGCTTACTAACTAAAAAAAAACAATCTCCATGCAATATGTAAACCATTTAAATTGTTATATTGGGGTAATTGTGGAAAATAAATTGTGACGAAGTTTATTATTAATTATGGTTACTTTTTATGGTAATTGACTATATTGGCGGGGCGGGAAACAGTGTCAGACTTTTCCTGACTCCTACCCCGTTCCAAGTTGCCATACAACTTGGGCCAAAGCCTTCCTTTCAGACACGAGCATGAACAGATTTAGATGATAAATAGTGCACGGATAGATTTGGTAGGTACATTATATTCCGAAAGTATGTTCCCTTGGAACAATTTTCTACTTTCCAACAGGTAAAGCCACTGGCAACAGGATAGTTTATAACATTAGTGAAAATTAGAAATATAAAGTTTTATACCTCGCACATATTTATTTTCATTTTTAACAAACTATCAGCTCTATATAGTTACTGAATACATTGGCAGCAACAGGTCTAGTGAGCTAGTCGATCTGTAGCGGCTCGGAGATAACTCCTTTACCAAGGCCAGCTCGCGTGGTCGGTGCTATGCACTCCACTTGAAGCACGCCATTACCTATTCATAAAATAAGAACAACACACGTAGGTAACTGAATAAATTTATGGAAGTGCACTAAAGAGCAATCATGTCTTTATAATCTGCATAAAGTATATAGACTACCTACCTATTTACTTAATTTATGATTGCAAGGATTGGAGGCGAAGATAACTTATTATCAGAAGGGAAATTGACAGTTTATACTACTTACGCGGCAAATAAGTTGAACCTGTAGCTATGGTTACGCGAAAGACTGTTGAATGACACATTTTTTTTGGTCGTGGATTTTGCGAATACCCGCCCAAAATAAAAATACAAATACCTATGGTTACTCGTCCCCTACCTCAGTTAGAACCCGAAATTTAGTTACAGCGCATTCAAGGTCGGTCGCCATTTTGGTTCAACTTATATTTCTGGAATTATAATCAGTTTATTAGATAGGGTAAATGCCCACTAGGGCCACCGGGAATTCCTGATAAGGATACCGGTGGTTTGGGAACGTAAAGGGCAAGTGAATAAAACATATAGGTTTTAGTCAGTAGAAGTCTGACACATGCTCTAGCTTAACCCTAAAACGGGTGAAGTCGTTGAATGATTGGGAGGAGTAACAGGATTTGATGACTTTTTCTTCAAAAAAGGGGTAAAACTATCCTTTGCCCAAGGTCTACTTGGTTTTTAAACTAAATGTCATTCTAATTCATTTAGCCATTGAAACGAGATTAAATATAAAACACACAGACTTTCATATTTAAAATTTTATTAGCAGGAAATAGAATGATGACGACATAGGATGACCATAGTTATAATATTAATAATTTATTATTAGGTTAAATACACCCATTACAATTTAAAAAATACAGCCATGTCTAAAATAAAATACAGTCATGTCCAAAATAAAATACAGTAATGTCCAAAATACAACTAATTACAATCACCAAATTAAGTTAAATAATAATAAAAAAAATATATAAAAAAAATAATAATATTATAGTTAGTTAACATGCCTCTTGGTGATTTATCGATAGATCTTGTAAATATTAAAAGAAGGCCAGAGAAGCCTCTAACAGACGAATTTCTGTCTAAGCCAGGGATTTTATGGAGCTCCATAACTATAACCAAAACTATCGAATATTAACTTACTTACGGTCAAACTCTGTTTTGTTTTAAATAATAGCGATTAGTTTTATTAGTGAACTAGTTTTTTCCAGCAGCTTCGCCCGCGTACATAAAATATAACCTATGTCACTCAGGAGTAAAGCAGCTTTCTATTGTAGCTAAAATTTTTCCAATCGGACCAGTAGTTCCAGAGATTACCCCCTACAAACAAAAAACATAAAAACAAAAAAACAAACTTTACCTCTTTATTATATTAGTGTAGATATTAGTGTAGATTTGGTCCGAAATGACTGTTTACAACTGGTTTTCATTTGTTTTGCCCAACCAAACAAATGAAGATCTACTAGACTACTGTTTTTTTTGTCCTTCTATAATTTTACCTACATAAAACTATTCGAAACTTGCGGATAATCCGAAATAAGTTTATAGTATCCGTACCCGGTATAAAAATTTTTAATATCCGATTCCGATCCAAAACGTATCTATAATATCCCCGGTTTAAACACAGAATCATGCAGAAAAGATTGTAGTGTTAAATTGTTATACGTTACAAGCAACCCGTCCCAGCTTCGCAAGGGTGCAAGACTGATATTAAACATATTAGGCATGTATTATACATACCATACAAACCTTCCTTTTAAATCACTCTATCTATAAAAAAAGCCGCATCAAAATCCGTTGCGTAGTTTTAAAGATGCATACATAGGGACAAACAGCGGGAAGCGACTTTGTTTTATACTATGTAATGATGATAATAAAAGCAATTAAGTGCCTAGTACTGAACATGGAAATCTGTCTTTGTTCGATAAAACCAGATCAAGTACTATTGTATCTAATAGTAATGTACCTTTAGTAATAGTGTTGTATTAATCGCTTACTGGTTTACCTAGATCGGTAATATTATAATTACTATCTACATAGCATTGACAATTTTTTCCTTAAAATGATAATACTATAAACTCCTCTGATTTTCTACACACTGTCGTCTACATTTCTTCTTGTCTCTTCTTTCGCAGGTCTGCTGGAAGAAATTTATTTTAGAAATAACTTTCTTTTAGATTTTTTTTTAAATTTCTTTCAGTACCATTGTACCATTTTTCTGTAATTCTGTATGTCCTTCGTATGTATGTACAAGAATTTTAAAATGAATAATTACAAATTACATTTATCTCAAAACTTCATTTCATTGATATTCAAGTGCAAGAAATACGCATACAATGAATAATGAGTGGAGTCCTAGAACGCAACAGTAATTACGGTACAAGAAAAAATACCCACTGACCTTTAGGAAAAATTCGAAAACAGCTCAGCGATCTATAAAAAAGGTCTTAATATATTTTCGTTCTAAAATTAACGCCCTTGCATAAAGTCGTCCTAGTAAGGTCAATGCTTCTGCAATTGCAGGTTGCCTACCACGTGAGTATAAAAATGCTTTGGGCCCTTCGCAGGGCATCATTCACCCCTGTGAACGAGCCACACCCAGCAACATGCACAAACTGGTAAGACTACGGATATTTACTTTGTTTTAATATTTCCTGTGGGACCTTTTTTGTAGAATAATCCACTGAATTATATTATTTTTGCACATGCCTACTGCCAAAAATGTAATAGAATGAAAGGTACTTTTATGTTAATGCGCAAGTTTATTAAATATTACATCTACACTAATATAATAATCTACACTAATATAATAAAGAGGTAAAGTTTGTTTTTTTTATTTTTTTGTTTGTACGAGGTAATCTCTGGAACTACTGGTCCGATTGGAGAAATTTTAGCAATAATAGAAAGCTGCTTTACTCCTGAGTGACATAGGCTATATTTTATGTACGCGGGCGAAGCCGCTGACAAAAGCTAGTACCTATACACACAGGCCATTTTTTTATGTTCTGCCTTCCCATTAATAGCATTAACTACTTATAACTTTTTTAATTACATCGGTAAGCTCATGTTCATCTGGATTACATGATGAAAAATTAACCAAAGCTGTTTAAAAGTAATCAAGAGCGGAACACATCTCTGTTTAAAAAAATGCTTGAAAAATCATATATACGGTCGAATTGTGAAACCTCCTCCTTTTTTGAAGTGTGTTAAAAATGCTAATACTCGTACAAAGTAACTTCACTACAAATTAATATACAACAGTTACACACTTTATTACTTTGAATATAAACATTTTTGAAAATTAGATAAACATAATTTAATATTTTTATTCTATATGTGCCATTTTCTTGTACTTCTTCTTTTTTATATATTTATTTATTTATTTAAACTTTTTTTACTATAGTTTATTTTTTACTATAGTTTATTTTAATCTGGAATAAGCGTGTATCTATGGGGACTGACCGATACTTAAACACGTGATTGTAGTCATTATAACAAACAACTTTTACTATGATACCGCGAAAAAAATTGGCAAGTTCAGTACTTTTATGTTCGCCTGATTTGTCAAAATGTACTGAACTTGCTACCTTTTTTCGCGATTTCAGGTTTGGTCCGACATAAAAGTTTTTAGATATCATGACTACAATCACGTGAATAAGTATCAGTCACTAATTTATCAGTCATCCTGCAGATATTCAAAATTGAAGTTTTTTAACACTTGTAAAACAAAACACCTAATGTAATATCTGTGGCATTGATGTAATAAGGAGCAGTGGTGGCCGAGTGGTAACGGCCCCGACTTACGAGTCGTAGGTCGCGGGTTCAAACCCAGAAAGGCGCATTACTTTGTGTAATTTATTTCATCACCACTGCTCTCACAACGGTGAAGGAAAACATCGTGAGGAAACCGGCATGTCCTAGAACCAAAAATTCGAAGACATGTGACATCCACCAATCCGCACTGGGCCCGCGTGGTGGATTATGGCCCATTCCCTCTCCTAGAGAGAGGAGGCCTCTGTCCCTGCAGTGGGAACATTAAAAGGCTGATGATGATGATGATGTAATAAAATAACAGATAGAGGTATTTTAAATCTGTAAACAATTTTTTATTTACGCATATTTATGATATAAGTTATAATTCAATTTTTGGTTTTTACTGTTATTAAATTAGGTTAAGGACATTAATAATGTTACCGTTACTAATACTAACGCTGTTTGAAGCATTTAACAGAAATAACAATTTGCGTTATTGGTATCTATTGACAATTTATTCCATTGTTTTCCAATTAAATTCAGTTTTTTTTTTTATTTTATATTATTATTATATATTATTATTATAATATTCATTTAGATTACTAAGACACTAAACTTTTAAGAGCGTCTAACCAGAGATATTTTCCATACAACCGCTCTTATGAAGAAAGTGATTAAGATGTTATTACACATATTTCTCTAAATAATTTTTAAACGCAGATATCTTGTAGATAATTATTATCTAGGTTTATATTGCAATCAAAACATACATTTGTAAAAAACGAATCCAGTAAAGATTTCTGCAAATCTGTTTCTGTGAAATATTCGATTGAGTTACGAATGTCAACATAGTGTCCAGGCGTCATCTTTCGTTTTTCGCGTTGTCTCTTTATCATAATTTTTTTATTGCGTTGGATTAAATAAACTTAAATAAAACTCTTATAGGCTCTCAATTATATAATTTGCACTCGTGTGAAATAGTGCAGCAGCTAGGCCCACCATTTCGGTTCATAATAAAATTTAATATTAGAAACCCACTACCTCTTCAAACTAGTTGTATGAAAAAAATTCACAAGTAATTTTACAAATTTTTAATTAAAAGAAATTAAAAAACATCGTTTTATACTTGTACTAAATTATTATTCCCGTATCTCGACTCCTTAAAGCTCCCCTTGTACGAGTATCTAGCTTTTATTCTACTATGCATGCATTAAAATATACTATTTTTGAGATCAGTTAATCAATAAACCTCATTATATTAAAACAATACAAAAAATAAAATATTTCGAAATAGACGTTAAGTCGAATAAAATAACGCATAGTTTTCCTCGTAAACATCTAGTTAACTAAAACTTTTCATCTCCAGTTATCTTTCCTCGCGATCCTGGCGGTAGCGTTCGCGGCGCCCGCTCCAGAGCCAGGAGCGGCCATAATTTCTCCCGCCGTATACCGCGCCCCGCTGACCTATGCGCCCGCGCTGGGCTACGCGGCCCTGCCCGCTGGGCCCCTGCAGTACAGCGCCCCCTACATCGGGTCCTACCCCGCGGCGCCCATCGCTACATACCCCGCGGCACCCATCGGCTACAAGTACTATTAAATGCAGATGAAGAAGATCGAAGGTTCTAAAGTATTGGCAGTGATCCGTTTGGTTGTTACCGCGCAATAAATTACCGTTCGGCCTATGTTTTGTGTTTTATTGGTTTGATTTACAATGTTATATATAACATAGGGTCTCTAGCCACATCTGGGCTAGTGCTGCAAAATGCCACTTAGCAGCTTTGGGCTCGGTGAAAAGGCATGTGAAATTGCTAATTGGAGATCGAGATTTGGTGACTGACTGCTATGCCGGAGGTGATGTGTGATGAGCTCAATCATTTTATCTGTGTCTGGGTGTAATATATCTACCTATAATATTTATGTTTTTAAAAATCTAAGCATGTTTATCAAGTATCTAGTAGGTACCCATAACACAAGGTCTGCTTAGCTTGGGACTATATGACGTTGTGTGATAGTTGTGGGAAAAAAAATCTTTTAGTTCTTTACCCATATTTCACCTAGTTTCGTTAAAGGTCTAAACATTACGTAAATATACCTATAATTTAGTGTATGTCCACATTGGATTGGCCGGCGCAGCTGTCAGCGCCAGGCACAAATATTGGAATATCTGTCACTGACATTGAACTCACATAACACTGCAGTCGAACACACTGTATAATTACATTTTTGTTTATTTTTTCACTCACACTTTTTAATTGTAAACCAAAATAAGCTATAGGTTTATGACAACATAGTTTTACATATGTAAATCTATTACTAAGCTTTTCTTTATGTATTACTGTATGTGCTATTGTTTGTTTTCCCCAATAAATAAAATAAAAGCATAAATTGACTGACTGAAATATCAACGTATAGACGAAATTACTGGGAATAGGAGATCATAATTATTCACAAGAATTCCATGTAAGTCGAAGGCGAGCATTGAGGCTGGATTTCTCAAAATTCAGTTCCTAATGGGAATAAATGGGAGTTCCCAAGTTTGTATAGAAAAGCCACTTACACGTATGTGAATCCGCTAGCAGAAACTAGTAAGGTAATTTAATAAAAATGTTACTCACTTTGTATGCACTTTCATAAAACAGAATATTGGAGTAAATAGTCTGCAGTATAAATTATCAACCATACAAAGATAAAAAAAAATGTTAGGTATAAATCGTTATGTTTTTCAAAGTTGCACAAGCTTAGTCCTGGTACTGGTCCTGAATTATATAAATAGCCCATAAGGTTGTGTACCGGTTTTGTACTACCAGTGGAACAATAGAAACATCATCAGTACTTCCTACATTACAGTATAAACAGTAGCACAAAAACAAAATGTCAACCACGATACTGTCGCACGTCCTACATGTAGATTAGGTTCTATAAAAAATAAATAAATGGTTATGACATCGATTTGACAGCTGTCGAAATTTAGGAGGTTCCGCACATGAACGCAAACACGCTTGTAGCATGCAAACGATATTAAATTAAACAAAAAACATTTGCGAAAAAACTTATATTAAAACATGATCAAACGTTTTGGTAGTCGGTGTCATTGAGCAAGCAAAGGTAGTTGGGATGAGCTTATTTGCGGTAGTAAGTAGCGTAGCCGTAGGGGTAGGCAGCAGCGGCGTAGGGGTACGCGGCAGCGACTGGGGCGGCGTATCCGGCGTAGCCGTAGGGGTAAGCTCCGGCAGTGTAGGCCACAACCGCGGGCTCAGGTTTGGGTTCGGGGTTGGCGAAAGCCACGGCCAACACGGCGAAGAGGGCGAACTGCAAACAAAAATACAACTTGATAAATAACACGAATAAAAACTTCTCGTAAATCGTAAGTAAACCATAACATTTTTAGACCAAATCACAGAACACCAAAATGCAAACCATTTCAAATTTCATATTTAAAACATCAAAAATCATGAAAAATCCAATATTACAATGGTATTCTTATCGCTGACAGCGATATCTACCAGACAACCTTAGGGATCATTTTTTGTTTTTTAGATTGCTTTTATTATTACTTTTTTCAAGCTGTTGGCCATTTGAGCCAATGTTTAGAACAAAATTAATTTATAAGAAAAAAAAGGGATAGGTAAAAATCTACTTTTATTGTAGCCGATGATAAAATCAAAAATATCAATAAATAAAAGAATTCATAATATACTTACCAGTCTGAAGAACATGGTTGTAGAGTTACTTGGGATTGTTGTCACAAGTGATAATGTTAGCCGGCCGCTCCTGGCTTATATACAGATCTAAACGACCACGCCTCGCTTAGCTGACAAGTTGTTCTAAGATAAAAACTGTCCTTGATCTTCAGTGTAATGAATGAATCTTTGTACACTACTGTCTCCTTATACATAGGTAATCGATATCCGCATTAGGCGGCGTCCAACCCTATTTATTGACTGTTTTCTTCATGCTACAAAAGAGCAGAGAGAGGTAAAGCAAATGCCTTGAGGATTTTCAATCAACCTTTGGGTGATGCAGATACAAAATGTGGTGCAATACTCATATTATACACGTTACTTACGAAAAAGGTGAAAAAGTAGGATATATATTTATAATTGTTATGTAGCTTATAGTTAAATGAATAAACTATATTCATAAATATATTTGAATCATAGGTACAAACATTTAAAAGGAAAGCAAATTAGCGGTTTGACGCTACTCTGGCCAACCTTTTATTTATACGCTCAACTTTAACTTTGAAGGTCGGTTTGTTGATATGCTGAAGGGAGACGATTACGTTGGACAGAATGAATAATGGGTGTTCATATTAAAAATCAAGTAAAACCAGTAGAATTATTTGCCTAACTTTATATCGCATCTCGCTAAAGGGAGAGCAAAGGGCTTGAAACTGGACTGTAGAGGGCTAATCAGTACATTACAGAATATAAAGTTATATAGTTGCTTAGCTATATACAGGGATCAAGCTCTTTAGCGGAGAAGAGAAGGTTAGACATTGAAAGGAAGTGGGTTAGAAGAGTAGGATTGGGAACTCTAACAGTCTTATCATCAAAGCATTTATTGTTTCTTCCTGCAGCCTGTTATTAACAATTTTAATTAATTTAATTTTAATTTTAATTTAATTTAAATTTTAATTTAGTTTAATTGTTAACAATTACAAATGTGTAGTTATATAAACTTCAACTTCTCAATCTATTTAACTTAATTTTTAGCCAAGCGGTTTTCCCAAGTTGCGTTTGCAAAGTTCCTAGTCTAATACTCGCTGGAGCGAGTATTGAATTTTTGGCACTATTCATTTGTTTATTTGAAAACGCAGACTAGAGAATAATTTTTAGACCTTATAGTGTTCTACACTAAGGCATTCTACGCTAACTGCAAAGTAGAAGTACTTTGCAGTTAGCGTAGAATGCTTCAGTTATGTTTTTCAAAAGGTTTTGTTACAATGTCATCTCGTTACATGGATCCGTTTGGGGTTCCGTCTCCAACACCCAGCTTCTTTGTTGAAGCATTTTATTTGTGGTACATAAACAATAAAGGATAAACCTTAATAATTTAAATTCTATAGTAATGTACTTACATAATATAGTCGTTGAAGTGCTGTATACTCAATCTATTTCATAAACATTCCTTATTATTATACCTATACCGGTTTATATGTATGTATGTGTAACTGAAGTAGCGGCCACGTAGTGGATAATGCAGCATTGGAAGGCCTCCTACAAGCCAAGGACCGATGACCTGGTAAAGGTTGCGGGAATCGATGATGCAAGACGCACAGGACGACTCATCGTACGAGAACAGCGGACGTCTTTGTGCTGAAATGGTGATGGTGATGGTAACTGAAGCTCGCGGGTGAGTATCTCGGACTCCTAAAATACTAATTTAATATCCTAATTTAGATTCCAGTAATAGAATAGTAAAAAAATACTTTGTATAGCAAAATATTATTTTTCATGGTACTGAGGAGTATTTATTCTAGTATTAAGTAAGCATTTATTAATGCTTATGGTTTACTAAACGTAAATCATATTTATTGTTATATTAGTATTATTCTCATTCATCATCATATTTTTTTTTAATGTAAAAATTAATACTATTTCCTACCCAAGTCGTCGACGACGTATACTGTCCCTGTGCGCCTCAAGGAGTTGTCTTCTGGGATCAAGGGTTGATCCAAAAGCGGAACACCAGGGCCTTGGAACTAAGGTAAGAAGGAACGGTAGGTCGTTTAGTCAGTAGAAATCTGACACTGTGTCCCGCTCCAACCAAGGGCGGGATCATTCCTATTTCCTAAGAAATTACTTTATTCTTCCCACGAGGCCACGAATGGTAACATCATTGATGGTTTCATCTTTTCACACAAATTCGTCTCGTCTCATCACCGTCGTGTGGTAGACAGTTTATACACTTTAAACAGCATTGAAACGACAGAAGGTCGTTCCTTAGCACCAGTTTTTAACATCGTCTAGATTATGTGTGAATAAGTGCTTTAAAAGAAGTTTGTACGGATTTAATTACTGCTGACTTTTTACTGAACAATTCATTCCACTCGAAGAAGTCTCGAAAGAGGTAAGCCTCTTTCGAGACTTCTTCGAGTGGAATGAATTGTAGCACGAACATGACAGGTTAAGACCTCTCATGGTTGTGCTAGGTCTAAACCTTCTTTTCTTGTCCTTTGAAGACTACACTGGATGTGCTCCTGGTTCTTCTGGCATCTGAAGGCTGTAGGAGGTTTGCTTCTGGCTGTTAAGGTGTCTGCTATATCGACTTTTTGCTTTTAAAATGACCTTACAAGAAACTATATTACATTTTTTTCTTCATTTACTTTCTCACCTTGATTGTTCATGTAATTCTTACTTTTTATAACATATTTCATTACTAACCTAGTGGATGCAGTCTTGATGATAATATAATCATTTACGACAATTAAAACCAAATGATTTCAATGATAGTTTTTCAAGGGATTCGTATTTCCTTGACAAGCCCATTCGTATTTCCTTGCCTTGGCTTGCACCGACTCCAAAAATAAATAATCATCATCATCATCATCAGCCTTTCAGTGTTCCCACTGCAGGGACACAGGCCTCCTCTCTCTAGGAGAGGGAATGGGCCATAATCCACCACGCGGGCCCAGTGCGGATTGGTGGATGTCACATGTCTTCGACAAAAATCTACATCTACACTAATATAATAAAGAGGTAAAGTTTGTTTTTTTATTTTTTTGTTTTTTTTGTTTGTAGGAGGTAATCTCTGGAACTAATGGTTCGATTGGAAAAATTTTAGCAACAATAGAAAGCTGCTTTACTCCTGAGTGACATAGGCTATAAATTATTTATATAACATGGATGTTAACCGAGCTATCACTACAAGAAATTTTCCGCGGACGAAGTCGCGGGCAGAAACTAGTAAATAATAAAATAAAGAATAAATTTTGAATATTTGCAAAATATTAATGTCAAATAAGTTTACCTATAAATTAAGTTTCTTTACAGCAATTCAAATTTTTATTTTCAACTTTTTAGTGTAGGAACTTTTATCGTTTGACTTATTTTGAAGGCGGTTTTTTTTTTGTAAAATTTTGTTTCGTTATAGTTGCTTGATCGAAACATCTGTGATTTCGTTAGTCATCCGTATTCTTCTTCATAGCTTCTACATCAACAAGTGATCCTAAATGTAAATGCTTGGACTTTTGATATAAATACTTAAATCGCTATATATACTTGTACTGTTTGACTGTTTTTATTTTGATATAATTAAATCAATGAGTAAGTAGACACTTACAGCATCAGCCTTATAATGTTCCCATTGCTGGGACTCAGGTCTGGGCCGGAAATGGACCGTAATCCACCATGGGCCCGCGTAGTGTATTACGGCACATTCCTCTCCTAGAGATGAGACCGGAATCCACCACGCGGGCCCAAGTGCGGGATTCTTCATTCGATGATTTTTACCTACCATAAAAAAAAACAAACATGTTTCCTTACGATGTTTAAAGTAGGCAATACTATTTTTATTATTACTTAAACAAAATAAGAATTTTCTAGATCTATTGATAACTGATGAAGTACTCCGGTAACAAACATTTAAAACAAAAACCAATCAAATTGAGAACCTCCTCCTTTTCTTAAAGTCGTTTAAAAGATGGTTTGAACTACATGACATAAAGTTTATGAGAGTTAATGTTATAAGTAGGTTATTATTTTGTTCCACATTCATTTTTAAATTGTTCTTTCTCGTTTTATATATTTGCAATGAGTAACTAAATAAAATAGCCACGTAAAATGTTTCTGTGACTAATAATAATTATATAATAATTATTGTTATTAATGATTAAGTTACTGATCAGTCGTATACAAAAAATAAGATGTTTACAATTTTAAATTCTCGATTTTACACCAAATATTTATTGGTTTAGTTCTGGCTTATCATCAGGCCAAGAGGCCATTTATTTTTATAACATACTAGCTTTTGCCCGCAGCTTCGCCCGCATACATAAAATATAGCCTATGTCACTCAGGAGTAAAGCAGCTTTCTATTGTTGCTAAAATTTTTCCAATCGGACCAGTAGTTCCAGAGATTACCCACTACAAACAAAAAAACAAACTTTACCTCTTTATTATATTAGTGTAGATTTCATTACTAACCTAGTGGACCTCTGCAGTCTTGATAATTAAATAATCATTTATTATTTTTAGAACAATAGAAAAAACATCATAACTTCCTACTTTACAAAAAAATCGCACAAAAACAAAATGTCAACCATGATATTGAGTTGCACGTCCTACATATAGATCATCAATAAAAAATAAATAAGTCTTTATGGCATTGATTTGACAGCTGTCAAAATTCAGGAGGCTCCGCGCGTGTGAGCGCAAATACGTGGGTTAGGTACAAATGACGCTAAATAAAACAAGAGACATTTGCGAAAAACTTATATTAAAACATGATCAAACGTTTTGGTAGTCGGTGTCATTGAGCAAGCAAAGGTAGTTTGGATGAGCTTATTTGCGGTAGTATGTAGCGTAGCCGTAGGGGTAGGCAGCGGCAGCGTAGGGGTACGCGGCGGCGACTGGGGCGGCGTATCCGGCGTAGCCGTAGCCCGCGTAGGGGTAAGCTCCGGCAGTGTAGGCCACAACCGCGGGCTCAGGTTTGGGTTCAGGGTTGGCGAAAGCCACGGTCAACACGGCGAAGAGGGCGAACTGCAAACAAAAATACAACTTATTAATAACATGAACAATTACATATAACTATCTTATTTTATATTAGTAAAAAGTCATTACATTTCTAGTTAAAATCGTATCACATTAAAATATTACGAACAGTTTTCGATTCCACGTTTAAAAAGAGCAAAAATCATAAAAAAAATATTACATGCGGTAATTACATGCATATTTAATGACAATATTACAATGAATTCCATCAGCTTTTGAACAAGCATTTATATTAGTTTTACTTGTTTATCAGTAATTAAGTGTAGTCAGAAATTATTATCGACATAAGCGGAACCAATCGGTTTCATGCTTTGTCTTAGGAAATATTAATGATGATATTACATTTTTCAAAAACTTACATTTTAATTTTGATTATAGTTATATAAATAATAACCATGATCATTATTTGGTAAGACACACTAGTAGCTATAAGCTGATGCGTGTGTTTCATATAGTTTGGAGATATTTAGTCGGTCCAACCGATTTTTGAAGTTGTTCAATGAATCATTACCATCTAACATGTAGTAGATGTTGCACAAATAAAAACTCAGACCGCTAACCGTTTTTTGTATGTAAAACCATAAAACCTTATTGCTATGAAATGGGTACTGGTCAAAAGCTCTGAAAGTGGACGATACAGGGGACAAACGACGCGGTCCCTTGTTACGATGACAATATCTCGCTCTAACAAGATGAACGACACTAAAATGTTTACCCCAATTGTATTTCCTAATAACTGGCTGACCTTTCACATGATTATTTGAAGATAAAAATTTTCATGTCTGAATATCTTGAGGACTGTGAATGGTTATGGCAACTTTTAGAAAAAAATAGCTTAAGATTGCACAGCATTTTTCGCTTTGTAAGTAGCACTATTATTATAGCTTGAAAAAAGTTTGGGCCATTTGAGTCAATATTTATTTTTTCCAATTTATAAAAGCTAGTGCTTCATTGCGATGGCCACTTGATGGTTGCAGTGATACATCAAGATGTAGCAGAGGACTCTCAGGAGCTGAATTCTTTTTTACTTTTTTTACGCTTTGTAAATTATAGCTTCTATTATTATTATTGCTTAAAAACGCTGTGCTCTATTTGAGCCAATATATACCTATTTTCTTTTATTTGTATTAACTAGTGTTCGATTGCGATGCCATCTAATGGTAAGCAGTGATGCAATCAAGATTTAGCAAAGGACTCTGATAAGCTAGAAAAATCTGCTTTGATGTTTTTAATCGATTAATAATATAGAAATATTATTAAAGTAAATTTATGATATGATAACTTACCAGTCTGAAGAACATGGTTGTAGAGTTACTTGGGATTGTTGTCACAAGTGATAATGTTAGCCGGTCGCTCCTGGCTTATATACAGATCTAAACGACCACGCCCCGATTAGCAGTCTTGTCGTACTGAGATAAAAAGTGTCCTTGATCTTCAGTGTAATGAATGAATCTATGTACCTGCTCCATATACATAGACAATCAACATCCGCGTTAGGCGGCATCCAACTCTATCTTGGCTATTGCTAGGAAATTGTTACTTTGTTGCTGCCTGTGATTAAAAATCATAAATGCGTCGGTATGCGAGCTTGAACTTGCATGTAGAATAAATTTTCTTGCACGAGTTATGTAAAAACAGTCAGTCAAGATCTGATTTAAATGTGTTGACTCATTGTATGCAGAACATTCGATGACAACGACTATTAAATAGATCACGAATGATGGATATCGAGTTTGATCAATTTTCTTGATCAATTTGCATGCAGGCGCATTACTTTATGTAATTGATTTTCATCACCATTGCTCTCAAAACGGTGAAGGAAAAAATCGTGAGGAAACCGACATGTCCTAGAACAAAAAATTCGAAGGTATTTGACATGCACCAATCTGCACTGGCCCCACGCGGTCGTGGCCCATTCCGTCTCCTAGAAATAGGAGGCCTGTGTCCCAGCAGTGGGAACATTAAAAAGGCTGATGATGAAGGCAATTATTCCTAAAATACTATAGGTACTTAAATGGAACAAAAGTATTTCAATATGGCAAAAACAAACAACATACTTTTTTATAACATATAATATTGCATGAAATTAACATAAAGGTACATCACATAGCTAGGCGTAAACATTGTCGCATTAAGAACTAATTAGGGTCAGTAATAGCCGTAACCGTAACTGTAGGGGGATGCTCCGTAGGTGCCGTAGGACCCGTAGGATCCGTAGGCTACAGGGTTGGAATAGCCTGAGTAGCCGTAGTAGCCTGGGTAGCCTGACGCGTAGCTGCCATAGCCTGAGTAATACTGAGGCCGAGCCAGGGCCAACGCGAACAGGGCGAACAAGATCATCTGTAAATAGAAAAATGTTTCAAATAACAACTGCACAAAGTTTAAGGAATAAAGAACCTGACCTAACCGTGGCGTTACTTGTAGGTTCTTCTGCATAAGAAACGATCTATTCGAACTATTCGATCTTCATGGGCACGTTTTACACGTGCCCATGAAGAAGCTAGCGCACGGTCTATGCCATATAAAAACATTTTGAATTATGAATTACCCAATCTACATGCAAAGGTACAAAAGCAGACATAAGGGCTTGGGGCGTGCTCTAAAAATCAATCAAACTGGTGAAAAGAGAAAGATAGCATTTGCTTTGCATTAGCATAAAAAATAAAATTAAATCTAATCTAAAAAAAGAGCAATAAAATAATATCAGTAAGGTATTCGCGATTTTTTTTCTGGTGGGAAATCATTTAATGAATAATAATAATTTGTTTGACTGACTGAAATAAAACCATACTTATTTTTTATCACTTGCCCTATGCGTCCTAGGACCACATATCTCATTTTCAAAAGTCAACTCATAGCCTCAGTTGGATTAATAAAAATCTAACACTAGCTTTCGCTCGATACGTCCCAAGAGACGTTATTTTATTACTTGTATAGTTAGTCATCAATACCAACATTACCAACGATACATAATCTATAAAATAGACTATTCGGAACTAATAATAGGTACTTGGCAACAGATTAAAGTCCGAAAGCCTGGTACATATTGACGGCATAATGAGCGTGGGTGCTAATCATACCCGATCTTCAATAAGGATTAGATAAACCCAAACTGTGGCGAGTAGTTACTTATCTATTTAAATCATGACTTATATTTGTAATAATATAACTAGTTATTGCATTGAACTACCTGTTCTCCTTTTGTCTAATTACCAAATATCTGTTGATCTAATGGTCAGTGGTCCTGCCCCCTTAGCCAAGTTACAATCGTTTCGTTTAGAGTTAGCGCTTGTAGATAGCCATGCACCCAATTCCTTTGTTGAGATGATGTCCGAATAAGGAAATTGGGTACGTAGTCAACTACAAGCGCTAACTCTAAACGATACGATTGTAACTTGGCTAGGGGGGCTAGCTGCTATGCTAAAGTCGTGGGCTTGATTTCCACAAAAGACAAATGTTTGTGTGATGAACACGAACATTTTTTCTGTGTCTAGATAATACGAGTATGTTTGTCAGTTGTCTAGTACTCATAGCACAAGGCCTGCTTAGTTTGGAGTTACAACGTTGATACATCAGACGGACTTTACTTAAAAAGGATCATTTTACACACCAATATGAACTACTTTAAATAAAAAACACCGCTGCTCCATAGACTTAATTTACATAACTCGACAAAATGTATGGAGCAGCGGGTTTTTTTTTCGTGATTTTTGAGTTGGTCTCGTAGTAAAAGGTTTTCATATTGGTATGTACAATAATCCTTTTTAAGGAAAGCCCATCTGTCGTAGTAATTTTGTATATGGCGTTGTGTAAAAGTCATAGAATAATACGTTATTTAAAAATAATATAGTAAGTATGATTACCAATACTCATAGCACAAGCTCTGCTTAGTTTGAAGCTATATATGGCGTTATGTGGGAGATATGAAATATTATTATTGTTTGTATGAAACTCAAACAATACCCTACGATTAGACGCAACAGATTCATAATGAAAGATGTCACAAGTCCTCAAACAAAGCAAATCTTATTAGCCAAACAAAACATAAACTAAGTCTTTATATAATATCTCTTCCTCCAACGCAGAAGGAAATATTTGATACTTTCACGAATATTCAGTGTAAGCATCCAAATATTATGATCTGCCTGTGACGTAACTTTATTACGTGAGTAAAAACAAATGGGACGCTGGGAATTGATATGTAGGTATGGACTCAACAGTATATACAAATATATATGTATAACAATACAATTTGTACATAAGAATATTGCGTCACTCCGAAAAAATGTATTTTTATAAATATCAGACTCCCACATTCCCACACTAATCAATGCTCGTGTGAAATAATGCCTACGGAGGTTCGAATTGTGTTCGATTCGAACTTTCGTAGGCACGCCTATATTACATTTTTTATGCCCAAGCGAACGTCGACGTTCGCACACCTTCGTGTCTGTAATTTTACCAAAGTCGAAAGGCTAAAGGAGTTTTAAAATAATACTTACCGAAGTATTATTTTAAAAGTCCTGTGATAGAGTAGGGTTTTGCTGAAAGTTTAACTAAATAATTTGACATATTCTAAGTAGAACTTTAAATATATTTTAACAAAACTACAAACCGTACTCACCAGTTTCGCAAACATTTTGATATGTATTTATTTGTTTAACAAGTCCAGAGGGCTCCCGATACACTTAACTTTAAACTCGTACTGTTTTTATTTCAACTCTTCCCTCAATATTTATAGGTAGCTCATGTCCTTGGACACTCAAACAATAACGGAAAACCTATACTTACAAATGATTCTGTTGGGAATCAATGTAAATTATGAGCACAGACAAACGTGCTGGAGACGCGCTCTACATCACCAAGTAGCCCTCCTTTGTTATACCAAAGCTACATACTAACTTAAAAGAATAAATGTATGCATCGTTTCAGCTTTATTACTTTAAGAATATACTAGGTAGTCATTTGTGTGTGTATAGTCATTTTGAGTGACATACTTCGTGCTCAATGGCACACAATAGGACAAATATGTCGCCGATTCTAAAGCTTCAAAGTAATATACGGATCAACAGCTCAGTTTCCTTACAAGGCGAGTCAGGATGAAGATATTTATTCTTATACAGAGCCCGCGGATCATCGACCTCTGCGCGCCCTCGCTTTGAGTTGACATATTGTCATCCTAACAAAATAGATCATGTATTACAAAGATCAAGGCTAATATTTTGTTATATAAGCTTCGCATTACTGAAGCTTATTATGATTCAGTGCTCTGCATCACTCTGTCAACATGTTCGCTAAATTCGTAAGTCTCTTGTCTGTTACGTTATCCTTAATCATTAAAATATGAATAAACAATTTTCGAACTTCTTGGAAAAGGGCATAATTTGTACTTACAACTTTTTTTTATTGAAGAAACAATTAGTTTTGTAACGGGCTGAAACTTTGTGCTAATGTCCAAACTTCGTTCGTACTTATTAAAACTCGGGAGGGACCCCAAGATGGACCGATATACTGTATAATCTTTTTGAAGTGGTTTTCATTCACACAATTAAAGTTTGCTTTACGTTTTGATTGCTCCAGAAAGTTCAAAGTCCTCCTAAGTTAGTTATGCATTTAGATCTTGTTATTTTACCCTTTAACGTAATGGCAAGCGAGATTATACGCTTGCTTTAAACCTGTAAAAATACCCGCAATATTTTTATAATGTCTGGCGTTGCAAATTTTAATTGTCAAGTAGAATATGTGTTACCGTTCTGGGAATATGTTACAGACATAAACCGCGGTGCTATTGACCTTTTGAAGTCCTTTCGATCCAGAGACACACACAATATCAGCTTCGGAAAAACTAATAGATAGATAGATAACTCTTTATTGTGGTACACCATAAACACATCTTGGTACATTAGGAACTAATATCCTAATTTTGTTTTATTCTTGCTTACAGTTTGCCTTCTTCGCTCTGCTGGCTTTGGCTTTCGCCGCGCCAAACCCTGAACCCAAGCCCCAGGTAGTTTACTCTGCCGGGTACTACCCAACAGCTGGCGTAGTGCCATACGCGTCGTACTCGTCGTACTCCCCGGTGGCGTACTCCGCGTACTCTGCTGTCCCCGGCGCTGTCTACGTTCGGTGAACACAGTACACCAGCCAACCGATTCGCTCCAAACAAACCATTGACCACAATTAAATTCTGATATGGATTCTACGATTGTTCAATTCTCAGTAAGCAAATAAAGTTCAACCAATCAAATACTAGTTTGACTTTCTAACTCCATGGACACCTAATAGCCTATGTATGACTCTCATATCAAAGATACACCATATGACGGTAGCATCAAATTATGGTGCTGATGGAACAGGGTTAAACTAATTTAAATTGATTTGTTTTTGCCGTTTTATTTTGCTGACACTTAAATGATACATTTTCTATTAACCATAAAGTAGATCAACGATGTCTGAATCAAAAATTATTTATTTATTATTATATTATTTTACTAAGATTAAATTAGTGTGATATTTACACTAATTTTAAAATTTTCGCGGGAAGCCGCTGGATGCGGACAGCACAGGACCGATCGTTGTGGAGATCCTTGAGGGAGACCCATATAACATTATGATATTTTCACTAAAGGGTTAAACAAATTTGAATTGGCACAGTCAACCATGATCTAGAATAGTACTTTGCATACTTTTAATCAAGAGTATATTTCCTTAAAACTTTTGCCTGCGTGAAAGTATAATCACGCAAACAAAACCGCTGACCGAAGCTAATTCCCTACCAATCACATGAGACACACTAAAGAAAACTGATATACTATACTTTGCCAACTTGTTAAGAACAATGGTAAGGATACTAACCAATTTAATACTTAGTCTAAGAAGAGCATTATTCCGTTTCTTTTCCTTTCGTGTCAATGAACTCAATACTTTTCTTTTTGTTTCTATCTTTTTTTTTAATTGCTATAAACTAGTGCTTGACTGCGATCCCACCTGATGGTAATCAGTGAAGCAATCGTTGATGTTGAGGCGCACTTTAGCCTTGAAGACACCTAAATTATAATCGGACGGAAAGACTGCAGCCAGCAAACTGTTCCAGTCCCTCGATGTACACGGTATAAACGACGAGGCAAAACGCTTAGTCCGGACCGTAGATGTCTCAACAACGTAAGGGTGGATATTTGCCGAACAGATGTCCGATGGTAAAATTGAGACGGCGCCGGCGCATGGTGGAATCAAATTAGCGAATGATTAAAACGTTGAAATTCAAACAAAACCGGCCAAGAGAGTGTAGGGCCACGCTCAGTGTAGGGTTCCATAGATTTCCGTCCGTCACAAATTTCTCACAATGTAACTGAACCCAGTAGCCCAAGTTTAAATTAGTTTTTTCCCAACTTTCCGAGAGATGGCGCTGTACCCGGTGGTAATTTTGGATTGCGTGAACCGATTTTATTCATTTTGTATTTTTATTTGAAAGAAGATACGCTCAGAATAATAAATATGTAGACTAAGTTAAAAAAAATGCTTGCATGTTATGGTAGAAATGAAAAAAAAACACACTCCCTACTTTACGTGTACCTAGGGGAGGTAGCCTAATAATTATTTTTACCACTTTTTGTTTTTGCACTTTGTCGGCGTCATAGATATACTTGTACATATTGATACCAAATTTCAGCTTTCTAGCACTAACGGTCGCTGAGATTATAATTGGACGGACAGACAAACAGGAACCATAAAAATCCAACAAAAGCTTCTTGCAAGAAAGACTTCTTTTATGATAATAAGTACTAATAAAGCTTTTACAATGTTCCAACTGCTGGAACTCAGGCGGTCTCTCCAAGACAAGAGCAGGGAGATGATGTTTATAATGAGTATGTAATATTAATGATTTTACTTATTCTTGATCATTGGTACTTACAATAAAGATACCTTAAAAGGTTTTATTCTGTGATTCTAATAAATTACATTTTCCTTTGAAGAAAAAGTAGGCCGACGCTTTTAAAAAAATACAATTACCATTTCAGCAGCGCGTAGACTCCTAAATGGTGCTTTTATTTACTTTCGCTTTTGTCACCTAAGCGACAGGAATCTAAGTGTCGTTTAATCACTGTCACAGCTCATACCTGGCGTCCAATTTACCTTGATATGTCAAGGCGACATTGATTACAAAGAACAAATAGAAATGACTCACATTTTGAAGTCTATTCAACGTTATACTACGGATCAAGTGGAACTGGGCAGACTGCAAATTGGTGCATATCAATCATGTATTTATCGCCTTATTCCGCAGCTATGAATATACATATAGGTACTCAGCCGTTTTAGCATATTAATAAATGTCGATTGTATGTTACGCAATGTTTTTTTTTTTATTTTTTCAAGTACCTATACTTAATTCATTAAGGCTCAAGAGGTGTCCGCACACTTATTGTCTTTTAATTACGTCTGTTATTACGGTAGTCGAATGGTTAAATTAATATTAACAAAAAAAACCTCACCTAGTGAAAATGTGGTGTGAGTCAGTTTGTCTAGCGAAGCAGTAATGCTAGCTAAGGAGGAGACCCACAGCATAAGGCAACGGCGCACACGCCCTAGACGCCGCCGTGATTTCGATCCCGATTTCCGGCCACCGTAAGCGCGGACTTGCGGACGGCGAGCATTGGGTAGCTCGCCGTCCGGTCGTCTGTTAACAGTCCAGACCAAGTCAAGTCGTCGACGGCGCGCTCTGTTCCCGCGCGCCTCAAGGACTTGTCAGCAAAGCCGTAGGGACTCTGCAAAAGGATCGAAGCCTACTGGGGCCCAGGGTCTCTTTCTGATAGGAAGGCTTGGCCCCAGTGCGAAGGGCAGAGAAGGAACAGTTGTTTAGTCAGTAAGAGTCTGACACTATGTCCCGCTCCGCCCAAAAGCGGGATTCGTCATTGGATGATTTTTAGAAATAATCTATTCACTTGTGACCTAAACACCCCTAGGTTGTCGATATCGCGAAACACAAACTCTGGCAGGCAGAAATGATGGAAACAGGGTCATATTTTAGGTACACATCATAAATATGAAAACCTTTATTCCGACAGTCACAAAGAATTTCAATATAGGTACCGATTTTCATAATTCCCAATGGTTAAAATTCCTGTTAAAATATATTCCCAAAATAGAATACTTAAATGATAATAAACGTATTCTATTTTTATAATTCCTACAATAGGCACTCCTAACGTTTGTAAATTACCATTCTCAAAATGCCGAGTTTCAATAGATGGAATAATAACAAATCCAGTAATCCAGTTGGACTTTTCAATTGAGTTCAATTCGAGACATTAAAAATATTTTTAAAACCTTGAATCACGTCACGGCCATTTTTTTTTACATTCAGTTCTTTTTGTTTTTATAGCCTCTAAGAGATTGAAACTTTTTAGTTGTAAAAGAAACATGCACCGGGTGTATAAAAGATTTGTTACGGCACTACATACAATTTATTTATTTATATATCTAACACTATCTGTTCCCCGCGGTTACGCCCGCGTCTTTAATTAGTTACTGCTCGCTTCTCATAAGCCCTCATGGTTCGTTTTAAAAACTAACTTTTCGAAGATAAAATAACTTTTGTAATTTTTAAATGAGGCCAGTGGTGTCCGAGTGGTAACGGCCCCGACTTACGAGTCGTAGGTCGCGGGTTCAAACCCAGCCAGGCGCATTACTTTGTGTTATTTATTTCATCACCACTGATCCCAAAATGGTGAAGGAAAATATCGTGGGGAAACTGGCATATACTAGAGCCAACAACTTGAAGACACATATGTCTTCAAATTTTTGGCTCTAATACACCCAGTGTATCCCAGGGTCCGCGTGGTGTATTATAGCCCATTCCCTCTTATAGAGTAGAGAGGCCTGTGTCCCAGCAGTGGGAACATTAATAAGGCTGATGATGAATTTTTTAATTGTTGCTGCTTTATTGTGTATTTTGCTGACGTTACTCGCCAGATCAACACTGTTTAGGGAACAGTAACCAATGTACTTATATGCCATGTATGGACAAACCAGAAATGATTAAATATTAAATTCTCTGTATTGTTCGGTTTGTGTTTGAATTGTTTTCAACGATCATAACTAGAACTCAATTGTAGAATAAAATAATGATTCTAATCACACACTTGATATAGTGACCGCATTATATTGTACCTACAAGGTGTGCGTATCATAAAATATCTTGCTTTAGGAACTACCTGAAATATATCCTTGAACTTTAAATACAATAGTAGTAACCTGTCTACGCACTTCCCCGATGATATTACTGACAACGTTACAAATTGAGGATGCCATTGTGTCATATGACGTCATAAGTAGATACAGTATTGTTCATACGAACGTTGCCCATTTAGCTTTGTCCAACTTTGGGTATAGGTACTAGGGATGGCTATCTGAA
Source organism: Mythimna loreyi (assembly GCA_029852875.1). Lineage (NCBI taxonomy): Eukaryota > Metazoa > Arthropoda > Insecta > Lepidoptera > Noctuidae > Mythimna > Mythimna loreyi. The sequence goes on along the minus strand of CM056780.1, from coordinate 10,473,376 downwards.
ATCGAATAACCGAAGAATTTTTAGATTTTTAAAATCGATCTTACACTGTGGATCGACTCTATAAATCGATTTCAGATACTTGTAATTGAAATTAGATTTTTTCTTGTAGAATGAATATTACCTACATATTATTTAAGAACGTTTAAAGCACCCATTTTCTTCAAGCTGATTTTTATGAAGGTGCCTACAGATACAGATAAATTAGAAAAATCAGATGTACATGATTCTCTAATTTATCTGTTCCGTGTGGTCACTTACCAGTCATGAAAGACTAACCTGTAAGGTAATTTACGATTCGATCTTCAGGATATTTATTTTTTTAACTTGATGTACTAAAACGATTCTTTGCACATTGATTTGAATCGATTACAAAACCGATGTTTTTTAGGAAGGATCGCCATCTTTATGGTACTAGGTACCTTTGGGTATAATGGGCCATAGAAGTCCCAATCACACAAATCTTCAAGCAGGTTTTTTTTCATGTACTTATCGAACAAATGTTATTTAATGTGGGAGTAAATAATTATTGTGGGTGTAGTTATTGTAAGTATTTATATTGCCACTAGCTTTAGCCAACGCTATAATCGCATGAAAGTAGAAAATTATCCCTAGGGAATATTCCCTTACAGAGATACTTTTTTCCTACGAGTAGGTATGTAATACCTACCCCTAGGAAAAAAGTGTATCTGTGTTATTCTAAGATATAGTCTTTCTGTGTAACAAGTTCATCCAAATCTGTTCACCTGTTTGAGCGCAAAAGGAGGTTAAATATGTTAATACGTACACACATATATACAAACTTTCGCCTCTTTTATAATATAATGTGATTGCAAACATAACAGCAGCCTACAACAACATTTTCTTATGATGTTATTATTGTTAAGCTGTAGTTTGGCTTCTGAAGTTGTCAGGGAAATAAATAAGATGTTTTTTTCCTTGCAATTTGACTTGAAAAAAAAAAGAAAACTGGGAAAACTTGGTTTTCTATTAGTACAGTAAACTATGGTTTTTCGTTTTGTGTAAAAAAAAACTAACCATCTACATGTAAAGGAGAAATTTTGTTTTTATGACTACTACTTTTTCACACTCGAACGGCTGAACAAATTTCGAGGACACTTGGTACACGGGTCACCATGTCTTAGAATAGTACATAGATGCTTTTTATCCGACGGATGCGAGACGCACAGGATCGGTCGTTGTGGCGACGCTTGCGGGAGGCCTATGCCCAACAGTGGACGTTTTTCGGTTTAAATGATGATGATGATGATGACTTTTTATCACTGAAATATATGATTTCTCTTAGAGCAATTCTTTACTTCGAAGCATAAGTAGTAACTCTACTTCGACGCGGACGAAGTTCGTATAAAAAGCTAGTTTACATATGACTCGACTTATTCATTACTATTCACAGTTCATTACATCATTACTATAAATGTAGAGCAACTTTTTAGATAATCCAATTAAACCTTTTTTTATTCATAAAAGTAGATTCAGTTATTATTTTCTGTTAGTAAAAAAATCGCAATTCGAAACCACTTTTTATTGTAGGTAACGAAAATATTTACAGAACCTATAATTTAGACGACAAATATCTATATATTCAAATATATACAGCGCCCAAATTAACGCTTTTTGCCTACACAATATTTACATATTACCGAGTTACCGACTAGTACGAGACAAAAAAACAATGTCTTTAAATTGCTATTGGATCGTATTGCTGGATGAACAAAAAATTTTATCACATTACGACGGTCTAGAATCAATAATGTATATCTATCTCAAATTATTGCATTTTCTACTTTTTTAAATCAGTGGATTTAAAGCCCAATTTGGCATAGACTATTTAAGCTGCTATCTCAATATTAACAATATTTCTTAAATTATTTGCCATAGAAATATGTATCACCAGTTAGGAACGCGTAAATTTATCTGCCAATATGGTCTATCTCTCCTTAAAACGTCTATATCTGTGCTGTTTGTGTCCACTCTATAGTTCGGTTTTTAATCCTAAACTACGATTTGACAACTTAAAATGTCAAACTCCAGAAAATTGGGAACATATTTCTAGAGTATGACATTCTGAGTTGTCAAATCGTAGTCTAGAATCAAAAAACGAACTATAGTAACTTATTATCTCAAGTAAAGAAATATTTTTTTTTATCTACTGTAAAGTTGACTTTTGTGAGATAGACACTATTGATTCTTAACCGTCGATAAGTTCGATTGCGATTCTATGAACCGGATTTGTCAAGAATATTCGCTGGACATTGCGCAATACGCTTCGAGCTGCACTTTATCAGCAGGTTCGATCTGGCAGCTCTTCGAATTTCAATTGGTGTAGAAGGCTCACTGGCTTGCTGACCTAGCGATCTTAAGGTGAAAGCGTTAGGAGTAGGAGAAATTATAATCTTATTATTATATTTTATAATATTCCCCCTGTTGAAACTCAGGCCTCCTCTCTAAGAGAAGGCGTTTTGTTAGTAGTGGTGACCAGTGTTGATAAAAAAAAATTACACAAAGCAATGCGCCTGGCTGGGTTACAACTCGGGATCTACAAATTGTAAGTTGAGACGTTACCACTGAGCCAACACTGTTTCACTGCTTATTTAAGTGCCTTCAAGGCTAGTGTGAATAGGCCGCTTACAAACCAGTGCGCATCATACAAAAAAATACTGAACTATAGTTTTAATTTTCTGTAACGCTCCCTCACATTTGACCTAAAAATATCTTGAATTTTGAGGGCTATCTTGCTAGGTGCCTTATGTCAGTTGCTTTTGTTCCGTAGTAGGTAACAGAGGACAGTTACGACCATGAAGCAATATAATGACAATATGTATCTACTAGAATATACTAACTGTGAGCTCAAGCATTAGTGGAATTACTCTGAGCAGCTTACGGCACAGTATCAGTATTGAATTCTACAGCGAGTAATCCAGATTTATTATGTAAGTTTTTTTTGAGTTGCGAAATTATCGAATGACTTTTACTGCTCTTTTTTTAAACCGGAAAACCATCCAATAACTTCTCCCGCTCTAGGGAGAAGCGGGAGGTGTCAGGCTTTTACTGACGAAAACTACACCTAAGTTCCCTCTTTGCCTAACAACCACAAAACACTCGGACCCGGAACTATCTCTGTCATCATCATCATCATTTCAGCCGAAAGACGTCCACTGCTGGATCCCTGGATCTCCCCTAATCGCCGCCACAAAGACCGGTCCTGTGCGTCTTGCATCCATCGGCTTCCAGCTATTTCTACTAGCGTTATCTCTGTAGGTCATGCAAATATTGGTTCTGTGTGGAAATCGCACCTGCAACATACCGCGCTGCAATCAATTGCTTAACCACTGCGCCAGCTGTGCCAACATTAAAGTAAATTATAATCAAAGCTTTATTAACCTTTCAACCACTGTAATTACAAACACAATTAATTCATTAAGCCCTATGAGGACACCGGTTTCCGCATACCAATTGACTTTTAATTGTGTCTGTAAATACGGTAGATGAAGGTTAAAAGACAATGGGCATGCGGACACCGGTGTCCTCTTGAAGCTTAATGACACTAAATAAACACAAAAATAATTAAGAATAGAGGACTAACAATCAATCAAAGTGTATCAAGATAAAGGTTCGCTAAAATTGGCAAGAAATAATGTGGAAAACGCACACGTGGGCGTACGAACAACGAATAACGTCCGTGAGAACAACTGGCTTGACAATCAGATTTTTTACTAATAATATACCTACATTGATACTTAATATGACACAGCAAAAATGTTAACCACTCCTCATTTATACACTATACCTTCTACCTGCGGCTATGCCCGTGAAAATATAGAAAATTGTCCCAAATTACTTACACTCAGTATAAAAAAAAAATCTAGAAAATAAAATAATTAAAAGAATTTATTTTAAAAAATGACTGTTTACAGGCATGAATAGTCAAAATGTTGGTCAGTCAAAAAAAAAGTTAAGTCAAATTGCTCGTTAAAATGCATAGATCTCTATGAAGAAGAACGTGCAAGATACTCCATGGATACTCTTTTGATTCATTAAGTCCCAAGAGGACACCGGTGTTCGCACACCTATTGTCTTTTAATTGTGTCTGTAATTACGGTAGTCGAAAGGTTAAATAATATTACCAGTTACATATAATTTTAGTTACATATGTCTTGTCGCATCTTTTATGACATGGTCTACTTGTGTACTAAGTTTCATCGGAATCCGTTTAGCCGTTCAGGTGTGAAGTAATACTACAAATATACACACAAGCACACACTCTCAGATTTTCTTCTTCATTATATTAAGGTAATATAAATCATGCATGTCTTTATAATTATAATTAAGTATGATGTAAATCATGTTATTCTTTACCTACTATATTCATATCTAAATATCACGCCTGCCTTTGGAATAGGTATTTAGTATTTGTCTGTTAGTTTTTTCAGTTTATCTTATAATTATTACAATTCCTTTTTAAAAGTTGATTGTTTCAACCGTATGACAATGAGTGTACCTACAATATTTTGCTATAATATCATTAACTAGCCTTCTGCCAGCGGCTTCGCCCGCGTGAAAGTAGGGTTCTTCATAGAAACTTTAAACCCCCGTTACATCCCTTTAGAAGCTGAATTTTGAAAAACCCTTTCTTAATGTTCGCTGTACGTCATAAAACGAAGCCTTGTGCAAAATTTCACGCTCCTAGGCCCATTAGTTTTGGCTGTGCGTTGATATGTCAGTCAGTCAGTTTCTCCTTTTATATATACAGATAACTGTAAATGTACATTTTATTGTTAAGCCTTTTTTCAAGCTGTAAATAATTAATTGACTCATCTCGTTTTGAGATCTTACAATATACTCTTAATGCAACCCATTTTATGACCTACACTAAAATGTTAAAGATATGGAGCTATACAGGGCGTTATTTTTATATTATTATAATTAACCTATTGGTGTCACAACACATTTCAATGCATTTTTTTTATAGTGGGACAAAACATCGAATGACGAATTCCACCCTTGGGCGGAGCAGGAGACAGTGGCAGACTTCTATTGACTAAAGGACCCACCGTTCCTTCTTGCCTTAGTTCCAGGGCCCCGGTGTTCCGCTTTCCCATCAACCCTTGGCCCCAATATCACAATATCAGCATGCCTCCTTGTTTTGTTACTTGGCAGTTTTGAATATTTATAATAAATATTGAACGATTTTATTTATTATTTATACTTTACTAGCTTCTGCCCGCGACTTCGTCCGCGGAAAATTTCTTGTAGTGATAGCTCGGTTAACATCCGTGTTATATAAATAATTTATAGCCTATGTCACTCAAGAGTAAAGCAGCTTTCTATTGTTGCTAAAATTTTTTCAATCGAACCATTAGTTCCAGAGATTACCTCCTACAAACAAAAAAACAAAAAAATAAAAAAACAAAAAGCAAACTTTACCTCTTTATTATATTAGTGTAGATGTAGATTGTACACCGCATTAAAAAATATAGGAATTTTTTTTTTAGGATTTTGTTGTCTTTTTGCGGTATCATAAATTTACTTTATGATAAAAGTGGAAAAAAAATTGGGTCATTTAAGTACTCAATTATTTGACAATTATCTGCCTAAAACAATTGTCATCTGGGCATAAATACAGCCCCCAGGGTACTATTACAGGGTACTAATAAAACATAAATATTTTAAAAAATCCAGTAATTTCACCAAATTACAGATGAAAATATTTAATTACACTTTGCGCGACCCTGGATTTGAACTACGCTCTCAGTTAGCGGAGATTTCCTGGAAAGTCCCGACATTCTTCTTATTCCAAGTCCAATAATATTATACTTGAGTGTCTCAGATTCTTTAAATTATTATAAATTGGTTCTTTCAACTTCAATGAGCAAAACCTTTGGCGAAAAAGTACTTAAGCCTACTGGTATGTTTATGGGTCAAGTAACGGCGCAGTGTCCTATCGTCCCGATAAAAAAAAAACGGAAAATGTCATAGCATAGCCTCAGCCTTTTAATGTTCCAACTGCTGGGACTCAAGCCTCCTGTCTAGATTAGGAAATGGGCTGTTATGTAATCCACCATACGGGCCAAGTGCAGATTGGTAGATGTCACATCAATTTTTAGTTCTAAAACATTTTCTCACGATGTATTCCTTCACCGTTTGAGCGCAGTGGTGATGAAATAAATTACACAAAGTAGGCAATGCGCTGAACCCTGGCCTACGCTCGTAAGTCGGGACTGTTACCATTTGGCCACCACTGCTCACTAATCAAAATGTCAACCGGTTGCAAAATGTGGTCTATGTCAAACAAATTAAGTCCAAACTACAAATTCAATTATAAAGCTTTATTTGTTTTGTTCTTTTTGTAAATTCCTGATGGGAAAACTAATCACAAAATCCAGTAACTGGTGTTTCAAAAATTCTTAAAAAAAAAATTTTTTTTGTTCATCTACGTTTTAAGATACGTTTTAATTTCCTTCGAAAGTTTAACTGGCTCGTCGACAGCCAGTTAAACTTAACTTGGCATTGATCCGGACGGTTATCGGACGGTCGGAAGGCGAGCAATGGACAGCTCGCCGTCCGGCCGCACCTTCGATGAAGAATCTAATTCAGCTCATATCATTCTATACTATAGTTTTATTATTTCATATATGACTTGTAAGAATCCCTTAAAAATAAATTACTATGAGTATGACTACTACAATCTATATCTAGTTAAATATGTATTTAAATCTATATTTCAAATAATATATCTCGGGCCACGCAAAGAGTAGGGTTCCGTAGTTACCCGTTCCGAACCATGATAATGACATTATCATCGTCAACTGTAAACACCTTAAGCTTTACCTTACCTTTGTAAGTTTTGATTCATTTACAAGTTTCAAAATATTCTGTTAATGTGCCATTATTAGTTGTTATTAGATTGATTTATTCACCGCTCTAATTGACGTTATTACCTATTTTTAATAGGTATTATATTTCCACACGTTCCCAAGAAAGAGCTTGACTGCGCTCCGAACAATGAACAATCCTCTGTGGGTTTATTTTTTATTTTTTGAGGTAAGGAACCCGACAAAAATGTCTATTTAGCAACATCTATCAATATGTATATGGCAGCGCAAGCGTCGCGTTGGTCCGCCGTCGTTCTGTGGGCCAACAGTTGAACAATGCATGTTTACTAAAATAGCCCAATCCCTCGACTCGCTAGCCACGCTCGGAATAATGATGCACTCACACAAACACACCGCCATTATTACAACATAACTTACGTTAATGCACACACACACATATACACACATACATCTTTCAAAATAAAATATATATTCGAAATTATTTTGTAAAGAAGTTGTCCTCGTAAGGACATCCAAGAACAAATTATATTTGACATTGCGCTAGATTTCAGAAATAGGTACATGATTTAATATGTCAGTCCATTTTACTTTGTAAATGTGCTTTTATTAAATGTTTATAATAGTAATCATCGTCTATTTCTTGCATAATACATACCTACCGTGAAAACTTTATCTACGTGTTAGGTATTTAAATTATTATCATCCCTGTTGGAAATTTTTGGCGGGATTTCTTTGAGTGATGTTGAGTGGCGGTTTTAATTATTCGTAATTTGTGATTCCTAGTGGATATTGTAATGTAAAATTGGTGTTTGTATCGCAACTGTCTTCGCACCTGAACATTATGTGGAATCATTGAACCCGACGCGATTTCAGCATTAAAGTACCTATTGACAATTTTATTTTAGTGTTGTTGAGTTTAAGTCTAAGTTTGCCGAGAAAGTAGGCTTAATACTTTGCTAATAAATTAAAAAAAATATATATAGCAGAATGTGTATGTATACATTCTAATGGTAAACTAAACTAACTATTCATACGAAGACATGGCTTAAAAGGCTTCGTACCCAAGACAAAAAAAAAATATTAACAAAAAAAAATCAAAGCTGTTGATTAAAATAACAGTGAGATGAGTAACTTCAACGTTCTACTTTTGAAATTCACAGTAACGGCCCTCGGACATTTTTAAAGTTAGAAACAAAAAGTCGTAGTAACCGACGGTTCAAAAATACCGTCTGGGATGGGGGTTTATTTTTAAACGTCCCACAAATAAAAATTGCCGTAATCCAAAGAGTCCGATTTAGGCGTTTGTTATGAATAAACAAAAACGAAAGCATTTAGCCAAATTTAGCTTCCTCAAACTTGTTAAATAATCAACTTTTCTTTTCGTATGGTTTTACAGATGCCCATAACATCTGTGGAATTAGGGGACGAATGTTAAATTTCGTGTATAATAATATAGACAATATGCCAACGGTATTTTTTTTTGAGAGGTGGGAAATTGCCTACTGACTTCTCCCCATTTTAAGTTGGAGCTAGAGGATGTTCTATTAGTTGCCTTTTGTGCTCTAGGACCACGAGTTCCTATTCTAGAAATTCCCCATGGCCCTAACGGTATCGACTCTGCTGGGCCCCTGCTATTTCGTTGGCATCTCTTTGAGGTGTCGATGGAACATTACGACCATTTGGAAGTCAAAAGAAGAGGCAGTTCAGGAGAATTAGGAACATTTCTTTGCAAAATGTCTATAGTTCATTTTTTAATCCTAGACTACGATTCGACAACTTAAAATGTCGAACTCCAGAAAATTGGGAACATATTTCTAGAATGTGACATTTTGAGTTGTCAAATCATAGTCTAGAATTAAAAAACGAACTATATATCTGTATGGGTTGCTGTAAGAATCCAATTGTGGGTTAAGGCAATGTATAGTTCAACTGTTTTGATTAAAATTTATTGCTTAAGTTTTGTGTAAAACACAGATTAAAAAAACGTATCTTTTAAATATCACAAACCTATGACTACTCTATGAATATTAAACTTCACAAACGTTATGGACATAACGGTATCAATAGACACGGATTATATTAGTAGCTAATAACATTATGTCATATCGTCGTAATGACGAACACTAATCGACAGAGACTACAATAGGATTGGTTATGCATCACACAACTATAAATGCGATGCTTCTAAATTAAGCCCAATAATGTATGCGATCCGTTAGTCGGTTGGTTTTAGACAAATGTGTAATGCGTTTTGACATGCACTAAATAAAAGTGCAGTGTCATCAGCCCAGTCATTGATATAGATGAGGAAGAGTGTAGGTCCAAGTACAGAACCTTGAGGAATTCCGTAAGGCAAGTGTGTGCTCTTCGATGATGAATTATTTTGTCTTAACACTCGAGTATGTTCAGTCAAAACCATATAAACATATAAATTTGATTGGCCTGTTGGTCTAGTGGTTAGTGGCCCTGACAGCTATGCCGGAAGTCGCGGGTTTGATACCCACCCAAGACAAATGTTTGCGCGATGAGTACGATTATTTGTTCTGTGTCTGGGTGTAATTTATCATTAGACTATTAAGGCCTAAACGAGCGCCGGCGCTCGAAAACCTATTATTCTTTATTTATTTATTTATTCTTCATGCAACACAAGGTACAAAGGCTTACTTAATTGCTTACTTACTTAATGCCTTAGGCATTCTCTACCAGTCAACTTAGGGTAGTGAAGAGACAAAATGGTAGGTGCATAACAAAGAAAATGTTATTTAGAAAACAAATCTCTAGTTGTCTTTAATTGTGTCTGTAATTAAGGTAGTCAAAAGGTATGTATGTATTTAGAAAAAATATATATTTATCAGTTGGCCATAACACAAGCTCTGCTTAGCTTGGGACTAGACGACATTGTGTGATATTTGTGGAAAAAAATAAATATATAATATTAATCTATGAAAAGATCCAGCGGTAGTCCTTTGATTCCTAAGCATTCCATCTTATCTATAAGAATTAGAACTCAACCGTGTTGTATGCTTTCGCAAAATGCAAAAGTATACCCAAATTTTTTTTCAATACACTTACTCGAAAACTGCCTCTTATCGCACTCCTATTAGGTTCAATATAGCATGTATATCACCCAAGTGCTTTTTTGAGTTTATCACAACAAGGGCTTTTTTATTCCTTCCTTATCGTCACGGTCACGGGTGATTATTTTGTTTTACTTAGTTTATCGAATCAGGCGCGAGGCGTCCCCTAGAGTCGCTGTACGACCCCACGAAATTAGAAACAGACCAGAGCAGATTTGAATGCTGTACTTATATATTTCTTATATTTCTACTGTATGTTTGAGATACGATTAATTTTTTTTTTCTTTCTTTCTTTATTTCACAAGTCGTAAGTGTATTGAAAAACGTCGTTTGACACACGTGCAGATTTGTCATTGCAGCCCTCGGCTCCATAACACACTCGCCTACGGCTCGTGCGAATTTCGCCTCGGTCGCAATGACAAACTTCATGCACTTGTATCAAAATGTACTATTTCCGCACTATCCATTTTTGTGACTACATAGTCTGTGAGATCATACACTGTATCAGAGCCATTAGAGGCCGATTTACCGAAGAGAACTGCAAATTGTGTCGGTGCAATACAGTTATTATTTTCTAAGTAGCTCATTAGTCGTTTGTTCATTACCCGTTCTAATATTTTGGAAAATACTGTTTTTTAATTTTTGATTTGAATAACTTTGCAGTTATTGACAAACAGATTTTTTTTTTTGTTTTCACTTGGATACTAAGTCCTTTAAGCCATGTCTTCGTATGATGAATATAATGTTTGTTTACCATTAAAATTTAAATGTACTATCGTTGTCATTCTTGCCTGATCACTTAAAAAAAGTTGCGAATGTTTAAAAAGTTTTTTCAATACACTTACTCGAAAACTGCCTCTTATCGAACTCCTATTAGGTTCAATATAGCATGTATATCACCCAAGTGCTTTTTTGAGTTTATCACAACAAGGGCTTTTTTATTCCTTCCTTATCGTCACGGTCACGGGGGATTATTTTGTTTTACTTAGTTTATCGAATCCGGCGCGAGGCGTCCCCCAGAGTCGCTGGACGACCCCCACGATATTAGAAACTGACCTGAGCCTGAGAGAGCTATACTTATATATTTCTTATATTTCTACTGTATGTTTCAGATACGATTATTTTTTTTTTCTTTATTTCACTAGTCGTAAGTGTATTGAAAGACGTCGTTTGACACACGTGCAGATACTTCCTGCACTTGTATCAAAATGTACTACTTTTTCCGAATGCAAACAAAAATGGTATCGGTGGTACATATTCAAAAGTTTATGTAGTATTTGGCAGCAAAAGTTTGACGAACTGTTTTGTGCACCCTAATCCTCGTTTGATTTTTGTGTAATAAGTAACTTTGTTATTTGCACGATAGGCTCCTGTTCCAGTTAAAATTAGCCTGTCACCGCCGTGTATGATTATGAAACCAAACATTTCAATCGTTGCGTAACAGAGTTTGAGCCTTCACTAATCAGTATTGTGTTGTTAAGTTGGCTGTTTGGGGGAAAACATTCCGTGTGCTGATTTATATATGTATCCATAAACATTTAAGTAAGTTTATTATAAAGTTAAACATGCTTGATTCCTTGAATACCGAATTGAATTAGAAACATAATAAAAGACAACAGGTGTGCGAACGGTGCTCAAGTGTTTAAAAACAATAACCTTATATTTACTTCTATAAGTAAAACAAAATTAATTAAAGGTACAGTTCAGAATACGGTATCGCACAAAGAAAACTGAAGTAAAGTTAGTGTAAAATGCACAAAAACTATATTTTAAGATATGCCTTATGTTTTGTTAACCGTTTGAAAGTTTAAAGTAAACATCTCGCCATAGTTATCTACACTAATATAATAAAGAGGTAAAGTTTGTTTTTTTGTTTTTTTGTTTGTAGGGGGTAATCTCTGGAACTACTGGTCCGATTGGAAAAAAATAAACAACAGTAGAAAGCTGCTTTACTCCTGAGTGACATAGGCTATATTTTATGCACGCGGGCGAAGCCGCGGGGAAAATCTAGTACTTAATATTATACACTTTCTGTTCTTCGTTATCATAAAATGACAGTTTACTTAAGTCAGACGTACGAATTATTTTCATTGAAGATCAAATGCAATGAAAAAGTCATACAATAATTCATATACGTGTCTTTTCTACGCACAAGAACATAAAGAATGCGTCAAAGTGCTATAAGATTTCTCTTCACAAGAATCACGCAAACATCCTCATGTTTAGACGAACGAGAGTCCCTACAAAGTTATGTTTGTGCAATAAAAACTCTACGCAGTTATGTCGTGACGTCTTCCTCGTCACGGGGCAGCTCGCACCGGAGACTAAACGTGCTCGCAGACGGCAAGTTTTCAGGCAACCGTCTTGTAAGACATGATCAGCTGTCAACATTCTTTCGCACGATTACCTACATGTTTTTTCATTGAAGACCAGTTTTCAATGAAAATATTTTTTTCTGAGCAAAGTTTTATAACGCGGTGTTCTATATACTCGTATATAAAAAGAGAAACTGACTGACTGGCATATCAACGCACAGCTTAAACTACTAGGCCTAGGAGCGTGAAATTTTGCACAAGGCTTCCTTTTATGACCTAGGCGAACATTAAGAAAGGGTTTTTCAAAATTCAGCCCCTAAAGGGACGTAATGGAGTCAAAAGTTTGTACGGAGAACCCTACTTTCAGTACGTCAGTTTCTCCTTTTATATGCATAGAAGATAGATAGATTAAACTTTATTGTACACCAAAAAGTAACAGAACTTACACAAAACTACGCTACCCTACGCGGTTGACGTACGCAAAGTAAAGTCATAACAAAATGCATAGAATTTCCATTAAAGCCACCATGCATAACTTTAACGCAATTAAGTACATGCAAAGTTACTACTAACTAAGCTCTGGTTCATTCACGATGACGTAACAAAAGGATGGGATATTATTAGTAATCCGCATATTCAGATATTGAAACAACAGATAACATCAAAATACGAATCATGTAATGATAAACCCTAACACTGTAGCCACATGTGGCTGTAGATATGTACCTATTTTAGAACTATTTTAGGTCAAGTTATAGCAAAGTAAGTAATAAATTTTCGAAGTATTAAAACGTTTGAAAAACTACTTTAACAACAAAATTAAATTACACGTACATTATGCCTTTTTACGTAGAAATCATCAAACACCTTTTCCTGCTCTGAATGAACTGAGAGCAAGTGACAGACTTTTACTGACTAAAACCAAGTGTTTCTTTATTTACGCTTCGTATCTTGGCGTGACTCAAGGCCGGACGCAAGAGGTCAGTACCGCCGATCGCCTCCATGAATCCTCGTGGCGCCGATCAAAGGCAGCGATCTCTCGCACCCAAACAAAGCGAGGCGGGCCTTTACCGTGTCCTCCAGGAGATAATTCTATCAAGAGGTTGGTATATCTATAATACCTACATGATAATTCTATTGAGAGGTAGCCAGCATTAGAAGGAAGAAAAGATCATGGCGAAGAAACAAAATTAAGATGATGATGAAAAATATACAAAATATATAGATTAAATTTCTAAACAACTTTATCTAAGGCAATACTGTTAATAAAGTCCTCATATTAAAGATATTTCAGTTTCAAGTTGATGAGATTACGTATACTGTGTCAATAATACCTACAAACCTCCTTGCGAATTAAAAAAAAAATGCATTTTCGAACGAACGACAAGATGTCATGTCAAGATCCGGTCACGAGGGACTATTGGAAACGGGGACTTCAATTCACATTCCCTCGTGACTCGATCACACTTCCCGTTGTTACGCTAATACGTAACAACCTTAGAACTAATCACGTGAAAAATCAAACCGCGCCGAAGAATTCCCGAACACGTTCCGAAAGGCGAAAGATTACAAACGTCATTCCACACTCGATCCTGCTCACCTGCTGTCGTCACATTTAGTCGGAGTACCGTCGAACCGAGACAAATAAAATCAATTAGAAATTAATCAACTCGATCGCAATTCGCACGAGATTGAAGGTTCCACGTGACGGCTTGTGACTTAAGAAACTGTTAAGAAAAACCACGTGGCTTCGCTTACACCACGAGATCTACGTTATGACCTTAATACGTCATATGATTTGTTAATTACACGCTTTATGTCTTTATAATTCGTCGAAGGACTCTTCATAATAACAAATGTATTTACTGCTACAATTAAAGGGTTTTAAGTCAATAGGTTACTTCTACACAAAAGTGCTCTATAGCTAAGCACATCATTGCTTACCATTAGGTGAGATGATATGGTCAGTGGTCAATTGTGATTCTATCAATAATAATAATAAAAATATGTTATAGTTTTTTTTACTTGAAAAATCACAAATAACACCTCGCGCACTACTACAAAAACGCAAGTGTGTTCCTTAACTTGCCCTTTGTGGTCCAGGGCTACTGTATTTCTTTTGAACAATCTCGCCATTCATGAGGTAGAAACAGACTGTTTATAATCATACTCTATACTTTACTACATAGCTTTCACAATGAGATCAGTGCTTAATTAATGACTTAAAAAATCATCTACAGATGCAATGAGCACTCATGCCATGGAGGAAGCTATACGAGCCTTCTCCATGGCTATTAGTGGCAGTAAACATTATAGGCCAATTATTTTGCATGTAAAATTCAGAAGCCCACTCTATACTAGGTAAACATTACTTACTATAAATATACACCTAATCACTCTAATTGTATTGCAAACCTACGTTTAATGATCAAAGGTCTCATTTATACACATGAATAATTTTGGAGAAGCTTGTCTGTCAAAACGGAGAATTTAACTTCTCCACGCAATAAATTACAGTAAAACGTAGATGAGGTAATTATTACGGATCAAGGGTAGTAATTATCTAGTTATTTTTCGGAAAGTACTGATTATATAAATCAAAATGTTAACTTTAAATATTTAAGTATATCACTTTCTTACTTTTATATATACTATATAATATAGGGTATAAGCAAACTTTAAGGGCTTACTCCGTAGACAACCTTCTAAGATTTAAGGAAACCTGTTCCTTACAACATGTAGAACCGACCTGTTTACACCATACCAAAGTTATTATCAGAATCTGTATCATAATTATCTATATTTATATATATGCCTAGATTACCTAGGTATACGAGACAGCCTGCAAATTAATTTCAAAATTCTTCGAAATCGATGTACTAAAAACCAAATAGATTTTGATCGCTGTTTAAAATTACTATGTTTACAAAATTACAAATTCATTAATCAGATAAGTTAATGCACTTAGGTTAAGCACTAAATTAAGTTTCGCATTATTTGCCCATTCTTATATCAAACGCCTACAGTAATTAGGATTTCAATTAATCGAATAGATTTCTGTTGCTCCCATAAAATAAAAAGGCGTTGTGTTTTTGAGGATGGTAAGAGTTCATTTGTGTAATATAATATCAACCCTTTATCCAGATCATAAAAACTCCCTTCTGAAGGTAAAAAAGCTTAATCTTTTTCCATTTATCTCTCTTATCAAGGAACATAAACTAGTAGCTTATTTTGATCCTATTATATCAAAAGCTCATGCCCTGTTTTCATGTCACCAATTTAATCTATCAGTAGGTGAAACATATTTCGCCAAAACGTTGCACAATCCCATTATTTTGTAATAATAAGGTATCCATAGCGACATCTCAGTGACGCCGGCGGGCTGTAGGCATGCATCTACGTGTACCAGTGCACGAACAATTCGGCGTAACACTACGCATGCGCGTGAAACTCCATATAAACCATGCCAGCCTCCCACCCGCCAACAGTTCGCGACTAACCCTCACGAAACGAACTTACGCGCCTAACTCAACTACTACGCTTGGTATACGGAAAAGTTTCCAAACACAACATTTGTTACAAGTCGTTGTAACAACAAAATCGAAAAATAATCTACTGTGTTTCCTTCTGCAAAGAAAGTGATAACGTCGACCTAATGAAAAATAAGCTGGGAATCAACTTTATGACGAGTGAGAAGTTCGTCAGCGACTTGCCGGAGAACGTGGCTGCTCAGCAGCGGACGCCGAAGAACAAACCGCGCCGCGAGTCTGTTACGCCAAAGATAGTGGTGTGCCCACCGATCGAGGAGATGACGGAAACTATCTCAGCTCCCCGTGGCGGAAGACTGCTGAAAGCTCTCAGCAGTCGCCTCTCTCGAAGAGCTAACGACTCGGACTCCATGGGCAGCTCAAGTAGCAACGAAAGTGTATCTGGAGGACGTGCTGATGACCCATCTTCGTGCTCCATCAGTGAATCCGGAAGCGACGGGTCCGACCGCCCCCGTCGGCACCGCTCCACCGTGTCTCTTCGACGTGTTTTCCAAAGTTTGACCCTCTCTTCGCGCTCTCAGTCCTGCTCTCCAACGGAACGTACACGACCACCCAAGAAGCAACAACAACCGAAGCGGATTCTTCGGCCCCCTGTGACTTACACCTACGTACGCGGTCTCTCCGGCCTGCCGACTCAGAGAGTACCCCGACACGCAGTCTGCTATGCATCCATGGGCCTTAACCGGTAAAGGAAACTAACATTTGGGCCGGATACGGGCGAAGATTAAGACTGGTTAAGATTTATGAGTAGAATAAATGCGCTGGAGAGGCGACTTCTCATCATATCAGTAGATAATTGCTGAAAACTGGGCGAGAAGCCGATGTAACGATGTCTTCATAGAGGACCAAGCGAGGCGGCCGGGAGAGCTGCCTTCTCCCGGCGACCTCCGCAGCGCTCGCTGCGTTGCTACGTTGAGCTGTGACTCGTTTAGTTCTATTTAAGGGACAATACATAAGACTGTGTACTGAATTGCAACTAGCTGTTGGTCTATGAAACATTACTAGTTGACACTTTTTCTAATATCTACTCACTGGATATTATAATAATTTGTAAACTTTACTGCACTCTAGAACACCAATCTAAATTACGTTAGACTAAATTTCGATCGAATCACAATTATTATGTACTTGTTTGAATCGCCACATAACTGCATGCGTTTTGACATCGTTTATTAATATTGTAGTACCAGTAAGTGATGTTTGTACTGCAGAGGTCTAATGAGAGTTGTAATGTAATGTATAAAATTTTGATTTGGTTTAATCAAGCATAGTGCCTTTCCACCTTTGGAAACTAAGTAGGTCTAGATATACGGTATACTATTGCTATAAGAATTGTGTACCTAATACTATCACTTTATGGTGTGCCGTGTGGAATTTAAGTACTACAATACAACATAACACACCGCATTCATAGCGTAAACGTATAATATACTTAATCATCACTAATTGAAAATGTTTCGAATTTGTACCTATACATTATAGATATACTATTTGTCTACTATTTGATTAGTAAACTATTCAGTTGATATTACCGTATAATAAGTAGCTAGTTTAAATATTAAATCAACTAGATTTAAGTAATTTTTATTGTCGACTAACATGAGTTTTCGTATTTGAAATAAAACTATGAAACTTATTTCTGATTTTTAATCCTCTTTCCCTTTAACACACACAAAGCATTTCATAACAAAATTATGAAGAAACACAACATAACATCTCAAAATCAAATCTTGCATATAAAAAATATGCAAGACATCAGAAGATTAAAACAACTCAAATCACAAATATTTCAGTTGATACACAACTTGAGGTGTAACACTAACGCTAAAAGATATTTAATCCATCTACATAAGGAGACACCAGTTACATAACCCAATAAAGTATGTAGTAATTTATTCAACAGAAATAACATAAAAACATCTTAACAAAACAATGTCAAAGACATAAATGCGCCTAAAAATTAGGGACCATTCCCTAATTTTTATCTACTGTTCTAAATTGCCAATAAAAAGTCTGTTGCGCAACTTTACGAACACAAACAAACAATAAAATTCAGTAAATGAACATCAACAAGTAGCGTATAAGAAAAGCCATAAAATACATTTTTATGATAGTCTAGTCATGGCTGTTGTGTCTAGCACAATGTCCATAATTATCATAAGTACCTCATTTACCGTTTGGCAAGCGAAATGGGTTGCTTTTTTGTCAAAGAATTGGGATCAACAAGGGGACTTGTCTTGTAGTGTAAATATGTGTACATTTGTAAACATGGGCTTTGTTTTGTATACAAACAGACCAGAATAAGATACTTGGTCATACACAGCAATCATGAAAATATTTGTTCAATTTAATACAACAAACAAAATCGAGAATATTGAAACACACGAAAAGCAGTCATTCTAATCACTGGATCACTTTCTTCTGTGCCATTTCAACATTTTTAATTTGTGTTTCACAGTGAAAATATGCCAATGTTAAGTTCATATTAAGGGATACCTTAATGACGACTTAATATTGGCATATTTTATTGTAATACAAACGAGAAGAAAATAATCTGATACTTAGTTTCATTATGGGTTATAACTTTCTGAAAATCACACTTATTTGAAACACAACAGCTTAAGTGTAACTCTAGATTTTTAAATTACGTTTTTTAACTGCGTGGTGTTGTTATTTATGGTGTAATGACATGTTTAAAAGAAACAATATACCATCGTGAGGAAACCGGCATGTCCTAGAACCAAAAATTCAACGAAATGTGACATCTACCAACCCGCACTAGGCATGCGTGGTGGATTATGGCGCATTCCGTCTCCTAGAGAGTAGGCCTGTGTCCCAACAGCTAACATTAAAAACACTAATGATGTTGATAATTGTGCCATCAATTGTGTAGCTCTCTATCAGATAATTAATTTAACCGATTTCAAAAAGATAAAAGTTTCTCAATTTTTGTACTTTTATTTACCTTATATTTTTTGTAGTAATCGGATTAGCAATTGCAAGGTACGACTGCAAAGTCTATTGTCTTAAACAAGTGATTTTAAAATAAAAATTGAGGTAGACTTAGAAATGAAAGATTTAAGACTGATGTTGTTAAGTACATCACCTGTCATAAACAAGGAGATTAGCTTTTGAGACTTTTTCTTAGTTTGTGTCACAGCGTTCTGTCCTACATCAAAAAAATCTTGGATTATTACAAACTTATAATTCCTTTGTCCCAAAACATAATTTTAATTAAACTCTTAAGCCCTAAACGAATTCCAGCGTTCGCATACTTATTGTCTTTCTATTATGTCTCTAATAACGGCACTCGAAAGATTATTTTATCCTCGCTTCGACATTTTGTTTTTGTGTAGGCCTTATTTACTTTTTTGTACAGAAACATCAATCAATTAATTATAGTTGCTCGTGAAGCGGACAATAAAAAAGAAAGTTAGTACGTGTTTGTTGATATTTCAGCAATTTATACTTCTAGTACCTACACATAAATATTATACACACGAGTACTTATAAAACTCAATAAGAGTAAAATCTTCAGTAGCCTTTCTTCTTAAGCATTGACAAAGTTTAAGGACAGTAACTTTCAATCATTGCTTTTGGAATGAATGAAGTTATAAAAAAAAATTGAAAAAGCTCGTGTAAAATAATAAAAATTATGTTTTTATATTTTGGATTTTTGTTTTATTTCGAAAACTCAATGAATTAAAAAAATCGATGAGTTTATAATTAAATTTGAAAAAGCTCGTGTAAAATAATAAAAAAAAAAATATTTTTTATTTAAAAAACATGTCATACAATTTTCTAATCAGATTTTCAGAAACTGGCACACTTTTTTTTATTACTTTAACTTCCAATTAAGACGTCAAGTTTATCAATAAGTCATTAAAAAATTACGTAACCACTGTAAACGTGACTGCCATTTGTTTACGAGTTACATTAAGGCCCGATTTCATCATTCATTGGAAAAACTTAGTTCAACTAAATTGAGCTTAATCTAATTTAAAGACTCGAGTGAAAAACTTGGGTGTCTAAAATTGAAACTGAGTTTAGCGTAAACTAGATCAATTCATAGCGGTGATACGCAAAATGAAGCTATAATCTCGAGTAGACCCTCAAACTGTGTTTTGTTTTATATAACCGCGATTAGTTTTATTGGTGAATTCGGCCCCAAATTGAGTAACAAGGCATCTGGCTTCGACTTCGATTCCGCTTTACGAAGCTGCTTTCATAACCTAATAGATATAGAACGCTAATTAGCTATTTAAAATAGTTTAGTATACAAGTATGTAACGACATCTATTGCGCCACATAAGAACTAAAAATATACGAAATCCTGCTTCGCGCAAAGTTTTCCGCGCGATCTGAATAAAAAGATATATATTATCTAATAATTATGAGACAATTATTATGTTATTATTATTGTATAGAAAAGAAAAAAAAATATATCATAGCATTTTAAATTTTTTCTAATTTGTTTAATTTTATAATTGTTTTATTATTGCATTATTGTTTGAAAAACTTAAACCGAAGAGTAGAGCAGTAAAGTTGTAAACTTGACTATTATTACTTTTAAAATAGTGAAACAAAAATAGTCTACCTTGAGATGACTCGTACGACTTCAGCAGTTGAATAATTAGCAACTAAGGTTGTTTGTATTATTCCATACATTTGCATAAACACATCATGTGCATTTTATGCAAATAAATAGAACAAATTCAGCGCAAGGCCTTTTTTTCGTAAGGTAAAAGTCAACCAATGACCTCTCCCGTCCTTGGGTGGAGTTGCGTATAGTGTCAGACTCTTACTGACTAAAAAACCCACTCCTTTCATACGAGGAGAGTCTGTAGTAGCGTACTGTAGTGTGGTAGTGTAGTGTGATGTAGGAACATTGCCATTCATACCAGGGCTGAACCTTCCTTTCAGACGCGAACTCCTGGCCTCAGTAAGGCTTCGACTCTTCTGCAGGGTTCCTACGGCTTGCATACAACTCCTTGAGTGCAAAGCCTTATTCGGACGCTTTGGATTTTCAATATTTGTTTAGGGAATACCAATTTCACCCCTTCTGTTTACAGTTGAAACTGATGGGTGATGAATCGATACACAAAAAATAACTGGAATAATGCTCAGCCATAATATGTATTATATGCTCCAATTAAAATATTAGGTTACAATCATAATTCAAGCTCTAAAGATTAACTTAAATGTACTTAGGGAATGTTTTTTTAAGAAACTTGTTATCATAACTGTAGGCATATCGTATTTGGAATTCATCAAAGAATTTAATTATTTATCACAAAATAATTCTTGATTATTTTTATCCTAATCTACACTAATATAATAAAGAGGTAAAGTTTGTTTTTTTTTATTTTTTTTGTTTGTAGGAGGTAATCTCTTGAACTCCTGAGTGACATAGCCTATATTTTATGTACGCGGGCGAAGCCGCTGACAAAAGCTAGTAATAGATAATAGTAATCAGCCTTCATAATGTTCGCCTAGCTGGGTCTCAGAGGTTCTTAAAAGAGAGGAATGGGCTAATATAAATCTACCGCGAGGGCCCAGCGCGGATTGGTTGTCACAACGTCTTTGAATTTTTAGGTCTATGTTGTGCCGATTTGCTCACGATACTTGACTATTTTAAGAATCATTACCAGCATTTATAATGTCCCCACTGCTGGGATACAAGCCTCATAGAGAGAAATGGCAATGGAATGGTGATGAAATAAATTATACAAAACTAGCAACCCGCCCCAGTTTCGCACGGGTGCAATGTTGATATTATGCATGTATTATACATATAAACCTTCCTCTTAAATCACTCTATCTAATAATAAAAACGCATCGAAATCCGTTGCTTAGTTTTAAAGATCTAAGCAGACATAGGCGGAAGCGACTTTGTTTTATACTATATAATGATAATGATAATGCGCGTGGTTGGATTTCAACTCACAAACTACAATTCACAGGGCCTGTAACGCTCTAAAAAAAACAAAACATACTTAAAAAGTACATATTTTAAAATACATGAAATCGATTTAAAAGTCAATTCTGAACATATCACTTTTCAGGATGAGCATTTATTATGTATAAGTTATGTAACTAGCCATGTTGTGTACAACTAGTAGTCTCGACAGACGTTATCCTCTTCTAGATATGAACTGTCAACCGCGCGAAAGGTCAACAAGTTGTCGCAATTTTCTTTATTCCTCTTTTCGCAAGAACTTTCAGCAAAGTATAAGAAATTTGAAAAAAAAAGTTGAATGAAATCAGTAATGTCGTTCTCAAGTTACGACGTGACCGAGGGAAGTAGGTTACATTCGTAATAATCATCATCGGCCTTTTAATGTTCCCACTGCAGGGACACAGGCCTCCTCTCTTGGAAAGGAAATGGGCCATAATCCACCACGCGGGCCCAGTGCGGATTGGTAGATGTCACATGTCTTCGAATTTTTGGTTCTAGGACATGCCGGTTTCCTCACGATGTTTTCCTTCACTGTTTTGAGAGCAGTGGTGATGAAATAAATTACACAAAGTGATGCGCCTGGCTGGGTCACAAGTCGTAAGTCGGGGCCGTTACCACTCGGCCACCACTGCTCTAATTTAATTTGTAATAATATGTGTTGACAATTATAAAAGAAAACAATTACGTATTTTGTCTCTGTAATCTAGGTCTGTAATTTAGGTATGTAATCTAGGTCTGCAATTTAGGTATGTAATCTAGGTCTGCAATATAGGTCTCTAATATCTGTATCTGTAATTAAAGTCTCTTCAAGACTCTCTAATGAAATGTGATTCACCATCAAAGATTGCATCATTGCTTACCATTAGGCGTAATCGCGGTTAAGCACAAGTTTATATCATTAAAAAAATAAAAAGAGAGAAAACGAGGGTTATAGAAAGAGATAGTTAAGATTTACAGCACCGACTGCGGACCAAGGTTGGCCGCTGCACAAATAATCTAACCCAATGTGACTTTCTCGACCCATCTCAAACACGGAGCCATCTGGAGCCGCTTCACAGGACGTGCTGCACCTGTTAAGCAAATTAAGACCTGTATAATAGTAACAGCTTTATAGGTCACCAAACACTGGTCAGTGAACTTTAGTGGTCAGAAAATCGAGTCTACGAAAAGAAGAAGAAGTAACAGTTAAGACGCATTACAAATGTTTTTATACAACTTTATCAATGAAACTGTCATTGTGTAAACTTCGTAAGCTTGCGGACAATACGAACAATGGGTCGCTCGGTAATCACGGACTCTTCAAAGAGATGGTAGCAAAACCGTAGGAGCCTTAAAAAGGCCGAAGCCTACTGAGGCTTAATCCATAGCCGTTCTAAAATGAAAACTCGTGGTTCTAGATTATAAAAGGTAACTAAAACAACACAGGTATGGTTTTAATATGTAGGTAAAAGTCTGATACACCCTCCCGCTGCGTTCTAAAGCAAAAAAGAAAGAAAAAGCCATGTTTATTTACTTTCCTACGACGATCATTTAGCGCGACAATGTTTCCTATAAAACGTGTAACTAATAGACCGTTCAGCTTTACCATAATCACGTTTATTAACTAGCCAATACTCCATACTTCGCCTACACAGACTCGTATGAAAAACATCAGCTTTGTCAGCATTCAGTCGGTCACCTGCTGCGACCGCACACGAGCGACGCCTACGCACCACTCACACGTGAGCCGATCATAGAACTGCAACCAAAAAGTTTTGTAGTTTATTGTTTTTAATTAAGTACGTTTCATTAATTTTAGGCTGATTTATTTCTACGTTTTATTTTGAGTGTGGGTAAATATTTTCTTACAAGATTTTCTTTTACTCTGGCTGGAACGGAAGACTTTGAGACGTCGTTTAGTACTTTCTTCAAGACACGGCGGAAAGTCCCGTCTTTGAAGAGTGTCTGGAGAGTCGGTTTTTACTTAGTCTATAAGTAAGTTAAGTTAAAACTCTCTCACATTCCGCATAAACCAAGTCCTAACCAGACATGGCTAGTTCGAGAGGTGCCTGCACAGGATTTAGGCAAAAAAAAAAAACCACTTTGGTAGTGCACCACCATCTCTTCATGAACACAATAAGCGGCGGTAACAGATAGGCATAGGTGTGGTTTTAATTAATAAAAGTCTGGCCCTCCTGTTCCACCTTAGAGTAACAGAAATCATTGGATTGGACCTCTAAAAATTCACCCCGAATATTCGACAGAGTGAAAATACTTCTCCGTTACATTTTTGTACTTACAAAACATTTGTTGAAAAAAAGAAGAATGTCCCCAACTTCGGACTTACGTTTGAATTTAAAATTCATATATATATATTTTAATTTAATAATAGCAAAATACATATATTTATTGCTTGACCGAATGTACGAAATAAGCTTTCATTAAAAAATATTTTTTCTAATCGATGATAATTTTTCGAAATTTATATACATTCGAAAAAATAAGTACGTTCCAAGTACATGTCTGAAAACCCGTATACAAGTATTGCTAAAAATATTCCGCCAAAAAAATCTCTTAATTCTATTTATTTTGTTTTAACAGCGATATTTGATAAGAAGATAGTATACCAAGAAGATTACATTAAATTCTTATCGAATAAAATTCTAAGTTAAACAAAATATTTCTAAAAAGTTGAGTAACTTAATCTATGTAGATAGATAGATCATTAAAATTGAATTAGGGTCCCATATAAAGACGAGTCTTTACAAAACTTTAGAATAGGGGTCACCTACGTTCGGTACAGTAACCGCATTGCAGTCAAAAGTGGCATTCTATATTTATAGGCCAGCGGGTTGGTAGTCGAAACAGGTCTGTATTCAGCAGAAGTTGAACAGGGGTCAATGACCTGATGCACCTATCGACCGTGCAGCCTCCGCGTTCCCTACATGTTATCTAACCCTCATTATTCCCACAAACTTCGATATACCGTGATTTATTCACTGTAGAATAGTTCAGTGTGAATTTTCGTGAAAGAGTTGGAATCTAGTCCATTGCTTTAGGGATTATTTTAAACAATGATGTGTTTAAACGCTGTCTGCGCTTGACTGATGGATTATTAAGTACTTCGAACAACCTTTTACATGAATAGAGTTATGGAATTTGAAATGGGTCTTTAGGCGATTACCAGAGAGTTCAGCGGGTCATTGTTAACAAGAATGTTGGGGGACTAAGAAAAGTGTCTTTAATATTGAAGGATGACAAATTAAATATTAACTTGCGATGTGTCAAAGTTGAATTTTCTTTCACACAAGATACACACAAGAGATTTATTTATTATTATTGATATTTTTTTTAACCATCTCGCTCGTCCCGTGATCACATCTGAGCGTGGATTTAAATCCCGGGATAGACAATAAGTACTATAGGGTTTTTCTGTGGGTAGAAGTCATCCCAGCAGATATCCGTTACTTTAAAAAGCACGTTTAGTAAAAGAAAAGAGATTGTTTCTATGTTTGTTACACATAAACTTGTGCATTATAATATCTCCGGCGTACTTGAATAACTTCTGATGAGATTGGCCACTGTACTCGAAATTCGATCGGTAGAATTATTTATTTATTACTTTGGTTCATTAAGCCCCAAGAGGACACCGGTGTCCGCATACTATTGTCTTTTAATTGTTTCTGTAATTATGGAAGTAGAAAAGTTAATTTTTGAAGTTCGTTTTATGCCTACTTCTAATTCTTATTTCACAAGCAACATCCAAACTTACAATTGTTTATTAAAATCTTGAGCCCCGAACGCCGGATTTCGCACACCGATTGTCTTTCTATTATGTATCTAATTACAGTATTCGAAACGTTAATATAAGTCTAAGCGAATATCTGGAAGAGACCACAAAGGACAATAGAAAGAAAACTAAAAGGTGGGATTTAGTCAGAAAACTCTAACACTCCCTCTCTCTCGCTCCACCCAGAAAGAGGAAAGAGTCTTACGATAATAACCCATACAAAAAATTAAGACCTACATTTTAATTTAGGTAAACATTTTAAAATGATCTAACTAAACCAACATGCCACAATTACGAAGCACTTTGAAGCTCTAACTAAGCGACTACTGAGAACTCGATGCCTACTTAGATTTTCTTAATACAACACTCTCAAAGAAAACAAGCCACAAAACAATACAGACAGGTCAATGACACTGATATCACGACTGGATATTATTATCAAACGAACCAATCATAACCGCTATAGAGAAGCCCAGATATGGAATTTGCGCGTTACTCGAGCGTGTCAAAAAATCATATGAAGGGAAACCATGCACTCTGTAACGTGAGGTCTTGACTGCTATGACGGACGACGTGGGGTCGATTTCCACCCAGGACGAATGTTTGTGTGATAAGCTCAATCATTTGTCTTTAGAAATATATAAGTATGTTTATCAGTTGTCTAGTACCCATAACACAAGCACTGCTTAGCTTGGGACTAGACGACGTTGTGTGACAGTTATGGAAAATATTATATTATTATTAAATGGTCCCTCTCCGACTAAAATGAAATCCTGCCATAACCTTTTTTCCGTTTTAGAACCTAATCTCCACAAATTTATTAGGTCCCCATGGCGCTTTAGTAACTGGAAATTTACCATCCTGGCCTCCCCTACTAAAGAAAGAGTTTCCTTAAGTAAAATATTTAAAGGATATGATTGCTTTCAAAATATCTTATTAAACATGACTTCACAACAATATTGGCGCATACATAAGGGTTATCATATCGTACGCACTTATCTCAACATCGCTGTAAATTACTTTATGTAGAAATAAGGAGATTATTGGATAAGTTCATCGGCCGATCAAGGCTTGTCGTGACCGGTTCCACTGTCTCACGGTAAATACGGCCTTTCAATGCGGAGTCTGATGGTTCAGACTGTGTAGATGCACGCTCTGTGTTTTAGAGTTTTCTATTTATTGTACTTGCATTGAAATACTTGTCACATGTCAACCGTGTGTACAAATTGGAATACATTTATGTACCTACAGCTATGGAGTGGAATTTCATGCCAGAGTCGGGTTCTGAGGTTTTTTTAAGTCAAGAGTAAAAAGGTTACTTTGAAAAAAGTTTACTCTGAGCAAACGTGCTCCATTGTCGACCTCATTATCACTTAACATCAGGTAAAAAAGTGTTAGATGCGATAAATATTTTTTCAATAAGTCTTCGTGTCCTTTTTCTTCAACACAATGTAATAGATAGTAATACAATTATTATAATTCCATTTTTTTATTGCGTATCTACTAAGTGAAACAGTGAAGTACATCAATGTAAATGGTCAGTAACCTTACAGCATTTTTTTTTTTCAATGGTATATCGACAAATGACTGCTTTTGCTCTGAGTGGAGCTAAAAGAATTGTCAAAGTTTTATTGACTGTAAGTGCCAGTTTAAGGACACGGTGCATTGCGCGTAGGGCGGTCGTCATAGATTGCCATATATTTGTGTTTGCACGTATTATGACGCGGCCTT
Organism: Mythimna loreyi; assembly: GCA_029852875.1. NCBI lineage: Eukaryota > Metazoa > Arthropoda > Insecta > Lepidoptera > Noctuidae > Mythimna > Mythimna loreyi. Next base: position 10,446,126 of record CM056780.1, on the reverse strand, counting down.
CTGCTTTAAAGTATGACAAAATCCAAACGCACCGCATACCGCGTCACTGTTAACAAACACTATCCCATGGGTGTTCTTTCAATAGCCCGTTGTGATCCAGAGCCACATTATCTCTTTCGAACAAACCCGCAGAGCTACAGAACAACGAAAACGCACATCGGAGCAGCACCCTCGTCGCCTACTCCGATGGGAGCACGCGGAACTCGGCGTTGACGCCGAAGTGATAAATTATCATAATGTATGCGTGTCAGGCCGCTTCGTCGCGGATAAACAGCGCTTAACCGACACGTCATTATTATAGCCACGCGCTTAGGTTCATGGCGGTGTAAAACTATATTGAAGAAAAATGTAGTAACTCAACTACATGTGGCACGAGGCTATAGATAGATAGATAGATAAACCATTTATTTGTTACGACACTAAGCATACACGAAAGCACAATTAAACTTTAAAACTAAACACCTATATATATATATACAATCAACATCAACAAGAGAAACAAGAAACAACATGTATGTACTTAGGAAAAAAAAACAAAGAAAATACAAAGATGAGAACCATAGTGCGGTGCAGCACTGAGATACACTCAGTGCTGCACCAAATGGGAGTCCAGCTCAGCATGTGTCAGGTACACGTACCTGACGCTGATTTTCAGCTGGATCCTTACGGTGACATTCGGACGACCAGCTGGTTTTGTGAGAACAGGTTTTCTGTGCGGAGTGAATTGAGTAGGTGATGGTTTATAGGTGCTCTCGCCACGTGAGACGTCCCAGGTGTTGGTAGTTGTAAAGCGATTCACAGCCACCGTAAACTTTGGCTAATGAAGTGGTGTGTTCCACGCATGCACGCAGCATGATTAACGGAGCCAGTTAAGGCTAATGTCTGCCAAGCCCTCGGAGTGCTCGAAACAGTTACCACGTCTCTAGAATGTAGAGGGCCACTGATGAAACACACGGATTTTAGTCAGTAAAACTCTGACATTCCCTCTTGCACTACACGGAGTAGGATTTTTTTTTTAATAATTTCCCACCTCATAATAACAGGGTAAGTGCGAGTCAGGAGTTTCGTATAATTTTGTAAATGTAAATATTTAAATTCCTTAATCTAGCCTCGAAGATTTTTCCGAATCCCTCTACAGTTATCAAACTTTTCCTATACGTAACCTTTTCATGATTCACCTCATATTTCGGGATTCTAGGTAAGTACCGGTTTTGATTTCCTACCGATTGTCAAAATATGCTCCTAAACGTTCCTTAGGTTGAGTTGATCTAGAATTTCGATATATGTATACTGTTGTTGCTGACCTGAGTATTTGACACTAATGTCAGATTCATACCTCTAAGTTATTTCTATAAAAAAAAGCTTTTGACAGTTTCGGAGGAGATCCATAGCAAACACAGTGACATGCGACCTTATCCCTATTATATTCTTCTTCATAACAATTTTTATAAGCCTATCTTTGGCAACCTTTCAATATAAACAGACTGGAAACACATGATTGAAAAACGAAACCAGCTATATTTACTTAAGCGTTCCCCTTCCTCAAGCGTTGGCCTTCATCCAAAAGCTACTTTCCTTACCAAAATAAAACCATAAAAGCACGTGAACCAGGTACGGTAATATTTTACTTAAGCAGAACTGTTTATATCGGAACATTCGGAAGAAGACTCCTGTTTTGGAATCCGAACACCAACATTGATTAAAAACTTTAAATCTTCATTCGTCCGCCTCCAAGTACACTAAAATAGTGTTCAAGGAAGTCTTAAAAAAACTTTTCTAGAAATTACTAAGTTTAAAAAAGCTGGGCTTTTTTAAGAAGTTGGAAAAAACGATTTATCATTGTACACAAATCAATATTAATAGCTTATTCGTAATTATAAACTCTTCAATATTTACCCGTTGTCCCTTCGGAACAGTAAATTAAGAGAAAGTAAGCACAAAATTGACTCTTTACTCTCGATTATGATTATGATGGACTCTTGATTTTGATTATGTACAAAAAATAATTAATATTTAGTCCAAATTTTTCATAATTAGTCCAACTTTTTAATGTTTAGTTAAATTTTTACCCAAATGCAGATACAAGTATGAAAAGATTATTTGTGGATATACAGATACTTAGATATTTAGGTAGTTTTAGTTACTTTATCATTACATAGTATAAAACAAAGTTGCTTACCGCTGTCCTTATGTATGCTTAGATCTTTAAAAGTCCGCAACGGAATTTGATGCAGTTTTTTTAATAGATAGAGGATTCAAGAGGAAGGTTTATGTGTATAATACATGCATAATAAATATATCCAATATCAGTACCCGTGCCAAACTGGGGCGGGTAGCTAGTTAAAAATAAGTTAATAAAAATCAAAACGAAATTGGGAGGACATTGACTCCTGGCATACAGACCAAGTTTGGGAGTCGAAGGCTTCATAAATTGTATCAACCTCATATTTATGTCAATAAAGAGTTTATTATAATTACTGTAAAAAGCACAATTAGTCTACATTTTTTAATTGGCTATGTAGAAGACTGAGTATATCAACAAAAGTTAAAATAAAACAAATATTAGGTTTTTAAATTTTTATTGTCTTTAAACTTTTAGGGGCATGAACTTTCGTTGAATGGTCGCTAGTAACTATCTTATTTCACTAATACCCTTGTCTAATAACTAAATAAAGTCGCTTATCTATCGGTTTAAATAATATTCAGCTAATGTAAATCCAAAAAGAAAATATGTTTATTTAGCACACAATGAACAAACAAATATTAACAACATAGATGAAACTTCTACAACAAACACAACAAAAAAAAACAATAACCAATTTAATGCTGATGGCGTTGTTCAAATTAAAATCATTTCTTTCAAAATTTTGAACAATCACCTCTACATAAATGGTATTATAAACCGCACTGGACCCTTGTGATGGATTACGACCCATTTTCTTTCCTAGAACAGAAACCCAAGTCCCAATGGGGCAATTATACGGTTGTGATAACAATCGTATCAAAAATTATAAATAGATACTGAATACTATTAGGTAATATAATTCTTGAATGAAATGACTCGCTTTGTCCGCAAATTCGACGAAGTATCCCAAGTTATGAATAACCAACAAAGGTGGAACACCGGAACTAGACGTTTTGACATGTCTAATTTTAGCTTTAAACAGTGGCCTTCCGACCAGCTACATCTGTATGTGAAGCCTGCCGAGGCTACCACGAAGGGAGGCCGTTTTACCCACGGGCATATACTCACACATGCACTCTACCCTCACGCACACACGTGCACCTCTAGTGTATACAGTTAACGTAGAAACTTCCATTGAAAACGCAGTTCCTACTCCTTCCAAAAAGTTTTGCCGTCTGTTCGATACAACTGTTGGGTATCAGGAGCGGAACACATTGCCGGGGGTGTACTGCCTACGTCACTTGGATCCCTGGATTTTGGGTCAGTAGGTCACGTGAAAGGACTGCTGCAGCTGGGTGAAGAGGAGGGGTGGATAATTTTTAAACCCAACATTGTGACGTCATCGTGGGAGCCTTGGACCCCTCTCGTACCGCCCCGCGTGAATGATGAATGAATAGGTCGATTGGTGCTAAGTAACGCTAACTAGGTCACACCACATTTTGATCAAAGGCTACAGATGCTAAACTTGCACCGCACTGTCTTCAAATTTTCCTGTTAATTAATTCGCTAGGTCTGGCAACCCTGTGCCATCAGCGGTATCACCTCACTTTCCTTGAAAAAATTTGATGCTTGCGTAGACTTGAACCTAGGTAAAGTTCAAATCAGTGCAAGTACCTATCCGGTTTTTTGGGAGAAACATATTACTATTTTTTTGTACCTATTCACTTAGATATTCAACCCAAAGCTTGACTTTTCATTAATCAAAGAATATACAGAGCCAAGTTATAGGTCAATAGCTCCATGATTATTGCATCATTAAAGAAAATTCAATCTCTCCCAATTATAATAAGCTTTTATTTTATAATAAGTTTCACCAGTCAATCTTGTTAATTTTTTATACACTTTCCGGTTCCCAATTGAGCTGAAATTTTGCATGCATGCATCAATCAGATGGCAACAAAAAAAAAAAAATTTAGTTACTATAAACTAGTGCTTGACTGCGATCCCACCTGATAAGCAATGATGCAATATTATGATGTGGAGTTGATCTGATGATTTAACACGTGGTCATAGGAACTCTGTAATTAAACGACACAACACCATCGAGTTTAAGCTTGTGTGATTTTTTTTTGTCGAGTTTTAAAAATACATACCTAATAGGTAAATATCGTCCTATGAAAGCTTGGTATAAAAAAATATATTCATTGAAAACTTGATAAAATCTTACTTTTAACAAGTTTTCAATGAAATAGCTGTAAATAGAATAAAAATGTTTAAAGCATTGGGTAAGTGTTTGCTATTGAATCGTGGATTGCATCAGTAGAATGCGCAAATCTCAGCGCCTGCCGTGACCTGGTTTCTCCAACATTATTCAAGGCTTAGTAATGTCCTTCTCATCCAGACGGAACAAGGCTCAGTGCAATGGCTACTTATTACGTAATGTGTCCTATTGTTTGGCTATTTATATATCTGTGGATTACTGGGTGTAATGACCGAATAAGGGTTTATCGTGTAGGTTGCAACACCTCTGGCAAGGGTTTATGTTAAACAGGCGTGAGATTTTTAAAAGGGCATATTTTTTTTTTAACGTTGCCTCAATATTGGCTATTACTCTCATTTTTAAGGTTCCGTAGTAAACTAGAAACCTATTTTCGCCGTGTTGGTCTATCCGTCCGTGGATACTGACGGTGTTTAGTAAGTAGTAAGCCACTTAGGCTGTATTTCCACAAGAAATGTGTGAAGATGCGTAGCGAGGGATGTGTTTATCTTTATAAACCAAGAGAATCGCTTAATTTACCTCACCTCGGTTTGAATTTGAGTCTTCGTGGAGAAAGGATTAGTCAGCTAGACTCTGTACCGAGTGCTAGCTGTCCAGGGTGCGCCGGGCGTTTAGAATTGTTTTACGATGTTTTTAACGCCACGCGAGGAGGGTTCTTTCATGCACCCCAAAAAAATGGGGTTTCCTTGACCCATCGCAAGTACAAGGCCAGTGTGGAGCTCCTTCATCGGATAAGCCTCACCTCCTTTCCTGCTCAGCTTTCACTATCACCTACACTCTTAATGACTTGTACGAGGCCCACAAAAGAGCTGTCCAGGTGGGTAAATATTGGTCGGACAAATTTGAGTCCAATCGAGACGAAAAGAAGAAGACCTCGCCTCTGTCAGTAAATGTTTCTTTACAAAAACATCCCTAGCAATGCATCCTCGCACTTCTCTGGTGGTTTTAAGGTGGGATATCATTCAATGCCTTCTCTTGCTCTAGGTCACAGCGGGAAGTCGTGTCAGACTTTTACTGACTAAAATCCACTTCTATGTTCTGGTTTCGGAAGCTAATCCGTGACATCAACTGAAATTGGCCAACCATTGGCCAAAGTTGCTCTGCACTTTGGTTTACTGTTTTGAAGGCGCGCGTGAATCGCTGCGTGCTGTCGATAACTCGTGCTCTATCCGAACCGTTACAGGACCGGACGGCGAGGTAACGATTTACCTACAATTATTTTCTTCTGTAACTTCCATCCTGAAGATTATAGGAGGTGAAGGATATAGTTCAGCACGGTGGTAACTCTCCCGTGATATGTTGAATGATTTTTTCCACTCATGAGCGGGAAGGTGTCATTGGATGATTTTTTCCAAACAAAAAAAAAGTCAAAATATTTAAAAAAAGAAATATTTTGGGTATAAAAATTTTTAGGTTGTTCAATCTTTTATCTCTATTTTCTCGTGAAAAACTCATATTAATGTTTTTTTAGGCTAGCCTCCAAAGCTGCTAGGCAAAGGCATTCCTCATATCCTTCCACATACCTACCCTTTTCTTGCGGTAATCAGCCGTTAGTTTACTTTTTATTCGTTTAACATTGTATAGTAGTACAGTCTGGGTCTGGGCCTTCGTCAAAGCGAATTAAGGTCAAGTTTTTGGGCCGTAGTTCAGTGAACCAATATAAACCAAAAACCGGACGAATTTTGAAAATTTCAAATACTATGAAGGCAACGCATATTACTCTGACGAAAAGCTAAGAAATTTAGAGGCACGCGGAATCAAACCTTTTTTAAAGTAGGAAATTACCAAATGACTTTTCTCGCTGAAAGTTAAGTAAGAGGGTTAAAACCACCTGTATCCTTCAGTTCGTTTACGATCCAGGATTTTATGGCTGCTCCAGATTAAGTCGTCTGCAATAGATGTAGGAGCTTTTAATGGCTTCTTATTAATGGTGTGAATTTAAACCACTAAAATAGAGCCGTCATTAGATAAATTCTCTTTCCAAAATTCTGCGGCAAGTAGAACTGACCTTAACTTTAAAGATGAAATAATTTTCTCACATGGTGATATGATGTAAGTGCATACTTAAACTATAAAAAAATTGTATTCGTTAAAAGATATTTTGTATCTGATAATACTTCAAATGAACAATAAATCAATTAAAGGTTTTCCCCAGATTTATTTAGTGTGGATTAAATTTAAATATGAATATGTTATGTGTAACTAATAATATGAATAAAAAAGTTTACGTACTATAAATCTATTAAACAGTAATATATAAGGTTTATATGTATAAATCATCCTCTTGAAACACTCTATCTATTAAAAAAACCGCATAGAAAGTTTTAAAGATCTAAGCTTACATAATGTACAGACGGCGAGAAGCGATTAATTTTTTTTTGTACCATGTAGTGAAAATAAGGATATGCTTAGAATACAGGTTGTCATACTGACATTTTGCTATCGGTCATCTCCACTCGATTAACCTGGTTAAGGTCAGCTACCTTTTACACCGAAAACAAATGGGTATTAAAAGTTATTGTGTCGGTACTAAGTGGTTCAATCACACGTGAAAATGTCACAGGAAGAGGCATTTATAAACCTATCAAATCAACGTGTCTGGCTAAACCGAGTTTTTTTTTGTTGATAGGTTTCCGCTTGACCATTATCTCACTAGCCCTCCAAGCCAAGTTACGATCTTTTCGTTAACGCCGAACGCATAAACTAATGTATTATATACACTTTGAGTTGGCCACGCCCCCAATTCCTTCGTTCTGACATCATCTCAACGCTCAGTCAAGTGGTCCGAAAAAAATAATTGAATGCCAATTCCAAGCGATCGACTTTAACGAAACGATCGTAACTTGGCTGGGGTGGTTACTGGCAAACAATGATGGGGTATACAATAGAGCACGCTTGGACTAATATTCAATCTCAAATTCACTCTTGTCTTAAAGATCCCCAAGTTGTAGCTGTCAAAATTCCATTCTTTAGTGTCGGCGCCGACCGAACTGCAAAAATGCAGAATGCTCGTGAATGGTCGACCAAAATGTTTACTGCTCGAGCATGCAGGTGGCTTGCTCGACCATGCGCGATGCATCTCTATTAAATATGGTCTGTGTTGCTCGGCAGACGTGCTTGATCAGTTTATAATACTAACTAATACTTGGATGTTGGTAGTTTTAAACGTTTACAGAAAAAAACTTGTATGTTGTATTTCCAAGTCTGATGGTGACCTTTGAAGTAACCAATACATCTCTATATTAACGCTCCAAGTTGTTTTCTTCTCGCAAACTATCCCGTTACGGAAGCCCTGCCGAGCTGAGCTACCACAATATACATTATACGGTCTCATAAGCCAACGACGGCGGGTATCATCCGATGTTCAAACAAGTCGAACTCAAAATATTTTTATTTAACATAAGCCTACTACTTATAAAACGTCATAATAGTGCACGGTTCCAAATTGGTTGTTTCCTATGGAAATGAACCGGCGAGTAACTCCATGGTTACTCTTTAAAAAAAATGGTTTATGTTATTTGCACAATACAGTAATAATAGATATCTAAGGACAGTGTAGACCAGTCAATATGTATATTAATACAATACGGACCCAGGGTTCAATGCTATTTTTTTTTTAATCCTTTCTTTCATATAACACATGCCTTGATACGAAAAAGTTCACACGCATAAGTCAGCCCAAGTGACATTAAGCTGCCGACCGACGGTCCTTCGACGATGAAGTAACAGGGTGTAACGTTTCAACATTAATTAAAAGTTGGCGATATGGCGGGACACGCGACCCGCGGCTCGTGATCGTCGGTCACGTAGCGCGGAGATTGCACAAAAGGCGAAGTCGGAAGCTACTGGGCTTCTCTGTGACGCACGTACCCAACGTAACCACTTTATTTTCGAGGTGGCATTTAAAAAGTTAGGGAAAACCTCTTTTTCAAAGTGACGGAAGTAACTCAATTATACACGAAAATAGCTGCTTAAACTGGCTAGATTCGTTGTGTAAATGTTGCGAAAGTTCTTACGAAAAACGAATGGTTTTTTTTGGGCTGCTTTTACCCCCTGGTTGAATAACTGTCAATTTTTAGAATCCTGCCTTTTATTATTTATAAAACGCACTACATAAAACTTATACGTAAGTTTTTCCCTTCCGGCGATCGTACTTTTACGAACACAATTTTTCGAAGGCGCATCGGCGTACATATTCGTGTCTCAAATATTTAATAATACGGTTTTTCTAAAATGCCGCAACTACCCTATTCAGGAAAAAGTAATTTCATTGCAACTTTGACTTTTCTTTGACATATCAAGATAAGTTTTGGGTGCCTCATAATAATATGTGATGATATGACATGAATAAATAATTTTAAAGCTTAGCAGCAGTGTAGAAACTGATGCCACAGATGTACGTTCATGCAATACAATGACAGATGAAATTTATGATGCGTTCATTGTATCTTGGGCACGCCTTCTTTGAGGAGTGACCACAATGTCCTCAGCTTCCACATGGCACAGGTCCTCCAAGAGCGATAGAACGAAAATCCTTCGCCCAAACAACCGTGTTAGGAGACACCCTGGGAGTCAGGATTCGTAGTGATATAAGGCCACCGAAGATGCGACCTGCGGATGACGAGTAACGGGGTAGCTTACGGTCCGCCCTTGCTATGAGAACAAAGCCCAAACCGTTGTCGGCACGTAGTGTTCGAAGTCCTAAAGGGACCCCTTTAGGATCTCTGCAGGGCTTGTTAAGGATATGAGGAAACTGAAAAATAATCCTGTGGTCCTAGAACATAAAGGCTAACTAAACGAGCCCTGGTAGGTTTTAGTCAGTCTAACCTATAAGATTTAAAAGTCGATTTCTATAATAAGTCGGGAAAAACGGTTGTAGGTAAAATAAAGCGGTGTCACAAAAAAAAAACGGCCAGATAGAGATGGCCAGTTTTTCTATTCTAGATTACTACCTAAGAAAATCAAATCCATAAAGACCAAAGCAATTTCTTGTAACAAAAAAAATTTTGGATCAGTTTTTTTCTACAAATTTAATCTAAATACTTTAAGTTACAATTTTCACACGGAACAGACTACCGTTAAATAATTACGTAATGTAATAAGGGTATATGTTTTTGTATGGCTTAACTTGATTGAATCCTTACTAATACAATGTTGAAATATCTGAAAAAAATTCTTGTTCGGAAACATTTTTTTTCTTCGTTTACATCACAATAAAATTACGTAGGTATCTACAGAAAATCCCTTGAAAAATACAAACTCTCACGTTGGAGATCTGTTTCCTCATAGCAGAGAATACTTAAAACATCGCGTCGACTGCGGCCGCGATTCTTTAGAAACCATGTTATTCTTTCTACAAAAAATACATTGCTTCAGAGATTGCAAAACAGAACCATGTTTCCGCAACGCGTTTGTTCCACACGTGACAAGAAACAAACATCACGACGATGTTTCAATTTGTTTTCGGACGTCGGCGACGCTTACATAAATATTTGTCAAATAGTCTTTTAGCCACTAATGTCCTAGGAAATTACACAAAGTGTAGCTATATTAGTAGCCTGTAACTGCTAAGTTACTGGCTAATTTCGGTATTATCATTGACGTCTGTAGGTCAAAAGATAGACTAAATGAATTTTTGCAATTATTTTGGAGGGTTTTGTATATTAACCTTTTGAATAGTGTAATTAGATACATACGAGAAAGCCAATAGGTGTGTGAAAGCTGGCGTTCGCGTGGGGCTCAAGAGTCGTATAATAATTTTTAATTTATCTTTAACTAGCGACCCGCCCCGGCTTCGCTCGGGTACTGCAGCATACATAGGGACAGACGCGAAGCGACTTTGTTTTATACTATGTAATGATTAATCATTTATTTTTGGTGTGCAACAAAGTTAGTTTATTCTATTCTATTCTCTCATCAATCTCTTCCTGCCCTTCTCCCATATTACTTTAGGTCGTTATTATACTATTTTCCTGTCAATTATAAACATGTGATAAGTAAATTGAAAATAAATAAAATAGCAGACAGCCGCTCTAAATGCTTTTTTTTTTAATAACATTCAACAGTCCTCACAAAATCAATTTCAATTCAAGGGTCAAAAAGTTATCGGTATTTTCCTTTCAACATTTGTAAAGAAACGACACTAATGAACGTATTTTTCCCTTCTCTGTATGGTAACGAGCAGATGATTAGACCCCCGCCTGTGTTCGTGACCTAGACAACGTCAGATCGGTTGGTAAGTAGTATTTACCTGCTAGAAGTTGAAATAAAATATGATAAGAAAATCTCTTAGTAACGCCATAACATATTGAAAAGAGATAAACAATTTTGTGTTTGAATCTTAAAAACATCTCATCGAATTGAAGCATATTAAAAAAAGGAATTCTATTGCGTGAAAAGGGAAATTAAGCGCAAACCGACATAAATAAAACGTATAAATGCTATTGTTAAGACAGAATATGACCCATAAGCTGGAGTATTCCTACTAACTAATGCTATAAATGCTGTTATGTCTTGTGGCCATCTACTGAACCCAAAGTGTCGGTGAGCAGTGGATAGCTCGCCATCCGGTTGTCTGGTAACAGTTCGGACCAAGCCAAGTTGTCGACGGCGCCCCTCAAGGTGTTGTAACATTTAGAGATGCAACTAATGTAGAGGTACAACTGCAGGGCTGAAGCCAACTGGGGCTTCGATCCCGTTTCTGAAAGGAAGGTCAGACCCCGGTATGAGGGCTAAGAAGGAATGGGGTGGGTCGTTTAGTCAGTAAGAGTCTAACACTGTTTCCTGCCCCGCTCAAGGACGGGTTTCGTCATTAGATGATTTTTCCCCCTATAAAAAAGAACCAAGTTAGTATTTATTTATGTGCATCTTCTTTTACTAGCTAGAACTTATCGCCATTATTTAAGGTCAGGCATCCTTGCCTTTAACAAGATACCTCGAAATATCGCCCAACGTAAAGCACATTGCACGCAGAACGGACGAAAAGTTGTGCCCCCTTCGCTTCGAGTAACGCCACCCCTCTGATTCCTTTGTTTTGACGTCATCGCAAAACTGTATCACGTGATCTGAACAAAGGAATTTGAGAAGTGGCTTACTTGAAGCGTTCGACGCCAGAGAATCGAAGCGAAACGGTCGTAGCTTAACTAGGGGGGCTGGAGTGGTAACCACGTATCTGAATACGAAGCCTTGGAAAGCATCCTACAAGATAAACCGATGCTCTGGTGAGGATCGCGGGGATCCGATGGATCATCATAATCACCAGCCTTTTTAATATTTCCACTTCTGAGACACAGGCCTCCTCTGCAGAAGAGATCCAATCCGATCCGATAGATGCGACACGCAAAAAACCATTTGTTGTGACGACGCTTGGGGGAGCCAATGTCCAACAGTGGACGTCTTTTAACTGAAATGATGATGATCTTTGTCTTAGTTTTCTATTGAGCAAGATTATGCGTTTTGCAACACGAAGTTGTGATGAGGTTCTTTGAGGTCGCTTGGGAACGTCGTCAGCCAAGTGAAAAATTGGCCTCCTACGCGTGCACTTCGTCGTAGGCAGTTTAAAGGCAAGTTTCACTATGTAATTGCCTGGGCGTATGTTTGTGACAGGTGAACTTAATGCACCAGAGCATTATCTACTAGTCTCTTTTTTATTTTAAAAGTATTCTTATGGTCCGATGGTTAAGGCACCAAGCTCAAACTTAAAGTTGCGAGTTCAAAACCAGACAATTTTTTTTTCGTAATTTTTCATTCATAACTTTTTTTTAAGACTACGTAAGACCCAATTACTGAGTTGTGACGGTTTGATAGATAGTCGCTTACAAAACACAAAAAGTTACTCGTGGTTCTAGAACGCAAACGGCAACCGAAGGAACTTAGGTGTGGTTTTAGTGAGTAAAAGTATGACACGCCTTCGTGCTCTAACCTGAAGCGGGAGAAGTCATTAGATTTTTTTTTAAATAATACTATTATAATTATTAAGGATAATTTATGTTAAAGAAATATGGTGCAAGCAGGTATTTTGTTATATTAAACTGTACACTTTAAACTTAAATATCTTGAGATTAATTATAAGTTTAAATAAACTACATTTCACTGTCATGTAAATTACGAGTACTGTAGAGTTCTCCGACAAATCTCCTCATTCCAGAAATAGATATTGTTATCAATCAATATTATCATACTGAATGGAATACTTGCTACGCAGTTGCGAACTTCATCAACGAAGTTTAACTAGGTTGATCGATTCTGAATTTCATGATAAGTAAAACTAATTTCTTTGGCGACCATAAGATATACAGATATCCTTAATATAAACATACCTATAAAAACAAAGACGAGATTCTTCACTTATTTACTTCATTTATTATTCCGAAAATATCCATCATGAATTAACGATCAATGTTTGTGGGTTTTCGTAGCAGACAGCTACGGCGTAGTAAGCGTCGGCGTACTACGAGCTACGAAAATGTAGCAAGGTATGTATCAAGCGAGTTACGCATGTAACGTATTAATTCGGCGAGAAAGCGACGTCGAGGCCGCCCTAGAAAGATAAGGTGAGATTATGTAGGCCTCAAGTCTGCCATTATAATAGTGTCGTGTGTTTTGTTGTTTTTTTTTTGTTGTTGTTGTTTGTTTTTTTTCTTTATATTCTTGTGATGTACCTATCTAAATGAAATACAATGTAATTTGTTTATTAATAAATGAAAAAATAATGAAATGTCTGAATGGTCTATCTCTGATTTAATTATTGGTGTCTTCATGACTTTCCAACGATCAACCACTGACACTCCATTGAAAGAAATGGCATAGAATTGTAATCTCGTACATAATGACAAATTAATGTTTGAATTAAGCACTAATTGTTAAAATTTTGTCTGTTCCTTCAATCAGTGAACTACCATTAGAACGTCATTGTGCAGTCATTGCTTTCAGGGCGCCTTCAAATTAGCTGCAACGTGCCGCGCGACAGCAGCGCTCTTTATTACCCGACTGCCAAAGAAGGAGGGTAATGTTTTTCGAGTGTATGTAAGTATGTATGTATGTCTGTTCCTTTGTGACCTCCTGTAGCCTAAACGGCTTGATGGATTTTGATGTATGAGGTATCGTTAGATTTGTCTTGATTACGGGAGTGTCATAGGATACATTTTATCCTAAAAGTCCCACGGGATAAAGACATAATAATATTTTTTCTAAATTTCCCTTTAAAAAAATATGTACTCGTAATCTAAAGCCAAATGTCGTCGAAATAATTTAAAATGGTACTTACATATACATAGTCTTCTACATCTACAACATTTTCGTTAAATAAATCAACAAACAAATGCCTGCGATGCTTTCCATCAACATTTATAAATTATATTCAGTAAATTTGTATTGTGGGGCTTGTTTTACTCTTTTTTTAGTGTGCAGTCGGGTATTTTGTTTTTTTTTTCAATACACTTACTCGAAAACTGCCACTTATCGCACTATAATTAGGTTCGACATGACACGTATATCACCCGCGTGCTTTTGTTTCATTTATCATACCAAGGGCTTTTTTTTCCTCCTTATCGTCACGGTTAAGCGTAATTATTTGTTTTTTTTAAAGCAAAGAGTTGCAGATTTTTGAGGTTTTAATATTTAATTAAAATTTAAATCGTGTTTTTAACAGAATACAATAAATAAACATGATTATTTATGCAATAATTTGTTATTAACAACAAATTAACATTTATCTGTGTTCTAAATTCAAAAATATTTGAATTTCTATTCTTAATATTAAGTAGGATGTATAGCGGTTTGATGTCTTTGCTTATTTTTCATCCTGCAAAGGATAAGCGCGGGAAAAGTCTATAAATAATAGTCTTAATAAGTAACTTATTTATTGGTAGTTGTGAAAAATATGTTGAATGTAAGATATAAGAGATTTTTTTAGACAATAAGCCGCTGCCTTCAGATATTGTGCTTTACTATAGTTTGCTGCAATCGAAATCTAAAATGTACGGCAACTTTGGAAATTTTTCTTCAGTAATAAACAAAAATGCGTCGTAATTTTCAAAGAAAGTAAGTGTATTATAAGTGTTATATGTTCGTAAGTGTATTGAAAAACGTCGTTTGACACACGTGCAGATTTGTCATTGCAGCCCTCGGCTCCATAACACACTCGCCAACGGCTCGTGCGAATTTCGCCTCGGTCGCAATGACAAACTTCCTGCACTTGTATCAAAATGTACTATTTCAATACACTTACTCGAAAACTGCCACTTATCGCACAATAATTAGGTTCGACATAACATGTATATCACCCGCGTGCTTTTGTTTCATTTATCATACCAAAGGCTTTTTTTTCCTCCTTATCGTCACGGTCAAGCGTAATTATTATTTTTGTTTTAAAGCAAAGAGGTGCAGATTTTTGAGGTTTTAAAATATAAATAAAATTTTAATCGTGTTTTTAACAGAATATAATAAATAAATATGCTTATTTATGCAATAATTTGTTATTAACAACAAATTAATATTTATCTATGTTCTAAATTCAAAAATATTTGAATTTCTATTCTTAATATTTAGTAGGATGTATAACGGTTTGATGTCTTTGCTTCTTTTTCATCCTGGAAAGGATAAGCGCGGGAAAAAGTGTATTAAATAATAGTCTTATTAGGTAACTTATTTTTCAATACACTTACTCGAAAACTGCCTCTTATCGCACTCCTATTAGGTTCAATATAGCATGTATATCACCCAAGTGCTTTTTTGAGTTTATCACAACAAGGGCTTTTTTATCCCTTCCTTATCGTCACGGTCACGGGTGATTATTTTGTTTTACTTAGTTTATCGAATCAGGCGCGAGGCGTCCCCCAGAGTCGCTGGACGACCCCACGAAATTAGAAACTGACCAGAGCAGATTTGAATGCTATACTTATATATTTCTTAAATTTCTACTGTATGTTTGAGATACGATTAAAAAACTTTTCTTTCTTTATTTCACAAGTCGTAAGTGTATTGAAAAACGTCGTTTGACACACGTGCAGATTTGTCATTGCGACCGAGGCGAAATTCGCACGAGCCGTAGGCGAGTGTGTTATGGAGCCGAGGGCTGCAATGACAAACTTCCTGCACTTGTATCAAAATGTACTATATTGGTAGTTGTGAAAAATATGTTGAATGTAAGCTATAAGAGATTTCTTTAGACATTAAGCCGCTGCCGTCAGATATTGTGCTTTACTATAGTTTGCTGCAATCTAAATCTAAAATATACGGCAACTTTGGTCATTTTTCTTCAGTAAGAAATTAACAAAAATGCATCGTAATTTTCAAAAAAAGTAAGTAATAATAAGTATAATGTGTTCGTAAGTGTATTGAAAAACGTCGTTTGATACACGTGCGAATTTGTCACTGCAGCCCTCGGCTCCCTCGGCGCCTCGGTCGCAATGACAATCTTTCGCCACATGTATCAAAATTTACTATTTCCATATAAATAAATGACGCGCGGCCATAGTGCAGCTGCGCGACGGCCGTCCTTTTTTTATTTATATGGTATGCCATATAAAGTAGCGCGACAGCAACGCAGGTTCTACTGGTTCGCGACGACAGATGAGAATGTCTGAAAGAACATGGTGGAGGCGTTTGGCCAGCAGTAGGACAATACAGTTCAGTGAATTTTAGCACTTGATAAGTTGTAAAAAAATAAATGGGTATTGCTGTTAAAAACATTTATTTATTTATTCAAAACATTTATTTTTGTACCAGTTTTCAAGCTCTAAAATTTGCAGAGCCTATCTTCACACGCGCCAAGATCCGACTGCCGTACTGTAATGACAAGGAAAAGCACCAAGTATATATCACTGTATTTATTCAATTGTAATTGTGTGTTGAAGGCCTCATGTAATGTAATTTGTCTAAGTTTGTGTTGTTAACGAATGATGATAAAGAAATCATTCATCCATGATACAAAAGTAGTCACCAAAAGCATGAAAGTCTTTCTTTTCAACCATAACCTAATATGGCAGTCATCCTAATGACTGGCCTGTTGGTCTAGTACCTTGACTGCTATACGATTTCGATTGTGGGTTCGATTTCCGCCCAGCACAAATGTTTATCGATAAACCAGATATTTTGTTCTGTGTTCAAATTACACTCAGAATTTATTTTTAGTATGTATTTAGAAATATATAGTGTATTTTTATCAGTTGTCATAAGCTCTACTTAGCTTCGGACGTTGTATGAAAGCCGTACAAAAAGAAGTCAGTGTTTAAAATAGTTCTATCCCGTAACACAATAGCCCCTAAACTTATAACCAACAATCTATTTTTATCGCTGTTCTCATAAAAATCTTTTCTAAATTAGTAAAAAACAAGTTCAAAGTAACAGCTGCTGTGTGCTCCCCTTTCTTAGCTCCGTGTAAAGTGGGCCAAACAACGCAGATAACATAAGTGGGCGCAGCCTCATAATACAGTCGTGTATCCTTAGTCCTGACGTCACTTAAGTATTGAGTTTAGGTAAACAAAGCTAAGTATAAAAAAGTATAATTACGAGTAATTTCCTAAAACAACTAGGTCCAGTTTTTTTTTTATGAAGGGCAAACTCCCATTGACGGCTCGGAAGAAAAAGGTTTGGAAGGAATTGGGTAGGCCTTTGCCCAGCAGTGGGACAGTTGGGGCTTTAATAAAAAACTCCCAATGATCATTCAAATCATCCAATGACGAATCCCGCTCTTGGGCGGAGCGGTAAACAGTGTCTGACTCTTACTGACTAAACAGCCCACCCCGTCCTTTCTTTGCCTTTCGCACTGGGGCCAAACCTTCCTTTCAGAAAGAGACCCTGGGTTCCAGTAGACTTCGACCCTTTTGCAAATTCCCTACAGCTAGATACATAGACCATTCATCCCACGCCGTTTCTTCTTTGTCTTTCGCACTGGCGTCAAGCCTTCATTTCAGAAAGACCCTGGGCCTCAGTAGAATTCCACCCTTTTGTAAAGTCCCATTGCTGAAATTATTAATTAACAATAGCCTCAGTTGAGATAATCAAGTAATTAGACGTTGACGCCCACTTCAGTTAGATTTATTGTGTAACCAAAATCGTGTTTGGAAGATTACACGCGATTACTGAATGAACATTAGCGTTTGTTTACTGAGACGCGGAGCGTTGAGCGTTTGTCGTACATTATCTTATGTTTGTGTTTGCGCGTGCAATGTCGCGGCCCGCTGCTGCAATGTACGAGGAAACAACGCGTAGCCCATCGCCCTGACCGTGGCTCAGCAGGGTCGAAGCCTCCTGGGACCATGGGTCAATATGTAAGTGTAACACCAAGGCTCTGGGACTAAGACAAAGAAAGAACAGTGGGTTTTTAGTAAGTAAAAGCCTGATAATATGTTCCGCTTCGCCCAAGGGCGTGAGTCATTGGACGATTTTTGCCTACCATTTAAAAAAAAAACATCTCGACTCGGCTCCTCAATAAGCACAAAAACTCGCTATGATCTTTAAATGCCGCAAAAATACACTAGCTAGACGATGTACCTATTCTATTCCCACCCAAGAATAATGTTTGTGTGATGAGAACGACCATTTGGTCGGTGTGTTCTGGATATAATTTATTAATATTTGTAATATTTATGTATTTAGAACTTTTTAAGTATTTTAATTAGTCTTGTACCCTCACATTTTTTCGTCATGTATGTTGCTGAAGGCTATTGAGCGACTTATGGTACGAGGAAGAGTTGAGGGTACCCGGCCAAGAGGAAGATCGCCTATGAGGTGGACTGACCAAATAAAAACTTCAGTAAGTGGCTTATCATCGCTGCATGAATGCACGAGAAGGGCGGCCATCAGAGACGAGTAGCTGCGTGTTGTAAAGGTTGCCACCAACACTTGAAATGATGACCACAACCACTCTGTCAAGAGTGATACCGACAATGAATAAGAAGAATCAGTTGTCTGGTATTCATAGCACAATCTCTGCTTAGTTTAGAACTAGATGACGTTGCGTATTTTTTTATTATTATCTGTTTACGTCTAAACCAACAAGTGGACTTTAAACCCGTCTATGGGTAGAATTGTATGTATTACCTATGTGTATGAGAGTAAAACCACGAAAACAAGCGTTTATATCGGTCCATACGTATTTCTATAATCGTAAAGATGCTTTATTACCCAATTTAAGTTAAACAAATGAAATCAGTTCTGTAATGTCTTCAATCTTAGAGCAATTGAGAGGTTGGAGCCACTTCATGACCTTGATCTTACATTTATGTAGTCACATGGGAATAATGGTGCAGACTTTATTTATTCTAGTAAGTAGACAAGATCACGTGGACGCTCTCTAACACGGTGGACAGACCTCATCAAATCGGTGACGCATTGCAGCGTCAGTGAAAACTCGCGACACATCGCGAAAGAGGTGGTGGCGCAGGACTCGACCGACACATGACCACGACCACTCTGTCGAGAGTGCACGACTAAGAAGAAGAAGAGGTATACAAGGTTGACTGTTTATTAGTGACTGACACTTACACCCGTATTCACAAACAATACTCAAACGACCCTTGACTAAGCAAACGCACAGCGTTGAAATAGAGCTCTGTGATTGGTTCGTTTGTGTTGCGTAGTTCACAAACCCTGCCCTGTGCGCTCGCGAGCACTGTGAGACCGCATAGTAACGTTTGTGAATACGGGTGTTAAACACGTGATTGTACACATGATAACAAACGACTTTTACTATTGGGTAGGTACATTTATGTTCACCTAACCGGTCAAAATGTACTGAACTTGCTGATTTTTTGTCCCTTAGTAAAAGTTGTTTGTTATCATTATTATAATCACATATTTATGTATGGATCGTGTTTGTGTATCACCCTACATAATCATAGTTGGTTCGACAGGACATAGTAATGACTCTGAACAAGGGCTGATCAACTACCCACCACCCAGAATAGCATATTTTTATGTACAATCAGTATTTTTGGTGAAACAAACTCAGTAGACAAAACAGGAATAAATTTGGGGAACAGAAATACTACCAAAAAAAAACTGGTCAATTATAAGTTAGGCTCACGCACCATCGGTACCGATTTTTTAACGGTTTAGCTATCAATGGTGGGAATAATTTATCTATAAGTATGTTTATCACTTGTCTAGTACCGATAACACAAGCTCTGCGTAGCTTGGGAGTAGACAACGTTGTGTGACAGTTGTGGAAAGAAAAAAAAAATTGTTCATGAGACACAGCCAGTGACAGACGGATAAACAAACAGACGGATATACAGCAGTCTTAATGACAGGGTCCCGTTTTACCCTTTGAGTAACCCTAAAAAAGAACCCATCAAATACACGAGCTACACGAGTTTTATTACCCGTCACCATCAGTACCGATTAAAAGACAATCGTGGGTGAAGAGATAATCCTTACAAAACAATTGACTGTCAGACACATAATCTATGTATTCAGTTCAACATTGAATGGAAATGATATCACTTATCCAGACAAGTAGTCGAGAGACAAAATGGTATTGTCTGGTATACTCAACGACAATTGTAAACAGATTGTGTCGTACGAAATAATAATTATGTATCTTCTTAAAGCTAAATTACATTATACAGTTGAGAGGAACTCATAGTTAAGATGATAACAGCCGCACGGGCACGGCAAGGTTAAGCAAAGCTCGCCAAGGTTATAGATGAGGCTTATAGACTGGTGACTATTTAACTCTTGGGCCCCGAGCTAAACGCCGGCATCCGTATACCTATTGTCCTTCTATTATGTCTCTAATCACGGTATTCAAAAGGTTAACAATCCGCGATTTCTTTTATGTAGTCACATGGGAATAATGGTGCAGACTTTATTTATTCTAGTAAGTAGACAAGATCACGTGGACGCTCTCTGACACGGTGGACAGACCTCATCAACATTGTTCATTGTTCGGAAATTATGCCGTCTGTCATTTGGAGACTTTTAAAATTAAAATCTGCAAAGATTCCTTTTACAATGTTAAATAAACAAACAACTATTCTCTCTCTAGGTGAAACGAAGGAGAACATCAGAGTTTTTGTGTTTTAGGACCATGGCCCTGTTTTTTCGAACACCCCACATAACTTTAAAAATACCGTTATTAGCGACATAATCGAAGGACAATAGGAGTGTGAATGACGGCATTCGCTCACGGCTCAAAAGTTTAAACAATTTGTTTTCATCGCATTAGTATGCCTAATAGCGTGCTGTGTGCTGGGACCAAGGGTTAAATCTGAAAGGTAAGCTCTGACCCCGGTATATAAAGTAACATAGGAAAGGGGCGGGTTGTTTAGTCAGGAGTCTTTAACACTTTTTCCCGCTCTGCCCAAGGACAGCATTTGCTATTGGATGATTTTTACCTACCGTAAAAAAATTATAAAGCGTGGTTATATCTTTCTTCTTGCTAAAATAAAATCAAGCCATGGCTACATTGAAAAAAATCTCCGATTTTAGGAATAGGATTATAGTAAGTACTAACAAATAGTAACTTACGAAATTTTACACGCAACTCTAATTTGAAACATTCTTAACTTTCTGTTCTAGTTTCAGAAAATAAAATGTAAATAACAGATTTAAAATGTAAGGTTGTCTGGTAGATATCACTGTCAGCGATAAGACCGCCTTTGCACAGAAACTTATATGAATGGGTCATATAAGTTTCTGTGAAATTGTTACTTTTTTTGGTGTGCAATAAAGTATTATTTTATTCTATTCTAAATGCGTCTGTGGGTTAAATTCCCGCACAAAACCAATATTTGTTCGGCCCACAAACAGTTGTTCCAGGTATTCTGTTGCGTATGTGAGCTTACAAGTTTGTCAACACACCCACGATACAGGACTCAACAGTAATTATTTGTGTAAAGCTGTTCGCACTATCCGTCTTGCTATACGTACATCTTGTCTAGCACGTGCAACGATTCTGTCAAAACGGTGAAGGAAAATTTCGTGAGGAAAACGGCATGTCCTACAACCAAAAATACGAACACATGATGTGATAGCCACCAACCCGCATTCGGCCTGCGTGGTGGATTATGGCCCATTCCCTCTCCTAGAAATGAGGCCTGTGGGAACGTTAAAAAGGCTGGTGATGGTGAATAAAGCGAGTACTTAAAAAGTAGTAGTAAAGTAGTAGTAGTATTCATGTTGGTCAATTTGACCTGTAATTGGCTTTATTTAGGGATTTTTGCTGTATCTTAACTAAAAAGCAAAGCTTTTTTTTGTTTTTGTGCTCACATCGTTTTTTATGTACTACACAACGTCTACACGTAAAAACTTGTAATTAGCTTTGTAATGATTACGGTTTCCAATTTCAGACTGTTCTTATTAGCCGTAAGGTCTCCATGTACTAAATAAATAAATGATTGGAATTGTAGGTTAAAACCGAAGCACATGTGGACGACACCTAATTTTTAGGTAGAGTTACGTCACGTGACGACGTCTAGCTAGCATGAATGTAGCTCTATAAGTCTTGTTCTAATATAATGTATGGAGACATGTATCGGGTACATGGCTAATGGTTGCTCAATGTAGTTCTACATTTTAGAAAAGCTTGCCGTTAATAACTTTATAATAACAATCACACCATCCATCCATCAATCAATCCTTTCGTTGTTGAAACCCCTTATGGTTCAGACTAAGCGTTTCGCTTCATCTTTTATTCCACGCACATTGAAGGACTGGAAAAAATTGCCTGCTGCGGTCTTCCCAACCGATTACAATTTGGGTGTCTTCAAAGTGAATAGGCTTAACTAATTTAACTAATGCACCTCAACAACAGCGATTGCAGCAATGTTTAACATCAGGTGGGATCGCAGCATGATCGCAGTCAAGCATTAGTTTACAGTAAATATAAAAAAGCTAAAGTGTTACCTTAATTATTGACATACGACAAGCTAGTTCACTAATTAGGCAACGATTGAAAACAAAATAGGAGGAAAAATATACGACAAACGTCACACGTCTTTCAAACCTACGGAACAAGCAGGCTTGATGTTATGTGGGTATGTAGAAACATGTTTTTTTTTTTCAATAAATCCGAAAGCAGATACCAACATCCGTCCCTTTGTCATTCCTTTTGTTCTTCTGATTGTCCTTTCAATACCTACACGTTATCCGGCCCGCCCACGCCAGTTTTATTCTAAGCTCAGAATTACATAAAACCTCCTTGTCTTGCGGTTTCTTCCATGTCCGAGCAGAATTCTTACAGTTCCTCGTTTTCAAGCACGCGGCCCGCCGTCCGCTAAAGGATTCCATCCGTGAATGTCAATGGTACTCAAACTATTAAAGTTTATTGGCTTTACTAGACAGAAATGGTTAATGTGGTGATGCTAGTAAGAGATCTAAGTCCAATATTGGAATTTTTGTCGACTGAAATGATTATAATTAAAGTTCTAAAGATATGTTACTAGCTGCTAGCTGCTGTAGGGTTAAGTGTTAAAAGATATTGTTTTGAAGAGTGCAGAATCCACGAGTTGATGCAGAACAGATATTGCCTTAAATATAGATACTAGGCACTACAAGTACCACTAAGTACCACGTAGTTTTCTGGCTTCTTTGATGATCTGAACCTATTTGGTGCAACCGTGAGACCCACATTGTGTCAGTGTTCTTTTTTATCTTAATTGTCTGAATATTGTTTCCACAGTATGTGTGTTAATTACTTTTTTTTCTTTCTTTCTTTCTAGATACACTTTTTATTTTACACAATAATAAATCATAGCTTTAGCTCACCGTTCTAAGATCAGAGAATTAAGCTAATTAAGGTAGATGTGTGGAAAACACTCTGTATTCAACCACTAAACATTTTACTTGTAGCATCAAATGATGATATTTCCATCCTCCGCATATTTAAGTTATTTCTGATACTACTCATATATTCTGTAAATTCTATTAAACACGAAAGAATAGTAAAAGTTTGAGCGCCACTGGATGTCTCGCCACGTTTTATAGAAAAGAATCCCTAGATCCATGTGCTCACGTGTACTACCACATTTCTTTACTCCTGTCTCTTTTCCTACAAACGTTCTGTACGCTACTTTGATATCGGTACGAGTATTATATGTATATACTTATTAAAAACCAACTTCGTTTATTTTTAGTCACAGCTTCATCATCACTTAGTTTTTTGTTAAGTAATAAATCATCTGATGACTTCTCCTGCTCTAAGGTGAAGCGGGCGGGCATGTCAGACTTTTAGTTACTAAAACCACACCTATGTTCCTTCAATTGCTGTTTGCGACCCTGGAGCTCGGGGAACCCCATGGGAACTCATTCTGAAGTAGACTCATGGCCACAGTAGGCTTCGCCCAGCTGTCGCTGTTAATACGTTTTGATGCCTCACCAGGCACTCTTCAAAGAACAGACTTAGGGCCAATGCCACGTAAAGAACGAACCCACGCAGTGTCTTTTTGCTAGTCGTCGACGTTTTGCTGCGTATTAATATATAAGTTTTCCATCGACAAAACTGTACATACACACATAGGGCCTGCAACCGCAACGGAGCTCGTCGCGGGCCCGCGGAAACCGTCCGTGTAAACGAACATGGCCCGCGCGGACACACGGCGCGTGCCCGAACGGATGCCCTGCGCGTAGCCCCGCGTTTCGCAGCGTTGACCCTGACCGCCGTGATTATGGTGTGCCCAAAGTATAAAACCTTCAAACTTAGAATATGGTGAAATTCGACAGTTATTCACTATATTAGAATACTGTTGGCGTTATGAAGTCCAAATTCCAAAAATGATTTATATCTAACTCAATCTAAGAAAAAAGAGTAGTAGGTACTATCGTACTAATATTCTATGCTTGAAGTATTACATAGTGTCGTCTTCACAATAATCGCGCGGCAGCAGCGCGGCTGTCGCGCGGCACGTTGCGGCTTATATGAAGACGTCCATACTTGAGACCTGAAACGTCATGGAAAATACTTTTAACGCCTTTTGTGACTTTTTGCATTGAGTCAGATCTTTCAATAAAGATAAATTGTTATCTTGTTAAGGAAATTTCCGTTTTCTACGCATAGTTTAGTTATTTAGCAACGGTATCTAACGATGGACTGAACAAAACACGTTGTTTTCGTCAGAAAGGAAAAAATGGGGAAATAAAATCACCTCTTCTATGAATGACAAAATGTTTTCTACAATAACATAATACTTAATACCTTTCTTTACTTTTAATTATTTTCTTGTTAAGAAAAACGGTCATCTGTTATTGCCAGTTGTTGCATTCATGGAAGATGAATTAATATTAATGTTCGCAAGAATATAATGTCCCTTTTGTTCACCGCTTGAATATACATATAGCTTCCACGAATTTGTCAAACTTTATATACACTGAATACAGACTACTAAGAACCGGAATATGCGCCGAATTAATAATAATACTGCGTAATATGAAACATTTTTGACAACAGAAATATTATGTTTGAAAGAACTTAATTGTTTGGCTATGAAATTGAAATCAAAGATTGTAAGTTGCTGGTATTTTTTTAAAAAGCTCAAAGAGATGTTAGCAAAAGTAAAGGAGCCCATTGCTCGTTAGTGCTGCGGGAACGTTTGAAAAGTGACCTTGGGCCGCAGAATGCAAAAGTCAAATTCAAAATATTTTTATTTCAAATGGGTTTACATGGGCACTTATAAAACGAAGTGCCATGACCACTTACAGAAGCTAGTACATGCAAAGTGTAATGCAAAGGAAAAATGAGGGAATATTAGTGAGTTTTAGTCTGTGAATGTCTGACCCGCTTTTTGCTACACCCTACAGCGTGACGGCCGCGGTGCGTAGTAATCCACGCGTGCCTCACAGAGATGTCAACAAAATCGTTGGAGACCAACACGGTCAATGCCCATTGAGGACATGATAAACTTCTGAAAAGAAAGCCCGTAGTCGTAAAACGCAGGGTAATTGAAGAAACATAAGTCTGACATAATATAGCAGCAAATATCCCAAAATTATTTCCTAACATATATATCATAGAGCGATTCCTTCTCCCCGTGGATTGCTCATAATTACATAAGAATCCAAAATTACTACAGATAGCCCAAGTTTGGGTTATTTCGGCAAGCATAACGGATGTTATCAATTAATTACGCAATTGAACATACATATGTGTATGGATTTACACTGGAGAGCAATGAATCGCTCCTGCTTTGTAATTCATTAAGCTCAATAGAAAAGCATACAGACAGCATTACAAAGACACAAAATTAAAATCATTAACCTTCATTTAACTTACAAAAACCAACCATATACACTCGTATACAGTCGTTTTATTGTACTTATTATTAGTCAACATGATAACTCAGAGGAGTTCCATAGAGATGAAAGCGTAAGGATTTACTGGAAAATATGGATACCACGCCTGCTGAAGGTCTCTCGGCGCCGGGTCTTACTATCATAGGCCATAGTCGCAGAAGGAGGTCAGTGGCTTCCTTCTGCGACAAATGCCTTGCTCGAAACAGACCATAATCAAAATAAAGTTGCTCAACAGCCAAATTTAAGGCACTACTCAGTTCGTCAAAGGTTTAAGGACTTTAAAATAAGCAGCATCGGTAAGTGAACCTGGTATACAAATAGTCAGAATAATGCACTGTAAATAAAAACCTAAAAGTAGAGAATGGGCTTCACAAACCCGTTTATAATGTGAATGAGAATGACATTAATTCACTATCTGCCAGCCACAACTAGCCGAACAGAAGGGTGGGGTTATTTTTATTTTGTCGGCGGAGCGCGCAAGGCGGCGGGTGGCGAGAGCGGCGTGCCTGCAAACGTGACCGCTTCGCTGGTGTTACACCATCATGCTCCTCCGTTTCAAGCCTTACAATATAATAAAAGTAATAAAGCCTGGCTTTATGCTCTCAAGTGGTGCCTCAGGGATCCGATCGAAGAGTTACGTCATATTTAAAATTAACTCCAGTGTGCCATGTTTCACTTGGTGGACGAAGTGTGAAGCGCTTATTTATAGAATTTTTTTAGAGACGTAAGCCTTGGATTTTACCTTAGGCAGCAACCATCCATTGCAATAAACACTCCACGCCCACAAATTTCTCAGGATATTTCTAGTTAGGAGTCACAGCTTAAATTTTGTATTTACTAATATGTAACTTTTCTGTATACTTTACATAGGTCTTGTTTGTATTCTGGCTAATAATTTATTCTTCCTGGAGTTAGGACCCACTGGCAAATATCTCCTTCAAGTTCTTCCAAAAAATCTTTTTCAATACACTTACTCGAAAACTGCCTCTTATCGCACTCTTATTAGGTTCAATATAGCATGTATATCACCCAAGTGCTTTTTTGTGTTTATCACAACAAGGGCTTTTTTATTCCTTCCTTATCGTCACGGTCATGGGTGATTTTTTTTTCTTAGTTTATCGAATCAGGCGCGAGGCGTCCCCCAAGTGGCGCTGGACGACCCCACGAAGTTAGAAACTGACCAGAGCAGATTTGAATGCTATTATTATTATATTTCTACTGTATTTTTGAGATAAGATTAAACGTTTTTTCTTTCTTTCTTTATTCCACAAGTCGTAAGTGTATTGAAAAACGTCGTTTGACACGCGTGCAGATTTGTCATTGCAGCCCTCGGCTCCAAAACACACTTGCCTACGGCTCGTGCGAATTTCGCCTCGGTCGCAATGACAAACTTCCTGCACTTGTATCAAAATGTACTATTCCCGCACCGTCTCAAACCAGTCCTCGCGGATCGTGCAGATTTATAATAATAATATAAGTGCCCCCAGTCTTTTGATCCAGATTACCAGCCAACACTAAGCGAATTGTGATTTTATTACATTATCATCAGTTTTAAGGCGTCTATATATCTCAGGACCCTGACGTCCTGTGCCTTATTCTAATAACCCCCCCCCCCCCCCAACTCAAGTCAACTCCAAGAAAGGGCCTCTTGGAGTCGACTTGAGTTGCCCTTTAAGTAATTTTATTGGAACGTGATACCAACCGACGATTATCCCTGTACGCGCTATACTAGTGTACCCAAAGACAACCTCCGGTTGGTAAAGAATTATTGTGACTAATGGAAAACAGAAATAATTGGTCTATGGTTTTTGGAGTCTTAAGTGTGTGATAACCCGAAACTATGTTGTGACTATGTCCCCGTCTGAACAATCAACATCATATATCATCCATCGATTTTTTATCGATGCAGGGGGTGATTTTTACACTTCAATGGGTCCCCAACAACGGCCGCTAGTACGAAGTGACGTAGCAACAAGAGGGCAATCCTGGGGTGCTTGAGGAGTAGAGAGGCGTGGTACAACGGCTATCAGGATAATCTCGGAAGTCAACAACCCTAACTGGAAACACATATTTAATCCAGTAAGGTGCTACTGGATTAAATATGTGTTTCCAGTTAGGAAACGCCATATCCCAATAGTAGACAGTAGACGTCTCTCAGCAATGTTGAAGAAAAAAAAATAAATAAGTTTCGTTAATGTTCACACTGCTTTATTTTTACTTTAACCAATTAACATGAGTTGCACGTTTTGCACTCTTCAATTTTATTTGTTCTTTTTATAACGTATTTGTGTGTACATAAATAAATAAACAAATGACTGTCTATAGTATAGTATACTTCATCAGCTCAAGAAACTTTAATATAAGACGAAAGCAGCCTAATAAAACTTTAGTCATTAAAACACTTTAGCGCGGACAAGGACCCGACCTCAAAACGCATTCCAAAGTAAAGCTTTCGAGGACTAAACTAAGAAGGCATCTAGGTCTTCACAAACTTCTTTAAACAGTTTTGCCCTAAGTCTTGTGATTGAGTTTAAAAGTTTTTCTGAGTTTCTTAAGGTCAATGCCAGAGAAAACCCTGAGATGAGAAACCGTAGACTAGAAGGATATACCACCGACCTCATTGGTCGTGTTCTTCAAAAAGGACAGATGCATAATCCCCTCATAACTAGAGGATGTACATATGTCAATATATTATACATACTATAATATATATACTATACTTAAACGAATAGATTTGATACGTAAAGAACACGGATTCTGGCGATCTGAGGGTAGTTTCTGCCGTAATTGGTTTTTCAACAGCCCTTACTGTCCCACTGATGGGCAAAGGCTTCCCTCAAGCCCTTCCAAATCTTCTCTTCTGCTGTGATTGATGTGTGAGGTTAAAATTTTCAAAGGTCCTAGAGTGGGCATATCTGAGACTTTCACAAGACTCATCTTTAATGAAAGCTAATTAATTTATCAAGCTCCAAGAAGCAACCGCATACCTATGCGGTCACCGGTGGCTTCTTGGAGCTTAATGAATTAAATTCTTTTTTAATTTTGTTTGTAATTACGGTGGTCAAAAGGCTAAAGCACCTATTTTAATGAAAACTAAACTAATTCATTTTACTATGCTGGTGCTGCCGCTGCGGCTCGAGAATCTCAAGCTTCGGAAATACAATAACCTTGTTTAGAGTTATATTTTCGTGTCTAGAGGTTGAAACTTTTCAATCATATGGCCACAAGTCCGTATGGCCACAAATTATTTAAAACCTTTCAAAACGCCTTGTTGACACTTCGCGTGATCCGAAGGCTGGCTTTTACCTTGGGCAGAGAAAAAGCATTGCCATTCAGCGTGGCAATGCTCCCATCTGTTTGGGTAAGGCGGAGGAGGAGTTTTTCGACGCCATACTTTAAATTACTTTTAGTTAGTTCTTAAGAGGTTTTTAATAAGAAATAAATATTACATAAATTTCATTAAAACTGAAACATGATTCCCAAATAACTTTAATTTTGGAGGTCGGGTTTTAAATAACGAAGAGTTGAAAGTACAGAAACACAATCCTTCAAAATTAATGTTACTTTTAGTGTTTTTCTAACAACGAAGTCAGTTGTATTTGTTTGTAAACAAAAGTTTTGTGTTATTTCTCAAAATGTCACATTGGTGATCTTGAAAAGTTCACTTTGTAGGTACTAATGTACTCTGGTTTATAGAATTTTATTTCTCAAAAAGAAAACATAATGTAATTTTATTTTAATAAAACTTAATCAGCCTTAAAATGTTCCCACTGCTGAGAATCAGACAGACTTTTAATTCACCATCAAACACTTTATCACTCTCATGAGTTATTTGTTTTTTTCAGTTTCATCATGATTTCTATCTTCATTTCATTATTATTGTTACCTTTGTAATAGCTATTGGCAAATGAATTCATAATTACAATCATAGTCCAGCCGTGCGTGCGGTAAACGTCCAGGCCGAGCTCGAGTTGTCAAAGACGTGCCTCAGAGATACGTCAATAAACTGGAGAGACCCAGCAGCGTCGAATCCTACTGGGGCCATGGGTCGTGCCAAAGAGAAACCTAGGGTCCTGGAACGAAGGCTAAAAAGGAACAGAAGTAAGTTCTGATGAAGGAACCCGATGACTGACTGATGATGGTCCAACCCCGGTATGAAGGCTAAGAAGAAATGGGGTGAGTTGTTTAGTCAGTAAGAGTCTGACCCTGTTTCCCGCCCCGTCCAAGGGCGAGATTCGTCATTAGATGATTTTTCCCACCATAAAAAAGACCCGGCAGGGTCGAAGCCTACTGGGGCCATGGATTGTGCGAAAGACAACCCTAGGGTCCTGGAACGAAGGCAAAGAAGGAATAGAACCAAGTACTGATGAAGGAAGAGAAGTGAGGTTTAAACTTCTCTTCCTTCATCAGTAAAAGTCTGAAACACCCTCGTACACCGCCTAGGAGCAGGAGATCAGTAAACATACACTTTTAATCCTAAATCGCTCGGTTAGAATACAAATAGACGGACTTATGGATTACGTATTGTTGCATAATGAGCTAAACCTAATTAGTGGAACAATGAGCGATCACATCCAATTAAGGATGGATATAGATAGAATGCCGTTACCACGTTATAAAGCCAGTATCCATACTCGACTAGTGGAATGCTAGCGATGGAAATAACGTTTGAACTAAACCAAAACCTATTTTGAATAAAACCAAAATCTATCAGATTACAGGACACAGTAATCGTATGTGTTTTGTAATCTGATAGATTTTGTTTTTTTTTCAAAGTAGATACGTTAATTATTGAAGCGACTAAAGGTAGGTAGGTTCTAGAGCACCATAATTATTTTTTCTAGCCCAAACTGTCTCACGGCTGAGCAAAGGCTTCTCTGCATTATTTTCAGTGTTCTCGGTTTTGAACCACTTCTTGCCAATTCCCAAGGAAGGCATCCAAGTCGTCCCGCCATCTTCTTCTTGGTCTGCCGCGACCCCTTCGTACGATTTTATGGCACCAACTTTGGGTTTTACTGGCCCACCGCTCGACCGGCATGCGGCAGACATGTCCAGCCCAGTCTCCCTTAAGTTGCGCAGACTTCTGAGGTACGTCACTGATTTGCGTTTTGGAGCGCAGTACTTACAGTGTTTCGAACGCGATCCGTTATTATTATTACCAATTTTTTTTTCTTTATTATAATTCACACAACGTGCAACGCCATCTAGTCTTAAGCTAAGCACAGCTGGTGTTATGAGTACTAGACAACTGATAAACATGCTTATATATTTCTAAATACATACATATTATAGAATAATTACACGTAATAAAATACCGACATATAAATAAAAAATTAAAATACTTAACCTCGTAAGGCCCAACAACCTAATTTAATGACAAAAACAATTTTAATACTCCGGCCCAAGACACTTTTTAAAAACATTGAATTACGGCCCAGCGACCTAAAATTATGACATAATATTTAAACGTATTTTTTGTTTAAATAATCCCGCCAATTTAAATCTACCGTCGATAAATTATTAATCTTGAAAGCATATCTAATTTTGACTATTTCAAAATATTTTTTGCATGAAATAGTTAACTTTAGGTATAAGAAATACCCCATAAAAGAGTTTTTTGAGGTCCTAAATCACCGTCCTAAATCAAAGTTCTGGGCCGCAACTACTTGCACCTATTTTTAGTACATTGGGCCGTAATATATATCGACCTAAATTTAGGTTGGGCCTTACGAGGTTAAACCAAACTCAAAAATAACCCCTAATAAAAAACACTTTGTCATCTCTATCTTCGTTCGGTCACGGTTGGTAAACATAATTATCTTTTTGCTATTGAGATCTCATACAGTCCTTTAAAATATACCAGCAATGTATGGGAAGTTTTATTCCTCTTTATGAAAGATATACAGTTATTCAGTATATATTATTTATTTATTTTACACTCTCTTGTACACCAAAACTAAAATACCTATATTGAAAGAAAAACTTATAATGAAAAACATACTTACATATATTTGTTCTATTATGTGTGTACCTGTTACTTAGTCATTTTTCTGCTTCTTTTTTACTGATTTGTACTTTAGATATTTTTTTTAATAATCTTTATTTAAAAAAATATCTTCCAGCTAAAAGATATGGTCATCTACAGCAGTAAATTAATACTTTTTCACTTAAACGCCTATTTGAATGGCAAAGTAAAAAAATTCTCTTGTTCTGGTTTTAGCGAGCGGCAGTTTTTTAAGACATTAACTAGTGCTTGACTATCCCACCTGACGATAAGCAGTGATACAATCGATGAAGATGAATCACACTAATTTGTTAAGAGCCTATTCACTCTAACCTTGAAGACACCAAAATTATAATCGGACGGGAAGACCGTTGTGCGAAGTAAGACTTTTACAAACGAACAACGAACTTGGAAACAACGGGAACGCAAACGTGTGGGTTTCCACACGTTTTCCGGTCCCTTAGTTACTTTTCCTACTTGCCCTTTGCGTTCCAGGGTCATGCGCGTTGACTCTTCCGAACAATAAAGCCCCGCTACCTAAAGGGTCAACACAGCCACTCTGACTAATGTCCGCAATGTTTCTAACCCCTATTATAACATTTATAGAACCAAAGACCTTTGCACTCACCATTGAGCTAACAATGTATTATACAATTTATGAACCATATTGTATAATACAATGAACCTTAATTGTAGTATTTCATTGTAACCTCCATTCTTGCATTCAATTCTTCTTTCATTGACCAAGTTATTGAAAACTAATTCAGTAAGTACCTTCGGTATTGGACGTGAATGACATTTCCAAATGGTCACTCTGTCCATGGACCCTTGATGATAAAATAATCATAATAGCACTAGTGTTACAAATAAATTCACTATTATAACACTTCCATTATTGTTACGCTTTCACGTATTATGTGAACTATGGCTAAAATGTCACTCACCTTGTATTTCAACTATTACTACTATTGTATCTTTTGTAATATGTCGTTATTATGGCATTCTTGTTACTTCATAATACCTCAGTCAATGGAGTAACTTTAAATTTTATACTGCGCTTCGTACATTCAACTCATTACTACGAAAGTTGAATGTACGAAGTCCTCTGTAAAATTGAAAGTTATCCTGGAAGATTTACCTATTTATATTTTTCTTTTGAAGATGAAGAAATCATTCCTAAAATAAAACAAGTGAACTGAGAGTTGAACTGTATCTCAATTACCTACAGAAATGATTAATAGATGGGATCATTGAAACTAGACCAATTTAATACACAATGTGTACTAGGAATCAA
The DNA here is from genome assembly GCA_029852875.1 of Mythimna loreyi. Taxonomy (NCBI): domain Eukaryota; kingdom Metazoa; phylum Arthropoda; class Insecta; order Lepidoptera; family Noctuidae; genus Mythimna; species Mythimna loreyi. The sequence continues at coordinate 10,413,194 of CM056780.1, read as the reverse complement.
TTTACGAATAAATAAATCGGGCTCTAAAGTTAAAAAGGAATGAAGGCTAATTTATTTATTTAATTAATTAAATTAAACAGTACGACCGAAGCCAATTACCTACACTATTTAAACACAAATTTAAAGTAGAAATAAAACAATAAAATACAAAACAATAATTTAAAAAAAAATAAACAACAGCTAAGAAGGTATGGGCACAGTAGAAGTAAACGAACAGTAGGGAAACTGCCTACAAACGCTCGGAAACGGCGCACTCACACAAACATACGCATCTACGAGACCGATAAGCTATTCTCGCAGTGCTCATAGTAGTGCGTGTCGCGTCAAGACGAGTCGTCACGTTTGAGTTTACTTTGAGTAATCTTTAGAAAAATGAATATCTCGTAATAATAATCTTTAGAAAATGCAGCAACTGGGAATGGCTGTCGATTTTTATGGTATTAAAATATGTATCACCAAAAAGTTGTACCAAAATCATAATTGTAATAAGATAATCTTGTATCAAATGAAAAATCAGGTTTTGTATTTCAGCCGAAGTATTATATTTTAAATGATGGTGATTCAGATGTCTCCGATGATACTGTCTTAGTTAAGTATATGAAAGGTATTGGGATGCCAAAAAAAGAAAAAAATACTTGATTGTTTAATGTTGAAGTAGAATTTAATTTAAATTAACAATTTAATGTAGGTACCTACAAGTATTTTTGGCTAGAGGAACAATCATGGAATTTACTTGTGGACACATGTACTTATATATTTATTTTTAAAATGATTCGTCCAACCGTGGCTCGCGTACGTTCCCGCCAAAACCCGTAAAAGGTTACACCATATTGACAAGTTTAAGATCTAAAACTTGTTGTATCATATAATATAATATATAATAAATATTATATAATAATAAAATATTTTCCATATTTTTAAACTATTTTGCTCAGGTTAACCGACGCAACGACGGCGACGCGACGTCACGAGATTACCATTTAAATTTTATTTATAATTTAGTTACCTATATAATTATCTATTCAGTTTGTTGATTACTACGGAACATATTTGTATCTTTTTTCATAAAAACAAACAATATCAAAAACATTAAGTAATAGTGTCAACCCTATTGCTTTTATGGAGTGTAGGTATTTATTTTATAAACAAGGCCTAGTTTCTTTACTGTTCGATATTTATTCTGTGGTATGGGGTGGGTCGTTTAGTCAGTAAGACTCTGAAACTGTTTACCGCTCTAGCCAAGGGCGCGATTCGTCATTCGATGATTTTTCCCACCATAAAAAAACCCCGCCAAAAATCATACAATTATATTAACAACTAGCTTTTGTCAGCGGCTTCGCCCGTGTACCTACACAAAATATAGCTTATGTCACTCAGGAGTAAAGCAGATTTCTATTGTTGCTAAAATTTATCCAATCGGACCAGTAGTTCCAGAGATTATCTCCTACAAACAAAAAAAAACAAACTTTACCTCTTTATTATATTAGTGTAGATTTAATTTCTGACTGACACAACATACTGTCATAAAAGGAAAATAACAGTAAAACATTGGCGATGACCTCGACCAGCGCAGCAGCGTCCTCTGGCGAAGGTAACGCAGCGAGCCCCTTAATCTCGCACTGTAATTAAACTCGCATCAACACAACCCATAAACATTAACAGAGTCGAATGAAACTAGGTTTTCCTGCGACGTCGCTCTCTCACATTAAAGCAGCCCCTACAGTTTTGCTGACATCTCTTGGAAGCATACACATCGTCCACGAATGAGGCTCGGTTCTAAAGGTAGACAGCCAACGAGCTACCGATGACACGTGGCCACCACCTAAGAAACCCGGCATTTTTTCAAATTAATATCCTACACAATAAAAGCCTGCAATTTCCGTCTGACTATCACATCTGAAGAGATTTTGGATGAGAGGGTCTTTTTTTCATAATAGAAAATCATTCGATAACTTAATCTTTCAATTCACATTGCATCTCTAATAATAATAATTTCACCGCTTTCACTTCACTGTTTCAGAAAAAACCAGTAGTATGTTTACGAAAATATATTGAGTGCATAAAAAAATTGGTATTGACACAGAATATACCGCAACTGGTATCTTAGCTAGGTTACATAGTAACCTATGTTAAAGACACCAGAATATTATTTTCACTATAAATCTTCTTTTTCAACATTCCCTATTACGTAATCAAGCATTTAATTAAATAACTAGGTACAATAGTTATTATTGTTTTCTTAAAAACTAAACAAAGTAAAATTGTAACTCTTTAATTAAAAATGGATAAATAAATGTTCAACAACAACAACCATTAACCTCAAAAAAATTAATAGTACCAAATAAAAAAAAAACAGTTGCCAAATTAGATTTGGGAAGTCTAAATATAATCTTATTGGCAAACAAACAAACAAGTAAACCACTCTACAATATTAGTAGAGATGAGCGATACATTATGACGTGGTCCAGTATATAGCGCTAGGTCATTATGTAACCTTATATGGGAAAAATTGGATGCCTACAGTTGTGAAAATAGCTCTTGACCCACATATATGTGAAGCTGAGAGGAAAGTGGATAACTGAACAAAGATTTTATCTTTTTATACATCAAAATGAATAGCTGTCGTTAGTCTCGCTAAAACTCAACCACGGCTGGTCCTATTTGGCCAATTTTGGTCTTGAAATATTAGTTAAAGTTCAGGGAAATTCATCCATTGACTTCTTTCGCTCTTAGACGGAGCAAGATATGTCGCACTTTTACTGATTTAAACACCCACTCGTTTGTTCTACCTTTGCTTTGCGTTGCAGGGCTTCAAGAGCTCATTTTTACTTAACCCATGGGCCCAATTTTGACCCTTCTGGGTCCCTACAATTTGTTGATCCGCACAACCGGATGGCGTACTTCCCATTGCTCGTCGCAGTGTTGTAAAAAGGGATGTACCGCCATAATAATAAAACTGGCCTGTCAGTCTAGTAGTTAGTGACCCTGACTGCTATGCCGGAGGTCGTGGGTTCGATTCCCACCCAGGACAAATGTATGTATGATGAGATTCATCACACAAAAACACGATCATTTGTGCTGTGTCTGGGTGTAATTTATCTTTAATATGTATGTATTTAGAAATATACAAGTATGTTTATCAGTTGTCTAGTACTCATAACACAATCTCTGCTTAGCTTCAGACTAGACGGTGCTGTGGGATAGACAAAAAAAAAAAACAAATAAAAATGTGGCGTGCCCAGCACTGTGATTTAACGGCACGGTTGGTCAGTGGTTGAGCGATAAGCTTCTGCGAGGCTAGTCGAGAGTTCGATTCCCGCACGGAACAAAATATTTGTATAGATTTCAGATAGGATTTCTGGTCTGGGTGTCATGTATATATTTAAGTAAAACCCACGACACAATAGGCTTTCCTAAAGTGAGGCAAAGTTTGTAAAAAATCTTATTCTTTTCGTTATTTGGGTCAAAGAAGAAAATTGTACTGTAATTACTAAGTGAAATGTTATTCGAGAAAAGTTGTTTTTTTTTTGTTGTGAACTCTGAATACTGAGGCACTGAGCCACTCCTACACAGACTTTGATGTACAAATGAAGTCTATATTTTTAGAAAACCTTATCTAAAATCTCTTGATTTTATCGTAACATAATATTCTTAAAATGCTTAAGTTAAAAAGGATTTCTGTTTTTATTTACCTTTTACTTTATTAGAGGTGAAAATTTTTTTAAAAGGCCTTTTTTATTTATTCTTTCTATTGATGTTTAAGTAGGCTACTTATTTGGCGGTTCTATAACCGATGATGTGGTCGACATATTTCATTGTAAAAATCAAAGGGGAATTTGACATAAAAAAATACCAGGCAATTGCGAGTAGAACTCGCGCACTAAGGGTATCTTACAATCTTATCTTTGAAAACAGTTCAATTCCCGCGTTGAGTTTGTTTTTCTTTATGGTTGGAAAAAATCATTCAATGACGAGCGGGAAACAGTGTCAGACTCTTACTGACTAAACAACCCACCCCATTCCTTCCTTGCGTTTATCGCAAGCCCTGGTAACACACTTTCCCATCAACCTTTAGTCCCAGCAGACTTCGACACGTAAACGGGCGAGACATAACGGCCGCATCTTCATTCTAAATTAGAAAATGTTTATTATGTGTTTTTACAGTTTTAAGTGACCGCCAATTTAAGTCATCATCATAATCAGCCTTATTAACATTCCCACTGCTGGGACACAGGCCTCCTCTCTAGGAGAGGGAATGGGCCGTAATTCACCACGCGGGCCTAGTGCAAATTGGTGGATGTCACATGTTTACGAATTTTTAGTTCTAGGACATGCCGGTTTCCTCACGATGTTTTCCTTCACCAATTTAAGTACACGGTTTAAATCAGCTCTGTCTGTCTGTCTCTATAGACGAAACTGAACAACCATTCGCAAGCCCCTAAAGTTTGCGTTAACCTATCCCTTACACAATGTATTACATAAATAACAGTAAGTATTTAGAAAATACAAGACCCAATTTTCTCCAAAATACGCCAAGAAATCTTAGAAGCAAGACCGAGATCTACCCACAAAGATTTTAATAAGACGTTGTTATCTACACTAATATAACAAAGAGGTAAAGTTTGTTTTTTTTATTTTTTTGTTTTTTTGTTTGTAGGAGGTAATCTCTGGAACTACTGGTCCGATTGGAAAAATTTTAGCAACAATAGAAAGCTGCTTTACTCCTGAGTGACATGGGCTATATTTTATGTAGGTACGCGGGCGAAGCCGCGGGCAGAAACTAGTTACTAATAAATTTATTTCGATCGAAAAAAAATAAACACTCCTACTTATATTCTAAATAAAATATATACAATCAAAAGTGTATTATAACCTTTTGACACGAAGAAACATACCGTAATGTTTTTTAGCCTAAAAATACATCGAATTTATTCTATCGCATTATATAAAAATACTTCAAATAAGACAAAATCAAATTTAGTCAAAGATATTTATACTTTTCTTAAAAAATTGCTGTTGTCTGAATATATTTATTATTCATAATCTTTGTTTGTCATTTATTTTTTACTAGCTTTTGTCAGCGGCTTCGCCCGCGTACATAAAATATAGCCTATGTCACTCAGGAGTAAAGCAGCTTTCTGTTGTTGCTAAATTTTTTCCAATTGGACCAGTAGTTCCAGAGATTAACCCCTACAAACAAAAAAACAAACTAACAAAAAAACAAACTTTACCTCTTTATTATATTAGTGTAGAAGTGTAGATTTCATTATTAAATAATTGCTACATCATCATCCTCTGCTCTGGTCCTATATTATATTATTTTTAATATTGTATTATTTTCTGTAAGATAATTGTGTAATGTATCTATGGACCTTAGTTCCCTGATAATATAGGATTATTATTATTTGGGGACGTTGCAACACGTTTCAGGGCTCCTTAAATTAAATATTAAAAATCAACTGGTTCAGTAGGTACACTTTGACCACTTAAGCGAACCTAAATGTTGACCAGCAGATTTTTTTCGCAATTTCAAGTTTAACCCCATTGTAAAACTTGTTGGTCATCATGACTACAATCACGTCACTAATTACCTTATTTAGTACGCTTGGTGTAAGCTTGCTCACAGCTTTATTACATAGTATAAAACAAAGTTGCTTACCGCTATGTATGCTTAGATCTTTAAAAGTCCGCATCGGATGTTGATGCGGTTTTTTTAATAGATAGAATGATTCAAAAGGAAGGTTTATGTGTATCATCATCATCATCATCAGCCTTTTAATGATCCCACTGCAAGGACACAGGCCTCCTCTCTTTAGGAAAGGGAGTGGGCCATAATCCACCACGCGGGCCCAGTGCGAATTGATGGATGTCACATGTCTTCAAATTTTTGGTTCTAGGACATGCCGGTTTCCTCACGATGTTTTCCTTCACCGTTTATGTGTATAAAATATCAGTACCAGTACCCGTGCGAAGCTGGGGCGGGTTGCTAGTATATATACAAAACTAAAACTCGGTCGACAAAGCGTGTCAACAAAACCGCAACAGCACGTGCCCGTGGACTGTAGGCCTTAAAATGAAAAAAAAAACAATAAAAGGCTTATTACAGTACTTCAATTTTTAGGCAACCAATTTAGGTAATCGAAAGGTGTATTAGCAATTAGAGCAGTCTAACTGCTATATATTACACCTTTTAATTTCTTAAATTGGTTCCTTGAGAATCGGATAGTGTGTTGCCTTTTGATAATTCGAATTCTGAGTAAGAGGTCCTGTATGACAATTAACCCTATAAAAGTCGAAAATAACTTAACCTGGTTATAAAATGAGAATGCCCTGTTACTCTTAAAATAAGTTTGTGGGGCTAAATGGACCGGAACCGCGGTCCCAACGTCGACCTATATTTTTGGTATAAAATACTCTAAAATGTTTTTATAGCGGATTTTGGGACCGCAGTACCGGTCCTAAGACTCCACAATCCGCAGATTTCAAATAATCCTCCATGCACAAATATTTATTTTTCTGTACCTATTTTTTTTTTGCTTTAAATAAATAACAATAAAAAAAATATAATCCATGAACAAAACGAATATTGCAAGCGACTTTCTTGTCAATAATAGTTACTTATGCATTAATGACCAAAAAAATCCTAAAAAAAATCATAAAAAACAAAAACTGACAAAAACAAAAAGAATTAATTAACAGTTAGTCCTAAAATGTAATTGATTTGAAACAAATTGTTCAGTCCGTTCAGTGAATATTTTCATAGTACAAACCTTGAGAGTTCCGGCTGCGCTCTCAAAAGGGCACGACCCAAGCTATCCGTGTCAAGGATTGTTCTTTATACCTTTTGGATTCGCTACTTCTATCCTACTTTATTGATTTTAATTGGCTTAGATCAGTTTCAAGCACATCTTCACGGTTGTAAAACTGTCAATACATAACTATAGAATTTTCACATGTGCTACATGTAACATCCACCAATCCGCACTGGGCCCGCGTAGTAGATTATGACCCATTTATTGCCCATTCCCTCTTCTAGAGAGGAGGAGTATGTCCCAGCAGTGGGAACATTAAAAGGCTGATGGCGATGCTGACACCTATAGGCCCTTGATCAGCTAAAGTCATACTAAAATACCGCTAAATCGTAAATATTGAGGATCTAAAGACAAGGACAGCAGGGACATAGGTGTCGTTTCAGTACATCATTATACTTTCTGGTACCCTAAAGTCAATCTTTTTTTTTTCATTTTAAGCTTAAGCCTGTTGCTTAAGCTTAAAATGAAAAAAAAAAAGATTGACTGTATTGTGACTGTATAGATTGTGTGGATTGTGTTTATGATTCAATGAATTTCAATTCTATTTCGATCCAGTGTGTATCTATATTTTCACAAAGTTATTAACCAATGAGAATAGCAAAATACTTGCTATTTATTGTATACACCAGCCGTTTTAAAAACCTTTAAGTAAAAAGGCTGATTGAGATTACGTCGTCGCATTAAATTCGTCTATGTATCAATTTTTGCAAGTTATTACACATAGAACTTGGTAAGCCTTTTACTTGTAAATACACAACAAAAGGAAAAATGACTATACATGGCTTGGGTTTGTTTTTTACATCATCAGCCTTTTTAATGTTTCTAGTAGTGGAAAGTGGTCACAGGCCTCCTCTCTAAGAGAAGGAAGGAAGGATGTTTTTTACATGAGCCTCATAAGTGTACCCTGCTTTATAGCACTTTAGATTAAAACAGTACAATTTAAGAAATATACCTACCTAAAGTTCAAATATTGCTGAAAAGGTCAGTAATCTTTCAGCAATTTATTTAGCAACACTTATTATTTATTTTAAAAACTTTTGGCTGTTATTTTGGAACATTACAGAAATTACGATTGAATTAACGTTTTCCTGATCACAAAACTTTCAGACAAAACTTTATCAGCTCAATCACCTTTAATATTTATTGTTCAAGGAAAATTCCTGTCATAACACATAGGTATACCTGCAGTGACCATTCACTGGCTGATATAAATAGAAACTCAGGGTGAAATGACCTCCAGCGTTACTTCCAGTACTGCGGCCTCGATGATAATTGTGTAGCGAGGAGGGAAGGTGAGGTGGAGTGCACCCTGAGCCTGTGATCTAGTTTTGAATGGGCTCGCGGAGGCTTGCGAGTGACGTCAGGAGGCGTAGCTGTGACGTCAGCAAGAAACTGGGCCACGCGGTCGACGACCCCGGGCTGCGCTGCACAACCACACCACTGTCCTTGGAGGCTCGGCCAAATGTGCCAAGTCCGAAAAGAAAATATTTCATTGCCCACAATTTTCTTTTCACTAAGCAATGTGTCATCTTTGTTTCGTTTTTTAACTGAAAAAAAAACAACCAGTATTGTACCTAATTTTAGTTTACAAATATTTGAATTACGAATAGTGACGTTCTAATTTTGAAAAAGGTTCGTTTTATAAGCGAAACAATTGAAACTAAGCAAAATTACGGAACCATCGCACCATCAAAAAATTCTTAATTTTGAAACAATATAACTACATTACTATATACCTACTTTAAAACCATACCAATAAACAAAGCTTACATGACTGAAGAATCTAAACTTCTAGAGTTCAATGGACCTTTACTTAATAAGAGAATGATCTTATTTCTTCTAACCATTGGACAAAACGGACACGTGTACGAAAAACTACTGTAAACAAATAATTAGTAAATTACGAACTTTAAATTGATACTGTACACATGCTCAGGTAGTTAACGAATTCGATTGGCTACGAGTTGTGGTTGGAATTCAAATTGGTTTGTGATTGGTTCAGGAGAACTGGTTGGTGAGTTCACAAAATATGCATAGCATAATCTGCCTGTAATAAATTACTTTAATCTACAAAACCAGAAGTTGTTTTTCAATAATAAATTTATTAAAAAACAACTTCTGGTCCACAATATTTGTCCACAGTAGGTATACAATCAACTAATTTTTATATTGTTCTAATGTATAAAACTACAACAAAACAAACTTCGGTATTATTACAATAAAATTTAAATAAAGTAAAAAAATTGTCACGGAACGGAACTTGATTAGTTTCATTATAAATTATACGTTCATTAAATTTAAATACCCATAACTTAGATTAAGTTAAAATATTCTAAAAACTAATTTTACAATAGAAGAAACCAAACTATGATAGAGTACTGTTAATAACAAATTGATATGCACGTAGAAATCATTGATTAACATTTTTGTCGTTGAAGCCGAAACGATTTTCCAAAATTTTCCTTTCGTCGGGTTACTTCTGTTTGGCTTTGGGGTCTCTCACCCTCCTGTTTCATTGAGGGTACAAACTAGGTCAGCGAGCTGCTGCAGGCCGGGCCCCGCCTCCGATCGATGCGCCGGCGTCAATGAGCAGCAGCCCCGGAGCCCGAGCCCACCTCACTACAGCACCCCTCTATAAATAGACCCCAAGGTACTGCGCCATGTTTCATATTTCAGAATGCATGTTATTTATGGAACCGATGGCCTACTTTGTTTAGGAGCCTTCGCTTCAATGTACGGCCTTTATGGCGTGACGTCATAGTTAAGGTTGTCATAGAGTGCCAAGCACTCGAGGTTGGAACCCCATTAGAGTACTCAATGCCTAAGCTAGCGCACAAGCATTTTATTATAATAGGGTAGGAAGTAGGAAGGTTGATAGTGCTACTTGGCCTACTCATTTGATACTTCAATTCTGAGTGTAGTAAATATGTTTTTTTGTTAACGCGTTTTTGGTATCAATAAAATATACCTATATAAAAATGAGCGCACAAAATTCTACCAGTACCGAGACTAGATATCTATAGAAATAGCTTAGATTACCAAAACGTATAATAATAATACATTACACCGAAATTATATAGTTCAATAAAAACAATGTGCTCTTATTAATACTGGTGCCAGGTAAAACCAAAATTCTGCAATGTTGCGTTTTTAGGCTTCCGTAGTCAACTGGGAACCCTTATAGTTGCGTCAAGTCTGTCTGTCTATCTATGATATATCTACCTGTACAGAATGGAGTTTAGAGCCCGAACACAAAGGATGCCTTAACTATTGTTGCTAGATATGAATTTCTTCGTTATGGGACTGCAAATAACCCAATCATAGCAACGTACTAGAGAAAAAAATGGTTTAAACAAGCAACTTTCTTGCCACGAAAGTAGCCAATTTATAAAAACCTAGATGCAAATCGATCTCATTTTTCTAGGGTTAAAAAAAGCTTCGATCAGTTCTTTTTTATGGTGGGAATCATTTAACCTCTCGTATGTCGTAATTAGAGACACAATTAAAAAGCTATTGTGGTTCGCGTAGATCTGCGGTCTAGCATACGAAAGGTTTTATGACGAATCCCGCTCTTAGGCAGAGCGGGAAACAGTGTGAGACTCTTACTGACTAAATACCCTTACCATTCGAATACTGTAATTAGAGAAATAATCAAAGACAATAGATGTTCGGATACCGGTGTTCTCTTGGGGCTTAATACTTTTATTTATTTATCATTTACAATTTATATTGTATTTGATTGACACATTATTAATATAAACTTATTACTTAGTTAGAAGATATATCGTTGAAAATAGGAGTGGATAAATCAAGTAAAGTTTAAAAAGCTGTTCGATTTGACACTCAAAATGTATAGGTTTTTATTAGTTGTTACTACTTGGGTTTTGAGTTGTGCTAAAGAGAACTCCGGGATCCTGGAATGAAGGAAAAGAAGGAACAGGAGTAAGTAATTTAGCAAAAGTCTGAAAAGCCGTATCGCCCTGCCCAAGGGCGGAAACTGTCTTGAGATTAAGTATTTTTCATAAGAAAAAAACCTAATTATATATTTGTCATCAAAATCCCTCCTTTTTCTAATCTCAACTCAATACCGAACTACTGAACCCTTTTGGCTGGGCCACCCACACATATTAAGATCCACATAATGAAATTATAAAATACTAGCTTTTTCCAGCGGCTTCGCCCGCGTACATAAAATATAGCCTATGTCACTCAGGAGTAAAACAGCTTTCAATTGTTGCTAAAATTTTTCCAATCGGACCAGTAGTTCCAGAGATTACCCCCTACAAACAAAAAAACATAAAAACAAACTTTACCTCTTTATTATATTAGTGTAGATTAAGAAAAGGACACCTACACATTAAGGTCCACGTAATGAAACTGTAAAATATTGCAATTTAATAAGAAAATATTCCTATACTATACTTTCATACTCATATGCAGATAATCAAATTGTTGTTGAACGTATAACTTAGTTAAATGTCAAGTTCATTTAATGTTTTTCATTTGATGTGATTAACTGTTTCATTTGATTTTTCAATTACGGAGACTAAATTCTAACATTATGTTATTAAGGTTACCTCTCATACAATGAATATAATAATGTGCACTTTAAAAATCAGTGTTATTTCGATATTTCGGTATTCGAAAGGTTAACTTTCGAATACCGAAATAGAATGTAGTAATTAGAGACACAATAGAAAGACAATAGGTAAACGAACGCACGAGTTGGGGTGTCCAATTTGAAATAATCTTTAGTCTTCTTTACTCCAACCTCGTCAATTTGACATAATTATTGACTATACTCATGTACAGTCGGTGCCCTAAATTAACTAACCCGTCCACTTTGAAAAGGACGTTAGGTAACTTAGGGCACCCTACACATTTCCAAGTATTCTGGACAAGTCATACAAAAAAGATAACATTAACTTTGTTTTACTGTATTCAATAACTTTTTTCTCATTTGTCATAAACTGTTAAATGGAAAAAATATAAATTTTAAACTATAAAATATATATTTTTTACATCCCTAACTCAGTTCAAAAATTTAAATAAAAATGTTGATTTTTGGATACTCCACAAGTCCACGGTATATATATAATAAGGTTGAATTTAATAAGGTTGAGTTATTTCAAAAGGTTGAATTATTTAATAAGGTTGAACTTCAACCTCATTAAATAGTATACCGCAGACTTGTGGAGTATCCAAAAATCAACATTTTTATTTAAATTTGCATAATTGCATTGATGCTTTTATTGTTTTATCAACGCCATGAAGTTTTATGTATCAATTAAACCTCACTCAGATTGAATGAAACCAAATATAGCAATATGTACGCCCACTGTGTATTTTAAAAATAAGTGGAACTAAACGTAATTGGAGCTATCTATATCATTCTGATATTTTTTATAGGATTATCCCCTATTTTTATACCGTGGGAATAGTCCGCCTACAAAACATGAACCTTTAAATGTTCAAGTTACTTATATTGGAGACCAGTGCTTTTAATTACTGTGCTTCTAGAGCACTACTTTTATGGGGGCGAAATACCACTTTTCATGATTTTAATTCCATTATCACGTTTAAACGACAAGTTTTAATTTATTTTGAAAAAAAAATCAAACTAGACTATTTTTCTAATTCCGGTCAGTTTGGCGACGTTTGGGGGAGGCCTATCTTATTAATTGATGATGATGATGATTTTTCTGATAATTTGATATACGAATATGTTTTTTTTGTTTGAACTTGGTGTGAACAAAAAAGCGAAGATCAGGCAAAACCATTGGGCGTAGGTACTTTTATGAAAAACTGAGTGTACTTTTAGGGAACTTTTACAAACTAGATCTTTTGATACACGGCTGTTATTCATATTGTGTTAAATAAATGAACGACAAATTATTATTCGAATATTCTTGATGCGCGGGAAATAAGTCTAGCTCCTTTTTTGTTCGCTCAAGTTTGCTGCCGTATATCTGCCCCTTTAACATCACACGTGGCTGTCATTTATTCATGGTTGACATATTATCCGTACACCTCTGTTCTGTAGAACAAGCGCCAACGTTCCACCCTTCACGGTGAATGCACCCGCCGCATTCAGCAGACTTGCGTCACACGCGTCCTGATGCGTCAACGTAATCGGGTTCAATACACCCTGCATACAATACTGGGGTATGATACACTGTAGATACTTCTTAGAAGGATTTCACTGGATATAGTTTAATTAAGGTTTTTTTTTTCTTGAAGATGTTGCGGTCTGCTCGTCTAATACAACCACAGTGTCTCAAGACGAAAGTCTATAATCAGTGTGTGTTGCCAGTGATGACATTTGGCTCTAAAACGTGGTCGCTTACAATGGACCTCATAAGAAGACTCAATGTCACGTAAAGGGCAATGGAAAGGGCTATAAGGGTCGGAGTATCCTTGCGTGATCGAATCATAGTCATAGTTTTTTATTGGTAAGGGATTGTTACAAGTCATAAAGGTACAAACTGATACAATAATGTCAACAAAATTACAAATTAATCAAAAATTGAATGTCAAATAATAAATACAAATAATTAAATACACATGTCAAACAAATAAAATAATATATAAGAATACAAACAAATCAAAGTCAAATCACAAATTAAAATTAAATATAAGAAAAGTCACAATATTAAATTAAGTCATAAATTCGTCAAATGAATAAAAAGCTTGCATGCTTGCATCATAAATGAAGATATCCGCAGGAAAACCAAGGTTGTTGACATAGCAAAAAGAATCGCCAAACTTAAATGACAATGGGCAGGACACATTGCACGCAGTACAGATGGCCGCTGGGGCCGAAAGGTTCTGGAGTGGCGAGTGCGTACCGGAAGATGCGGCGTTGGAAGGCCTCCCACAAGGTGGACCGATGACCTAGTCAATGTTGCTGGAATCCGATGAATGCAAGACGCACGGGACCGGTCTTCCGCCCTACATATAATGTGTTTTGTGATTTTGTATGATACACAAAACCTATTTTAGCCTATCTGAATTTTGTTCTTGATAACATTTAAAATGTTTGGCATTTGGATTCATCATATCTGTGTTTCCTAACCTTTTTCAATGCTGACATGATAGTTAATTTTGTCAGAATGAAACCCGTTCTTGAAAGTAAAATCTATGTTTAAAAATGGGAGGTACCAAACCAAAGGAGGAAGTTGTGATTACTCTGAGCAGAGGTTTTTTTTATGGGAGGTAAAAATCATCCAATAACGATGGATTGGGCGGAGCGGGAAACAGTGTCAGACTCTTACTGACTAAACAACTTACCCTGTTCCTACATTGCTATACATACTGAGGCCAGAGCCTTCTTTTCAGACACGAACCCTTGGCCCTAGTTGGCTTCGACCCTTCTGCAGAGTCCCTACGGTTGCTGACAACTCCTTGAGGCAACAGTGCGCACCGTCGACAACCAGGCTTACTCCGGACATTTACCAGACGACCGGACGGCGAGCTAGCCATTGCTTGCCATCCGCAAGCCCGCGCACTCAGAGCAGAGGTCAAAATACAGCTAGTACGCAATCAGTTCAGAAGCGCGAAACCACAAATATTTCGCTGATTATTATAGCATATAGTGGTTGGAATTTAATTGAAAACAACCAAGATACCCTCAATCAACACCCTCTGGTGTATATGTATGTACATAGTTACACAATATTCTAATGTAAATAACCATCCTCCTTGCGTCATCCAGTTCTATTCTGAATTCCTTAATAGATAAATTAAGTTTATAATCCGGCTTACTGTTTGGGGCGCTACTCTTATTAGTGAGACTGATGCTAAAGATAGTTCTATAATTTAATAATAGATCTTATGAAAACCACTACAATATGTCTATATTTAGCAAGGTACAGTAGACTACTGTAATGTAACATGAAATATATATATAGCATGTATAAATATATATTTATATATACATATATTAGTAGATTACAAAACTTGTCAAAATCAACAATTATGAAATTGATGATGGACGATTCTGACACTATTGTATCTAATAGCAGACTTGAGGCTCTGATTACTGGACCAGAGAAATGAAGGAACAATAAGAACAAAGTTAAAAGTAGCTAAAAGGAGTAAAGGGATATAGTGTAGGCCACTCGCGCTAGTCGCTTTATATGTCATTGTGATTGTATTATCTAAAGAAGTGGTTCCCAACCTTTATTACCGAGGACCACTTTGGTTTCTTTAGAAGTCCAAAGGATATCTATCTATCTATCCTAATTTAAAAAAAACTTGTAGAATCTCGATTCTTTAAAATCCGAAGTAACATTGTCTTAGAAAATACATTTTGTGATAGAAATTACTTTTCAAATAGAAAGTTTAAAATGTTTCGGTGTTATCTTTCGGACCACATTTTTGCCTTTACGACCCATCACTGGTCCGCGGACTACAGGTTGAGGACCACTGATCTACGGTGAACGCTAGCTTCGCACCCTGATCACTAACATTGTAGGTATGTGCTAGATAAACAGTCCCACGTTCCTAGGACAATTCCACGTGTGTCGGGGTAAATAAGACTCAATCGAGAATTGTACAGGGAAGCTGTGTGTGTACTGGTGAGACTCTGGGAACTACCAACACACTTACATGTTTTCATTTAATTTATCATATCATATACCAGCGACCCGCCCCAGCTTCGCTCGGTTACTGATATTGAATATATTATGCATGTATTATACATATAAACCTTCCTCTTCAATCACTCTATCTATTTAAAAAAAACCGCACCAAAACCCGTTGCGGACTCTTAAAGATCTAAGCATACATAGGGACAGCGGTAAGCAACTTTGTTTTATACTATGTAATGATACTATATCCGGTCTCATGTAGTTTAAAAGAACGACAGAAAAAATGACGTGTAAAAGAATTTGTTAAAAACCTATTTACCTACATAGTAAAAATTATTTATCAAACGACCTAATTTATAATTTTTATTTTTACCTAATTGTTTTAATTTATTTTTTAGATAATATTGATGGAGCGGGAAACAGTGTCACTCATACTGACTAAACGAACCACCCCGTTCCTCCATGATCCATGCCATGAAATGACAACACTATAATTATAACATAAAAATAAAATTTAAAATGAAAAGAAAACCTCGAGGAAATATGGTATATAAAGTAAAAAAAAAAGTTAATAAATCAATCTTTCAGCCTTATAACTTCATTAAAAGGGAGTGAGTCGGGGGACCGCAACATGCAGAAGTTTTGTTCTTGCGATCCATCGACGTATTTTTATAAGCATGACAAACACAAACAAAGCATGATTCTATTTAACCTGTCAATAAACCTTTCCATTAAACCGTTCTTGTCGGGAACTCTCTAAGACACTTGATGACAAGGAACGTGCAAAGAATGCAACTTTGTGCGTCACAGCGACTGACAATGAACCTGTAAGACACGTGCTTACGTCCATTAGCAGGTAATATTATCAAGCCATTGATACCCAGAGAATAGAGCTTTAACTTTTAGCTAAGTCTGTGTTAGCACGCGTCATTAATGATATCGCTTTCCGAGAACTAAAGAGTACATACTAATTCCATGCCGTTTTTTTAGACTCATATTCTTTTTTCAAACCATGAATGTAGGTATGGTCCGAAATCACAGAGCCTTCAGAAAATACTTACTATCTGAATAAAAAAATTATAGAATTGTGTAGGTCGACGACCGAGATGGCGGTGGTGTAACGGAAAACATTTTTCTTTATAATAAAATCTATTTCCTCTTTTTTTTACTCATTTATGGTACTGGCCAAGTAAAGTCAAAAAAAAATGTGAACCCTTTGGTTAAAAAAAGAAATAAAAAAAAAACAAACTTTTAATGGCCTTCACTATTTTTTTAGGGTTGACTGGCCAGTTCGTGAGTAATTGCAATCATGTGACAGCAAACAGTTCGTAATTGAACTCAAATTGTAATAATTATTTTTATTTGTTTAATAAAGCAAACAGAAATATACGATAATTGTTCCAAATAAAAATTAAAATGGGACAATACAATAAGTATAATCGAAATGGGTAACCGAATTATGACTATGCGGAAATTGTGGCAGACTGAAAAACCTGAAAGCCTTCAACTTTGATGTCACAATTCAAAGCACAAAGGAAAAAGGGAATAAACACCGGGTCACTTTTTTTAATAAGTATCTACTTAATATAACAGCTAGCGAGAATTTTTCTCAGTTCCACAAATTCATTGACCGGTAAAAGTCATTTACCTATGCTTCCAATAAATAGGCCAGTGAAGTTTTAATACCCACGGGCAAAGATTTCCATATAAAAGTAAGGTTTCATTAACGTCAGAGTCTAACGGATTCCACGGAAAAATACAGGCAACCGTGGGCAACCGATATGATTCCATGCAATTACTTATTCCTTTTTTAATAAATCTATCTGAAGAATAATCGTGGATCAAGTATCGCAATTAACTTTTGAGATTGTTTTTGTTGATGTATTTTGTATGATTTTAGCAAGGAGTATAATATATATGAGTTTTGTTGCAAAGTTCACGCGGGTTCAAACTCTATGTAGGCGTGATCAATTGATTTCCCTGGTGATCTATTGATAGAAAGTGTTTTTCTTTCAGTAGGTATCGTACCTAGTCTACATGCAGGTAATACTACGCGCATTGCTCAATCCTTTTAATTAGATAAACGTATTTTATTATTAAAAAAGACATTAGGTACAAAACAAAATTACTTCTAAAAAATAAAAAAGTTTACATCGAGATTTGTTTTTAAAATTTCGTTGCAAACTTATAATAATCCAGAAGTCGATTCAATTTTTTTTTTATTGTTATAGAAAAAAAAGGTTAAAGTTACTTTCATTATCCATTAGAATTTTTGAGATTCATTCTAAATAAAGTAAATTACCAAAAAAAAATATCGAATCTGGTGGAAGGGGAAACTGTTTGTCGCGTTACGACATAAAAAAAGTACCTACTACTTTGAAGTATCGAGTACTTGGATAAACTACAAAATAAAATAAATAAGATAACAAAACTTATATAAATCTGTATATTAATTAAACGAAATAATTAACTATACTAGTAAGCAACGATAACAATATTACATTTTTTTTACAAGTCATCATCATCAGCTTTATTAATCTTCCCACTATTGGGACACAGGACTCCTCTCTAGGTGAGGGAATGGGCCAATATCCACCACGCGGGCCCACTGCGGATTGGTGGATAAAAATATAGTTAATAAAAAAAAAGTTAATAAAAATTTAAGTTAGTTTTCATATAAGTATTTATAAATAAATCTCGTAAAAGTATAAATAAAAAAATAAAACTTTGAACATATCACACTAACTTTTTTTTTCTAATTACTCGTGAGTTCAGTATCGATACTCACTATTCGATACCGTGTCCCTATCCAGGGATCTTTAAGTCAAGAGTCAATAGGTTAGGTACTACTAAGCAAACATGCTCCATCATCGACCACATCATAATATAAAAAAAATCTATAACAGTTCATTGAACTCTTAAGCCTTTCTTATCTAAAGGTAAAGTAAGTACTCTTTAAAGATTCCTACATAAAAAAGTGTTTGTTAAACAGCTTCCTGAAAAGCGATTTCAATGAAGGCTTTTATGTTCCGAGCAAAAAGTTTAGCATAAAAAAATACAACATCGTTGAACATTATTCGGTCTAAAAAGACTGGTGGTCGAACCGTTAATTAGAAATGAATTATCTGGGCTAAATATAATCTGTGTCTTTAATCATGTTTACTCTTTGCGTGGGACGAGGGTTGAATTTGTCGCAATTTCTTTCCTTACACCAATTCTCGCGTCCTAAAGTAATTCTTAGGATTCCGTTCCTACCTCAAAAGGATTAGCGGAACCCTTATAGGATCACATTGTTGTCTGTCTGTCTGTCAAAACTATTTATCTCGTGAACGTGTGGAAGTATTGAGTTGAAATTTAAACTATATTTTTTATTTTCGTACTTAACTCAACTTGGGAATTGAACTGTTTTCATCGATTTTAGTTTTATACGGAACTTTCAGTGAGCAAGTCTAGTTTATTAACTAGGCAAGAGCGAGTCGGACTTTCTCGTTGAAGGAGGCAGTTATTGAATAAATTTTTACTCTTTAAATAAATTTGCAGGACCGTCGTGGCAGTTTTTTTAAGAGAGTTCATTGATAGAAACGCGTTTTAGATTCTGACCAGATGAACCTAATTATTTGGAGAGCAGTTATATTCGTGATGTATATAATTATGTATATAAAAAGAGAAGTTGCCTGACTCGTCAAAGAGTCAGTACCATAACTCAGTAATTACGGTACGTCAATCAGTCAATGCCGTAACTCAGTACTTACGGTATGTCAAAGAGTCAGTCCATTTTACACTCCTAGTCTCAGTTTATGACTTAGGCGAGGATTAAGAGCGGTTTAGCCAAAATACATCTCCCTTAAGGAATTCAAAAACAGGCGTGCAAAGTTTTTTTAAGAAACCTTGTTACAGTTTGGTCGTTCTAACTTGGCGAGTCTCAAGTTAGGCTCTGCAAACTTTACCGCATACTTTCTAAACCATTTATTTTAACCTAAGTTTAGACTCACCAAGATAAACCAGCCGTACTTTACACGCGGATGAAGCCTTTGGCAGAAACTAGAGCTATTACAAGATACCTACGTTTTTATATTTCTTTTTCAACTTCCTCACAAAATGTCTTACTTCCTGTCGCTATAATTATCGGTACATTTTCATTATTTATCGTTATATTTTCATTATATATTACTATTGTTTATACTCGGCTTGTATGTACCTAAGCATATTTGCACATATTTGTGTAAGATATGCCGTCCTTAAAGGTTTTGGTTCACTGAGGTCCCGTGGCGTCGACGATAAACTTTTCGTAGAAGTGCGCATTAATTGTTGAGTTATTTCGCAAGAGTTTGATCGTAAAAGGTTTTCATAAAAACTTACGGGAATGTGTTATTTATTCATTGTTACACTTAGCACTAACGGCATTTATTTTTTTGGACGAGTCTAAAATATAGGTTCTTTTTCTTTCTTTTAACCTCGTGCCCTCGAAGCCCTCGAAACTATCATAGCCGCTTCATCCGTTTCAAACTCCTACCCCTAGCCAAGTTACAATCGCATTGTTTAGAGTAAGCGCTTGTAGTTGGTCACGCCCCCAATTCCCTTGTTCGAACGTCATCTTAACAACGGAATTGGGGGTGAGTCTATCTACAAGCGTAAACTGTTAACGATACTATTGTAACTTAGCTAGGGGGGCTGGATGTAACCTGTGAACAAAGAGTATAATGATGGATACGCGTTTATGAAGCTATGCGTCCCGCGTATTTCGTCGTTTAGCTTTTATATTCTCGCAGCATAGCACATCTCTGGTAGAATAGTATTCTGAGAGAACATTTGAGGTGATGACCTCTGTTCTATATCTATATACACCGTGAAATTTAAATGGTTGTTTTCCCGCGGCAGAATGACTTGCCATAAGGAGTACTTTTGAAGCAAACAGTAAAAAAAAAAAAAAAAAAAGTTATTTTTTTATAAATAATTATTAAAAATATTCATCAACTCAAAAAAGCGAAAACAATAGTAACATTAGACGTAATTTGTAGGTACTACTAGAGTCGCATGCGCAGCACGCCGTCAAAGGAAACCGATTCATTAAATATTTAAACCAAAATAAGCTCTCGCACGTTGTGATACGTCATAATTAGCTTGCACTCTACAGGTCCATTTTTTGTTTTTAATATTTTATTTTTTTATCAAACGTTTGTATTACCAAGACTCAACCATTTCGCTGAGGGAAAACAACCATTAAAATTTCACGGTGTATATTCCATTTTATTTAAATAAATAAGCAGGCACGACACAACATTATGCGAACGTTTTCTAATAAAATACCTATTAACTGTTCTACAAATAAAACAAATGTTATCAAAAAAGGTTGTCACATTGTCGCGTCACGCAGTCTGAAAAACGTTCATCTAACCCATCAATCGCAGAACAGGAAGATTAAATTCAGGGAAAAGATACGGAAGACAAAAAACCCTTTTTCATTGTTTTCTTAAGAAGATCAAAAACGATTCGTCTTGTCACCGACAAGATTCTTTTCATCTACAGATCAAGACTATCAGGGGTCATTGACATTACAGAAGTGCCTAGACAAATACAAGAACCAACAAATGTAAAACATGGTTTAACGAGATCAGCGAGATATAAAGTTGGTGCGGAAAGTTCGCGGGATTTGTTCCCATATCTGTGTAAAAACTTTGTAAGCACCGTATAATGGCGCGCATATTGTCGACATCTGCGGGACCCGCATTGGGATTTAGCGGGTAGGAGTAACAAAGCCTAACTTGTACTACAGGAGTTAGTTCCAGGTCCTTAGTAGGTCGGGCGACTTGATTTAATGTCTGACTAGTTCTTCATACAGATAGATCTTTTTCTTATAATAATGAGTTAAGTATAGACTATTTGATATTAAAAAATATGAAATATTCATACAAAAATATTTTTTTTTCTAACCAGTTTATCACTAAATACACCGTAAAATTTTGATCGTTTTAATCCCGTGGAGGCGTGTAGTAGAGGTACATGAAACAATATCGATTTGTAAAGATAAAATTAAATATAGAATACTTTTTTCTAAAACTCGCATTAATATACGCATATATGAAATTCATTTCTTTAAGTATACATCAGCTGATCGAGTCCAATGACCTGTAGGTTTTTTGACCGACAACTACCTACTGCTCAAGGAGATGTCAGCAAAACCTCAGGGGCCAGTCGGGCTAAAGCCTGCTGGAGCCATTCGTATGCTTCTGAAACGAAAACGCGGTGACTTGAACGTAAAGCAAAGAAAAAACATAGGAGTGGGTTTTAATCAGTAAATGTCTGACGTCCTCGCACTCTGCCCTAGAGCGTGAGAATTCTTTAAATGATTTCCCAATTGAAAATAAACTTACACAAGGCATAACATATTTCACAAAATAACGTAGGTAACAGAATTATACGGAAACTTTCTTTTATATATTGTCATAACATGAAAGGTTGTATAGAGTTTAATATTGCTGTCATATTCACAAGTTGCTACACAACTGCGCATCAATCATCCTTTTGAACGTCTCCACCGCAGTGACAGTTGCTGGCAAAACCGCCTTCACTTGACTCGGGGTCACATACGAGTTAAAGGGTGTGTTTTCAATGAAGAGGAACGAGTAGAGCGGAGAACTGCAGCGCAAAGTAGTCAGTATTTCCTTTGATGTGAAGAGGAGTGGAGCACCTTGTTACACGGATCACGGATAGTCCCCAATGCAGAGCATGCTTGGAGGGAAAGGCAATTGCGTAGATCCTGAACTGCACAGGGGTCACTGATACTCACACACGAACTTTAGGCTCCTCAAATTCTTTTATTGACGCCCTGAAAAACTTAAGAGGCCTTATAATTTTTTGGAAAAAGGTGGGCTGGTTGGAATAACCCTACCAAAGATTATGGCTGCCATGGCCTACGTACAAAGGTCCGTAAGGACTAATTGCAGAAACTATATACAAACATGAGAGGAGTGTAGTAGAGTTGAGCTATGTTCCGCTTCGTATTCTCCGCTTAGCAGTACCACCGGCCCATTTTGTTTTTGTTGGAGTCCTGTAGAACAGAGTATAAAGTCCCACATACCTCCGTTGAAAAGAGAGAATCCTCCAACCAGAAGGTGTTATGTCTGGTGTTGGCAACTACTTAAGTGAAAAAAAAAAAGAAAAAAATACAGCATTAATTTTGCCCAAAGTAAACGCACAGATACAGGAAAAATTACCATGAATATGATCATTCTTCAATGCAGGATTTCGAAGTACATATGTTGCGCCATAGATGTCGCTACAATTTAAAAGTTCACTTAGCTCCACTAATACTGTATCCACTGATGCGGAGTGGAAATTCCAAGCAGTATGATTGGCCAATTCACTGTCAACTCCTCTCCACTCAGGCCATCCCCGCGTCAGTGGAAACACTCCCTTATGTAGGAAACTACCATACAATATACTAATGTAGGTACACAATGTCATTGACTTTATGTGTAACTTTTATACTCTTTGTGTTATGATTAAGAGAGAATAATATTCTTAATTCAATAATTCAAACATACCGGAAGACACGGTAGAGCATACGATGGAGAAGTCCTCTTTTAGCGGAGACCCGCCATGTCTTCATGGAGGCGGCGGTCTATTCGCCAGACCCTAGGTTGTGCTATGAGCCGGACCGAAGGGAAATGGGTTAAGGTAGAACTACACTGTGCACACGTATGCTACACATGAAATATAGAAACTAGACTTGTACGACCTAGACTTGTCCACGCCATGCATCAAATCTCTACAAGTTTAGGTCGTTCTACGTACAAATCAGGCGTGTTACGCAAGTACTTCGGTCTAGCTTTACGGTCGCCTCTTTCTACGAAGCAGTAAAGCTAAAGAAGGACATGACCGCAACCGTCAAGGAACCATCCGCCATGCGGTTGGGGCATCCTCACGCCCCAACCGCAACCGCCAGAAGTCGCAGGATGATTGCCGGCCACTGCTAGCGCGGGCTTCCTGATGAAAAACAATGAATTGCTCGCACCCTAGAGTGGGGGAAGTCAGTAAATGATTCACCTTAAAAAAAACTAGTTCAACCATCAACTTCAATGATTTTGCTAAACCTTTACTTGACTATGTTGAAGGCAGTATACAGTCCAGTGCGATGCTGATAACACCTTAATTTATGAACTACATTAACTAATATTGAAGAGAGCTCATTGAAAAATAAATGGAGTGTGCTGACCATACGACGAAAGTGACCACTGGACTGGAACTAACTAAGTGGTATTTCATATTTAGCAATGGTGATAAAAAATATATTATGCATGTATTGTTGCCTAGTTTTAAAGATCTAAGCAAGCATCGGGAAGCGACTTTATTTTATACTGAGTTGTGTTGAAGCCGTGCCGCGCGACAGCAGCGTACTGCCGCGCGGCACGGCTAATTCGAAGGCGCTCTTAAACCTTATTTTTGAAACATATGTTTTCAGATTCAAATACGCTTTATGATCAACCATACAATAAATTTATATATTCTAAAGCCTGATTTGAAAACAAAGTTGACGTTATACCGAACGTAAGCAACTGGGCGCGATGTTTGATAAAAAGACAACGCGAAAAAACCTCTGTTAGCATTTAATAATTCTGTGATTTAGTCAAATATTTCACTAACTTATTCCAGGAAATACGTGTTTTTTTTAATCTTAAAAGTGTTTGGAGAAAAATTATTATAATTTCGATTAAATGGATGACTTCTATAGAATACTTTTAATTTTTTTCATATATTATTACGTTATGGAAGGCCAAAATTCACGTAGATTAGTAGGTAGTTGATTTTCATAGATCTCTCTTTCTATAGAAGCCTTGATAATGATCTACAAGATATCTGTGTATCCAAAATATCTGATGAAAGATGTGTAACAACATCATAATCACGTTGTATGCAAATGTACCTGGGGTTGACATATTTCATGGAACAAGTTGGTCTGATTAATGCGACAATCAGATGTCGTCAGCCGCCGAACGCCTCACTAATATTATTCGCGTATTAATGTGTTAAATGTAAATGTATGCCTTGAGCACGTCACGCATTCATATTTGACGCAATGTATTTTGAGCTTCCATGGAAAACTACCGAATACGTTCTGAAAATATCACATTATGCTCCGTAGGGACAGTCGTGAATCAAAGGGGTTGATGATACTTAGACATAGGTAATGTGTTCTTGCTTTAGTAGTATTTTTTTAGGTTTTTTTCAGGACACAGGGTGAAAGGTAACCTATGATCACAGAATATGTAGCTACCACCTAGCTACAGGTTGTTTAGGTCCTTACAAATTAAATTGGTGTTTTTTCGTACTGGCCACTTTGATGTCACATATCTCCTTTTTAGTTAGGAATTCCAATTTCAAATTTATACAGCTATTTACTCATGTTGTAGTGTAGTGTTGATGTGCATCATTTTGTTTTTCGAAAACCGTAATCCAAAATTATGTGTTTCCATCTTTGGTTTTTTCTTTGCGTCACTCAGTTTAAAGAAGGGAAAACTTAAAATATCGCGTTATTTACGAGTACGAGTTCCGCCGTAGCACCAGTTAGATTAATGATGAGTATATTCGCAACCAATACAGTAAACTATTCTTCAGTGAGGTCAAAAGTTCAGTTTTTTCGAATTACATTTCTAAAAGTCAAGTTTAATCTTGAATCTTTTTGGCAGTGAGATAAAATCAACATGTGGATCACGAGTGTTACGTTTATTTATTCTCTGTAGATTCAGTTCAATAAGGATAGGTGTGCCCTGTGAGCTGGTTGCCGTTAATATGGTTTGTGAAAGTCAAGGCCACCCGGACGATGACTTGACATGTCGAGAAGGTCTTTGTGGAATATGGGAAGGAAATATTTACTTATACACCTAGCCAAAAGTATCCTATCTAGGTGTTGATTTACCGGTAGAGTTATTTTCAGTAAATAGGAAAATATGTAGGTACTTACTTAATCTACACTAATATAATAAAGAGGTAAAGTTTGTTTTTTTGTTTGTAGGAAGTAATCTCTGGAACTACTGGTCCGATTGGAAAAATTTTAGCAACAATAGAAGGCTGCTTTACTCCTGAGTGACATAAGCTATATTTTATGTACCTACCCGGGCGAAGCTGCTGACAAAAGCTAGTCAATAATATAGTGTATATTGTGTATTATATACTATGTAAGACCGCCCGTGTATATTCACTTTTATAAATGTTTTCTGTCCACATTATGAAGTGTACCTACAATAAAGTTCTTAATAAGTATGTCCATAAAAAATATATAAGTAACTAAATTCAAAATAAACTATTGTAAATAATTTATCTATATTTTATTTTTTCCACTATGTGTGTATGAAGATAGAATCACACACACACGAGTCTCGAAATTTTTTAAGAATCGAAAAGTGTATTTTTTTTATGGTATAACTACTTCACAGTTTTGAGATTTATTCCTATATGTATTCTGTGTTACCTTACTTCATGCCAGGGTCTTCTGGTTCCCTATGATTTTTTTATTCCCTTGAGTGTATAGAAATCTATTTTCTGCGACATAAACGGCTGTATCTTTTTTCGTTCACTTAGAAGGGTTTTTTCACAGATTCAAAGAACCGCAGACCTGGGTAAACAGTTTTGATTTCACTACCATTCCTCCACACATTCTTGAAATAAAGAGTATTTACAGGCAGGCGGAAAAAAGTGATCCTATAAGGTTTCATCATTCTTTTTAAAGTACGAACCCTAAATATTTTTTTTTTACTTTTACTAACATAGCTATAACTTAAAGCTGCCTTAGTAACATTTAAAATAATAATAAGTTTATGGAAGTCTATGTTACTACCTAGTTCGCCTAAACAGTAACGTAGACTCGTAAAATTACTTCGAGCTTCGTCTAAAATAAATATTTTAATTTCAATTACAATTAGAGACTTCTCGGTAAGCCTCTTGTTACCGTAGCCTATTGAACAAGCAGTACAACAATGATACTGGTTTACTAAATCCAGAGTTCATTGACCGCTTCTC
The DNA here is from genome assembly GCA_029852875.1 of Mythimna loreyi. Taxonomy (NCBI): domain Eukaryota; kingdom Metazoa; phylum Arthropoda; class Insecta; order Lepidoptera; family Noctuidae; genus Mythimna; species Mythimna loreyi. The sequence continues at coordinate 10,386,775 of CM056780.1, read as the reverse complement.
TAGAATGAAAACACACGCAGTCACGTATGAACAAATTGAACCTTCGTCCAAAGACGATGTACACGGCTTAGAAGGAAAACCTCGGATATGCAATTTCAGCTTTTTTTCAGGGTCCCGTATCTGAAAAGGAAAAAATATACCTCTTATAGCATAATTTTGTTTTCCGACTGCCAATTAAGATCCTTTATCTTGGGAACGCTTGGAGTCATCGAGTTCTTTTTTTATTTTTGAATTTTTTGACTGGCTTTTCGGTCTAGTGGTTAGTGGCCCTGACTGCTAAGCCGCAGGTCGTGGGTTCGATTCCCACCCAGGACAAATGTTTGTATGATGAGCACAATCATTTGTTCTGTGTCTGGGTGTTATATATCTATAAAAAAAATGTTTGTATTTAAAAATATATAAGTATGTTTATCAGTTGTTTAGTACCCATAACATAAGCTCTGCTTAGCTTGGGACTAGACGCCGTTGTGTGAATGTTGTGGTTAAAAAAAAAAAACAAACTTCGGGGTCAACAAAAAAAAGAGATACGACTGTTTATATCGAAAAAAACTTATCAAGGGACTCAAAAGTCGTAGGTAGAGTAGGTTCTTTCCGTTGACCTAGAATCCTAAAATTTAGCCTAGACTTTTAATTGTAGTTACGTCACAAAAAAACATTTTTCAATTCGGATAAACCTTCGTAACTTAATTTTGGGAATTGAACTGTTTTCATAGGTAAGTTTGTGTTCTCATTGCGTGAGTCTGCCTCGCACTTGTCCGATTCTTTATATTTCTGCCCTTCTAGCCAAGTTACAATCATTTCGTTTAGAGTTAGTGCTTGTAGTTGGTCACGCCCTCAATTACTTTGTTGAGATGACGTTGACGTTGATTTCCTAACAAAGGAATTGGTAGCGTAGCTAACTACAAGCGCTAACTCGATTGTGACTTGGCTATGGAGGCTGGATAGAAAAGTTCGTAACGCAAAATCCTACACCATACAACATTTTGTTTAGATACTTTTAGCTGCATTCATGGACGTTGATTGCGTCGTAACTACTCTGAAATCGTGATAACTTGCCGAAAGAAATAAAAATAAAACAATGGAAATAAGTGTTTGAAATAATCTATATTTTTAAACATATGAATAAAATACGTAGAAGCACAATTAAATTACAGTATTTAAAAAAAATAAAAAACATTGCTAAACAGGAAAACACAGAAATTAATACATAAATCAGATCACAATTTAGAAATCAAATATATAATTAAAACCACAATCACAATAAATATAATCTTAAGTTAGTATTAAAATGTCAATAAATAAATTAAAATCAATATTTGTTTATAAGACTATGTTTTTTTGTACCCCTGAAAAGTTACGTACCTACATATTTTGCAGTTACGAAGTTTTCGCTACAAGCCACCGACATAGGAAGCTGAATTTGCGTGCCATTGACCTGTTGTGGACACTGCTTTCTCTACCGGTCTGAAATATTGCCTTCGTTCATACTTTCTTTGGTATTAACGACCCTGATTTATTACATAAGCGGTCGTTTCCTCAAATATTTTTCATATTCGCATCCCATTTAATATTATTTATTGACACTGACTGGCATAGGTCACCAAATTTTCAATGCCTTCGTGGATTCTTCAATGTTTTAAGAGGAATCTTTACATATATAAGTTATCTTAGTGTAGATGTAGATTTTCTATCTCATTATGAATTATTCTCATATTCTCTCTCTACGAATTATTGCATAATAAAAATAAAATAGAGAGCAGTGGTGGCCGAGTGGCAACGGCCCCGACTTACGAGTTGTAGGTTGCGAGTTCAAACCCAGCCAGGAGCATTACTTTGTGTAATTTATTTTCATCACCACTGCTCTCAAAACGGTGAAGGAAAACATCGTGAGGAAATCGGCATGTCCTAGAACCAAAAATTCGAAGACATGTTAAATCCACCAATCCGCACTGACCCCGCGTGGTGGATAATGGCCCATACCCCTCTCCTAGAGAGGAAGCCTGTGTCCCAGCAGTGGGCACATTAATAAGTCAGATGATGATGATAATGAAAAATAAAATAAAATGGATATCGTGTACTTAATGCTTTTTTTGGTGGAAAATCATCCACTTATTCCTCCCTCTCAAAGGTGAGTCGAGAGGGCATGTCAGACTATTACAGATTAATAGCTCACCTATATCCTTCATTTGCCGTTTGCATTACAGGATGGAGGACCATGACTTTCCTTACAGGAATTCCTCTAGACCCTAGTGAGCATAGGCCATTTTGGGCCCCTAAGGCTTTTCTGGCGTCTTTTTGAGGCGCGTGTGGCTCCACCGTGTCCTCCGAACGATCTGTGAATCAAAACTTACATACCAAATCGGAAGATTGCTGTACCGGAGACATGTTGTTTGGTGGGGACCAACGTCTTACGGAAGATGAAAACACCGTGACGTCTTTCAAACCAATCCTCACAGAGAGAACTAACTGCTTTTTTTATGGTAGGTAAAATCATCGAACGGTGAATCCCGCTCTTGGGCGGAGTGGGGAACAGTGTCAGACTCTTACTGAATACCTAATAAACAACCTACCCCGTTCCTTCTTTGCCTTAGTACCAGAGCCCCGGTGTACCGCTTTTGCACTAACCCTCGGCCCCAGAAGGCTTAGGACCCCTACAGCTTGCTGACAACTCCTTGAGGCGCGCGGGAACAGTGCGCGCCGTTGACAACTTGGGCTCGGTCTGGAATGTTACAAGACGACCGGACGGCGAGCTACCCATTGCTCACCGTCCGCAAGGCCGTGCCTACTAATTATGGCGAGCTCAGTTAGACACCAATCTCTCAAAGCACATCATTGCGTTGTTGTGATCAATAAACTGTAGCTCATTGCAAAGTATTGGTTTTGTGACATTACCCCACACTAGAAAATTCTCCTGTATGTATACACATCAGCCATTTTTTTTAATTTGCTTCTTCTAGGAATTACTCATTTATCTTACAAAAGTTCACGAAGTTCACTAACATGTAAACTCATTATTTTATAGATACATTTAGTTGAATCTGGTTAAAATGGAAGCCAACATAGTTAGGAAAATACTAAGAACATTTAGTTTCTTTTTTATTCCACAAAGAACTATCACACAACGCTGTCTAGTCCCAAGCTAAGCAGAGCTTGTGTTATAAGTACTATACAGCTGATAAACACATATATTTCTAAATACAAATTATGGATAAATTACACCCAGAATGAATTACACAAACGACAAACTGACAAACAGTCACAGGCCAGTCAATTGAAAGAAAACTTAGCTCTTCATAAAAGCTTCGCTGGAGAAAGAAGAGAGATCAATCAGAACCGCAGGGGCCTTATCATGATGTTTTAAAATGTTAGTCATCAGAGCTCGAAAGAAGGAAAGGACTATACATCCTGTATTACTCCTGCGCTTTAAAAATTCAGTTTAGGTCGTCAAATTAACCGCTTTAAAAGCTTACGGTAGGCCCTCTGATCCAACGAAGTTTCACATCTTATTACTGTTTCCATCACTGGTTAACATCTTATATTTTTTGTCACAAAATAGAACGACTTGGCTAAACATCGTTCCACTCATATAAATTAAAAAGCAACCTTAATGAGTTCAAGGCGCGAACTGTTCCCGCGCGCCTCAAGGAGTTGTCAGCAAACCGTAGGGACCCTGCAGAAGGGTAGAAGCCAACTTAGCCAAGACAAGGGTTCGCGTCTGAAAGGAAGGCTCTGACCCTGGTATATATGGCAACGTAGGGATGGGGCATGTTGTTTACTCAGTTAGAGTAATATTTTTACCTACAATAATAAAAAAAAAAAAAAAAAACCTAATGAGTTCACTGATCTTGAACCAGACAGACGATTTTGTATATGTACCAAGTTCATCTCATAAGCTTATTATTTTCGTCCATAATACTGTTATTAGCTAACGATACGAGATTGATAATATCATTACCATATTACCTTTATACACTTCCTTTGTATATATATGATATTCGTTCCAAGATTATTTGAAGCAGCATTATTACCTTTAGTTATCTCCTTTATGTCACATATAAAAGGTACCTCATTACTGTTCATTATGTAACGTTTCTACCAACGGTACGTATTCGTTTATTAGGTTTATTTTAGTAGATTGGTCCTCTCAATAACATTGACACCCCGCTGGTCGCGTCGGTCCAAACAAGGCTCTGATGTGGTCTCACAAACAAGCGGCGTGTTGGCTATTTGTGGCCGCCTCATATCGTCCCAATTTAGGGTGTACTGACCTATAATTTAACAAATGACTGTATTACCTACGTAATACCATTGGGGGGATTTGGACTGTTGTCACGGAAGGGCTCTAGAATGATCGCTAGATTTTACACCAGAATACCTATGACCAATGTCAGATTAATAAAAATTATCTATATATATATATATAAGGAGTGTATTACTACTTATATTTAAATAGTAACCTGACTCTTCAGAATGTGTTCTAAATAAGAATATTATTATTACTATTGAGATTAAGATAATTGGTGGCCGAGTGGTAACGGCTCCTAGTTACAAGTTGTAGGCCGCTGGTTTAAAGCCAACTAGGTGCATTACTTTGTGTAATTTATTTCATCAGCACTGCTCTCAATATGGTGAAGCAAAACGTCGTGAGGAAATCGGCATATCTTAGAACCAAAAATTGAAGACATGTGTCATCCACCAATCCGCACTTGGACCGCGTAGTGGATTATAGTCCCTTTTCTATAATGGAAGCCTGTGTCCCAGCAGTAGAACACAGGCCACGTATTTTTTTGGTTTTTACCTATATTTGCTCGTCAAAGTCTATGACAAATTACTATAATATACAGGGTGGCGCAATAGAACGTGCATATTCCATCATTTTTTTTTTGCGGGGTAGAAGGGGCGTGGGCGAGGGGAGACCGATATCGTTGGGTAGCGCGGTTCATGAAGTTTTAGTCACTATGAGTCACTTCGACGGGAAGCGTCGCGCATTTTGCGTGCGCGCATTTTACGAAAACTCTCGTTCGTATGTAGTTGTCAGGCGACTATTTTGTTCTGAGTATGGTGTACGGCAAATTAGGGAGGCTCCGAGTGCTAATTTAATTAAAATCTGGATAAAGCGGTTTGAAGAGACTGGATCGACGTTTAAACCACACGCAAAAGGTCGTCCACGCACATCTAGGACCGAAGACAATATTGAGAGTGTTAAGCAGTCGGTACGAAAAGATCCACAAATGTCTACTCGCAAGAGATCGTCTGTCCTAAACATATCGCGACGAAGTTTGCAACGAATTTTAAACTTGGATCTTAAATTGCATCCATACAAGCTGCAATTAACTCAAGAATTGAAAGACTCTGACTTCATAGCACGGCTCACATTTGCTAATGAAATGCTCAATCGGTTTTCAAATTTTGAAAACATCCTTTTCTCTGATGAGGCACATTTTCATATGAATGTAACGTAAACCGCCAAAATTGTCGTTATTGGAATAGTGAGAATCCCAGACTCAAACATCAAAAACCGTTACATAGCCCTAAAGTGACAGTTTGGGCCGCAATCTCTGCCAAAGGAATAATTGGTCCTTATTTTTTTGAAAACGCACGGGGGCAAAACATCACTGTTAATATCGAACGCTATGTTGCGATGTTGGAAGGTTTTTTGGCCCCAGAACTTTAAATTCAAGAATAAAGAACTCTAGGACTTGGTTCCAACAAGACGGAGCTACCAGTCACACATCAAATGACTCCATGGCGGTTGTGAAGCAGATGTTCCCTGGCAAACTGATTTCGAAAAGAGGTGATATCCCATGGCCTCCGCGCAGTCCAGACTTGACGCCTCCTGACTTTTTTTTGTGGGGATACCTTAAACACAAAGTCTACACCAATAATCCGAGAAACATCAGTCAGCTCAAGGAGAATATTCGTGGTGAAATGGCAGCAATCACACCAGCACTACTTAAGTTTTCGGTAATTTCCGTTTGCGGTTAGAGGAGTGCCAACGTAGAGAGGGTCATCATTTAGATAATGTTATTTTTTTAAAATAAACTTCAGTTATCACATAATTGCTTAGTTTTATTTTAACTATACCTTTTGTATTTATTTTTTAATAATTATTTTAAAAATGCACGTTCTACTGCGCCACCCTGTATAATTATAATGAATATCAAGAAAATCACAATATATCGCCATTCATCCTAAGCCTGTATGTGACGCGCTATCGACATAAAAGATGTAAAATGGATTGCATTATCGGGGTCTGTAGCAAACTTTGTTGAAACTGGTTTTTATGGGTCAAACAAAATCGAAACTTTACTATTTTAAAAAACCATGATAATACGTCATGATTGACCGTGTAATGGCCGCCTATGGCAGAGACGTGTCAAGGAAATCACGATAGATACTTATGCCAGCATTTTATTAAACCCGATTTTGCTGTGTTATGGACAGATGCTACTAGTTGATGGCCCCATTAAGCTGACGTAGAAATGACAGACAGATCTAACATTTTCTTAGAATGTGACAAAAATGTGAGAATACTATTTTCTTAAAGAATAATAATTATGATATAAAAACCTTGATAATAAAATGGTTTTCTTTTTGTTTTTCGTTCTATAAAAAAAAAACATTTTCTTTTAATTTTAGTTTAGCAGAAACTCAATTTATTTAACTACCAAAAAAATTAAATTTACAAATTTTCGTCATAGGCACAATCATCATCACATCATCATTTCAGCCGAAAGACGTCCACTGCTGGACATAGGCCTCCCCCAAGCGCCGCCACAAACACCGGTCGTGTGCGTCTTGCATCCATCGGCTTCCAGCAACCCTGACCAGGTCATCGGTCCACCTTGTGGTAAGCCTTACAACGCTACGTCTTCCGGTGGTCGCCACTCCAGAGGCACAATGTCTGCCAATAAAGCTAAAAGCCACCCAAAGGTCAATATAAAAAGGGCTATGCTCGGATTTTCCTGGCATGATCGCATCATGAATGACGATATCTGCAGGTCTTGGTTCACCTAACACCGACCCGATGCCGATATAGCCTGAAGATTCACCAAACTTAAGTAGCAGTAGTCAGGGCACATTGCTGAACGGAACCGGAAAGCTTGCCACAAGTTGGACCGATGACCTGGTGAGAATTTTGAGAACGTGATGAATGCAAGACAATCAAAGGTTTGCTGGCAGAAAACTCATTGTTGATTTAAGCTCGCCTTTAAACATCAATTGTCAAAAATTGTTTTACTGTAATATTGTTTTTGTGTGCAATATAGAATTAAGAATGACACACCGGACTGTTCGTTCTGGTGATACTTGGGGGTGGCCGATAACCAATGGACATCTTTCGATTGAAACAATGATACTGATACATGCTAATAAAGTTTTATGGCATTCTTCAGTACATAAGATCCAGTAGCTAAACGTAAATAAATTGAGAGCATACAGATCGATAGGACGTCCGCTCCGACATTGGCTGTAACGAAAGACGCTCTTAAAGTATTTCTGGAACAAAAATACCCTAATATAAAACACTGGGGCTAATACAGCAAGACTAATAAAATGATTTAAGTGCTGATACCTTTTCGTATGATTACCACTAGTTGCTGTTTTTTATGTAGTTATGTAAATCATTATTTTATGTGTGTACGTCCCGTAAATAAAAAGTTTTTCTTTCATCTTTCTAAATAGTAGACAATTTTACCTTGTGTTGTATTGTATTTCGGGCTGGCATCCGCAACTCCATTATCTTTTAAACTAATGTAAGGTAGGAATTTTAATTACAAATTTTGGGAATGTGAGGTACCTACTATGGAGCATCGCGGGCTTGCGGACGGCGAGCAATGGGTATCTTGCCGTCCGGTCGTTTGGTCTGCGACGGCACGTTCTGTTCCCGCGCACAGCAAGGAGTTGGCAGCAAACGTAGAGGCACAGCAGGGCCGAAGCCTACTGGGGCCTTTGACCAATTTTTAAAAAGAAGGTTCGGCAGTATGAAGGCAAATATTGAACGGGGTGAGCTATTTAGTCAGTAAGAGTCTGAAACTATTTCCCGCTCCGCCCAAGGGCGGGATTTGTTATTCGATGATTTTTAACCACCATAAAATAGTACATTGTTATACGAGGGATGAAAGAAAGTTATTTAGTCCCGAGAAATTTCTTGGCGACCGAGCGAGAGCGAGGTCGCTAATAGTTCGAGGGACTAAATAACTTTTGAACCCGAGGTAAACACTGTGCTTTTCATTACGAATACGAGGAAAATAAAAATAATAAAAACCTGAGTCGTCGTCAAAGGCCTGAGTCGTCGTCAAAGGTATGTTTTTAGGTAGGTATATTTCTTTTGATTTAGGCGGTAAGCGGTTTTCTCCTCTTAAGAATCTTGCGTTAAATTTATAACTGAAGCTGACAAACTAAAACTTATCGTGTTAATAAAAATTTCTTGTAACAGAGATTTAGCAAAATGTAAACAAAACTTTACACCTCGAAAAAAAAAGGAAGATCAAATCGGCCACAGATTATAGAGAGACTACCATTTACCCGCCAATTCTTTTTTTCAGTGTTTGGCTCCCTGGCTTTTCAGTCAATATTTTTCATTTTGTCATTGTAAAAATGGGTCTGGTCAAATTTTTTCTCAAATATATATTAGTTTTAATGAAATAATTGAAAGTAAATTAAAATAAAGTCATTAAAAAAAAGTATTCTTAAATTATTTCTATCTCTATGTCATTTTAATTCGGTATAAAGTTTCGGGTCACGGTTCAATAGAAATGTCAAAATAGAACTAGTTTTTTTTTAATATTTGCTGTCTAAATATTAAAAAAACAACTGTCAGTTGTAAAGTAAAACTCCCTAGGGAGTAAAAGTACTTCTTCCAACCCTGTCCGCAGGCAACTTTACACCTACTTTCAGAGTATGAGTAATGAAAAAATACTATGGAGCATTTTATTAGCTTATGAGAGTTTGTAATACTCACTCAAATGTCTCTCTGATGGTGGCACGTGTTGTTTGGTTATACAGTTCCCTTCAAAATGGATGAGCTGAGTGGAGCTTAAACACGCGTCATGCTCGTATACGAGCGCTGTCAGTTAAGACTGGTTATGTCTCATCTGCCAGTGATTTAGTTACAAATATACCTACGGCCCCTGTTGGCTATCAATAAAATATTTGAAGCTTAACCAACAGCTCAGGGGCAACATTTTATTTATTAGAACTTTGTAAAGGGTCAATCCAGATATAACGTGTGCTTGTGCACGGTTATCTTTCGCGATCGCAGGTTTGCTTTCTTATGGTAGGTTTACACGCTTGCCAAGCCTCGGCCAACCGCCATTGTGTTTACGGGGTTTCCCCATTTATACAATGGCTACACAATGGCGATTGGCCGAGGCTTGCCAACGCTTGATAAGCGTGTAAACCTACCATTAGATATTAAAAATACGACTAGATAATTAGAAATTTAAGCTACAATCAACACTCTGTCATAACACACAAACTACAATCATAGCTGTTTCTGTGATGAGCACGATTATTTGTTCTGTGTAGTGTGTAATTTGTAGTAACTACTTGGCCTAGCAAACTTCGAACGCGGTTTTTTTTTCCTTTAAACCATTTTAACCTTCCCTGGAGTATCACGAATGTTTCAAAACTAAAATTGCCCAAGCCGGTCCAGCCATTCTCGAGTTTTAGCGAGACTAAGGAACAGCTGTGTGTGTGTGTGTGTAGAGCAGTGGTTGCCGAGTGGTAAACGCCCCGACTTACGAGTTGTAGGTCGCGGGTTCAAACCCAGCCAGGCGCATTACTTTGTGTAATTTATTTCATCACCACTGCTCTCAAAACGGTGAAGGAAAACATCGTGAGGAAACCGGCATGTCCTAGAACCAAAAATTCGAAGACATGTGACATCCACCAATCCGCACTGGGTCCGCGTGGTGGATTATGGCCCATTCCCTCTCCTAGAGAGAGGAGGCCTGTGTCCCTGCAGTGGGAACATTAAAAGGCTGATGATGATGTAGGAACAGCTATTCATTTTTAGGGTTCCGTAGGCAACAAGGAACCCACAGTTTCGCCAAGTCTGTCTGTCTGACCGTCTGCGGATAATCTCAGCGACTGTTAGCACTAGTAAGCTGAAATTTGGTATCAATATGTTTATCAACCACGCCGACAAAGTGCAAAAATAAAAAAGTGGTAAAAAATGTTTTATTAGGGTTTAATTTTTCAAAAATTGTTCATCCTATCAAGTTCAAAATAATTTTCCTAGAAAGTCTTTTTAAGGTTCTACTTTTGAGATTTTTTCATATTTTTTAAACTTATGGCTCAAAAGTTAGAGGGGAGGGGCCTAATTTTTCACTTTTGGAGTGATTATTTCCGAAAATATTTACATTATCAAAAAATTATTTTACGCGACCCCTAATAATTTTTAAATAGGTAGGTACATATCCAACTATTTTTTACCCTAATAAAAAAAAATTTACTACTTTTTTGTTTTTGCACTTTGTCGGCGTAATTGATATACATATTGATACCAAATTTCATATTTCTAGTGCTAACGGTCGCTGAGGTTATTCGCGGACGGACAGACAGACATGACGAAACTATAAGGGTTCCTTGTTGACTACGGAACGCTAAAAATGAATCGCTAAATGTGCGCTTAGCTCAAATCTCGAGAATAGCTAAACGAATGTCGTTTATTTTATTTTTTTGTGTTTGTTACTGTTAGGACAAGGTTCTTATGAAAGAAAAATCAAGGTAGAGAAGGGTAGTAGGGACCCTGCAGAAGGGTCGAAGCAAACTAGGGCCAAGGGTTTGTATCTGACAGGAAGGCTCAGGCCCTAGTATATATTGAAACGTAGAAACAGGGTAGGTTGTTTAGTCAGTAAGAATCTGGAACTGTTTCTCGCTCCGCCCAAGGACAGGATTCGTCATTGGTTGATTTTTACCTACCATAAAATAAAAGGTAGAGAAGGGTAGAATAATCAGTTGACGGGAGCGAAGCCGCGGGCAAAAGCAAGTGATAAAATATAGTTCCAACATATTTTTATGTATTTAATTCTTCAGTACGTGTACTTATTCCTCGATGATATTTTATGAGTATATTTAAGTGGACCCCCAAATGATTTGAAAATGCATTTAGGCCAGATATGTAGCGCTGCTATCAAGTTCTTAATTTTTTATTCTGAGAAAAAGCCAGCTGTCCGGCAGGAGAACTTTTGGCAGTACTCATCATCAACCTAGCGCCCGTCCCGGTTGCTGCCTTGGCTTTCACCTCGGTGCCCGGGGTCCGCTTTCCTTTCTAGACGCCTCCACTTCGCTCGGTCTTTTGCGTCCCTTGCCTCAAGCCCATTAGCACGCATGTCGTCCCTTACGACGTCGATCCAACGCCTCTTAGGCCTACCTCGTTTTCCGGGTCCCGGCGGAGGCGGCATGGCGAGGCATCTGTTACCCACGTAGTCTGCCGGTTTTCGTAAAACGTGGCCATACCAGCGTAAGCGGCTCCTGCAGTTTATCCGCTATGTCACGGACCTGAAGGCTGCCCCGGATGCGGGAGTTTTTAATGCGGTCTTTCCGCGAAACTCCCGACATCCAGCGCAGCATATTCATTTCCGTGACACACAGGCTTTGCTTGTGCCGCTCAAGTACAGGCCACGCTTCACTGCCATACAAAAGGACAGGCCTAATGATGAACTTTTGGCAGTACTACTAGTTTAAATTAAGTTAAAAAAAACCAGAATAATAAAAACATTTTATTTACTTACATTTACAAAATTATGCTAGTTGACTACATCGACCGTCAGACAAATATCAAAAATCTGTTGTTATTTATCATTTACCTAATAAAATTCATTTAGTATTCACGGTTCCTCTAGGTTCGAAGAAGTAACACTGATGGTAGGCACTTCCCAACACACCAGTAAATTTGGGTTCATAGTTGTATATCACGTATTGGTTTTCTTCAGCCTGACTTGCGAAAGAGTGAAGATTTTTTCTGCATTCCTTCACGAAGAAATCCATGAAGTACCGGTTCGACTTCACCGCGTCTAATGTATGCACATATTTCTTAGATAACTTCCATTCGAAGGAGCTCTTCTCTGGATGGAACTGGACGCCGTAGAATGGATACCTGCGAAAAAATTAAAGTGTTTTAGTTAATTAGTCGCTAACTCAAAATCAAATGGACCTACCTAGTTAATTTTATAAGTTGCTATGGCATATAAGCTAAAAAAACTATTTCTAAAGATGAGTGCTTAAAATTACCAACTACTTTAATCTAAAAGATAAAATCGAACTAAGAAACATATCTCTAGATGCTGCTGTGTTAATGAGGGTTGTAGATTCAAAAAAACGTCACAACTCGACCAAAATCATCCGCTTTGGACAGATCAATGAGAAAGCCAACTTCTTTCTTTTTCTGAAAACACCCTGGAAATCCTGTTTTATCCAGTAAACTTTAAAACTAGTGTTACATAACTCGCTGTCGTTGACATTATCACAGAGCCATGTCTCTGTCACCAAAATGATGTCATAAATTAGTGATAACCAATATATTGGTAACATTCAACTTTGTTCGTATTCCTAGTATAATTCTTATAGTAGACGGTAAAATACCAGAAGACAATTTTACTGCCATACCGATAAATCAACAGAGAGGCGTCCACTCACAGCTAGATAAATAGAATCTCCTTCAAAAATAATCTCAACGACATTATGTCCAATTTTTTTTTAATTGCTATAAACTAGTGCTTGACTGCGGTCAGGGTAGGAAATCATAACTCATATTTATATTTAATTTTTCCTTCGCGTTCCAGGGCAGTTCAGCAGCTTTGAAAGTGGGGGTCTCCAAAGTCATTTAGATTAGTATTGTTGGTAATACCTGGTATGTTCGACGGTAGCTATGAACTTGACTCCGTTGTCGTCATACGAATAGGAAGTCACTCGCCAGTCGTGCGTCAAATTATGAGATATCAGGTTCTGGAAAGGAACAAAATAAATGACTTTTGAATCTCGCTTACGAGGGGCGAAGCCAACTCTTAGAGCTCATAAGCACGAGCGGCATGTTGGCAATGGCAGAGATAACTGCAGCCATCGACACGTCGCGTCGGCGGCAGCCGTTGATACACGACGATTTCAACAAATGAAGATCAGCAGCAGTCATCGTGTGTGTCAAGTGTCAAACTATAGGTCGACGCTAGTGTCGATGGCAGAGCTGACAGAAGCAGACTTGGCCTATCGCCATTGTGTTAATGTGGTTTCCCCGTTTATACCTGACACTACAATGACGATTGGCCGAGGCTGGGCAAACGTGTAAACTAGGGATTAGATAATTTTCATGGAGCGTGGTACCAAACGACAATCATTCCCATACGCTTGCATATACACCGTTAAATTTTAGTCGTTTTAATCCCGAAGAGGGTCGATCCAGTACATGAAACACTATCGATTTGTGTAGATAAAATAAAAAAATAAAGTACTTTTTTTCTTAATCTCTTATTGATATACGCATTTACGAAATTAATTTCTTTAAGTAAACGTGTCATTGACCTTGTAGGTAGTTGTCGGTCTTTGCGTACTAACTACATACAGGTCATTGAACTCGCCCAGCTGATGTTTACTTAAAGAAATCAATTTAAAACATGCCTAAATTAATTCGAGTTTTAAAAAAAAGTACTTTATTTTTTTATTCTAACTTTACAAATCGATAGTGTTTCATGTACTGAATCGATCCTCCAAGGGATTAAAACGATCAAGATTTAACGGTGTATATGGACCTAAAGACGATACCTCGTTTGGTTGGAGACTATTATGATTGCTTATGCTATAGTTTCAAGAAGCTTAAATGGACTGATTACCAAGACCTATGTTGACTTTGGCCCCTGTCTGTGTGTGTATTATTATTCACGCACGTGTTTACCACTGTCTCACCTGATATGGTAAGTGATGACGTGGTCGACGATAGAGCACGTTTGCCTAGATGAAACCTATTCACTCTTGCCTTTAAGGTTGTAGCTATTGCAAAACACGTACTCCGGAAGAGAATGTCACACTAATACCAATATATTGATCTCTCTTTGTACGAATCCTTATTTTTCTATGCCTTTTTCTATCTCAACAGCATACTAAGGAACATTATGTAATTATTGCAAACTATGTGAAAGTAGACTACAATTTGAACTGAGGTACCTACTAATTGACCACAGTTTCAGTAGATAAGATAAGCAAAAAAGAGGACTCGAAGATGGTAACAATCCTGATTTAACTCAGTTCGTACTTATTTGTACTGAAATGGGTCATGTTTCAATGAAAATGGGCCATTACAAAATCAGGTACTTAACAAATATGGCATATGGAACTTTTTAGACAAATTCTCTTTTGTCTATTTGAGAGAAAGCCATATTAACGGCTGCATAACGTAAGCCTCCAATCCTCCATAGAACTCCTACGGTCTACTGTCCACGAACGCGTTAAAACTCTGACGACGAAACGTCAATGTCATGCCGTGGTCTCGTTGTCGCTTCGTCGTCGTAAGTTTTGTAGCTTTGTATATAAGCTTCACGCAGCGAAACTTCGTGTCTGTGGACAGTAGGTCTACTGGTCACAGAGCCCCTCTCCCTCAAAGTAGTCAGTGTTGCACATCCACTGTCTACCTATGGACAGTCAACTAGAGAAAGAATGTACTATACCTCATCTACAATGCAGAACTGATGAGCATTCACCGTGACATCTTCATTCTCCAAAACGTCTAATACATCTTCTGGTGCCTCTTTGAACATCTTGCTAGAATGGACATCTGGAAAAAATTTAATGCAAACATTAAATAACGATTTTTATTTGCAGACTTAGTTTGCTTTTGTCTAGGACAGAAGGTACATGTGTACACATTCGAAGACACTTCCGGCTGACCACCACTACATTCATTTTCAATACACTTACTCGAATACTGCCTCTTATCGTTCTCCAATTAGGTTCAATAAAGCATGTATATTACCCAAGTGCTTATTTGAGTTTATCACAACAAGGACTTTTTTATTCCTTCCTTATCGTCACGGTTAAGGGTGATTATTTTTTTTTTACTTAATTTATCGAATCAGGCGCGAGGCGTCCCCTACGGGGCGTTGGGCGACCCCACGAAATTAGAAACTGACCAGAGCAGATTTGAATGCTATTATTATTATATTTCTACTGTACGATTGAGATAAGATCAAACTTTTTTTTTACTTTGTTTCACAAGTCGTAAGTGTATAGAAAAACGTCGTTTGACACACGTACAGATGTGTCATTGCAGCCCTTGGCTCCATAACACATTCGCCTACGGCTCGTGCGAATTTCGCCTCGGTCGAAATGACAAACTTCCTGCACTTGTAAATGGACTATTTTGCTTGCACTCGAAACGAGAACTTCTAAGGTTTGGTTTGGCATCGCGGCGCACGATTCAAGCGATTTTTTTTAAATGATCATGCAAAAATGACTGCGTATGTAGTCAACAGAATATAATATGCACTATATTCTTTTGACTACATTACCAGTCATCAAAATCAAAATACGGAGGAATATTTCTAAAACACGCTTGTTATCATCATTAATCAGATGAAAATTGCGATCAAGAAAAGTCAGGCCTGTAAGTAGCAATATCTTTAACATTACTTGATTAAGTCCTTCCTTAACCATTATTTTATTTTTGCTTACATTACTAGGTACAGTAGCCTAATTCTCGTAATGAAAACCGTAGCGATATCGTAGCGACTTTGACATTTTCGTATTCCCATCCATCAATCGAGTTTGAACGACACCGATTTTGAACTCGTTCAATCGAAGAGGTCATTTAGAAGTCGTTCGATTGTCGTTCTATCAAGGGACACGTGAATACCGATTTGGATAGGACTACGATCGAACGACAATGGAACGACAATGGAATAGGGATTGTTTGATTTTACGTGAATTAGGGCACTGTTCACACTCAAGGATTCTATAGCCTGCACAAAAGCCCTTTCTTAAGGAAGGACCAGATGGTTGTAAACCAACGTCGCAACCAAGGTGACCTTGCTAGTTTCAATCCGTGGAGACGGTGGATGTAAAAACTATACATTTTAAAGGGCAAGTAATATCATTAACGTATACAAACTTTCATTTAACAAAAGATCTCTGTGGTTTTGGTATAATAGCTTTTATTTTGGGAATTTTGTCTTGTAGCCACTCTGAGAAGAAATTCGTACTATTCATGAGTTATAAGTACTGTGATATTACAGAATTAAATTATAATGACCTTCATATAATGAGCTTCAATTTTGACAGTACAAAAGTGCCTGTAAATGGTCTATTTGAAATAAAAAATTTTGGGTTTGAGTTTGAATTATTTTATCAACACGTACTTCTTAATGAAGTTTTTTGTTATTTACCATCGAGAACACTTCCGTCTAACTACCGCTAAGTTTATTTTTGCACTCGAAAAGAAAATTGCAAAGGTTTTTCGACGTGCCGCAGGATTGAAACGAATTTTTTTTAAGGGATCAGGTGAAAGAGGATGAAAGTAACCGCGATGATACATAAATGAATAGCAATCTCACCTTCCGTAAAATCAAGGGGAATATTAGAATAAGAATAACAGCGGATCCTGTTCTCTGGGTACCCTCGGCCTGAAGCCAAGATGATGAGCAGCTCGAAGCCAAGACAGGTGCCGAATATAGGGAAGTAGTCGCCGGCATCGTTCATCTGTTGAGCTATCTCGTAAATGTGCTGACCAGCATCGGCATACCCGTTCGACTGGTTGAAGTAGGTTGCTCCGCCGGGGATCAACACTCTGGAATAGAACAAGACAGTTTCTAGTTAGAATATCAGTCAGTTTTGTTTGTTCTTTGTACCTGCCAAGTTATAATTCTCCACTACCATAAGGCAGAATATAACTGAATCTTTGTACCATAGCTTTATTAGGGTGTAAAGTTTTGATAATTAGATATTGTATTAAGACAAAGAGAATAGGCAAAAATGATCTGATTGGAAGGCCAAGTGCCTCCAACTGGTGGTGATACATTTTCAAAGGAAGAGACCTGACGGCTAATTGGCGCCAACTGGTGATGTGAATTTTCCTAAATACTTTTATTAATGTAGACCCATAGGTATACATACCCGTTCAATTTTCCCAGAAGTTCCTCGTAGTAGCTGCGGTCTTTTCCGATTCTGTAATGTTATTTTAATATTTAAGTTAATTTCAGAATTCACAAGTCAATGAAAGTCAAACGGGCACATGATCAGGCTGAATGAAGACCTCATGTGCCAACGAGCAAGCCTTTGAAGATAAAAGGAGGTTGAATTTGGATAAAAAAAACCCGACGACGTGACGTCAAAGCTAGACCACCCATATCTATAACTTATCATAGCATAATCAGCCTCAAAATGTTCCCACTGCTGGACTTTGACCTCCTTTGATCTACCATACGGACCTAATGCGGAAAGATGGATGTCACATATCTTAGAATATTTGGTTCTAGGACTTACCGGTTTTCTCATAATATTTTCCTTCATAGTTTTTGAAAGCAGTTATGATGAAATAAATTAGGTACACAAAGTAATGCCCAAAACTGGACATGGAACAAAAACTCGTAACCATCGGTTTTGCTAGCATTTCTTAAAGGCGCGTCTGGCAACACTATGTACCGTGGATTCGGGCTGTACCCTTCCCCGACGGCAAGCTACTCATTGTGTGACGTCTAGAGACAACTACAGATTTATTTGTTAATTTATTATTAACTTCACATTTTACATATTACTTACAGAATGGGCACAACCCGAGCTCCGGACGACTCCACATCTTTAACGTAGGAGGCTGCGATGTAGCTGGTGTAGTTCTCCTCGGGGTACTTGGTGTGCAGGTACATGGACTGTTCCTGCGACAGCACCCCGATGATGGGCCGGTCGTTGACCACCGGGTGCTCCTCCGACCGCACCACCACCGCACCTTCGCAGCGCAACAAATACACGACCGTCAACAGCAGCGCACCCTTCATCATCAGCATCACGCACCAACTGTCTACGGCACTCAACCACCTAAAATGTATGCGAATTCAATCGTATCACTTATCAACTCATAATTACTGTAATTGTTTAGTCACTGCCTAGTCAATCAGATCGGAAATTAATAGATCTAAATTCAAATCTACTTTGATATTGCCGCTCTAACGACTTATTTTTCAAACGACTTATTTTTCAAACGACTTATTTTTCAAACGGCTTATTCTTTCAATATGCATTTATTTAAAAATATTGTTCGATATTTAAATAAACAACCACTAACCTCAACAAAATAATATTAACGCCATCGTTAAGTAAGCACACTACGATGTTTTGTACAACACTGCGCGCGCGCATTGGTTTGACAAAGCGTTCTAAATATAATTTTCTCCGACAGTCTGCCAAACGTGGTTGTTTGTAAACCCCACATTATTAAATGAAAGACAAAGATAAAATAAACGAGTGGCACTCGTCCCACGCAAAACAATAACAAATGAAGTTCATTTAAAATTATTTTATTAAGTAGCTAAACAAATCCTGGAGCCCAGTGTAAGTTAACAAATATGCTGATAGAATACGATTATCACACTCAGATAATTAACAAATTAGTGTATCTTATCCTAAGTACCTGTTTATAAGTACGTGTACACCCGGCCCTTATCTAAAACACGAAAACATTGCTTGTATACGTCTAAAAATAAGTAAAATAAAATGATGCAATTGTAAGTAGGAACTATGTAGGTAGGTATGTCTGTACATATATTTTCGATTTTGCAACTGCAATCAGCGCATCACTATCAAGTTGAAATTTCCGCTCTACACAAGTATCTAACTACTGCAGCTGTATGGTACTTGTCATTCCTAACATACAATATTGTTTTTAGTATAAGGAAATTTATTTTTTCTTATCGCCGGCATTTCCCCATAGTAAAATATCGTACGATTTGACACTGGAATTAGTAAGTAAACTAAAAGGGCTTTCTCTAAATCACTTAAATTCGTAATTTGTCTAACAGCGTATGCTGCAAAGCCCCACAAAAATAAGGTATATTAAGATACTTCGCTAGTAGGTTATTGAGCTCTATCTCTATTATTTAAACGTCAGCTGGGCGAGTCAATGACCTGGGGGTAGCTTTCGGCCGTTGCGTACTAACTCGCTCACAAATGTACTTAAGGAAAAGTACTTTATTTTTAATTTTATCGTTACAAATCGTTAGTGTGTCATGTACCGGATCGACCCTTCACGAGATTAAAATGATCAAAATTCAGCTGTGTAGGTATACCGCGCAATAGCTCGTCATGATAAACACAGACTGTACTGGTATTTTAATACCAGTACAGCAAGTTTGTCATTGTGACCGAGACTGAATTCTCACGAGCCCTAGGCGATTGTGTTTGGAGCCGAGGACTGCAGTTACAAATTTGCACGTGTATCAAAAGACGTTTTTCAATACACTTACTTGAAAACTGCCTCTTATCGCACTCCTATTAGGTTCAATATAGCATGTATATCACCCAAGTGCTTTTTTGAGTTTATCACAACAAGGGCTTTTTTATTCCTTCCTTATCGTCACGGTCACGGGTGATTACCTATTTTGTTTTACTTAGTTTATCGAATCAGGCGCGAGGCGTCCCCCAGAGTCGCTGGACGACCCCTCGAAATTAGAAATTGACCAGAGCAGATTTGAATGCTATATTTTTATATTTCTTAAATTTCTACTGTATGTTTGAGATACGATTAAATTTTTTTTCTTTCTTTCTTTATTTCACAAGTCGTAAGTGTATTGAAAAACGTCGTTTGACACTCGTGCAGATTTGTCATTGCAGCCCTCGGCTCCATAACACACTCGCCTACGGCTCGTGCGAATTGCGCCTCGGTCGCAATGACAAACTTCCTGCACTTGTATCAAAATGTACTATTTCAATACACTTACGACTAATGGGGGTTGACGCACGCACACCTCGTAAGAATCGACGTGCGCCCGGCCAGGTACGATATATTACAAGTAATAAAATTGTGATGGTGTGAGCACGCGTACTTTTCTGCACTAGTACGGAAAACAGTCAATTGCGTGCTTAAAATCAGTGAGCGGGTTTTCGACTAAATGTATTGGAAAATAATTTTCAGTGAAATCGTATTACTTAGATATAGGTATTACTTATCTCCTTTCATAATACAGTTGTGATGCATATTAACTGGCTAGCATTAGCGATACATGTATACAATAGTTATACACTTACGTATGCAGAAGCTATATAAAAATTCACACCGTTGTTTTGTTGAAATTCTTGGCCAATAAGTAATCATTTTGTATCAGAACCCCTAACAGTATCGGGAAGGTCACCCACGCATGTAGGCATGGTCGAAAGACTTACCGTGCCCCAGGAACCCAAAGGGCAAATGAAGAACAACATAGGTGAGTATTTGTCAGTAGAAGTCTGAGACACCACCCAGGCAGGAGACTAGAGATGATTTTAGATCTGTGACATACAGGACCGTTCATTGTGGCGACACTTGGGGAGGCCTATTACCAACAGTGGATATATCTTCTGCCAAAGTCAGCGATGCGGACAAAGCTGTTTTCTTTGAGGATAGCACTTTTGGGTGGGGTCATCATCATCATAATTTCAGCCGTAAGGCATCCTGACGCCTGAGCGGGGAGAACTTCATTAAATTTCCCAATATCATTAAAAAAGGTTAATAACCCCTCACACGGTATTATTATTACATAATTGCGCGCTTTCCAGAAGTTTTTTTTTAAGAAACCGAAAAAATAGAAACCCAAAATTATCGTTCCAATTTAATTTATTTCGTACACCTGTGCGTACCTACGGTACGAAATTAATGTTTTCCAAGATCATTAAAGTTGTACAAATGTATTACAATCGGAGTTCGAAGAGTACGTATTGGACACTTGAAGCACTTACCCTTTATAAGTTTACGTAGAGTTTTCTTTACGAACAAATAACGAGACATGAATTTAAACAACAATTTAGTGAACATGTTTGTGATTTTTGAAAATATTCCATTAATATACTCGTACATAATTTGTTTATTTTAGGATCGAAGTAACTGTTGCCTTGTTATTATATTGACTGTTCTCAAGTCTGTCAAAATCGACCTTTTACTTTTAACGCATGCGCAGTTGCAACTTGCATTTTGCCTGAACGAAAGAAGGTTTGATTTTTTTTTATTTCACATACCTAAACTAATCGTTAACTGTTGAGAGCAGTGGTGGCCGAGTGGTAAAGGCTCCGACTTTCGGTTCAAACCCAGCCAGGCGCATTACTTTGTGTAATTTATTTCATCACCACTGCTCTCAAATCGGTGAAGGAAAACATCGTGAGGAAACCGGCATGTCCTAGAACTAAAAACTCGAAGACATGTGACATCCACTAATCCGCAGTGGGCCCGCGAGGTGAATTATGGCCCATTCCCACTCCTAGAGTGGAGGTCTGTCTCAGCAGTTGGAACATTAAAAAGGCTGATGATGATGAATGGTTGACTGCGAGCCCACCTTATAGTAAGTAGTGATGCAATCGTTGCTGGTGAGGCGCACTAGTTTATTAAGAGCTGCTGCTGCTCTAGCCTTAAAAACACCCAAAATGATAATAAATAAAGACAATAAAATAAAAACCTTTGAATTTAACTCCAGATTTCTGTAAGTCCAAAATATTAGAATAGATGATTCTACAAAATACACAGCAGTTTATGTTGATCGAAGTTTATAGGTTACTGAACTATTCTTAGATCTTATGATCTTGCTATCTTCCGAAAGATTGTTCGTAACGTGATAGGTAAATATTATCAATCATCATATCTTATCAGGTTTATATGATGACGACACCTACATCAGCTCATCAGAACTAAGTCTCGTCTTTGAGGAGTGATTAGAGAGATGTCACGGTCTCAAATCAAACACCAATATTTTTTTATAAGAATATGGTACGCCACCTCACCTCACCACCCGCACGCAGACCCTTACAGGACATGGTAAGTTCAGAGGAAGGTCCTTTTACCGGATTCGTGTACAAGAGATCGTCTGGATGTCACCATTGCGTGGACTGCCCGGAGAACACCGCGGCCCATCCGGTTGACTTCCGAAACGGAAAATCAGGTGTTTAAACAGAACGTGAAACATACTCGTATGTGTGTGTTAAAGTCAGTAAAAGTCAGATTCGCTCTTTCGCTCAGTCCTAGAGGGGAGAACTCATTGGATGATTTCATTTCCCACCTTAAAGGTGTAGGTAATCCTACAATCTACTTTTTGAGGCAATCGTGTAAAATAAAAATATGTGTGCTTTACCTAATTCATAAATTTTGTTAAACCCTCGCCTGTTCCTCGTAATGAAATATTAATGCTAGGTTTTTTTTTCAAGTCTTCATATTAGCCTAGCAGTTTTTCATTTGGTACAATAAAAGTCTGGTTTGCCCTTCCACTCCGCCTAAGAGCAGCAGAAGTCATTGGTTGATTTTCCACACAAAAAATAGTACATTTTGATACAAGTGCAGGAAGTTTGTCATTGCGACCGAGGCGAAATTCGCAAAAGCCGTAGGCGAGTGTGTTATGGAGCCGAGGGCTGCAATGACAAATCTGCACGTGTGTCAAACGACGTTTTTCAATACACTTACGACTTGTGAAATAAAGAAAGAAAGAAAAAAAAATTAATCGTATCTCAAACATACAGTAGAAATTTAAGAAATATATAAGTATATCATCCAAATCTGCTCTGGTCAATTTCTAATTTCGTGGGGTCGTCCAGCGACTCTGGGGGACGCCTCGCGCCTGATTCGATAAACTAAGTAAAACAAAATAATCACCCGTGACTGTGACGATAAGGAAGGAATAAAAAAGCCCTTGTTGTGATAAACTCAAAAAAGCACTTGGGTGATAGGTATACATGCTATATTGAACCTAATAGGAGTGCGATAAGAGGCAGTTTTCGAGTAAGTGTATTGAAAAAGTTATTTCGAAATTTTATATCCCATTCCCATATGGAAATAAAATGTAATCCGTTATTCCATACAAAATTAGTCCCGTTAACATCGATAATTTCGGAGATTATACAGACAGACAGACAATTAAAATCTGTTATAGGTATAATTATCGAATACTTTCATAAGCCTAAATTAAAAATAAGAATATTACGAGTTCCCGAGACGCCGTAAACTGTGTCAAGTGGAAACGCATCGCGGGAGTCTCTCTACTAGCCAACGAAAACGCAACATTGTCAACCACAACCACTCTGTCAAGAGTGAACCGCTATGGAAGGAATATTGCAAACAGACACTTCAATAACACCTTTCGACTACTTTATACCGACCAAGGCTCACTATACAATGTTAGAAAGCGCGAGTCGCGTACTATACGAGTGCGTTCGAACTAAACACACTGTTCAAAACTTATTGCACTTGGCCTTCATGTGTGCAGCCCAATATAGTAAGGTACCCAAAATAGAAACGCATTAAAACAATAAAATTATGCTACATAGTGTTACGTGTAATTTAGTACTGCATAAATAGCTCTCGATTTGATTCCGCCATCTCAATTTTACCATCGGACATACGCGCATCGGCGTACGGCAAATATCCACCCTTACGTTGTTGAGACATCTACGGTCCGGACTAAGCGTTTTGCCTCGTCGTTTATACCGCGTACCTATAATATGGATATGCGTGGTCTGATCATAGAAATTGATCTCTTCATAATATAGCCAACTAAAATTGGCTAAATTGTTTCTATGATCCGGCCACACGACATAACCTATATTATCTATACAAAAGGAGAAACTGACTGACATATCAATGCACAGTCAAAACTACTGGGGCTAGGAACATGAAATTTTGCACAAGATTTTCTTTTATGACGTAGGTGAACACTAAGAAAGGATTTCCCAAAATTCGCTCCCTATAAGGAGGAAACGGAGGTTCAAAGTTTATATGGAGAAACTTATTTTCACGCGGGCGAGGCCGCTGGCAGAAACTAGTTCACTATATAAAACTAGCACTCTGCCTGTGACTTCATTCGCTAGAATTATTCATAAACAACTCTAACGGCTATCATATACCTTTTTTTTCATAAGCTTTTAGAAAACCTCATGGGTGTTCATGCTCATTTGATGATTCGAAGAAGAGGCCAAGAGTCAGAAGAAATTCTCACTGATCGACCGACAAATAAATAAAAGTCCTTATTTCATAGGTACTGTACTTACTAAATATGTTTATTATAAATACAATTAGATTTGTGTTGGCGCGGGAATCGAACCAACGTCCCTTGCGTCTCAATAAATCGATGCTCTAAACCACTACGCAAAAAGGGTCGTCATGTAACAACGGAGCGATTACTGATCTGTTTCTCGATGTCTATAAATTCTTAGGGGTGCTCAGCACCTACTTTTTATTTCTCATGGGTCCTAGAGCCATTCAAATAACAATTATCCATACAACCATATATTTTTCAATTAGGGGTACACTACCTATTGAAAAATAATATAATCGCAATTACTGGAACTAAAGGGTGGCAAAAGCTAACAAAACGCTATGGCCCCCGGCCCACCGACGCCGCTTCTTCGTGGCTTCAGACCTAGAGCCGCGAGCATAGAAGATATCTTATCATTGATTTAGAACTAATTATAAATTTTATTCCAATAAAAACATAAAATCATTATATAAATTTAAATACAAATAAAGACCATAAACATACTACGGAAATTCTTGGATTTTGGTCCACCACACCACCTTAAATAAATAATCACAGTCTAATAATCTCTACTTTGGTGATCTTTTAAAATTAAATTCATTGCATTTAGTAGTCCACTCCTAGATCCAACTGTGTTGCACCGAGAAGAGTGGCCTCTTTTCTGTGAAACATAATGGACTTCGTTCCAATTGTTAAAAAATTATTGGCTCATTATACTTAATTCTAGATTTTGTGGCCACAGCATCAATTTGCAACAGTTATGATGTCCCTTCATTCGATTTATTGGAAGCATAAGCAATATAGAGTTTGATTCATAGAAAGCTACTTTATTTATATTTCTGGAAGTTAATAATGGCAACACTAAAATATACCTCGTCAAAAGAAAAATGCCGCTGCCAAGAAGAAACGTAATGATAAAGGTATTTTGATAATAATTATTACTGTAACAATCATCATCTTATGTACATATACTGAGTGAGTGTTTATTTCGGATAATGTCCTTTATCGTATCCAAATTATTTCAAACAGCAAATAGGTAAAGAAACACTTTGTTTTAGGTTGGTTTTCTGCGTTGACAGTGGAATTCGCGTATTTTCTTTTACAAGTCAAGTACACAATAGAAAATGTTTGAAATGGTAAGTATTCTCACAATTAAGAACATTTACAAACCAATTATCTATTCTATTTGTTTTTATCGCACGACATAGGCAGGTTACAAGTATCACGACATTGTCTTTATTTTCAGAACACAGCTGAACCTATGCAGGTGGACGTTCCACCGGAAGATAATGAGAACAATGAAACAGAATGTTATGTGGTTGATAATCCAACTCTAGATCTGGAAACGTACGCCGCTTCTTATACTGGTTTTGCAAAACTGTACAGACTGATGTTTGTAGCCGATCATTGCCCTTCCCTTCGTTTGGAAGCTCTTAAAATGGCTATTTCTTACGTCATGACAACATATAATGTAAGTCTTTATCAAACACTTCACAAAAAGCTTGCTGAAGCTGTGGCATCCGCTGGTTTGCCAGATGTTGCAGTGCAAATGGGTTCACAAGATATTCCTGTCCTGGACACTATATGGATTGAATCAAAGACCAAGAAAGCGGCTATAAAGTTGGAAAAGTTAGATACTGATCTAAAAAATTACAAAACAAACTCAATAAAGGAGAGTATTCGAAGAGGTCATGATGACCTCGGTGATCATTATCTTGACTGTGGTGACCTAACAAGTGCATTGAAGTGTTATTCTAGAGCCAGAGATTACTGTACAAGTGGCAAGCACATTATAATGATGTGTCTGAACGTTGTGAAAGTGTCAGTGTATTTGCAGAACTGGGCTCATGTTCTTAACTATGTGTCTAAAGCAGAGGGCACACCAGATTTCAATGAAGTCCCTGGTAAAGACTCCAACCAGTCAATATTAACACGATTAAAATGCGCCGCTGGTCTAGCGGAGTTAGCCACAAAGAAGTACAAGTCTGCCGCCAAACACTTCTTAGCGGCCAGCATTGATCACTGTGACTACCCAGAGCTTCTTAGCAGCAATAATGTTGCCATATATGGTGGATTGTGTGCACTTGCCACATTTGATCGTTCTGAATTACAAAAGCAAGTCATAGTTAGCAGTTCTTTTAAATTATTTTTAGAATTAGAACCGCAATTACGTGACATCATTTTTAAATTCTATGAATCTAAGTATGCTTCCTGCTTAAGGCTATTGGATGAAATAAGAGATAATCTACTGTTAGACATGTATTTAGCTCCACATCTAAACTCACTTTACATGCAAATAAGGAACAGAGCATTGATTCAGTACTTCAGTCCATATCTGTCAGCTGACATGCGCCTGATGGCTGCTGCATTTAATCGCACTGTAAATGCTTTGGAAGATGAATTGATGCTGTTAATACTAGATGGCCAAATCCAGGCACGTATTGATTCTCACAACAAAATATTGTATGCAAAAGACGTAGATCAGAGGAGCACTACTTTTGAAAGAAGTCTCGCTATGGGAAAGGAATACCAGCGAAGAACTTCTATGCTTATTCTACGTGCTGCAATGCTCAAAAATCAAATTCATGTCAAGGTAAGATTCTAACCATTTGCAAATTTTTTGTTTAAATATGATTATTTATAGATAACTAGGAGCTAACAGCTTAAAATCATTTTACACTGTTTGGGGTGGAATTCCATAAAATTAGTTCTTAGCGGACGTCTAAACCCCATAATGAACCTATCTGGCAAAATTTAAGTTTTTAGGTGTTAATAGTATCTGAGATTTCGTGATTAATCAGTGAGTAGTATTTCATTTTTATATGCATGTATAGATGATTAAGTAAAAATATATTTCTTTATTTACAGAATGTTGGGCGAGATACTGGCCCTCAAAGTGGTGAAGCACCTGGATCTAGCACCAGCCTCACTCCTCGTACTTTCGACACTGTACCATTGTGATGAACTTACTCATTAAATAGTCTACTAAATGTTTCGTCGTGACAATTTAAGTACCATAATCAACCAATTTAGAACAAGCATTTTCATAAAAGGATGAACGATTGTTATGAATTATTTTTTATGGATCCTGTCAAGTGGACTATTTACATTGTCACGTGAAATCAGATCTTATTTTTAAAAGAACTCTTTTCGTGTACTGAGTATCTGCTTTTGTTTTTTGTTTACTGAGACTGCAGGAGTAGGCCCGCAAAGTTTCAACAGTTCTGCCATTGCAAACTACTGATAATTATTGTTTTAAGGAAAATGTTTTATCAGCAATCATTGAACAGCTGGTGCAAGCATTATTTCTCAACATTGTTTATACTGAATTATTCTATGTAACCACAAAATATTATGTCTACGTAATTTTTAATTAAAAAGTAAAGGCATAAATTGTTTCACTAATAATATTGTCTTTGTTCCAATTAGAATTATAGTCACTTGCCTATCCCTATTTATCTTCATCTGTAGCTGAGAATACCTAAAAATGCGTTTGTGTGTTAAATACCCGAACATCTTTAGCCCGTCAATAAAAAAAGGCTTGCTACCATTACGAGTTACATTCTGGTTACAGCCGTGCCACCAACTTATCGACCGACTATAATTTTTGTCGTATTGCTATTATAGGTAATCAAAAGTAGACTCACAATGTAACAATAACTTTGTGGGACATAACAATACTAAGGGCCAACTCTGCGTGAAGTGGGAGCCCGCGCGGCCCCATACAAAACTGCTCCGTCCGGGTTCCCGTCGCGGACAACCGTACCCCGCGGTCCTTTTGCTACACAATAATTCTGCCCTCATAAGCCAAAAAGCGGTATCTCAAAAAAATCTTAAACATTGTTTTTGTGCCATCAAATCTGAGATAGGGAATTTTTTTTTTATTTTTCGAACAAGTTTGCACTAAAAGGCTTAATTACTTAAAATAAAAGCTATCTAATGTGATAGCTATAAAAATAATTATTCATGATTTAATTAATTAATAATTAATTTAACAAAATGGTAAAGTTGATTTTTATACCATTGCACAAAAATCAACTTTACTATTTTTGTGAGATACCGCTTTTTGGCTTAGAAGGGCAGAATTATAATACATTGTAAGTTTTCCACCGCGCGGACGTCCGCACGGGCTCCCGCTTCACGCAGCGCTGGCACAGGTTGGCCCGTGATCGTCTAATTTTGTTAAAAAATCAGCAATATTAAATGATGTTTTTATTTGTTTAGGAACAGTTCGGTAAGTAGATACTGGCTGCGTCATATTCAACAATTATAATACGCGGATAATAAGTTGAAGTTGACTTCACTTCGATTGAGACCCGAAATTAGGTTACTGCGCTTTCAGTGTCGACCGTCATGACGGTTCAACTTGTGCGACTCGTCACATAAGTTGATAATCCTCGGTTTACACCTCTTTTGCTCAGGACAATAATATTCTTCAATTCTTTCTCGTAGGTAGGTAGTAAAGTGTGTTGGGGTAAGATCGGCTCTAGGGTACAACACATAAATTAAATATTGCCAAAATCGCTATATTTTAATACTAGCCACATTATTATATTCCAACCTGCCCTAAATTTGTTATACCCCAGCGAAGATCTTACCCAATACATACAGTACGGCCTTTCTAACTTGGCGAGCCTGATGTTGTTATTGCCTGCAGGTGTTAGTTCACAGAGTACAATGTGCCAACCTACAGGTAGAGTTCATGTTAGCTTCAAAAACTAATGAAGGAGAGGTATAGGTAAAATAAAGAAAAATCACACATTATTATTAAAATCCTTTATCACAGATCTATCCACATTTCTAGGTATACATAGATGCATCAAAGACTGGTGGCTCACTAGGACACCATGGCGGTGCTCCAAATTACGCAGCCAAGGGGGGGCAAGCAGCTCTATGGCGACTTCTTAACCTGCCCAATGTTGGTTATGCAGTTAAGTATAACTACATTTTCTTGTTATGTTGGTATGTAAATATGTCATGACTTGGCTAGATCTGCCATCTGTGAGTCAAGGGATACAATTGGCTGCTCACAATTCTCAATTCAATTCTCCAATCACAACAGCTGACATACATTTGATGATTTGTCTACATCTGGGCCATTTGTTGCAATCATTTTAGTTATCCTTTTCACTACATGTAATAGGTTGTAGGCAAGTGGGGCATCCTCCATTAGCGACACCAAATGCAGGGGGCCGGTTACCAGCACATGCCACTAACCACTGCAATAAAGAACATACATACAATGATGTTATTGGGGTATTAATAATTAAAACACAAATTTCAGAACATCATAATTATGTACAGTCAAAGTATAAGATATCAAAACTCAATTTCATAGCCATTTGAAATGGTAAAAATTGAAAACTATTTTCAAGTCATCTTCTGCATGCCTTTGTCCATGTTATTTGAGAATTTTGAGATTGGCAACACAGTTCTTTTTTTTCCTCCTTTGTGTCTTATCACTTGGTCCCATTCCTTTTCTTTCTTATTACTCACACAATCTATCCTCATAAAAGAAATTATTCTTTCACTAATAAGAAAGCAAAACAAGTATTTCAATTACCTGATACAGACAGGATCTATGGTAATAAACCCCACAGGATGAATTTTGACAAAGAGGTAGCGGTAGACCTGGTGCATCAGGCAAATCAGAACATAAACATATTCCACAGACAACTGAGTTCTCCATGCTATTGTCTTCAATATCCATTTTATGTTGCTCCAATTGCTTCGATGAAGGTTGTGGAAATTGACTTAAATCTGAAATTAATATTTATAACAATGTATTATATCATAAAAACTTAGTTGAGCAAATAAAAAAATGTATAGCTACACTCTGGCATCATATTACCAAATATATTCATGATATTCTCAACAATATTCTTATCATGGTCCCAATTCAAGAGTCCTGCTTGTAGTTTGTTGTTCCATTGCTCTGATAGTCCAACAAGGTGGATGTTTGTGGCCAAACCTTCAGGAGTTACTTCTACATGCAACCAAGTCCTATCATCTGGAAGGAACAAACTTGACTTCACCAATTTATCTTAAAAACTTCTATTACAGCAAATAAGTGATTTTTATTTTGTAAATAGGTTTTTACAAACTCTTACACATCATTTTTTTTTTCGTCAATTGAAACTAAATGGGGCCGGTGTGGCATTGAACCCTAACTCACCAAGAAAAATTCTTCTGTAATCATCCTTGAAAGATGGATTAACTGGCTCCATGATTGTACAAGACTGATCCATGTTTTCTAACTCATAAAAATACCTAGCTAACTCATTGACATTTTGTCTGAATGATTCTATAATATCTTTGATACATCCATATTCTTGATTTTGCATTGAAGAATGAGGTAATTTTACAGTAGTTATTAACAACTTTTTAGGACCTTTATACTGTAAATATAATTCATGTTTCCTTAGTTCATCATCTTCTATCAAAATTTTCATGTCTCGCAAAGTTTTACCAAAATATACACCTGCATTTCCATAATTAACGATATTTTTTATTTCATCTAAAACTTCATCATCGACAAGGTCCGATTCAACTGACTGTATGAGTTTTATATTATTTAGCAGCAAATCTTTTAAGCTTTCTGAAAGTGGAATTAAATCCTCGGGTTCCTCAGTCTTGGTCATGTTTCCTATAAAAAATAATAAAAGTAACTAAAAAACCCGCAAATATGTAAACAAAATCAGCAACATTTGACAATTTTGATATTGACAGTTTGACTTGACCAGTGTTACCTATGCAAAAATATTCTTCTAATGGCCCGTTTACGACTTCCACTCTTAGCGGCGAGTGAAATGGCATCCATCGCATCGGTAGGCGGGCGCACGCCATTTTTAGTTTTTAATATTAACTGGACTGGTCCGAGATGACGCAGGAAAAGAAGACCTAGAAGGACTTGGGGGAGGCCTTTGCCCAGCAGTGGGACAGTAAGGGCTAAAAAAAAAAAAAGAAAACAATCAATATTTAAAAAAAAATCGTTTAAGCAACCCAAAATTACCACCGACTAGATAATACATTGACACAGACATTGGAAAGACTTGCTTTAAAATACCTTCAAATTATTAATTAACTTTTGATTTAAATGGCCGATTTGACAGACTTTTTTCAAATAAATTATTAACGTTTAAAACTGCAATAAGGTTGAAATGTGTGGATAGGCAACCTATTCAAAAACCTTTCTTTTTTTTAAACTTCGTGCAGCAGAACTAAATGAGATAAAGACCTTCGTCTTCTTCGATCAATTTTATTTCTGTTTTATTGATTGAACGTACCGTAATCACGTTAAATTTTAGATAATTCATAAATATTATTTGTTAATATGAGTAATTACCTACGTTAAGTTACTGAAAACATAGCACAGTCCAATCATATTACACCTTGAGGCATGCAAATCAAAAGCTCTTATGTTATTACCTACACATCTTTTATCGAAAACTCGAAAACTGAACATGGAGCCAGATAGGTAGGTACTTTGTTATCAAAATAACTGCTTAAAATTATTTTTACAAATAAAAAAGTTAACATTCGTCTTGCATCCATCGGATTCCACAGGACCGGTCGTTGTAGCGGCACTAGGGGACGCCTATGTCCTATAATAATAGTGGACGTCTTTCGGCTGAAATGATGATGATGAAAAGTAAACCAAGTGAAGTGAGTATGAGAACTATGTCAAGTCTACTTGTACAGTCTACGTATCTAAGACTACGACTTTCCAAGAGTGCGATCTCTGGGTTTGTATCCTGCGCGTATAAGTAGCTGAGAGCGAGAGGTAAATTACCCCGAGTTCGGTTTTTTTTTATGATGGGTAAAAATCATTTAATGACAAAACGCGCCCTTGGCCGGGACTGAGAAGTTGTGTCAGACTCTTACTGACGTAGATAATACGTATAATAAACAACCCACCCCGTTCCAACGTTGCCTTTATACTTACCAAGGCCGACAGGGCGGGCAGGGCTTAATGCCACGGTCTTCTTTTCAGACGCGAACCCTAGGCCACAGTAGGCTTCGATTTTCCTTCTGCAGGGTTTGCTGACAACTCCTTGGGGCCCGCCGTCGACGTCTTGGGCTTGGTCCGGAAGGTTACCAGACGATCGGACGATGGGGCCTCTTCTTTTGCTAGCACTACCTACTACTTTTCTGAAGGCGATCGTCTGCCACCCTTCCTCGCTGTGGACCATGGCCTCCACCAAGGCCCGACGCGAGATATAGCCACCGCTAATCTCCCCTACGAGCACACGGCGATGCTCTGCCCAGGTGGGGCACACCTCACCACACGTCTACATCGGGATTCGTCATTCGATGATTTCTACCTACCATAAAAAAACACACCTCTACATAGTAACGACATGTGGACGTCTCTTCCGCATGATTCTGGTGCCGAATTACCTTCCGAATTTACCATGTACGGTGAGAATCGGCGTCGTGTGGAAGGTGACGTCGCCGTGAGGTTTTCCAGCCACGCCACAGAGTTTGCTGATTAAAAAAAAAACAACCGTTCATACTAGTATAGATTATTTAATTAGGCAAAATATAACAAACAATACCTTATGTACAATTTCATTATTTTATTAATGCCACGTTTGGCAGTGTTTAAAAGTTGATTGAGCGTTTTGCCCTAAAACTAAGAAAAAGTTTTTTCTTTACTTGTACTACGTAAAAATTCTAAAGTAGAATTGAAGTGGCAACACACATTAGGATATAAATACCTATAGTCAAATTAAATTATAATAAAATGTAAAAAAAATCGCACGTTATTTCGTCATACAAAAACAGGGTAAAAAAACACATGCACAACAATCCATAATTTTAAATTTAAAAAATTGAACTTACTAGAATGTCTGTTACTACTAAAATTCATTTAATTATTATGATAAGTCTTTAAAAAACACAATTGAAAAGAGTTCATCTTTTAAGTCCACAAAAAAAAAATGTCTAAAATTACATACTATCATCACATTGAGACCACTTTGTACATTTGGCTAATGTTTACGTATAATTAGGAGGATGTCGCCTGCTGCGGCCTAACAAGTTTGGTCTCCACCTTTATCATGTCATCCCCTCTATAAAGTTCAACTTGCAAAATGGAAAATACTTGAATGACTTGTTTCACTTCTGGCAAACCATTTGCAGCAGTCCATGTCAATTCCATTTTAGAGAGTCGAGTACATTCTTCGTTTTTAATACATTGGTATTTTCCTGGAAAATCCTGTAAAATAAAAGTCAAGACTTAGTTTTATTATGAACTAAAACATTTTAGATCTATGTATGCTGTTTCTAAAAAATTTGGGACGAAATCAATATATTTTTCAAAGTGTCATTGAGAATTTAGTGGCCTCTAATGCATGAGGTTGCGGGTTGAAAACCAATGTGAATCAAATCATATATACTTTTCTAAGTTTATCTATGACATTATTGACACCGCGTGCCTTGCGTGAAGCACGTTAAGCTATTGGTCTCGATTGTTATTTGTAGATATTTGGACAGTCGTTACATGTAGTCAGAACTCAGACGCCAGGAAATGACCATGTGTCTCCAAGGAGTATAGTGTTGGTCAGCAACTGGGTTGTGCAGGTCTGACAAGCTGTCGTTCCACGTAAAACACGGATATTCAGCCGCATCAGTTTCGAATGGAAGTTGGCCTCAAGCTAGTTAAGAAAGGAGATGACGAGGTGAATTTATATCATGATTGGCTATTGCCCGCAGCTTGACCCCCGTGAAGTATCGCGGAAACATCCAATACAGAGATAAAAAGTAGTTAGTTCGTAAACAATGTCCTAAAGGTTTAGGTAGGTAAAAAAAGTTCAGAAAAAGAAATTCTTAAATATCTATAGTTTGTTTTTTAATTCTAGACTACGATTTGAAAACTCAGAATGTCACACTTTAGAAATAATGTTCCTAATTTTCTGGAGTTTGACATTTTAAGTTGTCTATGATTAATAAACGAACTATATGAAAGTATTTGCTATAATATCCGGGTTTTTCCCGATAATTATAGCACTTTATAGAAGTTCGACTTACTGATAAAACTCATCGCAATCAGTCATACTTTAAGTGATTGCGGTGAACAAGTACATAGATTGCACCAATGGATTGCACCATATTTCTTAACATCGTTTGTTTACGGGTCATTTCTCCATAACTACGTAGAAAAATTAAAATGGCGAAAGAGGCGCGATAAGTAGCGTAATCAGCCTTAGGCTCTGTCCACAGTCCACACAGCGATTTTGTTCCGCACAGATTTTTTTCGCAATATTGTTTCTAATTTCAACACATTGAATCTCATGGAAGCATCCGCACTGCGTTAAAAAAATCGCGCGGAGTTTTTGTAATGATTTATAATTTTATGTACACCTAGTAAATGGCAGTCCATTGAACGAATGCACCCACATGACTGCCATCATTCAAAAGTGCCGGGAAGTCTAGCTTCTTATAGCTTTTGGAGAGCGAGAGTTTTTCATCATTACCACAACCACTCTGACAAGAGTGAAATAAGCAAGAAAAAGTAGATAAACATTATAAACTTACATTATTGAAAAAGATTCGCCTGTTCAGTCCCATAGCAATGATTATGACATCAATGTACTTCTCTCTGACTTCAACAACAGCAGCATCAGTCACTACCGGAGACTTCATCTCAATGTACTTGAGTGTGTACAATTCTGTAGACAACT
The DNA here is from genome assembly GCA_029852875.1 of Mythimna loreyi. Taxonomy (NCBI): domain Eukaryota; kingdom Metazoa; phylum Arthropoda; class Insecta; order Lepidoptera; family Noctuidae; genus Mythimna; species Mythimna loreyi. The sequence goes on along the minus strand of CM056780.1, from coordinate 10,351,908 downwards.
CACTTGCTTTTTTAGAATTGTATTTTTGTTTATTACATTGGGCTGCAATCATACGGACTTTGTCAACATCCCATTTAGGATTCTCTCTGTATTTTAAACTTGCCGCCAACAACCTGAAATTATGAAACAATTATTAATCTTCTTTTTGGTGATTCTACAGCTTTCCAGTAGTTGAACTGTTATATCCATGAACTATTAACTGTATGAAATAAATAATGTCTGTTTCTTACCGGTGAACCATAATATCTGCATATCTTCGTATAGGACTGGTAAAATGAGTATAAAGCGGAACATTTAAGGCATAATGATGGAAGTCATCATCATCGCAACCATCAGCACAAAAATATTTTGCCCTTGTCATTGGCTTAGCACACAACATGTTTAATACCATCACTTTGCCTTGGTCTGTGCAATCGGGGCCAACATGTTGCAACAGGGAGCGATGTAAATTCCCAGCTGAATCAATATCTAAGTCAATACCCATAGGTTTCAAAGACTTAGCAAGTTGTTTCAACATGTATTCACTAGGTTTGGGATGACATCTCAAAAATGCCAATGATGGATGATCGTCCCGAATTCGCTCAGCAACTGTCATGTTTGCAAGTAACATAAATTCTTCAATAAGCTGATGACTTTCTTTACTTTCATATATCCAAAATGAATCGGGTAAACCATTAGAAGCATTCAAATGAAAAGCCACTTTAGGTTGGTCAATCCTTAAAGCTCCACTATCAAATCTATTTCTTCTAAATTTAGCAGCAATGCTTCCAATGATTTTGATTGATTTTGATATATCTTTAAACGTAAAACCATTGTATGTTTCAGGAAAGCTTGCTTCGGCATCATCTTTATCTTCAAGTACTGATTGTGCATGTTCATAGGCAAGTTGAGCACAAGAGTTAATTACAGTCTTTGAAAATCTATGACTAAGAACTTTCGCATCTTTAGTTATTTCCCAAAACACAGAAAATGCCAATTTGTCAACACCCGGAAATAGAGAACAAAGCATGCAGAGATCATCGGGTAGCATGTGATATGCTTTTTCAACCAAATAGATAGTTGTGGCTTTATCTGCCACTTTTTCATCTAGTATAGTATCTTCAGTTAAAAAGTGAGCAACATCAGCAATATGCACTCCAATTTCGTAATTTCCATTTTCAAGTTCCCTGCAAGACATAGCATCATCAATATCCCGACAATTGAACGGATCAATACTAAATACACAAAGTTTGCGACAGTCCTCTCTGATTGCAATTTCTTCTTCAGGTATTTTGTAATCTAAACGTGGATATAAATGTCTTACTTCAGGACCAAATGGAGTAACATCCAAGTCTGTTTGGGCCAATATTGCTTTAGTTTCTGTTACCATATCTCCAGACTGCCCTATGTTAGATATTATTTTCCCAATAGCAAATCTGGTATCTGTCCAATCTGATATTTTAGCTAAGAATAATGTATTTTCATAGTTTTTAGCATCAACATAAAAGTTATCAGGCCAGCTTGTGAATGGCACATTAAGTCTAGGCATTCTGAGATCACGAGGAATAAACAAAGCTTTCTGTCTATTTTTATCTGCCATTAACTTCAATGTGCCAATGCAAGTTCTATTGTGAACTATTTCTTTGATATACACAACTTTTCCCCTTTTTTGTTTAGTTTCCTCACCGCTGTCTTCATTATCACTGTCTGTAAACTGTACAACTACAATATCACCTTCCAAAGCACGATTACGATTTTTTAGTCCATCAATTAGTATATCTTGTTCACTTCTATTGCTACTAGATACATAAGCATGTTGGAATTGTTTTGGGTTTATCCTTAACACACCTTCAATCAACACATTATCTCTAAGACCAGCCTCCATATTTTCTGCTGATATATACGGATCAAATTTCATGTCACTCTCCTTTCCTCTTTTTTTGTTCTTCTTTTTAGTTTTGGAAGTCCCATCTGTATCAGTGTTGTCATCTCCTTGCATAGGCATCAATTTAAAAGGTTCTCCACTTCTCAAATTAAATGACTTGCTAAGTAATGGATGTTGTAAAAAGTTTTGGATACATTTGGGAGTCATATCAGCTTGGACAGCTGGTGAATTAGGTATACTCACAGATGTTGGTGTTTGTGGTCCGTGAAAAATTGGAGTATTTGGCAAACTTGTAGCATGCTGGGCATTCATCAAAAACTGGCTACTTTGGGACACCTGAAATTGTGGATGATGGCGAAGATTTTCAAGGTATCTTGAATTTGTAGTTGCATACAAGGGACTTATTTGCTGGGAAAAAAAGTCTTGCAGATATGCGACATCATTTTGTGTTGGTCGCCCCAAATGCGCGCCAGATGGTTGTGGAGTGTTATTCATGGCTTCTCTTGAAGGTAGTTTTAAATTCTTTAGTCTTTCTTTTTTCTTTGCATGTTTTCTTTTTGGAAATGCAGGAGAGTCTCCTTGGTCTACTTCATCATTTTCACTGTTTATGTTTATGTTTTGGCACTGTGTCGATATATCACTAATTGACGAATTAGCAAATGTTTGGGAATTAGCTGCGGCCTCACCTTGTGATTGTTTATGTCGTGACAATGAAGAATGCTTTGGCGTCTTTTTTCCTGGGCAATGATTCTGATGTTCTTGAATCCTATTATTGAGAGAACTTTTAGAACGAAATGGTTGCGACGTGGAAAGTTGTGCACCCGACGGCCTATTTACGTCAAAATTTCTTTCTGATACACAATCACTTAAATGAGACATTGTTATTAGTATAAAGAAAAGCTTGAACTTGTTACGATGATACAAGAAATTTCCATAAAAAATATTTAACGTAGAATTAATTAAAATTTTATGATGTTTTTGTTAAAATCTCTTTACCAAAATTTAAGGTTGACAAATTAGGCCAAGGTTACCAGCCTAAAATTAAATCTTGGCATCATAGCATAGATCTATCAAATCGTACAGATATAAAACATGAGGTCCATCACTACTTAAACGAAAAACCGAAACACATCTTTCTCTAATCTGTGAAACAATCAAGTGACACTTGACAGTGACAGTTTCGAAGCCGAAGACGAAGCTCGAAGGAATTATAACCTACAAATTACAAAAAGCGGCTTGATGTTTACTAAAATTGCTGAATCTTGGGAATAATAACCATTTTGGTCAGTTATTACTGCTAGCTGCTGGATAAGTTAGCAAGTTTTGCGAAGAAGCTCGTCATCGAAGTACACGCCCTAAAATGAAATTAATAACACACAACATGTTAACATCAAAGTGTTTAAAAGGTGTAATGACGGGATATCCACTTGCTATTAATGCTACAGATATAAAAGTGACAGAAGTAGATTTCAATCCTGAATTTATTACTCGTGTAATTCCAAAATTGGACTGGGAAGTTCTGTGGGCTGCTGCAAACAGCATTGGCCATGGTGAGGGACTTCCAAAAACTTTAGAACCCAAGTTTGAAGAAGATGAAGACTTGCTGAAGAAAGTCCACAAAGTTTTATTAGAAGTGGAGATTGAAGAAGGAAATCTAACATGTCCAGAATCAGGAAGGCAATTCCCTATCTCAAAAGGAATTCCAAATATGTTGTTAACAGAAGCAGAAGTGCAGTAAACAAATGTGTAATTATTTTTATTAAGTGTTAACTTTATTTTTAAGCACATTATTTTTAATTTAGCCAATATGTGTACAGACTGGGTGTAATACAAAAATGTATTTCCTCAAATTTGTGACAAAAATAAATATATTTTTGTTCTAAATACCTGGTGTTATTATTTTGTGTACTTTAATGGTTATAGAACAACTACCCATTACATAGATTTCTTGTATGTTCTACTGTTACTAAGGGATATTCCATTTATTATCTGATCAACTATGTAACTACAACTGTCAGGTTTTGGGAGCCCTAATATAAATTGTATTGCTGTACCAACAATCACTTTCACAGGAAAAATAGTAGTTTATTGTCTATGTCAGAGCTACATAATATTTTGAAGCAGCAATATCACACTTGAGATGTACAGCTGCCTTGTCATATACATATATAACAATTCTAGTGATATGTAATATGGTGTTATTTTATATGGTACTTAAAGTTGTACAACTTGGCTTTTTAGCTCTTGCGATTATGAGAGTACAGTGATCTCTGTCTCAAAGAGAAGTCCCCTTGTGGACGGCCATTTGATGAAGCCTGTAATGATCAGTCACTTGCATATAATAAAAGTCCTTAATGTGGTAACACTAGCACAATTTATTCAAGTTGCATCTCACAACATGGATAAGACACAAGCTATATTTGCCATTTATATTTTAGGTACCTACATAATTTTGTAATGATAGCAAAAACAAACCTAGATGGGCCACCGTGATAACTAAAATTGCAAGACATTGTAGCATGTGGTAAAAAATTCATTCACCATTTGCTATGGTTACAGGTAGCTCCACACTTCGATAGAATCACAAAAATCGATTATAAGTAATCCTCATCATCACACAAGTTGAACCATGTGCGTTCGACCTTGAATGCGTATAGCAAATGATTCAACTTATTTCCCGCGTACTGTACAGACTTATTTTACGACGCTGTCACATAATACCTAAAGGTACGTTTAGACTCAGTTAGTGAGTGTAAGTGAGTGGTAAGTGTAGCGTTTAGATACGCTACACTCAGTGTAAACCTACATCGAGTATTTCTTTATGCATGCGACTGGGCAATTAGAGACACTCGTGTTCATACAGAGACACTAGTGTGCATACGGAGACACTCGTGTTCATCAGAGACACTTGTGTTCAAACAGAGACACTCGTGTTCATGCAGAGACAGTCGTGTTCATACAGAGACACTCGTGTTCATACAGAGACACTCGTGTTCATACAGAGACACTCGTGTTCATACAGAGACACTCGTGTTCATACAGAGACACACGTTCATACAGAGACACTCGTGTTCATACAGAGACACTCGTGTTCATACAGAGACATTTGTGTTCATACAGAGACACTCATGTCAATACAGAGACAGTCGTGTTCATACAGAGATACTCGTGTTCATACTGAGACATTTGTGTTCATACAGAGACACTCGTGTTCATACAGAGACAAGACATTCGTGTTCATACAGAGACAAGACACTCGTGTTCATACGGAGACACTCGTATTCATACAGAGACCATAACCATTGCCATTCCGGTGTGTCTCGGCCTTTAACAAAAAAAGTTTGCCGCTTGCGTAGTATATATACCTTACGCTTAGCTATCGTTTTGTTTGTTGTCGCAGCGCGTATGTATATTTTTTTTTACATAAATACTTTGTGGCATGGATTAACCACGTAAACTGTCTAATATCATATTTTTATATAAGTCATACGCTAGAAAGGACCCATAGTCCCTTATGCATATATTCGTATAGGTAATTGGGGGGGAGGGGCTACACGATCCTGCAGTTCCCGGTAGGGTCATAATTATATGGCGTCACAAAGAAACTACAAATCTAACATCGCGCGGTTAATGTTACTTATCTGTGCGATTTGAACACATAGAAACGATCTGAAACATAACGCTTGTCTGATCGGAGAATCTCCCTTTTCAAAGGAATTGTGGGATTTTACTCTTTATTTTTTTTAACAAGAATTAGGTAGCTTTATAAGGCAGTGGTCCAACCGCCGAGGAGAAAACGACTAAATATCGGCGATTTTCTCTCTCAAGAAACGCACAATAAATGTACATTCCGTATAAACGAAACAGATGCATACCTATATTATTAGTGCTCTCAGACTGTTCACACTGCCGGCGACGACTCGCTTTACTAGTTTTGTCGCTGAGCGACGAGCTTTCAAAAATAAACTCGCTCAGCGATACTTGCTCAGCATTATTCGTTCAGCGATGGTCGCTCGCTTGATCATTTCTTTACAGTGCGGTTTGCACGCGAGTGACGTGAGTAATCGCTCGTCGCAATTGCACACTCGCTTATAGCTCGGCGACAAAACAATCGAAACTACACACTCGCTTCCCGCTGATCGCCATCTCTTTTATAGTTTCTAGTTCTACTTGTTTCTCGTTCATCGTCGGCGGTCTGACCACAGTCTATAACCACAAATTGCAGTAGGTAAATTGCAAATTATCGCAGACACCCAAGCTAAGATTGAACTCATGTTATGGGTGTCTGGGCTCAATTTTAACTATTGATCCGCATCCCATTCTTCCTAATAATAGATATATTGGTCAACCTATTTATGATTAGTTAAAGGGTTTAATCAAAACTTCGACCCCCTCATGCAGCCCAGACCTAATCTCGACCTCATCAGAGACTCATCAACTTTGGTTTTTTTACTCTAGGGTTATCTAAAGAGTAGGGTGCACAACAGTAGTCGATCAACCATATCTGAATTGAAAGAAAACACTAGATATAGTAGATATCAGCAGCATTCCTAAAGCTACCCAGAGAGAGGCGCGTTTTGGTGAATATTAAAGATCGCTTTGATGAAAATATTTTTTTAAAGTCAGAATTTTTAAATGCCTTCAGTTTCTGATTTTATAATTTAACGACAAGGTATACATGCGTAACTATATACCTAAACATATTTTATAGTTATTTACGCATCTACAATAACAATAATAAAAAATGAAATTTAAACATTCTTGTCTGTCTATTCCGGCGGTTCGTCGAAACAGCTGGCCAGATTTTGATGGGGCTTTTACTTGTCGCCGATTTATAAAGAGTAACTAGGCTACAATTGATTAAAAAAAAAGTCCGCGCAAAAAAAAACCTTGAAGGCGCGATCAAGTGTTATTATGCTGTTTTATGAGTCTAGCGCGGATGAAGTCGCGGGCTAAGTAAATAATAAAAATAAAGAACAGCGTAATAGTTAGCTAACTGATGGCGGGCATTTAGCCTCATGCAGACTACACAATGCTATCTACTACCTATTTATGTGAATAAAAGGAAATAAGTAACTTCGTAACCTGAATAAACTACCTATTGATATAGAAATAAAAAGTTGTTTAGGCCGCCTGTTATTATCAGAATGAAATACAATACAAAAAAGGCGGGTATTGATTTCTGCGCGCACTGAAGTGTTTAAGTTTAGGTACAAGAGCGATCACAACCACTGGTCACCTCACAAAATCCCCGCCTGTTAAAGTCAATAAGCAATAACTATTCGAGGCAAACTTAGTTAATTCATAGTTATCATTGAACGTTTGATTAAAGTCCGGTTTAATTTTTTTTTGCCAAATACAAAGAGATCGGTTTGACAGACGAGGCGCAGGCGCGCGCAGTTGACGCAAGTATTCCATTCCAAACATAGGCTTCTGTTCTTATATCAGTGTTGTATAACAGAAACAGTGGCGTAGCTAGGTGTGGGCGAAGGGGCCCTCGTTCTTGGTCTCGCACCCTAAGGGGCATCTTGTCCGAGTGTCTACAACTAATAGGCTTGTGATTTACCACGATTTCAGCTGATGGTAAGCGATAGTGTTCGAACACTAGGTTCTGACAACTGGTGTCTTATTTTCGAGTTGAAAGAAAGAAATGAAATGAAAGAAAAAGGTCTCACTGATGTGCTTTCGCCTCTGAACAGAAAGACATGTGTTTTGAATTTAATAAAGCAGCTAGCTAGCATGCTCTAGGTTTAGCCATTATGTGTCTCGACAATTGTGTAAAAATCGTAGAAAGGTAGAAGTTTAAAATTGAAAGGCTCTCACGTGTTAAAAGGCTATCTTTTAGTGATATTTTTAAAACTGCTTATGACATAACGGATGCTCTGGCATTTAATTCTTTTTGGTAAGCTGGGTGAGGATCAAACTTGCGTACACTGGTCGACTTCGGTTAAGTCACCGGTCAGTCATTAAGGCAATGTTTTCGAGGGTATTTATTAAAAAATACGGTCGTAGCCTCTTCTACATGTGTTTGGGATATTAATATCTATTGGTTTTTGTTTCTTCTAAAAGGGAAGCCTGAGCTAGGACTCCAGCCTCTTCTTTAGCAGAAAGAACAAACAGTATGGTACCAATGTAAAGCTGATTTTGCTTTACTTTATTGGAAAATAAAATTGCATATTATTCCCATAGTTTGCACTAACGCGTAGGTATAGTAAAACCCCAAGAGGTACCTATGCACCTGCCATTCAGTGTAAAAAAAAGTAGTATTAATAAGTAATGATTTATTTATTTCGGTTGAACAATAAATTATAATCAATAATGGTCACATTATACTATATTGGTAGTTTCTCACATCATGTTCCGCACTATTAAATAAAATGATTAACAACTATAAAAGGCGTTTAATTTATAACTCATCTACATATGGAACAAATGCAAGATTTCCTGCAGCACCCATGGAAACTTTGTTTGCGGCAGCAGCGGATAGAGCCTGTAAACAAAGATTGATTGCATTAATAAATAGTTTTTAGTATAGTGTATTAATTCTTCTAAACTTGTGTCACGAAACTCTTAAGGGGCTTGACCAATTTTGATGAAATTTTGTGTGTATATTCAAATGGGTCTCTGTATAGTCTGAAATTACCTACAATTGAACTCGGAAGTAACGTCGTGTTCGGTTTCTTTCGTCTTTTTTTTGTCGCATAAATAAAGAGAATTAATTCCAAAGCATCATCCATTGTTGTGCGAACAACACTACTGGACATTCACTTTGTCAGACAAGATATTTGTATAAGCGTACATGAGCAGTCTATGGCCACTTCCAAATGACGTGTATTTGCGCAAGTAAATCTTAAAAAGTTACCATAAAAGACATACATAACTAACGGAGAGACTCTTGCACAACATAGCGACTTCTTTGATTTTAAAATCGTAAAACTAGAACTAAAATTCTTCTGACTAAAATTAAACTCTAGTATTAAAACTATAGATAAAGCTGTGATAAACTTACCGATTGAATGTCATTGGCGGAGATGGCGTCGATATCCTTAGCGATGTCAGCGGGTGACTTGACATTGCCGGTGTAGAAGCCTTGGGCAGCCAGAGACTCGGCGAGAGAGGATCCCGAGTCAGCTTCACTCAGGACCTGCACCTTCAATTGGCTCTTGCCAGCCTTGATGGCATCGGGGCTCAAGGATGCCTTCTTCAGGAAATTACCGCATACCTTCACCGCCTAGAAGTAATTTACATGAGTGAGTGAGTTTATAAGTTTGTGATCGCAGCCACGATACAGGAGTAATTCCTAGTGTGAAATGGAACTCAGACTTGTTGTAGTATTTATTGACTATCTCAGTGAAGATTGCTAAGAAGGCTGACTCAATACATTTGCATTTGCTGGTAAATTAAAATTTTACATTAGAATATTTTTTTAAGAAAAAAAAAACAAGTACTAACGTTGTTAGCTTCATCTTTGGGCACAGAGAGCACGACTCCGAAGAGTCCGCTGTCTGAGTAGGACACGTTGAAGCCGGCAGCCGCGAAGGGACCGACATTGCCGATAGCCTTGGCCAAGGGCGAGTTAGACGCGCCCCACTTGGTCACTGGCCCGCTGCCGAGAGCTGAAATAGATACAGACAGAATATCCTTTATTTTGTAGTAATTTTTTGTGACACGTTCTTGCACATCTTAATCTATACCTATATATAATTTTTTTTTTTTTTTTCTTCTCTGTGTTTATTTGCAATCAGTCGTTGACTATAAGCAAATTTGTGAAGTGCGTTATGTAATGCCGAGTGTGCCTCCCAGTGGAGACAGCTACTCAATACTGACAGCTAGACCTGGTCTGGTCCTAGGATCAAGCGACGTTTCAAGCGGGTTTTATGCCTGGCACGTATTAGCTGGACTGCTAGATCATTAGGATGATTCGCTAGCCTCTTCTTGTAAGTCTCAGTATTGTTTTGGATTTCTTCTTTTACGGTGCTGATTTGCAGGTTCCCATGTATCTCAGCATTTGTGACAAACCATGGTACACTTGTTATAGATCTTAATATAACATTTTGAAGTCGTTGTAAGATATTTATATTGGAGTCGCTTGCGCTTCCCCACAATTGGACACCATACATCCAGCTTGGTCTCAGTATGCTTTTGTAGATCAGGAGTTTATTATCTACGGAGAGTTTAGAGTTTCGTCCCATTAACCAATACAGATTTTTGTAGCGGATGTTAAGCTCATCTCTTTTACACTTTATGTGGTTCTTCCAGGTCAATCGACGGTCCAGATGCATACCGAGGTATCGTACGCTGTCGCTATGGGTTAAGTTATCGTTGTCGAGAGTAACTGGCGGGCAGTCACCGCGTCTCAGGGTAAATGTTACATGCACCGATTTGTTGGCACTAGCTTTTATCCTCCATTTATTTAACCAGATGCTAATCTCATCAAGACCCTTTTGAAGCGTTTCCGACGCGGCAACTGGATCTCTATTCCGGGCTAGAATGGCTGTGTCATCAGCGTATGTGGCTGTTATAGCTCCTGGTACTTGGGGTAGATCCGCTGTATATATGGTGTATAACATCGGACCAAGAATAGACCCTTGGGGGACACCAGCACCGATGTCATGAAACGGCGATGTGGAACTACCCTCTTTGACTTGGAACATTCTTTGTGACAAGTACGACGCCAGTAGTAGGTAGTAGCTATGAGGAATACTACTGTTACGCCGTGGAAATAGAACACGCCGTTTCTTCGACAAAGTCAAGAGTATCACCGAATAATTAAAACGCATTGCTAGTCGAAACCTCCAGAATAGAAGTACGTACCAGGGCCTAGCAAATTCTAGAAAAATCGGACACGTATAAGTAGGTACTCAATAATTCTGAGAACTTTTGTAGGTACTTAAGTAACTTGGTAAAGGAATTTGTACCTTCAGTCTTTTACTATAGAGTCGAAATTCGTATGAGTCGTGGGGTCGAGTAGTTACCTACCGGTAGGTAATAAGAATAATTTATTGCTTCGCGGAAACGGTTTCTTTTGTTCTGGTGTGGCCTCGAACCTTCGGTATCTAGAATTTTCTTGGCTCTGAGTATAAATACGTGTTCGCTGGCCGGACGGGAGTCAGTTTTGATTTCGACAGCGATCAGTGCGAACTATCCAAGTCAAGTGAAGAACGTTTTCATCCATACGACGACCTAAGCGATATTTCTACGGATCTCTAGAGTGCATTACGAAGTGGTTTATTGGCGATTGGACTAAATTGGTGTTTTGTTTGTGGAAAATAAATCTCTCTATTAGTAAACCGGCATTTGATTACTCACGTTCGTAACAACTGGTGTCAGAAGTGAGATGCCATTACTACAGAGGGACGACGAACAGCGACCACGAACAAGGAGACAAACGGAGATGGATGCTGCGCGTCACCGACTGGAGGAAGAAGATCCGGCTGGTGTCGGAGCAACGGCAGCTGCTGAGATGCCAACAGGACCAACTTCAGAAATGAGCCTCGCTGCGGTGTTGGCTGCCATGCAAGCTAGTATGGAAGCCGTTCGCCGCGAACAAGAAACCGCTCGCCGCGAACAGGAAGCTAACCAGCGCCAGCTCCAGGACCTAATCGCAGCTAACCAAGAAGAAGCTCGCCGCGAACAGGAAGCCGCTCGCCGCGAACAGGAAGCCGCTCGCCGCGAACAGGAAGCTAACCAGCGCCAGCTCCAGGACCTAATCGCGGCTAACCAGGAAGAAGCTCGCCGCGAACAGGAAGCCGCTCGCCGCGAACAGGAAGCCGCTCGCCGCGATCAAGAGGCTAAGCAGAACCTTATCCTCGAGAAAATCGATCACGGCCTCGTCACGCTGGGCGAGAAAGTAAAGAATCTCACCTTAGAGGTCAAGGAGGTTTCCGCCCGAACTGATACTTTGGAAACCCGAATAGATGGCCATGAAGATCGCCTGCTGGACATCAATAGAAAAATTGTCAAGCTGGAAGCACGCGAACCCATTGCCATTGGCTCATCAGCGCACACCCACTGTACGTCGGCTGCAAAGTTTGATGTGCCACGTTTTGACGGCACGTCGTCATGGACTGCCTTCAAATACCAATTCGAAACGTTGGTGAAGACAAACCGCTGGGATGATGAGCAGTCTTTCGCGGCGTTAACCTTAGCTCTACGTGGGGACGCCCTACTGGTCCTAGAGAACCTTCCTTCGGACGGTAGGACCTTGGAGCGTCTAATGGAAGGGTTAGACACCCGCTACGGTGACAAGCACCTCGAGCACGTATTCCGCGCGCAGCTTCGCGAGAGAACACAAAAGCCCAACGAGAGCCTCCAACAGTGGGGTGTCGAGGTTGAACGGCTGGTGCGGCGCGCATACGTGTCGATGACACCGGAGACCGTGGAAGTATATCTGGTGCAGGCATTCATCGACGGTCTACGGGATACGGAAGTAAGAGCTACGGTGCGACTTGGACACCACCAAACTCTGAAGAGTGCGATGGCTCACGCTTTGGAAGTGGAAGCCGTACGACAGGATTCACGCACGCACAGAGTTCGAGAAGTGGTGGTCTCGCCTTCAGTGCAGCCGCTCCAACGAGAAGGGGTAGTTTCTTCTTCGGCAAAGTCCCGATATATTCCGACGTGCTACGGGTGCGGAGAAAAAGGGCACATTCGTACCGATTGCCCCAAAAGAAAGAGGGGAAGTGTGGACTCCGGAACCCAAGTTAACGAAGAGTCGTTAAACTAAATGTCGCCAGGGCCGCGGGGCGGGTGCTGGCTGGTCAACTTAAGGCCCCAACCATAACCATCAATCAAGTCCACAACGGAAATAGTTTGACCATAGAAGGAATACTGAATGAAAGAGCTTGCAATTTCACCGTTGACACCGGGGCGTCACGGACTATTATAAGACCTGAGTTGCTGAAACGTACGATCTTGTGGCAAAGAAAGTCTCCATCCTGCCGACTTCAGACAGCAACCGGCCAGCCAGTCTCTGTCCTCGGTGATACAGATGTAGAGTTAAAAATTGGTGATCAAGTCTACACCCATTCTGTATTAATTGCCAATATTACTGATGATTGCATTCTGGGTTTGGATTTCTTGCGGAAGTACCGATGTGTTTTGGATATTGATAGGGGAGTATTGAAGTTTCCAGACCAAGAAGTGTTCCTGCGGGGAATCAACATGTGTAACCTCTATTGTTTAAAAGATACGACATTGGCTCCGAGAACAGAAACTTTAGTTGAAGTAAAATTCCCTAAGAAAATCAGGCAACAAAGATGCGTAATAGTTGAGGATACTGACCGGCACCCGGAACTCATCACTGCGAGGACTTTAGTAATGACGAAAGGGAAATCTAAAGTGAGAATAATAAATCTTGGGAAAAAGGAGGTCCATTTGAAGAAAAACAGTGTTGTTGGAAGATGTGAAGAAGTGAAGTATCTCCGCCAAATCAACACATCTCCAGTGAAGCAGGACTCGACAAAAGGTGAACCTGACCACATCCAGCAACTTCTGGAAAGTTCTAAGAACAATTTGTCGACCTCAGAACTACAGCAAGCCAGGGAATTTCTGCTACGGTTTCGGGATATTTTTGCGACGGGAAAGGACTGCGGAAGAACAGGCCTCGTCAAGCATGAGATAGACACAGGTGATGCTAGACCGATTAAACAAAGGCCGCGCCGCATACCCTGGGCTAAAGAAACTGAAGTGGCAGAAATGGTAAAGGACATGGCTGATAGTGGAATAATTGAACCTTCTACGAGCCCATGGTCTTCTCCTGTCGTTCTTGTGAAGAAAAAGGACGGCAGTACAAGATTCTGTGTCGACTACAGAATGCTGAATAACGTCACGAAGAAGGACAGTTATCCCTTGCCGAGGATCGACGATACGCTGGATATGCTCAGTGGTATGAGGTGGTTTTCAACCATTGATTTGAAAAGTGGCTACTGGCAAGTGGAAATCAGCGAGAAGGATAAAGAAAAGACAGCGTTCAGTACGGGCATTGGCAATGGCCTGTGGCAATTTAACGTCATGCCTTTTGGGTTGTGCAATGCTCCAGCAACCTTTGAACGCCTCATGGAACGAGTCATGGTTGGTCTTCTTGGTGACGTCTGTCTAGTATATTTGGATGACGTCATTATAATGGGCCGCACTTTTAAGGAAAACCTAAGGAACATGGAAAAAGTGTTCACCAGAATACGAGGGGCTAACCTAAAACTAAGCCCAAAGAAGTGTGCCCTGTTTAAGAAGGAGGTCAGCTACTTAGGACATGTGATTTCCGCCGACGGAGTGAGAACCGACCCTGAGAAGATAAAGGCTGTACAACAGTGGCCAGTTCCGAAGAACAAAACAGAAGTACGTGCATTTCTAGGGCTATGCACGTACTACAGAAGGTTTGTTATGAGTTTTTCGGACATTGCAAAACCTCTGCATCAATTGACTGAGGATAAAAGAGAATTTATCTGGGACAACAACTGTGGGTCAGCGTTCAACGAGCTGAAGCAACGGCTATGTGAAGCACCTATACTGGGGTATCCGAGTAGAGATGGAAGATTTGTCGTTGACACTGATGCCAGCAATACGGGAATTGGTGGCGTATTGTCACAGATGCAAGGTGACCGACAGATCGTGATCGCTTACTTCAGTAAGGCACTTTCAAAGCCTGAGAGGAACTACTGCGTTACTCGACGAGAACTGCTGGCTGTGGTAAAAACCTTGCAGCACTTCCACAAGTACCTCATTGGAAGGCAGTTTACGTTGAGGACGGACCATGCTGCATTGAAATGGCTGCTACAATTTAAAAACCCGGAGGGTCAAGTTGCAAGATGGCTCGAGCAGCTGCAGGAGTTCAATTTTGTGACAGAACATCGGAGTGGAAAAGGGCATAACAATGCTGATGCCCTGTCGCGACGTCCGTGTGATGAAGACTGCAGACATTGCCAGCAAAACGAAGCCAGAGAACACGTGAACTTGATTAGAACTGAAGGCAACTTCAAGAAATCCCAGGAAGAAGATGACGATATTCGACCGATACTGGACTGGATGCGTAGTGGAGCTAGGCCCCAGTGGAGTGAAGTATCGTCACTTAGTCCCGTCACCAAGAGCTACTGGGCGCAGTGGGACAGTTTAGTCCTGGAGAATGATGTGCTCTGTAGGAAATGGGAATCGAATGATGGCAAGGAGGTGACTACACAAGTGATAGTACCACGAAGTGAAGTGGTCCCCCTGCTACAGGAAATACACGATGGTGCTTCTGGTGGACACCTGGGGATCAAGAAAACTCTACTGAAAGTGAGACAGCGGTATTACTGGCTCAATTGTAGAGATGACATAGAGCAGTGGTGTCGGAAATGTACAGCGTGTGCATCTGTGAAAGGACCACAGACTAGAAGCAGGGGCAAGCTTCAGCTGTATAACGTGGGAGCCCCTTGGGAACGAATTGCCATCGACGTCGCTGGACCATTTCCAATTACAAATGACGGAAACAAATACATATTGGTGATCCAGGACTATTTCACAAAGTGGCCCGAAGTTTTCGCCATACCCAACCAGGAAGCGACGACAGTGGCAAAGAAGGTGGTTGAAGAAGTAGTGTGTCGGTATGGCGTACCTTTGGAGATCCATTCCGATCAAGGCCGAAACTTCGAATCTGCGCTGTTCCAGGAAATGTGTACCCTTCTGGGGAGTTACAAAACACGCACAACACCTGCGCATCCACAGTCGGACGGAATGGTGGAAAGATTTAACCAAACCCTGGAGAATCACCTGGCTAAGGTTGTCGATGACCATCAGAAGGACTGGGACCGGTACATTCCACTATTTCTGATGTCTTATCGATCGGCAGTGCACGATAGCACGGGACATACTCCAGCAAGAGTGAATTTCGGCAGAGAGATGAGACTTCCAGTAGATGCCATAACTGGCGTGCCACCTGACAAGAACAAGCCAGTTACGGACTACGTCAGTGACCTTCAGGACCAATTGGATGAAGTGCATAAACGAGTACGTGAAAATAGCATGAACACCAGCTCCAAAATGAAAACTAGGTACGACCGTAATGCCAATACCAAGGGGTTTGAGGAAGGTTCACTAGTCTGGCTTCACAACCCGCTCCGACGAAAAGGGAAGTCGCCGAAACTTCAAGCTCGATGGGAGGGACCTTACACCGTGGTGAAAAGGATTAACGACGTAACCTACCGCATCAAGAAAGGACTAAGAGGGAAGCCTAAGGTAGTTCACTTGGATAGACTGGCGCCGTATCGTGGATCTAATGATGCTCGGGACGAGCATGACTAAGAGGGGGGCACTGTTACGCCGTGGAAATAGAACACGCCGTTTCTTCGACAAAGTCAAGAGTATCACCGAATAATTAAAACGCATTGCTAGTCGAAACCTCCAGAATAGAAGTACGTACCAGGGCCTAGCAAATTCTAGAAAAATCGGACACGTATAAGTAGGTACTCAATAATTCTGAGAACTTTTGTAGGTACTTAAGTAACTTGGTAAAGGAATTTGTACCTTCAGTCTTTTACTATAGAGTCGAAATTCGTATGAGTCGTGGGGTCGAGTAGTTACCTACCGGTAGGTAATAAGAATAATTTATTGCTTCGCGGAAACGGTTTCTTTTGTTCTGGTGTGGCCTCGAACCTTCGGTATCTAGAATTTTCTTGGCTCTGAGTATAAATACGTGTTCGCTGGCCGGACGGGAGTCAGTTTTGATTTCGACAGCGATCAGTGCGAACTATCCAAGTCAAGTGAAGAACGTTTTCATCCATACGACGACCTAAGCGATATTTCTACGGATCTCTAGAGTGCATTACGAAGTGGTTTATTGGCGATTGGACTAAATTGGTGTTTTGTTTGTGGAAAATAAATCTCTCTATTAGTAAACCGGCATTTGATTACTCACGTTCGTAACACTACATTTGATTTTATAGAGCAACCCACTGTGCCAAACTCTATCGAATGCTTGCTGGATGTCAAGAAATGCCGACGAGCAATATTCCTTCTCCTCAAACGTATTTCTTATTTCATTGCAAACTCGGTGGACTTGTTCGATTGTAGAGTGTTGTTGTCTAAATCCAAACTGATGATCTGGTATTGTGTGATTGCCAGCCAGTATAGGCAAAAGTCTACGGAGTAATATTTTCTCGAACAACTTCGATAGGATGGGCAACAAGCTGACCGGCCGATACGAGGTAACTTCATGAGCTGGTTTTCCCAACCTGTGAATCATTATTATTTGGGAAATTTTCCACAAACGTGGGAAATATTGTACACGCAGGATGCCATTAAAAAGGGTTGTTAAAAAAGTTATTGCTTTTCTCGGTAGTTCTTTTAGTATCTCCTTTGTTATCAAGTCAAAACCTGGCGCTTTTTTGTCCTTAAGACTCTTTATTACTCCCCACACCTCCCGAGTTGTAGTTGGTTTTGGTGGTAAGTCCAGCTGCAACGGTTGGCAGAGGGTATCCTCAACACTCCTTTCAAAAGCAGCATCGCTACTTTCATTGGGAGTAAATACTTTAGCGAGATGTTCGGCAAAAGCGTTTGCTTTCTGCTGTTGCGTTCTTGCCCACGCATTTAAAGAGATATATAGATATATATATATAAATAAAATTAGTTTCGTTTTTATTAGGTTATAATAGCGACCCGCACCAGCTTCGTACGGGTTCAATGCTATTATAAAGTATATTATGCATGTATTTTAATACATATAAATCTTCCTCTTCAATCACTCTATCTGGTACAAAAGGGCTTCAAAATTCGTTGCGCAGTTTTAAAGATCTAAGAATACTTAGGGATAGACAGCGGGAAGCGACTTTCACTTTTGACAACGACCTCTTATTGCTTGTTTAACTTTTTAGTGTTTGTTCTGCATTGCAGCAGCAGGCCGTGTCATAGAACGCGCAAGCACAAACATATGGCAATATAGGACAAACACCCAACAACGTAAACAATCACTAGTGCCTTTCTGTAATATGAAAATAATACTTTTTTAATAAATGCATAATTGAATGTACACTCTAAAACAAAGTCCTTGTGCTTGACGGGACTTTCACTAACGTATACTATAGCTGATTTTACATGGAGTAATTTAGGCTTTACCTTCTTGCGAGAATGGGACAAATGTACTTACAGTAGAGTTATCTCCACAATGGATATGTATTTCCTGCGGGTAGCAAGTTTACTAACCGGAGAGATCAGGTGTAGGACTAACAGTGGACACGAAGTCGGTGTTGAAGGCGAAAAAGTAGCCTATTTAGTCCTTCTTTCAGATTAAAAGTTACTCCGTGCCTTTCCTTAAAATCGGTTCAGTAATTATTTAACCGTGGAAGTGTAACATATACATACTCTTACATTTATAATAAATAGTATTGGGTATGGGTACCCATTTCCAATACTATACATACACTATAAACATACAGATGCGAAATGTACTATAACGGGTGTAATAATAAATTACATTTTGCATCTGTTTGTTTATCCACTAACTCCTAAGCCACGCAATGAATTTCGTAGCGGTTTTTACTAATAGAAAGAGGGAATGAAAAGAAGAGGATAATGTGTATAATTTTCACCACTAAAAACCTGAGTGGGACACTAGTTGAGTATATTACCTTTGGCAGCTATAGCTAAGGCGAGCGCCTGTGGAGTACCGGCCTGAGCGCCCTGGACAGCCAAAGCAACGTGGGCCAGATCACCACCCATTTCTTTCCTGTTTTCCCAAAAAAGTAATTATATTATTGGTATAATTAAAGTAAATCACAATTCACTAATCAAAACAAAGGCCTAAGTCAGTGTTCACCACGTTTTTTTTTAAGGTAGAAAATGACAATGCCAGATCCTGACCCAGTCATGTACAGAAAAAGTAAATTTATGAAAATAATTGTGAAAAATAAGGTACTTTTCACCATAAATTGTTTCCCTTTAAAACTAGCAGTTTACAATTTAATAAAAAAAGGAATTAAATCCCGGAAACCACTTTTGCCATTCGCATTCTTATTTGCGTTACATATAATGCATCGCATGTAAAAGATTAAAAAAAAAAGCTGGTAATTGTTAAAAATATATCAGTCTACTTAAAATATTATATCACGATTATAATTATGCGTAACGTTTATTCTTTAAATCATTAAAGATGAAATTGCAAATAATTATGAAAATAAAAAAAAAAACTATGAAAATCATTTGTTCTGATTTATTTGTGTAACGAAACGTTTTGAGGCGCTCAAGTCAGCTGTCACTTTCATTTGATCTATGCGTTCCCGTTATGTTTTCTCATATATTCTGATTTTTTGTTTTTACTACCGACGACTTTTGCTTTAGCTTTTTTTTCATTACTCGCTGACATGGTGCTAGTTTTCACGGATTCCGTTTATTGTTTGTGAGTTGATAAACGATGTTGCAGTGCATAAATTGTTACCTGAATGTCAACAGAATGCAAAGACACCTAACTTAACCTATAAAAAAACAATGTCATTATTGTTTTTGGTTTTAAACGAAAACGGCAAGATTTGCAGGTTTCAGGACAAATGTTTAGTTATCAGTAATAAATATACAATAAGATGCTACATACGGCATGCTCGTAAACGACTTTTACTGAGTGGGGCAAAAGCCTATAGAGCATCTGGCATTATCCTTATCCAATGATTTCTGCCACTTTAAGGTTGGAACGGAAGTTGTATGTACTTTTTTTGCCTAGCGTAGCGTATTACAACCCCGGGTTCCCCTTTAGGCAGTCAACCATTGGCCCCAGAAGGCTTCGGCCCTGATGGGCACCTACGGTAGTATGGAGATTAGCCCAGCAAAAAGCAACCTTCAATTGTCCTATAACTAAGATAATAATACCTACTCTGTATCTGTTGTTGAAAGTTTTTATGCACTATTTTATTGTTTACTTGCACTTTACCGTAGAAACCCACTGATAGAATCGCACCTATTTGTTTTTTTTTTATATTGTGACTAACATTTTTTGCTCTTTTTGATGCAAAGAAACCAAGTTACCACAGTAAGTGTTGTATTTCTTACCTTAATTCTCCTCCATAGTATTTAGTGTTGCTTTCGAATTTGAAATCGCCAGATCCAAGTTGAAGATTCTGAGCAATCAAGTTAGCCCTCTCCTGTAATTATAATATTAGTGTTTATAACTTTAAGTAAGTACAAAGGGTAACGAAAATTATTATTCGGGCTGACTCAGAAAAATAAACTCAAAGAAAATATTTCAGCACAGTAAACTTGATAAAACTGGAAAGGGGAAGCGCGAGCTTGCGAAAAATAGTTATAGTAAATATAAAACGAGTGGAACAGTGGCGCCGGTAGCTCGAAAGGGGAGTTGTATTAAATATCTTTCGTATATAAAATTCTAAAACGAGCGGAGGAAACTAATATTGGAATATGTAAGTAATTAAGTATAGTCATTAGGTACTAATAACCACAGGCCTCATATCAAGAAGAGAATTTAATATTGTGGATAATGATATTGCGAATTATTGCACACATTGGGGCCCTCGTAGCCCGGGAGCCCCCGTTAATACGGCGGCGGTAGCTACGCCCCTGGGGCTTTTGCTCAGGAGTGAAACAGAAAAGGCTAGTAAAAAAAAAGACACATATTACCATATGTGGATTCGCCAACCAATCAGTTCGAGCCATACGTTTTGGAACCAATTAGCTGAGTTAAAAGGCGAAATGACTCGACAAAAACAAAACCATTCTATTACAAATTTTAATTTACCTGGGTGTCGCCAACAACGGTAACAGCACAGTTCGCTGCAGTCAACAAGTTGCCTGCATAGTGCTGCAGTGACTCGGATGAAATCTTGCCGATCTTCTTGGGTGAGATGAAGAGCGAGTTGCCCAAGCCGCGGCGGTAAGCGGCCTTATGGAGCAGGTCAACTGCACGAACCTACGAAAAATAGTAACATAGTAACTTTTTTTTTTCATAACAATCATACATGCATACATAATATGCTGCTTTTTACACATAAATATACTCCATTCACAATAACACTAGAAATTTAAGAAAATCTTTTGTACTGGCCGTTCAATCAATTTTGAGTTTTATTGCGTTGGTGAAATGAAAATGGGGGCTGCTGCAGTAAATAGTTGGTAAAAAGTGATTACCCCGTTTTTTTGCTTTTAACCTGCTGCAGCATTCGCGATGTGAGCATTTTCCTCACAGTCAAAAATTTTAAATTAAGCATGTACCATTTGTCAAAATTATGCGTAAGGACATCATTCATTCAGTAGCTGAGTTTTGTTCTGTTGGGGGACAGGATACAGCTCACTTCTTGCTAGTGTGCTGTACGAGGAGGTTTGTGGCACCGTGTACCATCAAGCGGGGTTTCGCTCATCGCGCGGGTATCCACGTAAGTACTTTTTCAGATGGTTCATGGCGCAACAAACCTCTCATACAAGCAACACTGGCAAGAAGTGAACTGTATCCAAGGTTGGTGGATGGAACAAAAATCATCTACTGAATGAACGATGTCCTAACGTATAATTGCGCCAAAATGGCGCGTATTTTAAATTGATTGTGAGTAATATACTCATAGCGCGAGTGCTAGCGGAAAAAGACTGCTTTAGGAGACTGGTAAATTAGTGTTCAAAACTTTATAAAAATATATATTTTGTGAATTTTATTTAACCCATTAATAAAATTATAGTTATTTTTGTTAAAACGTTTTTTATATTGAAAATGCAAAATATCATTTCCTACAACGATTATAGACCACACCTTATTTTCAGCACTTTTAACACATTAAAGAACATATGCTATATTATGAAATTTTTATAATATAGCATATGTTCTTTATAGCATTTTTTCTTTTTTATTAATATTTCTACAATTCTACTAAGTTACTGCAATTGTCTTAACCATGGAACAGATATGAAATAACTGACTTAGGATGTCTATTATTTTGAGAAAGATACTCTACAGGATTCACAGAAGCTAGTTTATTATAAATAGCTTTTGTAGAGGATCTTTCCAGCAATACTCTTAATTTAAATCACAGAGGAATGCAATTACCTGAGGTGGCAGAGCAGCAATGTCAAACTTCAAGCGAGGCAAATTATCATCCAGCTCCCAAGCTCTGAACTCCTGACCACTGACCAGCTTGTTCAGGAGAGCCACAGCTTCATCCACATTGTCTTGGGTAGTCTGAAAGAGTTTATTCTCTCAGTGAAAAAAGTCCATTTTAATCTTGCGACTTTGGTAATTATAGCCACAACTAAAGAACAATAGGTGGGTGAACACCGGCGTTTGCTTGGAGCTCAAAAGTTTAAATGTCATCAGGTGGGATTTCAGTCAAGCATAAGTTTATATCAATTTTAAAAAATCAATAATAAAATAAAATAAACAGTAATTTATTTTACAGTACTTATTCAACTATTCTCCAATATCTGATCCTTGCAGGATACCCAAACCTTACATTTGTGATGTGACAATAGCAAAGGGCAAAAAATACTAAACTCTATTTTTAATTCTTTCAAAGTAGATAAGGTTATATTTATTGTAAACAGAAGGATATAAAATTTTGTGTACTTAGCATGTTTTTTTTAATTGGTAGAAAATAGTGCTTGACTGTGTTATTTGATATTATTAAGTAGGTACCATAAATAATACAGACAACTATTATTGATTGATGTCTAATGTATTAGTGTCAGAAGACATTATAATAATAATGCCATGTATTCCCAATTAGGTATTAGTCCCACACCAGGTACAGTACTGTTCAGTTACACTATCTTGTGGTTGTTAGTTGTTCTATCTTAAATTGACTTATTTATAGCCTTTTTTCAGAATACATAATATACATTTAAAACTATCTTAACAATATTTTAACCATTAATCTCATTCTGTGTGCTCTTTAGCAAATGCCTTCTCCAACACCTTCCAATCCTTTCTCTTCTGTGCCACTATATTCCAGGTTTTTCCAGCTGTTTTTACTAAATCGTCCTCACATCTCCTAAATGGTTTTCCTTTCTTTCTCTTTCCTTCTCTTGGGTACCACATAGTAACCACCTTGTTCCACTTATCTTCTCCTCTAATATCATCTTACTACTACTATTGACTATTATTAAATAAATACTAGTTTTTTTTTGTTTTCAGATCTTGCAATCAGTAATTTCAGACTATAAACAGATGTGGTGGATGCTTTTTGTTGTTTAGGTTGCTGCTCCTAGTAGAGCCAGCCCTGTATTCTTCATTAGTCAGATCTCAGACCCTCTAATCATCGAAAATATCAAGCAATGTATGGTTTTGGGGTTATGGTTTGGGTGCTTAGACAGTTTTAGTTTATAGTAGTACATAAATACTAGTAAAATACAATAAATAAGTTACTTACCTCAAGAGTGTAGTAAACAAATTCCCGGTCTCCAGAAGCAGATACAGAGGCTCCAATTTGTGCCAGTTTACGTGCTGTAATGAAAGCACTGCTGTTCTTGGTGCTGAGTCCAGCTGCTGATCGGAGCACATGGGCGAGACCCAGCTCCGATTGAGGCTCATAACGTGAACCAGCCCTGAAAAAGTAACGTTAAACTTTGTATTTTATGCTTACATGTTATTATTTGTAGTTAGTTAATTAGTCTTAACTTAATATAGGATAATTCCGTCTTATCAAACTAAAAGTGAATTAGTAGAATTCTATAAATGTTAAATATGAATACTGTGCCAAGAATGGGACGATTTATGACAGTTTTAGAGATAACACTTTGCCATGTTATACACAATTTGTGCTGTAATTTGTATGAAGACCTGTGTACTCTCAAATAGATGGTAAGTACTTACTTGAAGGCTATGGTCACTCGAGTGACCGGGGACCCGTTGTCGAAGGCAGCTACAAAAGTTTTGTTAGGCAGGATCGTCTTTGAGATCTTGACATCTCTGTTAAAAGCAGGCGCAGCCTGGGCATACCCCCTTGTCTGTAAGCCGAGCAACACATGTTTTATAATAATTTAAATCACGAAAAATGTCAAAAAGGTTTACATAACAGGGGTTTGACAGTTCAGATTATCCTACTAAAATCGATCTTAAATAAGCTAGAAAGTACCCGTAAATGGCAAGATATTTACCGAAACATGACGAACAAGAGGGGTTACGAAAGTTTTCGTCTTCGATGCCATTTCAATTTTCCAATTTTGGACTGCGCTGCAATCAGAAGCACGTCGGCTTAGGGGTGAGGTACAAAAAACTTCAAAATCAATATGACATTCGACGGACAAGTGACAGTCTTGACAGTAAAGCTGACAGAGTTCTTTTTTCTATTTATCACTTTGGGAAGGCTATAGCGTTCAACCATAAAACCTATTATTAAAAGTCTAAGAATTCAATGGAATCATTATAAAACAGGCGCGATCTCGGTTACAAGGTGCTGAAATATTGCAGCGTTGACTACTTTTACTTGAGTTAATAAATTCACTGCAAAAAAACTGCAGAACCAATAGAATATTTACTTGCATATTCTACTGATAGACAGTGTGATCAAAACACAACAAAAAAATATTCATGTGAAATCATAACTCAGAATAGTCAGAATCAAGATATCATCATCAGATTTGTAAATATAAGTAATATTTATATAAAATATCTTCAAAATTCGTTATGTTGTGTTTAAGTTAAGTTAGCATAAAAAAATGCCATTGCAAAAAAAAATTACTATCCACAATAAATATCAATCAATTATTATTTATTTTATTTTATTTTTAGATTACTAAACTTAAAAACCACAAGTCAAAAGCATTAACAAACAAAAGTTTTGTCAAACTGTCAAAGTCAATCTGTTGTCAAAGTCAGTCAACAAAAGTGCAATAATGCCGCCAAATTGAGTTTCGGTATGTATTCATAACAATTTTTATTATTAACTCAGCAAAGACTATTCATCTACCCCTTATATATATCGAGCATAATCTTGAAGACAATAATAGTGCACAAAACCCAATATAAACTACTAAATCTAACCTAATAACACTTTAAATGGTATCACATCTTCTCGTGTAATCGTCAACACACGTTTACTGTAAATATTAAAGAGATTTTGTGGAATTTCCAGGGAAGGAATGACAAGCTTTGCAGCAAACGAGTCCGTCACATTGATCGACGATATCGATTCAGTTGAATCTGAAATAAATTTCTTTAAGACTCGTCAACGAAGACACATTCTTAGATCGAAGGAAAACACTTACAAACACAAGTGTAAAAAAGTGCTTAGAAGAAAACTAAAGAAGTACAAACTTAGACAAGATGGCCAGGAGGATCCAGATATTTTAGATGTATCGAAAATCCTTGTTTCATCACTTATTATAAAATCGCCAAACAAAATAAACCAACCCATTTTACATGAAGGTGATATAAGTGAGTTTGAAGATCTTAGACCTCGAAACTACCTTTTCAAAATGGTAAGAAGAAAAGAATCTGTTAAAATAAGTGAAAGTTTAAAGACATCTAGTAAAAATGCAAACATGGAAGATGTAACTATTGCAATTCCTTTGACACTCAGCAGTCAAGAAAAGAAACAAACAAATGCCTTCAAACTGTTAATGGACTCTAGAAATAAGAGTCTTGGAAGTAACTCCCCTGGTAAAGACAAATGTAATGATAGCTCAGATATTGAAGAGCTAGCTGAAAGAAAAAACATTAAAGCTAAAAGGCACTTACTTCTACAAAAAATGGCCGAAGCAAAAGGTTCTTTAAAAAACAAAGAAAAAGAAGAATATCAGGATAATTTAATTAAAAAACAAATGGAAAAACGAGCAGAAAAATTGAAAAAAATGGTTTTTAAAGATTCTAAATCAGTAGTTTCTAAAGAAAATGATAGCACAAGTGAGACTGTTTCTAGCAAAGATGAGAATTCTCAGTCATCACCAAAAGACAAGAAAGAATATGGAAAGAGTAAAAAAATAAATAAACAAGCCCAAACATTGACTATAGTTGATATATTTAATGCAGTTGAAGATCCTGTCAATATTACTAACAGAGTTAGTCCAATAAAAAGATTTATACCAAAGGAAGATCAAGAATTTCTAAACAAATTATCCCCATCTTTAAAGAAAAAAGAAAGTATGCTCTGTTATTTTAAGAAGCTAGATAAAGACACTGAATCTTCTCCTCCTAATTCTGAAAATGATAATGTCATAAAGGTAAAGTTACAACCCAGAAACAAAAAGAAAGGAAAGAAGAAAAGGCTAAGTCTAAAAAAGAACAGTTTAGACTCCTGTGAGTTGTTAGAAAATAATGAAATAGATACCAATGGAGAAACTGGCAGTATTATTGAGGAAAGTGAAGTTATTGCAAAGGAAACACTTGAAATAGTGAAAGAAGAGATCAAAGTTGATGAAACAATAGATGTTCAAATAGCATCAGTCGAAAGTATCCCTTTAAATGATGATGCCAAGGTTGAAAATACAGAAGTCAAGAGTGAGAGACAGAAGCGAAAAAGAAAATTTAAGGTAGAAGACAAAGTTACTGTTTCTGAGGAGACAAATGAAATTGTCAGTACTGAGAACAGACCAAAGAGATCAGTGAAAAGACCTGTTAAATACAGCGATGATGCATGTCTGTTAAGTTCTGATGATGAATTACATATCTTTACTCCTAAAAAGAAAAAGCACATTGATGTACTAGAAAATGATAAAAAGCCTTCAAAATCCAAGTCTCTTGATGAACCTGTGAAATCAAAGTCTAACAAGAAAGAAGAGAAGGTTCTTAAAGAAGTGACATCAAAGAAACCTGCCAAACTGGCTCCAATATTTGCATCTAAACAAACTGATCTAGCTGCTTTAGAAGCTAAACAGAAATTTCTACAAAGTGGAGTTCCAGATAAATTGAAGAAAATAATTCAACAGCAAAAAAATTCCATCACTCCAGATGATAGTTTTCCGGTTGTTTTTCATGTGCAACAGAGCAGTGGAATATCTGATGGAGATAAACCTACTTTCAATATTCCTTTGATGAATATTACTGAAGAAACTTGTCCGTTGACTTATGAAGACAATGCATTTAAAAAATTGCTCCACCTTGATCATGCAATCACTACTTGTACTATAGATACTATAAACAAAAAAAGCACACAAACAATGTTACAGAACATGAAACAATTGCATCCCAAGTTTCCAGTCTATAGAACATATCGGCATTTAAAAAGTAAAGGGAAGGGAGAATTTAAAGACTGTACTTATGTAGATATAGATAACAGTATTGAAATTATGAGTGATATGGTGGATGTTATCAACGATAGCCCTGATAGATTAAATTGGACTGACAAATACAAGGCTACTTCAACAAATCAAATTATAGGCAATTTTGAAACCATAAAAGAATTAAGGAAATGGTTAGTTTCATGGACTGAAAATGATTTGAAATCAAAAGCAATTTCTAAACCCGGGTCTGATTCATCAGACTACTATCAATCTGAATCAGACAGCCGAGAGAGCATGAAGAGCATGAATAATCTCCTAGTACTGACTGGCCCCACCGGGTGTGGGAAAACTGCTAGTGTTTATGCTGTTGCTTCAGATTTAGCCATGAAGGTGATTGAAGTTAATGCTAGCAGTAGGAGGACAGGAAAGATAATGTTGCAGGACTTGCAAGAAGCCACCCAATCCCACAAGGTTAATAGAGGTACTGGAAGTTCTGAGAATAGTCAAAAATCACAAGAAAAACTTCAAACTGATTTGACAAAGAAGAACAAAAAGCGTGGAAGACCAAAACGATCAAATGAGATAACTAAAAAGTCCACAAGTAAAACTGAAGTTTTAAGTGGAGCAACATTAAGTCAAGAAAGCACAAGAACAGATTCATCTCTTATCCTTATTGATGATGCTGATATTGTTTTTGATCAGGATGATGGATTTTCTTCAGCTATTGTGCAATTAGTACAATGTTCTAAACGGCCTGTCATATTGATTACATCATCCTTAGTATGCCCTCATTTGCAAAGATTCCTTCAAAATGGAAAACTATTGAAGATGTCTCCTCTTTTGCCGAGGATGCTCGGAACCTGGCTAGATATAATGTGTCTAGCAGATAGTGGAATATGCTGGCCAGGGGTTGGAGCCAAATTCTTAAATTATTTCAAGGGCGATATTCGAAGAACCATAAATTACTTACAGTTCTGCATACCTAGTTACGTGCATGGTGTGACCACAGATGATGAAACAGCTTCACAAAATGTTGATTTTTATAAGAGCAACATTGATGACGAAAGCTCATGTCCATCCTGGGCAGAAAATGAAGACTCAGAAGGAAGAACAATTACAGTAGTTAATAATAATGTTGATTTGGAAACAAATACTATATGGACAGATTTTGCTTCTAAACATTTGAATTTGTTGAACTTTACACATCCTTTGCAGTTATTTAATATTTGGTGGAGTATGCCAGGTCTCTTGACTGCAGTACATAGTATTGGACCTATAGAAAAAGTTAATAATAATGCTCAAAAGAAAAAGAATAAAATTAACCTTGAACTGGAAGCAATGGCGGATGTAGCAGATGCTTTCTCATTGTCAGACTATTTTAGTCATATCAACCCAGACACAAACACCTACATTACATCACAACCCTGGTGCTATCCTGAAGCACACAGCGTATCAGAAAAAGAAAACTCGGACTATTATCATAAGGAATATGAAGTCACTAGTGAGATTTGTCAAACAATGGTGACAGGATCCATTGTAACAGCACAAGAGGTTTTAAACTGTGAAAGAAAATCGGATATAAGTTTTCCTGGAATGACTGTATATAGGTAATTGTTGTATTTTTTTATCATTATTAAAGTAGGTGGTAAGGCAATGAACAACAAAGCGACGTATGTGCATTATCATTATCATCGCTATGTCGTCGTGGGGGCGATCAGCGGCAGCCATCGCTCGTTCTGGATCTTGATTCAGGCCATGGTTCAAAGCGAAAGCATGCCTTCGAATTTTTTACTCTAGGACTACCTACCTACTACCATGTTCTTTTTCACCATTTTAAGAGATTTTCTATGAATACATTAGGCATGAATGACTCTTGTATCGTGGATGCCTTGACAAACATGTTAACTCACATTACACACAGATTCGGAAATCGCACCCGCGACACGTAGCGCAGAAGCCAATCTCTCAACCACTGTGTCAAGCGTGCCGTCAAAAAAAAGGTGATGAAATAAATTAAACAAAGTAATACGCCTGGCTGGGTTTGAAACCGCGACCTACATTGCGGCCGTTCTAACTTGGCGAGCTTGAAGTTAGGGTCGCCAAGTTCGCAGAGCTCAACTTCAGGCTCGCTAAGTAGTACGGCTGTATTATACCACTCATTGTACCACGCATGTACCACTCATATTGAGGCCGTTACCACTGGGCTATTACCACTCACACTTTGTACTTTCCCTTTACTGTGGTAGTAAATAAGTACAACTTTTGTTTGTACCAGCACCAAGAAAGTAGTATTATCTGGCGACCTTTACCATTCGTTTCTTGGTAATCAAATGTTAACGCAAGTAGTCGAGAAGATTCGGGAGTATTACATTAAAAATAATCTGAGTATCATTACTGCAATTTGTTTAAACAAATTGGACGTGATTTTATCTTGTTGTATACCGAGATCGTCGCCGGGGCGTGTTGTGTCGCCGAGGTCGGCGAGGGAGAACCGCGCACAGAAAAACCCCTCGCGCATACATAGTGTCTTTTTCTATCAAAGTTATTATTAATTAATAGATCCACAAGTTATTCTATAAAAGCTCTATAACTTGCAATTAACATTGCTGAGTGCTTAACTTCACTAATGGCCGTGAATTCACGCTCAAATTCACGTCATGAATTCCGCCATGATCGGGGAACGGGCATGAACGCGCGTGAATTCCTCAAAATCCGTCCATATTCGTGTTCACGCCTGTTTACGGAGCATCATGTTACTTGTGCTATAAGAGGTGCGGTAATAAAGTGCCAAAACTACCTATGTCATTGAAGGGTCAATATTTCGTCAATGTTATCTCGAGATTCTACGTCAAATTATGTTTATCTTGTAAAATGTGAGGTTATTATGTAATGGCTAATTTCTTTGTATTATCATTTGCAGGCAAAGAGACAGAATATTATCGCGACACAATAGTTTGACGGGCTATTTGAATGCTTCGGCTGTGTTGGACAGGAGAGCTCTTGCATTAGACTATTGGTCTTCCTGCCGGACAATATGCAGACTCGAGAAATCCCAGAAAGACACGAACATGAAGAGGAACAATCGCTTCTGCCACTATCTCAAATCCCTGAGTGTTCTTTGTAAAAGTGATACTTTTGATAACCTCTGTGGCAGCTTGTGTTCTAATGAAGGAACTGAATTAAACATCAATAATTTTAATGAATGATAGATAATAATAATATATTATGTCTCCATTATTTTCCTGTACTTGTATAATATTTGATATTAATGTTAGTTAATTCATGATTATAATAAATGGGAGTTATTGTAATATTTGAATTTTAGTTTTATAGTTAGGTGTATGGTTATGGTAGTGACAAACTAAGTCAATCAAGTAATATGTTGGAACTTGTATATTTGTTGTTTATTAAGTGATTTGTCCAACGTCAATCTTGATTGTTATTGTAAAATTAATCAACTTTTTTATAAATATAATTTTACTGGAATGAGAAACATCTCGCTAATCGCTCGACGCACAGAGTGCACGAACTCCAAACATGGCTCATTAGGAATGAACAATACACAAAATCACGCAACATTTGATAAATCAGTTATTTTTGACCATCTTGTTGCTAAAATTATAATTGTTTTTCGAAGAATTTAAACCCATTTATCTGTTGGCAACCGATACCTATTCCTGTTTTGTCTGTCTGAGAACAAGTTATTGCTTTATCATGTATTGATAACAATATCTTTAAAATAACAAATTTGTCTTAAATTTCATGTTTTTCGTATGTAATTAATTACTTGGCAACAGGCAATTTATATAAACATACGAGCTTATATCACTCTATTGCATATCTTCATTTTCTAGATTAAACCTTGGCGCACACTAAAAGCGTTATATCGCTATGGCGAGATATGATTCAACAAAATATTTACACAAAAAATCTTTAAATTAGTCTTATAAACAAAGACTTGTAGAGTTTTATTCAATACATTTAGACGTTGAATCAAAAAGTTATTTTACAATCTACATTAAAATCGCTTCTCGTGTGCGCCAAGGTTATAAAGTCGAAAAGGGCTCCACGCAGACCAAAGGGGAGTAGAGTTTTTATGGTGAAAATTAAGTAATCAAACTTTAACACGATGTCAGAAAGTGCAAATTTGTACGAACATCGACTCTGATTAGGTCGAATTGAGAGCTCTCTCACAAACGAGTTAGTACTTTAAGTTGCTGAAAATAAGGTTTATTATTCAATTTCTCCATGTAACTGCGTTCTACTTTGGTCTATGCGGATCTTGGGAGTAGGCAGACTGCTGATAACTGCTTGAGCTCGTTTCGTAAGTGTATCCCTGGACTTATGTATGTGCCTTGGTACTCTTCACCCACTATATCTTCACTTTCTGGCATTTCGTTTTCTGTACTGTCGGTGTTGTGTAGTATTCTGTGTAGATTCACAGTACGCTTTATATTTTATTAGACAGTATTAGATGGTACTTCCATAATATATACAAATATAATATAGGGTTTCTCGGACTTGATAAAAATGGTAGACTTCTAGGTAAGTCTCATTGTAGAAGGCGTCGCACTTTCGTCTAGGTTTCCAACTATTTCTTTTTTCTTTTAAAAAAACGAAGGAAAAGTGTACCAGCTTGATGTTGTATTATCTTTATGTCCCTCATTTATACCCAATACATTACTTACCTATTTATTTTCTTAGTTGTTATTTGTTACCGGTAGAGAAATAAGCAGTTTATTTTTTTTATATACTAGCAACCCGCCTCAGCTTCGCATGGGAGCAATGGTAATATTAAATGTATTATGCATGTATTATATGAACATATAAACCTTCCCCATAAATCACTCTATCTATTAAAAGAAACCGCATCAAAATCCGTTGCGTATTTTAAAGATCTAAGCATACATAGGGACTTTGCAATTTTGTTTTATACTATGTAAAGATATAACCTATAGGCAAGCCGTTGGCGCCAAATTTTATTTCACTTGTCATGCCTCTAACTCATTCACCCCGTACTAAAGTGATCTTAAATCGCGAATGGACGTTAGACTCAGTATATACTTACGAAGTAAATGACCTCTTATCTTCATGTTATTTACTTTTTCTAAATTTTAATGAGGGCTCAGACTTGCAAAGATTTCTCAGTATTTTGAGTGCGAATAATCTTATTCGGAAAGTTGTTGTTAAAAAAAACATTTGGGGTGAAGTGTTCAAAAAGAAAAACCAATTAATTTTCTTAGAATTAGTAAATTTTTTCTTTGTAAATACTGATAATATTTACTTAGGTACGCGGACACTCCCGTCCAATAATTAATAACTCAGGTACTGTACTATGAAAAAATATTCTAAAAACTATTTTAAATCATTGTTACAATTTTCACTAAGTTAGGATAAAAAATCGTTAAATGTACTATGATCATACAAAAATAAAAATGTGTGTCGTAAACTTGTGCTTTTCAATAATATTTTGATCACTTAGAATCTGTCCTTATTACATCATCTAGCTGTCTGCAAGAGCGATGTTGTGTTACTCATACGCTAGTAAATATCAGAGGTAATCCGTTCGTAACAAGATTCTACGATTTCATCATTTGAAAGGGCGCTCAATCTATGAATGGAATGACTCAATTACTAGTCTACTTTGTATAGACGAAGCGTGCGGAATATCATTTGTTTAGATCTAAATATAACTTTTAATCTCTTCTAGTATAGTATTGATAGATAATTATGTAGGTAGGTACATACATGTATCTTTCTTATTTATCATGGAAGAGCTTTGTGGGTGGCAACACCGACCTAGAGTAAAGCTTTGATAGGCCCGTTGGGTCACAAACTGGTCAAGTTATTTGCAGGAGTTTATAAATAGGCGACTTGTTTACACAATGTTGGTAGATAAGAGACGGTCACCAGAGCTTCTTCCAGATGATTCCAGAACGCTTTGCAGGAACGAGATAGATTTTCTCGAAGTCAATCGATATTTCGACTATGAATGAACTTGTTTGTAGGTATTTATAATTAGATAAGGGGTGATAGGAACGCGGAGGTAACTAAACTATTATTATTTTTTAATGTTGGGCTAAAATCATCCAATGACGAATCCCGCTCTTGGGCGGAGGGGGAAACAGCGTCAGACTTTTACTGACTAAACACCCCACCCCTTTCCCTCCTTGCCCATTTTTTTTTCAAATAACTCTTGCCTTCTTTGCCTTTCGCACTATGACCAATCCTTCCTTTTAGAAAGAGACCCTGGGCCCCAGTTGGCTTGACCCATTTGCTGAGTCCCTAACTAAACTAATTGGGTTTTTGCTTTGGTTTACTTAAATGTATTTATATTATTGATTTCTGTGAGATAATCAGTTTTTCTTATAATTAATTAATTAAGGAAAAAATAGTTAAAAATCCCTTTAAGTTTTTTTTTGGCTGTGTCCATGTATAGTGGAGTCAATTCACTCGATAGTGTCTCCTTTATGTTTGAATTAGAATTCATGGATCACACTTCGCCTAATTATTTGTAAATAAAGATAAGTTATTTACATAACGCATCGATGTCCGATCCCTAACGAGTATGACGAACTGGTAATAACTAGTGGAGATGTAGAGCAGTTCCCTTTATCTAGAATATGCTGTAACAATCGTCGGTAGGTACCTCATTTTTCTACCTAGGTCTTTTGGACGATATTAAATTTAAATTAAGTACCGTACCTGAAGTTGAAGAAGTTGTGTAGGTATTTGTTTAGTTGTAAAATGTGAATACCAACAGCTGTGCAAATTTTTTTCATAAAGGTAATGAAAGTAGATGTCTTAAATTTTGTTCTCATAGCAATAAAAAATATTCTCATTTATTTAATGAGAATATTTTTTTGTTCTTAGCCTGATTCGTCAATCAGTGGCGTAGCTAGGCGTGGACGACGTGGTCACCCACGGTAAGCGACGATGAGGTTGAACGCTGAGTTGCAATTGCGACAGTAGCTGTCGTTGTGACATTAGTGTCAGTAAGTCGTTTTAGAATTTATCAAAGAAAACTACAAAATTTACAGTTTCAAAAAAACAGTAGACGTCCAGTTTAAAAAAAAACAGTTTAAAAAAATGGGTTTCAGTTCTAAGTATGGGGAACCCCA
This sequence comes from Mythimna loreyi, assembly GCA_029852875.1. Taxonomy (NCBI): domain Eukaryota; kingdom Metazoa; phylum Arthropoda; class Insecta; order Lepidoptera; family Noctuidae; genus Mythimna; species Mythimna loreyi. Next base: position 10,317,807 of record CM056780.1, on the reverse strand, counting down.
AAAAAATTATTATTTTTTCTATTTTTGTGTGAAAACCTTAATGCAGTTCACAGAAAAACATTTACATTTACGTACCGACAGTTTTGTTCTTATAGCTTGGGAAAAAAGTGGCTGTGACATAGGACCTGACAGACATGACGATTCATAAGGATTCCGTTTTTTGCCATTTGGCTACGGAAGCCTAAAAAGGGTTGCTGATGCTCCTTCACCCACGTCTAAACTAGTCCCGCTACACCTCTGTCTGTGTCTTATAAAGATATACATAGGTACCTACAGACAGAGGTCTTCTACGACGGTATTGGTGATATAGTATGCATGTACATACTAAGTGCTGGTTATCTCCTTTGTAGTCATTAGTAACAATAAATAGTAAAATATCTTCTGATTATTGTATACCTACTAGGTACTTAAGTATATATAAATAATAATTTACTACTAGTGTAACACGTACGCACATGCCACATTCGTCAGAGTTATGTAGGTACATATTAATTATAAATATTAACAATAATTTCTTGTTTGATTTGTAAGCTCTACTTATTTGACTGGCCTGTTGTTTAGTAGCAGTGACTGCTATGCTGGATGTCGTGGGTTCGATTCCCGGCCAGAACAAATGTTTGTGTGATAAGCACGCATTAGTTATGTGTCTGGGTATAATGTATTTAGAGATATATGAGTATGTTTATCAGTGGTCTAGTACTCCTAACACAAGCTTCTCTTAGCTTGCGACTAGATGGCATTGTGTGATAGTTAAAAAAAACTAGTATGTACCCACCGAGAAGTAGGTTATTGAGTAAGTACTTGACTTTTTTATATTGAGGGAAGAGGATAGAATATTATCTAGGTATATACCTAATACTTAGATATAAAAGGAGAAATTGACTGACTGATTGACATCAACGCACGCCGAAACTACAGCGCCTTAAAGCGTGAAATTTTGTTCAAGGTTCTCTTATGACATAGGTGAGCGCTAAAAACGATTTTCTGAAATCCACCCCGGATTTTTAGGGGATGAAAAGGGGGTCTGAAGTTCGTATGGAGAAATCGACAATAACTAGAACTATTATAACAATCAACTCTATTGGACTATCTACCCTAGGAGTTGTTGAAGTTCCTTGAAAGTTTGACTTCGAACATGTTATAATTAGTGATAAGTACACTAATATGCGGTTTAATCTAAGGATAATTTCCTATAGTTTTCTTTCTTGTCGATCTGCCTCAGATCTGATTTGAAAAATGTTTAGCCACCTGGACAGTTCTGTCTTTGGCCTCGTGTAGGTCGTAGATAGGGTTGCCATCCGTCCGGGTTTCCCCGGATTTGTCCTAGTTTAGAGGGCGTCCGGGGAGCGTCCGGGGAAGGTTTCATTCATAGACCGAGTTTAAAACAATAAAAAAATAGTTTTGTTAAAATAATGAATGAATAAAAAAAGTGATTTATGACATTTTCAACTGTTTTTTATTACATTTAATATGTTTAAAAGATCTTGTTGATATGTCCGGCTTTCGGGCTCTAAAATCCGGGGTTTTCACGCGTCTTGTCCTGTTTTCCAAATTTTAGAGATAGCAACCCTAGTCGTAGAAGATTCAGCCAACTGTGCATAGTATAGCATCAGCTTTATAATGATACCACTACTGGGGACGCCTGAGTGCTTCCTCTCTGGGAGAGGAACAAGAAAGGAGATGAAACCTGTACCCATAAATAGCTTTATTAAAAACACGTAAACATTTTTTTAAATAGCCTATACTTTCCCATACAAATAAAAAATGTTTATCCATTGAAACTAGACGAGGCCGGCTGGCTAGTGTTAGATCCGGTTTTCTGCATATGTCACAGTTAATTAGCAAATAATTTTTCCAGCGATTTTTACATAGCATTAGCAGAGATAATAATGTACCACTAACTAATCAATACAGTAGTGATTACATGGATGTAGGTAGTGAAGGGATATTTTGCTGTTGAGCCGCAGTTGCTAGTTAGCGCGGTCGGCCGCTGGCGCCGCGCGGTGCCGGGGTTATCGGCGGGCGCGTGCGCGACGCCCGCCGCCGCATAAATATCATCGCGCTCTGACAACCGGCTTCAGTCTCCTCAGTGCGTCACGTACACATTATTCAAAATGGTTCGCAGTGCGCTTAGCGAAGACAGTTGTGGTTACTGCACCGCCTGTGTGCGTGCCCGTTTAAGTGCCGCTCGGGGAAGGTGCCCTGAGCCTTCAGAGTGTGCCTACAAGCATATTCTAGAATCCTACAGTCCGAGTGCCAAGCCCGGGAAGTTACCAGAGACGCCGAAATCAGCGTGTGACTCGTGTCGGTGGACGTCGCACGCGCAGTTCCCGGAGACGCCGCCCTCGTCCAGCGACCTCAGCCTCGAGTGGAGCTCGCGGTCCTCGCAGACGTCCCGAACGCGCCGCCGCAAGAGATAGGACAGTGAGACAGTGTTGAACACACCACTTGAGTTTTCATCTAGGGTTGCAACCCTCAACAGCGTCGGTAGGCGCCACGCGTCTGACGATCTCGCGGTGGCTCTCCAGGCCAAGTGATATCATAATGTATACTACTTATTGTTCATAAAATTATTATTTACAATCAAATCTGTGTATTATTTATTGCACCTTGGTGATTTTTTTTTTATTATTCAGTTTTTAATGATTGAACTTTTAAACGCTGTCAGGCGACTTGCATTGCTCGATAAGTTTCTATAAAAAAAAAAAAATAGTTATGAGGTAGTTATAAACAAGTCTTCTATTTTCTATGCTGATTAAAATGATGCCTTTTCATCTCTAGACACACTACTTATAGTCGTTTGCATTCTCTATGCAACAATAAAACACAATCTGTTCATAACGCGATAGTCAACAATGTATTGTCACATCCTGACAGGAAGCCATAAATTATAATAACTGATAGGATTGATGCTCGTAAATCACAAACATCCAGAACGGATGCTAACATTGAAGTTAAGTTCAGGTACAAAGGTCAAAGGTTGTTTGGCCCATCATGTGACGAGAATCAAGGTCAGAATGATAGCGTGAGGCAGCTACAGCTAAAGTAGGATCAGTCTGACTTCTCGTATCGTATATATAACTAATCTGGAACTGGATTGGGTCCGGTAGGTGACCATGTTAATTGCAGCACTGGAGGCGTAGTTCTGATCATCTAAGTTGCGTGATTCAGCAAATGGGACAGTCTGAACAAGTTCAAGTTTAGATAATAGTACCTGGTTTAAACAGCTGGCCATGGTGACAACCCAATAAGTAACTACCTACTTTGATAAGTTTGGCAAGTAGGGGGGTTGGGTGATCCCTCCCTCCCCCTCTTATCTCTTGTGTAAAAAAACCCTGGTAATAGAAGGAACTAAATACTATCGAAATCACTCGCTAATTGGCTTCTTTAAAGGTCTTTGCGAAAATATAATATCTATTGTTGCCAAATTTTAAAGTACCTAGTGTTTTACGTCACATGATCACGCTATAAGTTCACAAAGAAACTGTTACACAAGTACTGATGACTTTTTTAAACTTATTTATATTATAGACCTAGTCAATGCATTAATAATGGTGCCATTCGAACCTCGGATGCAGGCTACGGATGAGCTGTCAGGCGGCGGCTACTGCAGCTGCAACTGGTTTTCTATGGGATTTTTGTGAAAACCATTCCGAACGCGATTGCAGCCGTATGTGCAATCGTGCTTCGACTGCGATTGCTGCCGCAACCTGCAGCCGCAGCCGAAGCCCAGTAGTGCTGAGGCCGCAAACTAGTAGCGATGCGCACGTCACTCCAACCTGTTTAGACAAGTCTCCAAATAATCGCTAGACGGAGCTCATAGCGCTCTTATTGGATTTAATAGTAGATTTAAATCTGGTATCACGTGTAACCAGCCTTGGAATTACTCCTGGCTGTGCATGTGGACAACGGCTGTGCGTCACGCTTGGCATCAGCTTTATAATGTTCCCACAGCTGGGACTCAGGCCTCCTCTCTCTAAGAGGGCCTAATGGGGCTTAATCCACCACACGGGCTCAGTGCGGGTTGGTCATGCTTGAGCTACCTGCATTCACAACCTGCAGCCAAGGTTCGAATGCCACCTTATAGCTTAATATTACCTCATAATAAGAACGTTAATTCTAACTAAGCTCTTGATAGATCTATTTGGGAAATCTAAAATACAAAAATGTGCTACTGAACAATTAGTTTATCAGCTCCGCACCCGGTTGGATGGTAAAGCAACTTTATTAGGTTAGAGTTCGCTACAAATTGCACATGGCGAAATCTTCGTTTTAATTTTTACTACGTATTACTGGGTAGGTTTATACTCTTGTTATTTTCATGAATCGTTGCATAGAAGCTCATCCCAATAATACTTAATAATGAAGCGCGGAAAGTGTACTTAAACGTGTCTGATACAGGCAGGTCATAGGTCAGGTTATACAATGAAATCCCGTAATAAGCTATGTACGTCACTAGTTATAAACAATTAGGTAGATATGCCTAATTTACATAACATCTATTATTTGTGTAGATGGGTACGTAAGAGTAGGGTATAATCTAAGTATCTGATATCGCATAGCGGAAGCGAAACTACTAATTGATAATTGTTAAAAAAAAAATCGAATTCGTAAGGGTTATGCTAATACTGTGCTGCTTTGCGATGCTAACGGCGCGACGTGTTCCCTTACGCTGTAACACGCAAGCTGCTAATACGACGCGAGTCTACGCTCTTGCTGCTGCTAAAATGTTCGTCTACGCTGCTGCTACGACGCTGGCCTACGCTGCTGCTACGACGCTGGCCTACGCTGTTGCTACGACGCTGGCCTACGCTGCTGCTACGACGCTGGCCTACGCTGCTGGTACGACGCTGGCCTACGCTGCTGCTACGACGCTGGCCTAAGCTGTTGCTACGACGCTGGCCTGCGCTGCTGCTACGACGCTGGCCTACGCTGCTGCTACAACGCTGGCCTACGCTGCTCCTACGACACTGGCCTACGCTTTTGCTAGAACGGATGCCTATGGTACAGTTACGACTTGAGCATACAATTTACAATTTTAGCCTTCGCAGCTGCTGTGATGCGAACTTACGCTGGTTATACGAATCTACGTCGTATTTTAGCCTATGAACTAGCTCACGTAGTAGTGATTTTGATCGAATCAAACTTTTAGTCAGGACTTATAATAAATCTAGAGTCTAAACTAAAATTAAATGTTCATCCAATCCAAGGCCTTCTTCCGCTCTGGGCGGAGCGGAAGTGCGTGTCATGTCAGACATTTACTGAATAAAACTACATGTCTTTCAGCTGTCCTGTGTGGGCTAAGACTACGGGTTTCGACGGGTTTTTTAGAAAATCCCTGCAGTCTTAGCTGCCATCAGCCCTGCTGGGTCCTTACGGTTAGCTGACATCTCGTTGAGGAACTGTTGACGACTGAATTAGATCCGGTCGATTACCGGATGGAAGGACGACGAGCTACCCTTTGTTCGACATCCGCTAGCCTTCGTCTACCATGGCTGGTAGTCGCGGTTGGAATCTTGGCGGCTGGGGTATGAGGACGTTCGTTCCCTCACGTGTGCGGCCTTCTCCTTCGGACCATAGCTAGAACCAAAGCCTGATCCCGGAGGGTTGATGTTGAGGGTTGGTGCGAAAGAGTTACACCAGGGCTCTTGGAATAAGGCAAGGAAGGCACGGGGTAGGTTGTTTAGTAAGTAAGAGTCTGACACTGTTTTCCGCTCCGCCCAAGAGTGGGACTCGTCATTGGATGATTTTTACCTACCATAAAATAAAGCTAGAACCAAGAACCGATGATAGAGGTAATGTATAAGACTTTTATTAACCACCTTTTCCTTCAGTAGCCATATGCGGTCCCGGGCTAGGGTAGCAAAAATATTATTCTAAAACAATCTCACAGCCTTGGCGGGTATTGGTTAACAAGCTGAGAAACATATTTTTGAGATAGACGTGGAACAAGACATGCTGTCGACCTGATTCCTTGGTATCAAACATACCTCTAATACACCGCTTTTGTGCCTTGAATGCCGTATCCCTATTGGAGGAATTACCCCAGAATATAATACACAAGAATATAATATACGGAGAGCAGTGGTGGCCGAGTGGTAAAGGCCCCGACTTACGAGTTGTAGGTTGCGGGTTCAAACTCAACCAGGCGCATTACTTTGTCTAATTTATTTCATCACCACTGCTCTCAAAACGGCGAAGGAAAACATCTTGAGGAAACCTGCATGTCCTTGAACCAAAAATTCGAAGACATGTGACATCCACCAATCCGCACTGGGCCCGCGTGGTGAATTATGGCCCATTCTCTCTCCTAGAGAGGAGGCCTGTGTCCCAGCAGAGGGAAAATTAAAAAAAGGCTGATGATGATAATAATACACAAAACATCCCAATGATGAATCCCAAAGATATTGACATTTTGATAATTAGGTGTTATATTATAGCGTGTGGCACACATAATTTGACTGGCCACAATAACCAGAAGACAGGGACTGGTAAACATTAATCTACTCGAGTTTCATCTGACGATTACTTACTTCTTTTATATTGACATCGTATTTGTCCCATTTTCATTACAATGACACGCAATAAACCTTTTTTTTCTTCCTATTTCCCCATAGAATACAACGCTCATTCATATCTTACGCACGGAAGGGCAAGGTTAAAGCAACAATATCTCTTAAACGAATTGTCATAGAATCGAGTTTTTGGTATCATTATCTAGGTAAACTTATCATCCGTGGGTCACGCTTATAAAAAAGAGCAGTTCTCGGGGTATTTTTTGAAATAATCTTGAAAAACTAAAAAATCGATGATAATTTTGACATGAAGTTGATGTTTAAGCATTTATTTCAGTATGATACAGCAATAATTAAAATGATTTGAGTTGTTTATCTGATTGCTAATACTTTGCCGTTACGGGAAGTATTTTTTATACGATAATCGGGCATTAAATTCCAATTTTACATAAGTTTTAGTATGGACGTTACCCAAAACTGAACCAAAATACAAAAATGGCTGCCATTCAGAGGGGGTTGGGTTTAGACCTCACATGTAGAATAGTTTTAGTGATAAAAAAGAGCAAAGTATCACCCTCTAAAGTTTGTACAGTCCGAACCCGGACACATTGTATAATAGGCTCAAGAGTTAGTGCAGGACAGGGTTTTGGGGCGACTGCATCCAATGCTGATGATGAGGCATGGCGTGTGTAAAAACAAGGCAAGTGTCATAGATATAAGAAAGTCAAGCGTATTTTATGATGGGTGGGACTCGGATGAGATCATTTTCTAATTTTTGGGTTCCGAATCTCTCTGTTTGTCAAGACTCTATGGTCAAAACACTTTATTTCGGGAACGCGTGATGGTGGTAGGTAGTTAAAAACCCTTTTGGATTCGGGAAAATCGTTGAAAATCGATTTCTCAGTGTACGAGCACTTTAAACACTTCTTTTTCGGTGGGTGTTGAGGATTATATTGGAGTCTGTGTTTAATAGTACATTTTGATATAAGTGCAGGAAGTTTGTCATTGCGACCGAGGCGAAATTCGCACGAGCCGTAGGCGAGTGTGTTATGGAGCCGAGGGCTGCAATGACAAATCTGCACGTGTGTCAAACGACGTTTTTCAATACACTTACGACTTTTGAAATATAGAAAGAAAGAAAAAAAATTTAATCGTATCTCAAACATACAGTAGAAATATAAGAAATATATAAGTATAGCATTCAAATCTGCTCTGGTCAGTTTCTAACTTCGTGGGGTCGTCCAGCGCCCGTGGGGGACGCCTCGCGCCCGTTTCGATAAACTAAGTAAAACAAAATAATCACCCATGACCGTGACGATAAGGAAGGAATAAAAAAGCCCTTGTTGTGATAAACTCAAAAAAGCACTTGGGTGATATACATGCTATATTGAACCTAATAGGAGTGCGATAAGAGGCAGTTTTCGAGTAAGTGTATTGAAAATAATATTACTTAATACTCAATACATTTATTGCATTATTTAAATACTTAAGGTTAAGTAATTTTTTTATTATTATTATACAAATTATTATAAATAGTTTAGGTTATTTATAAATGATTCACGTATCCAGTGATGAACAGGATGTACAAACATGAAGTAGGCGGTACGAAGAATTCAATTATCAATGACAGGTCATTGATATACTTACTTATAATTGAATTTCAAGTAGATATTATAAAAACAACCATTTCTGCTTCATATTATGACGAGTTTACGATAGACAAGGCTTAATTAATTGTACATTGAATATAATTTATTATAGCTTACAGTTGCTAGGGTATAGCATCGGTTCCACAATGTATTATGCGTTCCAAATGAAATTGGATCGATTGCAACATGGCATCATCATCATGGTGACGTCACGATTTACTGTCAAATTGAGGAAAGATATTTTTTTAAAACCAGTTTAATTACAAAAAAATTAATTTATTTACAAACTGTGAACGAAAAAAGTCTAATCAGAATCCAGACTTTCAATCTTACTCTCAACTGAATTCTTCAATTTTGCTAAAATATCTTTGATTTGACAGTACGGCGTGACGTCACAATCTGTCAATATCTCCTATTCTTATTTGGAACACATAGTATAAACTGATTTATTAGTGTAACATTGAATAAAATAATGTCTTTAAACTTGTAGCTAAGTAGTGGAAATAGGCACTTATGAATGAATGGAGATTATAAAAACAATGGCATGTGTCAGACGTAGGGACATTGCCCTCCCTCGGATCAAACGAATGCTGCTGATAAACGGTTTGAAATCAGCTAGTAATGGAATAAATTCTACACAGATTATTATTTATATATTTATATTGTTTTTTAAATTAAATTATTATTTATGTGTTCAATAAATTATCGGATTACTTCATAAAGTAAGCACGAGAAACCGCCAGTAACTTGATCTTTTGTTTAACAGACCTCATTAAAAATAGGACGACCTTTGCCATGAATTATCAATTTACTTTGTGTTAATTAAACTTTTGACTTTATCAATTAATGTCGCATCAACTTTTGTTTACTGAGTTAAAGAGAAATTTTAATTTCCGAACTTAGTTTAGGCTATCGCACTTGTGTTTTTTTTATATATCTATAGAGATGAGGTTCAATAAGAAAGAACCAATTTAAAAACTAAATTTTATTTTTACCTATAACTTAACAAGACAACAAAAAGACTTTCCGAAATTCACATTACTTTAGCTTTGAACTAGCGGCCTAAATGATATAGTACAAATGATGCATTTAAAACTAATTAGCTGTATAGTCTTAGGGCACCCTAACAAAAAAAAAAGTTAAAATGTTAACGGTGGCTAGCTAGAGTTAGTAAAGCAGGCGAACTACTAACGCATTAGTTCCATTTATAAAGCGCTATAGAAAATATGCCAACGCGCTACTAATGCGCTAAAGCATCGCGAATTCGCGACTATATCGATGCGAACGCGCTATAGCATCATCGCTACAAAGAGTCGTCGTGGGCGAGGGGCTATAAACTTTCATTGATTAAAATCCCTCTTTGCCCCTTGTGTTTCAGGGTCAAGGCAAATCTTTCAGAAAATTCCATGTCCATAGAGGGCATCGGCCTTACTACGATATTACTGTGCGCCAATGACGACTCGGGCTCAGACCGGGCGATGAGCTACCTATTGCTCGTCGTTCGCATGGCCGCCTCCGATAGCCGAGGATCGTCCTGCGACTCTTGAAGTCAGCGAAGCATTTCTGTGGCGGCAGCTGAGACATGAAGCATGTCCGTTTCTTTCCGGTTGCTGATCGCTCCTTCATTAGTATTACTGCGCGGCCTTTCTTCATTCTCTCGCTTTGGACTATGAACCACGGCAGGCGCAAGTGCTTCACGAGGAAACGACTGCCGTTTCCTCGTGAAGCACTCGCGTGTGCCATTTCCTCCACCCAAGTAGGACACGCCTTCAACGTATGCTCTACAGTGTCCTCAGGCGTTTCTTCCGGTGAGGATTTGTGTCCTACCAAATAATCTAGCATTGAATATATCATACCAGGTACCAAGTAAATAGAATGGCTTAATGGGTCCGGCCGGCTAGTTGAATGTCACCGTAACTTTTTGGCTAGGCTGCTAATGAATGGTGAATTAAGATACTACTGTTCCAGAAAAAGAAGACTTAATATCAAAGATAATATGTTTACGAGTTGTTTACGTAGTCAAGTTACCTTCAGCAGACTTACTTGAACAAACAGTAAAGATACTGAAAACAAGTCAAAAGGTCTGAGATATCTGCAAGTTTGAGTCTTCATTCTGGTTCATAATTGAGTACCTAACTCAATTATGAACTCGTATTTACGTAAACAGAAAATATCTTTAAAATTAACTCATTAATAGTTATGGTCATTAGTAGATATACTACGAATTCATTCGATAAGGTTGAAGGAGTTGGAAGTTTTATTGTATGCTATTTTATTTAGTTTTTATGGTAACTAAAAATCATCCAATGACGAATCCCGCCCTTGGATGAAGCGGGAAACAGTGTCAGACTCTTAATGACTAAACAACCAACCCCGTTCCTTCCTTGCCTTGATCTCAAGGCCCTGGTAAATTTAATCAAGGCAGGACTTTGATCATCAATGTACCTACTAGATCAAGGATTAAGAATACATTTATTTTTCCTCGAGAACCAGAGACAGAAGTTATAAGTAACAATAAGTTCAGTAAAGGTTTAAACCACAAACATTTATTTGTATTCAAGACCTCCTATGATTAGATAGAACCTATGTAAAAAAAAAAAACTTTCGAAATTCAAACTCTGTTTTTTAAATACGACGTCTAGGCTGGCACAGTGGTTGAGCGATTGACTGCTGCGTTGAGGGTTTGATTCCCGCATGGAACTAATATTTGTATGGCCTACAGATAGGTGTTCCGGATCTAAGTATCTTGTATATGTGACTTTACATGTTTGGGAATGCACCCACGACAAAGGATTAATTCCTAGAGTGGGGCAACTTTAAAAAAAAAACCCACAAATTTTAATTGTAACTAAGTAATAAGGTTTACATTCAAATTTTAACAATGGTGCTTATTCTATTTTTTATTGACTTCAAATATCACCCCACAATTTTTTGTCGGGCCATTTTTGAAACAGTGATTTGTGATCTAGTACATGGACGATCGAAGAGGCAAGAAGTTATTTAAAAATAAGTTGCTATAGCAACGATAAAAATATTAAAGCCCTCATTTATTTTTTAATGAAAGAATAAGGAGATGAATGCGTGTAGTGCGTGATCTATGTGTGATCACTGCCCGGACTAAGATAAAAAGAAGAGTCAAGAAAAGTTTATCTTGACGAAATGTTATCTGCCTCAATTGTTTTTGGAACTAGAAAATATCAAGGGAAATTAAAAGGGCCTCGTTTTAGGGTTTCGTACCTCAAATGAAAGAAACGGAACCCTTAGAATAGGATCACTTTGTTGTCCATCTGTCTGTCTGTTATGACCCTTTATCTCGGGACGATGTGAAGGTATCGAGTTGAAACTACAAACATATTAAGGTATGTGGTCCCTGCAAGCTGTAAAAAAAAGGTAAATGATCAAAGATATGGCCGCAAAAAAAGTATATTTCGACAATCTAAAGATTCAAAATTCGTAAATCGTAGAGTATTTTCATATTTGCCATAAAGCAAGGTATTGTAGCACAAATATACCTAGGGATAAATCTGGAAACAGTAAATTTGTTGTTACGTCACAAAAAAAATACAGTTTTTTGGGATTCGGGAATAGAACAATTACAATTTTCACAAGTAAGTTGGAACCATAGATATGTCATGGTTTGTACGAAACCCAAAGTGCGAGAGTTCGAAGCACAATTGCCTAGCCCTGAAACTTTATCCATATAATTATCTACCTACTGAAAAGGTGTCCATTGCCCTTTATGGGGAAGGCGCCGATGTAGACGCTGTCGCTGCGAATGCGAATGGACGGCGGCCCAGTTGAACGGTTGCCGTAAGATCATGGCCATACAGATGGTGCGGGGATACCGCACGCTGTCGCAGGAAGTAGTGAGCTTCCTTGCTGGTTTGCCACCATGTGATCAGATATTGATCAGATCACATGGTCGCAGACCAACAAGGAGGCAACGCCGCGCCGGGGCGAAACTCCGTTGCCGTGGAGTCGCGGCAGAGCGGACGGAGTTCCGGCGGGATCTCATGGTGAAATGGCGACAGCGGCTGTTGCAACCCAATCCTGGGCACGCCACTATTATGGCGGTAAGTCTCATCTTTGAGGCGTGGCTGGAAAGTCCTCATAGAGGTTTGTTCCGCTTGGACAAAGCATCGCCGTGTCCATGTGGGGAAGAAGGGCGACTTTTATCTCTCGCACCGAGCCTTTACTCAGGCCATGGCCCCCAGCTAGGAATAAAGTGGCAGGCGGTCGCATATTACTGCGAAGCAGTAATACTAGCAAAGGAGGAGCGCATCAGGCAAATGCACCCACGCCACCGGTTTCCGACTACCGTTGGCGTGAGATTGATTCTCTGCGGCACGGCATCCTTAACTTCCGCCTAACACAAGTCCTCACGGGACATGCCAAGTTCGGAAAGTTCTTGTGCGGACCGCCCAAAGGAAGGAATGGAGAACATGGTGAAGATGTGCTCCGTTTGGGCTGAGCACCAGCGACTTGGCAGCGATCTGGAACTGAACAAAGTATGTGTTAAACGCACACTTGAAAACATCGTAAGAAAATCAGCTAGTCCAAGGATAAAATTGAAAACTTGTGCCATTCACCCAATCACACTATTCTCATATGGTGGATGGAGCTTTATATGGTGTATAGCTCAATAAATCTTTCTCGTTCGAATGACTAACATTTAAGGTCTCTGCACACAGAGGGCGCGGCGCGGCGGGACGGGACGGCGACGCGACACTGAGCAGTTGTAATGTACTAGATATTACGGACGACGCCACACAGAGAGCCGTCCCGCTCGACGCGACGGTAACCGTTTCGCCAGGCCCCCGCCGCGCCGAGCGGGAATACAAGTCAGAAGCGGCGGGGACGGGCGCGGTGGGACGCGAGCGCAGCGCTCTCAGGACGCCGACGCTTTGTGTTGTTTGGTTAAAGGTGTCTGCACACAGCGGGCGCGGCGCGGCGGGACGGGACGGCGACGCGACACTGAGCAGTTGTAATGTACTAGATATTACGAACGACGCTACACAGAGCCGTCCCGCTCGACGGGACGGTAACCGTCTCGCCACGTCGCCGCCGCGCCTAGCGGGAATACAAGTCAAAAGCGGCGGGGACGGGCGCGGCGGGGCGCGAGCGCAGCGCCCTTAGGACGCCGACGCTTTGTGTTGTTTGGTTTACGTATGTAGTAGTCACACTGCCGGCGGGGCGTGACGGGACGTGATCGCGCCCGCAGTGTGACCGATGCCGCCGCGCCAGCGCAGCGTCGCCGCACCGCCACGCCGCGACCTGCCACGCCACGCCGGCTGAGTGCAGAGACCTTAACGCGTCATGGTAAATACAGTACGGCCGTATAACTTCGTAGTGCCTAACTTCAAACACGCCAAGATCTGACGGCCGTTGCGTACTCTGGTATTAAAACAAACAACTAGACAGATATGTATCTATTTAATTGATAATTATTTACACTGGTGCTATGTACAATACATTAGATATCTACACTGTAGAACATAATTGTTTCGTAGAAAAGCAAGAGGTAGCCATTTCATAGGTTGATAATTTACATTAATACTTTACAACAGTCATAAGTCACTCCACTCACTTTACTTTTTTTTTCAGTCTCACTAAGTTTTACATTTTACAATTACAACCATTTTTCATTCCTTTTTAAGCAAAAAATAAGTAAAAAATTTGTTATAACATCATTTTAATTGTATAAGTTAACTTTTAAAAATTCTGTAATTTTAAAATTGTAACCATTATTTTTATTACTATTTTCATTACCTACACTAGGTAACAACGCGAAGTGCCTATTTAACTTCATTAGCAAAATTTCGCTGGCATGTAATATTTAACATTACTTAACTATGACGTTTGATAAATTGAAAGGTTTTATATAAAAAAAAATGCTGTATAGTTCCATTATTCGTTTAGAAATCTGAGTATGAATCTTGAAAAGTAGCTAGTCCCACAGGGACCCCGTATCAGAAGTCCTTCGGGGGCCCCGTATAAAAAAAAAAACATTTTAATTACAGATGCTTAGCTGCCCTAGAGACGGTTGTGGATAACATGTTGCGAATTTTTGTCTAAGTCGGGGCCCCTGTACCGCGGGGGCCCCGTATAATTGATACGGCAGATACGGCGGTAGCTACGCCCCTGGTAACAGGCCGTCGGATCTTGGCGAGTCTGAAGTTAGGCTCTGCAAATTTTAGCGCTTGAAAACTCGTACAAAACAAAAATAAAGGTTTTAAAGAAAAAAGTTGCGGACTTGCCAAGAACCGACGGTCGTATTGTACAAAACCACCACCCATTCACCTGTCAAACTACATTTTTTGGTTCTCTGAATACCAGTCACTTATTATTACAGGATTCGTAATGATGAATAACCGAAAGACGTCCATTGCCGGACATAACCGGAGGCATATATATCCAGCAGTGAATATCTTTTGTACAGGACTGATCGTTGCGACAATACATATTAGACGATACTGAAGTGCCGCTATAACGACCGGTCTCGAATCCATTGGATTCCCGTAACCCTTACTAAGCCATCAGTAAGAAGAGAGAAGGTCTTTAAGAGGCCTTCCACTGCACCTTCTGATACATCTATTGTCGGTTAATCGAAGATGAATGATGTGTTCACCATTGACTTTAATGTAATTTCCAGTTCTTGAAGATATTCCGCAGATTGTCAAAATTTTCGAGCAATTCACCTTAGATCTCGCTGCAGGAGTAGAGGTTTACATAGTAATACTGCGTCGTTCGTAACCAACAAGTGAGTAGGTTATAGCGCGTTGTAAAATATACATTTTAGACTAATAGTAGGTACCTTTAATCTGTAGCTAAGTAAACTTAATACCATTTTAACTGGTTTCGGTTTGATATTAAGAATATTTGGTTTTAAAGTACTTTCATTACAAAAATGTTGATATTCCCAAAATTATAACAATTAAAAAATAATTTTCTGAATACCTTCATTTTTGTAATTACTCCAAAGCTATTAAATAAAGTAGGTACATGTGCTGCCATCTCTATTTTAAGTTTGGTACTAGGTAAGCGGTTAGTGTGGTACGGTGACGGCGTAGGTTATGTTAGGTGGCGTGGCGGGCGGTAGCGTAGGTAGCGGGGGTGTGGGATACACGCGGCACGGCGCGCCCGCCGGCGGGCCCAGCATGCCCAGCAGCAGGTACGACACCAGCGAGCCTGATAGCAGCCCCCCATTGTACGACAAAGTCATCATGTTACCTGAAAATGCGATGAGAAATAGGATGTTACAGAACAATATTGTCAAGTGGGCCTGGCTGGACACAATACCTGTATGTCAAATGGATATCAGGCAAAGACAACAAGACTAGCTCAAAATCAAGTTAGGTAGAAGACGAAAAGTAGGATGGTTTATATTTTCATTTGCACGCTGGAAAAATTAATAGTACATTATGATACAAGTGTGTAATGTCCTAAGGTTACTGTCGAGGCGGTATTAACTCCCGAGCCGAGGTGAGGGTCTTAAGAGAGCAAAGAACGGTAATCATACATTACTCACGTATATCATACGACGCTTTTCAATACACTTTTGAAGAAAAATAACTAATAATTTACCTGCAATTTCTCTATGTTCACGACCGACACGAGATGGCGCTAATATCATAGGTACGGAGCCAAACAAGCCATTTGTGAAACCTAGTACCACGGAGAATAATATTGGGTAAACCTGTAACAAGTATTTGAAAATTGTGTAAAGTGAGCGAAAGTTAGTAAAAATTGTAGCGTAGGGAGTAACATACGTCTCCAACGATATGTGGTGAATGTCTGGGAGCGGCACATAGCAGCATCAGAGGAACTAGAAGTAACCGAAGACCACTGGCCATCAGGAGCTGACTGCGACTCCACTCATAGGGCCAAGCAGCGGCGATCTAAAACGAAAATGTTATTTTATTGTAAGTAAAAAGTTAAGGTTCGTAAACAAAAAGTTATTACGCAACAATTATGATGTAGTTCAAGTAAAATAAAAATGTTTTTGTCATTTGTTAGACAGAAAAAACAAATAATAGCATTCCAAATGGTTTTTAGCAAAATATGGCCAGTGAGTACGGGCTGAAAACAAAAAAGTTTTGACAATACTTTATTATTTTCTATAAACGAATACTGGCCAGATCTTTATAAAAATATAATTATTCTTATACACACTGAATAATTTAGAAGAAAAGAGTTGTGAATACTACTTATGTAGCTATGACGTTCCAGTGTATATATCGATAAAAATAGTAACAAAAAATAATAAAATTGTTACTAACAAAATATGGCAAGTTTCCAAATAAACGTTTTTATTAGGTATTATAAAGCTAAAATAATTTAACAAAGACACTTACTTTTCCAATAAAGTCGAAGAGGTTGAAGGCCGACATAAGTATGATGGGCATCCAGGTGCCAAGGCGGCAAGAAGGCACCTCTGACGCGATGCCAGGGTACAGGCTGAGGGTCGTGAAGTACACCAGCCCGATCGACACCATGTAGGGATAGATCGCGCGAGCTACTGCCCAACGGGCCAATACTCCTCCTGAAAAGACAGAATAGGTTTTAATAACGTGAGTGTAAAAAACGGGCAGTTCGATGTCAGTTTCCAACTACGTAAAAAATCATCTTCTTGCAGTTCCTAGGTACGCTATTTCCGAGCCGAATAGCAAACTCCATCTGTCATATGACAATGGGTCGCCGTCAAAGTCGAGGATGGCGCAGCAAATCGTAGGGGCGTAGCAGGGTCGAAGCCTACAGGGGTTTGCTTCTGAAAGAAAGACTCGGCCCTGGTATAAAGGAAAAGGCAAGGGTTTTTTGTCACTAAAAGTCTGACACGCCCTCCCGTTCTACCCAAGTTACTGGATAAGTCATTGGATGATTCTCCCACCTACAAAAAAAAATATATAATACGATCGGAAGATAGCCAACTCGAATTTGTAGGTTAACGCAGAAGTGTTGTTCAAAAACCAAAACCTTATTTTTCTGTATCTGTTCCTGACATGGTCTTCAGAATACCTAGTGCTAGTTTATTTTACGGTAACTCGATTAACACGTACATTCGTCCAATCCCTTTTATTGGTTGCGTATTACTCCATTAGCATCAGTCTTATAATGTGCCCACGCCTGGGATTCAAGCCTCCTTTTTAGGAGAGGGAATGGACTGTGATTCACCACCCGGGCCCAGTGCGGCTTGGTAGATGTCTTTAAATTTTTGGTTCAAGGACAGGCCGGTTTTCTCACGACAAGATATGGCTGATGCTATGCTATTGCTCCGGTTGGACCGTTCCAACCTCGTAGCCAATCAGAAAGCCAAATGCGGTAGATGTTTTGATAGTGTTAACAAAAGTCTCTGATTAAATAAAATTAGAAGTTGTTACGTTTGAACGCTCTCCAGGAGGTCGGTCTCTCAGGCGACTCAAAGACAACGTCCTCTACTTTGTACGATGGTCGAGGAGTGCGGAGTGCTGACGAGGGCTCTGATGTCACACTATCCGGAAAGGGATCTACAGTGCCTTCTGCTGGAGCGGGCACGACGGCTGTTGGCGAGTACACCGGGTTGGCGAAGCTGAAGGCGTTTGTCTCGATTTCTCCTGAAATACACAAAACAAGTGGTTAATACTAGGCTTTACAAACAGAAGTGTAGGTCAAACATTATTAAAAATTAGGGTACAATGGGTGGTCTTATCGCACAGGGCACAATCAGTGCCCTAATTCACGTAAAATCAAACAATCCCAATTCCATTGTCGTTCGATGGTAGTCCTATCCAAAATCGGTATTCACGTGTTCCTTGATGGGGATTGGATAGAACGACAATCGAACGACTTCTAAACGACCTCTCTTCGATCGAACGAGTTCAAAATCGGTGTCGTTCAAACTCGATTGATGCATGGGAATACGAAAATGTCAAAGTCGCTACGATATCACTACGGTTTTCATTACGAGAATTAGGCTACTGGACTGTGCGAAAGCGTTTAATGTTTGGCTTTATTAAAAGAGACCGACTCCTGAGTTTGTTTTTGGTGTTACTTCTCAGGGTAGTCAGCTAGGAAACACTGGCCTCATCTAGTATCGAAAAAAAATTGACGTGTAAAAGTGTTTTTTAAACCTAATTTCAAAATAAAAATCATTTATCATTTTATATTGTTTCTTACCTTGTCCGGTAGTTGAGAGCACAGGACTCTGCAATTTTAACACGCCGTAACTAGCTTCGCCGGCCTCACTCTCCATCTAAAATTATACTAAGTACAGAATTACAGATTTAGGACATTACTGTAGGACACCTTTCAAATTTTACAACGTATCGTCATTGTGCAATGATGACACATGACAATACGGCTTTTGATTATACTAAAATGAATTAAATATCGTCTATATCTAAATAAAATCTAAATCTTAAATATCTTCTTTTTCTACATTAAGCTTTAGTCAGAATCAGTAAGGAGAACATGGAGAAGAACATGGTATTATATAGTATAAAATACATATCTAATAGCATATGTATATTGGACAAGTTATTTAAAAACAATTTGCCTGCCTTACCAAAGTAGCATCTTCATTCGGGTTCAAGTGCAGCTGAATGCGCCTCCTATGTCGCGACTCGTTGGTGAGCCGCAGATAATGTTGCACGAGTGGATGGCGCATCATGACGTGATGCAGCATCGAGTGCCCCAGCAGGATCAGTATGGAGAACACGAAGAACATGAAGGTACTTCGTTGTGGTTGACGGAAACCGTACTTGGTGACGATACGGTCTAGCGACACCCAAAAGCCGGCGGCACCTACATAATTAATATTTAAATAACTTTGATTTTATACTCAATAGGCACCTATTGAGTATAAAATCGCATTTCAATACAAAAAATAAGATAACATATTTATTTATTTCTCTTCCACAAAGGTGCGTTAGAAACTAACATTACATAATTCGATACAAGTATTCCTTTGTAGGAGACTGGCATCTGCACTAGGAAATCCTTTTACACAGATTACCAGGCACCCCCACAGACTGGGCTTAAAATATAAGACTTTCCGTCCTTTTGACAACAATAAAAGTACAAAATAAGACAAAAAAAGTGAAGCAAAAAAATAGGAAAAAAAATCGCGGTAGGTACCGAGTTACCCCCTCTGGTGATGTTTAATAATTAATATACCTAAAATGTACGACTACTGAAATGAATTAGTATGATTTTAGCAGCCTTTAAAAGATTTTAAAGAGAGATGACTAAAAAAGTCTTAAATATTTCAATTTCTATTAAGTACAGTAAGCAAAGTTACTAAGCAAAGATAATGGTGATCGTAACTCACTTTCGCCTGCCATCACCGCTTGCGTATACCTCGGTGGCAAGCAGCCCGTGAACCCGTAGTACGAGGCCTGTTGCACGGTGCAGCCAAATGCTACCACTCCGATGGCGACCAGGTTGATAGTGTAAGAAACGCGGGTTGAGAACCCATCCCAACCGATGTTGCACACTGCCACGAACAACATCGTCGCTAGAGACACTAGGATACCTGAAAGTTAACATAATATGGATGGCAGAGATGTTCTACAAATTTATTTCTGTTAAGTTTGCTAAATCATCAACGTCAGCCTTATTTTAATGTTTCCAGAACTGAGACACAGGCCTCCTCTCTAGTAGAGGGAAACATATGAATGATGAAACGGTGAATCTGAAGTTTGAACTATTTATTGTACCATCGTCTTCCTTCTTTGTGTATCCATTACTAAGTAGGGAGTTCATGACTGAGATTTCAGCTCCATAGGTACAATTTGTATTTAGAAATCAAGAAATCACGAAGCAGCGAGAGAAAACATTATCTTGTATATGATGTATTATGAAAAAGCTCGTTTTGAATCGTCTGTAATCGGATAGGAGCGTATTATTCAATACTGTTCTAATTGGCATCATGCCATTATAAACTTACCGAAAGTGATCCTAGTGTTGTAAGTAAACAGATCGAGCAAGAGGTTGTTGAGGCAGACGGCGACGCAGGCTGAGGCTATGTACACAGTGGACATGTCGAACATTATCGTAGTGTTAGGGTAGTGCATTTGGAAGTAGTCTACGGCCATGATGAAACTGGAATATATAAAAGAAAGTTGATATTATAAGAGTCTGACAGTTTGCTGGGCGCCAATAGTCCTTGTTGGCGCCCAACAAAGTCTTTATAATGATAATAATATGTCCACAACTATCACACAACGCCATCTAGCCCCAAGCTAAGCAGAGCTTGTGTTATGGGTACTAGACAACTGATAAACATACTTATATATTTCTAAATACATACATATTATAGATAAATTACACCCAGACACAGAACAAATGATCGTGCTCACCACACAAACATTTGTCCTGGGTGGGAATCGAACCCACGACCTCCCGCATAGCAGTCAGGGTCACTAACTACTAGACTGACAGGCCAGTCAAGTCTTCTAAAGTCTCTTTTAGCTCGGCTTGAGGGCGCCCAACAAAACAAATAACTCTGATGTCATTGTTTGCATTGTCACAAATACATTAGTTTCGAAATACATTATTTACATAAGAAATATCACGAGAATTTGCTTCGTTCTAGAATTCTCCAACCAGATTACTTTTTGTATTGCTGGGGTACATCTGTAAGTGAACATTTCATCCTTTGACCTGACAGAGCAGGGTAAGAAACGATATCATCTGCCCTTTATTCAGCATTAGAGTGAAAAGGGGCGGCGTCAGCCAGCCAGTCTTCATGGAGATAGTATTACGCTTAACCTTTCGTATGTATTCTTATTTCTTCGTATGAAAACAAATATGTTTAGTTGTATCACACAATTAAAAAGTCATTATGTCTCGCGTAGATGTACGCACCAGTATTCAATGAGTTAATGGAGAACATTTGAGTTATAATTTCCTTTTTTTTTAAATAAACAAATTAGTAGAGTTAAATACGTAAGTTAGTTACCTGTTAAAGGGCAGTAAGAAGGCCGCGCCAGCAACAAAGAGTGTCAAGTAGACGGAGTTGTACCGGTCCGGTGGCGGAGCCCCCGGGTCTGGCATGCTCGACAACGGTTCGCCCCTGGCAGCCCGGATGGCCTCGATGCGGGCGTACCCGCGACCCAGCGTCTCGTTCATTTCGACAAGCTTAATTACGACACTACCTACATCTACATCTTTTATTTACTTCTAAAGCTCAAGTAAGTCGTTGACAACTGATGTAGGTACTAGATTAATGCGATCAGTTTTTATTGGTTGCGAAATAAAACGTTAGCATGTTCGTTAACTTCGTCGTCCACTTTTGTTTTAAAATATACAGGGAGTCAATTAATCACACCTACACACATCGTTAAGATTCAGTAGTACAATGTTACCTAACGTTAATTTCACTGATAATTTACTTAGTTTTCCATTTGTTTTCGTTAAACTTAATCGTTTGTTTTGTTATATTTGTTGTCAATGTATTTAATATTCACTGTGTTATAAACAATATACTTCGCCGGCGGTCTTGACAGCGGCGGAAGAAAACCTGCGACGCATGCGTGAGACACATTGATTTTCAGTGTGGGGACTTTGCGACCGTCATCTACGAGAGAACGAGCACTCGATATCTTAATTTCGAGTGAAAGAAAAGAAAGAAAGAAAAAAAAAGTTTATTTGCACAAGAGTATGGTGCATACAATAAAAAAACAAAAACAACTAAATAGGTAATAAAAATATGCGACACGCCCGCACAAAACGGCCGGTGCTCAGCAAAAGCTGGGGCTCATGTGTAAAACAGAGCCACAGCGCTGTTTTTTTTTTTCTGAGTGCTCGTTTTACAGACAAATCTAAAATCTTAGTTTTATCTGATGCAGGCGTCGTGTCATAGTAATAGTCGCGTCGTCATAGTGGTTATAACTAAAATTCAAATTATTTGTATGAACTAATTTTTTTTTACTTATTCATACTGGCGTCCTTTACATCTAGTAGCTTAGGTCATTAACTTCCTTTGAGATTAAGTTTCAGTTTCATAATCACCTACTCCTAATTAAAACTGCATAGCAAAAAATACAATTTAACGTTTTGATTGAGGTAATTTACAATCCACTAATAATACCAATATTTCACAACAACATTAGCTGTCGTCAATAAAACAAGTTGTACAGGTGTTAACGACCTTTAATTAATAAAATCATCCATACATTCAAAGTAAATCAGTTTTATTCCGGTCATTATAAGCTATCATTACCACAATTTAATACTGATGACGTTGAAACTGTTATATTTTACTTTCTTGCTTCAAAAATGACTCGGAAAGGTTTAGCAGACAGCGTGAGACCGTCATTTGGTTCAACAGAGGGAACGGTGTCGCCATCTGGTATTTTCAATCGGAACTTTTGGAGTATGTGAGTTAGGAACATGAATAGTTCAGAACGCGCCAATCCTTCTCCTATGCAACGTCTTTTTCCTAGAAAACATATAAAGTGTAATCAGGCCTCCTTGAGTCAGTTAGACACACTTTCACTTTCAGCAATAGGCACAGGTTTTCAGGTATAGGTCCCGTCGGTACCCTAGAGGAAATTGTTTCCAAAGGATATTGTTCTCTATTACCCACCGAGTCCATAAAAAAGAAATCGAGTTTTAAATGTTCCTACATCAATTTCCAATGGGTCCACGAGATTTGTCGAAAGTTTGTCGTAGTCAAAGAAGGAAGGAGGAAAAATATTTAGTTTTTAAAACTACGATTATTTTTATTCACTTTAATAATTATGAAACTGAGATTTACAATTTTTAAGTCTGTTTTAGTGTAAGATTTTTTTTTTTACTATAGTATAATTGCTATAAAACTGTTTTTTTTTTCATGTTTATGACTATTCAGCTCTTTGGAGACATGCATGTAATGTTTATCTTTTACATAAGTCCCTAATATACTATATGAAATAAAAATATTCATGTTTTTTTTCTGTTGATGAACTTAACAGTACACAGTACATGGAGTAACAGTGTAACTGTCTCATGAAGTCTTAGGGAAAGAAAATATATTCTCAACTAACATGGACTCATTGGGAAATAAGTTCGATCTTTCATTTTTTTAGAACACGTGCACGTGAAGTCATGGTCCTTTAGGAACAACCCTCTATCGGTACGGAACCATGACAAAGACATTGAGTAGGATGCAATTCAAGTTGTGTGGGTACTAATAAGACCAGTCGCTTGTGGAATATTTTGAGACCTTTAAGGCTCAGACAAAGTAGACTCAAAACACGTTTTCTTATTAATACCTACTTTCAAGCATCTATCTGGATATAGAGTCTTGAAGTGGATTTTTTATTCTCGTTTATTTGTAAGAAGCTAACCTGTTCCAAAAGGCATGAGCCACTCGTCTTGAATGAGATTCCCTTCTTTGGTGATGAATCTCTCTGGTCGGAATGTTTCAGGATCCTTCCAGTGGCCGCCGTTGTGGAGGTCGAACATAGACAAAAGAATGAAAGTGCCCTGGGAATGATAGAACCTTGTTATAGCTAATAACGTGACAATGTGATATTAGAATTCGTTACAAGACAGCCCCAAAGTCTATTACGAGACCGTTGACCGATCAATATTCGGCTATTATGAAATTAATTACGAACATTTAGCAAAATGACAATGGAATCGTGTATTATCATTATCATGAGCCCGTTGTGTCTCACTGTAGGGCAAACGCCTCCCTTCCTTTATTCCAATCTAGAAAAGATTTAGTTATTAAGTCCTTAGTCTTTTCTGGTTAATCCATAAGGTAGGAGTCCTAATCGTCACGCCATCTCCTTCTGGGCCTACCGTGTCACCCGGTACCTGCTGCTGCTGGGTAGAAAGATGGTGATAAATAAGGAAATGTATCGAATACTCTTTACCTTGGGTATGATGTAATTTCCAAGCTGTGCATTATCAAGCGCCATATGCGGGATGCCCATAGCTGCCACACTTGAAATGCGCAGTGACTCCAGCAGCACCGCTTCGGTGTACACCATCCTTAAACACAGTTAAACCAGCCAATTATTCCTAGGCTGCGTTCAAAAATTACCACAGTAGTGTAGAGTTGTAGTCCAGTTCTTTCTTTTATAACTCGAGTAGCTTACCCTAGAGTTAATCCAACTAACTCTAACTTCGAGCAGGGTTGGTTGGAGTAAGCCATTGACAATTGAACTCTATGTTTGCCTTCAAAAATGCGAGTGTAGAGTATCTACTATCTACCCTGTGACGTCATTAGAGTTAACTCCAACCACAAATTTGAACGCAGTCCTAGTATGTGAGTGCACTAAATCGAAGCTTTCAGAAACATTACTAGTATCAGGGTTTCAAAAATTCGAAAAACTATGGGTAAAAGAAATGAGGCATTGGTACAATTAAAATAAAACTTTCCTACAGTTTATATTTAAACCATTCAATACGGATGTTTTCAGATAAGGAGGTGTCGGTAATGTTGATGTCTTCACACATGGGACTAAAGTCCAGCAAAGGGTTTGACAGGCGTCGCGTGAACGTCTCATGCGACGACATACAGAATATTCGTTCAAAGCATATAAACTAGGGGACTTATGGTAAGTCCCCTTGAGTATTAAAATGTCAGTCATTCGAACGAGTTCAGTCTAGTTCGTAAATGTTTTGCTTGATCTATCGGTCTGAAGACGTCATCGATGTCCTGTCTATACGTCATCGTTGTTCAAGACACGCAGAAGCATGAACATGTCTGTATTGGCTACTGTTTTTAGTAATCAAACAATGAACCTGGCTCTATCGCTGAGTGCGGGAGATCTGAGGGGTCCGATGACGTCATCGATCTCATCGTGCAGCCGTCGTTGTACGTCATCGTTGCATACGACGTGTAGAAGCATGAACACGGCCGTGTTAGCCACCGTCTCCATGCCTCCCTCTAGCAGGTCTAGGCACACTACTTGGAGTTCCTCGTCTGTAACTAAAAATGAAGGTCATGTTTCACAATTACTTTTTATACTGGCTCGCCAAAGATTTGCATTTATGTCTCCAATGTATAAACCTGTTCATAGTGGGCCTACGTAAGATCACGGCAGATAACAATTTATAGATTACTCAGGTAGAGGCAGAAAACATGGTCTTTAGAATTAACGATTCTTAATAAATGATCAAAATAATTTGTAAAAATATAAATTATGTATAAAAAAAACATACAGATATAAGTAAGATAAGAATAAAAATATATAAAGAATAAAAATATTATACTATATTGAGTTGGTATTGAAAATGCAAAATGTGATTACACATTTGTGATTTGTGGTTATTTGTGACTTATAGCTTTTGTCAGCGGCTTCGCCTGCGTACATTAAATATAGCCTATGTCACACAGGATTAAAGCAGCTTTCTATTGTTGCTAAAATTGGGGTGTATATGGGGCCCCACCACGATCTTCGGGGCCCAAGTCAACCTCCCCTGCAAGTTGGGGCACCTGCCGATCAGCAGACGAGGCTCTGGCGCTGGCTTTCCCTTTTAGGGTTGGGAGGTCAGACGGCAGTCGCTCCCGTAAAGGCCAAAAACAGCCAATCAACATGGAGAGTATTAGAAAGTTTATTGCCACGGATAGGGCGCCGCCGCAAAACGGCGCGCAGGAGTTTCGCCCGACTCCTGTGGCAAGTGGGCGAGGGCTACCGTGTCTGGGGCGAACACGGATAAAGACGCGAGCCCCAACCCGGAAGCTCCGCTTCGCCAGCCTGAACATTGGCACGCTGACCGGACGCGCGAGAGAGTTAGCCGATGTACTGCTTAGGCGAAGGGTGGC
The DNA here is from genome assembly GCA_029852875.1 of Mythimna loreyi. Taxonomy (NCBI): domain Eukaryota; kingdom Metazoa; phylum Arthropoda; class Insecta; order Lepidoptera; family Noctuidae; genus Mythimna; species Mythimna loreyi. The sequence continues at coordinate 10,291,903 of CM056780.1, read as the reverse complement.
CGTGGCATTCCTGCAGGAGACTCGGTGGAAAGGCCGCAGATCCCGGCTCATCGGGAACGGCTACAAGCTGATCTACACGGGTGCAGCCGGTGGGGAGAACGGGGTGGCCGTTGTACTCTCCGAGGAGTTTCACGACGCAGTCCTGGAGGTGAAACGCTACAGTGATCGGCTTATGGTCGTAGGTGTGCTTATCGATGGGGTTATAACCCACTTGATAAGTGCCTACGCGCCTCAGGTCGGTTGCAGCGACGCTGAAAAGGCTGCGTTCTGGGATCAACTCGGTGAGGTGCTTCGTGGCATCCCGTTGTCGCAGGGAATCGTTTTGGGTGGTGATCTGAACGGTCATGTGGGTGACAGGTGCAAGGACTTTGAGCATGTTCACGGTGGCTTTGGATACGGTAGCCGTAACGCTGAAGGTGAGACTATCCTTCAAACGTGTGCGGCTGCCGGCCTTGCCATCGTGAACACGTATTTCAAAAAGAAATCCGAACACCTGATTACCTACAGGAGCGGGAGGTACGCTACCCAAATCGATTTCTTACTCACACGGAGGCACCACATCAGTAAGGTAGCCAACTGCAAGGTCATACCCGGTGAGAGTCTCACTGCACAACACCGTCTCCTTGTCATGGACTTGCGCGTCAAGCCTAGGGCCAAGGTTGTTGAGCGCCAACAACGCCGAATACGGTGGTGGCGACTGAATGAAGCCACGTCCCAGTCGTTCGCGTCGGCCATCGGCGATAAGTGCGATGGAACCGATGGCGAACCTGTGCAAAGCCACTGGGACAGGATTCAGGTTAACACCACTGGGGCGGCAAAGTCGGTGCTCGGCTTGTCCAGGGGCGGCCGCAAGTGTGACAAGGAGACTTGGTGGTGGGATGACACAGTCCAGAGGGAGATCAGAGAGAAGAAAGCCCTCTTCAAAACGTGGCAAGCTTCCAAATCTCCCGAAGACCGCGACGCATACAGAACCGCAAAACGTGCCGCCAAGAGGGCCGTAGCCAGAGCCAGACGAGACCACTTACAGCCACTTTATGATAAGTTGGAATCGTCTGAGGGGCAAAAGCTCATTTATAAGTTGGCACGATCCAGGGTCAAAGCGGCTCTGGATATCTCTAAGTGCCGCTGTGTAAGAGACCCTGACGGCAATCTGTTATGCGAGGACCTCGCGGTGAAGGAGAGATGGCGCTCGTACTTCCACGAGCTGCTGAACAAGCAGCACAAAGAGGTGCTGTCTCCGGTTCTCCCTCCAAATCAGGGACTTGTGCCCCCGGTTACGCCTGAAGAAGTGCATGCGGCTCTTCGCCGCATGAAGAACCGGAAAGCTGTCGGTGCCGATGGAGTCCCCATTGAAGCCTGGAAGGCGATGGGTCCTCGTGGTGTGGGCATCTTAACCCACCTATTTAACCGCATGCTCCTCACCGGAAGGATCCCGAGTCAATGGAGACTGAGTATTATCACTCCAGTCTTCAAAGGCAAGGGATCGGTGCAGGAGTGTGGCGACTACCGTGGGATTAAGGTTATGTCCCACACCATGAAGCTCTTCGAGCGGGTGATTGACTCTCGGATCCGACAGGAGTGCACCGTCTCGGGATGTCAATATGGGTTTCGACCAGGCCATGGCGCCATGGATCCCATCTTTGCCCTAAGGGTTACCATGGAGGGATACAGATCGAAGAATACGCCTCTGCATCTCTTGTTCCTAGACATGCAGAAAGCCTTCGACTGTGTCCCCCGTGATGTGATCTGGTGGGCGCTGAGATCTAAAGGAGTGCCCGAGACCTATGTTGACATCGTCCGAGATATGTACCGAGACTCCGGTTCTGTGGTTCGGACCGCTGTTGGCGATACGAAACCCTTCCCCATCACCGTCGGAGTTCATCAGGGCTCTGTCCTTAGTCCGTTTCTGTTCAGCGTGGTGCTTGACGTGCTGTCCTCCACCATCAGGGACTTACATGAGCAGCCGCCATGGCTGCTCATGTATGCAGACGACATCGCGCTGGCGGACTCGGACAGTGGGCGCTTGGTTCGACGTGTGACAGCGTGGAAGGAATCGCTGGAGAACGGCGGTCTGAAGATTAATGCGGCGAAGACCGAGTACTTGGCCTGTAACACAACTAACGCTGCTCCTGTTCGCATTGGCGAAGACACAGTTGAGCGCTCGGAACAGGTCAAGTACTTGGGATCGGTGCTCCACGAGTCCGGGGAAGTCGATTGCGACGTCGAGTCACGTATCTCGGCGGCCTGGGCGAAGTGGCGTGAGGTGGCGGGGGTTATCTGTGACCCCAAAATGCCGGTTAGGCTCAAAGGACAGGTCTATAAGACCATCATTAGGCCTGTCCTTTTGTATGGCAGTGAAGCGTGGCCTGTACTTGAGCGACATAAGCAAAGCCTGCGTGTCACGGAAATGAATATGCTGCGCTGGATGTCTGGAGTTTCGCGGAAAGACCGCATTAAGAACTCCCGCATCCGGGGCAGCCTTCAGGTCCGTGACATAGCGGATAAACTGCAGGAGGGTCGCTTACGCTGGTATGGCCACGTTTTACGAAAACCGGCAGACTACGTGGGTAACAGATGCCTCGCCATGCCGCCTCCGCCGGGACCCGGTAAACGAGGTAGGCCTAAGAGGCGTTGGATCGACGTCGTAAGGGACGATATGCGTGCAAATGGGCTTAAGGCAGAGGACGCAAAAGACCGAGCGAAGTGGAGACGACTAGGAAGGAAAGCGGACCCCGGGCACCGAGGTGAAAGCCAAGGTAGCAACCGGGACATACGCTAGGCTGATGATGATGATTCTATTGTTGCTAAAATTATTCCAATTGGACCAGTAGTTCCAGAGATTACCTCATACAAAAAAAAAAAAAACAAACTTTACCTCTTTATTATAATAGTGTAGATCTACATACAAACACTTAAAATCGAAAAGGACAGGCAAAACTGACAGACTAACTGCATTAACTGACTATCTCAAGGAGTAGATATATGTATAAAATAGGGCTCAATTAGGACCCTTGTGGAACACCTGATGCGAGATTGAGATTTAATATAGTGCAGATACTGTTTGCATTCATAATTACTTATGATTAATGTCGATACATAAATGATAATAATGAAGACACTGTATTAACGATAAAAATAAATAAATTTGGCATTTAACAATGAGCCGATTAAATCACAAAACATGTTACAATTACTTTAAACAAAACTAATCAATTTTGGGTGTTCATATCAAGTAATTGATGTCAAGTTGACATTTGAGTAGCTCAAGATATGTGGAGATAAAACATGATGTTTGTTATTCGACAAGTTTTTTGCGTCAACGGAGAATAATATTATTATCAATTAGAAGATAATTAGTCTTTATTTACAACTTGTTTAGCTGGCGGAATCGTTCGCGTGAAAATCGAAAATAGTCATACGGGAATGTACTATTTTAAAATCCCGGCAGAAGTGAATCCTGTCCGAAATAAAACATTTCAGATGAAACTCCTGAGCAGAACAGTTTAGAATCCTGAGTGCAGTGAGGGATTCAATATAGCATAATAAATAGCCTAAAGCAAACATATTTTTAGCTATAAGAAATATGCTTTATTTTTTTTAAATACTGTTAACGTTAAACTACGTTTTGAAAAACTGATTTTAGTCTTTATTATTAATTTAATTAGAATTTGTGCCAAGTTTCAAATTTACGTTTTGACCCTTAATTTTTTATTAGGTTATTATTACTATTTGTACATATTTCAAGTAAATTGGTACAAGTAATGAGATTTTGCATACAAATACAAAACCTCATTGGTCTAAACATTTAAAGACATCAGTATATTGATAGAAAAATACACACACACTATCATAGTCTATTAGTTTTGTAATAATGGTTGAATGTTCGCCTGTGATAAATATAAGTTCAGATACGATAGATACGTACAGAATTGATCTTTGCATTCCATTTTTTCAATAAGAAAGGAGTCGATGACGTCCCTTGGGTTGTTGACGTCGATGCTTTGTTGATGTTGTTCTATGGTTTCCTGTTGATGACGCATACGTAACAAGCTGCATTAAATTATATAAACTCGATCTAATTGTAGGAATTGTGATCGACCTTCGGTGAAGTATTATTATTTGTATTATTAATAATAACAGTGAAGGGAGGTAGTGTTCTAGCGTGATAGTAGAGAGAATAATAAAAAGATTTCTATCTATTCAATTACATCAATTATAATAATAACGCTATTAAATTAATTAAAACCAATATTAATTCTAATTCTGTGCTTTGTTAACTGAGGAGAATATTGTCAAGTCTTATCAGGAAGAAAACCTTAACATTTTTTTTGTAATTTAAAAATGTTTATGATAATATCGTTCTAAAATTGTTTTGAACTTGTTATTCTTAAAAATACTGATCTATTATAATAGGTTTTATTACTTATTATAAATACATTTTAAAAGGAAAGAAAAAACTCCTTCCTTAAAAATGGCAACTTTCGATCTTTCTAATAAAAGAAACAGAATGATTAAAAACTTTGAGAATGCTTAGTTTTACTATAGTAGAAAAGAGCACATCAAAAGTCGGGGCAGTAGTCAATTAATGATCAACTTGACTAAATTATTAATTAAAACATACAATATCATTAATAGAAGAAAAAAATAACAAAAACATAAACCTGTCTGGATAGTGTTATCCAGAGTTTCTTACGCAAAACACCCGTCCATGAACTAAATAACAGCTTATCTTATTTGCTGAGATATGTTGTTATTGTGAACTTGACCTCACCATGTAATATTTTTTACATATTTTTGTATCAACTCACTCTCAAAAAGTCGTGGAGGGCCTTGTGGATAGAACTCAGTTCTTTATATCCTGAAATTCCAGGCAGCACATGTCTCACAAAAGGCATAAAATTTAGGATGCCTCCACTCATGTCCACAGCTCGAAACAGCCTCATTATTAAATCACATAATAAACTAAGTTTTCTGTCTTCTAAGTCGTATCTGGAATTCATAAATTAATACATTAGCAACTGTTTGAAATAGCATCGGATTGTTTTTTCCGTACATTAATTAAATTATTTATTAATTTATGAAGAAGGTATTTGTGTTGTGAATGTATTTTTGATGGCTCAACCAAAACGTGAAATGTGTACCTCATTTCGAATTCGAAGAGATGCGACACACGTGGATATTGATTTACTATTAGCTATGGTCATTGCTCTGCACAATCTTGCTTTGATTACCTTTGTAAAAATTCAACATTAAGTACCAGTTTATAATAAAAATGCTATAAAAAGTTGTGACCTTTTCCCAGCGACGAGCCTCCACAGTATATTGACGACCGTGATATTAAACATGTTATTGACTAGTATTGGTTTCCCGGCGTCACTTAGCCGTAGTTTGACGAGGGCTCGACATTCCTCGCTAACATAGTTCTCCATGAAACGGGAATTGTATCCAAAGCTCTTCAGGTACTTTAGAACGATGCGCCTTGTTCTACTCCAAGAAGCTCCGTCATTGAAGACGATTCCTACGAAATGAAAAATAAAGAATCACTGGTTCAGCTTCTAAATGAGTAATTATTAAAATAACATAGTAGGATGAATTACTCAGTAACAGCGATATACAATTGCTTGACAGGTGGTAATCAATACGTACATGAGTATCAAGTCCGTATAATATGAAATCTTAATGAATTTTTTTATCAGATCAACCTTATTTGGAGAGTAAATTATGCGTGATTTGATACTTGATAATATTGTGAAATATGTTGAAAATTATTTAAATTCTTACCAAACTTTTTGCCAAAAGATCTCATCATAAAGAAAAATCCATTGGGTCTTCCGTCGAAAACTTCGCGAGTCGATACCTCCTTTATCAAGTCCTTCCCGGAGACGATCACAACGTTGATGAGTCCCAATCTTAAGCCAAGTATGTTCCCATATAGTCGAGCCCACGACCGCCATAATGTGTGGTGCGGAATACGAGATCTCAAATTAAAAGCAACGGATAACAAGTTACCCAAAAATGGCAATGGTGTCGGGCCTAAAAATTTACAATTTATTTAATTTATCTTTTGATAGGTTTTGAAGCCAGCCATCTCTAAAACACAACCTGGAGGATAGAGATGTGGTCTTCGGAACGTATGCTTCAACAAATAGAAAAGGACCAATAATGAGAAAGCGGTGAGCAGCCACATCGTGCCCGCCTGCAGGGAACCGACTGAAGTCATGTCCTGAATACGTCGCTACTTATTTTAAGCACAATAGATCTTTCAAAAGATCTAATCTCTGATGTTTGAATATGTTAATTACTTATTCCGGTAGTTTAGCATTATCAACTGGTTACCTACCACTTTGTCAAAGGGATTTTAATATGAAAGGGGCACCCAATTGATGCAACAAGCACTTGTAGCGTCCGAAGTGAAGTTAATCCTGATTTTGTAATGTTTAATGTGTTGAGAGAAAGTCTACTCTGATATTTATTACGTTAATGTTTCTACATTAACGTAATAAATATCAGAATGATTAATATTTTAACCTTGATATATCCGAACTACGCTATTAATAACACAGAAAATGTATTGAAGAGTTAAATTGCATCTCGTGACTTCATGTTTGTGTAGGTATTTAATTTTTAAGCGATATCGGGTTGAGTTACAATCGTAGAATCAGACATTGTAACAATGACCCCCAAGTGTTTCGAACTACATCATATATAATATATTATAATCAAGTGCATTTCTTATCTCATGAAATGTGTGGTCCCTTTTAGACTTCGAGCCAAAGCACTCGTATATGATACGATAATCATGTCAAAATTGTATTAAGAAATGTCAAAATTAATAAGACTGCATATACGAGTATATCTACCATCACATTCTAACGTGTTTTCATCATTAGGTATGTGATTCCTTTAGAAAATCTATAAGTTTGGCTGTTTAAATACATATTTTGAATTAGTGGTTTAACTAATAATAATGATATTTGGAATGATTGTATATCTTAGTTATTTCACTGGTGTTTTTCATGGGATGTAAAAGGAACAATTTGTGACCAACAAATGCATCTCAAACTAAAAGATACAATCTTCAAGTAGGTGATAAATCCTGTAAGTATGGTATGTAATTTTGGACTGGCAAGAATAAAAAATGACAAAAGGTTGTATGTAGAGGAGATTTATATTGAGATCGATGTCTGGAGTGACGAGAACGGATAAACTGGTATAACCTTCTGAATATCGTAATTAGAGTCATAATAGAAAAACAGTAGGTGTGCGAACGCCAGCTTTCGGTTGGGTCTCAAGAGTTTAAGAGGAAGTTGGAAATGACTCCAAACTGCTTGAAAAGTTAAAAGGCAATCATTTAGGTCTTAGTGTGGTCATGTGAAGAGGAGGGATGAAGCTCATGTGCAATAGTAAAGACTATACATGTAGATAGATGGAAAGGAAGAGGGAGGTCAAAGAATAGATGGATGGATTGTGTGAAGATTAATATGGAAAGGGGAGATCTCATAAGGAGATAATATCATTTCATAAGGATATATATTGTGACAGTTGACAAGACAGAATGGAAGAAAAAGATGTGATGCGCTGACCGCAACCAACAAGGTCGGGAAGATGTTTTTTTTTTTATGGAATAATCTTTAAAACTCATGGCAAAAGCTAGTTATACCTAGTTAATATCTAGGTGAATGTTCTCTTCTAAGAGAATTTTTAATTAATTATTTAAATATCATGAAACCTCGAACTTTGTTTTACATTGCTGTTGATAATTATGCAGTCGTATCGGATTTATTATATTAATTGCTCGTTAAGGTATGCTGACCGCAGAACGGTCAACAATTTTGATTCAGTCTGTGAAACTCGGATACCTATTACATTTAGAAAAAAAAACACTAGGCAAGTGCGAGTTGGACTCGTGCACTGAGGTTTCAGGTATGTAAATACGTAGTTCAATTTCCGAATGAAGTCCTCGAAGATTTTTCCGAATCGTATTTATTTATGTGACGTACATAAAAAAATGTGAAACTTCCTATTTTCAGGCTTTATCCTGTTCTATAAGCCTTGCTTAAACACTGGGGCCCCAAACCAACGCCAGCCAACCTATTCTTATCTTCTACTTTGACTCCAATTACGGTATTCAAGGGCTCCAGATTCACTTATCTGGATGGAGCTTCACGAACGTGGACCGTTTTCGCGAGGTACGACTTTTGTAATTTATTCACGGCGAGGGCGCCGATGGCTGTTACTTGGACCCACCATTAGGATTCTGGGCCAACGGGAAGTCCACATGATTTTTTTTTCGTTTAAGAGTATCAAAATATACGTTTTTCTGTGAGTTATACGGCTGTAGGTATCTATTTTTTAGTTAACTTACAATTTATATTTTTTCTGCTTCAAGGCGCTGCATAACTGAGTATATGGTTTTAATTTCAAGTCAATACGAGAGTAAAGAGCCTTTATCTCGGAAACACCTGTACGACAGATAGGCAGACAGAGAGACAGACAACATAGTGATCCTATAAGGCATCTGCTATTTTCTTTTGAGGTAAGGAACCCCAAAAAGTAACAAAAAAAGATGTACAGAGAATTAAAAAAATGTGACTTAATGAAGTTGATATCTAGGCAAATTTATTGTGATAACTAGTTTGTTTTGGCTTTTACACAACAAAAAATGCGAATAGTGTAAAGAGAGCCACATTATCGAGGACAACGATTTATCATGTTTCTAGAAGTTTCTTTGTTGACTGAACCCAACCAGCAAAACAGTCTCAGACCTCGCACTTTTTAAGAGTGGTAAGCTTAAATCGCTCTTATATTTTTTTTACTTATAAGTATGTGTTAAGCGTTCGCGCTTTACGTTACATTAATTTAAGTTAATATAACGTAACACTTGACTCAACGCTTGGCTGTTACCTTGGGCAGAGAATAAGCTTTGCCACTCAGCGTGGCAATACTGCCAGCTTTTTGGGAACTTTACCAGTCGATAGTGATGCGGAAGACTTTTTTGACGCCTTACTTTGGATTCATTTTAGTAAATAGTGCTTACGTAAACCTTGAGCGATTTTTGATCGAATTAATGACTTACTGCCACAGTGGCTCTACACTTTTCTTAAGTGTTTTTGGACTGGCACATTGGTCTTACTATGTGCTAAAACAACATGATTTTCAACCACTATATAAGACGTCTGAACTACCTACGGCCATTGAACCCGCTCAGCTGTTCTTTAACGGTGTATAAAAAGTACTTAGGTGAAATAGGGTTTGGTGGGTGTTCGTAGATTCAAAAGCAGATTGCTCTATCTACGAACTGAAACCAAAATACGTAAATGTGAATGTCATATAAATATGTCAAAGTTCGGATTAACTCATTTTATTTTATCAGTGTCTTTTACGAAAAACAAACGACTAAACAATAATGAAATGCGTAGGAACTGTGATAAAACTACGCTTTTACACATTTTATCTATGTAGGCATACTTAGAAGTAACAATGTGTTAACTATGTAGATATTTGTCATGTGTGGCGTAGCTACTAAGGGGCATACCCAGGGCCTTTAAGAACGGGGGGCCCCCAATAATTAAAATATGATTGGCAAACCTCTTATTAAACTACTTATTGTATTAGTAATAAAGTACGCTTCACCATCTACGATTGCATCAGTGCTTACCAGTGTTCGCAGTTCAGTCGGTAATAGTTCAAATCACCAAAAAAAAACTGCAGAAAAAGAAATGGAGAGCAGTGGTGGCCGAGTAGTAACAGCCCCAACTTACGACCATTTCTCTTCATTTTTTACCCATTCCCTCTCCTAGAAAGGTCTAGCAGAGACCTAGTAGTAGAGGTCTAGTAGCAGAGGTCTAGTAGTAGAGGTCCTAGCAGTTTGAACATTATTAGGCTGATGCTATGCTATGCTATACTACTTTACTTGAGGCAACTCGTTTTATTAAGTTAAAGTCTGACACCCCCTTAACTCGACTCGTGCTTTTCCATATAAAAAAGGGGCCTCAGTTTTCTCTTACCCCAGCCGTTGAGCTACGCCACTGCTGTTTATCTGTACCCACTGCACGATTATCTCTAGTTATCAATATTAGTATCAGTTTAGTGTTCAGGGGGGCTTGTCATAATCGGCAAAACTGTTTATCTACTGATCGTAATTTACCGGAACCTGAGTAACTATCAATACTAAAAATAATAGACAGTCACTGTCTTTATTTGTTTCTACTTTAGGCGAAAACAATAATGCGTGGTTGTTTACGGAGACGGGGGCGCGATAGGCGACGTTGGGCGTTCGTCTTACATTGAAGCAGCGGGTCACGTCATCGCAAGCACAAACACAATATGCCAATAGAATAGAATAGAATAGAATAGAATAGAATAGAATAGAATAGAATAGAATAGAATAGAATAGAATAGAATAGAATAGAATAGAATAGAATAGAATAGAATAGAATAGAATAGAATAGAATAGAATAGAATAGAATAGAATAGAATAGAATAGAATAGAATAGAATAGAATAGAATAGAATAGAATAGAATAGAATAGAATAGAATAGAATAGAATAGAATAGAATAGAATAGAATAGAATAGAATAGAATAGAATAGAATAGAATAGAATAGAATAGAATAGAATAGAATAGAATAGAATAGAATAATACTTTATTGTACTTTGTTGTTTTTTTTGTAATTCGGCCGTCAGATCTTGGCACGTCTCAAGTTAGGCTCTGCGAATTTGAGCGCTTGAAAACTCGTGCATAAAAAAAAGTTGTTTTAAAAAATAAATTCGGCCATACTTGTAGCTCTACAAGTACAGTTGCCGCAGAAAATGTATGGTGACCGACGCACCCAGATCGGTGGCATACGTAGTTCATGGATCCGTGCCCAATGTAGTTCTACTTTTACCCTTTAATTTTAAGCAGTCTAGTGTTTCCGTTGGATGTTATTGTATTAAAAAACAATATCATTTTATTATAAATAAAACAAGTTAGCGAATATTTGGATATAATGTGCGATTTATAGAATCGATTTGCATCGATAAGTCTTATATTAGAATAATTTAGTTATATAATAGCATCTCTCAAATGACAAAATGACATTTTCAGAAAAGGTCAAATTAGTCTGGTATTTATAAATATACAAATATTTAATTTTTCCTCACATACCTATTATAAAACCAGGTTCCCTACCGCGTCGGTTCGTCTGTTTGCAATAAACTCAAAAACTACTGATCGAACTTCCATGCGGTTTTGATTAAAAGACAGAGTGAAAGTGATTCGTGAGAAAGGTACCCTACTCTACCCTACTTTACCCTAATCTACTCTACCCTATTCTACCCTACTCTACTCTACCCTACTCTAACCTACTCTACCCTACACTACCCTACCTTACTCTATTAATTTTTTTCATTAGAAACTTGTGACAATAACTAACACAACAAAAAAAAAAAGCGAAGTCGGTCTATCCGTTCATATGTGACCAAGGAAAATAGGGATTAGGGATTCATTTTGATATGTTTGTTATACTTATAGTATAAATAAATAGGGAGAGAAGGAACAGAACTCTATGGCTTATTAAATACCTCATATAGTTATATAGGTAAGACATGTATGTATATTATACATACTAGAGTAAAGCCGAGAATTCCAAAGATTTCTAAAATCCGAGCCTAGCCGAGAGACCACTAGTAGCTATAATATAAAAAATATTCAATGTTTTTTATTTTATAATATGTAGAGACTAGAGAGAAGGGGTAAAAATCTATTTTTTTTTATTAATGCGAATTAGAGCTTGACTGCTATCCCACTTGATGGTAAGCAATGATGTAATCTTTGATGGTGAGGGGCACTAGTTTATTAAGATCCTAATTTTGTTTACTGTTTCGCAGAAGGCCACCTGCCAATCCTCCTCGCTCCGGACCATAGATATATCAAACAGTAGAGATATGTTATCAATACAATTTTGTTCGAGTTCAGATGTCTCCTAACTACGCCCATTTTTTCACTAACACAAATTCAAAATCTATACGTACGCCACACGACCTCACATGTCTCACGGACACAGAGATATAGATATCAACACATTTGAACTTTTTTATGAAACACACTCAAAAAAGAGGTGGAGCATCCTCTTGTAACTACGGGCTCAGTCTAAACACACATATGCAAATTATACAATTAGTGATGACAAGTAGCCGAGAAAAAAATATCGATAAATTCAGAATTGCAAAATTTGCTCTATCTCACCAAGGCAATCTTTGATGAATTATACGTTAATAACTTTTTATTCCGTTTGCAGCACGGAAAACACACACACACGGAAACTGTGTCATAAAAAATATAGCTGATATTTACACAGGAACAATGAGTAATGAGTCTACACACACATCCAGGATTGTCACCACCTTCGTAGGATAGGACCTATTATCTTCTATTTAACTAAATAATATCTTTACTTAAAAAAAAGCTAATTCGAGTTACGAGATGTTTAATAGGAACCTAATTCTATACGAGCGAATTTTTTTAATTTATTATTAATTACAATACAAATTAGATTTTGTAAACACTATCTAGAAACTATTCATATGTCAATGCAAGCTTTTGTCAGTATTCACTCATTCATCATCATCATCATCATTTCAGCTGAAAACTTTCGCAGTTGGACGAAATTTATATTGAATCCAGAATAAAAACATACTTGAGACGTTCATGATATTTCCACATAATTTGTCAAAATGTTCTTTCTCCAAGTTCAGTGTTGGAGTCGCCCTTTTCAGAGTGAATTCATCCACTTTTATTCTTGGATCCTTCGGATAACTAAAAATTTTAAATTAAAGGGCAGTGGATATGATTGATAGTGATAAAACGAATGATGCAGGAATATCACAAGAAAACATAAACTAATAGTTTTCTACAACATTTATTTCGTTTTACTAACTATTTCATGCGTGGTTCCGTCAGTTCCCAAAAGTGTATTTTATTGCCAATTAGTTTACAACAATTTTGTTGCTAAATATTATTATTTTCAGCCTAAAGACTTTTGAAAAGATATTATAGAAAGCCCAGGATGTGGATTATTTGAAATATTTATTAAAATAAAATATCTATAAGAGGTAATGTAGAGGAAGAAATATACAAACAAAATAATTTTAGATATTTTTTAGAAATAATTTTTCATCCTATTAAAAATAAATCCCAACCACATGAAATTCCGTTCAGTACATACATAAAAACGGGGATCATGAAAAATATCGATAACCACAAATATTACTTCACATCCTTAACAAAACAAAAGACTAACGCATGATCTTACGTTAAATACACATCCATTGTGCATCTAGACCAGCTGATTAATTGATCGATATGTACTAAGCAAGCAATGATATTTGTTCTCAATTCAAAGAATTGTCTTTGCACCTAATTGCGTTTTTTAGTACCGGGAAGAAGTATGCCGGCCTAGTTGTGTTCGCAAGAACCACGCCTCCTTGCCATATCTCTACTGTTTGATATATCTATGCTCCGGACCATGACTTATACCAAGGCCTGGACAGTCCATTCACTCTATTAATTCATTAAGCCCCAAGAGGACACCGATGTCCGCACACCTATTGTCTTTTTAATTGTGTCTGTAATTACGGTAGACGAAAGGCTAAATAATTAATTTCTTATTAAATGGATACGTATACAGACCAGCTACAGTTATATAAGAAATTGTTTATAAATATTGTTGTTGCTTTCGATAAAATTATCTCACCACGGAAACATATGATTATAAGGGCATAGAGTAGATCGATCAACTACCGACCTTATTTAAAACTTAAGTCTCTATGGTCTCTGTCTGTTTAAGCTGTAACACCCAATGATCTGTCTTTTGTATTTAGGTCATCTTAGTCTGTATCGGGTCTAGCTGATAGCTAGATATTCGAAAGTAGCTGGTACACTTATCAAACAGATATTTTTTATAATATGATGGGGCCAATGGGCAAATTGACAAATTTTCAATAGAAGCTTTTAAAAAGTTGTTATGATACGTATTTTCAATAAACATTCACTAACTATATATGAAAAATAAGTTTATATTTAAAAAAAGAGGCGTGTGATAATAGACAAAATAGTTGTGATTTGTTATTAGGTATTCACAGAACACGGAAGGGTGTATTTTTATGATTTTTCACTATTTACAAGATAATTTAACTATAATTTTTTTTAAATTGATATACATACAGTTTTCTTCATTTTGGATTTAATAAATGAAGGACAAATTTTACTATTCGAATAGTCTTGATGCGCGGGAAGTGACACTAACTCCACTTTTGTTCGCTCAAGGTCGCTGACGTTTAGTGTCGCCTTAAAAAAAAGAATATGAGTGCTGAGTGTGAGTTGTTTTTACCTTAACGTGATCGAAACGTTTAGCGCGTTTAGCGTTTGGCTCTCTGATTGGTTAAAGAGCTTAGAGCGAGCCAATCGGAGCGCCGAACGTCATAAACGCATCGATCGCGTTAGCGTAAAACAAACTCACACTAGGCATTCTGAACGATTTATGTATTGCAGATCAGCACTTTTCCGTTGCCCTGCAATAATTCGTAATGCCGCTTTACAATATAATTATCTTAATTGTAATGCGGCAGTGCATAATCAGCATTCATAGACAGCTGTATTCATTAGTGATCGAGCATTCATGCTGCACTCATATAGCATTAGATAGTTACGTGACAGTTAAAAGTAAGCAATTAGCTAAATCTCTATCAAGCTAGCATCCAATATGGGTGCAACATGGGTTCAATCCGTTTAGTAATGCGTACAGCGCATCTCGTATTTTGTACCAAATAAGAATAGAATCGATTGACAGCATGTGACGTCACACGGTACTGTCAAATCGAAGATAGGTACTTAATTATTTTTGTGAAATTGAAGAACTCAAAGATGAGTAAAATTTAAAAACAAGATTCTGATTTAACTTTTTTTCGTTCACAGTTAGTAAATAAACTAAAATTAAAAAAAAAAAAAAAAAGTAAACTGAATTTTTGATTGCCTTGATTCACAAAATCGTGACGTCACAACATGGCGATCGATTCTCATTTGGAACGCATTGTATACAAAATACGCGGTTTAGTTGTGGAGTTGCAGATATAAGCCAGAAAAACTAATAGCATTGCATAGCATAGCATCAGTCTTATAATATACCCACTGCTGGGACTCAGGCCTCCTCTATAGGAGAGGGAATGGGCCGTAAACCACCACGTAGGCCCATTGCGAGTTGGTTGATGTCACATGTCATCTTTAATTCTTGGACATGCCGGTTTCCTCAAGATGTTTTCCTTCACCTGATTTTCATTAATTCCCAATTAATTCATCGGATGATCTAAACGAAGTACGAACGAAGCGGTAAGAATTTGACGATAATTGTATTTTACTTGACCCTAATACATAGACATCAACAGATAAGGGCAGGATTTTAGTTAGTTGGTAGCCTTGAGCTAAGTCTCGATGTAAAAACTATTAGCACTGCTCACTGCAGGTACAAAAATTAATATAAAATGCATAACCAATGTCGATACCGGTACTTCGGCAGGAACATGCTGTGATTTTATTTATTAATTCATAAAAACTTTATGCACATAATAAGTACAAAGGCGGACTTAATGCCATAGGCATTTTCTACCAGTCGACCTTGGAGTGGTGCAGAAACAAAACACGGTAGGTGCAACTTAAAGAAAAATAGACAAACAAAAAAAAAAAGAAACAAATACAATAATAAATACATACATATAAATAAGTAAGATTTTCTTGAATTAGTATATATATATTTTTTTTTTTATTCAGGTAACCAACAGCGATACACTAAGTTTATTACAAAGTAAATGCTATATACTAAACTATGGCTAATGACAGGTTTCCCTTCTAACTCGGGTAATTATATATCATGCATATCATATATTATGATATTATTTGTTTGTATTAATTATTTTGAGACTCTTTTCACCCGCAGATAGATAGATATACTCTTTACTGTAGGTAGGTACACCATAAATACAATTTGGTACATAGCTCTGTAAATATTTCCCCAAAAATATATTTTTCCTTTAGAATTAGACTAGCCTTCTGTCAGCGTCTCCGCCCCGTGAAAGTAGGGTTTTCCATACAAAATTTAGACCCCCATTACATCCCTTTAGGAGCTGAATTTTGAAAAACCCTTTCTTAGTGTTCGCCTACGTCATAAAAGGAATCCTTATGCAAAATTTTACGATTGTAGGTTCAGCAATTTTGGTTGAGCGTTGATATGTCAGTCAGTTTCTTCTTTTATATGTTTTCATTTTCGAAAATTGGTAATGTTGACAAATATCTCAATACGGAAACATAATAGTATGTAGGCCATTATCAATCAATAAAATCGAAATTGCACGCGACCGGTGACGCAGACTATGTCCCATTTACTGTCAAATAAATTCATAAACGAATACCTACATTAAATCAATTAGAAGTTACACTTTGGAGAGATAATAATTATAAACACATTTTTTGAGTAAACAGTTGAGTTTGAATATTATAAAAATGTAAACTAAATATTATTATTTCTTATTACATCCACCGTGTGGTAATACAGCGGATCAGATTTTCAAAAAGTACTTATCTACATAATTAACTATAGAAAAAACACCTACCTGAAAAAAATGTATAGGTACTTTTTGCGTTACGACCTTCACGCGCGCTTCAAGGAGATGTCAGCAAATCGTGGGGGCCCAACGGAGTCGAAGCCTACTGGGGCCATGGATTATGTGAAAGTGAACCCCGGGTCCTAGAACGAAGGCAAAAAAAGAAAAGAAGTAAGTTTTGCTCAAGAAAAGTCATTGGATTATTTTCTACCCAGAAAAAAATCGTGCGCGATGTCAAAATGATGTAATCCAGTGCAATTTCACGTTGTAACCAAACCAGTCACGAAAACGAAATCTTAATTTAAAAAATTAAAAACATAGATTAAACGCTTATTTTTTTCGATAAGCGAGGACGTACCCTTCCACTGATCTGCTGCTGAAACTAACACACCCAGTGAACTTGTACGATGATAACTGTATCAAAGCGACCACTGACTCAATGTATAAAACTGATGAAGGCAATCGTCCGGCGCATTACATGCTCGGACATCAACCAATAAACACCTACGCTGACATTTTTAATAACAAAAATAATTAATTAAGTGCAGTGATGGCTCCAATTAACGCCAATGACATAAATGTCGCCAAGGCTTTTACGCCTGCGAAGAAAGTTCTGCCTGAGGTTGAAACAGACGGTGCTAATGGAAACGGAAATGGGAATTCACCTAAAGGGTATGTACTAGTTATGATCAGTAGTGGTGTTTACAAATACTCAGGTCTAGTGTTACTGTAGTTCAAGTTGTAGGACTTATAGTTCAAAGAATTTATTTCTAGCGGTTGTGTAACAAATTGTGACATAATATCAAATTATAATTAAATGATGCAATTTTGGATATGACATCTTTTTCTCATTCTAACTTTCTTGAAGTAAATTTTCTTGTAAATTGTCAAATAAACTCTCCCGCGGGAAGGAGACAGTATGTTTATATTTTAAGGAATAAAACCTATCAGTATTTTTTCAATTATGTATTTCAGGGTCATAGTAATAGTTTCAAAAATTCTCGAAAACCCCAGGCAGTTATAACACTTAGAAGCTTATGTTTACATCTTTAATTTGCGTAACTATTTGTTGAATAATATGCCAAGTAATTAAGTGATTACCAATCAATTTTGATCAATTAATAATGTGCCTTTAATTAAGTCGCCAAACTTATACAAGTTCTATCATCTTCCATTCGTCGGAACTTATCGATAATTTCTAGAGAGACCTATTGTTGCGTTAACGATCCAATAGACGTTAACAAGGGTTAAACGATAAACGAAACAATAATAACAATCAATCGTAGTGTTCAGAAAGTTCTCCATCCTTGAAAATTATTCGATCTATCAATTACCTATTTATATCAGCAGACTGATTGGCCATGTTCTTAGAGCAACTAGTTCTTTTCGAACTATATAATTGGACTTTTGAATAAAGTCATAATTAAACTTCATTTATTATTGTTTGATTGCATCATCATATATTCGTAAAATTTTCTGCACAAAATGCAAACCCACTTTCAATAAATTAAGTGCTACCTTTATTAGATGAATCATCGAAATTACTATGAAAGCAATTGCTCTACGTGTACTACTCATCAGCTGCAGGAAATTGCTTATATTTTAGTCTAGAATTTAACAACATATATAGGTAGCAAAAATTCTAAAACCAGTATGAAAAAAAAATCAAGGAAGAATTATAATGAACGAGTTTTTTCCGCGACGGAATGGCAATGTAATGACTACAATCATCTCGGCGCCGCCACGAACGCCCGGAGAGATGCAGATTGTAAATTACATGCAATTGAGGAGCGTGCGGAGAATAGTGGCGACCGGTGATGACAAACTACAAAAAAAAAAACATCGATTCTTTGAGATAGAACAGGGCTTATTTCTTCCTCCGATAAATCTATAGATTAAATTAAACCCATAGATATAATCATTACTCATTCAAGTCTATTTGTTATAAACGCGATTCAAAAACGGATATCAGAAATATTTTTACTTTGGGGGCGTGTTAAGCTATCTCGGAATTACCTTGACTGATAACAGTTAAGATAAAGATACGAATAAACAATGTCCTCAGTTCTGATAAAATTTAAAGATGCGCTAAATTAACTGGGTTTAAATTAGATGATGAGCTTGATGTAAAACATAGATTAGGTATGACAGAAAATACTATACTTAGTAACCGATTAACAATATTTAAATTGTTTAATAAATTACCGAAATATTGCAAAGAATTTAAATATAAAACCACTCTTAAAAAGCTGCTTAAATTCTAGAATAAGAACTCAAATTCTCTACGATTATGTCAAGCCACAACCTGTTACGCTTATGTATTTATGACTACTTCTCTGTATATATGTTACGTCCAAACCCGATTTTAGGATGAACTAGTTTCGCCTAGGCCAAACTAGTTCCTAATACACGCGGTCGGAAGCAAGGCGTTCGGCCTTACACTTCTAACCTTACCTGACCGTGTCGGTGTGCCCTAAAATTCCGAACTCGCTTCGCTTGCTCTTGGCCTAATATCACGAGTTTGGCCAAGGCGAAATTAGTTTAACCAAAAATCATATTTGGCCAGTAATATTTATATGAAAACTCATTTCGTTACCTTGACAGTTTTTAACCATGTAGGTATCGAACTCGTCAATCATTAGAGCTACCCTCGAAACATGTTGATGTCTAGTTTTTGCAATACATCCAAAATTTATTTGAATTTTGTTGTTTTCTGTTTAATAGTTAACATTCTCATGTAAGCAAATAATTTAACTTTTATGAGATTTTGGTAATTTAACTTTGTCCTTAAATCCTCATTTGGAGGAGTTGCGGTGTTATCAAATAAGCCTTTCCGAGAAAATGCCAAAGTAAACTTCACTCAAGTACTAAGCTAAGAAAGTTATGACAATGATAAGTAGTACTTACGTGTATCTCATATCATAGTAATTATTGAGTCATCAATTTAGGAAGACAAGCTTGAGCTGCAAACACCACCGTCATCCATTCGTATTAAACTTCTTACGTTTCTTCTTTCTTTTCGTTCATTGAATCATGATGAATGAGACTGATGTCCTCAATATGTGACTCGGGATATACTAGTGTAGAGATCAGTGAAGTATTTGATGTCAAAATGTGTTTTTCTTGAAGTTATTGTTCAATCATTATTATTTTTCGCAGTTGATTCATTTAAGCACAATCTTAGCAATAAAAACAAAACAATTAAACTCCTAAAAGAATGTTTGAAGTTATATGACTTCATAATCTAACTGCGAACGAATCTCACATATTTTCGCATTTATGCCAAGTGCATCAATTTACTGGCGTATCAGTAGTCGGCGATTGCTGTCGCTTCGAGTTCATATAAATTAGGCCGAGTCACGATGCAACCGAGCAGGGCTTGCAATGAAACGTGTCATAAACAATAATTGATCTTCATATGGATCTGACCATGTAGGATTCTATAAATATCCATCTCATTATCATTCATTATCCATGGTTGCATATTTCCCTTTATGGAAATAGGTACCATTTCTGCTTCTAACTTCTTTTTTTTGAAAGTAGAGATTCTGACAAAAACAGCTGCGACTACGACGACCATCTTGGTTGTAACAGTCCGGACCAAGTCCAAGTCGTTGACGGCGCACTCTGTTCCCGCGCGCCTCAAGGAGTTGTCAACAAAACCGTACGGACTCTGCAGATCCAGGGTCTTTTTTAGAAAAGGAAAGCTTAGCTTAGTACGAAAAGCAAATAAGGAATGGAGTGAGCTGTTTAGTCAGTAAGAGTCTGACACTGTTTTCCACTCCAAGATTCGTCTTAGGATGATTTTTACCCAACATAAAAAAGACAATCTTGGTGATTCATGAAGATGACGTCCATTTTCATTTTGTTTCAGATACTCTTACGAAACCCTGCTGGAGATTGCAAACTTCTTATTGTCTCGTATATCGGTGAAACCACACATCGGCATTATTTGCGGCTCTGGGATGGGTTCGTATTGGAAAGAGGGTATATATTATTCACGCTGTTATTCATTTACGAAGTTATACAAAGGGAACACGACATTAGATACGTTAGAGACTCTATTTTCACGAAGACTTCATCAATACTGGATCACATTTACTTTAAAAAAAAAATCAACAAAGTAGAAAATATTTCGTCCTTAGATTAAGTCTTAAATATTATGTAGATTCGTTGATAGTTGTTCATTGAAATGTTCACTTTGTGTAGTTTCGTTTTGCAACAGTAATAAGTCAAACTGCTTCTTATTTCACCTTTCGAGTATCTTAATTAGAGACATAATAGAAAGACAATAGGTATGCCAACATATGCGGCGTTTGCTTGGGGCTCAAGAGTTCAATGCATGATCAGCACCGCTGTGTTGCAGGCAAGGCGATGGCGGTAAACCATTTTCCTTCAGTTGGCTCCAATTTAGATTAAACTAGCTTTTGCCCGCGGCTTCGCTCGCGTGGTATTGGGGTTGGGGTTGGGGTTTCCGGGATAAAAAATAGCCTATGTCCTATTCGGGAGTGTATCCTATGCCTGTGCCAAATTTCATCCAGATTCGTCCAGCCGTTTTGGCGTGATTGAATAACAAACATCTAAACATAGTAACTTTCGCATTTATAATATTAGTAAGATAACTTGAACGATGTTGCTCGGAAAAAAGATGGGCAGTCTGACTTTTTACTTAATAGCACTTTTATAAAATTTGTTAAAAAGCAAGAATATCAGGTACAATATTCGCTCATTGTCTTTCACAGGATCGCTGGCTGAGACCATTACAGAACCAGTATCAATTTTATATGAAGACATTCCAAACTTCCCCGTGAGCACTGTTGAGGGTCACCATGGCCAGCTGGTCTTCGGAAAGATCAACGGGATCCCGGTGATGGCTATGCAAGGACGGTTCCACTACTATGAGGGATATCCATTGTGGAAGGTAAATTACACTCTCATAAAACTAATGTAGTCTCAGATATAATCAAACTAGATTTTGCCCGCGGCTTCGCCCGCGTGGGTTTGGGGTTTCCGGGATAAAAAGTAGCCTATGTGCTATTCCGGAGTGTATCCTATGCCTGTGCCAAATTTCATTCAAATCCATTCAGTAGTTTTTACGTGAAAGAGTAACAAACATCCATACATCCATACATCCATACTTACAAACTTTCGCCTTTATAATAGTAGTAGGATATGAAGTGGAGTATAATATGATTGCTGCATGAAACTAGTATATAATAGATAAATATCAGTGAGGATAGATACTCTCGTACCTAATTCATAATCTGAGTCCAAGACCTATACTTAGTGCTCTATAGCAAATAATATTGACAACGTCACACAAATCGCAAATTATGTAAATAACGTCGATAAAATATTGTTTCTCTACTAGATCAAGAGTTGATAGCAATGATGTAATACTCCCTAAAGTCTTACGATTTTTACTATCATCTAAACTACGCGTCTATTAAAAAAAAACAAGCGTAATCTACGGAAAATTCTCGTCGTTGACTTACCCGTATCTGGATATGGCTGATGCAAAGCGTACACGACCCCCAGCGGTGGGGTTATCTCTTGTTGTGAGCATTACAATGGAGAGGAACGGACACGTTAAGATAAAATACTACCAGCGATCGACGCTTTTGTTCTTTTTAAAACCGTTTAATATGTCAAGTCAAGAAAATAAAACGCAGAAGCTGATAAATAAAATAAATCTGAACAGAAACAGGACGGGTAATGACGCAGCTTAGCGTCTTGTAAATAGGGAAGTTCCATATTGGACAATATGACCTACATACAAGGAAACTACGAACAAAGATTAAAAATTATTCCACCTCATTCACGTAGGTCCCAGGTGACTAAAAGTTTAGGAGTCGAGCAATATTTGCCTTTACCTAAACTATATCCTACGGGGAAATTAACTGAAGGGTAAAGTCCCGTTTTGCGCATCTTATGTTCCGACTGATATGCAATGGTAGAATTATTACTACCTATCTGAATTTATATTCCTCACGTGTAACCTGTTTTGATTGGAGTTAAATAAGAATTAGTAGCAAAGATTTTTTTTTAAATATCACTTTTTAGCGACAAGATCGACCTTTATTAATACAAGTTATTGATTGTTACTGTCACGGTATTTTATGCTGAGTGACGATTCGGTCACAATGTCACAATAATAATATATTCGGATTCAGTATCCAAATTGGCACATTTTAAACTTTTTTTTAAATTTAAATTTGATGCGTGGCTAACGATTCGGACACCACCACCATTTAGATAAAGTTTTGATGGTGCCAATTCGGATGCCGGATCCGGATATATCGCGGCCAAGTCGTCATTTAGGCGGAATTTTTGCATGATTAGGTATCATATACAATAGTGAACGGTCTATCTGTCTATTAATTAAATTCTGTAAACACTTGGCAATCACCTAATCAGTAACATTGTGTAACAGAGCAGCTGTTCGCGCGTTATCAGTATGGTTTTGTCATATCATTATTCTCTACGAAATATGAATGGGTAATAATTACAATAATTTCTGGTAATGTTGTTGTGAAAATGAATGGATATGATTCATTTTCACAGTACTTAACACTACCAAGAATGCATTGTTGACGATAGTTCGTTTGAAATCTATTATTTTTTTTTGTATTTTTTTTTATTTTTGATAGGTTCGTGTAAATGTCACTGTCTGGGACAGAGACATACGTATTATGTTGCATGTCTCTGTCTTGGTTAAACATTTAAAGTTTATATACACATCTTCGGTCGTATCGTACATGTCGTCAACCGTTTGACTAATGTCTGCTAACTTAAAAGTGCCATAAAGTTGTGTCTTGGTGTCCTTGAATAATGACCAATCGCTTTCCAATAATTCAAGTCTGGTCTCCAAATATTCTAAAGTGAGTCTCTCTTGCGGGCGCTTTTTAAAATTAATAAAGGCTTTGTGAATAACATTTTGAAGGTCTTTCAATATGTTAACCTTCCATCTTGACTAACAAACGAAAATAATTTAAAATGTGCGTAAAATATAAACAATAAAACAATACCCTCTAAAAAAAAGTAAAAATAGTAGTTAGATCAAACTTTGCTCTTGAGACGAACAAATTGAAACTTTCAAATAAGTATATGTACAAGTTTGATACAACTAGAACTAAGTTTGAAAGCGAAAGAAATTACAAGTATTTGAACTATTTACACTCTGAAAGAATTCGGGCATAGACTCCACGTTCCCTCGTATTTTACAGAAT
This sequence comes from Mythimna loreyi, assembly GCA_029852875.1. Lineage (NCBI taxonomy): Eukaryota > Metazoa > Arthropoda > Insecta > Lepidoptera > Noctuidae > Mythimna > Mythimna loreyi. The sequence continues at coordinate 10,268,040 of CM056780.1, read as the reverse complement.
TATTCTAAGTCCCTATTCTATTTTAAAAACTAAGTTAATATATTATCTAAATATGTAAAGTTAAAATCTACGTAGAAATAAAGTTCACAATTGTGTGGCAAATTGTTTGTTGACCTATTCCAATGTAGGTATATACGGAAATTGTACTCACGGTTTCACTTCACTCACACACACAAATTGATTTGATGACGTAATTCCGGTGTCGTCACTACAGTCTTCAACTTCTACCGTTGAACTCGTCGTGATGTATGTAGTGGCGCTCCTTGCGGCGGCTCGTTGAACTTTGAAGTCCACAGCAACAGCCGTCCTTCTGCTGAGGGTCCGGTACTCTTGCTGCAGCGGTCCACTGCGAGTACGACGGATGCGACCAAACGATGGCCGCGCTTTTTAAAAAATACCAGACTGATCTGGTTTTATTCGGGTCGATGGACCAATGTTTGTTACCGAGCTGGTAACGTTGCACTATGAACTGTTTTGAACACTAATAGGGTTGAAAACGAAACAAAACTATTGTGTCTTGAACTATTTGGAAAACTTTTATTCAAATAATATAATCTGGTTATATACTATCGCTTGTAACGAAACCATAGCGACTTCTTATTTGACCTTAACGTCATCTATTGATCGGCAAGGTACTTAAAATCCACATAAATCTAATTATGATCTTCAACAATAAATAATAGTTAAAAGTAATAAAAACCACTAATTGCCTTTATTTTTATTTAACGACAGTGAGGGCATAATAAAATTTATATCTTAAATCAAGGCAACTAACTATTGCGCATCATTTTTGCGAAGGCAACCAGTATCTTTTAGTTCCTTGGGGCACATTCTTTCAGCTGATGCTTGATTTTTTCAAATAACAGATGAGGGTAAATTTGGTCAAAAATGTAGTAACAAACTTTAATATTTAACATCATTTGCATTAAATTTAGCGAGGCAACCTCAGCGCAATGTATTAATAAATGCGTTATCTAGCATGTAATATTTACCATAACCGAATAACATATGAGGGGTCATCCTTGTTCTATGTATCTTAGATCATTAGATTAAGTGGCAAGGAAATTAAAGAGAAACGGCTTAGTAACATAGTAACACAGATTTTTTCCAAAATTCCAGTGTTGCCTACCAGTTCGGGTGATGAAGCTCATCGGTATAAAAGCATTGATAGCTACCAACGCAGCCGGAGGCCTGAACCCTTCATACAAAATTGGTGACATCATGATCGTGAGAGACCATATCAACATGATGGGTTTCGCCGGCAACAACCCCCTGCATGGACCCAACGACGAGAGGTTCGGACCTCGCTTCCCTCCCATGAACAAAGCGTACAACTACGAATACAGAAAAGTGGCACGAGAGGTAAGTTTTACTTTTAGAAATGTAAGCATCAACCTTATAAAGTTCCCACTGCTGGGACATAGGCCTCTTCTCTAGGAGAGGGAATGGGTCATAACCCACTACGTGGGCCCAATGCGGATTGGAGGGTGTCGCATGTCTTCAAATTTCTGGTTCTAGAACAAGCCAGTTTCCACACGATGTTTTCCTTCACCGTTTTGAGAGCAGTGGTGATGAAATAAGTACCCAAATTAATGCTCCTCCTCCTGTAAAACCTTTACCACTCGGCCAACACTGCTCCTAGAAATGTAAAGACGGCAAACAATGGGTAACTCACCGACCGGCTGCCCGGTGACTGTTCAGATCGAGCCCGCGCGTCGTTTCCGGCATGTGTCTCGAACGCCTTATAGGTAAAGATGTCATCAAAACTGTAGGACCCCAGCAGGGTCGAAACCTACTTGGGCCGTGGGAGCTACGTACGGTATTCCGAAATAGCTCTCACCGAAAAAAATTAATCAAAAGGGAAAATTTATAATGTTTTTTACAATAAAGAATATGATTATTATGATTTCTCGATTAGAACTGTGACAATAGAAAAAAATTAAATCCTTTTTTCTATTTCTTCTAATCGTTTATTGTTAAATAAAAACTTTGTTTTTTTTTTTCTATTGACACACTTTCATGTATTATTTTATTATTACCTGTATTTTTAACATGACCAAGACCTAAGGGGGTTGTCAAGCTGAAAGAAAAACTACCCATTTGGCAAAAGAATTCCCCTACAACGAGTGCTATCGGCGAAAGATTCGTTCGTTTGACCCATCGTCGTTGAAGTGTTTTCGGTGAACCGATACATCGGCGAAGGATTCATTCGGACTACCAACCATAGATAAATAGTGTTTTCGGCGAAACGTTCATCGGCCAATCATTTTTTCGTTCAACTAACCGTCGGAGTAGAGTGTTATCGGAAAACCGTCCTTTCGGTGAGAGATATTTCGGAATACCATACGTAGCTCGGGCCGTGGGTTGTGCGAAACAACAAAAGACACGCAGTACGTTCAAGATGGGATAAGTCATTGGTTGATTTTCTTCCTAAAAAAAACTAAGAAATATAGTCTGTTAGGATTAACGTCATAAATTTTGTCCCTGTGTCATGAGCCTTACGTATTATATTAGGTAATAACTAGTGACCCGCCCCAACTTCGTACGGCTACTGATATTCTATATATTATGCATGTATTATACACATAAACCTTCATCTTGAATCACTCTATCTATTAAAAAACCGCATCAAGATCGGGTGCGTCCTTTTAAAGATCTATGCACACATAGGGACAGCGGTAAGCAACTATGAAGGTAATAATATAGCGTTGTCGGAGGATTTATTTGGTCCAGGCCTGCTGTAATTACAAAAGCAGCTCAAATTATTATTGAGAAAGGTCCGAACTTTTTACATTAAATTATGTAATCTCAAGTTTTAGTTATAGCATCGCCTTGGACGCATCTGTGAAGGCGTTATAATCTATATATATAAAAGGAGAAACTGACTGACTGACATATCAACCCACAGCCAAAACTACTGGGCCTAGAAGCGTAAAATTTTGCACAAGGCTTCCTTTTATGACGTAGAACACAAAGAAAGGGTTTTACAAAATTCAGCTCCTAAGAGGATGTAATGGAGGTCTAAAATTTGTATGGAGAACTCTGCTATCACGCGGGCGAAGCCGCTGGCAGAATGCTAGTAATTTAATAAATAAAATCCTCAAGGTATCAAACCACTATCTGTACCTTATCTACCGTTAATGACATTGTCACGGGGGGTAATGTCAGTTAGAATATTTAACTTACGTAACATCGTCACACATTTTCTCGCACGTGAGTTTTAATCTTTGACTTTATGACCTGTATGTGCGTCTTTCTTAAAAGAGATGCGGTTAAAGATTTCAGATAATGTGTACCGCGTAAATCCGTTTCTTTGTCATTCTTTAAAAAGTGTTTAGTGAATAGCCGGGTTTCGTTTAACATAACTAGAGCCAAGGTTATCAGGGGTCGCGGGTGTGAGTTACAACTTGACGTTTTACAAAATGAAGTGCGTATAATGTCGCGTGAGCCACCATCCTGTTTGCCTTGTTTAGCTCTGTGACATATTTGTCGTTCAATCAGTAGCGTAGGTAACGAAGGGCCCTGGAAAAAATCTCTGGAGCCCATTGTTTTTATGTGAGCAATCTCCAAATAATCTCAGGGGTAGACTTTAACCTACTAAAACGAGAGTCATGATTAAAGTACTGTTGCAAAGAGAGAAGAATTTTTGCTAGTTCAATAAAAGGTTTGTTAATGAGGCTCAGCTATCGAAGGACCGGGCTACGTGGTGCTCCCTTTTGGCTACGCTGGTGGGTTTTTTTTATGGTGGGCAAAAATTATCCAATGACGAATCCCGCTCTTGGACGGAGCGGGAAACAGTGTCAGATTCCTTCTGACTAAACAGCCCACCCCGTTCCTTTCAGAAAGAGACCCTGGGCCCCAGTAGGCTTCGACCCTTTTACAGAGTCCCTACGGCTACGCTAGTGGGTTAAATGTAGAATACTGGTTTAGTCCTTATTTATTGACCAGGAAGACCATTAACATTTCAGAGATATTTTTATTCCAACAATTAAAATTGCACGTGAGATTTAATTGAACAGGTTTATGGATAAGACCTTTTAAATTGTAGAGCTACTATCTTCTGCCACCGGCTTCGACCTCGTACATGTAGGTTATTTTTATTTATATTACCAATGACATTACGGACACAAAATCGAAGACGAATAAAAAGTAGCCTATGTCTGTCTGTCATACTCCTTGGAGTTCCAGCTTCCTTTGTACTAAATGTCATCAAAATCGGTTCAGTAGTTTACTAGTGCAAGCGCATAGACATAACTGAAGCTCGCTACTTTTTCAGACTTACTACATATACTTAAAGAAACAATTGTAACAATGGTTAAGGTAAAAAATTATCTTAATAACTAGAGTTCACTTTTGGAAATTTGTTTTCCCATTTGAATTAATAAATATAAATCATTGACATTAATAATTACAAATTTCATTATTATAATAAATACAAAAAATATAAACACGCCGAAATACAAACATTTTCTTTATACAATTATTGGTTTAGATAAAAAACTAAATTCGTTTTGACGATACCGGCTAAACGTCTTCACCAAGATAAGGCATAGTCTTAATCCAGAAGTCTTATATGGATTATTCTGTATCAGTACCTATACTCGTTTTATCGGTAGGTAACTACAGTGATACATGCGACCATACTCGTATTTATTTATCACGAAGTTGATTATTTCTAATCTACATATATATATATATATAAATGAATCCCTACTTCTCTCGGTTACGCTATAACTACGCCTGAACCAATTTTAATCGTTGTTTTTTTGTTTTGTTTACCATCGTACAGAAAAAAATACATAATTAGGGCAGGGTAAGGTAGAGTAGGTGAAAGTAGGGTTGAGTTGGGTAGAGTAGAGTAGGGTAGAATTGGGTAGAGTAGAGTAGGGTGGGGTGGGGTAGGGTAAAGTTGGGTAGAATAGGTTTTTTTTTTATGGTAGGTAAAAATCGTCCAATGACGAGTCCCACTCTTGGGCGGAGTGGGAAACAGTGTCAGACTCTTATTGAGTAAATAACCTACCCCGTTCCTCCCTTGCCTTATTCCCAGAGCCCCGGTAACACTTTCGCACCAACCCTCGGCTCCTGGGTAGAATAGGGTAGGGTACAGTAGAGTTCGATAGTGTAGAACAGAATAAAGTAGGGTTCGGTAGGGTGAGATTTAGTAGGTCAGAGTTGGGTAGGGTACAGTAGAGTTCGATAGAGTAGAGAAGGGTAGGGTAGAGTGGGGTAGAGTAGGGCAGAGTTGAGTAGGATAGCATAGAGTTGGGTAAAATAGAGCAGAGTTGGGTAAGGTAGCGTAGAGTTGGGTAGAGTAGGGGAGAGTAAGGTAGGGTACAGTAGAGTTCGATAGAGTAGAATAGAGTAAACAGTTGCCGGGAGCCAAGCTGCAGACAAAACCTAATATATTATTTAGGTTACTATTCATTTTAGGAATACCTCCTAACGTCACGAAACTAAAAACGTGAAAATAGATTATAAAACTAGCTTAATGTAGGCAGAACTTGATAAGACGATAATAGTAAAATCCCCACTACTTAATGATGTCACAAATTACTAAAGTGTGTTTGCTGGTTTATTATTTCATTCAACAGCATAGCAACATTACCTAATATAGGTACCTAGGTACCTACAATCTATCGGCCGGACTTCCTTAGACCAATATTTGAAATGCTTAATGTTGCTTCATTTACTTAATACCTAATCAATTTCGATGCTGTAAAAATATTTCTCTTTATGTACCTAATATTATTTGTTGTTTAATATAAAGTATTCTGTAAATCTGTACAAGTAAGTATTTTACAAAGGATTACTTATACTCAATTGTGAAATTATCTACTGTTACAGGTAGCAAAAGAGTTGAATATCGACAACATAGTGCGAGAGGGCGTGTACACGTGCCTCGGAGGCCCCAACTTCGAGACCGTCGCGGAACTGAACATGCTGAAGATGGTCGGAGTCGACGCTGTCGGCATGTCTACCGTTCACGAGGTGAGCAAGACGAGAACGAGTGCTTTTTACTGGCTCTCTGATTGGTTAAAAGGTTGGAGCGAGTCAATCGGATCGCCGAATTTCATAACGGCGTTAACGTAAAACAAACTTTTACTATGCACTCAAATAGCATTAGATAATACTACTTGATGGCAGTGTTTGAATGTACCTATGCTTCGTTAGCGATAGTGAGCGTATGCAGTTATTATTGTTATTAATCGATCTGCAAAAATCTTCGAAAGAATTACCGTGGCCATGGAACGTAAACGGTTACTAAAGGATCTCGGAAAGAATTTAGTCAATAAAAGTCGAAAATGACTTCTCGCTCCACCCTATTCAAACATCTAGCTGCACCTAAGGGTGGGAGAAGTCATTTAATGATTCCCTATACCAAAAACAAGTTATATATTTATTCATTAAGTGACCAATGTATGTTCTTTTAGAATAAATAAAGAATCTTTAAACCCAAAAACAAACAAACGATTAAAATGTGGGTTTACACTAAACCACTGGTGCACCTTTAACCACCCATAATATTTTAAATAAATTCAGGCTCTACGCAATAAAAAAAGAAAAATAAATTAACATACTAAATTTATTTATATATTTTTTGTTTTATTCCAGGTTATCACGGCAAGACATTGCGACTTAAACGTGTTCGCGCTATCCCTCATCACGAATGAATGTGTCACGAGCTATGACAACAATGATGAGGCCAACCACGAAGAGGTCCTGGACGTAGGGCGCATGCGCCAAGACATCCTGCGCAAGTTCGTCAGTAAGCTGGTCGAGAGGTTCGCACAGATAGAGGCCAACCACTGAACTCACACAGTTTACGAACTGAACTTCAAACGTGCTCTACACTCATAGAAACTGAGATCTACAATGACAAACTCATTTTTCAAGGGTTTCAACCATTTATCCTTCAAAATCATCAAGTTGTAGAGTCAATTCAAAAATTTTGCCGTTAATGGCAGCCATGTTGTTTTAGAGAGATCTTCTATTCCCAATTTCAAAGTGTCGTGGTCCAGATGAGTAATTATTATAATAAGCATATTTATATTATAAACCTACGCGTTAATTTACGTTTAGATAGGTCAATTTATAATGTTTACGTAATATATAATAAGCTGTTAATATTGTTTGTAAGTTTTAAACGAATGTTGTGTATCTAGATATCCCTACTTACTTAAGTAAATAAAAATAAGGTAATTCCTATTATGTTAAGTTAGGTTATCTTATAGATCTTGAACAAGCTGAAATTTGTTCTAAGTTGTGTTCAATGAAAGTTAATTTAAGGATATGAAAAACATTTTTGTAATAAAATTATTTAAAAAAAAAAACGCTGTGCATAATTATATTACCTGTTAGCGCATGGAACCTTTTATTACAAAATCAAAAAGCGGAACGCTTGTTCCATCAAGTTCTATCTGGCTAGACAAAGCGAAGGCGAGCCGAGCCAAGATTTTGGGAGTAAATCCCGAGCGTAGCGAGATTAAACGTAGCTCCCGAGCGAAGCGAAGGAGTTAAGCTAAGAATCCTAAATGTAGCGAGGGAATTAAATTAGCCCAAAAACGATGGCAACTTTATCCCTAAGGAGGCTACTTTTCACATTTACTGTGAGAAAGTCTAAAACCAAAAGTAGGTATCAAATTCAAGACTTGTTTAGTATAGTTGCAGTAACAGTTAGGTAGTTAACTTAATATTTACAATTAAAAAGAAAACAATTTAGTTTCAACTATGGTTTCAACAGTGATTCGTACTAAGCACACATGCCTTTTTTTAATGTGTGTGTTCTTTTTTATTTTATTATAGTGTTTGCGGCCAGTTCGATTTTGCGAATAAATAAGATATAAATACGTTGCCCAGGGCAACGACTTGCTTTACTTACAATTTGTCATTTGCAAGGTGATATGAAAATAATAAAATAAATTGACTATTAGTCAACAATAATTTAATTATGCACTTATGTTATTAAAAATTACACGTACTTAACAAAAACATTGAGAGCAGACGTAACAACAAAAAAATGCAAAATTCAAAAACTCAGACCTGCTTGGTTGTTTTAAAAGACTACTTTGAATAATTCGTTAACAATCGATATCTCGCTTAGGTATTTCATCGACTTTCTATTTTAGCGGATTTTTCTTCGATAGGTAAGCGACTTGTTTCCAGGCTTCATTAATGTCTGCGTATTTATATTTAAATCCATATTTTAGAACTCTTCTTAGTACGCATGTTGCCATTGGCCATTTTATCATCGCTTTCTCATAATGGAGTAATAAATTCAGCATAGTCTTGACTACTGGTAGAAAAGCAGGTCTTTTGAAAAGACTGCAGCGATTAATTCGTTAACAATCGATTTTTCTATTTTAGCGGATGTTTTTTCGGCCAGAGGTGAGCGACTTCTTTGCAAGCTTCGTTAATATTGGCGTATTTATATTTGAATCCATATTCTAGAACTCTTTTTGGTACGACATGCTGCCCTTTCGTCATTATCATCGCTCTCTCATAGTGGAGTAACAAATTCAGCATAGTTTCGGGAACTGGTAGGAAAGCAGGTCTCTTCAAGGCTCTGGCGAAAGACTGAAAAAATAATAAAAATTAAATTAAATTTTATATTCATTGACGCTGAGAGGAGCGTGTTAAGGGCTACAGTAGCAGGGTGTAAGTACCTGCACATCAATATACGAAAAATATCAAAATAAAAAGCCACATATACTATCTAGCTGCTGGGACGCTTCGCTCAATCGTGTAACCTTTTTTTAGTACTTCTCAAGTATATGCACCCCGTGGAATGTAGTTCTGCTGGTACCAATGTAGGTACCGGGTAATTCTTTAAAACAGAGAGAACGTCTCATTCATCTGGTCTACCTTAAGTATCTATCTAGGTAGAAAACGGAGGGTAGGTAGATAGGTAAGGTAGTCAAAGTAGGGTAGAGTAGGGTAGAATAGGGTATAGCACGAGCAAAGCTACGAGTAAGAGCTAGATAAGTACGTAAATAAAAATCGTATTGTAAAGAAAAACACGGCCAGATGAATGAGACACCCTTTCGGTTTCAAAGAAACACCCTACAATTTTTGTTTTTGTAAAACTCCAACATATTTATTTACAATACCTGCTCATTTACATAAATTAAAAACAAAAAAAAAACAATTATGAACTAGCTAAAAGTATCTAATCTAAAATAAGGCGCCGAAAAACTCTTCCGCATCGCTGTCGACTGGTAAAGAAACCAAAAGGCTGGCATTGCCACGCTGTATGGCCATGCTTATTCTCTGCCAAAGGTAAAAGCCTACTATGGAGATATATATATCAGGATATGAAACACCTCTTTTCCAGCCTATCATGCCTTATTACCCTCGTCGTCCAGGATCTGAACGAGGCAAAGCTGTTCAAGCATAACCACTAATCGAACAAATATTATATACCCTCTTTGAGGCGTGGCTGGATAGACCTCACGGCGTCCTCACCTTCCGCATGACGCAGGTTCTCACCGGACATGGGAAGTTCGGGAGATTCTTGCACCGGATTCGTGCGGAAGAGACGTCCGGGTGTCGCCACTGTGAGGCGAGCCTGGAGGACACGGTGGAGCACACGGTGAAGGTGTGCCCTGCTTGGGAAGAGCATCGCCGTGTCCTCGTGGGGGTGATCGGCGGCGGCGACCTCTCGCGCCCGGCCCTGGTTCAGGCCATGGTCTGCAGCGAAGAGGAATGGCACGCGGTCGCCTCCTTCTGCGAAGCAGTAATGCTCGTAAAGGAGGAGGCCGACCGCATGAGACAAAGGCAACAGCGCCCTCGCCGTAGCCGTCGCCGCCGCGATCCTGCCGATAGCCGGCCACCGTAGACAGTGGCTCGCGGACGGTGAGCAATGGGCCGGTCCAGACCGAGTCCAAGTCGTCAACGGCGCGTACCGTTCCCGCGCGCCTCAAGGAGTTGTCAGCAAACTGTAGGGGCCCTTCAGGGTCGAAGCCTCCTGGAGCCTAGGGTGGTACAAACTGTTACCTCGACTCTAGGAATAAGGCAAGGAAGGTACGGGGTAGGTTTTTTAGCCAGTAAGAGTCTGACACTAGTCTCCCGCTCCGCCCAAGAGCGGGTTTCGTCATTCGATGATTTTCACCTACCAAAAATAAAAAATAATAAAATCGAACAAATATTGGTTTTGATACTAGTCAGTAAATATAATCGATGAACATGCAAAGATTTTAATATAGGCACGTTTCATAGAAACGGCACTGGAGCAACCAACTTTTAAGCCGCAAATTACAGCTTTCCTTTACGATAAAGAATGAAAAACGTACTTTCGTAAAATCATCGTTGGTGATAACTTGAGGTGCCACGCCGTTTAGGACACCGGTGACAGCTTCATTTTCGATCGAAAATTGAATGAGTCTCGCGAGGTCGTCTATGTGGATCCACGGAAGATACTGCTTGCCGCTGCCGATGCGGCCACCGAGCCCCAGGTAGAACGGGACAAACATGTTTTTGATCATGCCTCCCCAGCGGCCCAGCACTGCACCCGAGCGAATTATTACCTGTAAGAGGAAAATCTCGTTAGTGTAACGTTTCAGCAATAAGTCCGATATTGCGTTCGTGAATTATCAGGGGATGTTCGTCAGACTTCGGTTAAGTTCGTGGCTCATATGTTATCCGAGAGTTTGCCGATGACTCCGGCGTGATTGTGTGGCGAGTTTATAAAGATTTTTTTTGGGTAATTATTTGAAATGTCTCATTCATCTGGCCTAGTATTTTTTGTTCATTTTGATATTTCTGTTTGTATAGTTTCCTCCGTTAACTAAATGTATCTGTTGGGAGGAACGCAGCCAAAAAAAAATCTAGCTGGCAACACACACACTGACGTGTACTTTTGCCTTCTCTTCCTTTTTCCTTCTATATTTTAAAATGTCATTGTGCAATGTCTCATATTTTATTATCTTAAAATAAATTGTTAACCAATATTCTAGAGTCTTAATCGCTTATTATTTCATCAGTATCAAAGGCACTCATTTGCGCCCAGTGCCCTACAAAATTGATAGGTACGAAAACAATGCCAGATAAATGAGACATCCTCTCTGTTTTAAAGAATTATCCTTACATATATAGCGATAATATAAGAAAAATATATATTTTCATTCACATTAGACCGCCACACACGTGGACCACGACTGATTTGTACGTGGAACTGAGTCGTGTGGCGTGATACGGCGTGCATTTAATATCTAGTTGCCATTTAAAATACATGGAGACCGACGATGTGACATCCACCAATACGCACGTGGTCCGCATGGTGGATTACGGCCCATTCCCCTCCTAGAGAGGAGGCTCAAATCCCAGGGATGGGTACATTATAAGGCAGATGCTGTGCTATAATATTGCTTTAATACTTACAAGCCTTACAGGTGGATCTACATGTGCTGCTTTTTCCCACTCAATGGTTAATCTAGAGAAAAAGTCGCGTCCTGTGGTGGGACTGAGTTCGTCATACTTGTTGACCTCGGAAGGTTCGTATGCACCCACGCCTGTGACGACGACAAAAACTTTCGGCTTGTCATTGCTTTGGTTTATGGCTCTAGCAAGGGCTTTGGTTGTGTATACTCGAGAATTCTGGACATTTTGTTTAAACCTGAAATGATTTTATATGAAACTAGCTTCTGCCCGCGACTTCGTCCGCGGAGAATTTGTGAGACAAAAGTTGTGATAGCTCTGTTAATATCCATGTTATATAAATAATTTATAGCCTATGTCACTCAGGAGTAAAGCAGCTTTCTATTATAGCTTCAATTTTTCCAATCGAACCATTAGTTCCAGAGATTACCTCCTACAAACAAAAAAACAAAAAAACAAAAAAACAAACTTTACCTCTTTATTATATTAGTGTAGATGTAGGTATAGTATAGACTTCTCGCAATAGCTTAGGCTCAGAATGTCCCTTTCCTAAAACAGCTACTAATCTAGGAATATTTAAATAACGTAAGCCAAGTAGTTAAAGGGACCTTTTGGGAAATAGACATTATGGGGAGTGGACATTTCGGGAAATAGACATTATGGGGAGGTGACATTTCGGGAAATAGACATTATGGGGAGGTGACATTTTGGAAAATGGACATAATGTCCCCTACATTTCGGGAACTATAGGAAACCAAGGGACTTTGGGACAGGGATATTCTGAGCCTGAGCTCTTACAATGGTAGTTATCCACTACATGATCACATTTGTTTTATTTCAAAAGGATTTTGATGCCAAAATGAAATTAGTATACATTACCCAGGTGTCCAGGATTTTGTAAAGTCCATGAATTGTTGGCCCGCACAATTGACAACAGCTAATGACCTCTTGGGCAAGCCTTCCTGCTCCAGCTTTGTCCAAGAGATGTTATTGGTAGCCGGCATACGGGCGACGTTGAGTACATTGTACCCTTTTTGAATTAGAAGTTCCCCTAAATGGCTCCCGATGAAGCCAGTACCACCACCTGGAATAATAGTCAATTATGTTGCTTAAATTGGAGACATTAAGGATGGTACAATGCCAACAGCCCCGACTCACTAGTAGGTAGTATTTTGTGGGTTCAAACTTACACTATGTTACAAACATTGTGCTTGCAGTAGTTTAAAATGGCTTTTTACGGAATTATTTTTTACGGCTTAAACTCTTAAACATCTTCGTTAACTCTTGAAGCCCAAACAAATGCTGCGACATTTGCACACCTACTGTCTTTCTATTATGTCTCTAATTACGATATTGAAAAGGTGAAACTTGGTTTGTTTGATAAAAAAACAGTCCAATAAAAATAAAATATATTAAGCTGCTAAAAAGAATTAATGATATCAGTGTTTGAGTAACAGTATCTATTAACAAGGTTTATAATATTTAAAAATTTCATTAATATTTTTACCTTACCTTTTATAAGAAAGGCATTGAGTCCTAAGGAGATGTTTCAAATAACATACCAATACAACATTAACCATTCAACTACCATAATTAGAGACGTAATAGAAAAACAATAGGTGTACGAACACCGGCATTCGCTCTGGGCTCAAGAGTTTAAATTAATGAGGCATCTTTCTTGTAATATTTTTATGTAGAAAAAGGTTTAGTTATTGTATCAATGCCTACATGCTAAAATACAAAGTAATAATTTTAATTTTAATAATATAGGTACCTACAATTAAAAATTATGTTCATAATGATACTACATTAATGAAGACTGTTTAAAGATTATGAGTTTGTTAACTATGTTGGTTGTTGCTAGTTTTATTTCTAGACTAGTGACCCACCCCAGCTACAATAGAATTCATCAGAATAATTATACATGTGTTATACACATAAACCTTCCTCTTTAATCACTCTATCTATTTAAAAAAACCGCATCAAAATCCGTTGCGTAGTTTAAAAAATATAAGCTTACATAGGGCATAAGCAACTTTGTTTCATACTATGTAATGATACATATATCTTTCTTTGAATGATACATATTTCTTTTTTACATATAATTTCTTTCAACGGACTATCATCATTGTGTACTAGTCCTTTTTACATGCTCACTTATTTTAGAGAACTAGTGAATATCGCTTTACATTGATGCTTATGGCGAACCAAGGAATATTTAAATAGATTTGTCATATAGTCCATATTCACCCAGATTTTAGATTCTAACACACAAGAAGAATTAATAAAGGTCTTAATTAAATTATGAAAACGTTAATACATACCAACTAAGACTTTTCTGCTAGCCATTATTTTGAATTATATAACCAACGTGAAATCTCTTCTTTCAAGTTAAGACATTTGTCATAACAGAAGTTTCATTACATACGACAAAAATTTTCAAATACTACTTAAACTTATAATGTATTGTAATAGACAATTAATCCTAAAAGCTCCGAGTTGTTTTTAATGTGTTTTTATGTGATAGTTATTCATAAAATTTTTTGTAAGTTCATGACAGTTCGCTGTAAGGTCAATTTTATTTTCAAATAACAAGTATAACAACTGACAGCTCCACCAGCTGATATTGACATTTGACAACAATGAACAATGTCACGACATTTTTTTGGAATGGTTTTGGATTTGATACCAAATTCTACAAGTCATATCGTATTGCCGAGTCAACTCGTCCTTAGAGCCCCAACAACACAAAAATCCTTTAGCACTTGCAAACCCCGACTGATTTAAAACTGTATTTTTTTTTGTTCGCCTGTTCTGTCCCACTCCTGGGCAAAGGCCTCCCTCCTTCCATCCATCGCGTTCCCGCGCTTAACAAGACAAAAAAACAAATACAGTTCTGGCCCAGAACTATATTTGTTTTTTTTAATTGCATTAAACTAGTGCTTGATTGCGATCCCACCTGATGGTAAGCAGTGATGCAATCGTTGATGATAAGGCGCACCAGTTAAAGATAAAGTACTTTTTTTTTAATAGATATTTTAAAAAGATTTGTAGTTAAGTCTTAAAATCGTTTATGGACGAATGTTCTCGACGGCAGATAATACGAGTATTTTACAACCATAGACCAAGATAGAAACTAAAAATATTGTAGGTAACATTGAAAAAAAAAGGTGTGAACTTGTGTTATGTGGATGAAGGTGAGACATAGTCTATGGGTGAGACTACAAATAAATATTCTCATGCCCACGTTTCGATCGTTCAGAAATGTTGAACTCTCTAACAAAATTAAAAATTCCTTTTCCTCTTAATACAGCTAATTGTTAAGATTTTGAAATTAATTCCAAGATGACCTCGGCTATGGCCAAAGAATATTGGTACCATAATAAATAATTATACTTAAGTGTGATTGTTATAAATTTATAGTAATGTTTTCACAAACGCTTGAACCCCGCCGGCACAAAAACGTGCCAGTAAACAAGTAATACCGTTAAGCCCCGCTGGCACAAATTTGTGCCACCAAATACCGACCGATTTAAAACTGTATTTGTAGTTAAGATAAGTCTTAATCTTTTGAAAACAAAACAGCGAAATGGGCTGTCTACAGAATCAATCACTAGCCTATTACATTCAAAACGGCTCTTTAATACAGCTAATTTATATGATTTTGAAATTAATTCCAAGATGACCTCGGCTTTGGCCAAAGAATATTGGTACCATAATTAATTATTATACTTAAGCGTGATTGTTATAAATTTATAGTCTGTAAGTTTTTTAATAAATAAACGAATTAAATTGAATATTGTGTTTTTTTTTTCAAATACCAATTTTGGATAGAAATACACCGATTTTAGCTGGCAATTCTACCGATCTCGCTCTATGACGTTCGAGACCACTGGGCAACATTAAGGACGCCCCAAGCCACGCGCAGCGTTAACGTAATACGACTCTAGTAGTACAAAAATTTCGTGTTTTGCGGTCGGTTTCGTCGCGCGCCAGTGAATTCCTGTGTTTTCGTGATTTTTCGGTGATTTCGTACGGTGAATATTTATTTATTAATGTTTCTCGGAACTTTGTAGATAGTTTCTCGCATGAAATAATATCACAAAACTCGTTTTATTACAGAATTTACATCGTTCCGGGTTCGTCGAATACGCTATTTTTATTGTACGATTTTTTGAGCTAATTCAACGTAATTTCACCTTTGTAATGGCAGAAATAACGTATAATCTATTGATAATTCATATTTACACTTAGTCCGCGCACATTTCAATAAATTATACATATTATGATAAAAATTCCATTAGTAGGTAACGAAATCCTATTAGAATAACGAACGTCAAAATGGTTCTTAGCCCTGCTAGTGTTAGGGCTATGTCGATAAAAGTTATCGATAACATCGGTGGTTTTTGTAAAATTGTTCGGATAGTTATATAAAATGAAAATATTTTTTGTTCGTATTTCATAGTTTTATTTCCGTAAGTGTAGGTTGAATGTAGGTTTTTTTTTTATTATAATAATTTATTTTAGTTTTGTTTTGTAAATTACGTGTGCGGTATTCTTATAGATTTGAGATGGCTGCGACGCGAAACTGGTGTGATGAACGAGAGGATGCCCCGGAGGACTTTGATGAGCTCCTCCGGGACACAGACTCGGAGGGCGAGGGTGACGAAGGCAAAGCCAAGTGCCTCCTGGATGAAGAACCGGAGGAGCAGGAGGAATATATTGAATATAATGAGCCAGATTACCTGGACGAGGAAGAATATATTGAATATAATGAGCCAGATTACCTGAACCAGGAATTTTCGGAGTCGGATTCTGAGGTAAATTTTTATATTCTCTTTCATGAATAATGAATTAATCACTCACCTTGTTGTAATGAGGCTAAGCACAAAGTTAGAATAAAACTTGAAGAAGGGCATTGTTTCTACTTACATACATGATGAATAATCACTATTTTTTTTTTCAGTTACGAAGACGTGGTCAAAGCCGCAGGTGACAGCCTGAGGCTTTGCTCGCGTAATTTTAGCAATATATAGGCTACCAGCGGCTTTACCCGCGTCTGTGGTTACTGCTACACCCCCATAGGTCATAACGTGATGTCATTCATGTTATATAGCCTTCCTCGAAAAATGGACTGTCCAACACAAAAATATTTTTTCAATTCGAAACTGTAATTCCAGAGATTACCTCCTACATACAAACTTAAAAATTTTACCTCTTTATAATATTAGTACAGAGGTACAGATATTAGATATATCTTTTTTGTACCTCTTTATAATATTAGAATAGAGGTACAGATATTAGATATATCTTTTTTGTCTTTTAGCAACTTGGATGGATAACATTTTATTCGTAGGTATGTAGTAACTTTATGTGATTGAATCAGGTGCGGGTATTGTTTGTGTTTTTATCCACACGTTTTATATGGGGAAGGGTGATGGTCTGGAATTGTATGTGAATGTGAACCTCGCATGAAAAACTCGTCTGAACTTGTAATGTTTTGTGAAGCGTTAGGTTTATAAATGTGTGGTTTCTTTTTAGTATGATGAGCCGTCATGCCCGTCACCAACTATGCTCAGATCATATACCGAGGATGGAGTCGAAGTCCCACTATCTCCAACTGCTCCGTCACCTATCTTTATGTAAGTCAATTTTTCATCTAAATATGACTATTTTGCACTCCAACAAAACAGGTACTATTTAAGTATGCAGTTTTGCGTTTGCGAGTTTAACGAAGTCATTAATGGGTCCGTTCCGCTCGCGGTGGAAACCGGGCTTAATGCATGCGTCCGAGAAATGAATTGTCAAATGTTGCTCTTTAGTAACTTCTTATGATTCTACTAATGAATTGTAAAGTGATTCATAATAAGTGGCCATTTTACGAATGTGCTGTCAAATAGACATATCTGTCAAAAAAAAATGTCAAATAGATGAATTTGCGCACTAAGAATGTTGTTTACAAATCATAATAGAACTGTCAAATAGTGGCCATTTTCTGATTTTAGTCATTTTTCATATTATGAATCATAATATGATCTGCTAAACAGTACTTCCATTCCGATCACCTAAACGGATCAACTGATTGATCGGAATGGAACTCAAACGGATCACTTTCTATTTTTCCATTCCGATCACCTGAAACCGACCAACTGGTTGATCGGAATGGAAATCGATCGGATCACCTTTCGCTGTTCCATTCTGATCAACTAAACCGACCGAACTAGTTGTGCGGATTGAATTTAATCGGATCACTATCACTAGTACCATTACTAGTTCCAAGATGGAACTTGTGATGTTTTTTTTTTAGTCTTAAAAATCACTTGTGTTTTTTTTATGAGTGGAAAAACCATTGGAGTTAAAAACACTTGTAAAATTTCTTATGGTTGGAAAAACCATTGGAGTTAAAACACTTGTAAAATTTCTTATGGTTGGAAAAACCATTGGAGTTAAAAACACTTGTAAAATTTCTTATGGTAGGATAAACATCACAGTCAAAAACACTTGTAAAATTTCTTATGGTAGGAAAAACATCACAGTTAAAAACACTTGTAAAATTTCTTATGGTTGGAAAAACCATTGGAGTTAAAACACTTGTAAAATTTCTTATGGTTGGAAAAACCATTGGAGTTAAAAACACTTGTAAAATTTCTTATGGTAGGAAAAACATCACAGTTAAAAACACTTGTAAAATTTCTTATGGTAGGAAAAACATCAGAGTTAAAAACACTTGTAAAATTTCTTATGGTTGGAAAAACATCACAGTTAAAAACACTTGTATAATTTCTTTGAATTTTATAACCACGATTCCCAACAATGACTTAATACTTCAATCCATTGATAATCTAAGAGCTCGAGGCTGCTAGACTGGTCATTTTATAAAAGCTGATAGTATATCAGTGCAACTCCCCAACACAGGTAGGAATAAAGCCCTAATATGAAGTTTCAAAAGGTAATATAGCAACCTACAATAAATAAATTGAGTAAAATTGATTCATTTATATAGAGTTACGTGTTTTTCCACTCTTAAGAAATTTCACAAGTGTTTTTCCTTCTAGTGTTTTTTCATCTTTAAAAAATTTCACAAGTGTTTTTGGCTCTAGTGTTTTTTCACCCTTACGAAATTTCACAAGTGTTTTTGCCTCTAGTGTTTTTTCACCCTTAAGAAATTTCACAAGTGTTTTTCCCTCTAGTGTTTTTTCACCCTTAAGAAATTTCACAAGTGTTTTTCCTTCTAGTGTTTTTTCATCTTTAAAAAATTTCACAAGTGTTTTTGGTTCTAGTGTTTTTTCACCCTTACGAAATTTCACAAGTGTTTTTGCCTCTAGTGTTTTTTCACCCTTAAGAAATTTCACAAGTGTTTTTCCCTCTAGTGTTTTTTCACCCTTAAGAAATTTCACAAGTGTCTAAAATAATAAAGTGTAACTAATAATAACAAAATAAAACATCAGTTTTAGTGATCACAATCCACCATAGAGTCCATGACAAAATACCAGTTTTTATAAAATAACGGAAATCTGGTATCCACGAACTCTCCCTCTATTTGTCAAAGACATTTATTCATCGTCTATTATAAGTGACCAGTTCGTTAGTACACTTTAATGAAAAAGGTTTACTACCAAAGTTGTGTGGATAAGACAAATTCAAACAGAGTAAATTATTCCTATCGGATCACCTAAATAGTTGTACCGTTGGGAACGAAAATAGTTGATCCGTTTCAAAGTTGATCAGATTGGAAACAAATCCTTCACCGAGTTCCATTCCGATCAATCAGTTGATCCGTTCAGGTGATCAGAATGGAAGTACTGCTGCTAAAGTGGCCTTTTTAGCCCCCCAGGAATAATGCTAATCTTTTTACAGATCAAGCTCGCTGCGCGCTCAGCCCTCGCCATTTGAGCTTCAACCAGAGTAATATTTTCATTTTATATTTTCATCTTTGTCTTTTTTCTTATTCTTTTTGATAAAGACATACGTAGATTTATTGCATTACTGTTTATTTTTCGTAGGGACGTTGTCATAAAGCTAGTGAAAGATGACATCGATCCTCTGGGCGATGAATTCCATCTCGCTGACGAACACCTTCAATTTGAGCAAGAGGCTGAGCCAGTGAAGCGCCTGCAGCCTGGGCGAGGAAGGGGTTGCCCGCGTATGCCAGGAAGGGGGCGAGCGCGTGGAGTACGAGGAGGACGGCGAGGACGCGGCCAGGGCAGTGGTGGGGGACAGGCAGGTGAGCCCCAGTGGCAGACAAGCGATAGGTTGATAGAGGTACACATGAATGATGATGATGTGCCTGAGGATTTGAGGGCGGAAGTAATGCGAATGATGAATGCTAGAATAGCTACGAGAGAGCGGGCGACAGCGAGAGCAAGGAGGCAAATGGAATTGCATGAGGATGAGGAATGGTTGGGTGCAGATGACGGCCAGGATGAGGTCTTGTTTGCTGGAGGAGAAATTTCTCCTCGCTTCGAATGGTTACCTATGGATAACTACAGAGGCGAGCGAGAAAAATTTCTGCCTCAGAAAACAGGGCCAGTTGTTGCATCTGAAAATGCGTATGGGGCGTTTAGGCAGTACTGGGATAATGGCGTTTTGTCACATATTGTGAGGGAGACCAACCGTCATGCCCAGTGGCTTGCTGAATCATCCGTCAGCTTTCGCCGGGATTGGTATGACACGAATATTCATGAGCTTTTGGTCCTATTTTCCTTCTGGATGATGCTTGGAATCATCCGGATGCCCTCCACGAAATCCTGTTTTACTTTGAACCCTCTCCTCCAAACGAACATCTTCAGAAAGTTGTTCTCCCGTAGACGATATGAAATTCTTTGCCGCGCTCTCCATTTTAATGATAACAGCAACAGACCGATTGACAAGTTTTCATTTGGCCCCATTTTAGACCATTTAAATTCACGCTTCAAAGAAGCCTATGTCCCATCCCAAAACATTTGCATTGACGAATCCCTGACTTTGTGGAAAGGGAACTTCAAATTCCGCCAGTATATTAAGACCAAGTCGGCCAAATTCGGAGTGAAGACCTACGAACTCTGCGAGTCTTCGACTGGCTACCTTTGGTCTTTCTTTGTATACTACGGCAAATCCACCACCTACGATCCTACTTTCCCGTCTACACTGCTGAAAAGCACGGCCACCGTCCTATCACTCATCCGTCCTCTCCTTGACAAAGGATATACTCTTTTTATGGACAATTGGTTTAATAGCCCCCTACTGGCCCGATTTCTAAAAACGCGAAAAACGGATTGCGTAGGAACATTGCGTGCCAACCGCCGCGATGTTCCTCCACTAATATCGTTGTGTAAGCTGAAATGTGGCCAGTTTGCAGCCCGTCATTCCGGCGATATCACTGTCATGGCATACCAGGACAAGAAACGGAAGGTCTGCACGATCTCTACCTACCATGGCATTCAACAAGGCCGAATGGAGCCGAAACCTTATCGCGAGGCTCAGTTCAAACCTCAAGTAATTTTGGACTATAACAAGGGTATGGGAGGCGTTGATCGTAAAGATCAAATGCTGGAACCATACCTGCTGGAAAGAAAAAGATGCTCTAAATGGAATATGAAGGTCTTCAAGCGCCTTCTCAATTGCTCAATTTTAAATGCCAAAATTATTCTAGAGGGTTCAACTTCTGTACCCAAAAATCACTTAGTATTTAGATTACAATTAGTAGATCAGATACTCCAACATCATCACGAACACATGCCAAAACCTCGTACACCACAGCCACCACCTCCTGGACCGAGTAGTTTGGGCCCGAAAAATGTGGCCATGGCAGAACATTGGCCCAAAAAATTAGACGGAGTTATGAAGAATGGCTGTCGCGTTCGACGTCGGTGCAAATATTGTTCCCAGATTGGAATGACGCGCCGTACGTCGTTTGTGTGCAGTGTTTGTGATGTACCGCTTTGTTTGGAGCCCTGTTTTAAACAATACCACAGTTACTCCTAGTTTATTTTTTAGTTCTTCTCTATTTAGAGTATTTTTTATTTTCAGCTTGACTGACTTCACTTGATAGACTTTTTTTAAATATTATTTTGAAATTGTTGATTGGACGGACACAACAGACTGACATAACAGTATGCCTTTTGTTATTTCCGCAAAGTCAAACTGACAGACAGACGACAAATAGTAAAAACACTCCTTTTCTCGGTCATACTATCCTTTTTGTCTAAACGCCGGGTATGTATGGATGGGGTGCGTGTGCACTGGGGCTCAGGTTGTGTTGTGTTAATTTTCTTTTGTACATTATTTTTACATTGTAGAAACAACAAGGATATTGTAACCAGGATTTTTATAACACTTAAAAGGTTTCAAAAGAGTCTCTGTGGATGGTTTCTTGCAGATCCTCTTTGGATTGAGCTTCTTGTATTTGTATTTTTTCCAAATAGACGCACATTTTATTTTTGTTTTTTGCTCTTGACTCTAGTCTAATACAAACAAAAAGAGTCTACGATGGAGCGAGGTTACCCAAAAGATGCCTGTTCACTCTAACATTTAATTTTTTTTACTGGAAAATCATCAGATACTCCGCGACCCTGGAGCGGCATGATCTTGACAACTCAAAAGTATTTGTAAATAGTCGATTTGAAATAAAATTCATGTCTACTGTATTCATAATTTTTTTTTATAATACCTGTGTAAATGTAGTAACGTAGTTTTGTCATACAAACGGGAATATAAAACTGTTGGATGGGTATTCGTCAGATTCCACAACCTTAAAACAAATTAACTGCCTTGACAACTCAAAAGTACTTGTAAATTATTGATTTGAAATAAATTCATGATTTCTGTATTTATACATTTTAGTATCATTCATGTAAGACTAGTAAATTACAATTATAAAAAAGCTAGCAGTTCTATCTAAGCTTATTGGAACGGTCGCTCGGTCTGCCTAGTGATTCCGCAGTTCTCCGAGTATTTTGTAACTAAATAAATAGTATTATTTTACTTAAATGCATAATAAGTAAAGAAAGGTACTTATCTATGTCATCTAAAATGTTTTTTATTTTCCTTCCTGAACTCAGTCAAACTTATCGATACTATAGTGGTCTGGTCCCAACCCTACGGAATGTTAAAACTTGATACATTTTTATGACCACGACGGCGACGTTGATAATTTTGTTTTTTTTCTATGAAAGATAAGCTAAGTTAAGCTAAGCTAACTTAGCTTATCGTTCTTGTTCATTTTCAAGTAACATTCAAATTCAAAAGCCTAAATTACTTGGTGAAAAAAAGTTTACAAAGTAATCAGATTTGTTCCCTAATCTAAGTTGCTTATTGGTGGCATATTTTAACGATTTATTGTTACTAATGAGTCGATGAATATATAAGTAGTAGATACCTATGCTAGAAATATTTTTATAGGGCGTCTGTTTGTTATACGTCTAATTAGTGTATCGAACAATGCAAATTCATGTAAACTGCGCCGCGTGCTATGAAGTTTGAGTTTGAATTTTGCAGGAATCGGATACAGAACTCTTAAAATAACATTATCATTAGATTACCAGTCTATTCACGAGTCAGTTTCCAAAATTTCGAGTAAAATGATCACACAGTTAGAAATCGACTCGAATCTTGTTTACCTACGTTGAATTTCATAGCCACATCATGAACAACCCGTCATCGTTTTGGAGTGTGAAAAGAAGCAACAGAAACATACAATAACAGTTTATGTGACCGGGGTTAGATTACGCTTACGATAAGAGCCCGCCCGCGGTGCTTGAGTAGTGTTGTAAAAATACCGTATAATACCCAAAGGCTACGTACTCTACCGGTATTATACCATAAAATACGGTATTATTGGTATTTTATTTTATTTTTCAATACACTTACTCGAAAACTGCCACTTATCGCACTATAATTAGGTTCGACATAACATGTATATCACCCGCGTGCTTTTGTTTCATTTATCATACCAAGGGCTTTCTTTTCCTCCTTATCGTCACGGTCAAGCGTAAGTAATTATTATTTTTTTTTTAAAGCAAAGAGGTGCAGATTTTTGAGGTTTTAATATTTAATTAAAATTTAAATCGTGTTTTTATCAGAATATAATAAATAAACATGATTATTTATGCAATAATTTGTTATTAACAACAAATTAACATTTATCTGTGTTCTAAATTCAAAAATATTTGAATTTCTATTCTTAATATTAAGTAGGATGTATAACGGTTTGATGTCTTTGCTTCTTTTCCATACTGCAAAGGATAAGCGCGGGAAAAAGTCTATAAATAATAGTCTTATGTAACTTATTTATTGGTAGTTGTAACAAATATGTTGAATGTAAGATATAAGAGATTTTTTTAGACAATAAGCCGCTGCCGTCCGATATTATGCGTTACTATAGTTTTAGTAGTTATCTAAAATGTACGGCAACTTTGGAAATTTTTCTTCAGTAAGAAATTAACAAAAATGCGTCGTAATTTTCAAAGAAAGTAAGTGTATTATAAGTATAATATGTTCGTAAGTGTATTGAAAAACGTCGTTTGATACACGTGCGAATTTGTCATTGCAGCCCTCGGCTCCATAACACACTCGCCTACGGCTCGTGCGAATTTCGCCTCGATCGCAATGACAAACTTCCTGCACTTGTATCAAAATGTACTATTTCAATACACTTAGGTACTATATACAATATCGCACTATGATTAGGTTCAACCTGACATGTATATCACCCGCGTGCTTTTGTTTCATTTATCATACCAAGGGCTTTTTTTCCTCCTTATCGTCACGGTCAAGGGTGATAATTTTTTTTTTTAAAGCAAAAAGGCGCAGATTTTTAAGGTTTTAATACTTCAATCGTGTTTTCTAACAGAATATAATAAATAATAATGATTATTATGCAATAATTTGTTATCACATGGTTATTACCAACAAATTAACATTTATCTGTGTTCTAAATTCAAAAATATTTGAATTTCAATTTTTAATGTTAAGTAGGATGTATAATGGTTTGATGCCTTTGCTTCTTTTTCATCCTGCAAAGGTTAAGCGCGGGAAAAGT
This sequence comes from Mythimna loreyi, assembly GCA_029852875.1. Classification (NCBI taxonomy): domain Eukaryota; kingdom Metazoa; phylum Arthropoda; class Insecta; order Lepidoptera; family Noctuidae; genus Mythimna; species Mythimna loreyi. Next base: position 10,243,649 of record CM056780.1, on the reverse strand, counting down.
CTATTAAATAATAGCTGAAATGTTTGAAATGTGTTGTGACAAAAAGGTTAAATGTAAGATATAAGAGAATTAATAATTCATATTCACAACTCGAAAAAAAAACCGCCATATTATCTCGTTTGTTATTTTCCGTCGCCATGGCAACTATCCACATAACACAAAACTAAATTGTATTATGCGTTCCAAATAAGAGCAGGAAAGTCAATAACCTTGATCTGTCAAATTTTGAGTGAAAAGTACGGTTTGCAAAAAAATCTTATTTGCGTATCAATAAAAAGTTTGTTTTTGCTTTTTATTACTAAATTTTAGTTAATTCTAGTTGATGTAAAAACATTAGGGTTTAATATAAATTTGCCAAATATATTGTCTTAAGTCGTAAATAGTTTACAAGAAAAACTATTTTCTTTCTTATTTTCATTTTTAGAAACAATTCGCCTTTTTCTTCTATTTACTACTACTCAGACACATCACACAGTGAAACAGAGATAAACACAATTGAAAAACTGTATTCTGATTAAACTTTTATCATTCACGATTCGTACGTAAATTATTTTTTTTAAACAACTTTTTTTGTTCACTCTACCTAATTTCTTCGTTTTGACAGTTCGACATGACGTCACAACATTGCCATCGATCCTATTCTCATTTGGAACGGATTGTACGACACTTTTCTTAGGTAAGATTTCTTACTGAAGAACATTTTCCAAAGTTGCCGTAACAATAAATACGTCACAATTTTTAAAGAAAGGGCTTGTTAGTAAGTGTATTGAAAATCGTCGTTTGACACACGTGCAGATTTGTCATTGCAGCCCTCGGCTCCATAACACACTCGCCTACGGCTCGTGCGTATTTCCCCTCGGTCGCAATGACAAACTTCCTGCACTTGTATCAAAATGTACTATAATTTGATTTGACAAAGAGTTCTAGTTTAACCTTTCGAATACCGTAATTAGACTCATAATAATTGAAAGATAATCAAGATAATAGGTTTGCGAACGCCGGCGTTGGCTTAGGGCTCAAAAGTTTAATTTTAGAATGACTAATTCTAATTTTATTAGGTATCTTTAAAGTACCTACTTTATTAAATTTCACAGACATTATTTCAATATTATATAATATACTTATCCGTAGGTATATTTTTCATTGTGTTTGTGAAGTAGGGTTGTAACGGAAGTCATCTATGTGGAAGCGGATGCGGATGCGGAGGTGACGAGTGTCACCTCTGCGGATGCGGATGTTAACGGATGCGGAAGCGGAGGTGACATTGGATGTGGCAAATCAATTATTTTTCGAATCTAATGAATTTGTTAAGTTTAGTCCTGTTATGTCAAATTGACATAAGACCGCGTTTCTATCGTGCCCATCTTGACCATTTCAAACACGCGACCGGGCGCCTGAATTGTCATCGAGCGTCGCTGCTTTGCACAGTATTGTTTATTCATAATGAATTTATGACATAAATAAAACTCCACATAAATTTTACGGAAGCGGAAGCGGATGCGAATATACGATTTCATGCGGAACTTCCACAGTAACGGAAGCGAAAGCGAAGCTCCGTTACAACTCTATTGTGAAGTATTGAAATGTACCTACCGCAGAGTAGGTACCTACTATTTACCTGAGCAGCTCGCGCGAGGCTCGATGTTATTCTATTCGTCGCCGTAAACATGTTAAGACATGTTCCACCGTGCTGCGTTCACGCCGCCCGTGCCGGACCGAGTTTGTTAGTTATAGATATGTTATAGTGATAAATACCGTATATTACAAAAAGGCCATGTATTAAACAGGTATTATACTATCACTTAGGTACGGTATTATTGGTATTTTATGTACCTACCTATTTTATTTATTTTGATTTGAGACAAACAGTTCTAGTTTTTTTTATATTAATTATTGCTTGACTTCGATCCCACCTGATGGTAAGCAGTGATGCAATTGTTGATGGTAAGGCGCACTAGTCTATTAGGAGCCTATTTACTCTAACCTTGAAGATACCCAAATTATAATCGGACGGAAAGACCGCAGCTGGCAAACTGTTCCAGTCCCTCGATGATCGCGGTCTAAATGTCAAGGCAAAACACTTAGTCCGGACCGTTGATGTCTCAACAACGTTATGGATGGATATTTGCCGTACGCCTCTCGAAAACCGTAACTAGAGACTAGGGCATGCAAAACCGGAAAGTCATCAAAACCGGTTTTAAACATCGTTTTTTTGGGACCAAAACCGAAAACCGGAGCTAGGTCCGGTTTTAGCAAAAAAAAATCGAATGTAGTATAATTTAAAAAGAAACACCATTTTTTTAAATACCCACTAAGTCTACAAAAAAAAAAAACAAATTGTATGATATATTTCTTTTTAATCCAAACCATAATAATTGTACAGATAACAATGAAATTATAATAGTATAAAGATTAATTAACTGAGATCAAATCAACAACAAGTAAGTTTTCTGTATCTTTGGTACCTATTAAGTCTGCTATCAAAAATAATATACAGCACAATCAGCATCTTCAAATGTTAAACACAGCCACCCACAATTACCAAAAAAATCAACATTTATTTAACTAAAGCATAAATCACTTGTTTTCAAGAGATCGCTGTTCTTGATAATGTGATCTCAAGAATATAAGTGCATCCAACATTCGATCAGACAGCGAACTTCTTATTTTGTTACAGCAATACCCAGCACTCGAAAACACCCTTTCACTCTCAACACTTGTTGGTAGAACACATAATAAATAATTATATGCTTCGGTGAGATACACACCCCGATACCCTCCGCTTTCATAGTTCGGATACATTTGATGCCTCAAAATTAATTATTTTTTGAGTGTTCGAAAAAAATGTTGATAAAAATCAAAATGTTAATTGTTGCTCAATAATGGGAAAACCGGAGCAGAGCTCCGGTTTTAGCTTTTAAAACCGGTTTTCAAAAATCGGAAAATTTTGGCCGATTTCCGGTTTTGCATGCCCTACTAGAGTCATAATAGAAAGAAAATGTGGAATGACTAATTCTAATTTAATTATCTTTTTATTAATTAAACAGATATTATTCCAATATTATAGATATACTTATCCGTACATTTTTCATTGTATTTGTTCATTATTTAAATGTACTACAGAGTAGGTACGATTCACCGCGTGAGCGGCCCGCGCGCGGCTAGTCGTTATTTGTCTCCGTCGACACGTTAAGACGTGTTCCACCGCGCTGCGTTCGTGCCGTGCTGATTCAGCTGAAAGTACGTTGGTAGAAAACATTGTTGCGTTGTCTTCTACCGAAAACGTAGCAGCAACACAAGCGGATTTAGATATGGAGAAAGATGATCCTCAAAAGTTCTAAATCATGAGTTCATTAGAGAGACCCTAGGCTCTGATTCTCAGTGATTCTGATTATTAAATTAAATCAACTCGCTAGTTATCTGAGGACTCGCCCAGTCAGAGGCAGGGCAAGACTTAAATTTAATGTGGGCAAGATGTATTTTGCGAGGCCCCCTATGGCTATGGATGAGATTGGATTTTTTTTTAAAGAAAGCCGGAAATCGAGATCGGAATCCTTATGCGGTCGCCCTCTCGTCGCTAGCATTACTGCTTCGCAGAAGGAAGCAACCGCCTCTCCTCCTCGCTCCGGACTATGGTCTATACCAAGGCCCGGCGCGAGAGATCGCCGCCGCCGATAGATTCCACATGGACACGGCGATGTTCTGTCCAAGCATGGCACACCTATACCATGTGCTCCACCGTGTCCTCCGGGTGCTCTACACAGTGGCAACACCCCGGCGTCACTTCCGCAGGAATCCGGTGCAGGTACCTACCTTACCTCCCGAATTTACCATGTCCGGTAACGCAGGTTCTCACCTGCGTCATACGGAAGGTGTGGACACCGTGAGGTCTTTCCAGCCAGGCCTCAAAGAGGGGACTTACCGCTATAATTATGGCGTGCTCAGAACTGGGTGGCGACACTCCCTGTCGCCATACGAGTACCACCTGGATATCCAGCCGCAGCTCTGTCCGCCATAGTGCAACTTGTCGCAGCAGCGGAGTTTTGCCCTGGCGTTAGGTACATCAACAGTCAGCTTCTAATGTTGTTCAAGGCACAGGTCCGATTGTGTGTGGAGTACTGCAGCCACATATGGGCTGGTGCTGCAAAATGCCACCTATCGGCTTTGGATTCAGTGGAAAGGCGTGCAAAGAGGCTGATTGGATAGAAAACCTTGCGGTTTTCTACAGGATGCATTTTGGAGAGTGTGCGCAGGAAGTGCACGATTTGATTCCGCCATCCCAATTTTACCTTCGGACATCCCGGTGTACGACAAATACCCACCCTTACGTTGTTGAGACACCTGCGGCCCGGGCTAAGCGTTTGCCTCGTCACTTATACCGCGTACATCGAGGGACTGGAACAGTTTGCCGGCTGCAGTCTTTCTGTCCGAATATAATTTAGGCGTCTTCAAGGTTAGAGTAAATAGGCTCCTAATAGACTAGTGCGCCTTACCATCAACAATTGCATCACTGCTTACCGTCAGGTGGGATCGAAGTCAAGCAAGAGGCGCGAAGACCGTTGGACCGCGAGGCCGTGGGCAGTCGCCCACGCTTTGCGCCGCCTCTGCGCCCAGTCCAGTTAGCTCTAGTTCTAGCCTGATGGTTCTCTTATAATATGTAAAACGACTAATGATGTCTTGGCAGCATGGTCTTTAACCTTAGCCGATTCCTTAAATAGAACGAAAAAAAAAACTGTACTCTTTGGTTCAATTTCAATATCGAGGGTTCCCGGGCTAATTGGTTTAAGCGACATTTTGGGTGATATTGAGTTATATATATATTTGGAATCAGCGAATATTTCTCCGTCGAATGGTGCCGGTTTCATTAAAATCGGAGCACTTTTTTGGCGCTTGAAACAATTCTATTTTCGTGGTGATTCCAAAATGGCAGTGTATTAAACGACGTGGATTTTGCATTTTTTGTTAAATTATGCACTTGAACCATACCATCATAATAATAACCGAGACATAAACCAGTCACCCTATCTCTCATAAATAAGTCAATGAGAGTTAGAGCGTTTTTCCTGTATCTACTTTTTTATTAAGAAGTAACTTGAATCATTTTGCCTTCCCACTAATCACACGGTGTGATGTCACTTAAACCAATAGTCCGTGACCCAAATAAGACAGGTTTGTCGCTTAAACGCTTTTGGCTGCATCTATTTTGAACGCAGGGTGCTACTTAAAGCAAATAGTCGTTTTCGTTCAGATGTTTTGTTTGGTCGTTAAACCATTTAGTCCTACTTTTTTTTTAAATGTGTGTCGTTTAATACTGATGATAAAATTAATGATGAATAATGAAACATTTTGCCAGTATTCATAAAAATACGAGTCGGTCTTTCAATCACAAAATTTTAATATGGTACATTTCAACCATGTCATATGATACCATATTCATTTCATCGACCGGGTGTCAAAAATCGTGATTTTTCAACTGGACTATCGTGCGCGGGCGCTTCAGTCTCACTCAAGAGTGCGCCGAGGACTGACGTGACGCGCGCAGGCCGCCAGTGTTTACATAAAACGCTCATCAAAATTTAATCGTAAGTACTTTAATATTTTCATTATTTACGTACCATTTTCAACTGAGATGTTATGACTAATTCGTTTTTATTGTTTATACTTGGATTATGTTACTTCTTCTATTGAGTTGTAGGTACTTAACTTAATACTTTAAGGAAGTGATGAGATGACAATATTTGTTTATTTTTCTCCATTTATGTGCGATGTTATAGATAATAATTATTATTATAAATATAAATATTGTAAATACAACACTCGTATCGTCTCTTTGGATGTAGTTATTTCAATTTTATTTTATTACAGTACCTAAACTTCGTTTATTGCTATACAATTAGCTAAATGTAACGTACAAATTACCTTTTTAGCTATCGTATCTATAATAATTGTATTTTTAGATTTGCACCGTTAATTTACTGTTTATTAAGAATGTTTTGATGTTTTATAAGTATTTTAGCTTCAATTATACAGTATTTATAAATTATAATTTGACAATTCTGACTTTAGTTTCACCTAACGTACTTCCTTTTAGTTATAATAATTAAAATAATAATTATTATTTTAAATATTTCAGATAAATATGGAGACAGAAAGACAGAAATTCTACAAACATAAAATCAAACGAATTTTGACCAAGGATGATGCATCTTCAGTGATTGATGAAAACGACAAATCTACCGTAACATTATTAGGAAGTACTTCTTATCATAAGCAAGTCAATGATTTCAGTATTATGAATTCGAGCAACACAGATCAACAATCAGAAACCTTGTTAGATGACAAAGTTGAACCGAACTTTCATGCGATTACTGTAAATGAGGTTGGTATATCCATAATTATTATACTACGTGTGGTATCTAGACTAATATTATTTGATGTTCCTATTGAGACTGGTCTATAATGATTATAAATCTAAATAAATACTTTGATTGATATTGTGTTGTTTTTATTTATTTATTTATTCGATGTAAGCACCTTAGATTTTTGGCGATTGCGATATATCCAGGTTGTTTTATCAGCCATTGAAAGTCTTAGATGTAAATAAACATAAACATTAAACGTTACAATTTCAATGTCACATGTCACATAAGTAAATTAGCCTGTCAGTCATTTTGGTCTAAATTGGTAGTTGAGATAAATACCTTGGTTCTATTAATTTTGGGTTTCGTTACTTCATACTTTTTGGCTTACTCTGTAAATAGAATGCGTCGTCGCTTAATTTTTTTTCCCTGTAGCCAATTGTAGTTATGAAGTCACTTAAATCGTTTTTCCTGTTTCTAAAAAAGGGCGGATTGTTTTAAGCGACATTTATCTTTGCAATTAAAGGTCCGTTTTATTTGGTATTAGCATCAACAACTAGATATTTTTAATTAAAATTCAATACTGTTTACCCCATTAAAATAACTGCAGAAGTTTTTTTGTTATGAATTTTTTTTCGAAATTTCAAACTTTAAATGGCTCTCCTGTAAAGTTGCAAAAATGTCGCTTAAACCAATTAGCCCGGGAACCCTCGATATGAAACGTCTCAATTTCCATAATTAAAAAAAAAAAACATGAAACGTCAAACAAATTTTGAGGTTATTATTTTGTTTGTTTATATCGATGAAGTTAAAGTTGATTATTTATTACAGTCGATGTGACATTATATTGCTAAGAAAAAAAATCTTTCACGAAACAAATTAAACGATGATATCGTTATACGTTGCAAATGGCATTGCCTATGTTTGGAATTCCGACGGTAGTCTACAATCTTTTAGAAATATTTTATTTTGATGTGTTTATTGGTTCTAAATGTTTGTTGTTATTTAGATTGGTACGCTCTACGAACTAGCTATCGAATATGTGGTTCACTAATTGGTTCCGTTCCATCGTTTCCAAGGCAAAATGAGTTTTTAGGTATGTGTCAATTGCGTGTAAATTTTAACAAATTGTTGTTGTCTTGTGCTTATAGTGAATGGTCAATCTATATAGCTTCATAATGTAATATAATATCAGTCAGATTACTTTACTGATGAACTTAATTTTAATTAATAATAGAGGGATACATCATCTTTACAATATAGTATTTGATATTTCCAGGATTACCAATGGCTCTGACATCTGAAGAAGCAGCATTATTAGTTGAAAAGGGTGTTGGTGAATTGTTTGAATTACCAACCTTTACAAGAAAACCTACAGATGAAGAAAAGCAGATAGTAAAAGACCTGGAGCAAAAGTAAATTATGTTATTAGGCACATTAAGTTTTAGAAAGATTCTTTCATGGCAGGATAGAGATGTTTTATTGGTTTACTTTTAATGCACTGCTGTGAGATATTCGTAAGTTACCCACTTAGAAAATGCAAGTGGTAAATGAAGTGGGTTTTATCCAGTAAGATTCTAGACTTACATAAGTGTAGTCTTAGATGTCACATTGGATGTCACATGATTTCCCACCTGAAACAAAAAGATAGAACTCATTGTGGTTAAATGATACAGACAAAATGCTGCCAAGTCTAGAGCTTAACGTGCTCGGTTATTTTGCATTGCATTGTATTTGTATGTATGTTGGGCTAGTATTCACAACTCTGTGTCTAAAGTATATGTGTATTTTAACTTTTATTCATTAACCATTTGAGTACCATAATCAGAGACAAACTCAAACTCAAAATCATTTATTTCAAATAGACCATTTACAGGCACTTTTGAAATGTCAAAATTGAAGCTAATTTGCATAATAGAAATACCAAAGGTGTGCGAACGCAGAGTTTGCTTGGGGCTCAAGAGTTTAAACTCTTCAGCTCCACCCACACACACCTATTTTCTTTCTAATTATGGTATTCGAAAGGTTAACTATTATGTGGTCTTAATGCCTTACACCCTAATTTAACTGAAGTACTTACTTAAGTTATTGGACTTACTCAAGTTGAACTTAAGTTGTGTACTTACAACACAACATTAAAACACATTTTAATAATTATTTTCTTTTATAATAATCAAAATAATTGATTGCTGTTGTAGTGTTTTAGCAGAACAAACAGAAGCTTTGAAGAAGCGGAAAATAGAACAGTTGTCACAGAAGATTGATGTTATAATTGCCGGGAAAAGACAAAAACTACTGTCCAAAGGAGTAACTGGTGAGTAGTTTATAAAAGAAAAAATATATATATTGATAATATATATTTCTTTATACATATTTTTCTCTTCAATTTGTCTTGTGAACATTTCCTGTTCAAACTATGTAAACAAACAAGCATATTTGAAAAAAAAACTTACTATTTATTTCCAATAAGTTGAAAGTTAATTTTCTTCTAAGCATGAAGTACAGAATTTTTTATTAAAATTCAAGTCACTCAATGATGAAATTTAGTGAAATTTTTACATATTATAAATATTGTACACCATACCGATGAGGTGTACAATATTGTCAGGTGTACTGTAACATGCCGATGTTTCAGTGAGCTATAACAAATCATTATAAGAACTAATCATACACCTGTAATAAGCAATAACTGAATTAGAATTTGAATTTAAATCTTATTTGGTCTTCTTTATGCCTTTTTTTTTTTCAACAGCAATATATTTATTTTGTTAGTTTTTGAATATGTTTCGGAATTTCAATATTTTTAGCCATTTTTTTTTTAATAGCCCCAGTTTTTTTGACACAAACTTTTTGACCAAAACTGGTGCTTTGCCAGTCAAAGTTTAGTTTGTTGCAAAAGTTGACTCCATCGAACTTCTACTGTCCCTTACTGCAGCTACTTAACTGGTCTACGATGCTATGATGGTGTATGATGCACGATGGGTTGACCGCACCATTCCCCCTAATTGTTATTACTGAACATAAACTTAAAAAAAAATGTAGATATTTGTTTATTTTTCAGATGTTCAGTTGGACAAACAAACATTATTACAAGAAGAAATAAATAAATTGCCAAAGTTAGCTCCCGCACACGTCCTAATGCACTTGCCAACAGAACATTACATACCGACAGGTAATTTTCGTTTCAATAACTTTGAAAATAGCAGAATATGTCAAGTATATTTAATATTTTCTCCTTCATTGTTTCAGAAAAGAAAAGTGTGTCTATTGATGTTTTAAAACCTAGTGTTGCAGAAGGAAGGGGTGCCCTCAAATACAGAATATTTAAAAATTTATGGGAAAAAAGACATCATATAACAAATGGATCAAAGTTTGGTTGTGACTACCTTTTATATCCCGGTAATGTATAAATACATAACAATAAGGCATGATGCTTAATGACTGCACTTGCCGAGCCATATTTGATCCAATTCACGCACAATAAGAAATTGTTTGAAATATGAACTCACTGGCCTGGCAGTCCAAAGTCAAAATTAATCATTAGCATTATGTACCCATTGCTGAGATTCAAGCCATCCTCTCTAACCACAGAGTATATTTACGCCGTGTCTCTAACAGACCGAATGGGCCGTAATCCACTCCGAAGGCCCAGTGCGAGTTGGTGGATGTCATGTCTCCGAATTATTGGTTCTAGTGAACCTGTGACCTACAACTCATAAGTTGGGACCTTTACCACAGCTCCTCCATTGATCTCAAGTCCAAATGAAAGGCTACAAACTGAATATGAAGATAGAGTCATCTTTATCCTTTATGGGGCTCTCCATTTATGCGTTTGTTGACAGCTTGCGGCGGTGCAGGCGTGCGCCTTTGCCGTATGCGGTCGGTCTCCTCCTTAGCTAGCATTACTGCTTCGCAGTAGCAGGGCTTGGTTCGGACGGTTACCAGACGATTGGATGGCGAGCTATCCATTGCTCGCCATCCACAAGCCCGCGCCTACGGTGACCGGAAATCGGGATCGGAATCTCGGCGGCGTCTCGGGCGTGAGCGCCGTTGCCTAATGCGGTCGGCTTCCTCCTTTGCTAGCATTACTGCTTCGCAGAAGGAGGCGACCGCCTGCCACCCCTTCTCGCTCCGGACCATGGCGTCCACCAAGGCCCGACACGAGAGATCGCCGCCGCCGATCACCCCCACGAGGACACGGCGATGCTCCTCCCAAGAGCAACACGTGTTCGATTGGGTGTTCCATAGCGCATGACTAACATTAAAACACAAGGTACCTGCTGATACGTTTTCTATTTGTTGTCGGACTTCTAAAGTGCTGGAACCAGCCGGGTTTGGCACGGTAAACGTCCAAATTAAAAGCGCCCTTCTTTTCTTCTTCTTGTTCGCCTTGCAGAGGGTTCGTGGTTATCATGGAGGTAGCTCTCCGGAAGCCGTCAGGGTACGCCGAACGTCTTCCCGCCCCTTTTGCCTGCTTGTAGTCATCCGGGTGCATTCGTTCAATGGGCTGCCAACAGCCGATTTGACCACGCGGCCTTGTTCCGTCCACCTTCCCCTGTATAAAAAGGCGTTCGCTGAAGTCACCTTCATATCCACAAATAAATATAGCCAAAGTATTTAGAAATACGACTAAGCACCAGCGTAGACAAGCGTTCTTTGACGCCCAGGTCCGTATTCCTTATAGATTGGTTATCTGTAGGTACTCATATTCAGTCTAATATTTTATGATTTCAGGAGATCCAGTCAAATTCCATGCGACATACATGGTGCGATGTATTTATGACCAAACCGCCACAATTAGCCCTGCGGAGTTTGTAGCTTTTGGGAGATTATCTGTAGCTGTAAACAAACTAGCTGTATTAGCCTTTTGCAATGCTCATGGGAAACCCGAATACCAAACACTACAATGGCATGATAATGTTACGTAAATAAATACAATTTTTAATTACCAATCACATTTATTTTTTCATTACCTAAGTATGTAATTTATAAAATACTAGTTTTTGCCTGCGGCTTCGCTTCCGGCAACAGTTTATTCTACTCTACTCCATTCTACCTTACTCTGCCCAACTCTACCCTACTAACCGCGGGGGCGGCTAACCGCGCGGTTAGCCACTTTTCCAGTTTAATATGCAACCACTTATGATTGTACGCACTAAACCGCCACAGAATTTTAACCGTGGCGGTTGAATGGAGGGCCGCGGCCCGCTGGCGGCCAGCTAGCGGCGAACCGTCAGTGAAGTATGCACGTGTTTTGAGTTACTCAGTCATGAACTTCGACACAGAAAGTTCGTTGCGTGTCTCTAGTAAAGGACAGTATCTTTTTTTATTTTTCTTTCGTTGTTTTCGGGAGTAAAAATAAATAACACGAGCTATCTCGACAGCGTCCATTTTGCTTATGAGCCAGGCGCCTTCGAGCGGTCCAACCGCTATGGCGGGTAACCGTGAAGTAAAATGCGATGAAACCGCATTCAGCGGTTCGACCGCTCAAACAAACCGCCTACTGACCAACCGCTAGTGCGTAAGAGCGCTAAAGGTACCTATCCTATTTTTTTTTTCATAAGAACCTTCTGAAGTCCTGACAATAACAAACACAACTCTTTTCTACTCTACCCTTTGATATATTACAAAGGAAGATACTTTACGCGCAAATATCGGAATAAAAAAACTTGGACTCGAAACTGAAGTCATTATTTATTATTGATTTTATACATATTATTATTATTTTTTTGATTATAATTATATGGATGGACTGGGTATTTTGACATGCCAGGCTGGATAGCTTAGACACCAACTTTCATCTGGTTACCTACTAGTCAGTAACCTACTGAAAAGAAAGTAAGTGGCTCCCGAGGTTCACATAAGCAACAGCATTGTCTGTTTCTGTGCTTCTTGGGCCGACACTCGCTGGCTTTACCAGGTTATAGATCCATCTTGTAGAAAACTTTCTACATTTAAATTAATAGGGCATCATTATTATCTTGACTAAAGCCATTCTAATAATATACAAAGGGAGTTACGTTCCTTGTCCATTGATTGAAGTCGTTTAAAAGCTCATGCTTAATTTCACAAAATTATCAAGCTACAAGAAACGGAACGCAATACTGCACCATAAACCGCCTGTCAAAATCGGAAGCAAGAGCAACAAAAGAAACGAATTGATTGAATTGTATTTTTGTGAACATATTTAAAAACTAACATGGATGACCCAGAGTTAGACAAGATTAGACAACAGCGGCTTGCTCAATTACAGGCTCAACATGGGGTAAGTGAATCATAGATTAGATGGAGGTTATGTTTAGTTCAATACCTCACAACCTGCTTCAATTTTTTGAATAAATTATTTTTAGCGTATTTAATTTTACAAATAAAAGTCAATATTATGTTATTCCAAACTCAAATCATGTATTTCAGGGAACAGGTGATCCTAATCAAGCAAAACAACAGGAAGAAAGAATGCAGCAAATGGAGGAAGCTAAACACACAATTCTTGCACAAGCACTTAGTCAAGACGCCAGAGCAAGACGTAATAACATAATCTATATCTTAGTCATATAACGATTACTTACGTCACACTCAGGATTTATGAATATTATCATGATGACAGGTCATCAAAATAATCTTATACTTCTTTTTTTCAGTGAACACAATAAAACTCAGTAGACCAGAAAAAGGTGCCATGGTTGAAAATATGATCTGTAGAATGGTCCAGATGGGTCAGGTTCGTAATAAAATAACAGAACCAGAACTTATTCAACTCCTCGAGTCTCTCAATCAACAGATGCCGAAATCCACAAGCACTGTGAAGTTTGACAGAAGGAGGGCTGCCCTCGACTCAGATGATGATGATTTCTAGCACTGCCTAATTAAATTAACTCATGAAGTTATGCTGTTACTGGAATGCCTTAACAAAATATTAAATGCTTATTTATCTTTACAGTTATGTTATTTTTTACTGTCTACAAACTGCAATGTTTTGTTATGATTTAATGAAGAAAACAAATATGATTTTCTGTAATTTTGAAAAATATTGTACCTAATTCATATTTGAATATTCAGTTTCCATACATTTTATAGGGTGTACTACGCCAAATCGAATAACAAATAGTCGAATATCAATTGATCGACCACTATAAATCGAACGTCTAAATACTCGAACGTTCATAATACCGAATTGTTATTAAATCGAACATTCAATACATCGCACACTTAATACATCGAGTGTTCAAAATATCGAATGTTTGTTTGATCGAGCGTTCAACGCATCATCTTTTGCCTCTTTTTTGTGGAGTAGGTCTTCCCAATCCCGCGTTTACCTTATCAATTCTCCTATTTGTTATAGCTTGCTCCTTAACTACAACAAACATTCGATATTTTGAACACTCGATGTATTAAGTGTGCGATGTATTGAATGTTCGATTTAATAACAATTCGATATTATGAACGTTCGAGTATTTAGACGTTCGATTTATAGTGGTCGATCAATTGATATTCGACTATTTGTTATTCGATTTGGCGTAGTACATACCATTTTATATCTATTTGTTCCTACATGCCATTATAAAAAGTTATGCCTTGTTATCCAATGGTTCCTAATCCAAATAGTGATAATGATTTGATCACTAAGCAAGCCAATTCACTGGGAATCTAAGAGATAAGAAAGGGATTATGTTGAATGGTCAGGTATATAATAGTAATTATTTAAGTCTGTGTTTAATATATTTTAGTTTCAAACAATATTTACTTTGGTATTTATTTTCAATGTAACTGAACAAATATCATATTCTAAATTATTACTTTTTCAAATACTGTAATTACAGACATAATTAAAAGACAATAGGTGTGTGGACACGGGTTTCCTCTTGGGGCTTAATGAAGTAAAATAAAAATCGGCCAGGAGCGTAGAGCTCAGTGTAGGGTTCTGTAGTTTCCCATCCGTAATAAATTTTTCACTATGTAACAGAACCCAGTAGCCCATGTAAAAATGAGTTACCGAATTTCCCGAGAGATGGCGCTGTACTCGGTGGTAATGTTTTTTAAATTTGGATTGCGTGAACTGATTTTAAACTTTTTTTATTTTTTTATGAAAGAAGATACGCTCAGGATAATGAAACATGTAAAAAAGTTAAAAAAAAGGCTTGCATGTACGGTTAAACTACAAAATTAGTTCAGAATGATTTTTATTTTTCAAAAACTGTTCATCCTATCAAGTTCGAAATAATTTTCGTAGAAAGTCTATTTAACGTTCCAATTTTCCGAACAATAATATCACACGTTATGGTAGAGATGAAAAAAAGAATCACTTCCCACTACGTGTAGGGAAGGTACAAAATTTCGGCTTTCTAGTGATAGCACTAGAAAGCCGAAATTTTGTACCTCGGCTAGCTATATCGGATAATCTCCAATCCGCGGACGGGCAGACAGACAGATTTGGCGAAACTATAAGGGTTCCTTGTTGACTACGGAACCCTAAAAAGGAGAGCCACAGCTTAAAAATAAACTACAGCTAATATGTAACAGGATCTGTTTGTGTCAAAACGAAATATAGACACAGGCATGGATCTTAAGCGCTGTCTTTTTGCTCCAAGGCTGATTTCTATTTGCTTAGTGGTGAAATATTGGGTCTCTTTAGTGAAATGAAGTGAGACACGGGTGGGGTGTGCAATCCTTGTTCAGTACGGCCGTCGGATCTTAGCGAGTTTTAGCGTTTGAACACTGGTAAAAAAAAAATAGTATATAAACAAATAAATGCAATTTGCAGTTGTTATTGCTGTTAAAAACTATTATTGGCATTTATTTTTTTAAAACCTTTATTTTTGGACGAGTTTTCATGCGCTATAATTCACAAAACCTAACTTCAGATTCGCTTAAAACCGACGCGACAGCCGTAATGAAAAGCACAGTGCTTACCTTGGGATAAAGAGTTATTTAGTCCCTTGAAGTGTTAGCGGCCTTACTTTCACCCCTAGGATAACAATGTACCTACTATTAAGCTGTAGATGGCATAGATGCCAACCAATATTATATCTCAGAAAATATGGCTAGAATTGATATGGTTTAAGTATGCGGTTTTAAATAGCCCATGGATATTTATATCGAGACTAATAGGAGTAGAAAAGTAACCAATGATGCGGGTAAAACCACGGCGACAGCTAGTGGAATTCTATTAATAAATACTCAATTCAACGAACATTAACGTAAATAATTAGGTAATAAACTGCCAACCATGCTGCCAACTGCTGAGCTGCTGTGCGGTGATTGGTACCTAGGCACATTAATATTTCTCGAGAAGATTTTATTTTTTACACGTAGCGTCTCTGATTTCCAGTCTGTACCGGCTGTTGGTTCAGAATCAAAAATATCAGAGATAAAAATAACGAAACACATTTTATTTTCAACTATCGTGGATGCTGTGCGCAGAACAAGACCATTCCGGATTTGAAGAAAAGTTAATAAAATGGCTCTCCCAGGAGACAGGAGGCTCCACAATTTGGAGTTATTTCAATTGTGTACAATTGAAATAACTCCAAATTGTGGCCTTGGTTTACCAAAGGTGCAATTTAGGTATCATCACTCCTCTATTCCCCGTAGGGTAAAAACCCCTAACGCTATAAAAATTGCATGTAATATATAGCAATATATTGCCGAATATAGCCCAGCAAGATACTGCAATTGAATTGCTGACGATTTTTTTTTACCCTCGTTTGTTTAAAATATCTTGGCTATATCGCCAAGCTACGCTAAATTGCTGCTATTTTTGCTTTGAGTAATATAGACAGCAAATTGACGGCTATAGAATTGCAGCAATAAATTGCTACAAAATTAGCCCGTTTCGAAGGTCCTTTAGGCAGACAGGTCGCACGTTTAAAATTAAAAATTATTTCAGTATGTCAGCTCGCGTCCAGGATGGTTTTCGAGCTCTGGTCTATCAGATCTATCATGTGGGTCTATGTGGGTATCGTGCAATGAATAACAACGGCTAGCAGTTGAATCAGTTTACTTCTCAATACATTTCGGTACACTGTTATCACAAATTACAACAAAACTGACAGTTTCAGAACGTCTTGACTCTGCGACGGGCTGGCTGAGAGTGTCCACTCCCAGGGCGGGTTCCCTCCTCCGCAAGCTCGCAGCAAAGCGGAAACGTCACTGACTCTGTCAAGCGCGCCATCATTATTTAGTTCTTCTAGTTGCCACTAGATGGCGTGCCTTGTCTTGTTGTCAACAAATCGAAGCCGTTTCCGACACGGCCATCCTGCAAGACACACGTCCTCGTGTGTTAGTCGTCATCACCACCTCAGCTGGAAGATGTCCACTGATGAAATGTTCCAACTAGTCATCCAGCGCTGTGTGTTACTTTGAAACAAAACACATCTCGCAGTATCATATAGCTCGGTCACTCCTGACCAAGATATCGAGAGATAAACTCACGCAATCCAAACAACACAATTTTATTCTGATTCACATATTCTCATCAAACCTCATAAAGGAAATCTCGACATTTAAGTCATAACTCAACATCAGTTTCAATAAACATCAATTTTTAAATCAATTCATGAAACATTCCGACCAAATCTAGTATGCAATGCTCTGTTTGGTACCCAACCTCGTCACATACAACACATCGCCTCCATCCGGCAATCGAACGGGACCTCCCTCCGTTACCCGATCTCTACACACACATTGCCTCCATCCGGCAATCGAACGGGACCTCTCTCCGGTACCCGATCTCTACACACACATTGCCTCCATCCGGCAATCCAACGGGACCTCCATCCGGTACTCGATCTCAACATACACATTGCCTCCATCCGGCAATCCAACGGGACCTCCATCCGGTACCCGATCTCAACACATCACATCGCTTCTATTTAGCACCTTTAGCGATTACTTACATTGCCATGCTGGCGTTGGTCACAGAGCTCAAGTAAACACTCAGGCTTGCAGCCACAAACAACATTGGAATGTACATAATCTGAGTCACTTGCATACTACATTTGAATCTTTGGTCATCACCTAAGGTCTAACACTTTCATCGTCAGCCGGTCTTATCTCATTAGTTTGGTCAGAGTCATGGTCAGAGTCATGGTCAGAGTCATGGTCAGAGTCATGGTCAGAGTCATGGTCAGAGTCATGGTCAGAGTCATGGTCAGAGTCGGTATTAGAGTCCTTGTCGTCAAAATTGTCGCAGTCAGGCATTTTCCGAAGACGGTCGCACCATAATTCATTTACCCGCTTACGAATTATTTTAAATTCAGCCGCGCCAAACTACTATTGTCATCTTTATACAGTCAAAAATTAGTCGAACGATTAAGAACACTTTTTGTTGCACGCGTTTGTAGCATACCGATAGTAAAATAGTCCAATTATTAACGAAACGACAAAGAAATAATCTAGGTCACGTCGGTGTCAACAACGTCAACATTATTTCGGAGAACTGTCACCGTCATAAAAAGATCGAAACGGTTATTATCGGATCTACTGAGGGTACTTTGTAATTACAATTATTTAAGCCATGAACCTAAGCTATTTTCAAAAACATGTTTCACGGTCACTAATTTAACTGAACCTTTGCCAACAACATTTCACGGCCTAAGACTTAATTTCGCAAATAATGTTGGCTCACGTAATAAAATCGCGATTTAGCCCCTATTATCAATTCCAACCACACAAGTAATGATCTGTACCGAGTACCGTCATATTATGTCACCTACACTTGTCAATGTAACCTTTTACTTTAGATCTACCCCAAAATTTACTGACAACCTACACTGTCTCCCGCTCCGTCCAAGAGCGGGTTTCGTCATTGGATGATTTTCACCCACCATAAAAAAATCTTTGACGAATGAGAACTCAACTTTAGAATAAAAGTGGAATGAGAATACCTGACCTTTTTCTGATGAAAGATCGGCAACCACGACGTCAACCCATCGCTCGCTGTCACAACGGCACCGTCACGGTTACCACCGCGCCACTTCTCTCAGGGATCCAGATCTCCATCAAGAACTCTGCTCTCCAAAGCCGATCCAGGCTTGCTACCTTGTTGCCGGTGGTCTTGAGGCTTGAATATTCTTGTTTCCAGTTTGCGTATGTCCAATTTTTCCATAGTGATTTCTGAATTGCTCTCGTCTCTCCGGGTCGAATTTGGGTAGATTCACAATCTGGGTAGAACGTTGTAGTTTGCGCTCTGGGGGCACAACGTCACCATGGTCCAACATTCGTTGCTCAGGATTAGGGAAAAACCCCAGTAAAAACCTAATCAAACCATTCAAGTCCATGCTTCGATCCGAGTCTTCATTTTCAAATTTCGAATAATAACCGCCAACTGTCTTTGTTCTCGTCATTTTCTTCAGTGTTGCGTGATTATTGCTCACATAGCTTTTCGATTCATTTGCACGATTGAATCCCACTTATGATGTCGGCTCGCGTCCAGGATGGTTTTCGAGCTCTGGTCTATCAGATCTATCATGTGGGTCTATGTGGGTATCGTGCAATGAATAACAACGGCTAGCAGTTGAATCAGTTTACTTCTCAATACATTTCGGTACAGTGCACTGTTATCACAAATTACAAATTACAACAAAACGGACAGTTTCAGAACGTCTTGACTCTGCGACGGGCTGGCTGAGAGTGTCCGCTCCCAGGGCGGGTTCCCTCCTCCGCAAGCTCGCAGCAAAGCGGAAACGTCACTGACTCTGTCAAGCGCGCCTTCTTTATTTAGTTCTTCTAGTTGCCAGTAGATGGCGTGCCTTGTCTTGTTGTCAACAAATCGAAGCCGTTTCCGACAAGTATTTAAAAATAAAATCAAGAAAAACATCACCTGTGTGTAAAAAGCACAGGTGATCTATTTTGTGACTTAGTTCTTTGCGTGCCGTGTGCTGGTATTTCTAGCCGCGTTTCGCCACCTTTGTTGAGTCCCACCTTCGCAATAAGAGGTGAGCTTATCAACTAGGCACAAGTTCAAACTACGGCCTATTTGGTACTAAGAAACTGGTGAGAAACCGTTTATAGACCGAGCGCTAGAAGTTGAGTGTGCAGAGTATGAGGATGAGGACCGCGTTCTGTGTTGTTTTGAATCAGAAACACCGTCTTCCAAAATTAAAGTTATTGTTATTTTCCTTTACTTATTAGTTTCTTTTAAGTTGGTTCTGTTAAAAAATGTTTATACCTACTTTTTTTACCTATTTTTGTGAAATGAAAAAAGAAATCTTTGACATATGAATTGTCAAATCATAGGTATCTGCAATTAAAAAACGAAGTGTTTTTATCTATCACTAGCTTTTGCCCTACTCTACCCTTACTTTACCCCACTCTACCCTAACCTACCCTTACTTTTACTCTTATTTTTTCGCTCCCACAAGGAGCGGCGATCATACACATAGCGGTGCTTCGCCTAAACGGGGTGAATTCCTCTGTTCCATCTGTGGCCTTAAAAGCATTTTAGGGCGGCAGTAACTCTTTCTAGCAATCCTGCAGTCCGACTACAAGACCAACGAAGCAGTCATGTTAGGTATTCTGCAAATGTATGTTGCGTTTATTTGTCAAACGGCTTCACGTGCGTGGAATTAGTAGGTACTTACCCTACTATGTAAATTATAATCTATACGTTATGTTGATGTGTCAAACTGTCACTTTGCATTGGGATTGAGTGGGCTCAATCAAAGAGTACAATATTATATAGGAGAGAGTCTCAATCCCATAACACTGCACTACTCTGCATACAATTTATTATTTTCTACTCTCACGCGAGCGAAGTCGCTTGCAGGAGCTAGTAAGCTAAACTACTGAAAACTTTTATCAAAGTCCGTGCAGTCATTTTTGCGTGAAAGAATCACACACATCCATTCATCTATATCCACAATATTTCACATTATAATACTAGTAGGATAGGGTATTAGTAACATTAAAGAACTGATTTCTGCCTTTCGTTGTGGACTGTACCTAATTTTATTTCTAGATACATTGCACCTAAACAATATTTAATGGCATTTACAAGATTTTGGGATTGGTTCGTATCGCTATCAAAGCCTAACGAATTGTTTATCTTAATTCTATCTACGTTATAAAAGGCGGAACCTTTGTTCACAATGAGTAGTTACCGGCTGCATAGGAACTATGTTGCGTGGAGGGTTGTTACTGGTGATAGCCGCGTGTGTGGCAACGCCAGCTACAGCCACAAGTTCTCCTCGATCTAACTATATTCAGGAATTGTTGGTCGCGATTGAATCGCGGTATTCGAATAACGTGTTCGAAGATGCCAACTTAATTGTGGTGAGAACTGTGTTCAATAAGTGATTGTTGCTTGTAATCGTAAGTTTATCTACGTTTAAGTATTTATTCACTCAAACCTTAGATAAGCGTTGAGCACTTATTAGGGAAACAGCTGTTTCCTACTATAGACTACGCTTCTTTCTGCTTATTTAAAAGTCAGTAGGTGATCCCATGGTAAGCTTATTGCATGATGTCTACTTACTTATTGCCATGTATTTTCTTCACCATCTTGATATCTTTAGATCATCAATCCTTTAGGCCTTAGGTATACCTATCTCAAGACACGTGTTTTGCTTTTGTACATCTGTAGCAGTATTTTCATCATGTAGCCTTTTTTCCATCATGATTCACAACCTTTATTTACTCTATTCTATCTTTTTTCTCTTACACATTCAGGTCCTATTTAGTAATTTTCTCTTTAAGAACGAGGGTGGTTTTTACAGTTGATAGGCTCGCATTTGACCACTTTTTCGTCTGATGATAAGCGACGATGTTTGAACACTGTGTTACAACAGTCACTGGCTTGTTTTCGAATGTACCTACTGAAGAAAAAGGCCTCGCTGATACGTCTTCGACATTAGTCTACATTAGTCTACGCTACGCATGTGTTCATTCATGTTACAAATAAATAATTTATGAATTACGATTTCAGCCTGATTTAATCAGAAAATATCGTTATCCTGTTGAAGTTCACCATGTGACGACCTCGGATGGCTATATATTAGAAATGCACCGCATCCCATACGGACGAGACGCCAACAATGCGCCAAACCTGAAAAGACCAGTTATCTTCGTGATGCATGGTGTACTTTGTTCTTCTGCTGATTTTGTTTTGATGGGTCCAGGCTCTGGTTTAGGTAAAAATTTTAATCTTAATACATTTACATTTAATTTGAGATCTAAATGAATTTTCATGTCATTACAGGAAAGTATCTACTAAATAAGAATATATATGAGTGGGTTAAATTTCGGGAACACATGGCCGATTAGGGCGAACCGGTCTGGAGTGGCGGCTGCGTACTGGTAATTCGATAAATGCGAGACGAATAGCACGAGTCGTTTTGGCGGCACTTGGGCCTATGTAGTACCTATTATAATAGTGGTCTTTCGGCACAAAAAGAGATGAAGTAAATAGTTGAAAATGTACTTTTTTTTAGGATACCTCCTCGCTGAAGAAGGTTTTGACGTTTGGATGGGCAACGCTCGCGGTAACTACTACTCCCGGAAACACGTTACTTTGAACCCTGATGCTATACTGAATACGGCCTTCTGGCAGTTCTCTTATGATGAAATCGGAAATATAGACGTACCCTCTATGATTGATTATGTATTGCAAGTGACTGGAGAACAGAAGCTGCACTATATAGGCCACTCACAGGGCACTACTGCCTTCTTCGTGATGGCATCGATGCGACCAGCTTACAATAACAAGATAATTTCAATGCACGCACTGGCTCCAGTAGCTTATATGGCGCACAACGAAAACCTTCTTTTGCAGGCTATAGCACCTTTTTCTAATGATATTGAAGTAAGTAAACCTACCTACATGCGTACATTTCCTTATTTTCGTCATGCGTAGGATATCTAATTATTTTTGTTTGATGTTTTAGAGTATTGCTTCCTTGGTGGGTGTCGGTGAGTTTTTGCCTCACACTACAGTCATGACATGGGCTGGCGAGGCATTATGCCGCAATGAAGTAGTGTTCCAGCCAATATGCAGTAACATTTTGTTTTTGATTGGTGGATGGGACGAATCTCAACATAACGCAGTAAGTATTGGATGATAAAGTTGGTTTAATTAATAGATTTTGTTTATTTTGGAGATGTAATCTTTACGGTACCGATGTGTTTGATGTTTGCAGACCATGATGCCCGTAATCTTAGGCCACACTCCGGCTGGTTCGTCAGTGAAACAGTTCGCGCACTATGGACAAGGAATCGCGCAAAAAGGTTTTCGTCGCTACGACCATGGTTCTATACTAGCTAATTTGGCAAAATACGGGACTGCCACACCTCCATCATACGATTTATCTAAAATTAGCGCACCAGTATTTCTTCATTACTCAAAGAGTGACCCACTGGCGGTAGTAGCAGATGTTGATAGATTGTTCAGCGAAATAGGTAGTAAAATATTAAGCAGGTTTCTGGTTCCTTTGAGTAGTTTTAGTCATATTGATTTTATGTATGGAATCAGTGCTAAAGAATTAGTTTACGATAGGGTTATCAACATTATTAAGTCTATGTGAGATTAACTAATGACTTGTACTTGTACTCAGCCGAATAAAGAACTACCTATACCTAATTATTATGTATGTGCCTACCGTCCTATCTTGATTCGCCCTAGTGCAGCATTTGGGTAAAGGAGGTGAAGAAAGATCAGTAGTTTTTGCTTTATTCAGGTACGTACCTATGATTTTAAATAGGTAAGTATATATACTCTATATCTCGCCTCAGCATGCTGAAAATTATCAATGACCGAATGTGATAGATTATTCCATTTATTATCAAATTGTTATATGATCAAATGGATTTACTTTTTAGGGCCGACGCTACGTAAAGCGGCGGCCCGCGCGGGCACCAGTCGCGTGTCATCACGCGTGTGTAGTTGGCGGTGATCCTCGTGGCGGAAACCGGATTATTTCCTGCACAGTTTCGCTAGTTCAACTTTAACAGAATGCATGTAGTGATATTGTTGGAGAATTTTAATGTATTATTATGTAGAAAATGAGCACAGGGCGCGGCTTACTGCGACGCATCCTCGCGGGGCGAACCCGGACGGAGCTCTTTTGTATAGGCCCGCGTGGGCTCCAGCTCTACCCTTAGGCAACATCTGCCCTTAGGGCTCCCAAAAGGAAAAAAACGGCACCCTTATAGGATCACTTTGTCATCCGTCTGTATGTTTGTCTGTCAAGACTACTCAAGACCCTTTATGTCGGGAACGCGTGGAGGGATCGAGTTGAAAAACTTTTGCAATTCTGAAAAATCATCGAGACGTAATTAGGGATTTGTTTTCGTAGGTGAGTTCTCAGTGCACGAGTTCGACTCTCACTTGCTTGGTATTTTATTTTTTGGCACCTTATGTCCTAACCACCTTATGTAAGCTGCCACCGCTGGTACCTAATATTTTGTCAGTTTTTTTCTCTAACTGATTCACAAACATTAAAAGATTTAGTTACAAAGAAATTACGAGAACTCATCATCAATTACGAGAACATCTTGAGCAGGATTATTTTTAATTATTTGTTATTGTTACAATATTATACTAAGCAGATCAATCCACTGCGAAGTTAAGAGATAAGACAGGGATTATATTGTTAGGTAAAGGTCGATTTTAATACCTACACATGGACGTGCCATTGCTTCCGCCAATTTCAAAATGTGATTAAAGTTTATAAGCTTATTGTCTAATTCATTCACGTCTCTGATGGAAATATTGCTACAAACAATTAAGTGTTTACCAAGCAAGTGTTTGTAGCAATAGTAATAGGTTAAGTTAGAAACATTGGTGGGCAAACTTTGTAAGCCTTTTTAATACTGTAATTAGAGACATAATAGAAGAAATGACCGACTGAATGATGAAAGACAATGGGTGTGCGAACGCCGGCTTGGAGCTCAAGAGTTTAATGGGGGCCAGAAAGGTTTCTTAATATCGGAGGAGGTCCAGAATAAAAATAAAAAAGAATTTTCAACAGCAACACCATATTGTGGGTCATAATACTATTCCTGTCGAAGGACCGTTGCCGCGACGGCAGGCCGGATTAAATCCTGTAGCGGGCCGTACTTTGCCCATCACTTGGTTAGAAGGTTAAGGCGGGACTGCAGTGCAGCGAATTGGAGTGGAGTTTCCGCCTAAAAAAATAACCATGAAGGTTATCATGGTTATTTTTTTCAAACCAACAGAAATAGGAGCTACGCGGTGTGGGGTTCCGTCGAGACACTTGGTAGCACCTTGGTAGGTGTGAGTTACTAGGTTTAGGATACAAAATAATTAAACAAATTATACAATCAGTTGTAAATATTAGAAATTGAGATTTAGTTGTACATATTAGAGATTTTGTAATTATATAATTACACCGTTAAAAATTGGTCGTTTTAGCTACTGCCATTGAAACCTGAGCTAGTTCAAGGTTCGGGTAAGTAATTGTCGGTCGATGCGTACTAACTATACACGGCCATTGAACCCGCTCAGCTGTTCTTTACTTAATTTCGTATACGCGTAAATTAATTTTAGTTTTACAAAAAATAGTACTTTATTTTATAATTTTATCTTTAGAAATCGATCGTGTTTCAATTACCGGATCGACCCTCCACGGGATTAAAACGACCAAAATTTAACTGTGTATATGTATTAGGTACTTACCCATTGGGAACCGTTCTGGTGTAGGCACCAAATCTGTGCAAGTGTAATGCCACAGAAAAGGTCGACAACTCTAAAATCAGCAGCTTTTGCTTTCCATGCAAAACAAGCTAAGTAGTGCACCTCATTTCAATAAAATTAATATATAGCAACTGAAGCATATTTTTGACATGTCGTAATTAGATCCTGCTCTATGTGGATTATACGCTGCAACTTAATGAGAAATAATATGGAATGCAATAAAGTATTGAGTATTGAAATATATATTAGTGATTCGATGCTGCTCGTCTGCTTCCTAATCTAATCGGAAGCAGGGCATCATAAATGCATTTTTCGGCCATTTTTTTTTTGCATCAAATTTATTTTTGATCTGTAGTGTAGGACAAAGCTATTAAATATTTTGTTCCTTGACGATACCGACACGATTTGTTATTTTGCTATTTACCAGATTTTAGGATTAATTTGTTTTGGTTATCAAGGCTTACTGAATTCATTATCTTAATTCTAGACAACGCAGAGCCTAATATTGTTTACAATGAGTAGTTATCAATTGTATCTACGCTGATACTTAGAGGGACTAACAACCTCTAACGAAAAGTGTTGATAGGTGTTAGCCACGTCATGTGTGGCTGTGATTGCCTTCAGGAGTTCAAAATAAATGTTTTTCTTTCTTTCTTTCTTTCTTTCTCCCTATGTTGCCAGGCACAGGCTCCATGTTGTTTTGTATTTTTATTGATTATTGGTCTGCGCTTGACCGAATGACCGCTATCTCACCTGATGGAAAGCGACGATGCAGTCGACGATGGAGCGCGCTTACCTAGAAGTAACCTATTGACTCATGGCTTAAAGATTCCCGGATTGTAGCCATCAGGAAACACTGACTCCAGCAAGGAAATCTACTCCTTGGCTGTTACTTAAATGTTGCGACTGCGTGTGACAGCAGCGTCGAACAAAATCGTGCTAGTTTTATTTCTGAGCTCTTCACCGGTTCTCGTCATGCTTTGTAGTTTTCATTGCAACCTGATCTGATCAGGAAATATCATCATACAACTAAAGGTTACACTGTGATGACCTCGGATGGCTACATACCTACTGCAAATGAAACGCATGTCTTTAAATAAAAATATGATTGGTTAAAAACAACTTTGGAGGAGTCCTTGGTTTACTCCTTCGGCACGTATTAGCGCGCATGACATAATAATATTCTCTTTTTTGATGGGACGACCCCATCACATTATCCCCATTAACAACTGTTACTTCTGAAAGCTAGAATCAATATTGATGTCACCAGAGTACGCCGAGTAAATTAAGCTTGACGAGTCCCGGAAAGACCATTAAACTGTCTTGGATCTCGGAACAAATTTAATCAGAATGACTGAAATTAATTAAAATTAATTAGAAGTATAAACTATCATAATTTGGATTGATACCTATAGCGCGGTTGTGCATGGTGTGATATTTTTTTTTATAAAATTCAATTATATTATTAAAAACTAGCTTTTGTCCGCAGCTTCGCCCGCGTACATAAAATATAGCCTATGTCACTCAGGAGCAAAGCAGCTTTCTATTGTTGCTAAATTTTTTCCAATCGGACCAGTAGTTCCAGAGATTACTTCCTACAAACAAAAAAACAAAAAAATAAAAAACTAACTTTACCTCTTTATTATATTAGTGTAGATAAAAATTCTCAAGTAACAAGGATTTAACAAAAACTTATTTCTTAAAATTACTTAAATTTAATTAAATAACTACAAAAAGTGGTCTAAAATTATTTCAGAAGACGTTATAAGGGTTTTTTAGGGTAGGTAAAAATCATCCAATGACGAATCCCGCCCTTGGGCGGAGCGGGTAGAAGTGTCAGATTCTTACTGACTAAACAACCTAACCCGTTCCTCCCTTGCCTTATTCCCAGAGCCCCGGAAGACGTTATAAGGGTGGCATCATGGCCACTGTTTCGATATTGTGCAACGACGCCAAAACGGTCCGCTTATTATATCAAAGCGTTTGATGGTGGTAATAGCGTTTTTTTATGGTAGGTGTAAATCATCGAATGACGAAACCCGCTCTTGGGCGGAGCGGGAGACCAGTGTCAGACTCTTACTGACTAAAAAACCTACCCCGTACCTTCCTTGCCTCATTCCCCAGAGCCGCGGTAACAGTTGCACACAAACCGGCAGCACCAGAAGGGTGGTAATAGCGTACCTCCTTTCTTTTATTCCACTTTACACCGGAGCGTCACTGGCGGACTAAATGCCCTTCTATTAGTCAACTTTTAAAAGTTAAATTCGTCATAGAATTTATAAAAAGAGACCCATTTTGCTTTTGTCTAACGCTAATCGACAATTAACTATCTTGCGGAGGAACGACGACAGGCGCTTCTGTTGAAATATACATTGAAAAACCTTTTGAAAGGTTTTAATGAATTGAACTCCTTTTATAATTTTTTGTAGGTTTTTTTAAGGTGGGAAAAATGAATGATAAATCCCTCAGACTATTACTGAATAAACAAGCTACCCAGTTCCTGCCTTTCCCTACGGTTTTGTTGACATCCCTTTGGGGCAAGCGTAGAATACAACGCGCCGACGACGACTTGAGGTTGGTCTGAACGGTTGTCGGACGACCAGACAGCGAGTTACCTATGGCTCGCCGTTTGCAAGCCTACTTCTAGCCGGTAATTGGGATCGGGATCCTGGAGGAAGCGCCATCTTAAAAAAATGTGAATAGTATAGTACACATCTACTGCGTCTAGCAAATATACTCTGAGGAGGAAGTTCCAATAAACGGCAGCAACTTATATGACAGCACAAAACTTTTTATTACAACCTTAAAAATATCTACTTCTTGACTTAAAAAAAAAACAATCACCGTTGACCATGACGAAATAGGAAATAAAAAAGCCCTTGTAGTGATAAATTAAAAAAAATACGAGGGTCACATACCTACATGGTAGGTATGTTGAACATAATCGTTGATAAGACCTAGTATTTAGGAAGTGTTTAGAAAATATCAGGCAGATTTCAGCAGTGATTGTTAATTTTTATCAAAGCTTAAATTCTTTATCTTAATTTGGCTATGGCTATAAAAGAATGGGACCAAATGTTGTTGACATTAACCCACCAATTGCATGTGAAACATGTTACGTGAAGGATTGCTAGTAGTGGTAGCCACCTGTGTGGCTCTGGCAGCTGCCACAAGTCCTCCCCAGTCTGAAAACATTGAGGAGTTGCTGAAGAATGTAGACGCACGCTATTCCGATAACGTGTTCGAAGATGCGAGATTAAATGTGGTAAGTTATAGTTGTTTTATTATTAAAGATTCTGGAATGGTAACCGCGCTTCAGAAGATGCAGCGATGGAAGGCTGGAACTAGGTGGACCCATGACTTAGTGAGAACCACGTGAATGCGATAGATAAATTAAATAAAGGATAAATTGAAGTTTGAGAAATACTTAAATTCAAAGGGTAAATTCAAAACTTGGGGATAAGTGATTCTGGTACCCATTGGCGAGTGGTGTAAAAGACGTCACAGGAGCTGTTAAAAATGTTTATGCTATTAAGTTTATTTAAATTATTATTTTATTTATCTTACATATATAATGTCTTTACAGGTTTTTTAAAATCCCCAATGTGATAAATGTTCTTAAACAAACATATTTATACTAACATCTGTTACTAATCTATGTATATACAGGGTGTCATTGACATGTTAACGCAAACGAATACCATAGATCCAGTACATGATTCTAGACCCCCCAGTGATGGAATTTTAAGGAGTAAATGAGATAAGTAAGGAGAAAATGACTGACTGACATATCAAAGCACAGCCAAAACTACTGGGGCTAGGAGTGTGAAATTTTGCACAAGGCTTCCTTTTATGACGTAGGCGCACAATAAGAAATATTTTTTCAAAATTCAGCACTCAAAGGGATGTAATAGTATTTTAAATTTTGTATGGAGAACCCTACTTTCACGCGGGTGAAGCCGCTGGCAGGAGGCTAGTTATAATTTACGTATTCCTTGAGAAGTCATCGAGAGCAAAACAAAACAAGTACGTCTCAGCAGCTATTACGCTGAGTTGAGTTCCTTAGTGCTTGTTTACAGAGACTCGGTTGGGAGTTTGTCGTACATTGCCATATGTTTGTGTTTGCGCATGTGATGGCGCTTACCCATCGCGCCGCGTCTCCGTAAAGAAGCACTTAAAGATTTGTCCGCCCTTCGCCCCACGTAGTACTTGCCGGGAACGCACAGGCTCACCCATAGATATAATTGTTTCTATGAGCTCACCTTTCCCAAAATAATTATTTAAGAACCTTTCTTCTTAATATTATTTCCTGTGTTTGCTTTCTTTACACATATTTAAATATTTTCTAAAACACTAGGTATATAAAAACATTCTTCTTATAATTTTGTTTCACTGTTTAGATGTACACTTATAAAACATTAGAAGCTGGTACACGGTTCCACAGCTGCTTTTTATGGAAGTTTCGAAGTATGCGGAACAGAATGTAAAACTCCTCATACTTTGATTGAGAAGGCAGGATTCTCCGTTCAGACGGATGTTGTGTCTAGTTCGAGCAACTTACTGCCTAATAGTAGCCCAATCCCACGAAGTACTCTAATACTGAGATAGCAGGATTTTGAATTTTACCTACGTTTTCCCTTTATCCCTTTATAATAATGTTTTTTTTTCTATAGGTATACCACAATATTAATATGTATGAGAATTCAGTGGTGTAAGTCAGCCAACATAGTATCTACCTAGCAAGTAACTAGTTATTTGCGAGATAGATATCATAGTTACCTACTGTTAGGTATATGTATATGATAGGCAATAGAAGCTTTTATCAGTTTATCGTACTATTATTCTACCTACTGTTTGATACTATTAGTTATCTATATCGCGTTTCTTATTTACAACTATGATAGCTTTAATATCTAACACATTGTAAAACTAATTCAATGATATAATAATAACATAATTTTGTTCAGTTTTATTAATATATTTAATTCAAAATTATTCGGATTACTTAAACCGAATTAGTAAAGTAACAATAATTATGTTACTAAAACTAATAAAAGAAAATGTAACCCTGTGGGGAATTGTGTGTGGGGAACTGGCATTTTAGCTAGATTACATAGTAATCTGGATTCTAAGAAACTATTTTTTTTTATTAACGTAAGATATTTCTGTAATCTCATTACTGTTTTTCAGAGATGTGTTTAGGCATAATTACTATTAATTATATAATTTCAGCCTGATCTGATCAGAAAGTATCGTTACCCAGTTGAAGTTCACGAGGTGACGACTGACGATGGCTATATTTTACAAATGCACCGCATCCCTCACGGACGAGACGCCCACAATGTGCCCAATGTAAAGAGACCCGTGGTGTTTTTGATGCATGGTATGCTGTCTTCTTCTGCTGACTTAGTCATCATGGGTCCAGGCTCCGCTTTAGGTAAGTACCACCACCAATCAATTGTGTTTTCTCATCTAACTTTGAATAACAACGAAAATTTGGACCCACAGAAAAAATAAATCAAATAACTTTTAGTAAAATAGAGAAATAATTATTTTCATATTTTTACAGACATTACTTAAATACCTTTTGTATTTCCAGCATATATCCTCGCTGAGGAAGGGTACGACGTCTGGATGGGTAACGCGCGCGGTAACTACTACTCTCGTAGACACATTAGATTGAACCCTGATGCTATACTGAGTACGGCGTTCTGGAGGTTCTCGTGGGAGGAAATAGGAATGATTGACTTGCCCAACATGATCGATTATGCTTTGAAGGTGTCTGGACAAGAGAGGCTGCACTATATCGGTCACTCACAGGGAACTACGTCTTTTTTCGTGTTCGGGGCGATGCGACCGGAATATAATGCCAAGATTATTTCTATGCATGCATTGGCTCCAAACGCTTTTATGGCCCACAACAGAAACCCTTTCTTAAAGGTTTTGTCACGTTATGCTGATAATATGGAAGTAAGTACAATTCACATCAATACCATTGATAATGCTATGTCCTTGTATACAGTCTGCTTATATTTAGTAATATTTTAAATATTTTTTTAGAGCATTGCTTCTTTGGTCGGATTCGGTGAGTTTCTGCCTAAAAGTGAGGCCTTCGCATGGGCTGGTCAGGCGCTGTGCCGAGACGAAGTAATCTTTCAACCAATATGCAGTAACATTATGTTTTTGATTGGAGGGTGGAATGAAGACCAGCATAACACGGTGAGTTTATATTAACATAATAACCTATTGTTTTTCTTTTAAATCTCTTTACGGTATTCAAAAGGTTAATGTAAAGATAAGCTAGTTTGTGAGTTGTGAGAATAATATATTGTTTTGATTGCAGACCATGATACCTGCGATTATGGGCCACGCTCCGGCTGGTGCCTCAGTGAGACAGCTTGTGCACTACGCCCAAGGAATCAACGACAAAGGGTTCCGTCGCTACGACCAGGGCTCTCGAATATCTAACTATAGAAAATATGGATCCTTCAGACCTCCGAGTTTTGACTTATCTAAAATAACCACTCCAGTGTTCCTTCATTACTCAGATAAGGATCCAATGGCGCATGTTGAAGATGTTGATAGATTGTTCAGAGAACTGGGTAGGGCGATAGGCAAGTTCCGGATTTCTCTGAGCTCGTTCAATCATCTTGATTTTATCTATGCTATTGACGCAAAAACATTACTTTACGACCGTGTTATCAATCTCATGAAAGCTATGGACATCCACGGACTCGCAGGAATAGCTGATGTCAAGGGAATCGAAGAAATGGAAGGATTTGAAGATCACGTTTAATCTCAAAATTTTTGTTTAATTACTTACTAATATAAATTATTAAATACATTCTGCTCTCAAAAAATAAATATGTTTTTTATTATCATTTTCTTAATTTCTCTTTTGATATTCGGATTTTTTTTCCAAAATAGGTCTAGAATAATGTATGTATTGTTGTATACAATGATTTTTTATGGTGGACACAATTCATCCAATGACAAAGGGTGGGAACCCTTGGGCGGAGCGGGAATTAGTGTCAGACTCTTACTGACTAATCAACTCCGTTCTTACGTTGCCGTAATCTTAGGCTCAGAGCCTTACTTTCAGACCCGAGACCCTGGCCCCAGTTGGCTTCGACACTTCTACAGGATGCCTACGGTTTGTCGAAGCGAGGAGGAGTAGAAGGCGGTCGGCTGCTTCTGCGAAACAGTAATTCTAGCAAAAGAGGCGGCACGCGTGTAGCAACGGCGCTCATGCCTCAGCTGCTGCCAGGATTCCGATCCCGAGATAATCCGGAACGATCCCAAGTTGTCGACGGCGCGCACAATTCCCATGCGCCTCAAGGAGTTGTCAGCAAACTGTAAGGGCCCAGCAGGGTCGAAGCTTCCTGGGGCCAAGGGATGATGCGAAAGCGGAACACCAGGGCTCTGGAACTAAGACAAGAAGGATTGGGGTGGGTCGTTTAGTCAGTAAGAGTTTGACACTGATAGTGTATAGTATAGTATGCAAATTGTAATAACCACGACGGCAATAAATTGCTACGAAACATGATCAGGCGTTTTATAATTTTATTGAGTATTAAAAAAATGTGGTTAAATATGAAAAAAAAGCATTCTAAGTAGTGAAAAGTTAAATATTAACTATACTTTTGAGAGTAAATTTGGGTTGACACAAGTTGATACGAATCTATATACAAATTTGGGCAATCTTTTTTTGACAGGTTTTCAGGCTAGAATTAAAAATCAGGGGTTAGTATAAAACAATTCTTACAAGAGCATCACCTTTGCTAAACAAAACAAACAGACAGAAAATATATAAGTAAGTTTTGCAGTTGTCTAGTACCTCAAAAGCTCTGCTTAATTTGGGACTAGATGGCGTTTTATGAAAATGAGCGTGTTGAGTAACCGCTCAGCATTTAAAAACGTACAGTACGTAGTTGTAAAACAACTCAACTCGTCGGCTTATCTCGTAGCGGGGTGTTGTCGGCCGACAGTTGCTCGTAACTTCATCGTGAATTTATGTTTATAACTCATAAACAGCTCATGTTTATAAATTAAAATTAGCTTTAAATACAAGTCGGTGTAATTATAACAGGCAAATGTGTAACTACCCAAGTTCTTTATATTATGCATTTAGGTAGATCTACGGCTGTTTTATGTTTTGATTCAAGAGTGTCCATGGAAATTGAAGCTAGTTTGCACGTTCTTTTCCATTGAGATCTATGCCTTCGAACGTGCAAACTAGCTTCAATTTTGACATTTCAAAAGTGCCTGTAAATGGTCTATTTGAAATAAATGATTTTGAGTTTGTGGCTACGGCGTAGCACGACTCACTGCGATCAAATGCACCATAATGTTTTGTTATACCGATTTTTACGGCCGTTTATGTTGCAAAAAACAGAAATAGGTACATATCGAGATTCTCAAGGAAATCAAAATTCATAATCATTCGAGAATGATTATGAATTTTCAGGGTTCTAGACTCGTCTCGACCTGAAATTTGGTATGATGCAAGATCTAATTTTTTTGCTTGTGTTAATGCTCCCGGTAGATTTTCGCTTTGGGTGGTGTTTGTCCATCTTTTACTCAGTAAAACCTACGATGTTACTCGATTAGATTTGGCTTGCGTAGACAACATGCAGATCACTTTTAATATGAGATAAGCCCTTCACATTATTCCTGATCCATATTAGCGTTACCAGAGTACACCGAGTAAATTAAGCTTGACGAATAAATTTAATTAGAATTATTGAAATTAATCAAAATTAATTAGATAGAAGAAGACAAAAGACTTGGACATAGACAAACGTCAACCACAACGACCAGTCCTGTGATAGAAGCATATTAGGTATCATAATTTAGATAGGTATAGTGCAATTGTGATTGGGGTGTTTGTTTTTAATAAAATTCAATTGTAGGATTAAACATAAAAACTGGCAATTCTCAAAGGACGTTTTTTCCAAAAGTTTTTTACCCTGTGTCAACACAAGAAAAAAGATTTGTCGAATGTTTTACTCATCGATTTTCACAAAGTGCTACATTACTGGGCCCATCTAGCGCTATCTTCGTTTTTCAAAGTCCGTGTACGTTAGCAGATGTAACCTAAGTGCCTAGTGCAAGTTTGTTTAAAGTTAAAGCGATCGACACATTTGAGACGTTCCGTGTCCACTTCAATTTATACCCACGCAGCTTCTGATGGGATGATAGCGTTTCTCCTTTTCTTTACACTAGATTACACCAGAGCGTAACTGGCGAAACGAATGCCTTTCTATTAGTCAACTTTTCGAAGCTGAATTCGTCTTAAAATTCATAATAAAAAGATACCCATTTTGCTTTTGTCAAATGCTAATCGGCAATCTTGCGGAAGACCGACGTCAGGCGCTTCTGTTGAAATAAAGATTGAAAAACCTTTTGAAAAGGTTTAAATAAATTGTTCTTGTGTTATCATTTATTCTGGGGTATATAAGCAGGAATTGCAAGTGCTACCATATAATTTGAATTATTCATTCGATATTGTACAGAATTTATCGGTTGTACGTATGGAATAGAAAGCACAAGTTTACCCTTATTATTTCTAGCACGGACACAGAAAGGGGAAATTTTTATAACACATACTGTTTCGGAAATGTGTCATGGTAAGAAATGGTAGCTCGAGCAGTGTGGTATGAATAGGCCATCCAACGTAGTAATGGTATCAGCGTTCTGGGCCTATTGATATCGATGTGGATGAATATTTAGAGATGCCCCATAGGTTCTATTTCTACCCGTTTATATATATATTATTATTTTTAATTTCTATATATCAATATATCTATTAAGTTTTATAATAATCATGTACATAATAAAAAAAATGGACCCTGCAAAGGCAGGATTGTTTGAAAGACTTTCGGTAGTCATGAAGCGCAAAGGGTAAATGAAGAAATACAGGAGGGATGGATTAGTAAAAGTCTGACACGCTTTCTATCTACACTCGCTGCGGGATAAATTATTTGATGATTTACCACCTCCAAAAAAAAGTAAACACTTCATTCTACTACTTACGTACCGCAGTACCGCGTCTACAATGTGTACTCTGAGGTGGAAGTTCCAACAAACGGCAGCAAGTTGTATGACAGCACAAAACTTTTTATTACAGCCGATTCAATCCAACTTCAGCTTGTTTATGTACGTAGACGAACTTGTCTCTCCTCGTAACGTTGTTATTCCACTACTACGGCTAATTTAATTGAACTTCATAGCGTGTTAAGACTTTTTGAGCACATACTTGTGGATTACAAAATATTTAACTGAATTTATAATTTAAAAAAATATATAATTTGTTTTATACTTTGCTACAAATACGAATAAGACAGTCGACAATGTGCTAACGACGGTCATAAGTAAGATTAGCCTACGGAATCCTGCTGAGTGGCTCCAATTTCTTCTGCAGAGCTTTAAGGAAGTATTATTTGGATAAGGCAAGAGCTATTTAAATTTGCAGTACAATAATTTGTGTTATTGACACGAATGATTGTACTTCGTGTTAAGAAGAAATTAAATATACAGCATATAGATACTGCGGATATACACTGCAGTGAAGACTGTGTAACTCCACTGCAGTGTATGTGATTAATTATTTATTGACGTAGAATCAGCGTAATAGATAATTAGGTATTTACACAGCACAAGTTACGTACGTAGGTACGAATCTACATGATAACTTATTTATTATTACACCCAATTGGCAGATTTCAGCAGTGATTGTAAATTTTTATCAAAGCTTAAATTCTTTATCTTAATTTGGCTATGGTTATAAAAGAAGGGACTAAATGTTGGCATAAAGAGTAGTTACCGGCTGCATGTGAAGTATGTTACGTGAAGGATTGTTAGTGGTGATAGCCACCTGTGTGGCTCTGACAGCTGCCAGAAGTCCTCCTCAATCTGAAAACATTGAGGAACTGCTGAAGAATGTGGACGCACGTTATTCCGATAACGTGTTCGAAGATGCGAACTTAGATGTGGTGAGTTATAGTTTTTTATTATTTAAGATTCTGGAATAGTAACCGCGCACCGGAAGACACGTGGTTTGGATGATGAAAGATGCGAGACGCACATGACCGTTCGTTGTGGATATTTGGGGGAGGCTGATGTCTAACTGTGGCCATCTTTTGGCTGAAATGATGACGACAACAATTATTGAACATACTCTATAGTGAAGGGGCTGATTGTGCAAGCTGTGCAGCGAACTGGTTTTGGCTGAGTTTTTAATCGAGTATTATGTGTTAACAGTGAGTTAACCCTGAATGCCAAATTGCCAGTTCAGATGAAATAAAAAACTTCATATGGTTACTTCAATCATTGAGATTAAGTATCTCGGTATCGATAAAGGACGGCAAATAATCCTGGTACCTATTGGAAAGTGGTGTAAAAAACCAAACTTAGTCTGTAGTATAGAAACTTCTAAAAGCTTATATGAATAAATAAGATAGCAGTTAAAAGTGTCTATGGTCTTGTATTGTTTCGAATCCTAAATATTTTATTTACATTGCGTAGATGGACACTTATAAAAAATTAGAAGCTGGTACACGGTTCCACAGCTGCTTCCTATAGAGACGTTTGGAAGTATGCGGAACAGAATGTAATGAATGTAAAGTTCACATACTTTGATTGAAAAGGCAGGATTCTCCGTCCAGACGGATATTTTGTCTGGTCCGCGAAGAACTCTAATACCGCGATGCAGGGTTTTCAATTTTAATTCCTATTTTTAGCGTAAATAGTTTCAAGGTTACTCTTATAAAAATAATCTATTTCTTACTGTAGTTTTCACCGTATTACAATATTATCATTTCGACTTTAGTAATTACAGACACAATTAAAGACCAATAGGTATGCGAACGACAGTTTAATACATATGAGAAGATAGTGGTGTAGATCGGCCAACATAGTGCCTCGCAAATAATATGATATAGATCATAGAAGCCTTTATCAGTTTATCGCCCTATACATTCTGGCTACTGTAATTTGATAATGTTAAAATATTAGATAATATATAGATAACTTTAGTATACATGTGTCATATTGTAAAACAGTTCAATAATAAAATTATAATTGTGTTATAGTAAACTGGTAGTTACTTAGCTTATATATTCTATGTCGAAACCAATTTTTAATGCAAGTAAGAATGTAATCTTATTGCTGGTTTTTCTGAGATGTAATAATGCATTATTATTATTATCATTTCAGCCTGATCTGATCAGAAAGTATCGTTATCCAGTTGAAGTTCACGAAGTGACGACTGAGGATGGCTATATTTTACAAATGCACCGCATCCCTCACGGACGAGACGCTAATAATGAGCCCAATGTAAGGAGACCCGTGGTGTTCTTGATGCATGGTCTGCTATCTTCTTCTGCTGATTTAGTCATCATGGGTCCAGGCTCAGCTTTAGGTAAGTGCCACCGCCAATCATGTTCTTAACTAATATTAACGAAGCCGTTACAATAAATGATAACTCTCTGCCTCTGATAATCGGACGGTTGGTTAAGTCGGCTCAACAGATAAAGTAATTATGTTTAATTTGTTAATAAGTACCTAAATTTTATTTATTTAGTTTGACTTTCAGTAAAATGATAAAATATTTATTATCATGTTTACATGGACAATACTTAATACCAGTTATTTTTCATTTAATTTTCCAGCATATATCCTCGCTGAGGAAGGATTCGATGTCTGGATGGGTAACGCGCGCGGTAACTACTACTCTCGTAGACATGTTAGATTGAACCCTGATGCCATACTGAGCACGGCGTTCTGGAAGTTCTCGTGGGAGGAAATAGGAAACATTGACTTGCCTACAATGATCGATCACGCCTTGAAGGTGTCTGGACAAGAGAGGCTGCACTATATCGGTCACTCACAGGGAACTACGTCCTTCTTCGTGTTGGGGTCGATGAGACCGGAATATAATGCCAAGATTATTTCTATGCATGCAATGGCCCCAGTCGCTTATATGGCCAACAACAGAAGTCTTCTCTTAAGGATTTTGTCATATTATGCTAGTGACATTGAAGTAAGTATACCTCATATAAGACCATTGTTATAAAGCTATTTTGTTTTTCGGTCTCCTTATATTTTTTTGTTTTTTTTTTTAGAGCATAGCTTCTTTGATCGGATTCGGTGAGTTTATGCCCAACAGTGTGGTGTTCACTTGGGCAGGACAGGCGCTGTGCCGTGATGAAGTAGTATTCCAACCATTGTGCAGTAACATTATGTTTTTAATGGGAGGGTGGAACGAAGACCAGCATAACACGGTGAGTTTACAATAACAACAGTCACTTTTACGTAAAGATCGGCTCTGTGGTGATGTGGGTTTTGAGAATGTATTGTTTTGATTGCAGACTATGATGCCTGCGATCTTCGGTCACACTCCGGCTGGTGCCTCAGTGAGGCAGCTTGTTCACTACGCTCAAGGAATCAATGACAGAGGGTTCCGTCGCTTCGACCAGGGCTCTCGACTATCTAACTATAGAGCGTATGGATCCTTCAAACCTCCGAGTTTTGATTTATCTAAAGTAACCACTCCAGTGTTCCTTCATTTCTCCGATAACGATCCATTGGCACATGTCAATGATGTCGACAGATTGTTCAGAGAGCTCGGTAGACCGATCGGCAAGTTCCGGGTTCCTATGACTAACTTCAGTCATCTTGATTTTGTTTACGCTATTAACGGAAAAGAATTGCTTTACAACCGTATGATCAATCTCATTAAGGCTATGGACGTCAATGGACTCGCAGGAATAGCTGAAGTTGAAGGAATCGAAGATATGGAAGGATTTGAAGATAACGTTTAATCTCTAAATTTTTCAATTACGTGCCTATGTTTAATAAATACACCCTGTCAAACCATAAATATGTGTTTTATTCTTATTTATAGTACGGACGTTCTAACTTGGCGAGCCTAAAGTTAGGTTCTGCGAACTTTAGTTAGCTAAAGTTCAGACCTTCAGAAGAACTTCAGACTCGACCAGTTAGAACGGCAGTATTGTACTTAATTTCACTTTAAAATTTGACATTTAGGAGATCTTTTCCAAAATCATGCGTATCCATAATATGTACTACCGACCCGCTTTAGTTTCACTGCAGAAATCTGTCAAATTCTCAGCTTCTTTCTGCTATAATATATACATACAATGTGTATCAAAAACACGAAATACGTTCGGAAGCTTTTGTGCTAAGAGACAGTCGCGATGGGTGATTTCGTTTTAAAATATGCAAAGGTAGTGGCTGTACATAAAATGAAATCCGTAATATATACTTCGTGCACATGCACATTAACTTCCATTTCTCTAGTCTTCAAAGCTTTCTTTAAGTTTTTGGTTAATTTAGCTGAAAGACTTCATATGCAACGTTAAATGATCGGAGTATCTTCTTGGCTACTTTGGCTGTAAATTACGGCCGCCGGATCTTGGCTAAGTAGTCAGAAGTTAGGCTCTGCAAATTGTAGCGTTTTAAAACTAATAAAAAAATAAAGAGCTTTACTTCAGACTCACCAAGATGTAGGCCAGGCCAGACTGTAGGTGTGGATGGACTCAACAAGCACGGCACGAGGGTAACGACTGTCGAAGAGTGGAGTTTGGTAAAATCCATTTTTAACGGACGTCTTCACCCTATAAGGAACCTACCTGCCAAATTTTAAATTTGTAGGTGTTATAGTGATAACACAAACAACAATAGATTTTGTGATTAATCAATGAGTGGTATTTCGCTTTTATATATATAGATTATTATTTGTGTTATAGCTGTTGGTTCTCGTACAATTCAATAAATTACAAGAGTGGTTTCTTTGCCAGACAAATAATTTACGTGATCGTAATAAATAGTTTTGAAAATATTAGTACAAAGACAATACAATTAATTATTGTTTGCAATAAACTTAATGTTGTACCAAAACCGGCTTTTATTATTCCCTCGACGCCAAACAGATAGAGAAACAAATTGGCTCATGTCACTAATTAAGTAATAGCTCATCATTTAGGAACGTACAGTACGTAGTTATAAAACAATTATTCAAACTCGTCAGCTTATCTCGTAACGGGGTGTTGTTGGTCGACACTTAACTTCATCATAAATGTATGGTTATCTACATCTGCACTAATCTATCTACACTAATATAATAAAGAGGTAAAGTTTGTTTTTTTGTTTGCAGGAGGTAATCTCTGGAACTACTGGTCCGATTGGAAAAATTTTAGCAACAATAGAAAGCTGCTTTGCTCCAGAGTGACATAGGCTATATTTTATGTACGCGGGCGAAGCCGCCGACAAAAGCTAGTAATTCATAAACAGCTTATATTTATGAATTAAAAGCTTCAAATCTTTGTAGTTTACAAGCTGTATAATTATGTATAATAGGTAAATATGTACTATACAAGTTCTTTGTGCGCATTTAGGGCTATGGCTGGGGCTACGGCGTAGCACGTAGCACTGTGTAGCGTCCAAATGTACCATCGAGTCGTCGAGAGCGCGTAATGTTTCAGGCGTGCCCCAAATAAATGTCAGTAAGCCGTAGGGTCCTGATAGGGCCGAATCCTACTTAGATGGTAAAAGTCCTCCTTCCTAGGACAAAAGAAGTGATCGGATGAATACGTAACTCAAAAAATGGTCAGACTAATATATAAGTAATATTTATTCTCTTCACTAATAGTATAGACTATTAATGAGTTCGGACGATAGCGTCCGAACCTACTGGAATATAGGAGTACTTTCTCTTCAGATATGAATCATCTCACAATGTTTTACGGGCAGATTGAAATATGAAGAGGGATGAAGTGTTAGGATTTCTAACCTAAACTTTGCTGTCTTATCAATAGTAACGTCTTGAAAATTACTTAATAGTCGATATCTTTTCCCATGAGAAGTAGCTCATTAGATTATTCTGAATGATACAAAGATACTTGAACTTATTGGAACAGTGGCGACTTTTGCAAATGATATCGTCACAACAAAACGACGCGCCACGTGATGTTTGCGGGTGCCTTTTTACGATCCCCTGCGTAATTAGATACTCGTAGCACCTTAATGAGGTACGAACGAAAACGAACTAGGTACTGAGGTAATAGCTAAATAATTGTTGTAAACTTCAGCGAGTCTTCGTTGTACTAGATGATAATTATGCACATTATTTGCAATATCTAGATTAGTCTAGGTCATGACCTAGACTAGCATGTGGATCTTATTTTATCCATGGATAAAATAAGATCCTTTAGATTTTTGTGATTTGATGCTAGGGTTTTGGAGTTTCTAGTAATAGTAGATCGTCATTTATACATACAGTATGTAGTGGTAAAACAATTCGTCGGCTTATCTGGTATTGGGGTGTTGTTCGCCGACACTTTATCATGATTATGAAGGGCCCATATTTATTAATTTAAACCTGTTTCAAATCTTTTTAGTAAACCTGCATTACCCAAGTTATTTGTATAATACGCCCGAAATTGCGTCGTAGAACAAAGAATGGATCACATAGTAGCATGTAACATTGCGTAGATCAAATGCATCGTAGGGCTTATTTATTTAATACTAGCTACTTGTCCCAGCATCGCAAGGGTTTCACAAGTCGTTCTCTACTATAATTCTTCCAAACACTACTTTGCAGACTCCTATCGTAATGACAACGTTTTTCGTGCAGAATAAGGTGTCAAACATTTGTGTTAGAATTTTCTCACCAAAATTATTTTATCACATAAACAGTCACGTCTCGATAATTTAACTGAGAAAAGCCGTTAATATAGAGCGTCTAAAGGGACATTCACCCACGAGAAATTTTACAAATTAGACTAGACTATCATCATTAATACAAAGATATGTATTTTTTCGTCGAAACAAAGTGACGTAATATGTACTGCGGGTACCTCCATACGACCCCTGGGGTAATTAGATATCATCTTAATGACATACGAACACCACAGTAGCCATTATGTACTAATACATAATCGTTATTATGTACGTCAATGAGTGACCAATCTACAAGATAATATAAACATTATTGTAGCGTTATCCAGATTTTAGCATTGATTGTTATCGTTATCGCAGCTTACCCTTTATCTCTGATCTGCAGAAGTTATAAAAGACGGAATGCACTGTTGTTTACTGAATAGCTTGATGTGAAGGTGGGAAGTATGTTACGTGTCGAGTTATTAGTTGCCCTGTGTATATGTGTCTCTTTGGCGGCAGCCAGGAGATCTCCTCAAGCTGACAGCACGGAGAAATGGATGAAAAGCATTAAGTCACGGTATTCAGACAATGTGTTTGAAGATGCGCTCTTGGATGTGGTGAGTGCAGTAAAATAAATTTACTAGACCGTCACCAAAACCCACCCACTAGAACCCTACGTGACATTAATTTCCCACATATTTCAGCCTGATCTGATCAGAAAATATCGGTATCCTGTTGAAGTCCACTCCGTGACGACGCAAGATGGATACATATTGGAATTGCACCGCATCCCTCATGGACGAGATGCCAATAATGTTCCAAACCAGAAGAAACCGGTTGTATACCTTCTTCACGGGATGCTCACTTCATCTGCTGACTATGTTCTTATGGGTCCAGGTCGTGGATTAGGTAAGATCCTTTAGATTTTTGTAATTCGATGCTAGGGTTTCGGAGTCTCCAGCAGTAACTTCGTATTGGGAACTAAATATCCACTTACGTATACGCTCTTACGATCATGTAGTCACGATATGTGATATGTTAGACATAATTAAATAACATTGACGTTATATTTCCAGCATACATCCTCGCTGAGGA
Source organism: Mythimna loreyi (assembly GCA_029852875.1). Classification (NCBI taxonomy): domain Eukaryota; kingdom Metazoa; phylum Arthropoda; class Insecta; order Lepidoptera; family Noctuidae; genus Mythimna; species Mythimna loreyi. Next base: position 10,200,863 of record CM056780.1, on the reverse strand, counting down.
AGGATTCGATGTCTGGATGGGTAATGCGCGTGGTAACTATTACTCTCGTAGACACGTCAGTTTGAACCCTGATTCAAAACTAAACACGGCGTATTGGAAGTTCTCTTGGGATCAAATTGGAAACATGGACTTACCCGCTGTCGTCGACTATGTATTGGCGGTGTCTGGGCAAAAGGGGCTGCACTACGTGGGTCACTCACAGGGCACTACGTCCTTCTTCGTGTTTGGGTCGATGCGACCGGAGTATAACGATAAGATTATCTCAATGCACGCTCTGGCTCCAGTAGCTTATATGGCACATAACGAAAGTCCCCTTCTGCAGTTTGTGTCTCCTCATGCCACAAGAATTGAAGTAAGTGAAACATGAAACATGCTTGCACTAATTTTATTATTTCCTGAACGCCTAACACCACGTCATGGAACCACTTCTTTACTGTCTAAAGAAGTGGTTACCTAAAATTCATATATATTGGTGAGATTAACTCTTTTAGTTGAATTTTTATAAGCAAACCTTTGAATTTAAGGTAAGATTTTTTACAGTATACGAGACCTTGTCTAACCCTATGTTTCCAGAGCCTTGCTTCTTTAATCGGAATCGGCGAGTTTATGCCCAGCAATGACTTCACCACATCGTTCGGGTCGAAGTACTGCCGTGATGGATCAGCATTCCAGCCTGTATGCAGTTCATTATTTTTTTATATGGGTGGACGGAATGAAGAACAACATAATGCGGTAAGTTTACACTGTATTACTAAGTACTAGGTAGGACAGCTATTATTCGAGTTCATTTTTAGAGATCAGACACTCTGATCAGACGCACTGAGATGACAAGATATTAACAGTAAGTTTGTGTTTTCAGACTATGTTGCCGGTTGTTATGGGACATACACCAGCTGGTATATCAGTGAGGCAACTTGCGCACTATGGTCAAGGAATAGCCGACGGATATTTCCGTCGCTACGACTTTGGGAATCGACTATCTAATTTTAGGGAGTATGGATCATTCACTCCTCCACCTTATGACTTATCTAAGATTACTGCTCCCGTGTATCTTCATTACTCTGAGAATGACCATTTGGCTCATGTGAATGATGTCGAAAGACTGTACAAAGAACTAAGCACGCCGATAAAGTACAGGGTTCCAATGCCCAGTTTCGCCCACATTGATTTCACCTACGGCATTAATGCAAAGGAGTTAGTTTATGATTCAGTGATCAATATTATTAAAGGTTATGAAGGCATTGTGTAAAAAATTACGTTTAATCAACTACCAATTGAAATGAAAAATAAAAATTAAACATAAAACAACAAATGTTTTAACATTTTTTTCTCAGTGTTAGTCATCTCTAGGATATCGACAGATATATTTTCCATATTATCACGTATTCTGGTTTTCGGAATCAAGGATAAGATGAGCGCTACCATTTTTGTGCTAACTAGTTGTCGCTACTGGAGAATGAGGTCTGAATGCCAAATTCTAAAAAGTTGTTATAATCCGCACTGAAACAGTTTAAGTTAAAATGTTGAAAGTGGGTTTATAAAAGATATGTTAGAAACATAAAAGAATTTCCGTTAATTAGTGATCGGAAGAACTGTAAATTAATCTACCATAATCGATTGAAAAATATTCACATCAAAGGTTCACAAACAGTGCAATTGACAAAACGAGAGAGAGAACAAAAATTTTTACCACAACTTGGCCGTGCTGTAACTGCTTGAAACAAAAAAAACTTCTGTTTGTTAAGAAATTAAGAAGAGTCTCCATTTTTAGCAGGTTGGTAAGCAAAAGACTTTGGGATTAACTGTCTCCACGTCTGCTGAAAACACGTTAGCGTGGATTCAGCGTTTTCATTGTAAGACTACGTATTAATGTCTTGGTGTAAGTTAAACCCATAATATTAATAATCATAGTTTAGTATCCAGATACTTTTTTTTCTAGAATAATATCGGCCAATCTATTGCGGCTCGTGATCAATGTGTAAGCTCGATCTTTGCACAAAGCAAGCACTAATAGTCCAGTGCAAATAGCACCGTTAACGATAAAAAGTGGACCTAAATAGTAGTAGAATGAAACCCATTGGAAAAGGAAGATAATATAGCAAAAATTTAAGGAAAAATAAATTACGGTCGATCTGAGGTCGGGAAGTGGATGGGTGTGCGCTTTTAAGGGGAAAAATGGTTTACCTATCTCTAATTCCGGCAAAACTACTGGTTCTAGGGGAAACATTCAAATGGAAAACTTGTAGATCATAAAAAGATCTACCACTTTTGTATTTACACTTTTTTTTAAAAAATACTCACTGTAGCTCTTTATTTTGACTGAACATCGAAAAAATAGACTATTTTTCAATCGAAAAATCTCACGTAAAAATATGTGATTTTTTTAAAACGTTTGTTGGCTTCTTATGTGTCAAAATTTTTACTTTTTGATGGTGTAAAAAAATATATACATTACTATAGTAAATTTTCTCAGAATATGCGAAAAACTAAAAAAACTCGAATTAAAAATTTCTTTTGTATAATCATTATTAGCGACCCGCTCCAGCTTCGCAGGGGTGCAAAGATGATATATTATACCTATAAACCTTCCTCTGGAATCATTCTATCTATTTAAAAAAACCGCATCAAAATCCGTTGCGAACTTTTAAAGATCTAAGCATACACCGGGATAAGCAACTTTGTTTTATACTATGTAATAATGTACTGAGGTGTTTATTAATTTTTTTATAAGAATTAAAGGGGATTTCATGTTGGAAATGTGGCCGCTGCAATTGCGTATGCTTACATAATGCTCTAATGTGGAAGAACAAACCTATGAGGAAGTTAATGATTCAGATGATGAATTTCATCATCTGAATCATAATTAAGTAAGTTTTTCGAATTTAACCATGAAGAAATCCTATCAAAGAGACAAAAACTAATGGTGACAACTAATAAATGATTAGAATGTAAGATAAAATATATGAGGCAAGATTATATTATTTAAACATATGTAATGAATATAAATAACATTGGCTGATTAAACGAAGCTAAAATTTAATAAGACAACGTTTTTACTGCATAAAATTGCAGCAATCACATTTCCTACATGAAATACCCTTTGGTTCTAGGGGAAAAAATTTAATAAATACCTCAGTACATCATTGCATAGTATAAAACAAAGTTGCTTATCCCTGTGTATGCTTAGATCTTTAAAAGCAAAAAAAATCGCAACGGATTTTGATGCGGTTTTTTTTAATAGATAGAATGATTCCAGAGGAAGGTTTATAGGTATAATATATCACCTTTGCACCCGCGCGAAGCTGGAGCGGGTCGCTAATAATGATTATACAAAAGTAATTTCTGATTCGAGATTTTTTAGTTTTTTGCATTTTCTGAAAAAACTTACTGTATTAATGTATACTTTTTTTACACCATCAAAAAGTAAAGATTCCAATGAATAAGAAGCCAATAAAGTTTTTTAAAAAATTACATATTTTTACGTGAGATTTTTTGATTGGAAAATAGGCTGTTTTTTCGATGATAAGTCAAAATAAAGAGCAACAGTGAATATTTTAAATAAAAAAATTTATTGCAAGTTTGGGACATGAAAAGGAAACTTCTCACCAAAGTTTGTGAAAAAAAAGTAATTTTTAAAGGAGATAAAAATTAAATTCAAAAACTCGGTTTTTTGGACTTTTCACATAGATTTTGAGGCTATGTGAAAAAGTGTAAATACAAAAGTGATAGATCTTTCTATGACCTACAAGTTTGCTATTAGACATTTTTCCATAAAACCAGTAGTTTTGCCGGAATTAGAAATAAATTTTTTCCCCTTAAAAGCGCACACCCATCCACTTCCCGACCTCAGATCGACCGTAATTTATTTTTCCTTAAATTTTTACTATATTATCTTCCTTTTCCAATGGGTTTCATTCTACTACTATTTAAGTCCCTTTCAAAAGCTATTTGCACTGGTCTATAACCTTCATAGTACCTAATGTTTTGTTACGTCTATTCTCATATCATTACTTTTTATCAAATACGAACATCATGAGATCACGTCAATTTCATCGATTGATCATGACATTTGAAAAGTCGTCTCAAATTATAAAAGTTTTCTAATATTTTTTAAATTAATTGTGACTTTGTTTTACAATGATTTTGCAATAATGATTACAAATAACAACGATTTAATTTTAATATGTGGTAAAGCATTCAAAAAGAAAGTGGTGCTAGCAGATGTGAATATACCATACAAATTTTCAATAGACAGAAATCGGAATACTTTGTTTTTCTGTATAAACGCAGATGAATTCTCAGATCAAAGTTTTCAGTCAGTGGTGTTAAATCTCGACACCGGGTTGACCTCTATTGTTCCTCGACTTCGTAATGGGTTCGCGAGTGCAGTGGATCAAGCCACCGGTGACGTGTACCTTGGAGGGAGTGACGGAATATACAAATACAATTACCATTCCAAAGATATTGAGAAGCCAGCCCTTGTTCACAGAACAGATATCTTCGATATGTGCTTTCACCACTATTTGTACTTCGTAGATACAGCCAAGCAGAATCTGTACGTGTATAAAGACAGTTCGAAGACCTTGGTGACAGAGGCAAAAGATCATCTGATTCAGCACTTTGTATTCGACACTAACAGTGATCTGTATTTCGTCAACCCAACTGGATTGTTTCTATTGAAGAGGCGATGTAAGTCACCGACATTAGTTCACGGTAATGACATAAGTATTCGTGGAGCTACTACAGACACGTTTGGGACGCCATACTTTGTGGCGAGCAATGGAATATATTGTATTGACAAAGATAACAAACAGTTGATGTTGAGACTCTCAGTGAATAACGGATACGGGTTAGCATTCGATAAAAATAATAATATGGTTTTTAGTGATGAACGTACGGTGACGATGTTGGTCCCTTGTTAAATAAACCTACTAAGAACTTGAAATTGTGTTATTGCGGAATAAATAAGTGTTAATTATGCGTATAACTGGGAGCTGGATCTTAACTAAATCGTAACTTAAAGCCTAACCGCTTCCACGAAGTCGCAACTTGATAAAGTGATCGTGAACATTTTGATTTTTGACTCTGTAGAGCGGAATACTGGGCCTTCGTCAGACATGTTTAGAATTGCAAATGGACTTATAGCCGGCACCTTTGTCAACTGCGATAATTTACACATTATGCACAACGACTAATAACTCATGATTGATTTTTACTGTATTGTTATTTTATAAATTTAATAAATGAATTGCAGTTTACCTATACATATATTGTGAAGGTTGAAATGATTTCAAAGGGCACTACTTACGCGCATACTGTAAGTGGTAAAATGAAATGTAATTTATATTCTTAGAGAGTCCAGCTGCGAGCCCGCACCGGCGCGGGGAGCGCTCCCGGCGGAAAATGTGGAATGACACAAATGGAAATAAATGAATCTTGGTTTCGGTAATTTCGATATTAACAGTCTCTTCTACCCTACTTAGGTATACAGACTTAGGGACAAAAGCTCTATTATGAAATTACTTTGTGCATTAATGAATGTTATGAATATATCATAATGAAATTATTTCGTAAAATACGTAGAGAATATAAAGTTACACGGTGATTTATTTGAACAGGAATATTTTATTTATGGAAGAATAACAAACATCTATAATAATGTAAATTGATAAAAACCGTGTAAATAAAAGCTGACCACACATGCACACTATAAGTCAAAAACAATCAATAATAAAAAAATCAGTGCTTCCCTTCCAGAAATAAGCCAGCTGCCAATTATTTTTTCATCATCATCATCATTCCAGTCGAAAGATTTCCACTACTAGACATAGGCCTCTCCCAAGCGTCGCCACAAAGACCGGTCCTATGCGTTTTGGATCCATCGGATTCCAGCAACCCTGACTAGGTCATCGGTCCACCTTGTGGAAGGCCTTCTAACGCTGCGTCTTCCGGTACGCGTTATTTATTAGTGTTTCAATAAACTGATTATATCACAAATGCATTCATCAAACAAATAAATTATTATGATTATGATCAAACCTATAATACTGTATTTGCATCACTTATCAGCCAATTTGATTATATAAAGAACAAGCTTATAAGGATCATGATTTTTAATAATGATCAAATAATAATTAAAAACATGAGTCAGATATTGATGCCAATAAAGGTAAATAATTAATCAAAATTGATTAGTTTCGATATTATCTGCAAGCTAAATTACCTGCAATGTAATTAATTTGCGATAGATAACTGTTCAAAACAATATTAAATGCGTATGTTGTGTACTTGTGTTGGAGAGCGGGTAGTGTCGACTCACGCGAGTCACTCGTTACCGCCTCCGCTTGATAGATAGATCCGACTTCGTGATTAATGGATTGCTTACTTTATTTAAATTAAAACGCTTTCTAAAAACGGCCGTTTTTGCTTTCGTTACCTTCTCTAATCAAATCCCAGGAGCCGGAAGGGACAATCTAAAATAAAAGGAATTATCAAACGATTATATTCCAATAACTTTTAAGAGTCTTACAGTTTAATAGGAAATACTCATCGTGATTCAGTGCGTGATCTGGATTATAATTGCTTTATTTAACACTGGTAGCCTACATCATTTTCAGTAAGTTTTATAAGGCTTATAACTACGCTCATATTTAACGGTACTACGTAATATTGAAGTAGTTTATTGGGGTCGTTTCGTAAAAAAGGGGTCCTCAAAGACTACTCAAAATAAAGGTAGAGGTAAGTAATGTGTAATCCCAATATAATGTAAGTATTTTGGAGTGCCATATGTGTCCCAAGACGGGTTAGGTAAGGGTCGATAGCCTGAGGCGAAGGCAATTGGCTCTCTGGGCTGCAAACGGAGAGTTTGTTGTGGTTGTTCCGCCTCGATGACAATGGCGGTGAATTGCCAGTATCCTTGGCGAACAATAAACATAACAATACTTTGAAAAACTATAGATACATCGTGTACCATGGTTACTATCCACGCATGTATTCTAAAATTCTTGCGGGCTTGTGGGTCGAGGTTGACTGATTTGTGGGCAGTACACACAAGTGGGTTGGGATTATCATAACATGTTAGAAAAGTTCTTTTTTGTTTCATCGTAGCCGTATATCACTGAGACGAGAGCATACTATTTTGACCTGAAAATATTTGTGTTTCTAGGCACTAGCGTCCACATCTAATAAACTAGTTTTTTATCTGTACACTTACTATTATATTTCGTTATAGCATAGGATAGCATCAGCCTTATAGGTAATGTTCTTACTGCTGGGACACAGGCCTCCACTCTAGGACAGGGAACGGGCCTTAATTCACCACGCAGGGCCATGCGGGTTGGTGGATGTCACATCTCTTCGAATTTTTGGTTCTAAGATATGCCGTTTTCCTCATGATGTTTTCCTTCACCGTTTTGAGAGCAGTGGTGATAAAATATATCACACAAAGTATTGCGCCTGACTAGGTTTGAAAGCACGGCTTTCTACGAGTATTTCCTTATACTGCAAGTAAATTAAGACGGTAATAGGTAGTACAGTTGTTATAAATCTTGTTGGGATTACTGCCAAGAATTTCGCCACTATTAGTAGCAGTGTGAAACCTAGTAAAAAGTAGGTATGAAACCTAGCGTTATTACAACTGAGGTTGACATAACTAGGAATATAAATCCCCTTAGAAAAGTAGCTCGACAAAAGCTACAGAATCTCATAAAGCCTTTATTCAATGGCGTTTGTTGAGAGAATCCCGCGCCGGCTCCGCCGCGAGATAGAATGGACTAGGCCACAGAGCTTAAAGAACAAGTGCGTATTTACCGACGCAAATTACGTTAATACCACTCTGAAGCCTCCTAATACCCAGCAATTTTCACTACGTTTACTTAAACCCACGATAAATATAATTAAAGAAAGGTTTTCTTTTCTAACGTTTTCTTCAGCGGTTGCCTTTGCTCGCTGAATTTAATTAGTACTTAGAAACTGTTTCAATAAGTGCCTTCTTTATAGTTTAACTTTCATGAGATGTGGGCAGAAAAGCATTGTATATAAAAGAGTTAAATTCAATTAACGACTTAGGTGTATAGTGTTAGGTGTACCCCCTTAAATATTTTAGATTTTTAGTATACGCAAGGTTTATTTATTTTCCGGGTAACCCATAATTTCTTTGAAGAAAGGTCATTAAAAAGGAAAAGGGAGAAATAACTACGTCATAAACCAATAATAGTACTTAAAATACCACAACTTTCTATACTTCGCTATCTAGTCCCAAACTAAGCAGAGCTTGTACCTACTGATAAACATAGTTATATGTTTCTAAACACATACATATTATAGTTAATTCACACCCAGACACAGCACTAATGATCGTGCTAATTACACAAACATTTGTCTTTTTTTTATGGTAGGAAAAATCATCTAATGACAAATCTCGCCCTTGGGCGGAGCGGAAAATAGTCTCAGACTTTTACTGACTAAACGACCTAACTACCTCGTTCCTTCTTTGCCTTAGTTCCAGGGCCCTGTTGTTTCGCTTTCGCATCAGCCCATGGCCCCAGGAGCGTTCGACTCTGTAACTGCTGACAACTCCTTGAGGCGCGTGGGATCAGTGGGCGCCGTTGATAACTTGGGTTTGATCCGTACGGTTATCGAATGAGCGGACAACGAAATACTCATTGCTCACCGTCCGCAAGCCCGCGCACATCTACGGCATCGTAGTTGTTTTAAAATGACCAAAAAAAGTAACTATCGCAACTTTTGTTTTCCGAAACCTGAAAAACGTTAGCTTGATTGCAAATTCATTTTGAATGTAGCAATCTTTTACTGGCAAGTATATTTCCGTGAAAAGTTAGTCGATACGGGGCTGATTATAATTCAGCGGGCAGCGCGGTCAGCGGGAGAGTGAGGCGAGCGTGGTCCTCCGCCGGAATAGTCGGCGCGTGCCGGGTGACGAGATCATGTTCTTACTGGGAAATGTTTCTGTTTCATAATCATTTATTCATCTAAACAGAATGATAAAATGCCAATTACTAAAATTAGGGCGTATACACACATTTCAAATCCTGTGAAGTCCGATACAACTACTTACATCTCCGATATATAAATAACACTATACATGTATACATGTAAAAAGTAATTTAAATTTTTTTTTCCATTTCTTTGTTCCTGGTAATCTCCGAAACGGGTGGACCTCCGTGGGCAGGACCGATGTTGACACGAGATGCTATCCTCTCGAAACAGTTCAACAAAGTTTGACAGGATTTTCATAATGTTATATGTATAGGTAAGTGTTAAAAGCTATTGTTTTTATTGACACTTATGGACATCTTCAAAATAGATTATGTATAAGTGAAATAAATGAATTTGACCACGGAATTTGCCGCAAGCACAGAATTATTTATTTACCTACATATTTTGTGCTGTTTCACGAACTCGATGCGAACGAAGTCTCGGGAAATAGATAGTATAAAATATGATTGCCTTTCATTCAATTATTCCCAAATTATCAGATATTGATTAGCAATCGGATCTGCTCCAGGTCTAGATTCAAGGAGTGTGGACTACGTTTAGAATTCTCTGAATGGGGGCTTAAAGGTACACCGTGCAATTGGGCGGAAACGTGGAATCATAAATAGTTAATGCCGTGTTTCCCGAAAATTGTTATTGGGAACAAAAACTGTATACAGCTTCTCCTGTAAACTAAAAGTTTATTTCTTACATGATATTGCAAACGGTTACGTGCGAAGAGAATCCTAATCAAGGTTGCATAATGGATACATACAGGCAGCACCCAGATCCACATTTGTAGAATTATTTATCTTAAGAATGCCTTTTCAACTTTTTCTATCATAATGATATTTGATTGCATAAAAAGATTCTAAACACAATAAGAGAGGATTTGTAAAGTTTAATCCTAACCTCCAAAACAAGTATTGGTTAGAGAAAGAGGGTTGTGGTCACAAAAGGTATACATTTTTGATAGAGAAATCAACACTAAGCCAGCCTAATAGACAACACATACTAATAACGAGTGAACGAACTAAATGAAAGGTAAGGATCACAGTAGCCCATGTATCTAGACTTTAAGAGTTCAAAAAATAGCAGCGGAATATCTCAATCGCGCTGAATTAACGCAAGTCGTTGCAGGGACATCTGAATTTTCTACCGAATCATTAAAATGGAAGCGATTCAGTGATTATGACAGGATCTTGTTCAAGTTCCAGTAAGTTCAATCTCCAAGCGAAAAGTTAGAAAGCGTGTTCATTTTAGCGGAATGGTCTGTAGCTAGTTTAGGCACAGAAACAATGTTGTGTTCGCGAATGTGAAATATTTTGATTGTTTTTGTTGAAACCACACCATATTGATTATAGATTTGTTAAACTTATGGGTTATGTTTTGTATATACATATTTTATATATGTAACGTCTTTATTTTTTTTATTTTGTTTTGTTAGAGCAATATATCATAGACTACCCCCTTTTTTAGTTCAAGCTCTTATCCTAAGTTTGTCTGAAAGGTATCGTTGTCAGCGATAAGACCGCCTATGTATCCATCCATATAAGTTTCTGTGAAATTGTTACTTTTTTAGTGTACAATAAAGTATTATTCTCTATTATGGTATCTAAGTTGTATCTTATATCGTATCTCGGTGACTGGTGATTTCATGGCCATACGTCCATAAAAACATATCTACCAAGTGGTTTAAGAAAATGCCAATCTTTTATGTCCTACACAGTCCCTTAGGTCTATCAATATTGCAGAATTCTGAAGGACCAAGCTGGCAAGTTACGCTTCATTGCTTACTTGATCTATTGTTATCGATGTTTCCCTAAGCGCTATTTATTACGTAAGGTAAACTATGTATTTTAAATATCTTGAAATGTTTTAAAAGTAAGTTTTATATTTTCTTAACTTCGTCGTAAATATATCTAGGATAAAACATGTTTATAATTTTACATAACATATTGTAACATTGATCACTGAAATGGCTATTATAAAAACTTATAGGTTGCTTGTTGAACTACCTATTAGAAAATGTTACCCTAAAAATATTTATAAAAAAAATAAAAGGGTTCCTTAAAAGCGTACATAGAGAGCAGGTTCGTAGGATATTAGCATATTAAAGTGATCTGCATATAAATACCCTGTCTTACCAGCGCGTACGACAAGCGTCGCGAACGACCTAGCTGTTAGCGAAATGGACTTACAAAGGGTTGATTAAGAAAAAACTCCAGGAAGAAGTCTTTTTATACATTATACATAGACTTAGCTCAGAGGTAGGAAAAAACCTATATTTTTCATTTTACAGACTTAATCCGAAACAGATTATACTATGCATTACGCCTTACCTATTGTTTTATAATTGTGTCTGTAATTACAGTAGTCGAAAGATTCATATCAGCATTGCACCCGAGTCAAGCGGGAGCAGGTCACTAGTAGGTATATTCCCTTGAATCCTAAACTACAAACTAAGTGACTCTTATGGCGTCAAATATTTGTTTCCATCTCTATTTCGTCACTGACCAAGATTAAATCCAGCAGTTAGGGTCACGCAGTGTCAACTAGGCGTTTGGATAAATCTTTAAATAATATTATGAGCTCTTGGACTTCACAGTTTCAACCCTAATTGGCTCGGTAATGTTACTATTGACAATTTTGCTATATTTTTGCCACTAGTGGTTCTTCGCAGTCGCAACGGCAGCGTTCGCATAGTAGCACGAGTAAGATAGTATAATATAAAATATTAGAGTAGTATTGATTATGATTCGGCACGTAGATAAATAACAATATAATCGCTGATTGTGATAAGACCGATTTCATTGATATTGTACCTTGAATTTATGACGAACTAGCTCTTGCCAGCGGCTTCACCCGAATAAAAGCAAAAATATATGCTTAAGTTTCTCAATATACAAATCTATTATTTTTTCTATATTATATTTACATTAATTAATATAGATAAACCAGTTTCTGGCAGAGGCTTCGCTCGCGTGAAAGTAGGTTTCTCCATACTAAGTCTAACACTCCATTTTCACAATCTTAGGGGTAAAATTTCGAAAAATCCTTTTTTATCGAATGTTTACGTCTTACAAAAAATATACCCTTCAAGATTCAGGTCTTTACGATCAGCAGTTTAAGCTTTGTCTTGTTCCGTCTGTCATTAAGGACAAAACAATTTAAATATATATTTTAGGTATAGATTTAGGTATTATTATTAACGTAAAATTAAGTTCTACAATTTGTCGTGTTCTTAGTTCTCAATCATGTTTGTGGACAGCGACATCTTATTCTACGTGGCAGTACATGCAACTGGCAGGTTTTTCATTTCCAGCGACACCTGAGTTCATTGATTGATCGAAAACCATTACTCCCCCTACTCGCACCTTTTAGAGTAGACAAGTGTATAGCTACATCGACAATACCTGTGACATTATTTTGATGGAGTGTTTTTACAAGACTTCGCCTCCTATTAGCTTAAACATAAACATTTGCTACCGGTTTGTGTGAAACTGTTACCGCGGCTCTAGGAATAAGGCAAGGAAGGAATGGGGTAGGTTTGACACTGGTTTCCCGCTCCGCCCAAGATCGGGTTTCGTCATTCGATGATTATCACCTACCATAAAAAAAAATAATAAAAAGAAAGACATAAACATTTGGTAGAGACAATACCTCTCCCCCCTCCCAACCCCACCTTTGTGTATAATACGCGGCAAATAAGTTGAACTATTCGCTGCGGTTGCACGCGGCCTTCCACTACGATTGGAACCCAAAAATCGGATATTGTGCATTCGAGGTCGACCGCCACAATGTTTTAATTTGTGTGACGAGACTATAACCGATTTTCGGGTCTTAGTCGAGGTCGTTTGCGTGTAGCCATGCCGAATGGTTCAATATATTTGCCGCGTGCTATATGAAGTTTTAAAAAATAAATAATACTTTTTAAGTAGGTGTATGTATTAAATCTTGATCAAACATTTACCTCAGCCGAGTTCAGCTGTGTTTGAAATTTAAGACTTAAGCCCTTTTTGTTCTATTTAATTAGCAGACATAATTTGTTAAGCCTTTCATCTGTCTGAATAAATAATGCTGAATACAATATGTTGTAAAGCCGCCATCATTTTTGGTGAGTGTTTCTTTGTGTGTGTGGTCGGAATAATCTTATCAAAAAGGGATAAATGTGAATATCGTAATATAGGCAGCTGTACCTACATATCTACGACAAATATTACGCGCTTAGTTCAATTAACCATCTAATTTATTGGATATTTATCAAATTAATATGACTCACTTCATTATTGTGTGTAATATTTTAACGGTAGGGTAGACCGAGGCGAATCGGATCACGGGGCGAATCGGATCAAAATAAGAAATTTGCTGATAATTCAAATACTTCATTTACATAGAACGCACTTAACCGTCGTTTTGCGTCTCTCCCCTCACCCCGCATCTCCCGCCATAGGCAGTATTTCGATCACGCTTGTGAATCAGTGTCGAAGCCACTCATAAGCAAGTCAGTTGTTTGTGCATGTCGTATTTTTGGCGGGAATCTAAGGTATGTACTTACGATTTACTTGTGTCATACTACGGATTTGTGTTAAAAATCAACTATATTGTTGTATATTGCTAAGCAAGGTGTCTATATTAGAGAACTAATTCGCTTTTACGTATAATGTTAGAGGTAAACGTATAAAATATTTATTTCTAAGGTCTTGATTATGGGGCTAATCGGATCATGTCGTCAGGGGTCAATCGAATCACGCTTTTAAACTAATTTATTACATGTCTGAGGTTACTAATTCGTATTTATTCATTTGTAGATGGTTCGCACGTACAAAAGAAAGACTAATGCTGGAGATTGGTCTCAAGAAAAAATGAAAGAGGCTGTTAATAAGGTCCAGAACAAAGAACTGACCATACGTAAGGCTGCTGAGATTTTTGAAGTACCGTTCACAAGCTTACAGAGAAGAGTTTCTTTGGCCGATGTTTCAAATTGATCTCGTTATTATTTTTGTACTAATTCCAAAGCTATAATGTTAAGAAACTTATAATTTTGTTATATATTGTGTATGATCCGATTCACCCCGACGATAGGGGCGAATCGGATATTTTTCTTTTTTTAGTTTTTAGTAGCTGACTAAGAAAATATGAGTCTGATTTAAGTTTTTAAATGTTTATTTCATAGCTGATTTGTACTTCTTACGTTTTAATCAATAAAAATATCATTATATGTCAATTTAGTATGATTTTCTCACCCTCAAAGAAAAAGTGATCCGATTCGCCTCGGTCTACTATACTTATTATCTGCTAACATTCAAGGTGTTCTCCAGATATACTCGTATACGTAGCTACAGGGGCGTAGTTACCGCCGTATATGCTGCATAAATGATACAGGGCCCCCGTGCTACAGGGGCCCCGATATAGGAAAAAATTCGCAACATGTTATCCACAACTGTCTTCTAGGCTAAACCAAGCATTAATTTGTAAAAAAAGCATCATTTTTTGTTCTGCGTGCAATGTGTCCTGCCCATTGGCAGTTAAGTTTGGCGATTCTTTTCGCTATGTCGGCAACCTTGGTTCTCTTGCTGCATCTTCATTTCTGACTCGATCACGCAAAGATACTCCGAACATAGCCTTTTCCATTGCTCTTTGAGTGACTTTGAGTTTTCTTATGAGGCCCATACGCCCAAAAAATGACATATGGCTCCACAGCCATATGTCATTTTTTGTTTGATACTGGGCCCCTGTGGGGCAAGCTACGTCCCTGTGTAGCTAGCAACTTCAATATGTAGATGTAGGTACAAATGACTTTCTTCGAGTTTTATAAATAGATCGCAATTTGTTCCCTCCTTCCAACATTTCCTATTCTTGTTATTCGTGAGTCCCTAACAACTCTCCGCTTCTCGTATAACTGAATCATAAACCTCGACCATGGACTCTAATCACATTGGGATGCATAATGTAGTGTAGTTTGCGGCATATCCTGTCAAGATCTAATTATTTAGTTAGTTGGAGACACGAGTTAACACAATCAACCGCTGCAGTTTGTCCATGACCGCAAACAAGCTCACTTCATAACGATCACGGAGCCACGACCTAACTAATAATCTAATTTATTATCTAGTTACCTTCTCACCTTTGCCCTCTCTGTATACCTACTGTAAATGTATTTAAAAATTTTATTAGTCTTCTCTGAAACATGTGAAAAATAGCTTCAAATAATTCTTAGGTACCGCGAGCAATGGGGTAGCTCGCCGTCCTGTCGTCCGGTAATCGCCCCGACTGATCCCGAGTCGCTGACGGGACGTAGTGAGTGGTGACTAATAGGTTCAAGGCCTCGCAGGTTCTCACCGGACATGGGAAGTTCGGGAGATTCCTGCACCGGATTCGTGCGGAAGAGACGTCCGGGTGTCGCCACTGTGAGGCGAGCCCGGAGGACACGGTGGAGCACACGGTGGAGGTGTGCCCTGCTTGGGAAGAGCATCGCCGTGTCCTCGTGGGGGTGATCGGCGGCGGCGACCTCTCGCGCCGGGCCCTGGTTCAGGCCATGGTCCGCAGCGAAGAGGAATGGCAAGCGGTCGCCTCCTTCTGCGAAGCAGTAATGCTCGTAAAGGAGGAGGCCGACCGCATAAGGCAAAGGCAACGGCGTACTCGCCGTAGCCGTCGCCGCCGCGATCCTGCCGATATCCGGCCACCGTAGACACTGGCTCGCGGACGGTGAGCAATGGGTAGCTCGCCGTCCGGTCGTCTGGTAAGACCGAGCCCAAGTCGTCAACGGCGCGCACCGTTCCCGCGCGCCTCAAGGAGTTGTCAGCAAACTGCAGGGGCCCTTCGGGGTCGAAGCCTCCTGGAGCCTAGAGGGTGGTGGAAAACTGTTACCTCGACTCCAGGAATAAGGCAAGGAAGGTACGGGGTAGGTTTTTTAGTCAGTAAGAGTCTGACACTGGTCTCCCGCTCCGCCCAAGAGCGGGTTTCGTCATTGGATGATTTTCACCTACCATAAAAAAAAAAAAAAAAAAAAAGGTTCAAGGCCTACTGGGGCCATGGGTTGTGTGAATGAGAATATCGGGGCCCTGAAATGAAGGCAAAGAAGGAATAGGAGTGGGTTTTAGTCAGTAAAAGTCTGACTCGAAATAGTGGGAGAAGTCATTAGGTGATCTCCCACCTAAAAAGTTACATCAACCTACGTGTGACCTCCTACGTGGTAGCATGTTTAATTTTTAGGCTAGTCTAGCTCAGCGAACTTTGAATTCCATAAAAATGTTTCGTAAACAAATTTTGCATATTACGATTTACGAGTATATTGGATATCGTTTGGTGATTTAAGTAATATATACTCTTTAGGATTTTCACTTAGTTTAAGTATATTTTACTATAATGTAGATTTCGTAGATTCATTTATGTTTATTCAATATCTATAGTAGTAAAATTTTCTTAGAATATTTAATAAAAACTAGTAATGGAATGAAGTATGTGAGTGTGTGAGCTTGTTGCACTATTTCCAATTACTGCAACTCATGAAAGTTTTAATAAACAGTAGTAACAAAACCTGTAAAAAACCGAAACAATGAAACGATTCGTAGATTGTTTAATTGCTTCGGCTTATTACAGGTAAAATTATCTTGGAGCAAACAGTACAACTTATGAAAAAAAAAAAAATAATAAAAATAAAAAAAAGTAATAAATAAAAAATAAAAAAAATACGTATATGTGACTTATCTTATTTTTTTTTTATTTGTGTTTTGACTATTTGTATTATTTTAATTTGTGTTTTGACTATTTGTATTATTTTATTTGTTTAATTATTTGTATTTATTATTTGACATTTTTATTTGATTAATTTGTGATTTGTTGACATTATTGTATCAGTTTGTACCTTTATGACTTGTAAGAATCCCTTACCAATAAATAACTATGACTATGACTAAGACTATGTAAATATAAAACTTACTGGTAGCATAGTAGTGGAGATTCTTACTACGGTAAGGATACAAGTCAGTAAGAGGTAAATATCTAATATTTTGACTTGTTTTTATACCGTAGCTTGAAGCATTGAAAGATGTATAAAAAAACTCAAAAGCTATTCCTGTCATTATCACAAAATAATCAAAAAATATTTTAAGAGAAAAATTTATTAAAACACTTATTTGATAAAACGTGTCGAAGTCTCCTGTGGCCATGGGATTGCTACTAAAAGGAAATTTCGGGGTCCTAGAACGCAAGATAACGAAGGAATACAGGACTGGGTTGTAGTCAGTAAAAATCTGACACGTTCCCTCGCTCCGCACTAGAGCTGGAGCAGTTAAAAATACTTCTATGATAAAAAACAACAACATAAAACGAATATTAACAGTAAAAACTCTCGCGTTGCACTGCAATATTTCCCCATTTAAACGAAGTCATTAAACGAGTACTTCAAAAGGATTTATCAATTTATTATGCGTCTGTGAAAGCAGATAGATCGGTCGGGAGCCGTGCTATTGCACGATAGTGTTAATAAAGTTAACGAGGAAACTACTCACAATCGTTTTATAAACGAGAAGTCTCATATAACTATGGGGCCATTAAAATTTTAAGTACCGTAATTGAAGACAAGACAAGAAGTGAGAGAGCAGTGGTGGCTGAGTAGAGAGCATTGGTGACCGAGTGGTATCGGCCCCGACTAGTTGTAGGTCGCAGGTTCAAACCCAGCCAGGCGCATTACTTTGCGTAATTTATTTTATCACCATTGCTCTTAAAACGGTGAAGGAAAACATCGTGAGGAAACCGGCATGTCCTATAACCAAAAATTCGAAGACATGTAACATCCATCAATCCGCACTGGACCCGCGTGGTGACTATGGCTCATTCCCTCTCCTAGAGAGGAGGCCTGTGTCCCAGCAGTGGGAACATTAAAAGGCTGATGGTGATGATGATGAATTGAAGACATAATAGAAAAAAAAACAATAGGTGTGTGAACGCCGGCATTCGCTTGGAGCTCAAGAGTTAAACGTACCGAACTATCTAACTTAACTCTTATCCCATTAGCAGGCCGAAGTTACGGTAGTAGTTAATTATCAACACGTTGTGTTCATTAATTATGTGTAAAGCCTTCAAAGAACGTCTGTACTTTCTTAGTTTATTGTGAGGGAACGATAGCCTTTCTTGAAGAGTGTTTGTAAAAATAAACAGAATTATTTACGAAAAGGTTTTACTTTTTTTGGTGATCGTTTTTTTTTTCTTTTAATGATTGCCTTTTGCGTTTCAGAGCCTCGAATCCCGCAAACTTTGTGCTCATGAAGTCACAATCTGTCAGTAGTATCATAGCATCAGTCTTATAATGTTCCCACTGCTGGGACTAAGGCTTCTTCTCTAGGACAAGTAATGGGCTGTAATCCATAACGCCGGTTCAGTTCGGGTTGGTGAATGTCGCATATCTTCGAACTTTTTGTTCTAGGACATGCCGGTTTCCTCACGATGTTTTCCTTTAACTTTTTGAGAGCAGTGGTGATGAAATACATGACAAAAAATATTGCGTGGCTGGGTTTGAACACGCGACCTACAATTTTTAAGTCTGGGCCTTTACTACTCGGCCACTACTGCTCTCTCAGAATAATTTCTCTATATTTAACGTTGGATTACATACTAGGATATTAAAAGATAGATTATTTGAATCTTGAATCGACCAAATAAAACAAAAACATCAATTTAGTTTTAGAATTTATTAAAGCCAGGAACACAAGTGTCAATAGTACGTACAACTTCAATGTATGCTTTTAAATGAGTCAGTTCCAGAATGCGGTGGGTAAGGTTTAGCGGGTTCCTATACGTTATACAATTAGATATGTGGAATGGGTACATCAATATCAACACTAATCTTTCCTTATATTTCTAAACAGGATTTGCGTAACGTCGATAACACACATCAAATGATAAATATAGGATAAATTAGACAAGCAGACAATAGTTCCGAAGCTAGAAATGTAACATGACTGTGTGATATGCATTTTACATTATATGTATTAAAATCGCAAAATATTTCTTGTCCACTCTCTGCTTTGAAAAGTGGTGTGAAAAGTTTATAAAAAGTCTTTGTATATTATGATTTTATATCAAAAAAAGTCGATCATCTCTGGCACATGACTTCTTTCATGATTTTTATTTAATACTTTATAAAATATATATATAGATTTTGAATTTAAAATATGTTGTTTTTGAATAGCCTATTTTAAATAATTGACTTTTGGTATGGTCTTGTTTAGCCAAAGGATCATAAATTTTGTTTTCATATGCTTATTAAATGTATATAAATAGGTTTTACCAACGTATCAAATACAGCGTGGCATAGCGGTACTGCATCGATTACTAAGATTGGCATCTCGACGCGGCGGCCGCGGTGCGCAGGTATAAACTTTAAAATACATATATCTTACGTAGTCGTTAAAAGCTCAGCGATATGGTTAGGGTAGCTCTGGATATGACGTTTCGAGGTTTCTATTACGTGCGGAGAGGTTCCATCAATCACAACTTCAACTACAGTGTGTTGTAAGTACACAGGAGCGCAGAAAGTTTACAACATCTTCATATTATTATACGTATGGTTTTCTTATTGAATAATTTACGGTCACACATTAATTTAAAATTAAAATTTTGAATTATATCTACTGTGGCTAGGCGGACCCTGGACGTTGGCTATTATTCCGTCTCGGTCCATCAACTTAGTTGGCAAGTCTGTGCCGCGCCACTGAGAGGCTGCCCACTATGTTATAACTTGGATCTCTTCTCATAAAATATAATTAATCTGCCACGTCCTTCCCTTACTTAACACGAGTCATTCTCTTCTTTTAAATACAAATCCATCTCATATAACTTTAACACTCCATTATTCTAATTGTTACATGTATAAAGTAGGTATATATAATATTCATTTACTAATTTAAAACATCAATACATCATCTATTACAATAATATACTTGTATACACAGTGTACATACGTCACGTATAGTTATAAAATATATCTCATACAATTAAATCTAACGATGAAAAATCAGTCGTCGAAGACAATGCATTCCATATATATTATAATATATTTAAAATTAAATATTCATTAAGTAATAGATGCGACGGTTGGTAATAAAAAGCTCGTTTTATATGCATAAAGTTTTATAAAAAATTTGTACACAATATATTTTTAAAAGATTTATTTCTTACTAGTCCTCGAGCTGTGAAATACGCACCGGTTTAAATTTCATAACATATCGCGAAGTACTTAGAAAACATACGGGATTCATGAAACCAATAAATATAAATATACCATCAAATATTATTTAAACATACCTACGAATTAAATGTTAAAAGCACTAGTTTCCGTGCGTTCTAGTGAGTTCACAATCAGCAGAGATAAGGCAGCAAAACATTGAAACATTAACACCTATAATAGGAATACATAATAATATAATAGGTTTTCATAGGAAATACTCAGCAAACAAGAATTTGACACTGTAAATTACTTACTAAACACTTAAATATTCTGAGGGTCAAATACTATTCGAGTGACATGTTATGTGAATTGAATTACGACTATATACTGATACATAATAATATATTGTTGACAATGCTACTGTATTAACAACTAACACCGTAATAATGATTTTTGGTTTAAAAAGTGCGCAACAGTAAAGTTGATGTAAAAGAAGAAGGCGGGTGGAGACAGGAGCCGCAGCATGTATGAAATTGTTAACAACGGGCCTTAAAGTACTTGGTCGGGAACTTCTAATAGAGACTAACGACTAGGGACATAAGCTCCGAGGGTGCGTACTAAGTCTATACACATATAAAATGCATTGAAATTACACATACACAATACTTTATACATACATATTCTCTCATGAGTAGAAGAATTAATTACACAGTCTTTGTAATATGTTAATACTGATGACTTTTATACATCTTAATCATAATAAATAGGTATGTACTCAATAACTAAAATGTTATTTAAAAAATATCGAATTCCTTTTGTAAAATTTTTGTATATATTGTCAACATTTTAATGGACGTTGTGCGTAAATAGAAATAACGAAATAAGTAGATATAGTAAGAAACAGATACTTGAAACTAGTCAGACAACTTACTGCTCGGCGAATCTTAACTTTTGTTTCTTGACGAAGTCAATGGCCAGTTTATCTGTGGTGCGTGACTCCAGGATTTGTATGATGGGGTGATCTGCAAACAAAGTTTATAAGTACTCGCTAGCGGCACAATCATCTCCAAACACCCTGCTTTTATCTCTTCAACGGAAATTAACCACTTTATTGTAACGTAAAGTTATTGAAGTGAATAAAACGAGAAGACGATCTTGTTTAATTTTATACAAAACATCAAAGGCCAACTTGATAAAAGACTATGAAAATACTTAGGAAAGCATTATTGGAGTTATTAATTAGGACGATAAGCAGCAGGAAATTTATTCAGAATCATCAATACGTGGCTATTCATGGGAAAAGTTTTGATGCTAATTAAGTGTTGTAGGGATTCCTTTACAACATGAATGACAAGCTCGTTTTCATTTAAACGATGTAATCTTCTGAACTTAACAGCTGTATAAGCTCACCCAGGAAAACTCGATTTTAAACCTGCATTGATAAAAACAAATTTAATATAGGAACGGTAATTATGTGGAACATCAGTAGCGATAATTTAAACTTTTTTGAAATTCACGTGGGCACATACTGTGTGTGTGATTGGAAAACACTATTTAAAAAATGAAAACTTGTGAGCATTTCAGAATGGCGTGTTTCGGATCTGGACCATTACTTGATATATTGAAACTACTAGTAACCACATAGCGGCAAATGAGGTCGTTGAGGTAAGTCAAAATGAATACCTACTTATATGGAGAAGAGGAGAAAGTACATATGATTATCTAGTAGCCCCAATGATCCGGGCTAGAATGATGGTGAGAAAGAGCACTTCCATTTAAGAATATTATGAATGAGAGGAAGATGGAAAAGACGACTAAGTAGACAGGCTTGTTGTTCTAGTGATTAATTAAGGACCCTGACTGCTACGCAAGATAAATGTTTGCGTGATGAACACGATCATTTGTTTTGTCTGGTTGTAATTGATCTATAATGTATGTATTTGGAAATATATTGTATGTTTATCATTTGTCTAGTATACATAGTAGAAGCTCTGCTTAGTTTGTCACTAGATTGCGTTACACGGCAGCGATAATTTGAATTAATTTTCAATCCACATACGCTTTAGACCGTGAATCAGAAACACTCCTTTAAATAAAATAAAAATTAGAAGTATTTCAGAATAGAGTGTTTTGAATATCGAACTTTACTTGATTACCCCAGTTGAAGAGAACTTTACAAAGTTAGGAAAGTTAGTGGGATATTATAATATACTTAGTACCTATAAGTGCTAAGTATATTATAATATACCAACTATTAGGTTATAGGTACGTACTTAGAAAATTATCGAAACAACCATTAGCTGAAATACACAAATAGCGCCTATATTATATTGTTTAAAATATTGTAGATAAATGACACACAGACACAGAATAAATGATGGTGGTCATCATAAATAAACACGAGTGGTGGTGTACTAACTGCGGTCGTGCAGCTGCATGAGCGGCAGCTCGAGCGGGCGCAGCGGGTCGGGCGGCGCGTGGCAGTTGACGCCGGGCACGCGCGCCAGCGACACGAAGGCCTCGCCCGCGAAGTCGTCCGCCGTCAGCACGTCGCGGTCCCACACCGACAGCGCCAGCGCCGCGCCCGCCCAGCGGCACGCCTCCAGCGACACCGCGAACTCGAAGCACTCGTCCCACACTGGGTTCAGCGTTTTCTGACACCAAAATTGACGTGTCAAATCGTAATTGGGAATCTTTCAGCAGCAGTACTATAACGGTGTTTATTTTACTAACTTTAAAAGTAAATAAGTACCTATGTATTTATTATGGTATTTGTTTCTTTCTCTGTTTTTTTTAAATTTTCTTTAAGTTGCACCTACCGTGTTTGTTTCTGCACCACCCGAAGGTCGACTGGTAGAAAATATTATGTGCATAAAGTTTTATAAATAAATAAATAGTTACTAATAATACTTGAATCTTGTTATTTGAAGATAAATAATTATTTATTTTTCTAAGAACCCTGGGATCCTGAATCTTCGTTAGCGTAGGTGGAGTCGTTGTCCGCAGACCCCTTAGGAAATTTTCGTGGATACTAACTAATAATGTCGGTAAAAGTGTAAATTAGTTAATTAATGTAATTAAATAAAAAAAATAACACAATCGAGTTGTGTGTGTGTAAATTTTTGAAAATTATTTCCTATTCTTTGTATATGACATTAGATGAATTTTCCTACCATAAAAAAAGCCAGAATTTTTCTTTTATATATACAGAGAAATCAAAATACGACAGTGTCGTCATTTGATCACAGTTTAGTTGTAAACCGTTAGAAAAGGTCAAACAGTGCGCTAGGATTATTATACTACGAGTTCTCTTATGCAACTTATGCCTCGTTATAATTGCGACTTGCACTGAGAAATTGTCTGGAACTTTCTGACTGCATACACTTTGCTGTGAGTTCTTAGAAATAATCTGCGCGATGTGAATTTATGGACATGGAAGAAAATAATTATAGTTTCCTCTGAGTAAATCTTTCAAGTTATTCAATTGGACAAACAGAAAAGTAAATAAGTAAAAATTTAAGTATTTGTTCAAACATGGTGGACATGAGACATTTCATGCAAGACAATAATGATAAGGCCGATTGTATTTTTTGTATTGCAAGTTTTACTTTCAATGTATTATGTCTTGGTGTACAATAAAGTATATCTATACTTATAATAAATCTGTAGAGAAGTCAATTCTGTACATTAAATATATTTAAAAAATTACTAGCAAAGGGTGATAAGGGATCGTTAGTGATCCCAAAAATGCAATCAGTAAAATTTTTGTCTGTCTGTCCGTCTGTCTGTCTGTCTGTATGTTCAGGCATCACGTAAAAACTAACGGTTCGATTTCGATGAAACTTGGTATAATTATACCTTATTATCCTGGGCATAAAATAGGATACTTTTTATCCTGGAAAAATACGTAGAAAAAAAAAATCTTAATTTTTCAGTTTTATCCATTGACGTTATTCTGTAGAACCGCGAACACACAGTGGATTCAGCGCCGTAACCTGTAGCGCCGAAAGTCGGATTTGGCTTGAACCGTTTGCGACACAAGCGGGCTGCACGACGTCACGCCTCCCCGACTCCTATATAAGGACGGCGTTCCGCGCCGCGCGATGCATATAAATTCTGAATTTTGATGCGTGCGGACGTGTTTAGTGTGGAATTAATATTGTACGCGTGTAATTTTAAACCGTGCTTTTTGATTACTGGATTTGATGTCAATTCTAAGACTGTTCCGATCAGTTATTTGTAAATATAGTACGTACGTAGTTTAAGTCTTCATCGTGAATTGGTTTATTTAGGTTGGTATTTTATTTTCTTTTTGTTTATCTTTGGAAACATAGGTATAGTAATTAGGTTATAAGGTAAAGTAGGTTAGATATTTAACTCATATTTCTCTCTCTCATCTCATTTCATTGTATTTCTGTTTATTTTTAATACAGTTTTATTGTAACACGATGCCTGCCAGAAAGCGATCTTCTCTTACTAAAACATCGAAACATGCTAAGCGAATGAGACTAGCTAGATCACAAGAATCAACCGAAGAGCGAGAATCCCGGTTAAACCGCATGCGAGACAGAGCGGCTGAAGCAAGAGCACGTGAAAGCAGTGCCGATCGCGAATTGAGATTAAGTGCTGATCGTCAACGTCACTCACTATCTCGCTCCTCTGAAACATTTACTGAAAGGGATATACGCCTCACTGCCGACCGTGAACGTCACGTATTGTCTCGGGAGTCTGAGACGTACCCGCAATATCAAGATCGTTTAACGGCTGACCGTGAACGTCACGCGCTGTCACGGGAGTCTGAGACTTACACCCAGTATCAAGATCGTTTGACGGCTGACCGCGAACGTCACGCGCTGTCACGGGAGTCTGAGACTTACACCCAGTATCAAGGGCGTTTGACGGCTGACCGTGAACGTCACGCGCTGTCACGGGAGTCTGAGACTTACACCCAGTATCAAGGGCGTTTGACGGCTGACCGCGAACGTCACGCGCTGTCACGGGAGTCTGAGACTTACACCCAGTATCAAGGGCGTTTGACGGCTGACCGTGAACGTCACGCGCTGTCACGGGAGTCTGAGACTTACACCCAGTATCAAGATCGTTTGACGGCTGACCGCGAACGTCACGCGCTGTCACGGGAGTCTGAGACTTACACCCAGTATCAAGGTCGTTTGACGGCTGACCGTGAACGTCACGCTTTGAGTCGATCTCTTGAAAGTGACGAAAACCGTTTGCGTCGTTTAGAGGCAGCTCGCGAAAACTACGATTTAAGAGTTCAAAATAATATACTTAGATAATTTGTCAAACGAAAGACAAAGAATAAATGATATTCGGTCATTAGAAACAAATGAGCAATGTGAAGTTCGACTCAGTGGAGATAGATTTCGTCATAATATTGATAGAGTTTTATGTTCATCAGATCATGACGAAGCAGAATCTTTAGATTTGTTGCCATGGATAAATAGAAGCAAAAGTGGATTTGCTTATTACGTTAGAATGAATTATGAATCTTTTGCAGAGATAGGTGAGATGAATATAGTTTGTTCTCATTGTAATTCCTTGAAATGGAGACATGAGTCCGCTGGATTTTGTTGTTCTGGTGGAAAAGTGAATTTACCGCTATTTGAAGATCCACCGGAGCCTTTGAAATCATTGCTCTTAGGAGAACATACCCATTCCAAACATTTTTTGGATAATATTCGGGCTTTTAATAATGCATTTCAAATGACTTCTTTTGGCGCTCAACAAATATCCGAAGGCCCATTCATGCCTACATTGAAAATTCAAGGCCAAGTCTACCATCTAATTGGATCACTGTTGCCAGAAAATCAACCGAAATTCTTACAAATTTACTTTATATCTGATTATAACGAACAGTTAGCTGTACGAAATACAAATTTCCCACATCTTAATGCAGAATTAATTTTGGCACTTCAGCATATTGTCATTGTCAGAGTTACTCAAAATGGACAAATAAACCATCCACGCGAAGACCGACATCCGCGCGGACGGAGTCGCGGGCACAGCTAGTAATAAATAAATAAATAAATGATATTGATATAGGCTTTAACATGTCTACATGTCATGTATGTATATGTCTGTCTGTGTAAACTTCTATCACTTCTGTTGGTGTCTTACCTTTTGCACGTTAGTGGTTTGTTCGTGAGCCTTCGGGAACAGTCGCTTGGGGACGAGCTCCAGTACCACGAAGGGGTCGCTCAAGCCGTTCGGGTCCAGTGGGATCACATCGCGCGCTGACAGAACTTCCACGCACAGCGAGTCGTGGTTGAAGTACACGCTAAATATCAATATGTTGTATTAAAATTTAAAAAAAAAGAACAGAGACCCTACTACGAGCTCTTAACGCGATCCATTTTACGACCTAAACTGAACTGTTAAAGAGATACGATATATATAACTCCATCCTCTTTCTTGTTCGCTCGGGTAAAACCGCAGTTCTGTTCTAGTTTTAGACTAGGTACCATTTTCGTGGATTCTATTAGTGAAACTATTTAATTGTTCTAAAAGCTAATAAATTACGTACAGGTTAGACTATCGCTTTGTGGTTTATATTGTACATCTAGTCTACTAAGAACTTGGTAAGCTGGTAAGTAAGCGGTAGGTAAGAACATACAATAAACAAGATTTAAAAGCATTAAAAAGAAGCTCCTCTTTCAATTAAATTCCTACGGGCTTCATGGACGCAAAGATTCTAAAAGGAATAAAACAACTAATCCTTCCTTTTTTCCTACAATTTATATTTAATACTCCCAGTTACTCGAACACGATATGATGCCTCAAGAAAGTTGAAACTAAAAACGAATAAAAAGCCGGTCAAGTGCGAAATGGTTCAAGTCGAGAAATTCTTTTAATCTGCCGATATCCATTTCAAAAGAGTTCAAGATCGAGGTTGGTAACAGTCATAGGAAATATTATTTTATAAATTGGAATCCATCCTGGTTTAGGTTGAATGTCTTTATGGATTTAGTGGTTTAGAAGACACACACAGATTCTAAAACCGTAGGTATACAAATTACTGTAACTTTGTTTTGATTATTTGGTGCAAATAATTGCAGGAATTGCACCAAAGAATTACCTGTACGAGACCGAATTGGAGCATCATAAAGCAAATTTGTAAGGTCATATCCCTACTGATATTATACGATAGGTGTATCATGTCCTTTCTTACAAATTGCCAAAAAGTGGCTCAAAGTCGGCAACAACGAAAGGTACAAACGGTGGTCTAGCACATTATAGGCTAGATATGATAATAATAATAATTAGGTACACCTTCTAAAACTGAAGCACGAAATGTAAATTTTTAGCTTAAACAAACAATATTTTTCCAACAACAGCGTGGGTATGGCATTTTTTGATGAAATTCTATGAATTAATTCTTTGTTCTTTATACACACAAATGGAAAGGATTCCGCTCAATGCTTTTGTCCGTTTTGAATTAAAGCAATCTTGACAGAGAACCGAGAGAAATGAGGCTTTCGGACAAATTAATGATATTTTAAATGCTCCTTTCTTGTTTAGCTCACAGAAACCCAAACGTAAAATGTACCCTAAAATAAAACACCAAAATCTAGTGATAACATTAAACATCCGAAAATGTTCTAAAACTTTATCCGTAAAACATTTTAACAATGTTTGTCTTACTGAACATACTTAGATAAAGCCTTTTCACAAACAGTAGAAAAAACTTGTTATGAAACAAGCCCAAAAGTAATAAAGAAAAGCTTGAAAAAGTGAGGGTTGGTATGGTTCAGTGGCTCGTCAAACTTGCGCATTCGGCGAAATGTACTCGATCCAAATTACTAACATGACAAAGAGCGATGGAGCGTAACCTTTTAGACATAAAACGAAGAGACCAAGTTTCAGAGATAACAGTGAATGGGAGTAAACTGGCTAAGTAAGAAAAATATACTGACGGGAATATAAAGGATACAAATTATGCGAACAAAGCTGTTAGTTAACAAAACATTTGGGAAGCTCTCGCCTATTTTAAATAACACTAGCGGGATCGTCGTCCTGCCCAAAAGTTGGCTTTTAGTCAGGAAAAAAAATAGAGATCCTGATTGCTCCGTTACCGTCCTGTTCAATTATACTTTGAATATAATTTTCGGAAACCCGCTCTAATCCTACTGATAAAGGCACGTATGACTGTTTTTAGAGTACGCGTTTTTTCCTCACAAGTGCAGGAAAAATCGCATGCTCTCCCCGTGACAGTTTTAACAATAGTACATTTTGGAGAAAGTTTGTCATTGCGAACGAAGCGAGTCGAGGTCTGCAGTGACAAATTTGCACGTGTGTCGGACGGAGGATGGTTTTCAATAGAAACGCGACATGTGGTGATCGATTGACCTGCGCCTACGGGAACCCACACAAATTTCATTCAAATAGGCCATACCGTTTAGAAGGTGAAAACACACGTACAAAAGAATTATAAATACGAGTATAAACATGTATAAATTATGATTTCAAATTCATACTATAAACTAGATGTAGAACTTTACTTGAATTATAATATTTCAACAAAATTATACTAACCGGACAAGTATAGAGCCATAGCGAGAAGGCAGCGGAGTGCGAGCCTGTTCAGCAAGTCTATCAGCGAGCCACAACTCCAACAGTTTCTCAGTGGGCGCCTGGTGATACTCCATCCTTTGTTCCACTCGGAACCACTCCGCATTGTGCACCTCCGACATCGGGAGACCTAAATAGATATCGATTAACCATTGTTTACCAACTAAGCTTCTTACGACCTCCGTCCGAGAGTTCCTAACTCCTCGTTCCAACTTCGTAAACATTTTAACAAGTACCTATTATACGAAATATTTTATTTTGATAAGTTTTTTTGAATGATAGGTAGGTATCATTTTTCTCAAAGTATATTTTATATTATTGATTGGCTAAGTTTTTTTTATTGATATAAACATGTGCTTGAATGTGATCCCACCTGATGGTAAGCAGTGAAGCAATCGTTGATGGCATTAAACGCATTAGTTTATGAAAAGTCCATTAACTCTAATTTTCTTCTTTTTCTATCAGAGCTAAATTGTGATTACAAGTAGACAAAAATGTGAACCTTTTCCTTCAGCATGAAAAAACTCAGCTAATAGGTCGAGTGCCTCCCTGAGCCTGTGATGGTAGACGCGCGGCCGCTCGGCCCCGCCCGCGTCCGCCTGCGAGGACACCTCCTTGAGCACGCCGCTCCAGCATCCCGCCAGCGCGCGGATGAACGCGCGTGGCAGCAGCCAAGTGTTCAGCGAAGATAGGTGCTGGTCCAGGAACTCCAGCAGAGGAGTTATAGCCTGGTGTCGAATTAGAAGGGTTTTCTTTGTGGTGATAACATTGAACATTGTGAACTTAGTAAAAAAACTTTTTATTCTCAGTATTGGTTCACTTCTGCTATTAGATTTGGACCAACTGCAATGTGCGTCGTTAATAAGTTAGGGAATTTCTGTTTTCTAATCTTTTTGTAAACGTTACTTTAAGTAAACCTAGATAGTAACTGACCTGTGTTGTGGGCAGCGTGTCCGGCGACCATGCAAGATGGAACACAGCTTTCCTGAGAGGTGGGCGTGCCCGCGCGGCTAGCGGCGCCGCGGCGCGAGCGGCTCGCGCGTCTAGCGTGCCGAGCGCGCCGCGAACAAGCTGCCGCGCGTTCTCATCGTTCACGCTATAATATTATTCGTTTGTGATCATGTTACCCGCACTACGTCGCAGTTCCACCGTCTAAAGACTTCCTTTAATTAAGGTGTGTATCGGATGTTACCCGTCTTTGAGATAGTATTAACGAGCTTGAGTTATGTAATCACTCAAGCACCGAACCGTGGATAGAATTTCAACCCCAAATGCATCATACAACTAATATACCTATTCAATATAACTTTCCTGTCAATTTAGTTTAATTTACAATATAAGGTTCATTAGTGCATATCAGAAGTTACTTATGTCATGCATATCAAAATTGGTAAATGATATGTCAGTACACAAATTGAAATGCAAACATCGAGGCAAAGGCTCGAATTGCATGTTCATGTTCATTCCTTTGATTCAACATGTTCTAAATTATCAGCTATCATTACTATCAATTGGTTTATAAACATCGTAAATTCGTAATGTACCAACTTTTGATTGAGTTTAACTCAAACTGAGATAGTTCTCAAGTTGTTTAAGTTTTAATTAAGATTTATAGGCAATGGCGTGGTAAGTATTTATGTTACAACTTGTAAGTACTTACTGATGTACGTACTACGTCGTAAAATGTGAAAAGATTTTCTACTGCAGCTTATTCGGGACAAGTTCAGCCATTAACACGAGATGGCTATATCCCGGGGCGATTTGTTCTTAAGAACCACTAAAACTTCGAAATGGCTGTGTGGCGCGTGAAACCGAATGTTTTGTGTACAAACAAACGTTCAGGAGCTTACGCAAACCTATTCAGTTACAATAACAACATTATTAAACAATTTGTAGTTTAGGACTTGTACTCGACGAAAGGCTTCCCTTTGAGTTGGTTTGTTCATCCTTCATGATCATGGCTCCTTTGTGCCATTATACTTGGGGTCGGCGCAACACGATTCTTTTCTTCCAATCTGTTCTGTCAACCGTTACGCTATCACTGCCTCCCTTTTCTGTTTATTCATGCTTAAGGACAACTAAATAAATAACAACTTCGATACGACAGAAATCTACGCTGTTATTATTTTCAGCTTGGATGAAGACGTTGTGCAGCTGAGCGTTTTATGTTCTATCAATCGCTGCATGACAATTTCTCTAAGTTAGACTACGTAAGGCGAAGTGTATGCCAATGTAAGCTTAGGGTTGGTGTTCGTAAGACTTATATTTGTTTGTGAGGAATTTATAAAGTTTGCGCTCCACGGCGCGGGTGTGGAGCGCGCAATATTCACGGTCCAGAGATTAGCTCGCACTTACATGTGTTCGTCATCGTACTCCGCTAGAGAACGTCGCACATATTCCAAGTTGTTCACGATCGTGCAGATTTCTTCTGTCGTTTTGTTTTGACCTGTGATAAAAGTTTATGTAAGACCGACTGCAAAAAAAAACGGTTTCGCAAGGGTACCTAAATGTTTTACAATGGAAATTATAAAGATCAAATAAATGACGTTATTTGCTACACATAGGTATAATTGTCATGATGGTCACGTACGATGCTAATTATAAAATATCGATTCACTATGTGTTATGTGTTGACATTATTGTATCAGTGTGTTGTATTCACCTTTATGACTTGTAAGAATCCCTTACCAATAAAATACTATGACTATGACTATGACTATGACTAAATATGGTTTACCAAAGGTTTTTCGCCTGTATAGGTGCGGTATGTACGATTAATACCTACAATAGAAAAATGGATCGTGAAATAAAATATTACGTCGTACAATAACTTTACATTTGTAATACTTTTTATTGAGTGTTTGGGACAATTTAGTGAGTGACATATTTGTTCAGGTACATTTTCCTAGCATTCATAAAATGGTAACAACAAGGTTGATTTGTTAGAACTCATAAAGCGACTGATGCGTGGGATTTACAACGTTGCGAACCTATTAAAAAAAAACTGTTTCATGATTTAGGATTTTATCATACAACATGCCAATCACCTCTAACAGTGGTTCACAAAATGAACTGGTCCGTGACCTACCAAACAAAAACTAATGGGACTAATCCCGATTTGGGAAGTTTGCTCTTTTGTAATGTTCTTTTTTCTTCATGAAGGTCAAGAGGCTCTTGGCTTTCATGAAGAAAAAAGAGCATTACTATGAATATGAATGAAGGACCCTTTAAATTATTCAAAAAGAATAAAAAAGTTAAGTTCAATCGATTTGCATACAAGCCCTCTCATGTTATACCTACAAGCTCTATTTTAAACTAAGGGATGTTTTTGTAGTTTCCTCTTGTTAGGGCGTAACCAATGTGCGTTCGCGATTCACCAAAAGATAGCGAGCCAATAGTTCGGGAAATACTGACTTAATACAAGTAATAATGTGGCTACTTGATTTTTAAACGTTGCATTGCTTACATAACCAAATGACATGTCGGGAACCTCCAGGCACGTAGGGTCTGTACCCTAAGTTACCTAACCCACCCTATTTCAGCTTTTGAAAGAGCGTGAGTTAGGCAACTTAGAGCAGAGACTGTACCTAATGTTCTAGGGATGTTTCATCTTTTAATGTCTGGTACTTACCATAGTTCTCGTAGTAGCCCTGGTCTGCAAGCGCGCCATGTACTAGGTCTGCATAATGCAGTGCGGTGGCGCAGGCGGCCTCTAGCAGTCGCACGCTGCCACCAGCGGTGCACTCCTCGGCACCACCCACCGAGCGCCATACCAGGCGCATGTGGTATAGGCTACACCCGAACAAATGTTTCGATATCAAGTAAAGATGTATATGTTTTTGCCAGATCATAGAAATTGATCACTTCATGATATGGCCAACTAGAATTGGCCAGATCGATAAAAAGCTAACATTTGGAGATATTTTAATAATCGTAGGAAAGAAGGAATGAAATGGATTTTACTAATAAACTTATGAATATATTTATATATGGAAGAATGGAGCGAAAGACAAAAGTCAAATAAAATATAGCTATTTTGGGTAAGGTGTGATATAAAAGAAAAGTGAGTCAGTCATAGAGTAACGGTTGACAGGTTAGAATGGAAGAAAACACGAAAAACCCAAATAATAAGGGAAAAAGGCAGGAAGATTATTATGAGGATGATGGTGGCATCGAACAAAAAGCTAAAATCCATTAAGTTTAATGACGGTGCTTTTACAATTCGTGGCTATTTTTGCAATTGCAAGACTCAAGTTACAAACATATACAATGATGTACTGGCCCTCCAGAGACACAGGTACGGAAATCCAAGATATTGTCAATCTTTCCTACAGAAGCTGTTTTGATTTTGATCGTCGTGCTAAAAATACATCAGAAACTTGGGCCTTATTCGCTACATTATTTATACAAATCTTATTACGCTTCATAAAGGACAATGATGTAATGGTCTTATTTACAGACTTAATACCAAAAATATAACATGAAAGCAAAAAGTTACGAAAGTCGGTTACGGTCACCTCATGCACAAAAAGCTTATTTAAACAAGGGCACGGGCCGCCCTGTCCATTTTTAGCCAGATAACAGTGACAAAGTTAAATATGTGCCGCTAACGCGAGCCTTCAGTATGTGTGCCTACTACCCTATACTTTCCACGGGTTCATTTGAGTTACCCAAATGGTAGATTCAACTTTGTTTGCTTACTGTATATCTTTTACGGCACATTTACCTAGAATTACCTGTTGAAAGCACTAAAGTGTAAAGCAATAACCTTCGTAGTGAGACCGGCATGTAAAAATTTCCACGTATACCGACTATTATGTGCCCTAATTTTAATGCTGTTTAATTATTTCCTCGTATTTTGTGTAAGCAGTCAATTACGCAGGACAAAAGCTTGCTAAATTTATACTTCAGTTAATTAAGCAAATATAAAATAATTGATGTAGAAGTGCTTTTAGTTGTACCCTTGTCATGTCGGTATGTAGAAAGACACGGCAAGCTGGTTATTGATAAAAATGTTGGTGTAAAAAGCCAATAAGGCAGGTAATACGTATTGAATACCTAACCCTTAAACAGGTGCGTGACCTGAAAATCATAATAGGCCGGATTTGCTCGCATGATATTCGTATAAATATGAAATACATGCTGATATAGGCACGTAGAAATTATTTTTTGTTTTTGTTATCGCTTCACAAAAGTATTTAACCAGTTTAGAATGTATTTCGTTTTTGATACGTGATAGCTACTTTATTTTCTATTTCAATTTCAACATTCAAATATTTTTTCAGTATTTGGCAGTAAATATATCGAGTCATCCTTCTCGGCAACCTTGGCTGTATAGTAAGTACTATTACTACTACAATAAAATTTTCACTTTTATTTTACCGAGATCGTACGATATCTAGTTGTGCAGACTCTTGTGCAGATTCAATAACACTCCAATTTTCTCTCACAATACTATGAATTCACTAGGAATCAATTTGCGAATAATCAAACCAGCCGCTGAACTTCTCTCGAAACTGGATTTTTCCAGTAAAAAAAAAGTGAATGTTGGCAATTTTTTTGTGTAAACTCACCAAGCTGCAGTGTCCACGGACGAAGTGCTGTGTTTCACGAGGTGCTCGCCTTCCACAGGACGGTCTGAAAACAATACCTCCGTTACAAAGTGAGCAATATTCTGACAAACAACATTATTCACAAGCAAATACAATATTCTAGGTACTCTATCAAACCTACTTGGCATCATACAATACATATAATGTTGTTACACACGTATAGTCATGTTCTATTTTCTTTTATGATTTGGTGTAATACAATAAAATTTTATGCGATGTTATCTTCCAAGGTAATGAAATGTCGTCAGTGAATGTTAATAACAATAAAACAAGCAAGAATATTAATTTTAATAGCACGGACGGACCAATAAAGTCAATGGCGCGATTTTTATGGGTTGCTGTTTTTATATTCAAATTGTCTATAAATACCGTATAAAAAATTAAATTAAAAATAAATATTTCCTTGAAAATAGCTTAATGATTGTTTATTACAAATAATGAAGCAGAAATTAAGCTGAAACTACTTTTTTTTTAAGTACGTTAGACCGACGCACGCGTAGCCCACTCCTGGATCTAATGTAGCTCTACAAGTCTAGTTGCCATATAAAAGGTATGAAGATCGACGCACCCAGATGGGCATACTCGTACGTGGCTCACGTGTGCTCAATGTAGCTCTACCTTTAGACTTTCACACTCTCTCATCACATCACTGGATATGAATAAAAATCAAAGAAATCTGAAAGTTGTAGGTCACAGGGATTCAAACCCAGGCTGGCGCATTATTTGTGTAATTTATTTCATCACCACTGCTCTTAAAACGGTGAAGGAAATATCGTGATTAAAACGACATGTCCTAGAACCAAAAATTCCAAGACATGTGACATTCTCCGACCCGCGCTGGGCCTACGTGTCTCTCCTAAAGAAGAGGCCTAAGTCCCAGCAGTGGATATATTAAAAGGCTGATTTTGCCATTTATAGACTGTAAAAGACGAAGTTCTAAGGTAAAAAACATAAACCAAAACCAAATACAAACGAATTGAGTACCTCCGCTTTTTTTGAAGTCGGTTAAAAATTAAGCAAAATTGAGTCCTTCGAACTCAATATGCCCGTCACTTAAGGATCAATTAGAGATTGGTTCAACCTTTCACCATTTGCGATTTGATACGGCGGCCCTTATAATTGGTCATTAACTTTGATATCGGATTTCTTATTGAAGCAACTTATTGTGCCTGCTTTAGACTCTTAACCTATATTACGATATTTGTATTTGTAATAGCGACCTGTCCCAGCTGTGCTCGAGTGTAAGAAATCTTTGAAATTCTTGGTTTTTTTATGCTATGATTAATAATATCCATGTTTAAGGCACTTAAATTTTCTTGATAAATCATTATCACATCACCTATTGGTGAAAAATCAAGGTTCGTGTTACGGCACAGTTAGAGTTCGATGTTTATCTAAATGGCGCCGCCCTGCGCGGGGTGTGAACCTTCGCCTTTTGCCTTCACAACAATTACACTGCCTCTTTCGAAAATCACTTGTTTTTATACTTTGCCAGGTTATAGTATCTTTTGATCAGGACAGACAGCTAGCAACTTATAGGTTTTCTAACAGATAATCACTGGGTAGCGGTTGAAGTTTTCCAAAAAACGTAAAGATGTTTATTTATTTTTTTGGATGAAAATTTCATTTTTGCTGTCATAAAATAAAATGATGAGATGCCTATGAGCTTTCAACTAACATAGGTTTTAAATTGATATAAGAGTGGAGAAGGTGTCCATACTTTTTTGAGCATCGTTCCTTACATAGGTGACGCTTAGTAACTCTTACCCAAATACAAGGTTTAATTATATCATTTTAATTACGACTCGTAACTCACAGTTCACACTTTGTGTGTTTACGACCAATTAACTTGATTGTCGTTCATACGCATTTACATAAAAGTTTTTCCGCAATTATTATTATGTATGTGTGTGATACATTTATTGCCCACTTGTAGGATTCCGCGTGCCTACCTAATAAAAATCTATGTTGATATACGGACAAATGTAGCATTATAACAATTTTGTCGAGTAATTTATTTAAGCAGGTATTAATCATATGCCTTAATCTGTTTCGTGATATAAATTAAATAGGTACTAAAATGATTTGTAGTGTCCTAAATCAGGTAACAGATGGGTTAACATTTTCATAAAGTATGTAGCGTAGCACCTGTCGCCATGAGCTAAAGTTGTTCTTTTCAATTTCTCCATGTAAAAAGACATCTAAGTAGATACTAACTTCTAAACTTTTTTGGATATGAATGTTCACAAAATAGTACATAGGTATTAATATTTCAAAGCACGCATGTGAGTGTATTTTTATTATTTTGGAGTTTTCCTCCACACATCTCTCGGGATTAACCCGTGTACACTTAGATACATCTGAAATAAATAGTGACACAACTAATAATACAAGTAACAAATAAGAAATGACGGGAGTCTTACCAAGTTCGACGGCTGCCCGAACTCTTTGCAGCGCCATAGTTTTGGTGACGGCGAGCCACCGATCGATCAGCGGCTCGAACCACCTGCGGCCACAATAACATTACCATACAGAAAAGAAGTTTGCCCTCCCTCTATCTTCAACAACGTTGCCACTAATGACTACGCTGCGCTGTGCAACATGAATACTACAAAGAAGTCGGTACTTCTTTACTTAATCCATTCAGCTTTTGATAAGACTTGTTAATTAACAAGACTTACACAACTGAGTGCTCGAACAAAATCTTATTGTTCGAGTTGTTTTCAAGTGTTTGTGTTTTAAAGTCCAACCTCAAAACTTGTACGGGTTTTATAACAAAATGATTAGACCGGTATATAATAGCTAATGCATATAAAAGAACTAGCTAGTTGTTTGGAATTGACAATGTAATTTCTTCAGACCAAAACAAGATATCAAAATGCTAAAAATAACTACAAAACATTGAAAAGAATATTGACGAAGCTTTTCGTTATTTCATTCTGCGCTCGCTTTCGACGAAATAAATAAAGCCCGCTGTTATTTGCGTTGCAATGAATATTTTATGTGATGTAGTTTTTGTGGTTGCTACTGTATATGAACATGTTTTGGTGTAATAACAATAACTTGGATGGTCCCTTTGATTTTCATTTATTTAACTTGACAAAACACGAGGAACATTTTGATACTGTACTTTAACAAATTTTTGGGTAGGCCAAAGAATAGAAATAAAGAAATCTTTAGGCGTGAATATTCCTATATTCACGCCTAAAGATTATTTTTTAATCTGCAAATAGTAAATGTGCGAATAAAGGGAGGGCAAATAATTATATTTTTTTTTCAAGAAGTTTGAATTCTTATTTAAAAAGAAGAATCTGATTCCTTAAATACAGGTAAGTATTAATAGCTAGGTCTGGAGTCAGGGCTACATTAGTTAGTAAGGATGTTTATGAAATAAAGAATATCATTATTATTACTTGTTAATTTTTACTGACTGGATAATCTTTTGCGCGGTTTTAGTAACAAAATTAATTTCACCTAACTCGCACTGACAGAAGAGAAAGAGAAAAAATTCAAAATAGAACTTCAAACATCAAAATCTGTTTATCAAATCCAATTTCGTTCGGGAACTGGCTCCTTTATCATTGCGTTCGGATTTTAATCAATCATTTGTCACTAGCAGTCTGCGTGCCGGTAAACTAGCCGGAAAACGGATGAACTCTAACGGTCCATTCATGTGTCATGGCAGATCAGGAGAGATCGTATAGCAGTGAATCTATTAGCTGTTATAGGATAATCAAGACTTGAGTTTGACAGTATAATTAATGGTATGTTAGGAAATTGGTCCACGGCTGTAGGATTGTTCGAAATAGTTACCACGGCTCTGGATCACAAAAGGTTTTAGTCAGTAAAAGTCTGAGCCTCTTTCTTTCTGCATCCAGAAGATAAGAAAAAACCGAGAATATATTTGATAATTTCC
Source organism: Mythimna loreyi (assembly GCA_029852875.1). Taxonomy (NCBI): domain Eukaryota; kingdom Metazoa; phylum Arthropoda; class Insecta; order Lepidoptera; family Noctuidae; genus Mythimna; species Mythimna loreyi. The sequence goes on along the minus strand of CM056780.1, from coordinate 10,162,582 downwards.
CATCTAAGATCTAAAGAAAATGATAGGAAAGTCGTGCTCTTATCTGAATATAGCGTTGCATTCTTCAAACATAGGTATACAAGATAGGACATGCATGCATGCACGTTTGCGTGACGCGACGCTCGGGTGGCTGTCTCGTTACGAAATATATGGTAGGTAGGTATCCAGTCTACTTCCGAAACCAGTCGATTACTGACACTTTGATTAACTGTAAGTTCGAGTCTTGAACAACTTCCTGAAACACGTAATGGATTCACCGTAATATAATATCTGAACAGATTTGTGATCCTACTAATTCATAAATGGGAAAGTTCGTAACTCAATTATATCGCGGTGACTGGACAGATTTAAATAGAATTTAGGACAGTTAGAATTTAACCTGGACCATTAAAGTTATATCGTTCAAAAAAATTGTATATGAAATATGACGACAATATAAACAGTTGTCAACGAATGTACCTTATTGGTAGTTAAAATTGTTTATTGAAATGTATGTACATTAAAAAAAAAATAACTATAACTAAACCAAACTACATACAGCTATCGAGAATTACGTGATATTCTTTGTAATACTGTAGTTTTTTTGTCATGGGCTGAAGTTAGTTACCATTTGTCATTCCCAAATAACTGGTTAAAGTCATAGCCGGAAGAATCGTTAAACTTAAGTGGCAGTGGGCAGGGCACATTGCTCGCAAAACAGATGGTCGAATGGAGCGAAAAATACCGGAGGGGCGCCCACTTACTGGGAAACGCAGCATTGGAAAACCCAAAAATGATGGATGACCTAGTGAGAGTTGCGGTAATTCGATGGAAGAGAGGCGCACAGGACTGGTCGTAATGGCGACACTTAGGGAAGGCTTGTGTCCAACAGGGATGTCTTTCAGCTGTAATGTTGATGATGATGAAGATGGAACTGGTAACTGGAAGTACTTACAGGTATGCATCCAGCAGCTGCGGTGGCGGGTCGTGTGGTGCGTGAGGGTGCGCCTGCGGCTGGGGCGCGAGCGCCGCTGCGGCGCAAAGCTCGCGGACTGCTGAGAGCACTTCAAACGGCAATGTCTTCGCTATCGTCACCAGACACACTGATGGATAAAGCAAGAAATATAAAGAGCACCGTAAAAGCACAAACGGGTGCGATAGTGGTCTTACTACGGATTCCACTCTTGATCTGTATTTTTATTTTATCCTAGGTACGCCCATGTTGGTACGTCCTACTATGGTAAAATAATTGTCCATTATTAGTAGGTACCCTGTTCTATTTCCAACTAAATCCAGGATAGACCAAATCGATGTAGCTGTACACAAGTCTATAATATCAACCAAGTTATGATAGCAGTTTAACTTTACTGTGTTCGTTTATTTTGCAATTTCATTAAGGGAATTAAGCTAATGCCGTAATAATAGGTATTTAAACATAAGCTTCCCAAATCTCTAGGTTTATTATTATAGCATTAAAATGGGCGATTTCTTGAACATTTTACCTTAACATTAAAGCTAATCATTTTCCAAGTTTAGCAAAATATTTAATAATACATCTTTCAAAGCTTACAGGGCGCCAGATGTTTCCGTAATACCTTGCTAACTCTAGTTTATTAATTTACAATCTAAATATAGATAGTTCAATTAATTTAAGTACCGGCGAAGTTGACCTTTCGAAGCCTGCATCTTTCAGTGATATATAGTCACGAGTATTTATAGCACACAGTTTAAATTTCAATACATTTTACATCACATTACACTAATATGATAAGTGTGAAATTATGTATGTATATGTGTCTATCTCTGATGTCCCTACACGCTTAAACGACTAAACGAATTTGGATTAAATCTAGAACACGAGCAGACCATGTACCAGAATAATAGCTTACAAGATACTTTTTATCCCGGAAGCGTGTTCCCCAGAAATAATTTTCTACTATGATGCAGGTAAAGCCACTGGCAGAAGCGAGTGAAAAATAAATAAGCATAACGGCATTTATTGTTGGTATTGAATATGAAGTGGATGTGTATGAGGGCCACCGTTGCTATTTGAACAGGTCAGTGAAGGGATGCGCGTTATTTGTTTTTCAATGGCTTGCTGAGCGCAGTCGACGGGTTCGGGGATTTTATTTTTCGTAAAAAGTCGCTAGTAAGCAAATTCAATTGATAAAAATATTGAATGCAGTTCGTGCAAAAATTTTGTGCAAAAGCGTACGATATTTTGCTCGGATATTTTAGCGAAAGGTTACTGAGATAGATGCTATGTAGATGTATTCTCGCCAGGCATTTTATCGATAGCACCGCCGTGTCATAACTTGGATATAGTCTGGGACCACTCATGTAAGAAATGGAAAACCCTTGAGAGGGATATATGAGCGTAGGCCAAAATTGTTACATGCCTGCCTATAACTTATATTGTTTTGTTTGGAATTTTTGTAAAGCATTATATGTAACACATCTATATATATAAAAATCAATTGCTGTTCGTTAGTCTCGCTAAAACTCGAGAACGGCTGAACGGATTTATCTTATCTTGGTCTTGAATTATTCGTGGAGGTCTAGGGAAGGTTTAAAAGGTGAGAAAAATTCGAATAGTAGGGTAGAGTAGGGTAGAGTAGGGTAGAGTAGGGTAGAGTAGGGTAGAGTAGGGTAGAGTAGGGTAGAGTAGGGTAGAGTAGGGTAGAGTAGGGTAGAGTAGGGTAGAGTAGGGTAGAGTAGGGTAGAGTAGGCTAGAGTAGGCTAGAGTAGGCTAGAGTAGGGTAGAGTAGGGTAGAGTAGGGTAGAGTAGGGTAGAGTAGGGTAGAGTAGGGTAGAGTAGGGTAGAGTAGGGTAGAGTAGGGTAGAGTAGGGTAGAGTAGGGTAGAGTAGGGTAGAGTAGGGTAGAGTAGGGTAGAGTAGGGTAGAGTAGGGTAGAGTAGGGTAGAGTAGGGTAGAGTAGGGTAGAGTAGGGTAGAGTAGGGTAGAGTAGGGTAGAGTAGGGTAGAGTAGGGTAGAGTAGGGTAGAGTAGAATAATCTGTTGCCGGGAGCGAAGCCGCGGGCAAAAGCTAGTCTATATATATAAAAATCAATTGCTGTTCGTTAGTCTCGCTAAAACTCGGGATCGGCTGGACCGATTTGGCTGATTTTGGTCTTGAAATATTCGTGATAGTTCAGGGAAGGTTTAAACGGTGAGAACGAAAAAAAAAAAAAATAGGCGAAACGAAGTTTGCCGGGACAGCTAGAACCGATTTAGCTGAAAATTGGCAGGGAGGTAGTTTAGAGCCAGGAGAATGACATAGGATACATTTTTTTTTTTTTATTTAGAGTAGGGTAGAGTAGGGTAGAGTAGGGTAGAGTAGGGTAGAGTAGGGTAGAGTAGGGTAGAGTAGGGTAGAGTAGGGTAGAGTAGGGTAGAGTAGGGTAGAGTAGGGTAGAGTAGGGTAGAGTAGGGTAGAGTAGGGTAGAGTAGGGTAGAGTAGGGTAGAGTAGGGTAGAGTAGGGTAGAGTAGGGTAGAGTAGGGTAGAGTAGGGTAGAGTAGGGTAGAGTAGGGTAGAGTAGGGTAGAGTAGGGTAGAGTAGGGTAGAGTAGGGTAGAGTAGGGTAGAGTAGGGTAGAGTAGGGTAGAGTAGGGTAGAGTAGGGTAGAGTAGGGTAGAGTAGGGTAGAGTAGGGTAGAGTAGGGTAGAGTAGGGTAGAGTAGGGTAGAGTAGGGTAGAGTAGGGTAGAGTAGGGTAGAGTAGGGTAGAGTAGGGTAGAGTAGGGTAGAGTAGGGTAGAGTAGGGTAGAGTAGGGTAGAGTAGGGTAGAGTAGGGTAGAGTAGGGTAGAGTAGGGTAGAGTAGGGTAGAGTAGGGTAGAGTAGGGTAGAGTAGGGTAGAGTAGGGTAGAGTAGGGTAGAGTAGGGTAGAGTAGGGTAGAGTAGGGTAGAGTAGGGTAGAGTAGGGTAGAGTAGGGTAGAGTAGGGTAGAGTAGGGTAGAGTAGGGTAGAGTAGGGTAGAGTAGGGTAGAGTAGGGTAGAGTAGGGTAGAGTAGGGTAGAGTAGGGTAGAGTAGGGTAGAGTAGGGTAGAGTAGGGTAGAGTAGAATAATCTGTTGCCGGGAGCGAAGCCGCGGGCAAAAGCTAGTATCATATAAAATATTAAGAGGCCTACACAAGCTAATCGCGAGTTTTATTATTACCATAGGTGTGATCCACTGCAGTGAAGATAATCAGAATATTATATGTTATTCTTTAGGACAAATTTAATGACTATACGGCGAATTAAAGACGATAGAAAAAAAAGCACGAATATGCCTTTAAAGAAATATTTTTATCAATTAAAAACCAGAATAACAAGCAATACACATGCAATCTCTCTGATTGTGTGGCAGGTTATTTTAAAAGCACCGTTTCAACTTTATAGTGTTATAATTACATTATCAAATCTGCAGATTTTTAGTAAATTGCTGAAATGATTCATATTTACAAGTAGTTTGTCTTTACGCGGTTCTTTCTTTTTAAAGGAGTTTTCAGGTCATGTAGTCAAATTAACCGCTTACCTGCGTTCCCGTGTTCATCGTACATTGGTTCTTCAACGACGCCACACCAGCCTTCTACTACCCAGTGCTCCACGCATTGTCTCACATCCTCTGATAGCTAAAACAACCTTTTTTTAAGTACTTACTTATGTATATTTTACTCGTAAACTAATTTTGTTTGCAAACAGGAATTTTTGGAACGAATCCTAATACACCAGGGGGATTTTGAAAGTAATCTCTTTAACCAAGAGGGTTTTTGATATATATATCTTCCTTGTTACCTATGTATCGTGTAGGTAAAGAACGTAGCGTTGTCATGAAAACTCAAAATGACGAAAAGGAAAATATTTGTTCTTTCATGAAATATCGAGTATGGCGTCCTACCATGGCGACTTTTTGTGATTTCGATGCTACTAACGCACGTCAACTATTCGACTACCGTAATTACAGACACAATTGAACGAAAATAGGTGTGCGGCCACTGGTGTCATCTTAGGTCTTAATGAATTAGTCTCATTAGCACCCGCTATAGAAATGATGCCAACGCGCTACTCACGCGCTACAGAATTGCAACTATAAAAAGTCGCAGTGGGCGAGAGGCCTAAAACAAGGGCAAAATTTACAGCTCTCAAAGTCCTGTTACCCGTGTACCTTATTTGTACTTGTAATAAATACAAGGAAAGGTTACTTCCTTATATTAACGCATGGCTTATTCTTAAAGGAAAATTGGCCTACTTCAATTAATGGTAGCTAATAAAATTTATGGATCATTGGCGAAAAGCTATGCGTTACCATTCAGATTAATTATTGAACCCTTATTTCTTCTAAAATTGTTTAATTATGATCAAAAAATTTATTAGTTAAAGTATAAACAATAAAGTGTACCACTTTTTGAACAATAAAGTATATAAAGAGTACCTAAATGGTAATTAGTGATCGATATATAAACACATTATTGTAATCAAACAACTTTCACTATGGGACCTAACCTGAAATCACGAAAGAAATCACCAAGTTCCATACATTTTGACCAGTTAGGCGAATATAAATGTACCTACTGATCATCACATTTTTGTCGTGTTAAAGTTTATTGTTATCATCATCATGACTACAATCACGTGTTTAAGTATCGATCACTAAATATCAGTCACCCCATGTATAAATCAATAAAGAAATGTGTAATTTTTATGTGAATCAAGTATATGTCTGCCGGTATTTTCTGCAAAAGTTAAATGCCTCGCTACTTTGCAATGACCTAGTTCTCATAGTTATGTATTTCAGTATGCATCGTATAATGGTACGCGTAATGGCCGGTGAGAAAGAACCGCGGAATGCACCCGTCGCGTTATTTATGCAGTATGAGAAACAACAGAAGTGTATCCTTAGACAAAGCTATCGCATTTTACATATTGTATGAGTACGCTGCAGTTTCATGTTATTACCATGTCGATACCTGGTCAAATCATTATTAGATACATAATGAATAAAGCTGAGTAGACGAACAAGTATGTATACAGTAGCTATATACAAATCGACGCTTGAAAGGCAAAGATATCTAAGCGCCATTGAGTAAACTTTACGGGAGAGTCATATAAAAATGAATTAAAAAAAAATGAGGAAGTAGTCGGATTTATATATTATTAACATCATGATGCAAACCCAACTTTTTTTTTATTAATGTTTTTTTTTTCTTAATATTTTTTATCACTCTTCAATAACGATTACATAATGTCGCTTAGATATTTTTGCCTATTAAGCGTCGATATATATGCATATCAGAAATCTACCAGTCACAGGTTTACTCAATTTTAGTACCAGCAAATCCAGCTCTTGACGGTAATTGAATACGAGTGCGACAGGCCGGTAACAGCCAACGAGACGTAACAAAATTGTCCACTTACCATTTTGTCTATCTGGTTGAAAACTATACTGAAGTATGGCACGTTATTGGTCCTGCAACAGAATAGCATGTAATATTTTGTACACCGGAAAACATAAAAGTAAATTGCGGAGGTCCCGAGTTCCCGGAGGTCCGCCCAAAGTTCATTTCACTTAATGATCATGATGAATGGATGCGTACACAATGGACACTCTAAGCTCGAACATCAATAAATAAATACGCATTCCAAGAGCTTAAGCTTTTTCTTTCCTTTATCTCGCAATAATAAACTGTGATTAAATCTTGATTGAAGTAAAAAAATGACGAATTCGGCTCAAGAGTCCTCGGCGGAGACCGCTTATTTGGAACTTAGGCAAAGGGCTTTGGTTCCGGCTGTTAGCTTTTGAGCCGCAATTAGACTCGTAGATAAGAGTGCACGAGCCAGAAGATTAAAACGTAAGCTGGAGTTAATGTAAAGATAAATCAAGGATGAAGTATTACGTATTATGTTTCATAGATTCATTTAAACGTAGAACATTTGATGTTTTAGGTATTAAATAACACAATAGCTGGAAGTTTTTGTCCATTTATGTTTTTAAGAATGCAGAAACCTGTGGCAGAAACATTGTTTTTGTTAAAGCTTTAATTTACGAGCTATAGGTATAAAACTTTTTGTCGTAGTGGTGCTCTTTGGACTGGAAGCGCAGTGTCAATTTCTATTCATATTTTTTTTTTGGGTCCACAAATAAAATTAATACTAACTAAATAACGAATATGTACGTTTTTTTATTAACTTTACTTTAAAATCCTTTTTCTTGCAATCTCAAAATATTTTAGAAAAAATATGGGTGGAAGTTGGTACCATGGTGCCGGTTCAAAGAGCCCTGCTAACGCTTGAAGCTCATTTGTAAACTCACGTCTCAAACAGCGGATGATAGTAGGTGAGTCCCTGCTGCAAGTCGATCTGTACGAGTGTGATGAGGTTGACGAGGTCCTCCCCGCGCTCGGAGTGCGTGTCCTGTCCGCACAGGCCCTCATACCACTCCGAGGTGCCCTTGCGGAGCGCGCTCACGATCTCGCTCCTATTGTCAAGAGTTATTGTTCAAGTACTGCAGCCTTTGTGCTCTGGATTCAATAACAGAGGCACATGTGTTCGACAATACACAAAAGTCAATAAAGAGTATTTGTATTGATTTACTGCTGACTTCTGCACCATCTTGCCTTTTATAAACTTAAGCTAGAACTACATTAGACTGACGCACACGTGTAGCACGCCTGATTTGTTATTAGAACGACGTCGCGTGGCGTGGATCAAGTGTAGCTCTACAAGTTTACTTCCCATATAGAATGTATAGAGACTGACACGCCCAGATCGGCGTATGTGGCACACGTGTGCGCAGTGTAGGTACTTCTACCTTTACCAGCAAACGTTGTTGTATCGTATAAATTATCACAGAAAAAATGAGAGGGTAAAAAATAGCCTATGACCCAAGTTTACCTAATATGCTCAAAAATTGCATTAAAATCGGTCCAGCGGTTTCGGCGGAGTTCGACAAAAAACACACGATATTTTGATATACTGGATTGGTACGAATAGAACAGTAGGTAATGTACCCGCAATCCGCATAGGGATAACTTAATGCTAAATTACTTTCAGAATACTTCCGCACTGGTTCCTTTGAAATTCCAATCTCAAAAGCTTAAAAAGACAACAGCGTTAAGAAGTCTAATCTGGCTCCACCACACAGATTCATTTTCACAGCTATTTAACGTCTCCATTTGCAAAAGCAATTATTTAGAAAATGCTGTGCTAGATCCTTTCCCCCAACTCATTTGGCGAGGGTAAAAAGCTGACTTTAATCTCGTGAAAAATACTCTGAGAACTATGAAGCCGCGCTGTCTGTTCCGAATAATTTACGTTTACCTAATGTGCCTGTCTCAAGTTTTTGGCATATAATTAGGTAGGAAGCTATTGTATTTACATATGTACCTTCAATATTTATTAAACTTACATTTATATTGTAATTTTTTTAAATAATTCACAACGAAACCAATACTTCACGCTTCATAAATTTTATTAGCACTTAGGCCGCGACTTTATGCGCGTGAATCACTATTTTTGTTAAATTTGAAGTGTCAAACATGCAAGAAACTCCATGAACACGCTTTGAAATCATATTATGAGTGACATGGATCTTTCATACAATCTTTAACACATAAAATCTCTAATGGGAGCAATTGTGAAAAATTAAAAATATCTATTATTTATTTAGGTCGCCATTCGTGGCAAGTTTCAGGAGTTATTGCTCTAGGAATAAGATTTTCCTTTCAAACGAAATCCTCTCCTTACACCCCCTTAAATGTAGAATTTCCACAAATCCCTTCTTAGTGCTCGCTACATTATATTATGAAGCTTTGTGCACAATTTTATGTGCCCAGTCTTAATATATAGTTTCGACTGAGCGTCGTTGCAGGTGTCTAATTACTTAAATAAATATATATATAAATACATATTATGTTAGTCAACTAACAGATAGACATATCAAAGCATCAGCCGTCAGCAAATACCGGTACATATCGCACTGTGAAACCCAAATCCAATAGCACAAAGGCTATTCATTCAATTCGTAATGAAAGAACGTCCAAACACAGCAAATTATATTATATTACTGTTCAAGGACTATGATAGTTCAACTTGCCTGATTTCCTTGTTGAAGGGGCAGCATCGCCAGAAAGCCTTCATTTGTGAGAGCTGACTCAAGCATCGCAGCAGATACTCCAACCTAAAGACAATAACTCAATTTAAAGTTACCAGATCCATTTATTATATGATATTGACATTCTATAGCCAAGCTTATAGAATGTCTATGTTTTATATTAATCTCTTAACTAAATTAGTATTGTCTACCGAGTTCAATTTAGCGTTCACGACGTATATCGACTGACTATTAGAATTTTATGAGGTAGGCGAATGAATAACTCAATGCATAAAATAATACGATAATAAGTACGTAGCTTTTAAAACCATCACGCTGGAATCAGCACATACTCTATTTTTAGACAACAAGTCTATGAATACTGTATTACCATTTAAATCTTCGAAGTATTTTCGTATCAATCTTTATGAGTCCAAATACCTGCAAATAGTAGATCGATACGATAAAAGGTAAAGAACTTTAAAACAAAGCCTCCGTTTATTACCAATAAAAAGTTATTAAAAAGGCTATTCTTCATGTATAACATGGTTTTCTAATACTTCACCGCGTCTGAAAGAATATAATAAAGAAAAGAAATATTGTTTGTTCTTGAAGTAGGTAATCATGGAAGTGCCCACTCAACCTAATTGGGTAATTTTTTCACTTCGGATAGCTTATCCTCAGTCATAGACAAGGAATGCTGAGTGAAGTGTTGAAAAAATATAGGTGAGGTGAGCAAATAAATTGTTTAGCGGTTAGATAGATAGCATTTTCAGTCGACAGCCTATCGACTGAAAAATACTTTCTGAACTTTACGTAGCTCCGTTCATAAATTTAAATCGAATATTTAACATGCTGAGATAGATACTCTGTATAGTACACCTTAAATAAAATTGACATTAAGAATTTAGAATTTTCAAGGCGCCAGTCGAACTTAGGTTGCGGATGCAGGCAGTACATGCGGGGCACAAAGCCAGCTGCAGCTACACGACCGGTTTTCTATGTTGTAGAATGGATTTCAGTGAAAACAATTCCGAATGCGGCTGCGGCTGAAGGTCGAAGCAGCACCCGCTGCCAAGCCTCAGCAGTATGACTGGTTTTCTACGATTATATAGTAGTAGTAGTAGTATAGGATTTGTGTGAATATATTCCGAACGCGACTGCGGCTTCATGTTCTTCCGTCGCATGTGTTGGTTACACAAGCAGCCTGCAGCTAAGGTTCGAATGGCACCTTTACGGTTTTACGATTTCGCTAAAAGTGATTTTTTACAGACAACCTTTCGATGGATTTTACAGAAAAGGAGAAAAATATTTGTAAGTAGTTCTTGGTGTACTATTTACATACATATGATACATAAAGAAAGAAAAACCTATAATACAAGCAATAAATATATGAAAGCGGGGAAATATGTACTCAGCCAGTTATTCTAGCTTCAGAATAGCCGCTATAAATGAAGTGACAAAAGGAGAAATGTCTACAATCACTGCGCTTACAGACGGATTGCTAATTGCAGTTTGTTGTGACTAGCCGAGAGGAGAACAATGGCGTGTATGCTAACTGACGCCTTTGACACCCACAAGCGAGAAGGGCTTTCTCTGCACTCAACCACAGGAAATTCTATCGATTTTCAAACCCAATTACATACTTAAGTCGGTAGTTATACATATAAGCATTGTTAGCTAGAAGAATTTGTTTAGTAAAATATCAGCGGTAAACAGTAAGGTATCTTAATAAGTGTTCATTTAGGATCATTATGGTAGATCATTGTGTTACACGAGCCGTAATCAATATTATTGTAATACTAGCGTTACCCACTATAGCAATAATATTGATTACCGTTAAATACCGCTGTATTTCAGATATTATCTCTCACCTCAGTATTAATTACATTACCGCGTAACGCAATTACTATAGGTCCAATAGTCCCTACCAGCGAATTATTATTTAATTATATCATTCCGTGCCGAATAATTATGAGGTTAGCCAAAATTTCTAAACAATTTATGCTTTGAATATGTTTAGTGGAAACACAGGTAGTGGTGTCGTGTAATTAATAATCCGAATAAATCATAAGCGACATTTTATCGTAGTTAGGTTAAATTAATGCCGACGGAGTACGACCCACCTCGTATTCCATACCTGCTTCAATCAATTATTCCAACACCCTAAAGATTACAAGGGTAGTTTTTATTGTAAACTTGTCAAGAAACATGGTTATTTGTTGTGTTTATTTCTGCGGTTTATGTTGCACGCAACACTTAACAGCCCATCAAATCTGAACTATAGGTAGTGGGAAATATTGATTTAGTCGGAAGAGCAGAAAGGAAAGCTCTTCCGGTGCTTCATAGGTAAGTACTATAAAGACTTTTATTACAGCGATTTTTCTTCTGCCACTGCCAAATGGCACTGGATATTAAAAAGCTACCTAACATTAAGTTTCAACAATAAAAATGCTGGCACCGACTCCAAAAATAAGTAATAAATTTTGAATATTTGCAAAATATTAATGTCAAATAAGTTTACCTATAAATTAAGTTTCTTTACAGCAATTCAAATTTTTATTTTCAACTTTTTAGTGTAGGAACTTTTATCGTTTGACTTTTTTTGAAGGCGGTTTTATTTTGTAAAAAAAAAAAATATTTCTAGCCGTTTAGTGTTTTTTTATTATAATGTGTTATTGCAACGAAGTCAATATCGTTCCTATATTTCTTTTGAAAAAGTTACCAATGTCATATAGATAGGAATACATATAATAATAATATAATAATATTATTATTATATGTATTCCTTGAGAGCAGTGGTGGCCGAGTGGTAATGGCCCCGACTTGCGTGTAGTAGGTCGCAGGTTCAAACCCAGCCAGGCGTATTACTTTGTGTAATTTATTTCATCACCACTGCTCTCAAAAACGGTGAAGGAAAACATCGTGAGGAAACCGGCATGTCCTAGAGCCAAAAATTGGAAGACATGTGACATCCGCCAACCCGCACTGGGCCCGCGTGGTGGATTACGGCCCATTCCCTCTCTTAGAGAGGAGGCCTGTGTCCCTGCAGTGGGAACATTAAAAAAAAGGCTGATGATGGTGATGTATTCCTTATAATTTCTAAATACATACATATTATAGATAAATTACACCCAGACACAGAACAAATGATCGTGCTCATCACACAAACATTTATCCTGGGTGGGAATCGAACACACGACCTTTTACCCTGACTGCTATGCTCCCGCATAGCAGTCAGGGTCACTAATTACACTACTACACTACTACACTAGACAGGCCAGGCCATATTATAGGTACATTGTTACAGTGTAATCGTTTTGACCTCGTGGAGAGATGATTTAATGCATGAAATACTTATGATTCATCTCATGAGTGCATCTCATGACAGCTCTCATCATCATCATCATTTCAGCCAGAAGACGTCCACTGTTGGACATAGACCTCCCCCAAGCGTCGCTACAACGACCGATTTTGTGCGTCTCGCATCCATCGCGTACCCGTGATTCTCACCAGGTCGTCGGTCCACCTTGTGGGAGGCCTTCCAAAGCTGCGTCTTTCGGTGCCCGGTCGCCACTCTAGAACCTTTCGGCCCCATCGGCCATTTGTTCTACGAGCAATGTGCGCTGCCCACTGCCACTTAAGTTTGGCAATTCTTCGGGCTATGTCGGTGACCCTGGTTCTCCTGCGGATTTCTTCATTTCTGATTCGAACACGCAAGGAAACTCCGAGTATAGCCCTTTCCATTGCCCTTGACAGCATTGCCCATGACAGCTCTAATAAGCTCAAACAATGCTAGGATACATTATTTTATTTTGAAGTTGCCAAGCCTTCCACCTTCCAGCTTCATCATCACATCAGTTCAATAGTACCTTACAGCCAAAGTGCATCTTATGACAATTCTAAAAAGCCCAAACACGGCTAGGATATATTAATTAGTTACGCAGTTCCAGTGCCTACCTTCCAGCTCCATCATCATCATCATCAGATCAGTTCGATGATAACATTTTCAACATAATTATTTAAGATCATTGGTTTATAGATTTACATTTTCATAGTTGCTTAACTACCTTGTTTGTGATATCTATGTGAGTGGCAATATTCGTTAGCCATTTCTGATCTTCTTCACCAGTTCCACCTCATCAAATGTTACTTTTTGACTGTGAATGCTTGAGTTCTCGATGAAAATATCAAAATTACTATATAGTTGCCTATAATATTTGAGGAGTTCCCTCGATTTCTCATGGATCCCATCATCAAAACTCGATTTTGAAAAATGGGACCAATCTGGAAGCATACCCTTTGAAGTATAAACATTTTTTTTCAAATCCATCCATTAACAACGGAGTTCTGAGGTAACAAACATAAAAAAAAATACAATCGAATTGAGAACCTCCTCCTTTTTTTGAAGTCGGTTAAAAATAAAGGCACTTACCTTTTCGAGTACTGTAATTAGAGACATAATAGAAAGACAATAGATATGCGAACGCGTTCGGTCGGGGCTCAAGAGTTTAAAAGTTTAGAAAGAGTTCTTGATTATTTTAAAGTGTGACTAATTGAGGTTCATAATACACTACTACTTATATCTAAATAATTTAAATAAATAAATAAATATTTAATTTACGTAGGTAATCTTAATTTTGCTCGTAGTGTAGGATAACAAAACACGATCGTAATAAAAGGTTTTATCTAGTCGGATGCCACGAGCACAGTAAATCGAATCCCGTGCGTGTAAGAGCTCGCTTTGAGAGACTAAATAGGAATGGAAAGTACCCATTCAATTCTGATATAACCTGCTAAAGTATAGGTAATCCCACAGCAATGCTTTGGAAATAATTCCAGTTATTATCGACACTATGCAGCTGTGGTGTAGTTTTGATTAAATAAATGCTAATATGGGTTTTACAAATAAAGTATTGTAGAATTGAACAATAAAACCGCATTTATTCAAATATACGATGAATCAAATAACACTGCAAATTCATGAGTTCTGAAAATTGATATTGATTACCTTTAGTACAATACAGAACCGTAATAAATAATCTCACCACACATCACATTCGATTCTTTGTACATGTGATTGTGACATACATACGGATCAAAGCGAGAACTTCCTTTTTTGATGTTGGTTAGAATACCAAAACCTTCTCCTAAGTTTGACAAATATTCTTCTGAAAACATTATCAAAATCGGTTCAGCCAAACGCAACATAAGCATAGACAAACATACGTCAAACTGAGAACATCCTTTTTTCAAGTCGATTAAAAACGACCTGAAACTTACTCGTATAAGTACACATTTAAAGTGTAATAGGCTAGATGACTAACTTGTTAATACTGTACTGGTGCAGCACAGGATACAAGTCCCGGTGCAAGCGCAGCTGGTGCAGTGCGCGGTCCACGTATTCGCCGAAGCAGTCGGCGAGCCAGCGCTCCTCGTCGCGGGACGCGCCCGACCCCGAGTCCCCGCTGCCGCCACCTGAGATCGCCTCGCACGCACACCAGGCACGCTCCAACTCGATCAGCAACTTGTGCATGTACCTTGAGCGAGGGCAATCCGTTTATATATACCTACTTGATTCGACCGGCGCTTAAGTGGGAAAAGAATCTGAGATCGACAGCGTGAAGGAGAAACTGTTGTGTGTGTGTGGAACGGTGTGTGAGAAGTTTATAAGTAATGCCTCTTGCATTTCAATGCATAACCTTCCTTTCAGAAAAACCTTTAATGAGTAATGATATCTGACTTACTTAGGATCAAGAGGAGCATCAGCGTTGAGTCTGCAAGCTGCAGCAAAACGCGCAATAGATGCTTGAAGCGCGCTAAGATCGCCTTGTATGGCGTGCTGGTGCAGTAACGTTTGAGCAGCACCGCAAAGGTCTCCGTCCCAAGGTGGCGTAGGCGTGGCTGCACTTGGTTCGGGCTGCCCAGCAGCTGCGGCTGCAGCGGCCGCGGCGGCAGTGGCTGCAGCAGCAGCCCTTTGTAGCTCCACCTCATGCGCCAGCAGCACGCCGAACAGGCGCTCGTGTTGACGCACCTTACCAATGATGGATAGCTTTAATGTAGAACATAACAATATTTCCTAATCCTCTTCTTCGTCGGATCGGTACAGCTACGTTGTCTAATGATGATGGCTTAACGTCAAAGCTTTACAGGCTGTAAATAAAGCAACTACCTCGGCAGTAAATGCAAATAAAATAAATCTATAAGATATCAATTTAAGAACTCTTTTAGTCAGCTCCTTCGAGTAAACACATTAGGTACAAAGTAAAGAGTTCTAAGAAAATGCGGAAAGCCGAGTCTGATTGACTTCACTCTGCTCCTTGGGACCGGCTTAAACGACCCTTTTCATTAACTAGAGATTTCCTAGGAATAAATAAAGCTCAAAATCTAAATAATAAAACGAATATGTGAAAATTTTTGAAGCGTACAAAAGCCAGTCCCACTGACTATCACACTGAAAAAAGCACCTATGAGGAATAAATTGGATTTATCGTGTAATCGCAATTTTGCTTCAGTCGCTCGCTCAGTTGATTACGCGGGGCTAACAGAGATATTCAGTCAGTGAGTACTGTGAATACGTTATCGGGATACTGGAGAACCTTTATCGAGACGGTGAGAGATTCTTAAATGGAAATTGATTCTTATCTAAGTTATTGTAAATACGAGGTGCCCGTGTCTGGAGTACTTATACCGTGTGTGTTTAAAAAATAAAGTAGCTTAAACATCGTTTGATATTCAATTTATTTATTGTGGCGCTCTTCTTGACTATAATAAAGGAATCTAAATCAACTTTTTTATAAAGACGCAGTTATTTTTCATTTTAGTGTGCTGTAATCATAACACAAATCATACTTGTATATAAATAGCTACTTGCTAAGTGTTCCAGAAAATTGTTATAATTTCTATAAAAGATAAGAGTGATGGGTAATTCGACGCTAATAATAACTTGACATTGTATCTGATAAATCTATATCAGTATGGGTTGTTAAGCAAATAAAAGAGGCAGTGTGATCCAAAATAACAACATGGGCAATGGAGCGTGGTTGACACGCGGCTCGGCCCTGACGATAGCGTTATATTTGTTAGTACATAAAGCCGGCCTTATACACCTACATATAAAACATCAACTAATGGTTCGCTACAAAAGCCAATAAATATTTTATGTACAGTGCAGTGGCTCCGTGGATCAGCAATATTGATATGTAAGCCCATAATCCACGTCAGAGCGTTTTTCTTTATTGTTCATTTATTAAAGCTTGTTAAGCCAAGATCTTCTACGATATTAAGAAGGCACCGTTATTAATATCAGAGCCGCTGAAGTATAAAATTAGGCTAAACGAAGGAAGAAGAGAATCACGTCTTTGAATTGTACTATTGTACTCGAACGGAAAAGTGCTTTGGTTTTCGATTTCGCGTCTGTTTGGGTTTACGCACAGAGTAATATACTCTTTAGTACCTTTTGTTTGATTCAAGCAATATAACTGTGCAATTTATTTTCAAACTGACTATGAATATAAAACGATAGAATTATGAATATACTACTGTATGAGTTATCGATAACTTTTGTATTGTATATGTTAATTTGTTTCAGTGCCAGAGGACAACTCTATGAATCAATCAATGTGCAAATGATGAGCATAGCAGTTTTGATTATAGTGCAGATGCGATATCCACATTGTTACCAAGGAACGAACACAGACATTATGATAATCCTATTATTTAATATTAATGAATTCCGTTTACTAACGCTATATCTGTCATTATGATTAATTAAGTATACAAAAAGGAATAAGTAAGTATAGGTAGGTCTTTGATTAGAAATCTCAGAGCATGTACTTTTCAAATTTTAATTTATTTTAAGTAAAAAAAAAAAAATATATTAGAAATATTAGCACGCTAAATCGAAGTGTAACTTTTGATTTGATTTCTATAATAGAAAACGGTAGCAAGCCTATACACAGTCTACTTGTTCTTTTTTGAAAAAGCGCTGATAAAAATCGTAACAAAAGGTCGTTGGCAAATTGATGAATTACAATAGTGACTTTATCGTTGAATATATATATACCTGTTGCCAGTTGTCATCGTCGTGACGGCCTGCCTCCCGGGCAGACAGCCACAGACGCAGGCGGATGCGGCCCTGGACTGAGGAGCGCTGGGAGCGAGCCTCCAGTTTGTACCACGCCTCCACGCCGGTCGACGGGATCTCACGAAGTGGGATGTTCACACATCCTGTATAAAAACCAAAAAGCATGTCTTTCGTTCCTAATTTAAAATATCATGACGAGAAAACGTTTTTGTTCATAAATCTGTAAAATATTTCTAAAAAGTCGATCATTGTAATCTAAAAAGTCAAATTATGTTACAGAAAATATCAAACAGAAAACAGCCCACATTTTTATATAATTCTTGTTTTATTTGCGAAGTTAACAAAGTTATGTTTCCATTTCAAAGTTGAGAATTTCAAACATTTTCTAGTACGAAAATATTTGCTTTTATTTGTAGACGTACAGATCAGTTAGGTATATTTGTTGTGAAAAACCACAGATTTCTGCAGTTTCATAAGCCGATTTCGTTCTCAAAATAAATGGAAATTAAATTGATGCATTAATATTATGAAGCTTGGTCGCTGCCTGATATAATTATTTTACCTGTCATGCTTTGACGTGAAAAGCGATATGAATTCAATAAATTCAATACTATTCAATTATTTGAATACAACAACACAAATGTTCGTGCATGGTGAAACCTATATGGAAAATGAAAGCTTTACGATCCCTGTTTACATTTAAACTACTCAAGCGTGGTCAGTTTATGTTGAACTTATTCAATTTGACTACAGTGAACAAATATGAACATTTAGTTCAAATAAAATAAATCTACGACTATCACTGGTATTTGTTGTATAATTTCTGATAGTTCTGTCCCCGTTCCATCAATTCATCATATACAATTTTGCGTCGAATTCACATTTCACCTCTAAGCCTAAAAAAGAGATTTGACAATGTCAACATTGCAAAGCGGGATTTTGTAGCTCGGGACTGCTGCCATATTGATTGGCACCACTATATGGATTTCATATTGAGTTTATATGAATAAAAAATATGGCCAAAGTTTTAGTTTGTTATTATTTACACTTACAAACTAGCTTAATTATATAGTCGTGTAATGATTATACCGTGACATATTTAGAGACCGTTGTCCATTGCTTTTTTTAATAATATTGGCATTTAAGTACCTACATGCTCTTACCTCTCTCAATCTTGTACCTAACTTAATCTATATACCTAATAAGTGAAGTTTGTTCTATTTTCTAAGATAAGCACGAGTTGCATGACCTACTCAGTACATCGGATTACACTCGGCTCAGTACTTATCGATTTTCATCAACATAAGCCAGACACTTGACGTCAAAGGGTGACGATGCCATAAGAGCAATGCAATGTTATCAGATTACCCTGGCACTACCATAAACAGATTTATGTGGAATGAGTGCGTGAGGGGTATTACGCTGTTCAAACATTGACGTATGGCGGTGGACGTGACTCGTGAGACAGGGTTCTATTCGGCGCCCATACCACCGCGCAGTTCGATTTGACCTCCATCACCCCGAATGCAAGCAAGCGCTTACCACCTCTCATTTGAATTTACACATTGTACACATTCATCATACATTTTCATAAGTTTTACATAAACAAACTTTTATTGGCTCTGTTAAGTGTTCTGCGTGTTCTCTGTCCATAAAAAACGTAATTTGTCAACTAACTGCTTCGCTGTCTATGTGAGGCATTATGGGGATTGAATAAATGCTGTACTTAGTATGATTAATTAATGACTGGTCTCTAGCCAGCTTTGTGTTATATAATGCTACAGCTTTCTCATAAACTAGAATATTATGGCCAACCCCACCAATCATCTTTACGGTTTTAGTGCAGATACAAAAAGGAATTTCACATATTTTTTTCTCGGCGAAAGCAGAAAAATCGCTGCTTTGGAATTTTAGTTCGTTACCTGACTTGGTAGATAGGATAAGGACTACTTGTGTCTTGTAAATTACCTACCTTTTCAGACTTCACCAATTAGCCACAGCGAATCGTGTCTTGATGTGGCCATAATGTAAAATTGGGAGTTATAAATTAATAAAAAGAACTCTCCGCATTATTTTTACAATTAATTTCGAAATACTCAGAACAAACTTTATTATACGCCAAAAAAGTGACACTATTTATACAGAAATTTAAATATACGAGTAGGTATGGGTACAAATAGCGGTCTGAATTTACAAATTTTAAATATGTTTTGTTTGTAACCTATCTAAATGTCTGTAAATGAACACTTGTGTTTTGACTTTATTAGAATAACTAAAGACATCTTATTTAATAACAGTTAGTTATACATCATTACATAGTATGTATAAAACAAAGTCGCTTCGTATGTAATAGAACCGGTTTCTACCAGCAGCTTCGATTTGTGAAAGTAGAAAATTATCCCAAGGGAACATACTCCCATCATTAAAAATATGTTATTCCAGAACATCTAACCGTGTAACTCTCAACCTAATCTATGCAGCCGATTGAGTAAGAGTGGAAGGACTCACAAACATTATTAAACATACCTATAAAGAAATTAATGCCTAATATTTGTGTAAGAAAATATATGTGTTAATCTATATATGTACATAAATGTATCCTTATATACTAAAGGAGAAACTGACTGATTCACATATCAAATCTCAACTAAAACTATTGGGACTAGGCGTGTAAAATTTTGCACAAGATTTTTTGATGTAGGCGTAGGCGAAGAGAGTAGTATGACGAAGGCTAAGAGAGGATTTGCCAAATTTCACTCCCTAAGGGGATGAAACAGGGGTCCGAAGTTTGTAAGGAAAACTTACAATCACGCGGGCAGGCTTTGTTAGTTATTACATAAATCGTGTTTAAGATCAAATGCTATAATTCTGTGAAATTATTTCTGTATTTAGTGAGGTTTATTGTAATAACACTAAACACAGAAATCATTCCTTGAACCTAGAACAATGACAGAAACCATTAAAGTTTGTGTGGTTGGGTAGCCAAGTAGATAAATATCGAAGAAAGAAATTAATAGCTGCCCCTTGATATTCTTCAATTAATTTTGTGAAACCTTGTAACCGTCTGAATAGAGCGATTGACTGATAATGAAATAATTAAATGTAAAGCAAATCTAATACGTTCGTCTGGCTGTCTCCTCGCACATGTTCATTAGGTTTCCTATCAATTACACTTAATCTTTCGACGTCGGTCATCAATCTGCGTTACATTTATTAGGTTTATGTAGATTTTCCTTTTGTTTAGATATTATTTCTGCCTTATCTTAGAGTTTTGTTGTTAGATATATTATTTAATATACTGTCTGTTTCGAATACCGCAACAAGTTATCAATCCTAAACTAATATTATAAACGTGAAGTATGTAGGTATGGTATCTTTGGAGGTTTTTTGTCCTTTCATGCCAATGTAATTGTAGGGATTTTAATGAAACTTTATGATAATATACCTTATACATTAGAACAACACACAGACTATTATGTGACGGTATTGTACGAATTGTACTTTTGGTATTAAGATAGATATGACCTTCGAGAGGAAAATAAGGTATCCGAAGTAGTACTAATTCTGCGCAGACGAACTCGCTGGTATTCTAATTATGCTGTGCATTAGGTACACGTACTTATTGTAAAGATATTCTATTTCTTCGACGTGTGTGTCAGCTATTTTTTACCCGACTACGGCGAAGCAAAAGGAGGGTTATGATTTTGACCTGTATGTATGTATGTGGGTATGGATGTTCATCTGTTCCCTCGTAACTTCTAAACTACTTATCAGAATTCGACAAATGACATATCATTAGAAGCGTCTTAATTGTCCGCTGGTTATAGGCTATATGGGATTTCACAAAATCTAATGTGGCGCCCTCTAGCGGACAAAACATACGAAGTAAAAAAATAAAGTTAAGATAAATATGCCGTGTTTGGTATCATTTGAAAGCGCTTTACTTGTACATTTTGAATATATATATATTACTAGCATTTGCTTGTGACTTTACCTGTATTAATAACCCAAGATTAACCTATTTAGAACTCCAAAATATGTTAATTAAAAATAAAGTTTAAAAACTAACACCCGACTACTTAAAAACATGCTCTAAAAAGTACGAAACAAGAAAACAAGAAAGCAAAGTGGTCGTATGCCATAAGAATAATAAATTAAAAAAAGTGGTATACGACCACGGCTTTCTTGTTTCGTACTTTTTAGAGCGTGTTTTTAAGTAGTCGGGTGTTAGTTTTTAAACTTTATTTTTATTGTGATACCAAGTTATGCAGACTTACACATACAATAAGAAAAATGTAGATACGTGGACCTAAGCTCATCCAAACTAACTTCCACTTACTAGTTTCAATCCGTGTAAATAGCAGAACCAGAACAGTTGTAAACCATGACTATCAACACCCTTGATTGGGTTACAAACCGCAGTGATGTTGTGTTGGCGTATGGTTTACATTTACCTCAGTATGTAGCCGCAACACAAACCAAGCTCCAAGTAAGGTGACCTTGGTTAGAGCGCTAGACTTTTACAGACCTACCTAGTTCGAAAGTAAACTGTATCAGCCTTACAATTATATCAATAAAGAATTTATTGTTAAAAATAAATAAAAAAAGAATAATAATTCTATAATCTTAACAATAAACCAAGCATGACAATACCTCTTTTTATTTGGATTGGTAAACATAAAATAACTTCACACGCCCTGAACGGAGGGAGACGAAGTTCATTCTGTTGCCCTTTATGTTCCAGAGGTACGATGACTCTTTTGAACAATCTCGTAGTGACCATGATAATACCTCTACCCCTAGTCAAGATACGGTCGTTTTGTTAACGTCGTACACTTTGAGTTGGTCATGCCCTCAATAATTTTGTTCAGACGTCATCTTAACGCTCAGTAACCTGGTCAAAATATAGAAATTGAATGTGTGGTCAATTTTAAGCGTTGGACGTTAACGAACTGATGATCGCAACTTGGCTACGGGGACTGATATTGATACATTTGCATTTTGTTGACTTTCTAAATGTTTAAAAGCTGTGTTGTGCTACTGTATTTTATCGTAAGCCTATCTTTTTAACAGGTGCAGTTGGTATTATATCAAGTCAATCTAACAAGTATATTATTACTACTTAGATACTATCCGTATGTGGCTAACCACAGAACCGACATATCTTGCTTTGGTTCCTCAATACGTAACAATTACATAGTCTTTGGTCACACGTCAGCTTGAACCACCTTGGTTTTTTACAGCATGATTTTGTGAGTCCTAATACAAACGTAATGTATCAAATACCTACAAGTTTTCCGAGATTTTTTCTTAACTTATTTTAAAAACATTAAATTAATGTTACAAAATATTTGGCAGCAAAAAAAAATAAGGCATTCGTTCCTCCATAGTTCATTCGGCGCTCACATACGGTTTTTTGTCAGTATTCAGCAGGCCGCTCAGAAAAGAGTCTTGTGTTGTCACGTCATTGCCACTATCTATGTTGTTGACCGAGTTGGAGTTTGTTTTAAACAAACGAAAGAAAGTTCAAGACTTTTTAAGTAAATTCAAAGTCGAGTCATCATCATCATCATCAGCCTTTTTAATGTTCCCACTGCAGGGACACAGGCCTCCTCTCTAAGAGAGGGAATGGGCCGTAATCCACCACGCGGGCCCAGTGCGTGTTGGTGGATGTCGCATATCTTCGAATTTTTGGTTCTAGGACATGCCGGTTTCCTCACGATGTTTTCCTTCACCGTTTTAAGAGCAGTGGTGATGAAATAAATTACACAAAGTAATGCGCCTGGCTGGGTTTGAACCCGCGACCTACTACACGCAAGTCGGGGCCGTTACCACTCGGCCACCACAGCTCTCAAAGTCGAGTGTGACAGCGTAATTAATATTCAACATAATTAATACCCTCGCTCGAATTTGGTACGATGACGGACCAAACTTACATTGAGTCACGCTCGACCTTGGTACGCACGGTACGCACGGACTAAATCCGACGTGCGCTGAAAAGTGTCTTGTGGTGTCACGTCATTGCCACTATCTATGTCATTGGCAGAGTAGAGTCTGTTTCAAACAAATGAAAGAATGATAGTAAATTCAAAAAAATTATAGTAAAAGCACAAAAAGTTAGCTTTAGGGACACTACTTACGACAAATAAGTTCATGTTACAAAAAGTATTTATAACAAATAGCTCAAGCTGCTTTAGTCGAATTCTGATCTGAAACCGTGAAAGCTTATTCGTAACATTTGACAGTTTTCAGTTTTGATTTGAGGGTGGAATATATATTTAAATATTATATTCACGCAACAAATTAAAAAAGACTTCCTCGGGCGTATTGAGTTGGTAACTCAATACGCCCGAGGAAGTCTTTTTTTTACTAAAACGCGAGGAAGACACAAAATAACTAGTAAATATTACAAGTTATTTTATATCTTCCTCATGTTTAAGTAAAAAGCAAAATACAGGAATAATTATGGAGAAAACAAAATTGACAATTTCTATCTAAGCATAATGTTTCTGATCATCCCATCACAAACATTTTTCTTAGATGGAAATTATAAATATTTTGAAGTCTAAACCTTTTCCAAAATTCTTTCTATCCATTCTAACTTCCAATTCAAGATTAATAATCAAGATCATTATAATAATATGTGTCACGTAAACGCATTTTCTGAAATCATATCATACAATTCCCATTTTCTATCTCCAACTATGCTGATACAATTACCAGCTACTAAACTAGCTGGAAATTACTGGCTGTAATACAGGTATAAAAAAGCCACAGATTATGCCTAGAGATATCAAGTGAGCAACAATCTTAAATACTGTTCGAATAATATACATATATACCTACATAATATATGTATAAAGTTCAATATATTTGCTTACTTACCTCAAAATAGCAGACAAGCCCTCCGCTTGTGAAATACATTTGCTAAATTTTGTATTCATGAAGGTGATATATGGACGCAGAATTTGCAAAATTTTATCGACGCTGGCTGCTGACATTCTATTGTAATTGAAAAAATTCTCTGGATATTCTCATCTTATAAGAAAGAACCTTTTCTTAAATCTGTGGTTAACGAATTTATTGATGGACCGAATATTTGCAAAATTTGCTTTGACGTCTTTGATCTTAGTGTCTGACCAACAATATATGCTGCTCTTTCTATTCACTTTCGAATTGTCGCAAGCAGTCTCGGAGTTTTTAGTCGTAATCAAGTAGTTGTGCTATAGTGTGGCCTAACCTTTACTAACAGTGTTAACATACATTCGAATTTGGTACGACGGTGTTAGTCCATCCCTACCAAGGTCGAGCGTGACAGCGTAATTAGTATTCAGCATATATAATTTTATTAATACCCACGCTCGAATTTGGTACGATGACGGACCAAACTTAAGTTGAGTCACGCGGACCAAAATCCGACATGCCAAGTTCGAGCGGGTGTTAATAATATATTAGACTCGATAATATTACATAAAAACAAGTTTTGACGCGCAGATTTGCTCCTGTGTTACAGAAACCGTTTTCGGGAACAATAATAAAGTAACATAGCATAACTATCAGAGAAGTACCTAATAATTGCTTCCAGACATTAAAAGGAATAAACAAACAAAAAAACAACTCTTTATAAGTAATATTAGTTTTGAGTATCAATATCAGTATCTAGAAGTATATCAAACCAATATATCTACAGTCCCTAGGAAGCCTAAAAAAACAAGAGTTAAATAACGATAAAGAGCGACCTGTAAATAGTTCTCTGGAATCTGAGGAGGCTGATACGCGATCTGAACTCATCAACCCTAGGTTTACTTACTGAACCTACTCTCGAGCAGTTTATACTTTGTTCATTAAGGATTACACCGGGAAAAGAAGATACATGTATGTGATCACAGTAATGGTAAATGCTTAGGTACTTAATGGGGTAGTAGCTACTTAGATAGGTGTAATTGCTCAAATGTGGATCAGACGGTAAAAGTCTAGCGCTCTAACCAAGGTCACCTTACTTGGAGCTTGGTTTGTGTTGCGGCTACATACTGAGGTAAATGTAAACCATACGCCAACACAACATCACTGCGGTTTGTAACCCAATCAAGGGTGTTGATAGTCATGGTTTACAACTGTTCTGGTTCTGCTATTTACACGGATTGAAACTAGTAAGTGGAAGTTAGTTTGGATGAGCTTAGGTCCACGTATCTACATTTTTCTTATTGTATGTGTAAGTCTGCATAACTTGGTATCACAATAAAAATAAAGTTTAAAAACTAACACCCGACTACTTAAAAACATGCTCTAAAAAGTACGAAACAAGAAAACAAGAAAGCCGTGGTCGTATGCCATAAGAATAATAAATTAAAAAAAGTGGTATACGACCACGGCTTTCTTGTTTCGTACTTTTTAGAGCGTGTTTTTAAGTAGTCGGGTGTTAGTTTTTAAACTTTATTTTTATTGTGATACCAAGTTATGCAGACTTACACATACAATAAGAAAAATGTAGATACGTGGACCTAAGCTCATCCAAACTAACTTCCACTTACTAGTTTCAATCCGTGTAAATAGCAGAACCAGAACAGTTGTAAACCATGACTATCAACACCCTTGATTGGGTTACAAACCGCAGTGATGTTGTGTTGGCGTATGGTTTACATTTACCTCAGTATGTAGCCGCAACACAAACCAAGCTCCAAGTAAGGTGACCTTGGTTAGAGCGCTAGACTTTTACCGTCTGATCCACATTTGAGCAATTACACCTATCTAAGTAGCTACTACCCCATTAAGTACCTAAGCATTTACCATTACTGTGATCACATACATGTATCTTCTTTTCCCGGTGTAATCCTTAATGAACAAAGTATAAACTGCTCGAGAGTAGGTTCAGTAAGTAAACCTAGGGTTGATGAGTTCAGATCGCGTATCAGCCTCCTCAGATTCCAGAGAACTATTTACAGGTCGCTCTTTATCGTTATTTAACTCTTGTTTTTTTAGGCTTCCTAGGGACTGTAGATATATTGGTTTGATATACTTCTAGATACTGATATTGATACTCAAAACTAATATTACTTATAAAGAGTTGTTTTTTTGTTTGTTTATTCCTTTTAATGTCTGGAAGCAATTATTAGGTACTTCTCTGATAGTTATGCTATGTTACTTTATTATTGTTCCCGAAAACGGTTTCTGTAACACAGGAGCAAATCTCTGCGTCAATACCTACTAGTTTTTATGTAATATTATCGAGTCTAATATATTATTAACACCCGCTCGAACTTGGCATGTCGGATTTTGGTCCGCGTGACTCAACTTAAGTTTGGTCCGTCATCGTACCAAATTCGAGCGTGGGTATTAATAAAATTATATATGCTGAATACTAATTACGCTGTCACGCTCGACCTTGGTACGGATGGACTAACACCGTCGTACCAAATTCGAATGTATGTTAACACTGTTAGTAAAGGTTAGGCCACACTATAGCACAACTACTTGATTACGACTAAAAACTCCGAGACTGCTTGCGACAGTTCGAAAGTGAATAGAAAGATCAGCATATATTGTTGGTCAGACACTAAGATCAAAGACGTCAAAGCAAATTTTGCAAATATTCGGTCCATCAATAAATTCGTTAACCACAGATTTAAGAAAAGGTTCTTTCTTATAAGATGAGAATATCCAGAGAATTTTTTCAATTACAATAGAATGTCAGCAGCCAGCGTCGATAAAATTTTGCAAATTCTGCGTCCATATATCACCTTCATGAATACAAAATTTAGCAAATGTATTTCACAAGCGGAGGGCTTGTCTGCTATTTTGAGGTAAGTAAGCAAATATATTGAACTTTATACATATATTATGTAGGTATATATGTATATTATTCGAACAGTATTTAAGATTGTTGCTCACTTGGTATCTCTAGGCATAATCTGTGGTTTTTTTATACCTGTGTTACAGCCAGTAATTTACAGCTAGTTTAGTAGCTGGTAATTGTATCAGCATAGTTGGAGATAGAAAATGGGAATTGTATGATATGATTTCAGAAAATGCGTTTACGTGACACATATTATTATAATGATCTTGATTGTTAATCTTGGATTGGAAGTTAGAATGGATAGAAAGAATTTTGGAAAAGGTTTAGACTTCAAAATATTTATAATTTCCATCTAAGAAAAATGTTTGTGATGGGATGATCAGAAACATTATGCTTAGATAGAAATTGTCAATTTTGTTTTCTCCATAATTATTCCTGTATTTTGCTTTTTACTTAAACATGAGGAAGACATAAAATAACTTGTAATATTTACTAGTTATTTTGTGTCTTCCTCGGGTTTTAGTAAAAAAAAGACTTCCTCGGGCGTATTGAGTAATTTGGTAATTTGTTGCGTGAATATAATATTTAAAATATATTCCACCCTCAAATCAAAACTAAACTGTCAAATGTTACGAATAAGCTTTCACGGTTTCAGATCAGAATTCGACTAAAGCAGCTTGAGCTATTTGTTATAAATACTTTTTGTAACATGAACCTATTTGTCTTAGACTTCGGTAGTATCATACGATAGTTTATTTTTTCACAATATCGACTCAAAGTAGTGTCCCTAAAGGTAACTTTTTGTGCTTTTACTATAATTTTCTTGAATTTACTATCATTCTTTCATTTGTTTGAAACAGACTCTACTCTGCCAATGACATAGATAGTGGCAATGACGTGACAACACAAGACACTTTTCAGCGCACGTCGGATTTAGTCCGTGCGTACCGTGCGTACCAAGGTCGAGCGTGACTCAATGTAAGTTTGGTCCGTCATCGTACCAAATTCGAGCGAGGGTATTAATTATGTTGAATATTAATTACGCTGTCACACTCGACTTTGAATTTACCGTACGATGGGGCTATTTGGTACATTTTTTATGAAAAATTACGTTTTTCACAAAAACTACTTAGGTTATGAACTTAGACAATTTTTTTTACGACTAACCTTATCAATACCTTCTAGAAAAATGCGCTTGTATTTATGTATTGAATATAGATACAGAGATATCTTTTTTCAAAAGTGCAATTCCAAATATCACCGGTTTGGGGCTTTTTGTAATCGACAAATTCTAATTTTGTTTTTCATCGACCGTTGGAGCTGTATCAATTTAAACAGGTCTTGCGACATTTAGACCAACAGAAGGATAAACAGCCTTTCATTGTATCATAGTTTTGTGGTTTAATTTTATATAAAAGGCCAAATATTTAGCATCGAAACATTTATTATAAAAAAGCGATTCGCAACTTTTGGGCTATTTGGAATCTGTAGTAAAATCTTATACTTACAATTGTTTATGAATTAAGGCAATATTTGGAACATTTAAGGGGAAGCTAAAAATATACTTAAACATTGAGATCTTTATAAACCGAGAAATAGGTACCTACCTACCTAAATAAGAAGGTGCCTACCCACTTAAAATAAAATGTGAAATAGATAAAAAATAAATATTTGGCAAGGAATTAACCACAATTAAAATCTGGGTAACGTTACTTATACTTATGATAAACAATACAGGATGGAGGGGCCGCATCGACGCACAATCGATTAGTTACCACGTAGGTATTCAGTAGGTACCTACATGATTCTGAACGCCTAACACAGCAATTATTCTTCATAGCGTACTCTTAGGTATGTCATAAGTATCGGCAGCATCAGTTAGCTAAAGTTTTCCAGACTTAACCGCCCCACTTTACGGTAGGTACATGGAACGAAAAAAAGGAAACTAAATAATAACTATTGATCATTCAGGTATGACAATCAAACATGCAGGAAAAGTTCTCTAGTTTTATACAGCAGTATAGGTAAATTATTTAGTGAGTACCTAAGCCGAAAAATATCTTGCCCTTAACATGCTCAAAATACGCAATTGGGACTATTTGGAACTATGATAAAATTCCTTGGCAATGTATAACACATTTTAGAGGGGCTATTTGTAACTACGTTCCAATTAACCCCAAAACAGAAACCAAAAAGCCCCATTTAGAAAAATCGAAATATCTGCCAGCTCGTAAAAGGTAGAAACGAGCAAATGGAAACACTGAAAAGCGCATTAAACAAACTATAACTTAGTTTATTCAATTTCTTACAAACCTGTCTAGATTTTGTGTGGCAGACGAAAGTTATCAAGGTACAAAATGAACAAAAAATACAACCTTTTTTAAAATTACGTTTTAACCCACTTAGAAAGCCGGTTTGTGTCAAAATTCCTTTGTGACATTGACATTAGATGTCACTGTATTGCCAAATGGTAAAATATAATTCCTACTGTTCTTAGATATAAAGATACACACGATCAAAACTTTTTTTTAGGAAATTCCAAATAGCCTCGTGGTTTGCAAATAGCCCCATCGTACGGTACTTAAAAAGTCTTGAACTTTCTTTCGTTTGTTTAAAACAAACTCCAACTCGGTCAACAACATAGATAGTGGCAATGACGTGACAACACAAGACTCTTTTCTGAGCGGCCTGCTGAATACTGACAAAAAACCGTATGTGAGCGCCGAATGAACTATGGAGGAACGAATGCCTTATTTTTTTTTGCTGCCAAATATTTTGTAACATTAATTTAATGTTTTTAAAATAAGTTAAGAAAAAATCTCGGAAAACTTGTAGGTATTTGATACATTACGTTTGTATTAGGACTCACAAAATCATGCTGTAAAAAACCAAGGTGGTTCAAGCTGACGTGTGACCAAAGACTATGTAATTGTTACGTATTGAGGAACCAAAGCAAGATATGTCGGTTCTGTGGTTAGCCACATACGGATAGTATCTAAGTAGTAATAATATACTTGTTAGATTGACTTGATATAATACCAACTGCACCTGTTAAAAAGATAGGCTTACGATAAAATACAGTAGCACAACACAGCTTTTAAACATTCAGAAAGTCAACAAAATGCAAATGTATCAATATCAGTCCCCGTAGCCAAGTTGCGATCATCAGTTCGTTAACGTCCAACGCTTAAAATTGACCACACATTCAATTTCTATATTTTGACCAGGTTACTGAGCGTTAAGATGACGTCTGAACAAAATTATTGAGGGCATGACCAACTCAAAGTGTACGACGTTAACAAAACGACCGTATCTTGACTAGGGGGCAGGTATTATCATGGTCACTACGAGATTGTTCAAAAGAGTCATCGTACCTCTGGAACATAAAGGGCAACAGAATGACACTACAGAGTAGATTATAGTCAGTAAGTGTCTGTAACTTCGTCTCCCTCCGTTCAGGGCGAGTGAAGTTATTTTATGTTTACCAATCCAAATAAAAAGAGGTATTGTCATGCTTGGTTTATTGTTAAAATTATAGAATTATTATTCTTTTTTTTATTTATTTTTAACAATAAATTCTTTATTGATATAATTGTAAGGCTGATACATTTTACTTTCGAACTAGGTAGGTCTGTATGCCAGGAATTAACGCTTTCCCAATTTTATTATTATTATTCTAGAGACCTATTTTGCAGATAATGATTGCACACCTACAAGCAGAGCTTTTTTTTTAATCCTAAAGTCGAAACTGGTAGAGAAAGCCTTGTTGAAGTTTAAATAAATATTATGTGAAATCGGAACAACCTGCAACAGAAGCACAGTTATTATTTGATCCTTCACAAACTCATACACACGAACTCATTAGTGTGTTGGATAGTTTGTTCTTTGAAAGTGCACTACCGACAGCATATAGGTTAGTTTCTAGTCAATTATTCACATGAACGCTATTAGTTTGTTTGACCGATAAGTGCTGGTTCACTTATCTGTTTTTTTTTACAGTTACTAGCTTCTATAGTCGATTTCGCTTTCGTGTATGTAGATTTCTTTATACAAACTTTTGAACCCCGATTCATCCTATTAGGGGTTTTATTTTTTATGGTAGGGTCTAAGGGCGGGAAACAGTGTCAGACTCTTACTAACTAAACAAACTATCCCTTTCCTTCCTTGCCTTGATCCCGGTAATACGCTTTCGCATTGACCCTTGGTCCCAGGAGGCTTACACCCTATAGTTTGCTGACAACTCCTTGAGGCGCACGGGAACAGTGCGCGCCGTCAACGACTTGGGCTCGTTCCAGACCGTTACCAGACGATCGGGTGGTGGATGGTTCTTAGTGAGTTAATTTTGAGAAATCAAAGCGCTGCGCTGCTTTGTTATCTTCTTAAATATAAAAAATGAACAGCTGGTCGTTAGTCTCGCTAAAACTTGAAAACAGCTGGACCGATTTGGCTTTGAATAATCATGATAGTTCAGGAAAGGTTTAAAAAGGTGATTAAAACAACTATAAGGCAAAGTAAGAAGTTTCTCGGATCAGCTAGTTCCGTGACTAACGTGCGACTGCCGCGATACAACAGTGCAGCGGTCTCACGTTATTTATTTTAAATATGGACTAACAAAGCAGGGCGGCTAATTTGAAGGCGTGATAAGTATAATTATTATGCATTATCTACATTTTTCATATTTAATGACCAACTAGTGCGTTGCTGCAATCCCACCTGATAGTGAGACAATAGGTGTGCTAACACCGGCATTCGCTTAGAGCTCAAGAGTTTATGAGCCTACAAATTATAATCGGACGGGAAGACAGCAACAGGCAAATTGTTCCAGTCTTTCGATGAACGCGTTATTTACGATGAGGCGAAGCACTTAGTTTGGACCGTAGAGGTATCAACAATGTAAGGGACACTGTTCGCTGGGATGTCCTGTGATAGAAATGCGATGGCGGAAACAATTCATGTATTTCCTGCGCACACTCTCCAAAATCCGTTTGCATAGAATACCAAAAGGTGGGCTACCTATGTCTGTGCTCTAAGCTTTACAGATTGGTCTTGATCAAAATCTGAATTACCAATCGGCCTCTTCATAAGCCTCTCTACTGAATCCAAAACTCCTAGATGTCATTTTGCAGCACCATTCATTGGTGGCTGCAGTCCTCCTCACACGAACGAATCGCATTTAAAGAAGTCACCAATTCAAAGGTTGATTTATTTAAAAAACTTTATGCCTATAACACTGTACAAAGACAGACTATGCCTTAGGCATTTTCAACTAGTAAATGAGATATTAGAAATGAAATCAATCATACGTAAGTTACTTGTTGACGTTTCCCTTTAAAATATCAAGCAAATCATAATAAAATTTTCATAATTTTTGGTGTTTAATTTAGGCATTAAACACCAAAAATTATGAAAAACACAGAACAGCTTTCACTTTATTTTAGCAAAATAAAGTGAAAGCTGTTCGTCAAAAATAAAGTAGTTAGGTATAGTTTTAGGTACGTATTTTAACTGAACGTGAATAATTCAACAGTACTTTACTAATAAACAAAATTTCAAGGGTTAGTTCAACGTTTAGTCGAATTCTACTTTCGAAGTTACATCATAAATCTTTAGGAAAATCCGTAACGAAATACTATCATGGACAAAATGACAGGTAAGATTTCGGTGATTTTCACAAAATACGGACCCATTGGTGCAGCAAGCTGTAAAGCGGATCTCATATCGTATGGTTTGTAATAATCCCCTAATGCCTAACACAGAAACACCTTCTTTCTGACCGCGCGGTTGAACAGCGTCGACAACGCTTCCGTCTCTACGTCCTTCTTGCGGTAGATATGGCAGACTTAATACACGAGATGTAACCGCATTAAATATTAGTGCGGGATAAAGAGATTCAAGGTGTTGTCAGCAAACTGTAGGAGCCCTACAGGGTCGAAGCCTCCTAGGCCAAGGGTTGATGCGAAAGCGTAACACCAGGGCCTGGCCTGAGGCCTAAGGCAAGGAAGGAATGGGGTAGGTTTTTTAGTCAGTAAGAGTCTGATACTGTTTCCCACTCCGCCCAAGGGCGGGATTCGTTACTTGATCATTTTTACCTACCATAAAAAAAACCATAACCCTCTATCGTATTAAAATCGTTTACGCTATGATTTAATTTAGAAATTTTCAAAAAAATCCATCCTAATTATGATCATACGGGAGTCAACATTCATGAATGAAAAGGCGGCGAACAGCGTATATAAATACAAAATTATGATAAAAGCTCCATTAAGGAGCTTCGTCTTTCACCATTATATAATATTACGCAGAAAATGAAAAAGCTGTATGTATCACGTTTAAAATGATTTAGCAAATTAAAGAGGCTGATGAACTAAGTTTAATTTCCTAGATCGTGCTTATAGCTTAAATGTTTTAATAAATGGTTCGTTGAAAGCTTAAAAAGTTCGTTTAAACAAAGACGTAAGTCCAGTAATATCCAGTAGTAGTAAGTATAGTAATATCCAGATACCTGGTAAGATATAAATATTATACTAGCTGATAAAGTGTCTTTGCCCGCGTGATAGTAGAAAATTATTCCAAGGGAACATACTCCCGCGATATGCTTTACCCGTGTACCGAGTTTCATCGAAATCCATTCACGGGAGTAACAAACATTCATACACGCATATATCCATAAACATTCATATATCTCTACATCTATGTTTCATATATCATTCACATATCACCAACAAACTTTTGCGTTTATAATATTAGTAGGATTAATATGATTTTAAAAGTTTAATTAGAATATTGTTGTTTGCCTTGTCTGGGATAGCATGTTTAGCCCTTGATGCCCAAGGGGGCGATGCCCTCTTGCCTGCTAGAGTTTTGGGGGGAAGATTTACTGTGGTCTAAAACTAAAAATTCCGATATTTAGCTCTCTCACACTCCTACAGTGAGACCTAGAGTGGGGGAAGTTGGTTTTGTCACTTTAAGATTGGAATATCTATAATATCAGGATGTTATTAACATTTATGTCTAAGATATTTTATTTTTTAATTTAGTCTGTTTTCTGTACCAACATATTACATCACTAAGCGATATAAAATGCCGGCAAAATTTTGTTCAGGACTTTGCCATGATCCTTTGATTTAAATATAAAAACTTACCTAGAAAATCATCTTGGCTGCCTTGACGAGCGCTTTGGCAGACTTGCTTGAAGAACCGTCCGAGGCCGCGCACGCCGCGCACCTCGTTGAGGCGCGACACGGCGTCCAGCACCGAGCTCTCGTCGTCGTGGTCCCAGATGTCCAGGTGCAGCACATCCGATGAAATGTCGTCGATGTCGCTATCAAAATACTCATTTGTGAATAAGGATTGGTTTTAAGATGTCTGCAAACATCGACTTGTATCCTAGCGATAGACGAGCACGTTCATAGAAACTATTTACCTAAAATACTGAAAAGTTGATAAAAAAGTCCAAACAAATATTCCTAGTCTTACTGGTAAAAATCTGAACTTTTCCGTGATAATCGCTAATCTCAAACTTTTACAGGCAGTCACGGCAAAGCTTTGGTTTTACCTCTGAGAAACGTAAATTTTCAAGATTTCACCGATAAATCCTAAGTTTTACGGGTATTCGGGTTTTTACAGTTACATAACTACACTATAAAAGTTTGGATTTCAAGCCATGCCTTTAAATCTTAGTTACTAAATGTATGAAACACTTACAATTTAAATGTCTCATTCCACTTGGGCGACAGCGTGTGCTGCCTCACACTGGTGGCTCGTATGTACCGGGCCGGCAGCCTGCCCAGGCTGTCTCGCTGCTGACGACCATCCCTGCGCTTGAAGCTCAGCCTGAACCCATGCTTGCGTCCCTCATCCTCTGAAGCTCGTGGAGATGCCGGGAGAGAAGCTGGTTGGATTCCCAGCATGCAGTACGGGTCACTGAACCCTAGGTTATATAAAGTGCCGCCTTTTTAGGATTTCATACCAGTTCAATAAAAAAGGAATTCGTTTTGATAGTGAAAGATTTTATTATTTCTAGGACATATTCAAGCCACTGATAAGGACGTAATACATTGTTATAAAATCGACAATGACAGAAAAAAAAATGATAATATCATTGTGATTGTATCCTAACTAGTAAAGCGTTCTAAAAGTATACCGCTAGAAAAAAAAGACTATCGTAGCAATTGTAACAACATGCTACGTAGCTTCGTAGCGAAAGCGTAGCAAGGAAAGCGTAGCAAGGGACTGAAAACAGTCTGACAATCCGTAAGGCGTAAATTACGCATGCAGTTGTTTATTTTTTTTATATTTATTTTATCTTGTATATTTTTGTTGTGCGTTTATTCTCTCTCACTTTTAAAATTAAGTTGTATAAGATGTACTGTAAGAAAACCCGATTATGGGTATAAATTTGCCTATGTACTGTGTGTATGTGTTACAATAAAGAATATGTGAACAATTTATATATTGTAACCTATAGGAATAAGGCTATGTCCTATCTAAAATAAAATCTGTATCCATTACCAAAAAAATTCCATTATGTTATCAGTATCTAGCTGGTCGATACCCGTCTATCAAATACTGTATAGATAGTCCATCGTTTAGTCAACGCCAAATAGAAAAATGGAGAGCTCTTTTTTCTGCCGAGAATAAACAAATATTAACCAAAAAACATCGTTTCAATGCAAAAATTCTTGGACAGAACTAATTAAAATTGCTTTCTCGCCTCGTTTTCACCGCAACATTCGATATGTATATGGTTTGCGAAACTCACAGAAGCGTAATTGAATACCTTACAACTTTACTAGCTGTTTGCAAAGCTGTCGAAACAAACTTTGGCTTGAATAGAAATTTGATTTTAACTTTCAGTTGTAGGTAGCAGCATTTATTTTACAGAAAATGTGGTTGTAGGAAACATTATTTTTGCATTAAGATGCGAGTTGTTTGGGGCTTTTACTGCATAATGTGATGTCATTTGTTGTGATTGTGAGTGATATACTCATACTGGTCGACTGCGATCGGGACAGATTTCGACGCTCGTCATCGTTTTCGTGGAAAAGCTATATAAGTTGATGCCTCATATTTTAGCATCGACCTATACGATACCTACATTAGGCAACAACGCTGTCAAATCGTCGTACGTCACATGAATTTTGGGTAGGCATGTTACGAGGCCCTGGACAGAGTAGCAGCATCACGTAGATTGAGATGTGCTACTGAGATCATTTTGGGGGACATTTTGTCCTCTAATGTATCTATTATATTTTATAATCTATTTACACACATAATATACAAAATAAATACACGTTATTATAAAAAGTTTTTAAAACGAAGTTTGAATTGTGCGGGTCATGATGAGGGACATTTTGTCCCCTAAACTATCTGAGGCTTAATTCTTTAAAAACCGCGTAGCGCAGTGCTCAGAACGCCAGCCCCATGCAGACATAATTTGTTACATACCTTACATTTTTATTTTCCCTAAGTTTTAAATTATTCTAACATTTACTGGCCGCAATACAATCGAATAATACCTAAGCGTTTTGCTTCCATTGTTTAACTTTCTTCAAAAGCACTGTGGGTGGAAATATTTATTTTGCAAGCGCGAGACAGGCAAAGCCTTCTTAAGTTGTTCAACAATATAGAGGCGTAAAGTGTTGTGATTTCATAGAATTTTATATAAAGACCTGTATGTAACGTGTATGAGTTTTATGCGAATGTCAAGGAAAAAACAACAATATCATGAAACATTACAAATGTTTTATTAGTATAAATGTTCCGAATGTCGCCTCAGGTAGTCAACCGAGGGAACGTCATGAAATGTATTCAAGGCGACACTCATCACTTATGAATATGATTTAAGGGCACATAAAGGGCGACGTGTGAGCAACAAGCGAGCTTCTATTAAATGTAGGTTTACTTTCCTCACCTTGCGAGGTTTTAACGACGGAAAACTCTTCAGAATAACTCCATTCATCAACCCTTAATCATAAGTTATGACGTTACTAAGTTCTAAATTTTTACCAAAGTATATTTTCTTTAAGCTTAGAAGAAAAAACGTATTGTGTTGACCCAAATGTTTGTAACGTGTCTTCAAGAATAATTTCTTAGACTATGAGGAGAATTAGAGTTGAATGTGAGTAGTAGTTCAAGCGTGATCTCCTTCTTTATTTGTATAGAGTCACCCAACTTCGCAAGGTCTAGAAGGTACATACAGTACATCTTTTTTTGTCACTAGCAATTTATTTTTTGCAATGAACTCGAATAAGTTGTGACAATGGCCAAAGGTTGATGATATTCTAATCTACTATCATATTTTTATAACAGCTTACCGTTAGCATCTTTGGCTTCAAGTCCATCAGCCTCGATGACGGAGCAGCCGAGCACGACAGTGGGCGGTCGCTCGCTACCAGCCGCGCGCATGGCACGTGCATGTACTTCTGGAGACACCCTGAACGCTCGCCGAGCGTGTTCCACCACCTCTTCCTTGTAAGCAGCGAACTGACCGTCCGGGGCTGGTGCACCTACTGCGTTCTCGATGCAGTACAGCACCTAGTGGGAAAGAGATTCTCAAGGTAATGTAGGGTCTAATTAATTCCTCAATTTTGCTAAGTTATAGCCCAAAATGGTATTCCAAAATAATATGGTAACGAATTTATATTAGTAGATAAATTACTGGC
Source organism: Mythimna loreyi (assembly GCA_029852875.1). Lineage (NCBI taxonomy): Eukaryota > Metazoa > Arthropoda > Insecta > Lepidoptera > Noctuidae > Mythimna > Mythimna loreyi. Next base: position 10,124,991 of record CM056780.1, on the reverse strand, counting down.
AAATCATATTAATCACTCTCGTAATACATTGTGGACAAAGAAATGAGCAAAAGTAATCACAGTACGACGCCCACGCTTAGCCTCGAAATCAGTGTTGGTCTTTTTACATCTGATCTACGTATATAAATGTGAACCTGCAAACCGTATAAGATCATTCCTATATCGGTGGGCAATTTGATTCTACATTGTATCATGTGAGGTACAAAAAATATCCGAGAAGAAAGCGGATATTCAGGTAAAACGTGCGCACGTGCTACCTACCGTGCCATATTAAGTATCACCTTTTGAACTGACTCCGTAACGAAAAAGCTGACGTGACAGAATGCGTGTTCCGCGGGAAGACGACTTTGCATGCCCCGAGATAGTTACGTAAGAGACAAAGTATTCAATTAGGGTAGATATTTTACCTTCTTTTGTTCTTGCATTACTGTTTTATTGCGGGGTAAGTGAAAAAAAACCTGCGTACATTTTATATTACGTATTTAGGTGTGCACACGGCTACATAAAATATTGCGCAATGTGAATGAGAATATCTACTTCTGCGTTAAGAAATCATATTTAAGATGAAAACGCCTAGGTAGCCCGCGAAATTCAAGTTATGTTATTTTTTTACCCCATTGTGAATTTTTTTATGAAACAGTGTTAGACAAACTGAGAGATTTTTTTTAGATGGGATCCAATGATTTCTTTCGCTCTAAGGCCGAGCGTAAGAGTATGACCTCTACAGCGCTCCTATGTTCCTTCTTTGCCTTGCGTTCCAGGACCCCGGGTTTTTCTTCTATTTCAGAAGTGAATTCAGTAGGCTTCGGTCCTGCTGGACCCCTACCATCTTGCTGACACAGTGCACGTGGAAAAATACGCGCTGTCTATGACTCTAGCTCGGCCCACGAGGCAAGCACCCCATTGCTAGCCGTCCGCAAGCCAACGTCTATAGTGGCTGGAAATCGGGTTCCAGCAGGCTCTATATTACCACGTCCACGGTACGACTCTACTCTGAACCAACCCCTAATATCTCTTCATCTATCTACAAATTAAGATTTTGGAAGAGGGGATCACATGATTTGAAAAACAATTTCAATTTCCTCATCATAGTCAATCATTTGGAAAAGATAATCCTATATCATATAATTTTTGACAGTCAGCAAAATAATTTATTTTATAAGCACTCTCAAAACAGTGAAAAAAAAAATAGCGTAAGGACACTGGCATATCCAAAAACCAATTCTCTCTCCTTGAGAGAAGGCCTGAGTCCCAGCAGTGGGAACATTAAATGGCAACAACAATGCAGCAAAATAATAATTTTCTGTTTCAATTAGAGTTTTAGGGCGCTTTCAAATTAACCGCAATGTGCCGCGAGGCAGCAACCGTTCTAGCCATTTAACATTTTTATTGGTTACAAAATAAAACATTGTTCAGAACAACCCTACCAAACTAGTAAACTAAATGGTTCGAATAGCGATCGTACACATGCAAATTAGTCGACTAATGCGGCAATTATCCCATTCACGCATATTAATCATGACATATGGATAACAAGCTACCACGTTGTTAATTACGCTACGTTAGGTTTTTATTAAATTAATTTTAGTGTGTGCACATAGTAATAATTGTCAGGAAATTATTTTTGTATATGTAATTTTATGAATGCTATTTGGTGAATTTGCACAATCTACATATATAAAAGCGAAATACCATTCACTGATTCTCAGAAACTAAATCGTAGAAACTATAACACCTACAAACTTAAAATTTGGCAGATATGTTTGGTGTGTGTGGGCACTCGCTAAGGGATAGGGCTGGGGTTGGACGTTTGGATGGAGAAGACTGTCACGCAGACGACGCCACAGGGAAAAGGTAGCTGCTAAATTAAGAATATATCGTAGGTATAAATATTCTATTTCACTTAAAAAATGTTCAAAAACCTTCCCACACATCCAAGACCAAACCGTCTCAGTGAGATAGAACAACCTCAATTCAGTGCTCAATTTAAATAAGCCTCTAAACCTATTGAAACTAATGGAACGGGCGTTTTGAATTTAAAAGGTCTAAAAGTCACACTATATGGAAACTTAAAGATGTTATATTAGTATTATATAGATATTTTTTTATGTACCTATGTGTAATTTGTATTTTATGTTTGTTACTCTTTCAAACTAAACGTAAGTATTTGGAAGAAGTTTTATAGTCGGACTGATCACGCCATTTTTTTTTTGGTAGGTAAAAATCATCGAATGAAACAGTGTCAGACTCTTACTGACTAAAAAGGCCTACCTGATTCCTACCTTGCCTTATTCCCAGGCCCTGGTGTTACACTTTCGCATCAACCCTTACTGATCACGGCCTGGGATAACACATTGGATACTTTTATCTCGAGAATACACTCCTTTGTGGTAATTGTCGACTTTTACACAGGCAATGTCGGTGTCAGAAGCCAGTTAAGGAGTTGTTATCAACCGTATAAGCCCAGCAGGGCCGAAGTCTACTGGGGCCATGGACCAGCTTTTGAAAGGAAGGTCCGGCTCCGGTATAAAGGGTCGGGTTGCATTTTTTAGTCAGTATAAGTCTGACACTATCACCCGCTCCGCCTAAGGCCGGAATATGTCATTAAAAGATTTCACCCACCGAAGAAAAGTCAGTTAATTATATTTTACAAATAGAATACAAAGCTAAGAAAAAATTGATAAATAAAATAAATTAATGACATAAAAAGAGAAAACAAAGAAAAAAGAGTAATAAGTACAAAATTAAAGATGCCAAAGACAAAGCAGCCTCTAATGTCTGTGACAATGTTAAGCTCGTAATTTGACCAATACCTGTCTACAAAGGCATTGTCAGTCTTTGTAGGTACATATACAACAGATTTAACGACCCCTGGGTTCTCGCACTGTCTGGGGTCACCTTTACTTTCTACTGGAATTTATTAAAAAGTAGATGCGATTAGAATTAATGATTTTGATGAATAAGTATTGTAGAATGTGGAATTTAAAGCTGTGATTATTTTTTCAGCTACAATTTAAAGTTTTGGTATAGTTTACCGAAGAAACTTTGTTACTTTTTTTCTGACTAGAATCTTATATTAACCGACGTTAGATTTGTATTTTCTGCATTGGAAGCTTACCGGAGTTGAAATTCAAAATATTTAATTTCTCACAAACGTTTTGATGAATATAAGTATTGTTAGAATGTGGAATTTAACGCAGTGAATTTTTTTTCACCTACAGTTTTAAGTTTTGCTATAGTTTACCGAAGAAACTTTGTTAAAATATTTTCTAACTGGGAGCTTCTATTAACAAACGTTAGATTTGTATTTTCTGTGTAATAAACTTACCGTTGTTGAAATTGAAAACATTTTATTTCACACAAACGTCTACATTTAGAAGATAGAGAACAACGATTAATAGTGAAACGAAAATAATGAATATTTTGATTGCTACGTGTCATAACTAACGAATCTGGATGGATATTATTCTACAACATCTACTCCTAAATAATGACAATACTGTTGGTTTAGTGGTTGATGACCCTGACTGTTAAGCCGAAGGTCGTGGGTTCGCTTCCTACTCAGGACAATGTTTGTGTAATGATCATGTTCTGTGTCTGAATGTAATTTATCCATAATATGTATGTATTTAGAAATATTTAAGTATGTTTATCAATTGTCTAGTATTCATAACACAAGATCTGCTTAGCTCGAGACTAGATGGCGATGAGTGATAGGAAATTGTGAAATAAAAAAAAATGTAGTTACCTCTGTAAGTAAATAATCGTTTTACTAGTGTAACAACTGCGTCGACCTCTTAGGTAGCTAGGCGCTGGTTTCTGTATCGCCAAGAGCGTCGTTAAGTTTTTGAAATAACCAACTAGCCGCCTTCCCAACTTACCTCAGTGTAAAGATGTTCGTGTTCCTTATGCGACAGCTGCGCCGACACGCTGGGTAGGCCCAGGTCATGCGGAGCAGGCGGTGCCCTTTCAGACCTGGCCTCCACCAGCCGCAGTGCAGCCAGGCGTCTGTTCTCATGCCGCCACGATAGCGCTGTGAAATTCTCGAAGTACGAGCCATCTGTGTCTTGCACCCTGTACAGAAACGAAGAAGATTTATCAGACATACTATTACAATCGCTATACTTTGGCTCTTATAAATTACTTATTTAACAAACCCTCGTAAGTGATGGGAGAGCACTAAAGCTTATTTGTCAAACTATAATGTAGGTAAATTTATAATGAGGAGTAGATACTCTAGAGACTCTTTCATTAGGATCCCGTTAGCCCTCTAACGGGATCCTAATTAAAGCGTCTCTTAGAGGGTTTCGAACTAATAGCACATTATAATTAAGACATAGACAGTAATTGTAGTTGTAAAGTTAATAAAATTTTCGTATAGTGAGGTTTTTAGGCCGAAAATAATGAATTTTGAATAAAATTCAAGAGTTATTTTATAAAAATAAATCTACATCCAAACTCGTTTTAGGCCTTTTTTCGATCAACGATGAGGAAAAATGTTACAAGTGGTTTTTATTGAATTATTTAGAAGTGAAAATCTGATACTAGTTTTGCTTAGCGGTATCATGTTATCCAATACACGGGTTGTAAAGGTCAGATGGGCAGTAGCTCCATGTAAAATACTGGTATTCAATTGTAACTGGTAAGACTAGAAGCCGACCCTAACATATTTGGTAAAAGGCTAGCTAGATTGATTGAACTATTATCGTCTTTCAGCCCTTGTCGCACTTTACTGGGGTCGGTGTGTTACACCGACAAGTAAAGTACTACAAGGGCTTTTTGTTACAACTTTTTTTTCATCTATTTTCGTCATGTTACATTTTTTTTATCTTTTTTTTTGTAATAATATAAAATATCAATATTAATCTATATATATAAAAGGAGAAACTGACTGACTGACATATCAACGCATAGCTAAAACTACTGCGCTTAGGAGCGTAAAATTTTGCACAAGGCTTCCTTTTATGACGTACGCGAACACTAAGAATGGGTTTTGCAAAATTCAGCTTTTAAAGGAAAGTAATGGGGGTCTAAAGTTTGTATGCAGAACCCTATTTACGCGGGCGAAGCCGCTGGCAGAAGGCGAGTTCTCATATATAATCGTATCATGAATAATGATTACAGACAATTGACTGCGATCACACTTGATGATAAACAGTGAAGCAATCGTTGATGATGAGGTGTACTAGTTAATAAGAGCATATTCACTGTAACCTTGAAGTCGCCTATTTATACTCGGGCGGGAGGACCACAGCAGACAAATTGTTCCCTGTTATTCAAAGTACGCACTATAGACGTCGAGATGTAGTGCTTGTTTTCGGAGATGCAGGCCGTCAGCACGTGACGTCTCTCGTCGCATCTGGGCATCGGATGTTTTTACTGTTCATCATTTCAAACAAACGCATGTTATAACGCTTCTCCGTAAAGACTCTCATAGAACGTCACATGTTTGTACACTAGCACTAAGTCCGGATCCGGACCGTAGAGTTGTTAACAATGTAGCTAATGTGAACAAGAAAAACCGTCTAAAAGAAAAACCTTAATCACACGTTATTAGAATTTTGCTATTGTTTTTCTTTTTTTACGGTTTTTCTTAATTTACACTTTTTCAGCGTCGTTTTTGTTTGGTCGTAGTCGAGTTTTACGTTTTTTTTTAGTTTTTCATTTTACAAAGACAAATAACTCTGTAATTACATCTACATTTAAACAAAAGTCACTTAAACGTGAAAGGATAATTTAATTAAATGAATATTCTTAAACATTTTATCGAACTCCGAGGTCTTTATTTGTTTTGAACGACAATTTCTCAAGTCTAATTATTACGAATTTAAATTACTCAAAGAAGTAAAATTTAAGTGATTTAAAATACTAATAGGCTTTAAATGACTGTAAAAAGAAACTTTAAATTACATTGAAGTAGATGATGATGTTTGAATTTTCTGTGAAATGAAACCTTTTTACTCACTTATTTTTACTGGAGTAGCCACTTATATCGTTGCTTGTTATGTATTAGCCTGTATTTACCGATACTTATCTAAATATCTATATATTCGTCCGTAATCCCTAAATCGGTTCAGTGGAGCATTTATCACGTATACTATTTCGCATTATTTATTTACTTTCGTAAATATGAGTGTGTGGTGGGTGGATAAGACGAAATATTAGGCTAGGGTTAATACCGATAGTAAACGGCTGAGTAATCGGCAAACTGTTTTAATGTAACCAATAAATTAATATGATGGATATCATTACATAGTTTTAATGTAACCAATAAATTAATATGATGGGTATCAAAACAAAGTCGCTTCCTTTCTATGTATGCTTAAATCTTTAAAACTACGCAACGGATTTTGTTGCGACTTTTTTTAATAGATAGAATGATTCAAGAGGAAGGTTTATGTGCATAATACATGTATAAAATATATTCAATATCAGTACCCGTGCGAAGCTGGGGCGGGTCGCTAGTACAAATTAAAGTATGATGTGCTTATTATGTAAATTGTTTTAATTAAAAAAAAATGTGTTTAAAAGCTTTTAAAGTCTCTGCTGTCAGACTAAAAGTGGTTGAGTGAGTGCATCCCAACTTCACCGCATCCCATCTCCTCGTACTAGTGGATTAGGTACGGCCCATTCCCTCTCCTAGAGAGGAGGCCTGAAGAAGTTACAGCAGTGGGAACATTATAAGGCTGATGCTATGCTATGTTATATGTTAAAAGTGCGTTTGTTGTTAATACTAAAAGGTAACTTTTTATTAAGTATAGTTTATTTTGCAAGAAAGGTCCAATCCTATCACAACAAAGAAGCCTAGGTCTCAATTCAGTATAAAATGTTAAATACCTACTCGTTAGTTACGAAACAAAGTATTAGATAACATTGACCTTAACACAAAGGTGTTGTGATTTACGGGCGAAGTGGAAAACAACAAGTTGCTTCTGATGGATGTCAGCAATCAATACGAGCCACGGAACTTTGCTGACATTCTCACTGAACCCTATTAGCGAACCAGATTTACAATGAAAACCCGATACTTGTGGGGCTGTATATCAAAAATAATATGAATAATGTAATTCACGTGAAGGGGTTTTTAATATGCGGTCTACTTTACTACGAGTATAATGATGAGTTTATTGGAATTTCTATATTTGAATATTTTTAGGGCTCTGTACCTCAAAAACAAAATCGGATCACGGAGGTATCGAGTTGAAATTTAAACCATATGCGGCTGCAGAAGCTTAAAGTGGTGAAAATAATAAAATAAACTTCTAGGTGGTTAAGGTGGCCATAATAATTATGTATAACTAAAAAATGTATTACGACACTCTCATAGGAATAGAACTTCCCATTGATCTAGAACCTTGAAATATGGTTTGAAGCAATACCTTATAGTAAAGTATAAGAATAAATCTGAAAATGTTAGATTAGGTATATATATTTTTTTCTCAATTAGGAAAGATCTTCCGAGACTCAATTCGGTAATTCAATTATTTACATAAGTTGATTGGTACGGTACCCTCAGTGTGCGAATCGGACTCTCACTTGTCCATTTTTTTTATGATTGGTGGCCAGTTTTATCAATGGTAACATTGCAAGGCTATTGCGTCAAAACATATATATTATCTTGTTTTTGGATAACGAAAACGCAAACGAATTACAATTACAATAAGTAAGTGTCGTTTTTACGTCATAAAAACGAGACTCTATTACTAAGACTCCAACTGTCCATCTGTCTGTCTGTTTCTCATGAACCGTGATAAATGGACAGTTCAAATTTTCACAGATGAAGTATTTTTGTTGCCGCTATAACAAATAGTTACAACTAGAAAATCTTTTAGTGCCTAATGTTGTATAAGTAATGGTACAGTCGCGCACGAGTCTACTCGCACTTGACCGGCTTTTAATTTCCGTACCTGAAATGAAAAACGGAACGCTTATAGAATCACATTGTCTGTCTGTCTGTCAAGACCCTTTAGCTTGAGAACGCTTGAAGGTATTGAAGTTGAAATTAAAACCCTTGTACTCGTCTGCGGTCCCTAAAAGCTGTGAAAAAATCAAACTCCTACATAAACGAAGAAAGAAGATACGGCCGTTAATACCGTAAGAAAACGTTAATTTCGATACTCAAGGGAATGTAAATTCATAGGGTGCTTCCCGTTGACCTAGAATGATGACCTGAAAGGCCTTATAGGAAAAATACTGAAGCCGCAATTTGTAATTACGTCACAAAAAAATACTTTATTCGATTTGGAAAAAATCTACATAAGTTACTTTGTAAGGAACCCTCAGTGAGCGAGGCCGACTCGCACTTGCCCAGTTTTTTATTCAAAGACCACCTAAACAATATCTTGTATTTTCTTACTACAAAAAAATCAAATATATTACCGAACCAAGTGCAAAAACACGGAATGTGTTACTGTAGGGCACAATCAATACTATTAAATCAGAATTGAGTCGGGATCGTTTCGTAACTTGTAACACAGAGGTTTTTATTTAATAGTTAGAGGCTTGCCGGGTTCAGGGCAGGGTACAATGGACATAAAGGTGACATAAAAGCCGGCCCACGCGTATCGGAAACGCGTGACATGTGCGTGACGGTCAGTTTGCGAGTTTAGCGACTACTCTCACACATTCCCCACAATACAACATGCTGCCCGAACGTGCTCCAACTTTATGGAGCAGTCTCGACGAAACTATGGATGTAGGTTTCGTTTTATGTGTAGCTTTCATAATTTCATCACAATATAGGTCCGTAAACTCTTCACCCAGACCCGACATTTTAATCAAACTCGAGATCCCTACAACATACAAAAAGAACTTACCAAATAATCTTCTTGTTTTTTATGCATATAACACTAAAACAAACAAAACACAAACACACAAAATTGATTAGACTATCCTAAATGTATTGATTACAATTATTATACAACGTACAATAACCTATGAGTATTAAAAAAATCCATTTCCCGCGCTTTTCCGCAAACCGCGTTTTATCGTCATTTTTTTAAATGTTTCTAGCTTGGATACTAAGTCCTTTAAGTCATTTATCCCTACGAATAGTTAATTTGTTTACCATTACAATATGTTGATATTTGTAAATTCTAATATTTTTGTAGTCTAATTAGTATTTTTTTAAGATTTCCGTGAAAGTTTTCTGTAATTTTCGCTGAGATAATAATCAATACTACAATAAAATTCTCAGCTCCATTTTACCGAGATCTCGTCGGTTTAAATAACTCCACACTATTGTTAGTTTCTGTATAGACTTGTGATATAAAAGTACACTTATTTTACATCACAATATAGACTAAAAATCAATTTACCAATAAGTGAAAGCAACCACTGAAATCCGCTAGAAAAAATACCGACAACTTTGGTGCGTTTTTTAACTGGGACTGTGTCAATTTGGAGCGATCAATAGTCATGATTATGTCAAATATCACTATTACATACATAAATACACATTTTCTAATGAGTGGCATTTAGCGCTGAAAAACTGATTAGATGCCATTAGAGCCAGCATTTGTTTTTTTTTTTTTGTAAAATACGGCATTCATTACTCTTTTTTACCATTCTGCCAGAAGTTTTTATCTTATTGTGGTTTGAACTTTTTACAGTGTAAACATTATTAATTGAAAAGTTGCTTTAATTTGTAATGTTTAGGTACAATAATAATGTTAAAATGCATGAAGCGACTTGTATTTTTTTAAGTTAATATTGGATTTCTTTTCAGCTTTATTTCAATAAAGCCCATGTGGCCCTGTTTTCGGTACATATGTACCGACAACACAAAAGACTGAAATGTACTCAAGATAATATTAAAATACGAACCTTCTTTCAATGCATTTGTGGTGATTCTTATCCAGCTTAAGAAATTTAATTTTATGTCACAAGAAATTATAATTGGAGTATGATATAATCCTCAGCACACAGTTGAACCATTATAGCGGTCGACCATGAAAGCGTTGTAACTGATTTTCGGGTCGAAATCCAAGCTAGGGACTGAGAATAACCATAGCAACGAATTCAACTTATTTGCCGCGTAGTTACCTACTATATATCCATTGATAGGTTAAGCCAGAAATTTTAAAATGAAGTTCTGTGGCTGTTTTAATTATTCGCAAATTGTTTTCTCGTGGATATTTACTCATGTCCCGAGTGAAAGCCGGCGTTCGAAAACCTATTGTGTCACTAATTACAGTATTTAAAGAAATTTTGTAGTGTAAATATGGTGGCCGAAACTGCGTTAATCTCAAATGCCTACAAAGCTGAACAATACAAAGAATTAATGAAACAGACACAATCTTGGGAGAAAGTCTTGCTCGATACAAAATACTGCAAAAACATTCGAAAGTGTAACAATCGCATACTAATGGAAATTAAATACCTACCTCAAAGTAACTGTAAAAAAGTACCATTTTTTAAACTTGACACTAGATATATAAGCATAAACAATGCGAAGCAAAAATAAAAAAAAAAATGGTAGTGATCATAAACAAAATATTAGGCAACATTACTTACTGGGGCGAACTAAGTAGGTTTTATAAGATATTTAAAGCTACAAGAATGTTGCGTGACCACGTTTACAAGAAATAGTAGTCCATTCATTGCCGTGCCAAGGAAGGCCCGTGCTCAGCACTGGACGTTAACGAGCTTACTATGAAATTGATAGACGGGAATTTGCAATCTACAGCCACTGTTTTACGAGAAGGATGTGACGGGTCTTGAATTCCATTCGTACAGGTAGCAAATTATATGTGGATGTACAGAAGAAATTGTGTGAATTCACTCGATAAGAGGACTAAACCTTTAATTATGTTTTACTCTACCTAGGAAACCTAACAGCCTCTTCTTCACCGGCTTCGAAATGCGACCAGACGTCTTCTACAAATCTCTTGTGTGGGAATTGGGGCTACTATAGCTACACACGGCATCGTTCGAGCACTATCGCCAATTCTTCGGCCTCAGTTTTACTACAGCAATTCCAGGCATGCTATCGCCTATTTCAATCCAGCCGAAAGAAGTGGCTCAACAGTCATCTGGTTGTGTCTCAGAGAAGCCAGAGTCAGAAGCACTGCTCTAAATTGATGCAGAATTGCAGAATTCAATACTTCTTACGGCCTAACAACCTCGCCCTAGAATAGGTCTAACGATTTAAGAGTGGTTTGCCATTATTAATTCATTAAACCAGTCCTAAGGCTGCCAGAAAGACACTGAACCACAAATTATGACAAACTAAGGCACAGAACTGTGATGTATGCGCTTCTTTTGTAGGTCATTCATCTTATAACACGTTTAAAACAGGCGAGTATTAGTAGATTGTATTATAAGGGAGCAAAATTATATTTTTACGGCAAAGACGCTCTTTTGAGTCCAGAGAGAAGTGAGGGATTCTAGAGTAGAATATCGTGCGTAGCGAGAGGTTTTTTTCGTAGAATCCTGAACGTAGCGAGGGTCCGTCGCCCAATTCTAAAATATTGGCGCCCGAGTGATACACTCTACTTTTCATTACCCAGTATGAGAAAATAAAAGATGCCTCAAATTATATTGTAATATCATTATTTAATAAAACATAGAGTAACAACTAAATTGAAGTTAAATAGTATCTAATAATAAAACAACTAAAATTTTATATTTACATTTGAGACATTTTCGCAATTATGAAAATTTATTTGTATTTAGTCGGCGCCGCGACTATAGACCATCGTACCAGCCAGTCTTTATTCAAACAATATTTGCGTTCGATTCCTTTGGCTGAACACTAAGATGTACCAATTTCAAAAAGTGCGCGGCAATAATAATTGCGGCGCACTTTTATAGAGGATTCTAAAAAGTACGCGGCAAGGCATTACTTAATATAAGGAGGATTAAAAACTCATTACTGCCCGCTAAAAGTTTCTTAAAGAAAACACCATTTTTGGGTGCATTTAAAAACGAACCAACTCGTCCTTTGCGAATAGGTGGGATGAAAAAGTACTACACAAAAATAAAGGACAATACTACGTTAAGAATCCCAAGAACTTTGAATAAGAACTAAACATGCAAATATTTTAAAATGAGACGATTCTCCGAAACCTTCACAGTGATCCATGACTAGCTCTCCAGGGAAATTTACAACGAAAGAACTCAGTCCAGTCACTAGGTACCTATTCCTAGGAGAAGTAAATACCTAACAGCTTTTATACCTGCTTATCTATGCATGGTATTAAAATTCCTAGAACTTTGATGCGTTTAATTTAAATTATTTGGGGTCCAAGAATATTAATTTACGTTAGTGTTTTGTTAAAACGGCCATTCGTAACTGAATACCGATGGTTCATTAAGATGAATGTCTGGTCTAATCTGTCGCTTAACCCTTCAAGGCTCGGGCACACAACTCATAACCATAATAAGTGTTGACGTAACGCAATACCGTCTAGCCGAATCAACCTTCAGAAGAAAGTTCATTAGAACAAGCAATTGTTTAGTTACTGCAAATTGTACCTACGTGAACTATACGACTTTGGGAAAGGTTTTGCGACCATTGACCTGTCACCAGATCTATAGTTCGTTTTTGAATCCTAGACTACGATTTGACAACTTAAAATGTCAAACTCCAGAAAATTGGGAACATATTTCTAGAGCGTGACATTCTGAGTTGTCAAATCGTAGTCTAGAATTTAGAAACGAACTATATTCTTATACACATTTAAATGAGGACGTATATATTCTGAGTTTCATTCGACGAATCGTTATCTCTGAGTATGTAGGGCACAACCTCTGTGGTGGACAAGCTATCTGAGAATGTTCCGGCCGTCCAAAAGGCCTTCGTTACCGTCTGTCACAGAAACATTTCATGCGTATGATCTTGTACCATCCTACACGAAGTTATGTAGTTATTAATAAATATTTGTATTGATTCACTCATCCCTCTTTTCTTTTTATACCTTTTTATTTCTGTCAGCTCCATTCACTAAGCACAAGTGAAGTGTAAACCATCCGTGGAACTTTCCTCTGTTCTCATTATGTCTGTTTATCGACTAGAATGTGGTATTTTTTTATTCGCATTACATTGTTAATATTTTCTGATATCTATTAAATGGCGATATATTGTGTTACCATTAGCGAACACGACACTTAAAATAATATTTATAAAATAAAGCTATATTTTAGATATGGAGGTACTGATGTTGTATAGAGAAAATGGAACGATAGGTACTGGATTTAGACTACCATTTTAGAAAGCTTGCTCGTTTTATTGTACCTATTTTTAGTTAAGCTTTTAAAGTTAGGAATATTGAAGTTTAGGAATTACAAAAATAGGAGTAATGATAAGTCGGAGTTGTTATATTCGGAATTTTGAATCATTCGTATTTTATCGGTATTTTGACATTCGTATTTGTGACTATTGAAATAAAGTTTTCGTATTTATGTAGTGTACCCATCCCTATCATGTCTTAGTTTCGGTGGATCTCCTGTAGAATTCAATTTACCGAATCCGCTGTTGTTCTATTTGCAAAGTGTTTTCATTCCATATTTACGATCAAAGAGCAAGCCTTAAGCACCGCCCCTGTCACTATTGTGAGATACCATATTAAAGCGTTTAGTAGCTCTCTAAATCGATAATCTCTAAATAACATCTCTACTAACTCTAAATAATAAAGGCAAAGTTGCATTAGTTCTTAACTTTTTTGAACCTCTGAAAATCCACAAGTATTTTCATCTTACCTTAGCCCATATTATATACTTGGGGTCGGCACAACATGTTTTCAAAATATACAAATAAAAAAGGGAATAACAGCATGAAAAATTATTTAAAAAAAAATTGCCATATTGTTGGATAAAAATTAAGAAAAGGATGTAAATTAATTGACTCGACCATTATCTATGAGATTACAGAAATATTTGAAAGTTATATAATACAGCTTAACTTTTTTAAACAAAATTTTTTTAGTTTTTTTTTTTATAACAATTAAATTACTGCTGCGGGACCGCGAATTCGACATAAACCAGCCACCAATAACCACAATAGTACATTATTACCCTAGGGGTAAAAGAAAGTTATACCGATATTTTTCCGACAACAACTGGCTGAACTGGAACATCACAAAATGTCGACAAAATAAGGTTTCAGTCGATAGGCTTCCCTCAGTGATTTGTGCCAGTATTGGTTGTGCCAGTGATGGCCACCACTCACCGTCAAGGAGGTGACGACTGGATAACGATGTAGACCAACAGGGATTGTGGAATCCTTTAACGTATAATCTCTCTCTATGACTGTTCTCATGAGCGCAAACAACGTTGGACTCAGCTCTGCGATTTTGGCTTTACGCCATTTAATCAGTTGTTAAAAGCCTTTTTTATTTTATTTCGTGTATATTTGATTTACGCCCTTTAGCGATAGCATATAAATATATACTATCGCTAATGGGCGTAAATCAATTAGAGTGCAGATTAACTTGTTAATCTGCAGATTATCTAATCGAGGCCGTTAAAGTGGAAAAACAATATTATTTTGAGTTAAAATGATGATAAATTATAAAAAAATATTATTAATATAAAAATCATTCGTTCAAATAAAAAATGTTTTACCCCACGTAGTAGCTTCACCACATAGGTAGCGAGACGAAACTCCTGGCGCACCCTGAGTTCATTATAACCCACCATACTCAGTATAAACAGTTTGGGGTACCTACACACGTACTTGTGGTTGTTTTGTGTAGGTATAAGTTGAAACAAAAATTAATAGTATTCCGTTTATTCCGTCAATGTATTAGGTATGTGTGTAGCCTAAGACGAAAAATCAGACAATTTATATTTATATGAGCATTGCAAGTGAAGTTCTATATGAACTTACATCTCGACACAAATCAATAAACATATTCGGTGATTAATAGTATTATTGTAAGTAGGTCAGCGTGCGACCTGTTGCACGTCCTTGCACGTGTCCCCGAGCGCCGTCCTCTCGCGCCTCCGCCCTCCGCACGGCACCTACGCAACTACGCACTACCCCGCATCCCGCGCCTTTTACTTCGCAATCACCACTGTTGCCAGCTTTTATCTAATTGAAAACCTCTCGTGTCAACTTATGTCGAGACACCGCGCTAATGGGGGGAGCGAACCCGCCAGCCCGCCGCCACTGAAAAACTTCCAAACAGACCAAACCTAACTTTATTACCTAACCAAAAGCGACCGCCTGAGTATTTCTACTCGCCGCTTTACACTGATAAGCCTAATCAAGGGCGTAATGAATTAAGTTTCCATTGTGTAGCATATGGACTCAAAGTGGATTAATGGATTTGATAAGATATATACGCGATAAAAAGTGAATGTCTGATAAAGTGTGAAAATAAACGTAAAGTTTCAGTTTCAATTTCGTATTCATTCACACATGTAATATAATGCGCATCTGATCTCATGAACTCTTTCTATCAAGGTAAAAAATGATTACATTTCATTTGAAGTGACGGCATAAATAAGGCACCCGCTGGTTTAATCAAGTTTTCTATTCTCCCAAATGGAGCTCCTGCTGGTAAATCGATTCATTTAACGACATCACATCGCTCACATTTTATTTAACACAATGAATTTCTCTTTAGATTAATACTTATTGAAAGTGTCATACACTTGAATATGACCTTTGACGTACAAAGGAAAATCGTATCAGTGGGGTTCGTTGCACATCATTTGAATTTTCTATGCAAAATAATTGGAAACTTTCACAAAATTGGTTCACGTACGACAAACTTAAGAAAAGTTAGGTCGACAACTGCACGTTTTAAAGTATTTGGTTTAGGAGACAACTAATCTCTATTCCTGACATGTTTCGTCTCAGGGCCGTGAGGAGTTCACGCTAATTTGCAATTCCCCTTTCGATGGAAACACGTTAATATCCTTCGAGAGCCTGTGATTTCCCCAATATCATTATTTGTCTTTATAGTCTTTGTTCAGCGCCGGCTTTAGAACCATCAAATAGAACTCGTGGATTAGGCAAATTGAAGTTAATTTAAGATGAATTGTGGAATTATTCTTCAACTGAATTTTGTCTGTACTGATGCCCGCATGAAGGTCGTAAATTGTCGGAAATACGACACTGAAATAAAGTCTATCCCAATTTAGGCCATGGTAAACCCGTAGAGTTAGTGAAGCATAATTGACTAACAAACACTGACTATACTCACATGTATAACATAAGTTCTGCAGTTTTCTTTCAAGACAAAAGAAGAGTTGCTTACCCAGAATTGACGGAATTATCAACTTCAGGCCAGGAGAGGCGCCTCTTGCAGAAGGCCATGGTGGGTTTCTCGGGCGGCTGCTGGTTGCGAGGCACGCGCAGGGACCCTCCCCGGCGCGGCGGCGGGGCTGGAGCCAGGCAGTCCAGCGTGCGGCGTCGAGCGCTCAGCGCTGATGCTCCCTCCGTCGGCACCACTCGAGGGAATCCTACGTACGAACAATTCATTAGATTCTGTTAAACCAATATCAACAAAACCGCAAGGTACTGGGTTCGATTTGGGTCGAGAATGTGTTATTGGGTCTTCGTGTCTGGAATTTCTCAGTGAGAGCCCGGTGTCGGAGTTTGTACCCTGTTGATGGGAAAGGACTACCCCGCTATTACATGGGACATAACTAACTGACAAAATGTGGGTAAAACTAGTACTGTTACACACACACGGTCTTTTCATTTAACTGCGGTAAATGTATGTATAATTATGTAATAACACTGCGTTGGTGTATTAGAACTGTTAAGGTGCTGTTTACGATATATAAAAACAAAATACGTATGTGGAAAATTTAGCTGAGGAAGAATTGGGGACAAAATAAAAAGCGGAAATTTCAAAGATTGGTACTTGAGCAAAGTTATTATTATTAAGTTAAAATAATAAAATTAGTATCTTCTGTAACACCAGACTCCCGTTTTAGGGCTTCAGTGTAAGATTTAGAATTTCCATACTTATCTAAAATTGATATCATCGCGCTTTCAAAACTGCTTTTATATCATAGGTAAAAATCATCCAATGACGAATCCCGCCCTTGGGCGGCGCGAGAAACAATGTCAGACTCTTACTGACTAAAAAACCTACCCCGTGCCTTCCTAGCCTTATTCCCAGACCCCTGGTGTTATACTTTCGTATCAAGCCTTGTCCCCAGGAGACTTTCAAAACTGCTAGGACTAGGAGCGTATGAAAATGTTGATACGACTTATTTTAACTAACAAAGGCCACATCTGGTAAACGATGCGATGTACCTAAAGCTCAAAATGTAATCGACTAAGTTTTTTAATTACTCCATTCAAAATCAACGCAAAAGTGAGTAAAATTTTAATTTTACAAAGTTGAACGTTTTCTTTCAAAGTAACAGGCCTCCCGAGACAAATTTTTGAGACGACACACTTCCAAATCTGGTCCATAACAACTTTGAAGTCATTAAGATTTCGGTAGCTCCTACTGGGTACGGTGTACCGTGTAGGGTATCCATGTCTGATGAAGACAGAAAAAATCTCACCCTTTGGACTTGAGGCAGTTTTTTTGCTATTGTTTGTTACCATTTGTTTTTTGTAAAAGAGTTACAATTTGTTTTTTTTATAGTTCATTAAAAGGATGTCTGTAAGAGATGGAAACCTTTTCAATAAGACCGCTTATTATACACTTATATTAATAAATGTTTGTTCTGTGTAACGATAGAGTATAAAAGAAATAAAATTTATAGTTTTAAAGACCACATTTACTAGTTACCACATTTACCAGCGAATATTAAAAAAATACAAATATTTGTACTTTTTTCATAAGCTTACAAACTTATGAGATGCGGTTGATTTTAAATTCTGTAGAGTATACGTAAACTAAAGGTCTTGGTAAATTTTAAACACTAAAAGTAGAATATATATTACTAGCTTTTGCCAGCGGCTTCGCCCGCGTACATAAAATATAGCCTATGTCACTCAGGAGTAAAGCAGCTTTCTATTGTTGCTAAATTTTTTCCAATCGAATCAGTAGTTCCAGAGATTTCCTCCTACAAACAAAAAAATAAAAAAAACAAACTTTACCTCTTTATTATATTAGTGTAGATAATACTTTTACAGTAAAACCTACTACAGTATTTCAAAACATTTATGAAAAATATGACTTTGTGCCAGCGCATTTTTAGCCAGCAAACAAGTTTAAACTTGGTAAATGTTTTAAGGACATATTAATTTGTATGCCTGAAATAACATAATAATTTAAAAGAAAACAGATACTTTTTATTTGATAGAAAAATATTTTAATGTAAAGTTGTATACATACGAGTTGGCCACCCTGTAAAACAGCCGTCGGTTTTGAAAGTTTGAAATAAATCAAGTTTAATTTATTTCATATTCAGTACATTAAATTGCTGTTATATTAACGAAAATGGGATAATTATGAAACATTCAACAATCGATCAAAGACAAACTATAAGATGACAAACTAAAATAAAATATTATAACATAATATTATTTATACATTGACCACTCCAAATCTATCCCCTTTCGTTTAGCTCATTCTAAAGTTTCCTATAAGAGATTGCTCTGTGCGAAAAGATCTTCCATTGTACACCTAAGTGTAACATACAAAAACACACACACACAGTACACAGAGTACACACAGTACATTATACAGTGCACACAGACAGACAGAGAGAGAGAGAGAGAGAGAGAGAGAGAGTGAGAGAGTGCATTACAGTAGTGTACATTTGCAAAAACTAATTTTTGCAAATGTTTATCCGGTCCATGTTATGAGGTGTACAAAATAATAAAAAAAAATTATTTCAACAATTACAACAAAAGCGTGGTCTGAAAAACTGTGAACAAGAAATTATGTACAGTACGGCCGGGCCGTCGGATCTTGGCGAGTAAAGTTAGGCTCTGCGAATTTTAGCGCTTGAAAATTCGTACTAAAATAAAGGACAAAAAAATTAATGCCAATAATAGTTTTTAACAGCAATAACAACTGCAAATGGCATTTATTTGTTAAAACCATTTATTTTGAGGGGTTCGCGTCTGACAGGAATGCTCCGATCTTAGTATATATGGCAACGTAGAAATGGGGTATATTGTTTAGTCAGTAAGAGCCTGACACTGTTTCCCGTTCCGCATAATGATGATGATGATACCTACCATAAAGAAAATCACCTAGAGCGAAATAAATTATTTAATGTTTTTCCACTTCAAAAAAGAGTAGCATGGTGCTACATAACACCTTGTAGTAAATTTGGACACGGTGGGAAGGCTTGCAAAGAGGCTAATTGGTGATCCAGATTTGGTTAAGTCCAATCTACATAGCCTGGAGCTCGGGAATAGGTTAACCAGCCTTTCGGCAGTTTGCTGGATGCATTTTGGAGAGTGAGCGCTGGAATTACCTTTCTATCATCAGACAACTAGACGTACAGCGAATATCCACCCTTACTTTGTTAACCCCTCAACGATCCGGACTAAGCGTTTCAGCGTATACCACATACATGGAATTATTTGCCAGCGGCGGTCTTCCCGTACCGATAATAATTTACGTGTCTTCAAGGCCACAATGAATAGGGTATTAGTATGCTAGTGTTCGTCAATACCGTCACTACCAATGATTGCCTCATTGTTCACCATCAGGTGATACTGCAGTTAAAAATTAGTTTCTGTTATGACAACATGAATTATGGCTCAGTGATTCTTCATAAATTCGGATCGTTCTTAAAGTGTTGCTTACGTAGTAATACTGTCAGTACTAGTAACTTTTAAGGTAGAATAATATTTTACTTACGTGAGTCACGTACGCCGATCTGGGTGGGTCAGTTTCCATACATTTTACATGGTAAATAGACTTGTAGAGCTACACTAGATCCACGCCACGCAATGCTACGCCACGCGACGGCATTCTCCGTACAAATCAAGCGTGGTCCATGTGTGGATCGGCCTCGGACCAAGGGTTGATGCGAAGCGTATTACCGGGGCCCTGGGAGCAAGGTTAGGAAAGAACGGGGTAGGTTGTTTAGTCAGTAAGAGTCAGATACTGTTTTCAGCTCCATCCAAGGGCGGGACTCGTCATTTGATGATTTTTGCTTACTATAAAAAAAAGTGTATGTGAAGGTTTAATGGAGTTCTAGCTTTAATGTCTTTGTAATTTAAATTTTATGCTGTATCAAACTCTAAAATACCTAAGTCTGTTATTTAATATCGTGGTGAGTTTATAAAACTTGATGTTTAGTTTAAAACTTGTAATTGTGTTAATTTGTGTTGTATCTCTAAGTAATGATATTTTAAAGTCCGATATTTAATTCCATCTCGAGTTTACAAACTTTTATGTTTGCTTTAAAATATTGAATTTCGTTTATATTTCGTAGAGTTTGCCCGTTACATTTAATATTATAATAATACGTTATATTTTATCATCTGTTGTGCCGTATTTATTGCAAACTATTTTTTACAAGCGGCATCGCCTGCGTGAAATTACAAAAATATACATGAGGCTCCTGGGAGAAAAAGCGTGTAAAACTTCAATCAAATCTAATGATTTCTTTTTCACGGCTGTTTGAGCATATAGCAATAACAAACTCAACTACACACACACATTCAAACTTTCACCCTTATAATATTAGTATGATGCACATTCAGCATGATCCGTCTATGATAAATTCGGGAGGCACCACAAATGGAGGAAACGCCCTGGTGTCGTCATTGTGTGGACCGGCCAGAGGACACAGTGGCATCCACGGTAGAGCATACGGTGGGGATGTGGCCTGTTTGGGTGAAACTTCCTCTTTGGAACTCTCTCACAGTTCTGGTAAAGCCAAGCCATGGTCCTGGGCGTGGGAGAATATGCAGTGGTCTCCTCATTCCGCTGACTAATAATGTGGCTGGGCGCATAATGGAACTGATAAAGCTTTCGTAGGCGTGATTTTGCGTACGGCGAAGAATAGGTAGATCGTCATTCAGCCGTTTGGTAACCGTCGGAATAAGCCGTAGGTTTCGAAGGCGTGTAATTGTTCTATATTCTATACCCGTCTCAGAGAGATGGAAACAGAACTGTAGAAACTCAACAGGGGCGAAGCCTTCGAGGGTCATGGATCGATTCTGAAAGGATCCCCTGATCCTAGAAAGAACCCAAAGACGACTAAAGGAACTTAAGTGTGCTTTCGTTAATAAAAGTCTGATACACCCTCTAGCTGAGCCCTAGAGTGGGAGAAGTTATTAAATGATTTCTCAGCTCAAAAAAGCACTCTTATGACGATAGAACCACCCATCCTTATCAAAAATTTGAAAGACTTCTCAGTAGTTCTCAGTCCTTGTTTCGTTCTTTTCTTAATAATCTTGTGACTAGGCTACAAATTCACCAATATAAGCAAATGTATGAGCATAAACAAACATGAAATTGTACGCGTAAAATAACTAATGAAGACCTTACATTTGATGTCCAACACAGCACTTTCCTAAAAACAGTTTTTTACTCATAACTTTATGTACATTAGAGGGCGCCATATTGATTTACTCTGATGTCATCAAGGCGCTTCCGACGATACTTGCCTAATTTATCAAATTGGGAACTTGCTTGTGTTTATTTTTGAACAATATTTTGTACTAAAAAACGGGTAACACTATTACAAATCTTAAAAAATAACAAATCTTTTTCTGAAAATAGCAAAAAAATGTTTACAAAAACAAACAGCAATTTTTTCAAATACTTATGTGAGGCAGGGTGGACGAGTGGTGGGAACTTGCTACAATAACCGGCGTATAAATTGAACCAAAATGACCATTGATCTACTATGCGCAGTAACATATTTTCGGGTCTTAGTTCACCTCTAATTGTAGTTTTGTGCCACTTCAATTTGGCAATTCTTCGATCTATGTCGGTGATCTTGGTTCTCCTGCAGATATCTTTATTGGTGTAGCAATCACGTAAGGAAACTCCGAACATTTAGACCTTTCATGCTCTTTGGAGGCTTGCCATGTGTCATCACTGGCAACACGTGCAGGTCATAGACTTTCTATTGAGACCCTGTAGTATGTTGGACGAGAAGATGTCGCGCAGATTCCTGAACGCTGCCCAATCCAGTCAAATTCCACAATTGACCTCTTTATCAAAGTTTGACCTACCAAACTGGATTCTCTGTACTAGGGAAACGTGATTAGGTACTTTTACATGGGACAGACAATCCATGTCCTCGAGAGAGTGTAGTTTCCGATCTTGATCAGAGTGGCGACCGCGCACCGGAAAACTGGCTTGACTTGACTTGGTGAGAGGATTTTTTCACTATTCTAAGGGCTAGCCTACATAAGTATTTGATACTAGCTTTTGCCCGCGGCTTCGCCCGCGTGGTATTGAGGTTGGAGTTGGGGTTTCCGGGATAAAAAGTAGTAAGTCTTATTCCGGAGTGTATCCTATGCCTGTGCCAAATTTCATCCAGATCCGTCCTGCCGTTTTGGCGTGATTGACTAACAAACATCCAAACATCGTAACTTTCGCATTTATAATATAAGTAAGATTACTTCCAGTGTAATGTCTCTACGTGATTGCGAGAAAAAGAGTGCAGTCAGACTGACAGATAGATAACAAAGTGATCCTGTAAAGGTATTTTTGCCGACGAAGGGTTCCGTACCGTAAAAATAAGTCAAGCACCTACCCAATTATGATAAGTAGTTTTGAAGTTATAAGGGTAGAGATGAATGTACGTAAACCTAAATATATATAGGTTAATTTCAAACCCCTCCTTTTGCCCTTCCCACATTCGTGTATAAATGAGAACCCATGCACTATGTAGACCAATATGAGTTAATTAAATTAAATGAAAACTCTGTTTCTGTCTGTTTTCATTAGTTGAAATTCATATTCATTCATTCACCAGGAGTTGTACAGGCAAAAGCTTGGTTTGTTCGATTTATAATATAAAGTGATTTTCATTTCATTTCGTTTTATTTTAAAATAAAATGTGAATTACTTGTACTTGCTCACAGAGTTGCTAGATTTTAAAATAACCCTTTGAGTTTGCGAACAATTTAAGGAATTCTGAAGTGAAAGCCAACATCAAAAGTCTTAACTTTAACAAAGTCAAAGGCGAAAAGGTAACGTGGGTATAAAAATGTGACCTTAGTAGAAGTAGGCCGACAATGGATTTGGCTAACTAGTCAACTAGGTAGATAGAATAGAATAATCGGACCGCTAGATGACTAGACAGTATCCAAATGGCTGACTACACGGCAAACATACAAAAACAAAAGTCAATTATTTTTTTTCAATACACTTACTCGAAAACTGCCTCTTATCGTACTCATATTAGATTCAATATAGCATGTATATCACCCAAGAGCTTTTTTGAGTTTATCACAACAAGGGCTTTTTTATTCCTTCCTTATCGTCACAGTCACGAGTAATTTTTATTTTTTTTCTTAGTTTATTGAATGAGGCGCGAGGCGTCCCCCACGGGCGCTGGGCGACCCCACGAAGTTAGAAACTGACCAGAGCAGATTTTAATGCAAATATTATTATATTTCTACTGTATGTTTGAGATACGATTAAACGTTTTTTCTTTCTTTCTTTATTTCACAAGTCGTAAGTGTATTGAAAAACGTCGTTTGACACTCTTGCAGATTTGTCATTGCAGCCCTCGGCTCCATAACACACTCGCCTACGGCTCGTGCGAATTTTGCCTCGGTCGCAAAGACAAACTTCCTGCACTTGTATCAAAATGTACTATTTTCACATGAGCCTACATGGGCGCTTATAAAATGTCAGACGCGCGGTTATAGTATGCGGAAAATCTTTTTTATAATATATATCTATATGTGGTTTCTGCATTGTGTGTATCTACATATATGTGTAATAAAATATTTTTATAAAATAAATTATATATATAAAATAAGTTCAACCAGTTGATATGGTTACGCACAGCTCCCCAACTCAATCGAGATTCGGAAATCAGTTACTGAGCAGTCAAGATCGACCGCCATGATGGTTAAATTTATATTGATATGTGTTGACGTGATTGTATCCCGATTAGTCCATGACTAGTCATCTATAGAGTTGGCCCTACACAAATTGTAGGGGCCCTACAGGGTTGAATCCTGCTGGGCCAAGGGTTGATGCGAAAGCATAACACCAGGGCATGGGAATAAGGCAAGGAAGGAATGGGGTAGGTTTTTTACTCAGTAAGAGACTGACACTGTTTCCCACTCCGCCCAAGAGCGGGATTCGTCATTGGATGATTTTTACCTACCATAAAAAAACACTCTAGAGTTAAGTTACCTCTCATGGTGGCAGTGGATGGTGGCGGTGGGTGCGCCTGCGACTCTTCAGCGGAGCGGTGGCGCGAGGGGGGCACGCGGCGCGGCGAGAGCGCCAGGCCGGCCACGCTGTCCGCCATGCCGGCCACATACTGCCCCAGCGACGTCAAGAAACTCATGGCTACGGAACACCACTCAGGTTTATGAAACACTCATCTGAATCACTGCCCAGTTAATTGCTATCACTCATGTCACTGTTGTTCTATACGTTCACAGTTCACTCATTGTCGCGGCTCCAACTAGTGCGGTTGTTGTACACTTTGCCTGAAACAAAAAAATATAAAAATGAGTGAAAACCTTAATAATTACAAAACAATAATGAAAGATTTTTTCTTAATTACACGTCAATTTTTTCGTTAGCTTAAACTAAATGAGGTCGATATTTCCTAGCTAACTACCCTGAGAAGAAACAAACTCAGGGGTCAAAGTCTCTTTTAAAGTCTTTACAGCAAGTTTGTAACAGACAAAACACATGAGAATCATGTAGATAACTGTCAGATGATCTTTTGAGCAAAATACCTTACGAGTGGACCTATCCAGTCAATACAAACATTTGTAAAGCTCAATTCAAGAATACTAAGGAGTTCAACGGCTTGACGTAGGTACAATACCAAGGAAAGGAAATTTGGGTTGGAAGCAGAAAAATACTCGATTGGCTGGCATATGTTAGAATTACTGAAAAAAATAAAAAAAACAATCATTTGAATTGTTTTTTCGTTAACAACAATAAAAGAAAATACTTAAAATAAAGTTTACCAAAATAGCATTTATAGCATGGAATATCGTTTGTTTATAGAAGTACCATTTTTTAAATTTTGAAATATTGCACAACTATCTATGTACACTGTACAGCTAGTAATAATTTAATTTAAACAAACCTAATTTTCATTTTAATACAGTCATGTATTGCACAAAAATGGGCCTAAAAATGTAATACTTAGTAACTCCTTTCTACACGTCGCATTCGACACATTACAAACATAGAATGGAGCTTATTATCCTTGACGGCTTAAACTGAGTTTCAATTAAGGCGAAACAATTCTTGAGCTCACGTTTGCCACAAATGCGGTGTTTGAATAAATGTCTCTCATGTTGTGGCGGATACAAAGAAACATTGCACCCTGTTAGTGGGGAACTGTGCGTGACAGGTTGCCAGCCCTTCGTCTAAACGTGAACAGTTTTATTAAATCTTGTATCCGAATGTATCGTCCTGGGATATTGTTGTTCATTATTATGAAATCTATCTGTTTCCCTGGACAGCGGAGGCTTTGTGTGAACAACAATTGTTCGAGGCCGGACGGTGTCAGGCTTAGTTCTATATATACATTTCAATGGATACCTGTGTATAGATATACATCCATACTTACTAATATTATAAATGCGAAAGTAACTCTGTCTGTTACGCTTTTCCACTTAAATCTCTCAAACGATTTTGATGAAATTTGGCACAGACAATCTTTAGACCCTGAGAAAGGACATAGGTTACCTTTTATTGCGAAAAAAAGGGATGAAGAGGAAAATAAGGACGCAAACGAAGTCGCGGGTACCAGCTAATCTACACTAATCTACACTTCTACACTAATATAATAAAGAGGTAAAGTTTGTTTTTTTGTTTGTAGGGGGTAATCTCTGGAACTACTGGTCCGATTGGAAAAATTTTAGCAACAATAGAAAGCTGCTTCACTCCTGAGTGACATAGGTTATATTTTATGTACGCGGGCGAAGCCGCTGGAAAAAAGCTAGTAATATAATAAAGAGGTAAAGTTTGTTTTTTTGTTTGTGAGGGGTAATCTCTGGAACTACTGGTCCGATTAGAAAAATTTTAACAACAATAAAAAGCTACTTTACTCCTGAGTGACATAGGCTATATTTTATGTTCGCGGGCGAAGCCGCTGACAAAAGCTAGTATATATTATATATGCATACAGTTATTTGTTATGTAAATAATTAACAACACAAAATCAAAAACTTTCTTCTTTGGGTAGAGCAAGTTCAAGTGAAGAAGACATGTTTGAAGTTAGCGAAGCGCACCAACTTCCCACGCGTTTTAAAAATTCCTAAATTGTTTCCTCTTAAATCACTAACGATGAGGAAGATCATTCTGTCTATTGATGAAAACCGTTTTAAAATACTGTTACGCCGTGAAAATAGAGCACGCCGTTTCTTCGACAAAGTTAAGAGTATCACCGAATAATTAAAACGCATTGCTAATCGAAACCTCCAGAATAGAAGTACGTACCAGGGCCTAGCAAATTCTAGAAAAATCTGTCACGCGATACGTAGGTACTCAATAATTCTGAGAACTTTTGTAGGTACTTAAGTAACCTGGTAAAGGAATTTGTACCTTCAGTCTTTTGCTATAGAGTCGAAGTTCGTATGAGTCGTGGGGTAGGTACCTACCTACCTACTCGTAATAAAAATGATTTATTGCTTCGCGGAAACGGTTTCTTTTGTTCTGGTGTGGCCTCGAACCTTCGGTATCTAGAATTTTCTTGGCTCTGAGTATAAATACGTGTTCGCTGGCCGGACGGGAGTCAGTTTTGATTTCGACAGCGATCGAGTGCGAACTATCCAAGTCAAGTGAAGATTGTTTTCATCCATACGACGACCTAAGCGATATTCTTACGGATCTCTAGAGTGCATTACGAAGTGGTTCATTTGCGATTGGACTAAATTAGTGTTTTGTTTGTGGAAAATAAATCTCTCTCTAAGTAAACCGGCATTTGATTACTCACGTTCGTAACAATAATACGTTTACTACTTTTTGAGTTTATCGCAATTAGACAAACACCCACTGGTATGAAACATAATATATAAATAAAAAGGTAAGTATAACATAAAAGTAAATACCGAGATTTTATTGAAGTTTCAAGTTGAATAAAAGTAAATTAAATAGCGCGATAGTCGAGATTCTGTAGAGAAAAGCATTATTGTTTGGAATTGGAAAATACACAACACACGGAAAACAATCACGTAACTGCGGCTCGTGCTATACGGTCATTGGTAGTTAAAGTGAAATTGTTTCAGTACTAAAACGTGACCGTTCCCTGAGCTTTAATGTCACCCTCAGTGTTACCAGAGTGATTAATTATTTAAAACTGTCAGAACAGCCTAAAAGCAGTTTAAAAATAAGATTTTTTTCAGGTGCCACACCGATAAAATGTTATACTGTGTAGCGCACAATTGTAGAGGTTACTGTCATGCTTTATCCTTAATCTTCATCATAAAATCATTATGTCAAAAGTTAACCTCTGTCTTTTAGATTTTAGTCTTTTTAACAATCGACTATTACGTGACTACTTTAGGATGTTAATATAAATCCATGTGGTAAATTCATGAACTTATAAAAAAATCCTAAGTGAACTTGATAGACATCTTGCATTAAACAATACTTTCCTAATAGAATCACCTAGCAATTGATAATATTCCAGGAATCTGATAGCTATTAAAAATTAAAGACGGGGTTCATAAAAGCTGCAATATTTTCATGTAATAAATCCAAGCCATAAACATTTTATGCTCGGAGAGATTTTTCTCAAAAGGATGCCTTTTGTTACATTTTATAGACACTATAACATTTTTTATTGAGAAAATTCATTATTTTACCTCGGTCCCTCATTCTCGAGTGTTATTTATTCATTATGCTTTATGCCCAACAGATGACCGTTTGAGTAGAGGTGTTCGAGCCTCCACGCTGTGAATTTGCATGTAAGCTAAAGTTAATTCGCCCAGCAAGGACTGCGGGAATGTTTGTAAGGTCCACGTGGCTGTAGAAAGCAAAGGGCAACCAGGTGGTTTTTAGTCTGTAAAAGTCTGACACGTTCATCAACCCAGAGCGGGAGAAATTAAAATAGCTGCCAGACAATCTTAAGATGGACTGTAAGAATTTAAATTAAAAAGGGCTGAGCTAGTCTGCAATGTACTGTTAACTAATGAATATTATAAATATATGTACATAATAATGTTACACAAAAAAAAAAAACACCAAGTTATTACATGATTGACTCATGGACCATAGTGTTTACTACGTGGTCGCTTCAGACTAAATGGAGTGAAAATATTTGCAATGTGGCTCAAGCAGCTGGATGATATTGTTATGAGCGTAGAGTAACGAAAGACTATTGCGCTTCTAATATCTGATTCATTTTTTATTTATTTATAGAAGCACTATTCTTTATTGTATTATTTATAAGAACATTCAATCCATCTAGTCTGTTGTGACGGCTGTCAAGTCAGCAATCATAACTGACCTGATTCAAAAATACTATTATTTCATTTTTTCACCAATAAAATTCAAATACCAGTTCTATATTTACATCTTGAAAAGTACCTATAAGGAGTTGTCAGCAAACTGTAGAGGCCCTTCAGGGTCGAAGCTTCCTGGAGCCGAGGGTTGGTGCGAAAGTGTTATACCGGGGCTCTGGGAATAAGGCAAGGGAGGAACGGGGTAGGTTGTTTAGTCAGTAAGACTCTGACACTGTTTCCAGCTCCGCCCAAGAGCGGAATTCGTCATTGGATGATTTTTACCTACCATAAAAAAAACTTGAAAAGTATAATTTATTAACCAGTTCCTTTGATGCGATACCATTCGATATCACAATACAATATCATGTGATTAGAGATAGACACTAACCAACAAAGGCAGTAAAGAAAACATATATAGAGTAATAATAAGAATAGTTAAGAAATAATAAAAAGAAAAGTAAAGAAAGTGCAGTAGAACGTACGTGTAGAACATGAGAGTACGAGAAGCATAAATGGGTGAATAGGAATGAAAGAGAACAAGCTAAACAAGGTCTCCAAGAGGCAACGTTTTGTTTTTTTTTTTCTCTCTCTCTCTCTAACTTTGGAATTAGAGAGAGAGAGAAAAAAAACAGTAATAGACCGCCATACGTTACATACAGCAAATTTAAAAAACAGTCAACACTAGATATCAAAACGAGTTCCAATAAAAATGCAAATTTTCATAACAAAAAAGTTGGATAAAGAACAGTAGACAACATATTTTTACTCAAGTACCAAATCACGGCTGGCGCAGTGGTTTCACGATTAGCTGCTGCACTACCGTGTCGCGGTTTCGATTCCCGCACGGAACAAAGAATCGTCTGGCATAAGCGTTTCAAGTTTGAGTTTCTTGTGTATGTGAAATCACGTCTTTGTGAACGCAACCTCGATCCATCATTTTTAGTGTAGGGCAAAAAAAAATATAAAGAAAAATAATTGTTCACTGGTTCATTTATTATTTTAGCAAGAAAAGTACAAATTCTTCGTAAACAACCTTTCTTTTCCTTCATAACAAGCTTAGGAACGTCACAAAACTTAATTATTATATTATTAAACACCTACCGCCGCGCCGTTCATTCATTTCTGTTGATAGAGCATTTACCAAATGAATTAGTGAGTTGAAAAACGCTGAGTAAACAATTATTACAATCGGTCCTTGTGTAAGTAAATAAGGGGGGGGAGAACATTTACGGGGAGGAACTAACAGTAAATCTATTAAGCTGCGAGACTAAGGTTCTGGTCAGGGTGAGGAAATGGTTGCTGTAACTGGCCCGAGATGGGTTTGCTGACAGCGAGCACTGGGTAGGTCGCCGTCCGGACCGAGCTCGAGTTGTTGAATGGGGTGCACGCGCACCTCAAGGAGATATCAGCAAAATCATAAGACCCAGCAAGATCGAAACTTAAAAGAGCCAGGAGTTAACGAATGCAAAGAAGGAGCATAGGATTAGGTTTTACTCAGCAAAAGTCTGACTCGCCCTTTCGCTCCACCCTAGAGCGAAAAAAGTCATAGGACAATTTCCCACCTAAAAAAAATGCAGGCTTGAGGTCTCAAGCGTATGAAACTGTCATTTGCATCTATACTGCAGTTACTACGAGATGATCAATCGCTGACGAGACGAGACTTTATGACTCGTCAGCGATTGATCGTCTATTGTTTAAGCCAGAAGAATCCTGTCAAGCCCATCATATCGCGCCCGCCACCGCGCTCGCACCCGCTTTTCCCACCGCACGTCCACTCTAGACTAGGCATGATGCTCCGCCATAATCCCGCCTACAATATTGGGAGGCGACCCCGCCGGCCAGCGCTACAATACAGCCTACTGGGGTTTGATTAGGCTGGGCTTTGTTTAAACGTACCTCGCTATTACGACGAACGGTGAGGCTTCCGTCCTGCATTTAATGGGATAGCAACTCTATTATTTGAGAATTTATCTCATAATCTATTCATTAACGCTGTAACTACAGTAATTACAATACAACAACACTATGTTTATATAAATACTACCCGTCCCAGCTTCGCTCGGGTGCAATGGTGATATTAAATTTATTAAAGTTTCCACTGCTTGGACACAGGCCTCCTTCCTCTCTAGGAGAGGGAATGGGCCATAATCCACCACGCGGGGCCAGTGCGGATTTTTGGTTCTAGGGCATGCCGGTTACCTCACGATGTTTTCTTTCACCGTTTTGAGAGCAGTGGTGATGAAATAAATTAGGTACACAAAGTAATGCGATAGACTGAGTTTGAACCTGCGACCTACAACTCGGAAGTCAGGGCCGTTACCAGTGGCCACCACTGCTCCCCATATTAAATAGATATTACATATATTATGTACTACATGTATTATATATATATGTTACGGGTAATGCTAGAAGGTGGAGTAAACCTATTTACTCCACCTTCTAGCATTACCCGTAACATATATATATATATAAACCTTCCTTTCTAATCACTCTGTCTATTAACAAAACTGCACGATATTTCGCGGCGTAGTTTTAAAGATCTAACCATACATAGGGACAGACAGCAGAAAGTGACTTTGTTTGATACTATGTAGTGATAATAGGTACCTGTAGGTATGTATGTAAAAAAGGGCTCTCAAGCGATGCTCATCATCATCACCTTTCTGTCTTTGTCCCGTTTTATTTATAAGGGGTCGTCGCAATACATTTTGTTCTTCCATTTTGTCTTATTACTCGTCACGCTGTCACTAACTCATAAAGCAGCAAGCTCTTTAGCAGACGATGTTGAAGAGTTAAATAAAATCAATAATTAATCTTGTAATTTAATATGACATCCTCATCGTTTACTTCTCCGATACTTTCATTAAAAACTTGGTCCCAAGTATTTGAATTATAAATGAATCGACTTAAGCAAAAATTTACATTACTGCTGGAGATAGATAAGTTTGTAAGTAATCCTCAAGTATTTTTTGGTAAAAATTCGAAGAGTATCAATCTAGAGACACTTAACTGTTCCACTTGTACAAAAACTCCTTTTGGTCTCCAGGGTCCTTGCAATTAGAATTAGTAAGGAGAGGAAAATTTTAAGGTTTACTTTAAAGCTTTTATTTTTAGATAATTCTTGGAAAGGACCTAGGGATATGTCCTTTAGTAAAAGTTTGTCTCTATTTAAAAAAAAAAACTATTAGTTTTTATTTTTTTTATAGTTTGTAATAATTAGTATTACACACAGCGTTTCGTTAACGAGCTATATATGTATGTACATATAGTTATACAGGTATCAACATCATTAGAGGTATATAATAACTTATCTAATTAGTTGGGGTAAAATGCTAAAGATCACAGAAAGGTTTTGGCATCGAAAGTCATTCTGTGTGAAGAAGGTCGTAGTAACTATAACTATAGCTAAAAGTGTGAATTCACCAAAGGGGTCGCCTCCTGTTCTAGGGTTAATGAACAAATTAAGGCGGATTCCCCAGATGGCAGCGCTGGCCCCCGGGGCCACTCTCAGCTCGCCCGCTTTTCATTTCGTTAAAATGAGTTTTACGTAAAAAATTCACACCTCGCATTTTATAATGCGAGGTGTCCGTCAAAGTATTTTAATTAAGTTATATTTTTATTACTACAACGCAATCCAGAGTTTAATTATTTCAACATTCATTTTTTAAGTGACATATGTTTAGAGGATATTCAGATATCTAAGTTAAAATACACTCATTCGTCGTGGGATGTACAGGTACAGTCGGCTGAGTGTCTGTATCATAGATCAGGAATAAAATTTTGGGTTGCAGGGATGTTTCAAAGAGATACCGTGGTACTGAAATGCAAAAGGGGAACACAAGTCCGTTTTAATCAGAAAAAACTCTCTCTCTCGTTTCACACAAAAGGAGAGGACTCAAACTGAAATAAAAAAGAGCTTAATTTTGGCCACGAGCTGGCCTAGCATAGTACAGAGTCTTAACAGTATGCTTGGTCAGCTTATAATGGTTTTGTCTTACTGACGTGCTGTCATCTGTATTTTCGTTCAAGTGACTTAGTTTCCCCTTTTCCAAACAAGATAAACATTTGCCTCGCCGAACACGCTCTTATTAACAATCCGTAACACTGACAATTTATTATACCGGTTTAAAAATAGCTTCACTTTTTTGACTAAACGACATTTTGACAATGTCTAAATGCCAAAGTACATATAATATATGATGTCAAATGTGCCTGTAATTGGTCTTTTTGAAATAAACGTTTTTGTTTTGTTTGTGTTTTCGTGTCCAAGAAAAATATAAATTTTTCTTGGAAAACAAGGATAACTATGATTGCGAGTTTAAAAAACGGAAATAATTGATATTGAACTCAAATATATTTGTTTGGTAAGCTCGGTTCATTTCAACAGTAAACAACGACTAATGAGTAGATAGCATGACTAAAATTAATTAGTTAAAATCAAAAGCTGCATCGCGGATTTCAATATTGACGATGAATAACGTGTTTTAAATATGATTGAAAACATCGACTTGTATCCTAGCGACAGACAAGCACGTTCATAGCAACTATTTACCCAAAATACTGAAAAGTTAATACAAAAATCTGCTGCAGAGCTTCATAAGCATTTTCCACTTTCAAAACTTACAGCGCTGTTACGTCAAAATTGCACTAATGTCATCAATGTAAAAGTGTATAGCATGCTGATCACTTAAGTGGAGTAAAGTCACTGTACGGCACGCCTCATCAAGGTTCGTAGTACATATATGTCGATGCCTTCAAATTATTTAAGCAAGTGTGTAAGATTTTAATAATTGTGTGGTACAAACAAATATTCCTAGTCTTACTGGTAAAAATCTGAACTTTTCCGTGATAATCGCTAATCTCAAACTTTTACAGGCAGTCACAATGTACAGCGCTAATACATCAAAATTGCACTAATGTCATCAATGTAAAAGTGTATGGCATGCAGATCACGTGAATTAAAAGCACTGTACGGCACGCCTCATCTAGTGCGTAGTACATATAGATACCTATATCAATGATTAAAAGCCACAATAAATACATTTAGTACAAAGCGTGGCATTAAGTTCTGAAGCAGTGTTATCTATGCGTGATTTTAATTAATACTATAAGTCCATTATGTTCGCGCCGCTTTGTAGTGGCGAATGAGTGTAAAGTAATTAAAACGCGTTTCATCGTACTAGTCGAACTAGTAGTAGTCGAGCTAGTAGTAGCTCGTCGATAACACTTCGGGGCCCTATGGAATCCGGGCTCTACAAGTGTATTTAGGTGATGTTTGTATAGATCAACCCAATACTCGTGCAAGGGTCTTATTTTTATTATTGGAGGAATATTAATTTTAATCTTAATAATCTTTTAATGGCATATCCCGCTCTAGGGTTAGGTGATGTTTGTATTAGAGTAACCCATAATACTATTTAGGGTACTATTTTTTAAGGTGGCCAATCATCCAATTACTTCTCCCGCTCTTTGATGGTGCGAGAAAGGAAAAAATATGGTCGCCTAACCATTTTTATAAGAGAGTAACAATGAAGTTTCTTGCCGGTTCTTCTCCATATGAAACGACCAATTTGCAACTGTGCTAGCTTCTGACGTTTTATAAACGCCCATGTAAACTTATGTGAAAGAAAAATATTTTAATTTTGAATTTTCTTAGACTTTTATTGACTAAATCTACATATGCTGCCCTTTGCATTCTAGGACGGGTTCCTTTGCACTTCATTTGTTTATATTTTAGTAAAACTCTTTGATTATAAAACGATTACATATTAAGTTTAGCTCTAGGTCATAACTATGTAATTCATTAGTCTTTTATACTATCATGAAACAAAGTAATTGGAATTTAATCATTTTCGTTCAACGAATAAATTAGATTTTATTAAATAGACATCGTTTCGTCTAGCAATTACTTGTATTTTAAGCCAATAAGTTTACAAAATAAAGTTTAATTAAATCTAAATTTATTATTGGACTGAAGTTTATACCATACGATGAAAATATTCCATTTTATCAACCTTTTTTAAAAGCTGGATGAGTCTGGCACGAGTCCCTGTTTCAAATAACTGTTTTTCTGATTTTTGTAATGGTTATTTTAAATTGTCATCCATTTTTGCAGACCAAAATCGTATAGGTAGGTACTATTTAATTGCGAATGTTTTTTTGTCTATATATTTAGGTATATTTATACATTAGACAAAGATAAATAAAATAAAAGCCCTTACAAACTAAGTAAAGTAAAAGTAGTCTAATGTATGGCATTGAAAAAGTCCTACGCATCGTATACATTTTTTTTTCCACAGTATATTCCACAACTATCACACAACGTCGTCTAGTCCCAAGCTAAGCAGAGCATGTGTATTGAGTACTAGACAACTGATAAACATACTTATGTATTACTAAATATATATAAGGTATATATTATAGACCAAAATACACCCAGACACAGAACAAAAGATCGTGCACATCACACACAAACATCTGTCCTGGGTGGGAATCGAACCCACATCCTCTGGCATAGCAGTCAAATTGAGAATAAACATTGTTATTTGGTTGCATGAATTTCCCATTAGCGAAAGACGTGCAAATGAACACAGAACACTAGAAACAGAATCAATAAACATAGACAGTAAAATGAACATCCGCTATGTACTAGATAAAAGCCCATTTCAGATTATAACTGTATCCACGCACAAATCCGGGCTACGTTCGGGAAGCTCTCCTAACCCCAACACTTGCGGATTGCCCGAATAGCTCGCAAATTATCTATAAAACAAATCCCTACTATTCAAAGCTCTCGTACTGCTTTCCTGGTACGGTCCTACGGCACATACTAAATTTATTATTCTCCATTTGTTACATAATTTCATGTGAGAGGACTTCATTTTATACAGGTAACAAAATTGTGTCATTCTCAGATACGCGAATAGAACAATACAATTAATTATTCTGAGGAACAAAACGGAGGTGTACCTACTCTGAAAACATAACATTGAGCGGAGCTGAGTGCCGCGGAGACAGCACCTAGCAAACGAATCGTCGAGGACATTGTTTTTCATTGAATTCTCTACAAGCTCTCAATGGTTTGATTGTAATTTATTTGAGTTATTTATAGACTTGATAAAATGAAACTCGGAGTAGTATATTATTATAATACATCCTACAACATGTTCTTTTTTTAATAAGTGCATAGTAAAACATATCACTACCAGTGATGTGGTTTCCCATCATGGTACAGAAATCCCATAAATATTTTCAGTTTCTAACTCTTCACTAAATATAATTTAAACCAAGCAGATTTGAGCAGTTGACAGCAAAAACAGTTGATTGTACAACACGTTTACGGTATATCGGTTCGGTTATCTTTTGAAACAAATGAAGGTTGTCTTCTTTTACATTATCATCACATTATTTTATATTTGGTATGGGGTTCTAAGACTAAAGTAATTGACAGATTTTTAGTATGCCTGCAGGACAATTTACCCACTTTCAATGCAACTTATGATGGCTACCCCATTTAAAAAAATCTATAATGTTCTAAAAACAATGGTGATTGGTACTAATAGCATAAGTAAATTAATAAACAAACCTATTATTATTTGCGCAGCGTAAAACAATACTCTCACGAAAAATTGGGTCACAATAGGATATTTATCAGAAAATTAAGGTTCAGGAAACAAAGGTACCTTAATCAATACCTCTCACAATCTCTGGAGGTACACTCGACGGGAGGCAATCGGAACGACATATGAAAACTTTCCAACCATTTCATGTGAGGAGATCGGAGAAGTGCAGACCCCACCCTACATAGACCAATCAAATTGAACAGGAACTCAATCGTAAAGCTTGTAATCTGAAAACAGTTTTTGTAGTGTATCGAAAGATCAACGTACCAGATGAAAAGCAAAGGCTTTCAGGAGGTGATTACCCAACACAATTTCAAAGCTAATAGCAACATTCTACAATTTAGTTTTATCATCGTGTAGAGATACTTCGAAACGCAGACACAATATGCTTTCAACCACAGTGATATTATACTTATTATCATCAACTAGATCTCTAACAATGATTAACATAATTATTAATGACTAGCGACCCGCCCCAGCTTCGCACGGGTACTGATGTTGAATATATTATGCATGTATTATACACACACACCTTCCTCTTGAATCACTCTATCTATAAAAAAAACCGCATCAAAATCCGTTGAGAACTTTTAAAGATCTAAGCATACATCCCTATGTATGACTAGCGTTGTCCCTACAACGCTAAGCAACTTTGTTTTATACTATGTAATGATTATAATACTGACACTGAAGTACCTTCCTCAACATTGAATTCCAAATAAAGGACAAAAATAGGCTTCATCAAAAACAGGAACAGTTTCGTAACAAATGAATACAAATATATTAATAAAATAAATTACAAAATAATCTTTTGAGTCAGCTGGGTCTTCCTGCGGCTCGTTTAATTAAAGCCGCCACTTCGCGTCCGCCGACTTGGCAAATAAACTTTCATGTAAATGACGACGTCCATCTCCTCTGTCTCTTTTTCAATCGGTTTCCGTGCTTTAACTGTCATCTAAACTGGATTTGATTTAAAATTCCGACTTGTATTTTTATTACTTAAAACCCTTTTTCATTTTTAAGTTTAAATTTTCTCTATATATTCCACCAGACGCTAAGTGACGATCGGCTGACGATGAAATACTGTAGCCTACAGAAAAGCTTCTTTATTTATAATGTATGTCATCCGATCTCTTCGAGAGAATGTTTTATGGTTCTTGCATAATTTAGTCTGTTTACTCGTCAAAGTGACTACATTTTGATAGCCACGATATTCAATACGTGGCTATGATCAAGCTTTATGACAACTTTGTTATCTGAATAAAGTTTGTGAGTTCATTTTCAGTATTTTGTTCTTAACGTGGACCTCATACATGTATTTACAGCACTTCCAGTAACATTTTTCAAGTAAACAACCACGCGAATGAACTTCGGATAAAATTCACATTAAATATACTGTGAAAACATAACGCAAGCTCACTTTATCCACGCGTCCAAAATATATTTAAATTACGTATTTCTCTGGAAGCAGTAATATTTTTGTGAAGTTCCAACTCCCTCTGTGAAAGCTCACCCACGCGCCAAGTACACAACACAGAAACCGTGGAAGCTTGAATTCGTCAAAATCCCATAAGGAAGCAGAAAATTTGATTACGACAGATGAAAATATCCGGTAGGACTCGAAGCCAAAGCTTATCAAATGAGTGTACTCGTAGAAGCTTAGCGCGTGGCAACGTAGCTTAGTGTGCCGATCGATATTAAAAACTAATACATCGAAATATTAAATCTTAAGTTTTTTTATACTTTTTTCAATACATTTCGCAAATCGACCTGGATCCAAAGGTCATAAAATATAATTAAGAAATCATTATTCTTTTACAATAACATAAAAATGTCGTTCTATTTTATGAAAATCTCGAGCAATTCTGGTCAAGGCTTGAACAAAGTCCCCGCACATTTCTTATAGTTTATCTCGGATACAATAATGGAGTTACAAGACTTCATTATCTTTAAAAAGAACTGAAAACTTCAGCCGAAGTACATTAAAAGTCTGTGGCATGTTGTAAACCCTTTTAAAGAAGCCTCCTTCGCTACAATATATTGGAGTAACCGCCACAAGAATGTCTACAATCTCATATTAGTTCTATTCTGTTTTCTTTACTTTATGTGAGATTTATATACATTACACACAGACGGAGATTGCTCAATGATCGTAAAAATATATCACAAATCGACTTTCGCGTCGTGGAACTTAAAAAATCGTCCAAGACGCGTGGTGGCGTTTTCATTGCCCTGAAACAAATGTGTCGAATGGTTTATTTAATATTATTTTCATGTGTGTCTTTGATATTCTCAGTCGTACACGTACGATGTAGGAGGGAATTAAGCCAACTTGGAGAGGCCCATTAGGCACGATAGAATAGGACAGTGGCAGTGTAATATGCATGTACTTACTATGCAAATGCACTTTAATCCTTCAAGCGAGGGACTAATGAAGAATGTGAAAACAAAAGATGGGTTTGGGTAATTACATTACACTTTTCACCTAGTACTGTGGCAGGTCTGATGTGAAATAATCATGCAATATGTTTACATAAGTTTTTAGGACTAAGAACGCATGATAACATTTTCTTCATTGCCACAACGCGTCATGGCATTTTTTCGTGCACCGTCGTGGACCGTTTTGAAAAAGCCACTATCATTGTGAGTATCTTTCAGTTATGGAGTGATTCAGTCTTTGAACGTAACATAAACAGAATAAATTATTCATTTACAGTAGGGTGGGCTGTTTTATAAGGAAAAAAACATCTTGGAAGCTTACAGCGCACCCTGAACAGGCAACAAAATTCAGTTGAATATTATAAGCACAAAGAGAGAAGCAGCGCCATGGTGATCTAGTTAATCCCATACTTACAATGTTGAAATCTCTTTGCTGTATTCCGAGTAAAGTCTATAGCCACTTGAAACTACCTACCTAATCAATTCAGCGCTACCCACGCCGGCTACCTACGTAATCTTAGTTTCAGGAAATGCCAATTAATATCTATAATAATATTGATGGAAACGCGGAAATTACGCAATGTGTTTGGCCCTAAGAAACATCAAACAATTTACAGGGTTCCGGACAGCTCCATTCGGTGTCCAAGTTTGTAAGATCGGTTACACCCGTGTCACGGCGCCCTGATTGATGTGTGTACGTTGGTCAGGAATACATTAAGCACTACCCGCCAGGTAAGTTTATGGTTCGCAAATAGTGAATCGATGGATTGATTGTCTGAAAGGTAATTGTAATTGTAGCTAGAGTGGAGGTGAATACAGAAAAGGTACGTACCTTTGATTTGATTCAAATTTTTGGGCTTTTTTGCTTTTTTTATTTTTTTTTATTTTGGGGTTGGATTGAGACTTATGTTTAAGTCTAATCTGTCTTATAATGTCCCCATTGATGAGACTTAGGCTTCCTCTCTAGAAAAGGGATATTTGGGGTTGTATAACATTAAATTAAGTCCTCTCATTCTGCGGGAATACTGAATAAAAACCCGGAGCTATCATCAAATCCGTAGGAATCTAGCAAAGACTAAGCCTATTGAAGGATTTTAGTCAAAGATTCGCCTCTAAAGAAAACCCTGAGATCCTGGAGTAAGGCAACCAAGAAACAGAGCAGTGGGTTTTATTCAATTAAAGTCTGACACGCTTTCTCACTTCGTTCTAGATCCCTACCTATATGAAACATGGAGAGAGGAGAGCAATGGTGGCCGAGTGGTAACGGGACCGACTCACGAGTCGTAGGACGCGGGTCCAAACCCAACGAGGCGCATTACTTTGTGTAATTTATTTCATCACCACTGCTCTCAAAACGGTTTAGGTAGAAACCGGCATGTCCTAGAACCAAAAATTCGAAAACATGTGACATTCACCAACCTGCATTGGCCTTGGTGGTTACGGCCCATTCCCTCTTCTGAAGAGGAGGTCTGAGTCCCAGCAGTGGGAGCATTATAAGGCTGATGCTAATAAAAACATATTCCTTCAGTTAATTTTTTTTGTTCAGGGCCACGGTAACTGTTTCGAACAATTCGATAATATAACACAACACGTGTTATGCGATGAAAAAAATACGTACCCAAGATAAATGGGATAAGAACGGGAAGGTGACAGTGACATAAAATGTAAACGTATTTAAAATTCATCACCGTCGCCATCTTATCCATACGAGGAGTGATTCTCGTTTTTAACGAATGCGCACATTCACATAGCAGTCACAAACTAGATTGCTGTCCAATAGTTCCGCTATTCCACGTGATTCAAAAAAATGTCAGCAAGATTGACGCCTACCAGGGCTGCGGACTATGATAAATTTACCGTAGCTCTTGCAAAGGTCAACTGATGGAACACTGAGTTTTAGTCAGAAAGTCTCTTTTGCGCTGCACCCTGATCAGGACAAGAGATTTGACGATTTTCCTTATAAAAAAGTGTCACAATGTGCCATTCTTGGTCATTTTATATCTATAACTTCTCAATATTTAGAAAAGTTTTGACATTGTTTGAGACTAAGGTCGTATTACAACTTCAAATTGAAGGTTTTTTCACTGAAAGTAGTAGTCTTCTGAACTTCTTAATTAATGATGTAAAAGTCTAAACTATTCATGAAACGGTAATATCCACGAGATATAAACTTTTTCCAGATCAGAATATTCGAGAGATTTCACCAAAAATAGAACTGCTAATTAGCTCATGGAATTATGTAAATTAAATTCTGAATGAAAGCTTTTCCCTCCATTGTAGGTAGGTAATTTGAATAGTATCAAATTGCAATTTTTCGCGCGTACACGGATTGAAGTCCGGCACAGAAATTACGAATTTTTCGGCAGTCACCGTCCGACGTGTTTCATAAATGGGAATAGTCAACGATAGAAACGGCCGACGAATAATTAAAAAGAACGTTGCTATGAATGTCGGTTTCAGCGGCAGTTTTTTGTGACAACTTTAAAACGAGCTTTACAGAAGCCTTTATTTCATTGTTCACTGTTAACATATATCAGCGACGCAACAAACCATCAAACTCATAAAGGTTAACTTAAACAAACATTCCATGAGGCATGTAATTTCCCTTTTAACAGTTTGAACAGTTCTATCATTCATCTTTGTGTAAATGAAGGCTCAACTGTTGGCACGAGGTGCTAATGAACAGCGACTGCTAATACAAATTAAAGTGTCCAATCACATCGCTGAGCGGAACGAATGCCAAGCTGCAATTAAGTGCCAAGTAGCCGCGGCCTTCGCGTTTTGGCATTCGACCCCCACCTACCCACACACACCTACCTAACTGAGGACGGCGCTAAAGAAATCGGAGAACCTGAGCACGTCCAGCTTTCCTGTGTTTGTCATGAAAGTAATGCAATATAAACAAGTATTTTATACAATTTCATTGGAAAACTTGTGAAGTACAAACAAGAAACGTTTGGTGAACCAAACGCATGTTTTATTCGTAAATGACTCTGTATTTATGTATTTGTATACATTTGTTAAGATTATATTATATATAATGCGCTTTTACATTACATTTGTTAGTGAGAAGAATGCATTATTGTATCAAATATAATATATAAAAAATATTGTATTTTTAATTGAACACTGAGTTAAATGATATAATTAAAGCTAGTCAATAACACACTTAATGAGGCGTGAAACATGCAAACAAAAAGTTATGTAACAAATAAACACAAATATGTATAAATATATTACTTACTACATAAGCCATTACATAAACAAATACAACTAAATTTATATAAAACAAAACTTAACAATACCGTATTCTAAGCAAAACTACTTGCGAAATATAAGTTGGCACTTAATGTTACTTAAAACTTACCTTTGCCTCAAGCGAAATACATGATGAGGGCGCGGAGAATCCTTCGCTATCCGGTGGCACTCAGTAAACTTCGAACGATCTCAGTTCTTTTTCCGATATTCGAACTTAATTTGCGCCGACGTTTAAAAGGTTCTATTTCGGGAGAGATATTTGTTGTTTTTTTGCGATGTTTAAAAATGGGGTAAATGAATTTGGTACGTGATGAGGCGTAAGTGAGTCGAGTACACGGCCGTGGTGCAGGGCGGCGGTGGCGCGGGCACGGGCGGCGCTCGGGGCGGCTGGGCGGCGACTGGCGTCCTCTCCGCTCCTGCGAGCCTCGCCCTGGTGCCTTCCTGTTGATCGTGTACGCGACAGGTGATCTCGAACCTCTTTTAATCACTAACTTATGTTTACAACTCTATCACATTATTGATTTATGGGTATTCATTTGGAAAATTTATTACCATAACATTTTACAACTAGAGTTTCATATTTATAAACTACTAAGATCCGAAATGCGAGGCAGAAAATGTAATCATATTGTTTTTTATCAACTACTTTTAACAGTTCTGATTTTGAAACGAAGTCTGTTTAATTTTATATTTAGATGAAAAACAAGATCAACCTTCATTATGTAACAATACTTCATCGATTTTTTTTGGTAACTTGTAAGGATAATGAATAGTTCTTGTTTAGTTACTCTTTGTTAAATAGAAAAGTTAACAAAGTGCTTAAAAACACAAAACTATTATTTACGGAATCTGTATCGATAAATACGATGTAGGTAAGTAATAACTTTAAGCTTCGCCAAGCAACCACAGGTTGGATTTATTTTAGTACAGTATACGCACTATCATTATTTTTTAAACCCAACTTCAGTCAGCTGAAGAAAGTTTTCGTAGCACGGTCGTAGCAGCCGTAGCGTCGTAGCGCCTCGTAGCAGATCTCGTAGCACTCAATTTTCAGCACATGCCAAATAAAATTGACAATGCAGATCACGTTCAGGGTGCACTGCTGGTCATGACGACGTGTTTCATTGCAAATATAAAAATATACACGATTTCTATATTGGTTATTGTTTGCAAATTTCAATATTGAACTAATACAATCTCCAGCTTACATAACATTCGGACGCGCATTTTCTGTTATCTCTACCACACCCACGCCAAAGGGCCTGTTGGAACTTTAACATTTAAATATTAAAATATATTTTTTGTATTACAATATTAGCACTACTTTCAAGTGTCAACTGTGAAACACTTGTAAGTGTCAAACTAATACGTTAAAAATAAAAACGTGCCTGCAATGGGTCTGTTCCTTTGAAACCATATTTTTATTTAAAGTTCTCGTTTTGCTACCCAGCGTTTATAAATGTACGGGGCCATACAGTGTGGTCACATCCAACTTTCTTGTTTTTTTTTTACTTTTTTTAAATATTTTCTTCGGCTCCACAATATCAAGAACACCAGAAACTTGTGTGAAATTGAAACATTTTTTTAATTTATCTTACACCACTTTTTTAAATTGCTTTTATTCAGCCTCACCTGTACGTTAAAAATTACAAGTAATGGGTGAATTTCTGAAGACAAAACTTGGTGTACATACTGTTTCGATAGCATAGCATACTCGTGAATTACATGACCTGATGCTGCAACTAGTATAGCCTCCACGTGAGAAAACTCTTCAAACGTTACTAAGTATCGTCTGTTTTAACCTTTCGAGTACCGTAATTAGAGACATAATAGAAAAGACAATAGGTATGCGAACGCCGGCTCGGGGCTCAATATATAACTGTGTCTGTAATATTGGCGACGCCATCCACATCACCGAAGATCGGACAACATGGCGAAATATAGTGCATCGAAGTCACGACTCTCAGCATTGAGGATAAACGACACAAGGAGAATCATCACCTCCATAGCCGTTTTATCTAACTAACTGCATCTAGTTGTAGTTGAATACCTGTGGTGTTTTACATGAAGATACCTTTTTGACTTTTAGACTTTCTAGAAGACTACCTTTCAGAAAACCCATTTACTGGGCAATACGATACTCCTCGGATAAACAGATTTCCTGGCATCTATCTTTAAAGACAGTTTTCAGTCTTTCCTGGCCCGAAAGCACGTACAGCCGTCAGTCCCGGTTGTCATTTATAGTTCGGATCACCGGGACCATCGCGTGCGACAACGGCTACGAGTGTTAGTGTCAAGTTAAAAAATATCAAATTTTTTTTTGACTGGCCGGTTGGACTAGTGATTAATTAATTATTCTGTTCTATTCTATGCCGCAGGTTGTGGGTTCGATTCCCACCCAAGACAAATGTTTGTGTGATGAGCACGATCATTTGTTCTGCGTCTGGGTGTAAT
This sequence comes from Mythimna loreyi, assembly GCA_029852875.1. Classification (NCBI taxonomy): domain Eukaryota; kingdom Metazoa; phylum Arthropoda; class Insecta; order Lepidoptera; family Noctuidae; genus Mythimna; species Mythimna loreyi. The sequence goes on along the minus strand of CM056780.1, from coordinate 10,080,720 downwards.
ATATTTATGATTTATGTTTATTTAGAAATATAAAAGTATATTTATCTGTTGTCTAGTACTCATAACACAAATTCTGCCTAGCTTGAGACGCCGTGTAGGCGTTGTGTAACAGTTATGGAATATTTTATACTGTGAAATTTATATTAATTGGAAAATTTTCGGCTTCAAAATCACGTCAATTATGAAAATGCCTTTATCACGAAGCTATATTTACTCGTATACATATAGGTACAGAATTTAGCTATTAGACACTGTACAAAGGATTCTTCTTTTATTCGCAACAACTGTTTATGTATCCTAAAATTTAAATTCCTTTTAAATAATTACTTATTTAGTCGGAATAATAGCTATGATATATGTGCATAAAGTTATGAAGTTCCAGTACATGTGGCGCCCGCATGCATCCCGCGTAACTTCGCCGCACTTGAGCCGGTCATGTAGTTGTTAGCTTGCGGAGTTAGCCCGATTTCAGCACGAATATAGTCAGCAAGTGCCCACTTGACTGTGCTAACTTAATTACTTGACGGAAAACTTTCTTGTGGTAATTTATTCTGCGAGTGGTCGTTCGAACGGTGATTAGCAAAGTTTTGACTGCCACGTCGTTCCCCGATAAAACAAGGAAAATTAACTTTCATATTTTGCTTAATATATCAAACGTTCGTATATTATTAGAATTATGTAGGCAGGTAACTTAATTGCGGTTTCCTCCGTTATCAAATTATCTATCTATGTATATTTAATATATTCTTTTTCTTCTTTAAAAGTATACTTGATTACTTTCTTTGTGGAAGCCTCTGTTTGTAGACTTCTTTCGCCTGATATGATGAAGACGATACTTACATATATACAGCATGTAACATAATAACGCATATCTTGAAAGTAATATCTTCTGAATCGACTATTGAACCATTGTAGCTATAATTAAAATAAGTATATAATATCTATATTTTTACCACTTATTAATTAATACTTAAAAAAAGTCACACTTAACAAAGTGGACACGGGTCAGCTAGTATTTTATTTACGTACATACCATAATTTGCTAAGTGTCAATTAACTGACAAGTCACTTAACTTTTGAAGTTACAACATCACAAGTTTGAAAGGTCATTAGGGGTTAGAGGTGCTTTTGAGATTTTCTTTTGTAAAAACAATCTTTAAGTTGTGAAACAGGTAAATAGTGTAAACCTATAAGTTGCAACTTAAACTTCGTTGAAATATGCAGCAAGTAACAAGTAAGAAGTCGTAAAATAACTCTTAAGAAGGGTTGCCCCAGGTAGCGGGAGTTTGTATCGGAAAATCTCTCCATTCGGAACCACGCAAGTATTAAATCCAAGAAGGCGCTTGATACCCTAACATGTGAAATTTTTAATAGAGTTAAACTATTTGATAACAGCACGGGTCGATAGAAAACCACCCACGCCGATGTAACTGCACTGTATTCACTTAGTTGCGTGGGTTTTGCATTCTATTGAAAAGTGAATACCTATTGTAAAAAACTGAGTATAATTTTAGGGCGCCTTCAAATTAGTTGCAATGTGCCGAGCGGCAGCAGCGCGGCTGCAGCGCTGCTTTGTTATTCCATATAAATAAAATCATACGACTGTCACGCTGCATTTACATATATGAAAAACTAGGGAGCTCGACTGCCACACTGCAACCGCGCTGCTGCCGCGCGGCACGTTGCGACTAATTTGAAGACTCTCTTAGACATGAAAAAGTATGATCTTGTTCAATAGAGCCATCATAATTGCTATTTAGTTAATATATTTTCCACTCATCCCTGAAGGCTTGCCCCGAGGGGCAGAGGCCTTTTCTATTTCGAGTCTAAATAAATGTCTAAGTAAAGTACCTTTTAGCTCAAAAAGTCTAAATAAATATTTACATACTTAAATGTTCACAATGGAATAATTTTAAGTCTCTGACGTCATTTAGTAGACTGAACCACACTATGTAGGTATTATAGTGTGGGTTTTCTTCTACCAGGCTCTTAGTAAAATATCTAAGTACCTACTCATTAAAGTGCGATAAGTTCTATAGATAATAGTATTCTGTTACTTTTCCTCAAGTTTGTGTAGACATAACATGTGACAGGTGTCTGGTCCCGGCAATTTGTCAAGTTGATGGTGCCACACAAGGGTCCGCGACACCGCACCCTGTAAATGGAGATGTAAGGACATCAATATTACACAGTCATGTAAAACAAAATGTATTCTAAATATTTTCACGACCTAATTAAATTCATTTCCTGGGGCCCTAGACAAGTGGCAATCGCTCCGTGTCGAATCCATTTCTAAGTTCGATTTCGCCTTAACGATGTCGACCACAAAATGGTAGATAAAGTGACATCGACTAACACGTCGATAAGTCGAAGTGTTGGTTCGATAAAATAACAACTTCTTGGCTATGGTTATCGAATTAAAACGTCAAATTTGACGTATAAACAATTACTAACAATTAGTGAATCGAAAACGTTTGACCACGTGTCTTTTCGAAGGCATATGTCAGTTCCATACATTTCGGAGTTTCGAATTTCATTATCGTTAGTGAGAATGTGACTTTGTCTAAGCCTCCTGTTATACTCCCCTTGGCCGCGAAAAGCTAAATGCTCAAGTGACAAGAGTCTTAAGGAAGCGAATGCGTAGGAAACAAATGAAAGAAGTGGCTTAGATCGTCACCGCAACGCAACGGTTGTCGTGTTTGTTTCGTGTGTGGTTATGTGTAGCTCTAAATCATATATTACGCGTGTGAATCACGAATTTCTTCGTGGTATGTAATAAAGATGCACGCACGCTTTGCTTGGCCCAAACGTCACCTCATGTCACATCAGAGACTCTTACACTCGTATTTATAAAAAGTACAACGAATTACTTGAGTGAAAGTAACTACTTAAGTAACAATTTGTATTCTATAGATAAGAAAATTTTAGCATGAAGATTTGTAACCTCTTGCAATCTATACTTATAATAAACCGTTTGAGGTCGTTTCTGTACATGAAATATATTAGTAATCGATACTGATGCCAAAAATGCAGTTTTTTAAGCTTCCGTCGCGTGTGCAGCTTTAATGGTAAAAGCTGTACAGAAATCATGTAGGTATGACGGAAATGTTCTCCCTAAAATTATATAAAAAATATCTTACGATACGAAGGAAAATATCCCACTAAGGAAAGGAAACGGTGCTTTAAATTTGAGCGGAGCGGAGCCGCAGGCAGAAGCTAGTGACTTAATAAGAAGTTGCTTAGCAACAAGTAATTACTTCTTTATAAATAAGGTCGTTAGAATTTCTTAAAATACTGTTATTGATGTATGTATGAATCTATTGTAATGACCTCACCCAATGTCCGCTGAGCGAGTTAAGTCGCCGTCTTTTGTTTGGCGCTCTCCGTTCGGCTGCGCCTTATCGAGCTCCAGCAGCGACGAGTCCAAGATCCAATTAATCAACTAATTTGAACGTAGCTTCAGTCGCTTGGATCGCGCGCAGATACCATCAGTTATCATCGTTAGCGACTGAATATGTTTTAATTCTGGCAATTACCGAAGGCTATTTCTGGGTAATTAATTGTTTCTTTTTTTGTTTTAAAAAAACGTTGTCCATCACTACGAATTTCCTGTCGTTAGTCACCCAGACCCGGAACACCTATCTGTAGGCCATTTTAATTTTTGTTCTATGCAGGAATCGAACACGTGACCCTCAGTGCTGCAGTCAATCATTCAACCACTGCACCAACCGTGTCGTCAAGTAATTAAGCGTTAATTAAGTACAATTATATATACCTTTGTAAAATTCATTTATTTAAATAATGACATATGACATATATTTAATTAAGGTGTCAGGGCATTTGGTTAATTTTCGTAAAAGCTTTTAATTTAACTAACACGTCATAATAATATCTGCGTACAAAGTTTGTAATTCCACGTCAACAAGGCTCTGTGTCGGATGTGGGTAAACATTTAAGTAAACAAGCTATTAGATAGCTTTCTGATTGTCTTCCCCAGTCATTACACACCAACTGTAGCAGTTACGAGCAAGTCAATTAACACACGCCATAAAATACGCATCAACTTATACGAAATTCTGAGTACTCGCGTAAAATTGTACGTCAGAAGCAACAACAGGGAAGATTATTACACGCGATAAACGTTCATAGAAAAAATATAAACAGAACCAACCTTCATCATGAGGCTTTATTACAATTCGGCGATAAAAATATATATTGAATGTTATCACTCATCAAACACGACGTGCGATAAAGTGAGTCGATAGTCGTCATAGTTCAATACGTTGAGCTCTAGATATGAAATGTTGTACAAAAGGAAAACACAACAAACTACACGCCTGCAGCCTTTGTCCCCCGAGACTGGTCTGAAATCGGTTTGGACTTATTCGCAGGAGAATCAAAAATTGTAAATGTCAATCAAAAGAAATAAAAAAAGAAATAGAGAAAGAAGTGGTCTCTTTGATCTGGCGAACTATTTTTCAGAATAAATTTTTCTAGTTTGTAACTATGCCCAATATGTAGGTATTCGCTGACTCCTGAAAGTTTTTAGGAATTTGTAAACCGTTTGAATGGTTGAACGAATACATAAGTTCCTATAGATTTATATGAATAGATACGTTTAATATAAACACAGCTTTCAGAAATCTATATAGTAGTATATCCCTGACCATTTAAACAACATTTTTATTTAATCATAATCAAGGAGCTTTGTCATAATATTGACTAAGTCGCTCCATCGTTTACTTAGGTATAGATTGTAATTGTAAGCTAATTTTGGATTGTGTATATATTACTTATCGTATATTTAGGTTTTAATCATATTTATTTTCAAGCATAGATTTTACTCTTGAGCCCTAAGCGAACACCGGTGTTCACATGTTCTTTCTATTATGTCTCTAATTACCGTATTCGAGAGGTTAAAATAGTAAACAGCTTCACAAAAATAATAATAAGTCAAATTGAAACACTGCGTTATCTCCTGAAATTATGTACTCAAATTACTCCTCTTTTACATCATAATAAAATTATAATTTCCAATAATAACAAAGTTTAAAATGCCAAAAAGAACAATTTTCCGCTTTTGTTTCAAACCAAACTAACAAAATATAATAAACAATTTCTTAGATTGGTCACAGAGGTACTCCGTACAACAGCATGTCGCTAACACCTGGAGAGTACACACGAAATATTACCGCGGTACAAGAACGAAGAAGTGGGCGTGTTACTGCTTTTAAGGTAGGAAAATCATCTAGTTATTTTTTCTACTCTAGGGTTTTTTTAGGGAAAAAATCGTCTAATGACGAAACCCACCCTTGGGTGTAGCGGGAAACAGTGTCAAACTTTTATTGACTAAACGACCGACCCCATTCCTTCTTAGCCTTCATACCAGGGTCGGGATCTTCCTTTCAGAAACCGGACCAGGGCCCTAGTAGGCTTCGGCCCTGCAGTTCTACTCTAGGGTGAAGCGAGATGTCAGACTTTTACTGACTAAAATTATAGGTACTTATGTTCACTCAGTAGCCTTTACTTTTAGAACCACGGGTAACCTTTTCAGCAGACTAGTAAGAACATCTACGGTCTAAAAATTCCTAATCCACAACTATGAACATGGATAGATCAGGAAATGACAGGTTGAGATGCACAAGTATACTAGCGAATCGATTACTATGCTAAAAATCCACAATTCAAGTGGTTTAGATCCAAAACACTTTAATAAATCCACTTCAACACTGACACGATCCTGGGAAAACTCCCCAGAAAATGGCCCCAAACTGCAAAGAAAATATCTAGTTGTTAGGGTAAGGTTTGCTCAAGAACACGCCCTATTGACTGGTTTGTCCAGAGTTAAGTATTTCAAAGGGTTTAAATTTTATTTATTTACATACAATGATGGGAGAAAAAAAATATTAGACTAGCAGAAAAAAGGTTAGATAAGGCATATTTTGAAGAAAAACTGCCGTTAAGTGAAGTAAAGGATTAATAATGGTATTGATTGCGATATCTTAAAATGTCAAACGGAGTGGGTAGAGAAAGAAATCGGTTTTCTGACTACTGTCAGACATCCAGAAGACTTTAAATGAACATACGGGACTGTTATCTTAGTTAATATGGTTTGGTATTCCATTAAATGTGCACGACAAGAGGAGGCCTGTGTCCCAGTATTGGGAACATTAAAAAAAAAAGTTCATGATAATAATGATGTGTACAGTTTTCCAATTGTTATTTTATTTTAAGAAACGGTAAACCTTTTTAATAGTGACCCGGCCTTTTTGCGCGGCCCACAATTATATTAAATGGTACTCTATAATAACATTAACATGTAGATTATAGGTTAAGTAGGCTAATCATGGGGTTGCGGCAGACGTGCGTGCCGGGGCAAGGCGTATATCCACCGGTCGCAAATCCAATCTAAGCGGAGTGCACATCAATGAATCTGATTATCGATTGGCGACCGGAAATGAGCGTGGAGAGTGACGGCACTCCACTACTCCGTCGTATAAGAAAGCGCAGAAAACCTCTTTAAAGAAAATGTGAACTTTAGCAGATATTTTTTTGTCCACAACTTTCAAACAGCATCATTTAGTACCATACTAAGCAAAGCTTGCGCTATGAGTATTAAACAACTGTTAAACATTCTTATAATTATACTAGCGACCCGCCCCAGCTTTGCACGGCTACAATGGTGATATTAAATACATGAATGTTTTATACATACAAACCTTTGAAACCTCTATCTTCTTCTTGAATCGCTCTATCTATTAAAACAAACCTTTTCAAAATCCGTTGCATAGTTTTAAAGATCTAAGCATACATATGGACAGCTTGAAGCGACTTTGTTTTATATTATGTAATGATTTCGTTAATACCGCGTACATCGAGGTACTGGAACAGTTTACCAGCTGCGGTCTTCCCGTCCGATTACAATTTAGGTGTCTTCAAGGCTAGAGTGACTAGGCTCTTTATAAACTACTAGCTTTTGCCCGCAGCTTCGCCCGCGTATATAAAATATAGCCTATGTCACCCAGGAGTAAAGCAGCTTTCTATTGTTGCTAAAATTATTCCAATCGGACCAGTAGTTCCAGAGATTACCCCCTACAAACAAAAAAACATAAAAACAAAAAAACAAACTTTACCTCTTTATTATATTAGTGTAGATAATATTGCGCCTCACTATCAAAGATTGCATCATTGCTTGCAGGTCAAACACTAGTTTATGTCAAACATTAAAAATCAAAATACATACATGTTTGTTTTTTTTTACATATTTTTCGTAGGTACATATTTTAAATATTATATACCTAATGTATACCCCTAGATACAGAACAAATGATCATGCTCGCTACTCAAATATTTAACTTGGGTGGGAAATGAACCCACGACCTCTGGTGAAACAGTCAGGCATACTAACCACTAGATCAACAGGACCTGTAGGCATATACATAAGTTAGCTCCCAGAAATTTTACTGATAATTACTCTTAAATATGGTCATTATATTAAATGAGAATCATTAGCAAATCGTGGAACTCTAGTGACATAATATTTTAATGTTATTTTCCTGGTTACGTAAAATTCGGTTCTGTCCTACGTCCTTAAAATTATGAATGATTTGATATTTATTAAGGCATTTATTGATTTATAATTTTAGTATATATGTATTTTATTAATATAAGCCACTTTTAATGAGACTTCTCTCTATTATTAATATCTATTGTTTTTTTATTGCGTACACCAACCACAGTGTTGTCTTTTTCAACCCAAAGGTTGACTGGTAGAAATTACCTTGTTGCATTATATCTCTGACCGCTACTATACGTGAACTCAAATAATTATATGTACCATCGAAGGCACTTCTGCCTGACCACCACTAAGATCATTATTTCTTGCACTCGAAACGAAAACTTCAAAGGTTTGGTTTGGCGTCGCGCCGCAGGATTCAAGCGATATTTTTTCTTAAGACCGCGATAGTATCTGCAGTTAAAGATATTTTTATGTAATTATATTAGCTATGCGTAGTGCGTTGGATATCAGTTTTTGAGTCACATACATAACTCCGTTTTCGGCTTCTTCCTGTTTTCTTCGTCACAGAGTTTTGCGTCACGGTTGTTTCTTTTTATTTCCTTATAGTTAAATCGTGTTATTCGTCACAAGAGAGTGACTCCCTATGCTTTCCCGATAAAGAATAACTCGTGTAGACAAACATTACCACGTGCGTAAATAGTGTGTCATCCGATGACTGCACAGAGACAAGTTTCCTTGAATAGTACAAAAATGACATTCTGTCGTCAATCGCGATAGTTCAATATGTATAGGTTGACATTCACTACCGCAATGTTTCAGTGATGAATATAAATTCAAAACATTTTTATTTTTATGACAATGACTGGCATTTATGCCTCTTGGGTTCTTATAATTTCGGCATTTTATAAGCGACTAGCAGATTTGATAAACTTCGTACCGCCTAATATTCTATGAATTTGGTGATAACGGATATTTTTTGTTTCCATCTTATTTTCTCACTGTTTAAACTTTCCCTGGAGTATCACGAATATTTCAAGACAAAAATTGACAAATCGGTCGAACCGTTCTCGAAATTTAGTAAGATTAACAAACGCTATATAATTATTTGCTCCGTCACACACAGAGCAGCATCCAGTCGCACAACGACTGCGGTAACTGTGCTCTCAGAATGTCACTTGTCTGGAGCTTCTAATCCTAGTTCATAGTAGCTTAACGATCTTTAAATGGAAACACGGAACTCTTATAGGAACGTAGCGCCAAGGGCTTGCTCCTGAAAGTAAGGGTCGGCCCTGGTGTAAAAGGCAACGTAGGAATGGAGTGGGTTTTTTAATCAGTAAGAACCTGATGCAATATCCTGGTTCACCCAAAAATCGTCCAATGTCAACTCCCAGTTGACATTGGACGATTTTTACCCACCGAAAAAAACTCCTTATAGGATTACTTTGTTATCTGTATGTCTGACTGTCAAGACAAGACTCTCTATCTCGAGATCACGTGGAGGTTTCAAGTTAAAATTAAAACCATATGCTAAGGCAAAAGACTGTATCCCTTGACACTATGAGAAATCAAACTTCTTAGTTAACGAAAACGGCTGTCGTTTATGTCGCAAAAAATGAAATTTTGGTACTCTTAATGAGGGAATAAAATTCTATACTAATTTGTTGTTATACATTATTGCTGTTGTTTCCAGTAGACTTTCTGACTTGACATTTACTGTGGGATCGTTAGACTTAGTGCCAAGAACCCACTTCCTGCCAACTTAAAATGTTTACCCAATAACTGGGCGCTACGAACATGTTGTTAGAGCCATTACTTTGCAATTAAGAACATGTTCATGTCTTGTTATTTCCACTAGTTGCTATCGGCTTTTGCTTTATGGTTATACTAGCTTTCTGCCAGCGGCTTCGTCCGCGTGAAAATATTCTTAGGGGGTGAATTTTGGAAAATCCTTTCTTAGTGTTAGCCTACGTTATAAAAGGAAGCCCTGCACAAAATTTCACTCTCCTAATCCCAGTAGTTTCGGCTGTGCGTTAATATTTCAGTCAGTCAGTTTCTCCTTTTATATATATATATATATAAAAGGAGAAACTGACTGACTGAAATATATATATATATTATAAGATTAATAGTTTAAGTATACGTAAAGGAACAGTTTAAGCACATCATAAAACACAAAACAATCTTTACCAATACAGACATATGCGATACAATTTCCTTTGAAACATGAAGAATGGGAAACGCGAACTTTCAATCCATAATCATAATAACTGCTAGTTTCTTTCAATGGCTTTGCGTGAAATTATTTAAATATTCTTCCATTATAAGTTATACCGATGTTAACTATAAAGTTACATCAAATTATGTTCAGCCGGTTAAGATTGAAGGAACAACAACTATACACTTACACATATAGATATATGCTGATATTACTACATTCTGCCAGCGGCTTTGCCCGCGCGAAACTAGAAAATTATCCCAAGGGAAATTTCTTCCGGGATAAAATATATCCTATGTGTTATTGCATGACTGGATCTACTCATGTCTCATTTTATCCCAATTCGTTCAGCTATTTGACTGTTAAGGAGTAACAAATTTGCAGACAGACTTGTGCAGTTATAATATTAGTGCGATTATGTGATTGATAACATACGGGTCATGACCCGTAAATACTAAGCAGTAAAGATTAAAAAATAAAACAATTTCTGCAAATATTCTCTGCTGATGGGATAATAACAATGTTGTTTCAATTTTTGAAGTAATAAAATCAGCTTTTGATCCCAAACAGATTAGCTGGGATGATCCGGCCTACAATATCGGCATCGAAGCACTAATTGGAATAACAATCAACATAAATAGCTGTACACGTGTGTGCCTGTAGGTAGGTAACATAAACAACTCCGTAATGCGTAGTTAAAAGTTACCAACCGGTCTTCGAAGATTGAGCAGGTACTGCATTTGTTTATTAATTATTTATTATAAACTTCATTGCGCAGCCGAAATTAACACAGGGTAAATATGTATAAAAATAAGTATATAAAAGGCAGTCTTATCGCACAGGTCAAAGTCTTTAAACCTTTAAATGAACTGAACGGCTGTAAGAATACCACAATACCTATATATAAACTAAAAAAAAATATAGTTCATAAATACTATATCAAATAATATAATAAATATTAGACATAGAATTGAGACAATTGTTTATACTTATAGATTTAAGTTTGTCTGAAAGATTTTGATCTTTTGGTGTACAACAAAATCTAATATAATCTAATTGAGAAAGGGGAAGAAAAATTAAAGTGATAAACAATACTCCTTCACATTTTTTAAATGTTGGTAGCGTTTGGGTATCGCCTCACTTTTATTACAATTCAAACAGCTTGTTTGTGGAATTCATTCGTTTCACAACCGAGCTGCTAGAATTGTAAAATATTTGTTTGATTTTATATCTAGGGGGCTATGGATTGACTTTCAAAAATAAAGTACGTGGCCTTGGCAAAGGCGAAGAAGGAACATAGGTGTGGTTATAGTCAGTAAAAGTCTGACACGCCGTCTCGCTGCACTTTATAGTGGGAGAAATCATTAGATATTTACCAGTTCTAGAAAAAAAAACCAGTTTCAATTGAACAAATACTAAAATTAATTGTTTGCTTTTGATTATTATTCACTACCGAACCACTTACATACTGTACAAGTAAGACGAATAGTTGTAGGTATACGTAGTAAATAAAGCACTTAGAGCAAATGTATCGAGAGTGCAGTAAGTATTACGAGGAGTGTGTGCACAGAGAGCGGCGGCACAGGTGAACACTGTGCAGCGCCGTGCCTGTAGCGTAGGACTCGCACTGAGCTTGACCCATATTTTAAACCTATTGATCGCACCGCTTTCGCAAGGACCCTTCACGCGAAGCAATTGCTAGCCATGTTTATCTGGCGCAGTTAAAGGTCCTCTTAACGTTTCTGTTAAGTTAGACATTGTGGTAGTAGACATAATTGCTCTACGTTTGTCTTTGAGCGAAGTATCTGCTTCAAGGTAAAATGTGTTTTTTCTCAATTTCCTGTTTACAACCTTATCAAAAACAAGCGTTCTGGAAAAGCATCAGTTAAATCTATAAGGAAAAGTAGTAACTTTCGGTCAGGGGTGGTAGCAGGACCTATCTATGAATGTCCATAATGAATACATCAAACTTTCAAGTTAATAACCTTATCTTCACTTTTTTTCGTCTCCTTCTTTTACTCTTGAGCCCCGAGTGAATACCGGCGTTCGCACACCTATTGTCTTTCTATTATGTCTCTAATTACGGTAATCGAAAGGTTAATAACCTTATAATAAGTTTAAATATATTGTCTTACCATATTATTTGTTCAACAGATACAGTTATATGTTTATACTTCGCTATTGCATCTCAGTAACCTGGTTGAATAAATATGGAATAGCGTTTAATATTGTGATATCAAAGGTAGATAACTTGCAGCATATTAAATTCCGAACACGAGAAAATAACTTGCTTCCAGGTATAAATCTTGCACAGATTTAAATACTTCAGTATAAAACACATTTTTTATGATCTGAATGCAAATAAAGTATATTCAAGAATCGTCAGTGGAAACAAGTCGTACTCGGGTATTTCGTGCTCACCGCTATGACGTCTGCAAACCGCAAATTCCACTAAGTTGTTGTATCATTTACCTATGAATAATATATACCTATGTAAGTTGTTGTTTCCCGTTTCACATTACAGTCTCGTTTGAACCTCCAGTCTGTCTACTGCTTCAGGACATACACAACATTATACCTAACGTGCTTCATGGTTAAATAGAAAATACGTCCATGTCAAAATGTCGACGGAAATTGTGCCATCGAGTGTTGACATCGACAATGTCACGGATTTGTTGACAACGCTAGCGCCGGATGCCGCGGACACGCCGTACAATGAGAGTGAAGTGTTAACAGCAAGTGCTCCAACAGAACAGTATCCCAGCAATGGAAGTGTCCTCGACAGTTTTCAAGTTGAAAATAAACTGTACAGTGAATATTCAATATTTGAGACTTTCGTTATAATCGAACTGGTTATGACCTCTCTAGAGTTAATAATTTCAATTTTTGCAGCTAGCAAGATGCCACGATGGAGAAGAAATTACAGAAATCAAATGTTAATGCAATTAACTTTTGCTAGATTTATAAAAAGGATTATATTTACGTTAAAGTTTTTAGACTGTCAAGGAAACATAGCTCTTGACGACATAGTCAAGAATGTTTTATATTGCTTTCAGATTTATATGGATTTTGTAATAGTTGTACTAGTATTCTTTTTTATAAAACATATGTATAATAGTTTAATAATAGTTTTAGTTAAAATAAGCCATAACAGTTTCTATAGAGTACTGTTTTGTTCGTGGTTGATACCCATCCCCATCAGCGTGGTGTGTACGACTGTCATCGTCACCGGGTTGATGGAGAAGTGGTACGTCACGTTGATGATCTGTAGTATCTTCCGATGGCCGCTAATCTTTATCGGTACGTCGCTGTACATTGCTATCGTGTACAGAGTGATGTCCGATAACAAAAGACAGTTCGCCAGGAGCCTGGCTGTCGTCACATTTTTACTTTGTTTGAACATAAACGTTTATTTATTTTCCAAAGACGTAATGGATTTGTGGTGTATTACATCCTTAATGACTTTGCTCATAAGCTACGTTTCGGGTTTTCTCATGAACTTTTTGATTCTTGTTTTGTATATTATTTTAATAATATTCAGTTACAATAATAAGACACAGTCATCGAGAACATTACCTGACTATAGTTTAGCTGACGTAAATATGAAATGTTAAAAAATTCCCCTCTCCAGTTTTGTGATTGGATTGTGTGTGAGTAATTTTGACTAATAACGATTGTTACTGTGTAACGTTGAGGCCTAAAAAAATGTACCTATATAAAATATAATTTATTTAACACCACATATAGTTTCATTGATTTCCTTTCCCGAAACTAAAAACTTTAAAAACATAAAAGACGAAGAAGTCAGTTTTCACGGTGGAGCAAGAGATGTATCAGGCTTTTTGCTGACTAAATCTCACCTACGTTCCTTCATTTATTATTCATTTGGCATCGGCCCTACTGGGCTCCTACGATTTTGCTGACATATCTTTGAGTTTTGAGTGCAACAGTACGCACATTCAATGCTTGTCATCCGCAAGCCAGAGGTATGCGGTCACGACAAAAATGGCTCGGCGACTCCCGAAGACCCGAAGTTCGAGACGGGGTGGCTGCCCCCTAGCCAAGTTAGGATCGTTTCGTTAACGTCGAAAGCTTTGTGTTGGCCACGCTTCCAATTCCTGTGGTCTGACGTCATTTCAACGTTCAGTCACTTAGTCTTAACAATGCAATTGGAGGCGTGGCCAATCCCAAACGTTGACGAAACTATAGTAACTTGACTAAGGGGGCTGGGGTGGCAGAATGTTTTCTCGCTTACGGTTGCGGTGACTACTTCGCTGAAGAAGGTGACTCTTCTTAATCCCGGTCGCTCCGAACCACTCGCCTGCACCAAAATCGGACGCAAGAGGTCACCACAAAAGATGTTTTCGTCTAACGTAAAGATTACTAAGTTAAATCACACGATATTACTTAGTATCGATCGTTGTCATTATAAGGTGGTTACCACCGCTTCTACTAGTCGGTGCCTACTTACCTATCTAAAATATATCTTAATGACAATAATTGAACACTCAACTCTACCAACAATACATTAGGCTTTCTTATTTCGTTGAAATTCAGTCTGTGCAACATAGTATTTTAGGTCTCCCACATAACTTGTATTGTTACATTCTGCAGGATAATGTTGGTAGTAGGAAATGGAAATTGGAGGGAGCACCTTCCTCTCGTAATTCTCTTACATAACGATATTGAGCGAGGAACTTACACTTTAACAAACGGCTCTTGTAACAGCTTCCCTTGAGCAGAGGGCAATTGTCTTTGTAAGGAAATAGGGAACAACTCTGGAGAGAACAGAGCGATACTCTCTGTTAAGTTCTAAGATATTTTTATGTTGGCTATAACGTCGCAGCAATGCCAACGTTATAAGTTAATAAAACTGTGATGCATTGATAGTTACTCCTATATTCAGGATGGTATTTTCAGCATTCAGATACCTCTCTATTAAGTTATATTTCTTCCTCACAATCCCTTTCTTTACATATTTTCAAGCAAAATCCCCTGTGTCTGATCTGTTCTAATCTATCTCTTTGCTAGCGACGATTTTCTCCAACAAACAGAGTGTTCATAAGAAAGTTTTAAATGTATATAAGAAGTATTACGTACATAGAACTTCAAAGATTTTAACGAAGCTACATATTTCTACCAGTTGACTTTAGGGTGGTGCAGAAACAAAACATGGTAGGTGAAATAAAAAAAATAGACAAATAGAAAAGAAACAAATACAATAATAAATACATACTTAGACACATACACATACAAATAAGTTATTGTGAAAAAACAAATCCAACGAATCATTGCTGTGATAATTCTGCTAACTTCTTGCGAATGTACTCTCGTGCCTACACCTTAAAAGCAAAAAGGCTGATCGCCATCCTGACAATCGGAGGGAGCGCGTATTTTGTTTTATAAAACCCTTTTAATTGTGCCTGGGATTTTAGACACTCATATAATTCGAAGGGTTCGTTTCGCCTACATTTACTAGTTTAATGTCTAAACCAACGATCGTTTACACATGTACATTCAATTAAATTCTAGCCTGCAATTATGGCGGGGTGAACCCTTTTCCCCGGCTTTCTGTTATGTTTCGAGATCTCTTTGACCTCGCCAACTGTTCTGGACCGTTCGAACCACTTAATCATTAGTGGTCACTCGCCACAACCGCACAATTCAATTAAAATCTAATTACCAGTTTTTGTGCACTTTATTAGTGAGAATACAATTTGAGGATTTGATAAACCCTTTTTCCTATCGAGGTAATTATACGATGTTTGATTAAAGAAATCCCGCATTACATAGATCTCAAGTATAGAAGGAAAAAAGTAGTCTTATATATCTTCTGATTCTGGTTCTCTATAGAGAATCTCAAAACTCATTGTTTCTTCAGCAAGTTACGATATTGTAGAAGGTGCATTTATGCCACATTATCTCGTGGCGTTATGCATACATCTTTGAGATTACAGAACCACGTACATTCCTCCGACGTACATTGCATCTCAACTGCTTGCGCTAACACATTGAGATCCTTGTTACCCGACTACGGCGAAGCAAAAGGAGGGTTATGATTTTGACCTGTATGTATGTATGTATGTATGTGGGTATGGATGTTCATCTGTTCCCTCGTAACTTCTAAACTACTTATCAGAATTCGACAAATGACATATCATTAGAAGCGTCTTAATTGTCCGCTGGTTATAGGCTATATGGGATTTCACAAAATCTAATGTGGCGCCCTCTAGCGGACAAAACATACGAAGTAAAAAAATAAAGTTAAGATAAATATGCCGTGTTTGGTATCATTTGAAAGCGCTTTACTTGTACATTTTGAATATATATATATTACTAGCATTTGCTTGTGACTTTACCTGTATTCATGGGCTGAGAAATCAATGAACCCAAGATTAACCTATTTAGAACTCCAAAATATGTTAAATAAAAATAAAGTTTAAAAACTAACACCCGACTACTTAAAAACACGCTCTAAAAAGTACGAAACAAGAAAACAAGAAAGCCGTGGTCGTATGCCATAAGAATAATAAATTAAAAAAAGTGGTATACGACCACGGCTTTCTTGTTTTCTTGTTTCGTACTTTTTAGAGCGTGTTTTTAAGTAGTCGGGTGTTAGTTTTTAAACTTTATTTTTTTTCCATCTCAAATCTCAAAACCTCCAGGTTATGATGGGTGAGTGCACATCTGAGAGGCCACTGTAATCCCTATCTATCGGTACTCTGGCAATATTTGCGTTAACAATATATACGGAATTGATACCTACCAGTATGTATAAATACACTGAAACTATTTGTAGACTGCCTACATATATCGAAAATATTTAGCACATTTTAAATCAATAGCAAATAGGAACCTCACGGGCATTAACTGAATAAAAGTTGAAAGATATCTGGACTGTGAATCAAGCATGTGATTCGTTTATCATTATTGGAATATTATCTAAATCCCAATTTCAATAACGGCACCTACTGAGTCCTTCTTTTTCTATTGAGTGTAAGGGCTTGCATCCCGGGAGTCTCGGTCTCGAAAATATCGAGAGTCTCGGCCATTTTTGGGCATCTTCGAGATTCGAGACTTATACCTTCAGTCCCGGGACTAACGAGACTTTCGAGACTTGTGTAGATTTTTTAAAATCTACTATACCAGATACTGCACACTGCATGATACACAAATCCTTAACAGCAAATACCATTTTAAATATTTGCCTTAGAAATTATTTTGCCAGAAAAGCTTTAAAAGCTAAATAGGCTCACTATGGCAAGTATTTTGCTATGTTTGCACAATCTTACTCAATTTATTGAGAAGAAGTTGGGTCCTTTTAAACTCTCAATAGTAACACAATTGCATTAACTTTAAAGTAGGTATAATACGCAAGATTAAATAAATCATTGATTGAAGTCATCTGTTAGCTATCCAAATACAAGTACTCCAAAACATAACGGGACTTTGGCTCAGCTCACGGATTTTTATTATTGTTTTATAGGCTCGTGTTTGACTTATTCCTATTCTTTTTATTTAAATATCCTTAAGTTTGTAGGTTCAACTGCAAAAGAAGACTTAGAAAATAAGTTTAACCGTTTCCTTAGGGCCCTTTTCCTGTCACACGCATTTTGTTCGCACGCGGTTCCCGTCCGCATATGGACTGCACGCATCCTATTTGATACATGCGTTTCCTATCATGCGGCTAGCACGCGTGCGGAACACGATTTGGCTGCGGGAAATAAATAATTTTGAGTTTGAGTTTGTTTACCCACTGGCGACACGCACTACAGTGCAGCAGCAAACGAAATCTTTGTCCTGCGTTTGGCCCGGAGCGTGCTATCATCGCCCGCATGTGGTCGAGACCCGCGTGCGCGATAAAATACGCGAGACAGGAAAGGGCCCTTAAACCTCAATATGACATATTGAGGTTTAAGGGCCCTTTCTAATTAATATTAAAAAGTAAGATGGTCGTGTCAGCAAATGGCTTAATAGCCAAGACCAACACCTTAGGAGGCTCGTCTTAGGCGGCCGATTCAAGGACTTTATTTAGAGAATGGTACTCTTGAACATGGCTGTACAGTGTGGAGTGTATAGTTATGAAGTTCCTATATCTGGAGCCTGCCGCTTGTTTGGACCCTGTTCCCGATACTGGTGGGACAATTTTTTTTTAATATATTTTCATGTTTTGTTTATGTTTTATTCAATTATTAAAAATGAGTAATAATAAAAGATAATATCTCTCCGTTTTTCCCCTATGTATGGCTTACAAACCATGCTGAACGTTTTTCAGGATTTGAAATAGATTTTATATTCTTAAGTGATTATAACTGCATGGACGCAGAAAGGGCTTTTTCAGCCGCAGGTTAATTTTGTATAACAACAGATCCTACCGTCCTGAAATGATGTTTCATTATTTTTACGTGCTCATTTAAAAAAGCAAAAACCAATCATCATTGTTATTTTCAATTGTAACCACGGCAGAAGAAAAACCAGATTGAAATACTGTTTTAAAAAAAGTCCTTTAGTAAGTAGATATTTTTCTTTTTAACCAGTCTCGAAAGTCTCGTTTTTCCCGGGAATCCCGGGATTGGGTCGAGTCTCGATTTTTTAGTCCCGGGACTCGAAAATATATCGAGACTGCAAGCCTTAAGTGTAAGAAATCGTCAAATAACAGTATGTTTCTTCTTTGCCTTTGTTTCAGAGCCAAGCTTCTCTATAACACAACCCATGGTCCCAATAAGTTTCGACCCTTCTGGGCCCCTACCGTTACACTGGCCGGACAGTTACCGGACAGCAAGACAGCAAACTACCCATTGCTCACTATCCGAGTCTTTGACTCAACCGTGTTCTCTACTATCCATTACTTAATAATCCCGTAACCCTGACTGGAATTGGTTCTAGCGAGGCTCAATAATCGTGGCATCTCTTTGAGACTCGAGTGGAACACAACGCCTGCGTCAGTGTCTCGGCCTTTAACTGTAATCGATTGTGGTACAGGACTTCTCCACGCAGTGAACACAAACTACTTCGTTCTCAGTTTACACACATTTCGAAACCAATCGTCTGACAACTGATACCTAAGATCCATTGAATATACTGAAACTTGGTCACATCGAATGACATTGTGTAATACAATTGATACTCTTGAAAAGGAGTGTAACAGTTGAACTGTTGTGTTCTCTTAGTAACAATCTTTGAGTAAGTATCAAAGGCATGTATGTAGGAATATTGAAAGTTTTTCATCATTCTTCCTGAACAAGTCCAGATGAAGGTAGAACTACACAGCTAACACGTGTACCACACACTCCGATCTGGGCGCGTCGATCTTCGTGCATTTTATATGGAAACTAGACTTGTAGAGCTACAGTTAATCCACTCCACGTGACGCCACGCGTTCTACGTACAAATTAGGCGTGTTACACGTCTGCGTCGATCTCATGTAGTTCTAGATAGGTTCCAAGTCTGTCATGATAAGCGGTTAAATAAAACTTTCAGCCAAATAAAACTAGTACAAATTTAATTTAGGATCACAATAATAGAATACAAGTTTGATTTTAATTTTACAATATCACCACTAGTTAATTAAGGAGCAAGGTGTGCAAACAAGGTTTAAGAGTTCCTTCAGAAATAAATGCATTTCTATTTTTACTTCAAACAAATGCAAATTTTCTCGTTTTTACCACTCGAAAGCTATTTTCTCTAAAACCAATTTACAACAAACAGAACAGAATGTTCGAGCTTGTGAATTAATCTTGCAGATGGATATTGCATCGCCGACCTCCTCCTGCCACCCTCACAATTACAACATGTACGTATGCACCTAAACATACGCACCTAATGTTAAAACTAGTTCCTACCCTTACATTGCATTCTCAAGTAGATAGTCCGTAATAGAAATTCGAAGGTACATCGAAACAGGAAACAAACGAACTATAAAATGTATAATTATTTAACAAACATTAAAATTTCCCATAAATACAACGTCTGTGCAGCGACAGGTAATTAAAGACCATCATCGGAAGCTCATGGATTAACAACTTTATTTACAGAAATGTTAGAGACAAGCCGTTACTATGTTAACTAACAGGTTTGTTTAACTGTTACAATATGGGAGATTGAGAAGTGGACGGAGAGAAGCGCTCGAGCGCACGAGAGACGTCGAGCGCGCGCGCGCGGCGCCTCTACGCGCAGCTGCACGCGCAGCGCTTCACGCGCTTTTCACTGTTCACCAAGGCGTCCACGCTGCGGACGGAACGGGGCTGCAGGTCTGCAACAACAAACAGAAAACATGCTGAATTTCAATAACTCAACATCGAACAAAGTACAATGTAAGTTGAACCAAGATTCAATGCGCAGAACAAGGTCTTAATCGAAGTGTGGCACATCGGCCATTATAATTCAGCTTTCTCGCTGCGTACTATATCATGATAGCGATCCCGCACATATAAATAGACAGGGACCGTAAGTAATGAACACATTACGCTCGCATACCCCACAATCCATGCTCTTATAAACAAATTAGGCCAAGATCAAGAGCAAGAGATGCTAAGACTAATCTAGGTCAATAAACACTATGGCCTGCATACATTAGCAATTATAAGGAATCAGCGAGTGCTAGAACGACCCAATTACTTGAAATTACGTGCATCGACATTAACTAAGCTGGGTTTACTGTAAAATACGAGTACTACGCATTTCCCACTATGAACCCAGCCCACGAACGTCACTTACCTATGATTTTGTTGACTAATTCTTAAGGGAAAACACAATAAACATTATTTGTTACATCCTGCATTAATACCAAGTAATTATTTAATATTTTAATTGTTCCTGCACTGACTCTTTGTGATTTGTGTTGTGTCACACTGAACTTTTTTAAAATCGTCCCAATCTTTTAAATTAATCCTGGGCCACCAAGATACAGGCTGTGCCTAGTTTGAGGCCCACGGCCATTTGTTATGCGTAAATATTTATTTTCTTCTAATTTGTATATTTCTCTGTAAACTTGTGTGTGGTCAATAAATATTATTAAACTCTTGAGCCCCGAGCGAACGTCGTCGTTCGCATACTATTTGTCTTTATATTGTGTCTCTAATTACGGTATTCGAAAAGTTAAAAATTACTAATCTATGGAAATATGTATGTATAATAGTTTCTAACTGTAATTCTTTTGATCTTAAATTACTGTTCCACAATTAGTCAAACAATGCTTGTTAGCGAAGTTCACAACCGCAAGTAGATTACGAGATATATCTACTTACAGGTACAAACAGTTGAAATTAATATTGCATTGTAGTGATTCAAATTAATATACTCGCAATTATGTACCACAAAGTGGCAACAGAAATTGTAAGTAACATGTCTTTTCGATTAGCGTTCGAGTGAGAAATTATAATTATTAATTATATTTTTTTCATTTGTTTGAAAAGAAAATCGTTATTTATGTCATTTAAAATCTGTGAGAATATATATTATATATTCTATTATTTAATAAGCATAATGTGAGTATCTGCTATTCATTGTTCATCATACCGCTCCTTTTTTTGAGGTGGAAAATCATCAAACCTCCCCACGCAGGGTGGAGCGAGAGGAAGCGTTAGACGTTAACTGGCTGAGGTATAATGTCACACGTGTTCTTTCAGTTACTTTTTGCAATTCAGCATTAGCTAAGTTATAATCGTTTCGTTGCGTCGAACGCCTCGAGTTAGCTACGCCACCGATTTCTTTGTTCTGACCCTGTAAATGAGCGTTGAGATGACATTAGAACAAAGAAACCGGACGCATCGCTTACGATTGTAACTTGGCTAGAGGAGCTGGGCTGCTCTTTCGAACGATCTCGATTTCTGAACGTAATACAAGTCGGCACAGCTAGATAGGCAATACAAAGCGTCCGTTGCTTATTTCACACGACATTGATGTTATTGGAACTGATGTGATTCATGTGTTTTTGTGGTAGACTTGGTGTCTATTCATTCATTTTGTATAAGGAAACATTGTAAGAATGAACACTATGAGTCTACGAGCTGTGTACGTAGTAGTCATGAAAATAGATAAATATTGTTTGTTATCTGAAACATTTTTATCTGTGTTAAATAATAATAACACAAACATTAAAAACATATGCACGATTGCTTTGACGCTTGTCAAAAAGTATTGCTAACTTTCTAACATGTCGTTAAAAGTTCTGCCGGAGTTAAATTTTGCCAAAGTTACAACACATTTAGATTATTATTTTTGAGTTATAGACTCCGACATATATTATAGATATGTTCCTAAGCAGAGACCGATTGGAAACACGTGCCGCTCTTTACATGGATATCTTATAGGGTGACGAGATTTTCTGGAATAGTAGACCAACCCCCCTAGTCAAGTTACAATCGTTTCATTTTGAGTT
This sequence comes from Mythimna loreyi, assembly GCA_029852875.1. Classification (NCBI taxonomy): domain Eukaryota; kingdom Metazoa; phylum Arthropoda; class Insecta; order Lepidoptera; family Noctuidae; genus Mythimna; species Mythimna loreyi. The sequence goes on along the minus strand of CM056780.1, from coordinate 10,058,607 downwards.
AGCACTTGTAGATAGCCATTCATCCATTCCTTTGTAGAGATGACGTCAGAACAAGGGAAGGGGTGTGTGCCAACTACAAGCGCTAACACCAAACGAAGCGATTGTAACTTGGCTAATTGATTTTACGGCGACTTCATGCGAAAGTGAAAACCGGCGAAGTAAGAAATTTCACGTCATAGATCTATTCTTTATTTTCAAAGTTATTTCATTTTGGTTTTGCCAAAAGAAACAAATCAAAATGCGAGGTTGAGCTATGCGACTTTGAAAATTTGGGCGTTCCAGCAGTGGTATGTTAGGTTCATATTCTGACCAAATGAAAAGCGGGTATCAGCTCAAAATTCGATCAAAATGTTAGGAGAGAGAATTTTCTTCTATTTTTTTTTGTCCATTTATAAATAATTTAATTTTATTGCAGCTGCCAGCCGAGCTACGTACCTATACGCTGTTAAATTTTGATCGTTTAATTCTGTTTTTTTTTTTACGGCGAGTAAAAATCATCCAATGATGTCGTCCTTGGACGGAGCGGTAAACAATGTCAAACTCTTACTGACTAAACAGCCCACCCCGTTCCTTCTTTGTCTTTCGCACTGGGTTTTTTTACTGATGGGTCGATAGGGTACATGAAACACTGTCGATTTTTAAAGATAAAATACTTTTTTTCTAAAACTCGTATTAATATAATAGAACACATGCACGAAATTTTTTTTTTTAAGCAAACGGTTCAATGACCTTGTCTAGTTATCGGTCACTGAACTCGCCCAGCTTTTACTTAATGAAATTAATTTTGTAGATGCGTAAATTAAAGGTTATTATTTTTTAATTTTATCTTTACAAATCGATAGTGTGTTATGTATCGAATTGACTCTCCACGAGATTAAACAATCAAAATTTAACGGTGTATATTTTGCCGCCCCTGATTTTTGGCACTGGGTATTCGACCGGTGCGCCGGCCCCTGGATCGGGCCCTGCTTACGAGAGCCGGCATGACAGCTCAGACGTGGTTAATTAATGACAATTCAACTTGAACCTGTCCTCTGCTCAACTTATTTTTCTTTGTTAACTACTTGGAATTATTAAACAATGTAATTAAACTTCAAATACGAACTACCCACGCCGACATTTGTTCTATGAACGTTTCAATTACAAAGATAACAAGGTTTTTAATACTACTTCAATAATATAACGCAGTTCGTATTATGCGCCTGTACCGAGATATTGTAAATTCAATTTGTATTTAACTGGAAATGTCTGTGAGCGTGCAGAGGTCTGTGAAAGCAGATTGACTAGCATTTTGCTTGAATAACATGAAAGGGTGCTTTCTACGTAATAATTAGTTTTGCTCTATAGAGAGGGTATCTAGTGAAAAGCAAGCTATAGTGAAATAAACAATTCCTGGTATATGTCCGAGCTAATTTAGAAACTTCCACGTACACTAGGTTTAAATGCTACCTACAAAGCTATTAAACAGGTCCAGGAAAAGCAGTCAAAGCTGAAAGGATATTATTCAAAATTACATAGTATTTGACTGAAATTTCAATTAACTAGTGGTTGTTGCTGGTTGATTAATCAATTTGTTTGCTATCAGAAAATTAACAACTTTCGCAGTTTTTGCAAGTTACTTTTTAAGGCTGCATTTCACCAACTGACTAGCTGGTTATTTTCATGTTTCGACTTTATTTCAATCATTAAAGTTTCGTTTCAAATATTACCAATTAATTAGAAACTGCCCTGTAGTTTGGTAAGAATAATCTGAAGCAAATGTGAGATAACAGGACTTGTGGACTTGAAGAAACATAATTATGTCGTGTTTTGGTGGAAATTATGACGATCACACAATTACACACAATCAACACACACACACAATGTCACAATTTAACTCTTTAAGATTTTTTGGTCATGATGGAACGAAAGTACCTGACGTAGTCAACAAAAAGAATATAAAGTAGAGCTAACTGATTTGCATCAAAAGTTCATTATAAACCAGCGTCAGGCAACTGTGCACTGTTAAATTTTAGTCGTTTTATTCTCGTGGAGGGCCGATTTGGTACATAAAACAATATCGATTTGTAAAGATAAAATTAATAAATAGAGGCCTTTTTTTCTAAAATTCGAATATAAATATAGTTAGTAGTACTTAGTACGCAACGACCGGCAACTACCTAAAGGTCATTGAACTCGCTCAGCTGATGTTTACTTAAAGAAATTAATTTCGTACATGCGTATTATGGGTTGTTTCATGTAACAGCTCAGCCCTCCGCGGCACCGTAATTAGAGACATAGGTAATAGAAAGACAATAGGTGTGTGACTGCCGGCGTTCGTTTGGGGCTTCAGATTTTAAAACGATCAAACTTTAGAAGTGTATATTTGTTGGGGTGTATATTCAATGGAAGTATCGTTATAATATAACGGTAGACTCACAGTGCGGCCTCTCGTCGTCTTGCATGGGCATGTCCTGCGGCAGCAGCAGCGTGCGCGGCGCGCGCGGCGCGTGCGCGAGGTCGGCGCGCTGGTCGGGCGCGCGCTGCTCGTCCCCCTGCGCGCGCGCCTCCGCCTCCGCCTCCGCCTCCGCCGCCGCCGCCAGCGTCTTCACGATGGTCTTCACCTGCAATAGTAACACGTTCATTTAAGGAATAACTTGTGGTATGATTATGAAATGAGTTTTACAAAAGTTTTGATGATATGGTGATCTCGAACTTACTTATTTAACTTAACTAAAAAATTATAATAGAAATCATGAGTATGAGAGAGAATGTCAATCAGTAACAGCTTAATTTATTATTTATTTATTTTTATACAGATGAAACCCATGAAATTATCCAGTTTCTGAAAGGAAGATCCGACCCTAGTATGAAGGCTAAGAAGAAATGGCGTGGGTCGTTTAGTCAGTAAGAGCAGACTCTTAGAAAAATGTAGTAAAAGTAGTATAGTGTTCTGACACTATTTGACCGTTTCGCCGATTTTTCTCACCATAAAAAACCCCATGAAATTGTAAATCTGTTTGTTTCGTTTAAACTTAGCGTGTTCTCAGGAACGACTGGTTCTAATTGCAAAAAAAAAGAAAAACAAATACAGGTGTGGAACCGCAGAAAACAACGACATTTAATATCCCAGTAAAAGAACGTAGGTGTTCGATAGGTATATACTTAGTTGTTCATCAACCTGTCCTTATTTAAATATTTACAAACGCAACGCGTCTTTTTTTCCTCATACCCGTAATCTTTACTAACAAGCACATGTCTCCCTTTTCCTCTAATTAGACACATTCAATTATGAGCCGCTGTGATCTTTTTTCTATTTTCATGCTAGATATATTCTTCTTTGAAGTAACCACAATACAAGCGTTTACAAATTTTGCCTTTGCAATGTTATCCAACGGAATATAGTTAGAAAGTAGGCAACCTCTGAGCCTAGTGTCCCAGATGGCACATTTTTACTTTCGCCTAACCCTGCCGGCGGGACCCCTCAAGTCCCAAACTCTCAAGTTTATATTAACTAAAATACTTCGTATTGAAAATCTAAGTCGATACGCTCGCTTGGGTACAGAATATTTTACAAACTACAGATTGTATGTAAGTAAATAGAAGCATATAATAGTGTAGAACGTTACATCTTAAGAGCACCCAACATCATAATCATCTTTCTCCAGATTATTTGGAAACACAGATATCTTATATAGGTAACTAGATTTCGATTAGGATCAAGTATTTTCTTTTAATCTCTTAAAATCTGCTATATCGTGAATGCATATGAAATCAAAATTGATCTCAACATTTTTTAAAGTGTAAAAATTTTTGTGAAAAGTGAGTAACAGAATATCCGAAAACCAACAATGCATTCAGGCGTTATGTCTCTTTTTTCGCGTTGTTTCTTTATCAAACATTGAGTTGGACTGTGTTGGATGAAACAACAAGCTTTAAACCATATTCATGTTGACGATAGACGAAAAAGAAAGAGCCCTCTTATGTGTACTACTTAAGTGAACATGTCATCGAAAATCTGTCTCCATTTTTATCATCACATAGTTATACAAAATACGAGTATGTACTTATAGTAAACAAAAGAGAAAACATAGCCTACAGGGCAAAAAATATTCTATTTATAAATATAGGTATAGCGATAATGTTTCGTACATAATATTAAATGACCAAGTACATTAGGATGTAAGGTACATACAGGTGTTCATCCCACGAGAGAAGTCGGGAAGGATCCACTTAATGTAAAACCGGGGAATATTTTAGCAAGAGAAACCCTCAGATTTAATAAATGTGTGTAATATTTCAGCGTCTTATAATGTAGGTAGGTACTGCTGACAGGACAATCAGCGAGTGGCAGAGATCACTTAAAATTTCACGAAGGGTAGGGTTGGGGTGCGCACCGGAATCGTAACTTATGTACATTTAAAAGGTATTGATAGCGAGGTTCCTGGGACGTATTTATTTTTTACCGACAATTGATTCAAATCAAATACTTGCAATAATATAGGTACCAAAGTGTTGATATAATTTCGGTCGTAACATAAACAATGACAGATCCATAACAATTAGTTACAATAATGTGACGTACAAACATTGCGGTATATTTATTTCCATTAATTATAATTAGTGCACATGACAAATTGGGGAATTGGATATACTGTTATAAACGCTAAAAGAGGGTAAATGATTGAGTGACTATTATCCTTTTTCAAAACTATTTTAACAATCAACATTATTATTAAATAAATCGCTCACTGAGTACACATTATTTACATTTTTCTTCAACAGTTTAAAAAGTATTATAAGTAAAATATTATCACCCGAAAACCCTTTCAAAACCTTTGAATGTATTTTTATTACTACAAAACTTAATTCATAAGAAAATTTAGACACTTATTCCTAAGTGTACCTATACAATATATGCAAAATTTACAAAATGGTGACCACTTTCAGGCGTGAAAAATAATGTTATTTCATTTATTGCAATAATTTAATATGATTATAGTGTAAATCTATCATTATTATAGTAATTGTATTCGTTATTTATTTAAAATTATTCCTATAGTACTACAGACTAAATATTATTATACCCCGGTTCAAGGGTAGGAAGATGAAAATGATATCACACAAATGGCTAACCCCTGAAAAGCATGCAGCGGTCAGTGTGCTACAAAGGGTAACACTGAACATTCTCGCGGTGACTACAAGACCGGTCAATACTGTTAATTTCCTGCACTTGGCGGTCTCTGTGGCTACTGATTGCCAGTTTATAACGGGATTAATATCTTAACTGTCTATCAACTATACATAGATACAAGCAGTACGTTGTCGAACAATTTTGCGATACTTACGTAGGTACGCTACCCACTTGTTTGTTGAGTGTCACAGAAAAAAAACAGTGTAACGTGTAAGTAACTGTTAATTAGAGATACCGTAACAAATGTACCCACACTTAAGTAGTATGTAGGTGGTAGCTTATGTTCTGTAAATAACAAATACTCTTGAATAGTTAAAAAACATAAGTTCATATTTAAAAGGCAAGGGAACGGTTTAATTAAATAAGAACCTTTTTTTGTATAAAATATCATCAATAACTTCTCCTGCTCTTGGGTGGAGTTCGGGGGCGTGTCAGACTTATACAGCCTAAAAACATCTATATTCCTAATATTCCTTCATTTTCCTTTTGCATTCCATTCTTTTAAACATTTCTCATCATTATTATATTACAAGTTCTATATGTATGGGTACATGATTGATTAACATATCAACGCAGAGCTGAAACAACTGGGCCTAGAAGTGTAAAATTTTGCACAAGATTTTCTTTGATGTACGTCATCAAAGGAAATCTTGTGCAAGACGACGAAGAGACGAGTACTATGAGTGGATTTTCTAAAATTCACAACCTGAAGGGATTAAACGGATTTCCAAATTTTATATAGAGAAGCCAACTTACACGCGGCCGAAGCCGCTGATAGAAACGAGTTTTAGCATATACGAATTCGTTGCTCAGGATTAATTAACATTAAGCACTAATATGTGACTTTTAAAGTAACTAAATCTGGTATTTGATACAATATATCTAGCCATCCTTCTAACTTTCGTCTTAGCAGCTTAGGTTATAATTATAATCTCGCAGACAGACAGTTCATTGTTTGATTTTCGGATACCTACGCAAAGATATTATGAAAAGGTCGTAAGAATAGTCTAAGATTTAGAACTTATATTTATTTATACTTTATTGTACACCGTTAGCAACTTTTTTTATAATTAATAGGCTCGCGTTTGACTACAATCTCAATCGATGGCAAGCGATGATGTGACCGATGATAAAGCACGCTTGCCTAGAACTAACCTATTGACTCTTGACTTAAATACCCCTAGGTTTTAGCCATCAAGAAACACAGACTACTTAGCTGTACGCTAGATGAATGTGTTGCCAAAGCTTTTATTCAGCATTTTTAAGCTGAATAAAACAACGTATGAAAAAGGCAAGTAGAAAATGTTATTAGACTTTAACTTGTATAACTTGTTTTTATAGTGTTCTCAAATTTCTATTTTAGTTTTTATTACTATTTATTTTTTCTTTGTATTAGATTCATCCATTCCAATTAAATTCGTATATTCATACAATGTAAAAATTGTTCATGAAATAAAGTACCTATGAATTGGAAGGTGGGCCCGAATTAAATAGAAACCCTGGTTAATACCAGGGTTTCTTATGGCTATTATGTTAGGTCGCAGATAAAAAATGTTTTTTTTATCTGCGACCAGCCATAAGTTTATAGAAAAAGAGAGTATACGACTCCCAATATCGTATTGCATAAGGCATTAAGTCTTCCTTTGTACAGTGTTATGTGCTTTGTAAAGTTTTAATAAATAAATACGGAAGAAATAGCATGATCCTAAGATGCAAAGTGAAAATAAAGTGTAAATATCTTTTCGCTCCTTTATTTATAACGGGCGAAGTGATATCGTGATTATTCATCTCAAAACAAAGCCATAAATAGTATTGTTATCTCTCAGTGAAATCATTTTCGGAAACGGACAAGCAGGAATTTCAACCATTTATGAGGTTGGTTCAGATGAAAATTCCGTAAATGTTCTGTAGTATTCATTATTCAGTTAGTAGAGTTAAATACACCATTTTGGTCATGAGGCATGGAATAGGTATCACACACACACAGGTTGCAAGGCCGGTCAATGTGGTTGTGGTCAGTGATCTTTTGGGCAAATGAAGTGCGAACATCCATTAAATTCGTTTGTTTATTTTGTGAATAATTTTGATCTACTGGCTAACTCGGCAATTAAAACGGTGTTCTGTCATAATATAAATAGGCGGGTGGAGGGCGCTGAAAGATAGCCATCAGGTGGGATCGCAATAAAGCACTATTTTATAGCAATTAAAAAAAAAGCATCCCAGAAACGAGAGTATTTTTTTTTATCTGACAGTAAAATAAATTTAAAAAAGAATGCACACATTACTCGAATATTAACACTTCAAACAAATGTCCTCAGCACATAAATACGTTCATTCACATTAACCCCATGAACTAGTTGCCTGCATATTAGTGCGGTATGTGTGTAGTGCGGAGTGGCAGCGAGGTGGCACTATCCTTTGTTTAAATGACAATTAGACGGTTCTACAGATCGATAGTACCCACTGAGGCTGGCTCACCTCCCATTGTATTTGTCACTCTTGCCTATTCACTATTCTATTTATTTTCAGGCTATTTCTTCCGTATTTATTTGTTAAAACTCTTTCAGACGTTTCCGCAGGACAACACTAACTATAAGTGTCACATAATATATGCTACTTTATATCACGAATAATGGTCGGGTGAGCGACAGGCCAAGGAAGCGAAACCGGAGGAAAAAACTAGTGAGTTAATAAACAATAGACGCCTGCGTTACCTTCTGACAAGCGGATAGGTACAACACACAATACTTGTCATTCAATACAGTCAATTCAAGGATAATAATTAATAACGAGGTACCCAGTACCCTCCCACATTATCATTTTCCTCGTAATTAAAACTCTATCAAATTGCGCACGTTCATTAAGTTAAATATTAATGATTTTGTGCTCATATTTGTGGTTGCCTACCTTCAGGTCTGTATGTTTGACTATTTTATTACCTACTAAAATAGCAACGAATTATTTGAATACCGCTATTTCCGTCCGGTAGTCGAAATGTCTTTATCTGGGAATAAATGTTGGTTGGTATTGAAAGACTTTGATAACATCTCACCACTTACATTCCTAAATAATACCTTTTTGTTCAATATCGTAATAAATGTGTTATCAATAGAGTCAGTCTGCGATCTTGCAAACTAGAGGAATTTATGAAGACTCATAATATTTTAGATCCGATAACATAAGATTCTAGAGAGTTCCAGTAAACTAAAACGCATTTGCAACTTTCTACTCACCTACTTTATTTCTGGTTCTAGAGTTTAAACGAAAATAAGTTGTCTAAAACTCTTATTTTCAACATACTTAATTACAAAGGATATTGAAATAAAATTCCGGCAGCGCATACCAATACCTACTGTACCCTAATTTGAACTTTTTGACAACCTTTGTCGTTGATAGAATTTCACCTTTGTATAGAGCATGTACGCCTGAATTTATTTGGGATAAATTTGAACCCATTGCCAACACAAGTTTCGACTCTAGTGGTATGTATTTTAAGTTATTTTTTAAGTGACCATTTGTAAGGCTCTAAACAAGTGTGAGTTACAATGGAATTTGAACTTTGCTTTGTATGGCTTAAGGTCCTTGTGAAGGGGCTAGTTTTGTGGCGATTTCTTGCTGCAATTCTATAGCCGGCAAGTTGCTGACTTATTGCTAGCAAACGAAGGAACAAAATTCGTCAACAATTTGGCAATATATCGCATATCAATATATACATATATATATAATATCAATATAGCCAACATAATGAAATTTTTATAGCCCGTTTACAAGGCTCTTTAGAGGTTGTCGTGGCATTGATGAGTGGTTACCTCCTGCATGTCATTGTCGATCTGTTGGTCGCGGCGCTGGTTGGCGACGGCGTCCTCGGCCGTGCGGTGGATCATGTGCAGCTCCTCGGGGCTCAGGTTCCACGGCAGGTTCATCTGCATGTTGCCGTCCAGGGGCATCTTCTGTACCTGTACACAAACGTAAGTTGTAATATTGAATGGAATTCCGTCATAAGGAACGCTAGCATTACCTGCATACTGACGAATGATAATTATTCATTACATAAGCTTTATATACGGATACAAAAATCTCGACCAACTAAATACGGTATAATTAACGACATAGTAAACAATTTAATTGTATGCGTAAAATGCAGAATGCAACTAACAAATCCTTTGTAAAAATAACTTTCAAAACAGAATATTATATATATTTTAATACTGTCAATGCACCCGCAGTTGGTTTTATGACCGACGAAACCGTTGAACTCAAACGTGATGGGAGACCGAGATGGTGCGAATTGTGTACGTAAATATATGTAAGGTAAAGAGAAATCCGATCTGTTAACGGAAATCATCATTATGTTTAAGGAGCCATTTGGCAATGATATCTAATCGAGTAGACATTAAACCATCATATACACATTATTTATATACACTTGTGGCATTGTAGTGATGCTCAATTAACCGTCGGAACAGAAGCATCGTTAACATATCGTTAATCATGAATCTACATACTACCGTGTGGTTGATGGGTTTATTGACAAACAACAATGTCATAATTATTACCTACATTCAGATGATGTATGACGCGATCAAAACTCAACAAAAACATGGAAAGAAACTTAAGGACCGTAGCAGAAGGGTCGAAGCCAACTTGGGCTTAGGGTCTTTTTCTGAAAGGAAAGCATGGTGCCTGTGCGAAAGGCAAATAAGTGTGTTCTGTTCAATCAATAAGATCCTGACACTGTTTCGTCACTGGATGATTTTACGGAAAGAAACAAATACACAAAAAGAAGACCTACCTCAGGCTGGTCGAGTTCTTGCGTGGGGGCAGACTGAGGAACGAATTGGTGGAGCACGGTGGGTTGCTGGAAAGGAATAAAACACAGTGTCCATATTATAATGTATACGCAATCCTTGACAGCGATGTCGGTACCCTTTTATAACAATCGTCAAGCCGCACGGGCCGCCAACATGCCGAGTTCTTTAACCTCTACTGAGAAAACGCTTCAGTGATCTCAATGTAAGGTTCGTGTGTATTCTATTCGCTAATTCTTTATTCATTCGTTTATTTACATGTAAATCCTTTGTTGTCGATATTTTATAAAGGATTCATCATTTACACAGGAGCTTAGAGCTTTGTATTAAACAGTGCAAATTTAATCTTGAATTCTATGTAAATTGAATCGCAAAGATATAAAATCAATAACAGCTGACCATTTAAATAAATAGCTAGTGAATTTTGATGTTTGACATCTACATATTCCACATGTATTGCTAATAAGCGTGTCAATGATATATAGTAGACAATCTGTCAATGAAACTATTTTAATCGTTTTCTTAAAGTTATAGAGTCATTATGTTGAGCTTCGGGGTTGTTCGTAAATGTTATCGTAGCTTTTTTTAGGTGGGAAATCATCCATTGACTTCTCCCGCTTTTGCGTGAAGCGGGGAGGCGTGTCAGACTTTAACTGACTTAAACCCACCCGTGTTCCTTCTTTGTCTTGATTTCAGTGCTCTCTTTTATATCAAGTCTTTTGAATACAAAGAGCAACTGAAATAATACAGGTCAGTTTTAGTTAGTAAAAGTCTGACAATCTACGACGCAACTAATAATTGCCCACCCCAAAAAAAAGTAACGATATTCGTCAGTCATTCCCGACATATGTCTTTATTATGTCATAATTACGTTTTTTATCGTGATACAAGTGTGTTTGTTTAAATAATTCAGTATTGTTGGCAAGTGCTATTATCGAAGCACGTCTATACGTGTAGAATACATACATATACAATACTAGACTTCCGTGTAACATCGTCTCACTCGTTACAGAACTTGTAAATTGCCTGCTAACGGACGATTTTTTGTAGCATGTTCTTAAAAGTACTTCGACACTGAAATACTTGTATTTTAAATTAGTGTGGCGAATCAATGTATTCCAAAGATAATTAAATTATACCGACAAAAAACTGTTACAAAACATTGATTACTGTACATGGAGTTGTATTTATTTTTATTAGCTTGAAGATACAATCGTGTTTTTAATGATTACAAGTGATCCAGAGCACGTAACTTGTGTTGCTTTAAACTTTTCTCTCAAGTACTCGAAGTTGTACGTGCTGAGACAGATAAAGACCTTAATTACACTAACTTAGGGCTGTTAGAATAAGCTATCTTATCATTTGAGAGTGCAAATAAGTCTTCGATCTAATATATGTTATGCATAGTCAATACAGATGTTTGGTATTAGTAGTAACAGAACTTTTATAGCAGTAAAACAGTAAATATTGGTTCAATGAGATTTTAGCAGTGTTAATTTATAGACCCCCAGGTACCCTGTGTGGCCTTCCATAGAGTAAACAAAAGCTTTTAAACAACATAGTTCGTCGAGCACAAACATGCCCCCGTTGCTGTTTATTTACGCAGCAGGTTGTATACGAGCCACTGCGTTGACGATACATTCAGTTAGTTATAGTAGTATATAGTTAGTTATGTACTTGTTTTAAATACTATATCACACTAAAATTATAAAAGCGAAGATTTTTACTCTGTCACGGTCAAATGGCTGTACGGATTTGGAAGACATGTTGTTGTCACTTGAAGACCAAACATCTAAATTTTTATTACGGGAGTATGTTTTCTTGTGATATTTTTTTTCCTATCACTCAGGTGAACCTGCTGCTAGAAGCTATTAATATGATAATTTAGCTACAAAAGTGCAAGGCAGCGCACTATTGTCAGTAGACTAATCAGAATGCAATTCGCACTGCAATCTGTCAAAGAGGAGGCTATATTGACGATTGATAGAAGGAACTCCGATTACATGAGTATCATCTATATGGTACTTACTTCGTTCTGGTCATGACCCTGTGGTGGTGGGGGTGGGGGAGGCGCGAAGGGTCCCATGGTCTCTGGAGGCGGGGGCATGTTGTGGGGCGCGGGGATGGCGATCACGCGCTGAACGTGGATGCGCATCTCACGGGGGCCACCCATCTGCTCCTCGGACGAGTCCCATGGCATCTAAACACAAAAAGAAACAATCTTGCATATAACATTTATAAAAACGCTACTCTTATAAATATTTATCATCATTTGAAACTTATTAACCCAATAAAATCTATCACAGTGTTGGTCACTGTATATTTTATGAGACCTCTAAATATAACCTCGACAAATATCTTTCCATAATAATAGACCACCTAATAAAACGACGGCAAGTTATCTCTGATAAGTGCATTAGCATTGTAATATGAAATTATCGGGGACAAAGGATAATGGAAGCACGATCGGTTATGAATAATGCAAGGCGTACGTTGCGCAAACGCAGCGGGAGCGTCACATCTTGGAGAGATAAATACGGGCGATCAGGAAGCAATGACCGCTGACACCCGAGGACGCGCCGCGCTGCCCCGGCCGCGCAACACAAAGCCGACGAACTCTTCGCGTCACGCCTCACAGGCATCGATGTGTCAAAACTAATAAACACCCACCGAGCAAAAATCACTCAAGACATTGTCAAGATAAAATATTAGACCTTGACCTATGTAGGTTCAACAAAGGCATCTGATATTAAATATGCAAAAATGAAACATGAACTCTGATCCGGTATCGATCTATCCTAACTAAGATACTACAAGCTAAATGTTATAGCAACAAAAGATCTCGGAGCAAAAACCTAACCGTTCTGTGGACAAAGAAGCTCAGCGAACATTGAATTAGGATAACGAATATTAATATTCTAATGATGATGCCGCTTGATGCGGAACGTAACAACAACACGGAAGCAACGACGAGCACAGTATTGTCCATTCATCCTTGTGTGCTGGCTCCTCAGTCTTTGTGCAGAGTGAGGAGACGCGCTGTGCGGTGTGCGCATTGTCAGAAGTAATCGATCACAGAGAACCGGCACCGACCACTTCGTTATCAAGCAGACAAGCATGATTTAATTAATTAGCGTCATTAGTTTCGCCGACGGATTTATTTTAAACAGACTCTAGCCTCTTATCGTTGACATATCTACACCTGTTACCAGTTTCTTACATATTTTATTATTTGTCCGTTTTTTACTGCAGCATTAGATGGCTCACCTGCTCCCATCTTTTTCACTAATCATTTGAAGTATCGAGTAATTTATCAAAACATCTAAACGAATGAGTAAAGAAACCATGCTCTGTTAAACAACTTATTAACACTACAATCATAAAAGATTTAATAGCAGCGTTGAGAATTTTGCAGACTATCTACTTTATTGTGTGAAATTGTATTTATTTGTATATTGATATTGACTAGAAAAGCAGGTCATTAAGACGAAATAAAGGTCATATAAAGGCAGAACATACGTGTGTAAATAATAAGGGTAAGGGTGGAGAAGAAGGTTGATATTAATAGATACTGAATTGCTGACGGAAAAACACAAACATGTGTAATACTAGAACTTACAAATTGAAAACTATTTTTTACTACCACCCTGGGCGGGGTCGTCGGGGCGGGGTGCCCCAGCTTCGTGCGAGTGCAATAGAATTAAATATATTATGCATATATTATACATATAAACCTTTATAATGAATCACATTTTCTATTTAAAAAAAACCGTATCAAAATCCGTTGCATAATTTTTAAGATCTAAGCATAGGGACAGACAGCAGGAAGCGACTTTGTTTTATACTATGTATTGATGAAATGAAAATGATATAATTATGGGTATATTCAATCATCTTATCTTATTAAATACATCCGACCACACATGGATTAGGCAACATTTTGGAATATAAATTTTCATTCTGAAATAATATTACAATCAGCTGATAACGATTCGAGGTGGCTTCGTCCGCAACTCCTCGCCTTGGCTGCTTCCACTCGTTTCGAGCAACATTCACATCCACTATCCGCATGCTAACTGTACTTCCGTTTAAAATAAAACGATTTCCGTCCTAACTAACCGAAACCTGTTCACTCATTATCATAAATAGAACATAATATTTGAACGCATTACACGTGTATAAGTATGCTAATTAAGTTTGTTTGCTCTTATTTGCCCGGTTAATGTTTTATTTCAAACTTCAGTTTGATTTCTATATGACTCGGATGTATATTATTTTTAAACTAATTTGATATTTTATTTTTATCTTCCGCTTTATTGGTAATTAATTTCATTCGACATTTATTTCGTTTTTGATTATGTTTCCGAGGTTTTATTTTATTTAAGAGTTGCCTCGCAGTTTAAACACCTGTTTAAAATAAACTAAAAAGCGAAAAGCGATGAATATCGAAAGTATAATTAACATGTCTGTGAGCTTTTATATATTTCCAATTTGTCATTATATTAGCATAATCATTCATATAAACATTTGTATAAAACGGTGATGGAGTCGAAGCTGCCTGACCACTTTCGTCCGAACGTTAGAAGACAACTGCGCATATTTAAGTTTTCTTACAAACCGTGGAAAATTGGTTCTGTTTACCGTAATTGTGTTTACATTACTGTCTGTTTTATCTTTATTCATTTACTTACACGAGTCTTATGTAATCACCGGACCAAGACAGATCTCGGAAGGTCGACAGCTGGCTCAGTATTTCCTGTACACATACGCTCACACTATACGGTATATCACTAGGCTACACTCATGTTTTGGAGATGGCCTCGAGTATTCGGTTCCGAATGCTTTCTATTTTAAAATATTGCTGCAATTAATCGTTTATTTTATTTATAGTTTATTAGTTTCCACTTCCAAATAAGGATGAAGAAACCAGAAGTTCATAAATATTCGTCAATCGGAAGGACGTTCTAGTAAAATTTCAAAACAGATTACATGCTGCATACAAAAGAGCAACATAATTTAAACTTCCCAGACTGACTAAAGAGTTACATATTGTTCTGAGCTTATTTTTCTTTCTTAAGTTCTTGTTTATACACAATAGCGGTGTATGAACTGTATGGTAGGTGCCCCGCGAACCTTTTTTCTTAAGGTTTCAACAACAATGCAATCAATGCTTATTGCTGTAGTAAAGAATGCTAGATTAGAGCAGTGAACCAGTCAGCTAAGTGCGTCACTGGCGTGCGACATAGATTGTTATTGTGTACTTAACTTTAACCACATTACATGCGTGTAATACCTACAATAGCATCTTCAATCTTTTTGAAACTACTTCCTTATGACAATATATTGGCACCTAACAAAGGTTGTCTATTATTGTGTACGTGCCAGGCTCGGCAATCTGGAAAACTGCGAAGGACTTACGTACATGTTCAAGACAAATGAGCAGCTCAATGGCTATCATTACAGTCTTAACATTTTTAGCTTACTGCTCAGTGCTGTTGGATTATTCGAAAGAGTTACCACGAATCTCCCCGGTGGGCAGTGCACTGCCGTGTCTTCGTGGAGGCTAGGCCTATTCCCTATCGTTCTCCGAAGGGAAAGAGATGGCCTCAACCGTGAGGCCACAGACATCCTCATGCGTAGCCAACGCCGAAGGAGACGCCCTGGGCGGAGTTACAGAGGGATTTCTGGCCACGGCGCGGACGGCTTTCGGATGACGAGTATCGGGTAGCTCGTCGTTCATCCGTCTGATAATGAGAAGGGCCGAGTTGACGGCGCAAATGTTCCATTCAATGTCCTCTTCTCTTTAAAGAGATGTTAGCAAAATCGAGAAGAGCCGATATCTGCTAGGACTGCGGAACGTTTGAAAGAGTGACCGTGGTGCTAGAATGCAAAGGAAAATGAAGTGGATTTCTCACGTTGAGTGTTTCAGATAGTCAACTTACAGAAACAAGAACACAGTAAGTTCAGGAGTATTTATGCCTAAATTATACTTATTTATTCCCCTACAGTGTAAAATCGTAGTAGTGTAGGATGGCGCATTTTTGTAAAAATACTTAACTAATCATTGAATGCTCGTAAGGTAAGATAATATGCGTAAGACAAACTATGTGGCTGCGTTTAATGTGCACCCGCAGTTGTTGGCGCATTATCCTTGAACGAGTCGTGCTCTATGTCTGTAAATGTGCAATTTGAGGTGGTTATGCTCTGAACACAAATTAAACTTTTAAATATGTAAACACTGCATTAACAATATCTCAGTGTAAGAATAAATACACTTCAAATTGTTTATAAACGAAAAGAAACCATTGTACTTAGGTTTCATTTTAATAAGATAAACAACAGAATAAAAAACTATGTTTAAAATTGATATCGCACAGAATGATAACAATCTACATAGATCCGCCTTAATTATGTAACGGTCGCCTTGTGCCGATGAGAACAACATCGCTTAATGTTGGCTAATGTAAGTGGAACAAGGTTCATGAGCGTTCGTAGTCAGCGGTGCATCAAATTATACGAATAATTGCAGCGCGCCGTCAGTGCAGCGCGAGCGGCTGCTGCAGGGAGCGCGGGGCCCACGGCGACCGCCGCGACACGCTGCCAAGTTCAAGAGCGTCTCGACCACAGCGATCACAAAAAAATAAATAAGAACCTACAAATTGGGCACGAATGGTATCGATCGCTGGTATATATAAAAATGTGTAGTTGCGGCGCGGCTCATACTCTCGACACACACCGCATCATGCACGCGTGCCTCGCGCTCCTGCTCGCGCTCGCGGCTGCGCTGGCCGCGCCCGCGCCCGCCCGTCTCGGCTACGAGAGGGAGATCGACGCCGGCAGGGTCGGCCTGCAGCACGTGCGGCTGCAGCCTTACGTGCTCGACGACAACTTCATCGCCTCGCACAAGAACCGAGCCAAGCTCATCACCAGACCGAGGCCGCTGGACGACGTGGTTGAAGATAACGTCTCATTAACATCGAATGTGTTAAGTATAGTGACACCAGCTAAACGAAATGTGGACAACCAAGTGAGTGATGCGCTGGTTCGGCAGCGGCGGGGATACAACCTGGAGAATGTGAGGGTTCCGGCGCGGTACCCGTACCTGCCAGTGCCGAACTATAACCGTTTCCGACGCTGGGGCTAGTGGCCGCCGGCCGCCGGCGCACGCCTCCTCAAATGTCAAGGCTGCGCTGATGGCACAGTGACTAGCGGCGAGCACGAGCGCGCATCCCCCGGGCGCCCGGCGCGCACGGACCATGCCCAGACTGTACTAAGTTTATGTTATTTATATGAAGTGGCTGTGATCGAACGCACAAGTTATGCCGTTACCTGAACGGTTTAGTGGCAACGATTGACAGAAAATAGATTTAATATTGATTGCACAACGATAGTGCAATTGAAATTATGTAATAGAGACTATTAGAATATAATACATGATAATATTTAAACAATATTTTTGTTTTTAACTGTGTGTGAGTTGACTCGACCCATGTGAGAACGTTTATTTACTTCAATTTGGTTTTAAATCCCAATCAAAATCTGTTATGATAATTTTTGCGCAAGTTTTGAATAATCTGATCATATTTTTTATTAAAGATGATTTTTATTAATAGTCAGTATTTTGAAATCTTCAAGTTCAAATTACAAACATTCGCTCGATAGGATTCTCAATAGTGAGTATAGATTCACATCAGATAACCAATCGCGGAAGGTCACGTAGTCGAAAAACTTTTTGTATCCATTTGAAATCTTTTATTATCTTTTAAATTGTATTTGAATCGTAGTATGCCGACATTTGCGATATAACATAGTAGATAGGTACTTAAGTACCAATAACACAATCAAGACATCGCGTGTAAACACGAAGAGTCTCGCGCACCGAGTGCCTCCATGTATTACAGTAATTAGACCCTATCATTTAGTAATGGGAACAATGAAATATAATGTATGCGAGGTTAAAATGCCGTTGCTACAATTGGTGTCAGCCAGGCTTGTTCTTAGACATTAAGTTGAGCACTGACAGGTTTCTGAAGCCATGCTTGAACTGCTACAGTAATTACTTATTCAAACAATAGTTGCTCAAGCCGCGCGATCGGAAACAATTAACTTAACGCGGTTAACTTCACATATCGACACTGCAGCGAAAATTCTAATCAACACACTTTCTAATCGAAACTTGACCCTTTCTGTAAAAGTGAACTAACTTACGAAAGTCGCGAACTTATAGAGAGTAGTTCATTTGTCTTTATTACTGAAGGTAGTCTGTAAGATTAGTCTGCGATTTCTTGAAATAATATTAAGTTTCGTCGTCCATAACGTATCAAAAATTATTGAAGTTTTAATAGTTACGTTACGTTTACATTTAGGAAATCATTGATGACTCTTTGTTCAACAGTTAAAGTATAAAAAGCATTTTAATAAGAATCGATGATAAAGATATTCTTGACAAAAATTTTACTAAGCATTTGCAGTATAGGAACATGTTCAGAGGCCTTACAATGATGAGTTAAAATGTCAAACGTGCAAGCAGAAAAGAGGGATGGCGCTGTACACCCTACTAAAAAAGCTCCAAGGCTTGAATATTTTGGCTCGTGACGTCAAATAGACCGCGTAAAGGGTTCGTGGTGGGCCTCTGAAGACGAAAGCTGCGACAAAAATTTAACTCGTGACCATACGGCAAAACGTCAATCTACACGAATAAATTATTAATATATCAAACGAAACCACTTTAGCAGATAAGGCTTGCTTGTTGAGCATGCTAACATCATTAGATACATCCTCACAAAAAAAGAACAAACCCAAACTTGAACTAGCCAAAAAATAACACAATATATAATGTTGAAGTATCAATACGTCATATAATATGAATACATGAAACAGTCATCAAAATAAATAGCTATAAATAATTATAATCCGTGGTAGGTCGTCTCTAATCTTGCCTAAGAACGCTATAGGATCGGATACGGTGTAGCCGAATTTCCCAGCTAAAATAATTTGGAGGCATCAATTTTAATACAGTCTATTAACATTGAATACACGTCTAAACTTAATGTTGGGTAGTTATTTTCTATAATAAAAATATACGGTCTTACATAAAGTTCCTCATTAAATAACTGAGAACTCCAAGGTAATGTTTATCTTTTTAAAGTAAAATTCAAATCAGAGCTGGCTGGGTACTTCCGAATACATGTGCAGGGAACCTTGACGCTAACCTCATACGTAGCCGGGCTCCGAATATACGCAGTATTCATGAAAACTATGGTTGGTATTCACAAGAGTTTCACGAGTCGAATCAGTGGAACGCGCCAAAACAAAGAGATTAGGAAGTAACCATCAGAATGTTGAGGTTATTGTGTGTTATGGCAAAGTCGTCAAGGTGTCAGGGTTGTATCGAACTGTCGTCGTGCAGTCTGCGGGCTGCGGCCCTCACTGTGCCTATCGTTGTACTCCACGCGGGCCCCCTCAGCCTGCGGCGCGACCCCTCCGCCCTCAACTCCTACACAATTACTGTCAGATGCTGTCATGTCACTCAGGCGCTCCGATAATAAAAACATCTTAATATTTTACGATGACAGATTTCAACGTAAGTAAGTATTACAAGGAACCAAAATGTTTACTTATGTTACACTTATTTATAGCGTGTATATGTGTTGATTTAGCACACCGAAAATATAATGTTATAAGGATTTATTCTTCACCTAACCTTCAAGTAACGGATTGGCTTACCCATTCACAATACAAAAAAATAGTTTTAGGGTTCTGTACCTCAAAAGGAAAAAACGGAACCCCTTTTAAGATCACTATGCTGTCTGTCAAGAAACTTTATCTTGTGAACGCGAAAAGGTTTCGACTTAAAATTAAAACTATATCTGCGATCCCTTGAAGCTGTGAAAAAATCAAATTTCCAGTAACTGTAAAAAATGATACGGCCACTTTTGTCGCAAAAAAACTTATTTCAACACCCTCAAGGAAATCCGCATTCACACGGTATTCCCTATGACCTAGAACCCTAAATATTAGCATGAAGTCTTATAACACTTATATAGGAATAAATCTGAAAACTGCAATTTTTTAATAATCATTTTGCTATTTGGAAAATCTTAGAAACTAAATCTATTCGGGAAATACTCTTACTAAATATTTACGTAACTTAATATGGAACCCTCAATGTGTAAGTTCGATTCGCACTTACCCAGTTCTTTTTTGCCCAAGTTTCACTAATACATACACCAAAATGTGTTTGTTATTTGAACTTTATGTTAAAAATAGCTGTAGTTATTTATATAATATTGGATAAGCAACACGCGAGCATTATCCGATATCGTAAGAAAGTACGACAACTATTTTTACATGTTAGCTGATGAATATAAAATGTGGACGAGTAAGGAAAAAGCTACATTTTATTTTTAAAATACTGGTGGAAAGAAAGTTGCACAAAGAAAAGAGGACAGAAAAATATGCATCTACAGTTGTAAGAATTAACAGAATGTAAAGATACATAATATCTAGAAGTCTACTATAAACATTTAAAATATATCCAGCTTACCAACTCTCATCCCTTTAATCTTTTATGGGTTGAATAAAGGCAGAGCTAGAGATATTATACCTTTTGACTAGCAAAGGAGTTGCGGACTGCGGTCGCATTTCATCTGGCAGACAGATATTATTACGTCCGAACCTCAACATAAATACTGAAGGAGGCCGAATTATTATTTAGGAAAGCAGAATATTCAAATCAGTATTGATCACCCTGAAAATTGAGCCATAAATGTCGAGGTTCAATTGCTAATAAGAATGTATTTTATACAATTTATTGATATTGTGTGAAATAAAATTATACTGAAACATTTATCTACTGTTGTCTCAAAAACGAACTTATGGATATCTACTTTGTATTGCTTTATTTAGTGGCACGATGCTTAGTCATTCTAAAAAATGACGAGCTAGTCTAGGTATCCGTACAAAATATTTTATCTACCATTTATGCCTGTATATAACGCCTGGGAATTATATATTTTGCCACAAAAGAAAACACATAAGACGCGTGCTTGACCCTGAAAATTCCTAAACTAATTAGTTCAAGAGCGAGCGAAGCGTGCTCAGGAATAGCACCCCGGCACGGACGGGTTTGGTGCCTTTATCTGTAGTCGGAAATAAGCCGTCAGCATATCTTACTTAGGTACGACTGCCATTAACATGTTGCCAAGTGCACATCCAGTATTATATGAAATACCTAGGTAACGTAAAAAAAAATCTAAACATTGGTTAAAGGTTATGGTAATTCTGAATTAGACAGATTTCCACTAACCAACACAATTATGACGAGCATGTTGTTAATAGCAACAACTCTATAATTGTGTATGTAGAATGTCGAAAGCAATTATATGAACATTCACTCTATATTCCTGAACAAAGAGAACTAAGTATGGCAAAATATACCTTTCTTTAGAAAGGTGTCACTCAACATTTCATGCCTTTCAAAGATACAAAGGTGAGCGCTTATTTCTCGTCGACAATAGTTGAGCTGTCAGGCAGACGTGTAAAAACGTCATGTACAGTTAGTTTCTGTATGAGATGAACGATTTGGCCGACTGACACCTAATCATTGTCTTAGAGGAGGTACTCTCACGATCTAGTCCCGCTACTCGCAGCTATACAAGCAACTCAGCGGTACTGGCACTCCTTGTACACACAAGTATTAATTATTTGAATAAAGACTATTCAGGACAAGCCGAGGCTGCCATGCCTACACAGACAACTGTTTAAATAGTAGTAATAATATACTTCCTTGTCTGTCACGCTAAATTGCTCATTATTTTCATTGCAAGCTGACCTCATTTGTGATCAGCTATCATCCATCTGAGCTCACTTAGAATGAGAGTAGCCAACAGCTCCCCAGTACTATCTCAAAACGAATTTGTTTTCTTCGCTTTACAGATAAAATCCAAGACATCTTCGTGAAAGTTTGTACCTACTGAAAACGTTTTGTATTTTGAGGAAAAGGAAAAGCTTCAGTGATGATTGATCGGCTCTCATGATATTAATATTGTACACAAAATTTTACAAACATTTACGTTTACGTTAAAGTACAAATCAAAGATCCTTCTTTGATTTGTATTGTATTAAATGTTACTGCACGTAATGTTACTGAACATATAACTTATAGGTAGGAACCTATCACATCAGATTACTACTACGTTTTTAAACTTTGTAGTTTGTTGTGGTAACACGACACAAAAAGCAATAAAAACATTCATATCTTGGTCGAAATATCACAGTGGCGAGCGCCCGCTTCCTACGTGATCTTGTTAAAGTTCTGCTTCAATGTGCCCATCTGTTATTTATTTCTTCGACATCCTCACTAGCACGACACGAGAGACCGCAACACAACATAAACTAACCATTCAAAACTATAGACAATACGAATTACAACCACACATAAACGTTTTCTGAATTGTGAAATCGAACATCATATGAAGAACAAAAGCTACAATGTAAGAATAAATGAATACATAATTAACAAAGAAACATATTACTGCATTTATATATGTACCGAGCTGACCTATCCAAGGCCTAACCTATTAATTTGAAATACTTAATGTATTAGATATAAACTATTATTTTATTCACCGCATAAATCAAACTAGACGTAATCATCTATGAGTGATATGAACGTGGGATGAGGTTGATATAGTAATTGCCATAGATATTACTATGAACAGGAAGTGTGAAATCTATTCTAAACTTGTCGAAGAGAACTCTACCTGACATGTGTACAAACTATTGCCAGTACTGCTCAACAAGAAGGCCCCAACACTAATATGTTTTCGTCCTATGATGAGTTCCTTGACAGTTCTTGTCTGACAATTACAGTGAAGTGACCTAACGAAATTTAATCGATTTTTTTATAATATCGATTCAGTTGGCAAAGAAAGTGGAATCGGATTGCTAATTTTCGATTTTTTTTCCTACTAATATCCTAATGTTATAAATGTGAAAGTTTGAGGATGGATGTGTATGTGGATGTTTGTTACTCTTCCACGCAAAAACCACTGTACGGATTTTGATAAAACTGTAAATAAAACGCACTATGTTTAAAATATTAATAATTTATTTGCTCTTCACTATCAGAACTTGATTCTTGATTAGAGCTTATATCCATATCGGAAGGATACAAGGCAAACGCACTCGTACTGACGCGATGCGGTCGCGATTCCAAGATGGCCATTCCGATTCATCAATTTTTTGTCGATTAGGTAGTGTCAATCTCTATAGTCAGAAGTTCCGTTCAACGCATTACACATTTTCTAAATTTATACTTTTTTAAATTATGTACTTAATTTTATGTACTTAAAACATAATCACGATAATTTACTTTGTAATTTACAAAAGGCAGTATTTTTTTATCATTCAATTTGTAATTATTTTGCCAGATTATTTTTTTTTAGTCTAAAGTAGTATGCGTGCCACGGAAAAAAATGAACTGTCAGGGAACTCATCTTAGGGCGAAAAAACATTAGGTGAAACTCAATTGTCTGGTAGCGTGGCTAACTGTCCGAACTTCACTTCATACGTTTGAACATGGCGAACAATTTATTTTTCTTTTATTTCATTAGCTGTCTTGTCCAGGCGTCAGCTCGAGACAGCCCCTTCGGTGTATTATTGTAAATGTCATGTCAGTAAATGTGTCGTCATGAGACAATATTATGAGTATATCTTTACTCTTCTAGATATCTTCTGAGGAACTTTATGAACCTGTAGCTCATATAATGAACAATTATGTAAAGTTAAATATCTGGTTTCCAACTCGTATGGCTCTGGATCGTTATCAATAAGCCAAAGCTTTCAGTAAAATATGCAAAGCTGTACTTATACATACCGTGCTTACAGATTCTGTTACAAACTCTTACAAAGCTGGCCTTGAATAGGGACTACGTGCATATTTTTCTCAGTTATTAGTTAAGGCTCTATAACCTGGAACTAATCAATGGCTTAGCATCCAAATGGTTTTATGTAACACCCCTCGTTAGCATAATAACAACTTCGTGTAAGCAGGTTTATGTTGTTTATCATACGAATACGAACAACTCTTCGTATAGGTATTTATAGCAGCAGTGATTCATCTTTCTTATCTAATTAATCTACTCGACGACGGAACACATAATTTACTAGACGATTGATTAATTAATAACTAAGCAAAAACTGTGTGAGGAATAAAACAAAATCTTGGAGGATTAACGAGGCCTTCACCTTCAATCGGTGGTCAAAACTTAATTATACAGATGTCCCGCGAGCAAGTAGAGCGGGCACGAGGCGAGGCTGAGCGTCTCCTCACCCGTTTGTTTGTTGTGATCGGGAGCGTTTACATTTGTTTACGTTCGCGCGCCTTCCCTCCGTGGCCAAACTCCAAATGCTCGCCCCCAACCCACACCTGTGCTTTCCACCCGCGGGCGAGGCGTCGAAGCGCCTGTCACCGCGAGAGCCTGCCCGGCCGGGATGGGGCTCGGGCCGCAACCCGCACGACACACATTTGAACTCGCGTGACTTGAATCATTTCATTCATATCTTCACCCTTGGCCCTTGCAAAGTAAGATAAAGTGTCACATCACTCAAACTTTGTATCAAGTTTAATTCTCCAGTTCTGCGTGTATTGTATTACCTCATTAGGGAAAAGTTTCATTTATAAATGTTAGAAGCTTCAGCTCGCTCAGTTTATGTAAATCAAAAGCAAGAGTGAAACATGAATTTAAGTTTATCATTTTGTAATTACTGGAAGTTTTTAAGCTTTCTGAAAACATCCATTACTTTAAGTAATCCGACTAGCTCCCGATTTTGTTTTACTTTGGATATTTGCTTCGGGGCTATTGAGTATTTACTTCGTAAAGAAGAGAACAGGTGAAGAAAATACGACGATTTTTAGCTATTCGCGACAACTTATTGATTCTGTATTTTGATAATAAGACTAGTTATCAATTTAAATTAAAGCCGTTCTGAAAGTTGCAGAGAAGAATAATAATAATGTTACTACCTACTTTCTGTTGAAATATCTTGAGTTCTAGATAGCTAGGTATATAATTATGTATATATTGTTATAACAAGTTGGACTAGTTGGTACACTTAAAGATTTTAAGAACAACATTGCGAGTTTCCGATTCATGGGAGAATAACAAGAAAAACGATTATGTACATAAAAATAGCAATGCGAATAAAGAAAATCGTTTGAGCGCCAACGTGCCATTTTCCTACTATTCTCAGAGACGGAATTTTCTTCCAGGGTTACCTTTGTTGTAATAAATGTTTCCTGAACTCCTTACTAACATCTGTTAGTACATATGAAAAATAACTCTCACAAACAATTTACGGAAAATACTGCTGGCGGGCTGGTTGCTTTCGGCTTTCTCAGCGGTATCATTTTAATGAAACTAATGTTCCCTAGATAACAGCAATTTCCGTACTTTCGTAAATGGTCACACGCAACGTGAGGCAACTTGGCCGTGTTTTACGATTTAGCTTGTTTTTTAGCTGCCGTGCTCAATAATGATAAATGAAAGGGTAAAACAAGTACAGTGAGCCCGAAAACCGGAACGTTGGTGATTGCATAAGCACATGTGCACGCTGCAACCAGTGTCGGGGACTTCGGGGCCGATGACCGACCGACCCTGATTTTTGCAAAATTTTCGGTTCAAGCAATTCGGGCCGGGATCTTTTAAAATACTCTCACATCGACGCACATATCGTTAGTCGCAAAGTTTCGGCTTAATGGCGTGAAAATGATTGATTGTTACATGAAATATTATTTTCTATTAGAAGGGAAAATTGAGCGGGATTGAAAGCAGTTAAACCACGAAAATACGTGGGTGCTGACTATGACCACGTGCCAATATAATGTGTTAGGTTTAGAGAACACAATGGGGCTTAAGCGAAGAAATCTTAGTTGTATGATCGTATCGCCCACGAGTAGAGTCGCAAAGCCATCTTCAAGGGCATAAGAATAGACACTTTTTAACATAAGCTAGCATTGCAACTTAGTAACGAATAGAAGACGAGCAACAATGTACTGCTAATACTGCAGAGCATTAGTGCAAGTATGTAATATATCATAAGTAATGTTCTGTCAAACGGACTCTGACTACGCTTTAACACTAATACATTCATTGATCAATTTATTTTCATCATAAAAGAAAGTTACTATAAAATAAAACTTTCTACCAACAAAGTGATAGCAGATGGCCCATAATAAGTTATACGACAAACACGAGCAATGATCATCAGGTACTTAAAGATCTGATGGTACTTACGGATGAGATAGGGGTGTCAATTAAGAGGAATCTTTGCAAAGGTGAAGCTACAATAGATAGGTATATATACCGGGTGTGCACTTTTATCTTAGGAGCGACACCGGTCAAGCTAGTTTTTGTTCACTGCTGCGACAAGTAGCAACCTTTTTAAAATACTCGTTCTTTTTGTTACACACCTTTGAATAGAATGTTGCCACTTTATGATTTACTTGTAAGAAGTTACAAGAATCGTAGCTTTCATTTAACTCTAACAACAAAATGATACGCTGCAGTAACTTGATAATGATCATCATCATCATTGCAGTCTCTCCCAGACTAACTATGTGGCAACCCATATAAACCTTTACTATGTCACAACCAACAGACCTTCACAGTAAGCTCATTTCATCTACATGAATATAGTAATCCTAATACCATGATCACACGTACCAAGTAAAAGAGTGAGATAGTAAAATGTTGCTCGGCCGAGTCGAGCGAGTTGTAAAGATAAACGCTCGGCCGAGCACTCGACGCTATGTTCAAACGTACTGAGTATTCGGCTGAGAGCACCGTCTCGGCCATTTGCTCGGTACGTGTGATCAAAGCATTTGTTATTGACTGATGTTCTTTTTGGAGAGTTTAAATTCGAGCCTGAATAAAACGAGAAAAACAATAATAGTAAGTACATGAATACAGTTAAAGGAAAGAAATTGTAAAAGGTAAGGTGACTACAATGTTATTTTCATAGTCAAGGTACTATGAAAATAACATTGTAGTCACCTTCTCCGTGTCAACGAATCAAACAGACTTGTCATTTTCGCTTTATGCGCTCTTTTAGGTACACTCATATTTTTTGTGTGAAGTTTCATCATAATCTATACTAATATTATAAAGCTGAAGAGTTTGTTTGTTTGTTTGTTTGTTTGAACGCGCTAATCTCAGGAACTACTGGTTCGAATTGAAAAATTCTTTTTGTGTTGAATAGATCATTTATCGAGGAAGGCTTTAGGCTATATAACATCACGCTGTGACTTATAGGAGCGAAGAAATAATGGAAAATGTGGAAAAAAACGGGAGAAAATATTTATCTTTGGGGGCTTCCGTTGCGTGCGCTGCGAAAACGGTAGAAGATACCAAAAAAATATGTAGGAAAGAATTATTCCTCTTAAAATGATCTAAAAAAATGTCCGCGACAGTATATGTCTATCTTTTAAGATTAACTCACTAGAACCGTTTTTATGGGAATCAAATTTGGCCGAAATTAATGCATGCAACCAATGAGTTGTATCAACATAATAATATTAATCTTTATCCAAATAAATGTGTTGATTAAGAGTATGTAATTGTGAACAAAATTGTCTTTGACATCACTTATTTTCAATGAACATCTTAGAAGATATTACAATTTTAAAATAACTCCGATATAAAATTCACACGCGCCGCATGATGTGCAAAATATGACGCTGCGCCTGGCTGGCGGGCGAGGAGACGGGTTGCTTGCGGGCGGCGCGGAGAGATTTTTTTTTTATGGTAGGTAAAAATCCAATGACGAATCCCGCTCTTGGGTGGAGCGGGAAACAGTCTTACGGGAAAGACTCTTACTGACTAAACAACCTACCCCGTTCCTCCCTTGCCTTATTCCCAGAGCCCCGGTATAACGCTTTCGCACCAACCCTCGGCTGCAGGAGGCTTCGACCCTGAAGAGCCCCACAGTTTGCTGACAACACCTTGAGGCGCGCGGAGCAATGCACGCCGTCGACGAGTTGGTCTTGATCTGGACTGTTACCAGACAACCAGACGGCGAGCTACCCATTGGTCACCGTCCGCAAGCCAGCATCTACGGCGACCGGATATCGGCGGGATCACGGCGGCGACGGCTACGGCGAGGGCGCTTTTGCCCTTGCCTTATGCGGTCGGCCTCCTCCTTTATGAGCTTTACTGCTTCGCAGAAGGAGGCGACCGGTCGCCGTTCTTCTTCGCTGCGGACCATGGCCTGAACCAAGGCCCGGCGCGAAAGGTCGCCGCCGCCGATCACCCCCACGAGGACACGGCGATGCTCTTCTCAAGCGGGGCACACCTCCACCGTGTGCTCCACCGTGTCCTCCGTGCTGACCACACAGTGGTGACACCCGGGCGTCTCTGCCGCACGAATGCGGCGCTGGAATCTCCTGAACTTCCCATGTCCGGTGAGAACCTGCGTCATGTCCTGCGCGATGTCTATCCAACCACGCCTCAAAGAGGGGACTTACCGCCGAGATTATGGCGTGCCCAAGTGGGGGGTGTAGCTCTATGAAGTACTTTTAGATAATTATATGTTCTTTTAAAAACTAAATTGTCTAAATTAATAACAGAAATTGATACGGGCAAAGTCGTGGGTAACAGCTATAATTTATAAAGCTGAGGTTGTTTTCAAAAATAAATATGATGCTCAAAATAACTATTCCACGCGGACGAAGTCGCGGGCACAGCTAGTTGTGGATATAACTTTAAGAAATCAGAGCACTGTCGGAGTGATATGAAGAGAATACGATCTTACTAGCTCCACGTACATAGGCGACATGCTAAGGCAGTAAAGTCATGTACGTTTATGTGGCACGATATCTAATAGGCTGATATTGTAGATGCGCTACTTTGTTGCTGCTGTGTGTAGTGGGTCAGGCGCGGACGACGCACACGTCAACACCCTTTTTTACTCAAACAGTATGTTCCATACTACATGATTTTACACTTTGTACTTGCCATTTTTCTTAAAGGGACAAAAACACGATATGTTCCTAGAAAACAGGGATTTTTCTACTGAGTATGACTGGCATAAATACAGTAATATTATACGATGAAATGTGGTATATTTTAACTTCTTCACAATGAAAACGGCTGAATAGGTTTGCTGTAATAGGCTCACGGGAGACCATGGGAGACTATGACTTAGAATAGCACAAAGGATAAGTACTTTTTATCCTGGGATAATTTTCTATTTTAACGCAGGTCGCAAATCCCCAGGCTAAAGCTAGACTTTCATAAACATCGTTATCTATCGTTTCATTTTTCTTGACTGAATTCGTATAAAAATAGACGATCTTAAGAAGGAAAAATGTGCCCAGTTCTGTGACAAATGTAGTCATAGAAACGTCCCCGCGATAGGTACTATTTCAAAAAGCATTTCTCTTTCACTTGAAGGTGGAGGAAGACGCGTGGTCGGATCTGAAGGAAACTTTCTCTTTGAGCAGCTTTTCTATACGTTAGGGAAACCGGGACGGTGTTTCACGGAAAACGTAGGTATTTTTAACAGCAAAGGAAGTTAAAGTACTCTGTAGTCAAAATAACGAAGGAAAATGGTAAGTGGGTATTAATATCGTTGTTAGCATTGGCTGCTACTTAGAGCACAGGTAGGCGTGCACTCGTATGTCAGCAGTCGGCGCAGTAAGTGGCAAGTATTTAATAAGTGATCGTAATTCATATGTCCTCGACCACATTCACAGATTTTTGTTACGATTACAGTTCAGTGCACACGCCCAGTTGCACATTACTAGATATTATCACTATATGACATTAACTTTTCCAACAACTTGGCTACCGCAAATTCACTTAAAACTTTAATAGAATAAAAAAATATTAGTTAAACAACCTACAACACTCTGCGATATTTTTTTTTCCTGTTTATGTAATAATTCTGATAATTGGTTTAGTATTTTAAGAAATCATTAGTTTCATTTACTACTTAAAACGTGGACCACTTTTTGTAATAAGTATTTAGGTACATAGGTCATTTGGCCGCCATGACCCACACATACCTAATGGTCCATTATGGACTAAGTGCAGAAACCAAACTCCGCTAGATAGCTAAATAGAACATAGGTTATTCAGTGGCAAATTGCCTCATATTTTGTCAGGTTAAACTATTACTTTTCAAGGCGTAAACAGTCCATAAAACCCCAAAAGGAGGGTAATGTTTTTCGAGAGTTTGTTGTATCTAAGTATGTATATGTACGTCTATTTATTTGGCACGCTCTGAAGTCTAAAAGGTTTAAAAGATTTAAACATATGAGGTATTTTTTATTAATATAAACTAGTACTTCACTGCGATCCCACGTAATGTTAGACGAATCAAACAATACTTTTGATTTGATTTTTGGTTTTAAACTATCAATTTCCGGGGCATAAAATCAAACTGCCCTAGAGACATAAATCAGGCAACACCTATCTTACTTGTCTAGTAAAACACATAACCTTCCTTTTGGTGTAGTCGGCTTAACAGTTTTCAGCGAAAAGCAATAAGCTCTTAATAACATGTAATCTCGTAAAGGCACACGTACCGCGTACGCAAGAATACCTTTAACTATCAGTTAATTTTATTATATTGTAGGTATAATATGTATTTTTGTGGTATTTATGTAGTGTATGTATATTCATTATAGCATATCTATATTTACATTTTATATTGTTTAATTGTCAATTATTGTGTGTGTACAAATTTTCTCTTTTACACATACGGTGTCTACATCTATATTTTTCTACCTCTCCTTTCGCAGGTATACTGGAAAAGATTTCCTTAGAAATAAGCATTAGTTCTGTACCTATTTTTTGTTTTCTTGTTCTTTTCTTTTATTCTTGTGTGTACATAAAATGTTAAATAAATAAAAATAATTAATAAGTTTTATGAAAGTTTCATGACTTTAAATCACAGAAAAACTCACTATGTACGCCTAAGAACACACTTTCGACTCCCAGCCCACTCCACTGTCCAATTTAGAGATCGTAACATTTTGTATTGACAGTGACAGTTGCCATCTGAGATCGGGAAAACCTGGGAGTAAATATACACTATAACCTAGAAATAAACCTTTGACGTACGATGTTAATTTCCTCATCATTATTTTAAACTAACGTCGAACAAATTAATAAATTATTTAAAATGTATTCAAGGTACTTTTATTGGTTTATTTTAAACTAAGAGCTAAAATAGGTAATGCATATTAAACTTTTCCTTATATTTACGTCTAAAACAAATAACGAATTCTCTTGTTATTAAAACAGTGACCTATTCATCAACGTAGAGTGCTAAGGGCTTTGACTACCCTGTTCTCTTTTCTAGACAAGCTTTCTTCCCCTCGTTATGTGATGTCAGAAATTCATTTTTTTACTCATGGCACAATAAAAATTTTCGGTCTACAAATAATCGTTTTCTACGATGTCCTCCACACCGCACTGGGCTTAATCTACTCCTCCTTTTTTGTCCAGGCGATATCACTTTGGAATGCGCAACCAACCCACTGTCCTTTAAGAAGGCACGTGAGTATATTCGCAAAAAGTTGGCAGAATTATCACACTGATTGATTGTTTATGTTTTTTTTTTACAATAATATTGCTTATTTATATGTATCGAAGTATGTATTTATTATTGTATTAGTTTATTTTTCATTTGTCATTTTTTTAAGTTTTACCTACATTGTTATATTTCTGCACCACCCTAAGGTCAACTGGTAGAAAATGCCTAAGACATTAAATCCGCCTTTGTACAGTGTTATGTGCTTAACGTTTTTATAAAATTAAAAAAAAATGAAAAATATAAAATTATTTTATATTTTTCATTATTACAACATGTAATGAATCTCATTAATTGTTAAAATAAGAATCAGAATCATTTATTCGTAAACATACGTGATAATTATATAAAAGATCTTAAAAATTAGTTAGTGCGCTACAGGATAAATTTATGTCTTTAATTCCAATTTGAAATTGAGAACGTCAACAAATGTAAGAGGGTCAACAACCGCTATGACAAAATCTGCCTCCTACGTTACTAGCTACAAAATCCCGAAATATTTTCATGAAAAAAGAATCTGGAGATTATCCCGCAGTCATGACAAATGAAAACAAAACGGTGTACCAAAGCCTTCTAATAATAATAAGACCGCCCAAATTCCTTCCAATTTCATCACAAACAGCGCTCCAATCCGGCGACATAATTGGCATCGAATAAAGCTGATTTAAAATGGATCTCAGCGGGCAAAGCCTTCGCTGAGTTGAATTGAGACGCACCTGATTAACAGCCAAACAGATGGAAAACTGGGAACCTGAGCGCCGTTCCTACTAGAGAATTTATAAGTACCTAATAGTATGTACTAAACTTCAATGTTAATCTAACAAAGCGAGACCAAACCATATCAGATGCTTGTGTTCTCGCGAAAAGTCTGTTCACAAACCAGTGGAGTTCATGTAGTCATTCAAGTGTAATACAGAAAAGTATAGGCAGCAGTACGTTATTATTTATTACGGAAGAAAAGGCCAAAAGTGATTCATCTTTCCAGAATAATTTCTTTCTCATAAATACGTGCCTAATCAAAATACCGCCGCTTTCACACAATGCCCAATGTTTGTTGTAAATAGAAAGTGTGGGAGGTTAATGTAGCTCCAACCGTCTAGGACAAGCTCTTTATTTCTTATACGTATACTAGCTTCTATCAGCGGCTTTGTCCGTATATATGTATGTTTTTTCCAAACAAACTTTAGAATCCCCTTTAATTTATTTAGGTAGTGAAAATTTGTTATTTCATTTTCTTTGTAAACATTATAAATGATCTGTGTCCAAGAATTTGGGCTGGGCATTTGATAAGTCAGTGTGCCCGTCCAGACTTTTCCTTTAAACTACATTGCTAAATTTTGATCGTTTTAATCCCGTGGAGAGTCGAACCAAAATTTTAGATCAATCTGTTTGGAGTATCTGTTTCATAATTCGTTTGGAAGATATGCTCTACACAAACATTA
This sequence comes from Mythimna loreyi, assembly GCA_029852875.1. Taxonomy (NCBI): domain Eukaryota; kingdom Metazoa; phylum Arthropoda; class Insecta; order Lepidoptera; family Noctuidae; genus Mythimna; species Mythimna loreyi. The sequence goes on along the minus strand of CM056780.1, from coordinate 10,025,584 downwards.
CAAGTTAAACAAAAACTTGTAAAAAAAGGAACTGCAAAACAACAAATACAATAATATTTATGTAGGTGCGCATTCCTGCTAGTCTCTCGAACTTGTGTTTTGAAAGTCGTGAGACGCATTTTTTACTATGATAACATTTGCATTGGGGCTTGACATTTCAGATCAATATAGCCATCTATTTAAAAAATAAGGTGCAAATACAATGACAACGTTCTCGACAGTTGTTTTGTTAACGACGACGAAGCATTGTTATGCAATGAATATTAGACACCGACAACTTATCAGCGACAAGTAATGCTAAATCTGTCAATCTTTAAAAGAAATCATAACCTACATACCTAACAAAATATTGAGGTGCACTAAGGAAAGGGTTCAAAGTTGTGTATATCACTACAAACATTTCAAACCAAATGACAAGCTGCCGTCAGCGATTTCTCGTGTGAATGTAGAAAATTATCCTAAGAGAGCATACACCCGATAAAAAGTCTATCCTACGTGCTACTTCAGGACATGGTCTTTATACCAAACATACAATTCTGTTCAGCCGTACGAAAGTGAAGAAGTAAGAAACATACATACCTACACACACATCATCACACTCACAAACTTTCGCGTTTACAATTATATTAGTGTGTGTGGTTTTTTTTTATGGTGGGAAAAATCATCTTATGACGAATCCCACCCTTGAGCGAGACGGGAAATAGTGTCAAGCATATTCCCGATAAAACTCGTCAAAAATCCTATGCTATATGCTAATTCAGGACATGGATAATATGCCAAAATTATCCATAAAAAAACGAGGTAGGCCTAAGAGGCGTTGGATCGACGTCGTAAGGGACGATATGCGTGCTAATGGGCTTAAGGCAGAGGACGCAAAAGACCGTGCGAAGTGGAGTCGACTAGGCAGGAAAGCGGACCCCGGGCACCGAGGTGAAAGCCAAGGTAGCAACCGGGACTTACGCTAGGCTGATGATGATGATGATGATAATATGCCAAAATTCATCGAAATTCGTTCACCGTACGAGAGTGAAGAAGTAACACAAATCATCACACTCATATTCTTTCGCGTTTACAATATAAGTGCGATTATGCAGTTAAGCGTTTCCCCTCATAAGATGTCGATTAGTTCCGCAGATTGCAAAACTCTGCAAGGAGCACGACTTCATCGCATTACAGCAGCGCGCAGCCCGGTGTCAACCTCATCACAACGTTATCAACTTTATCCTTAATTCAATTCTATCTTTCCTAATAAAAAAAACGTCAGATGCTGCGTTTTTGTATATAGTGGTAGTGGTACATTGATTTCACAAGCTGAGTTTTCTCAAGGCTTTATAAGTGAAGTACCTATTCTACCCAGGTAGAGCCACAAATCATCACTTGTGTTAATCCATGTAATGAAGGTGGTCCCCAAATATATGGCCTACTTCAGATGTTCATCAGTAAAACTTGCTACCACTAGATCGAGATCATTATTATTTAAAAAACAAATCAAATTCGATTTGAAATCAGTTTGATTTTTTTTGTTTTCAAGAAGAAATTTTGCACATCTATTCTTTAAAACCTAAAGTAACACAAGCATTGTCATGATTCAAATTGAATTAAAATGTCTATAAACCGCAATATTGCATCAATGTTACATTCCGTTGGAAAGTTAAAATTACATTGGCTGAACATGTTTTAGCTCTTGCGTACCACATCAGTGGTTCGTGAACCATAGGTTGGAAACCGCACTAGTTTAGGTAGAGTCGATTTTCGTTTAACTCCATTAATACCTAGTAACGAAAATCCGCCAGTAAAACGTTTATATAAAATCAGTCAAGTTAAAACGATTTATTTAAGACATGCGAGCAGTTTTAATCTTTGTACACCCATGATGATCTAGTAATGAAAGAAAAACATGGAGTACTTATCGCGCACGAGTTTAAACAGTCGGTGAGAGATAACGCTGCGACTATTCTACGAAGCTACTCTATTGAAGCTGTGCACTGCTGCGAACTTTAACTGTGTAAACAAAATGTACGTACTCTCTTATTAGTACATAAGTATACCTAGAGACAAGAAAACAGACAGACAAGATCGATTCGATTTCCAAGTAGACCATTTTCTTTCCTTTTCCCTTCGCAAGGCTTGTGCATTTAGATTTATTTTCTGAGGCAGAATAAAATTACTTTGTTCTCCATTAGATTGCAGATGTAATACATTCTAACGTTATTGCAATATTGGTGGCCAAATTGCCGAGTCAGCCGTCTCGGGAAGCTTCGCTGAGGTACAATATGCACTACAAAATCTTCTGGTTCATTTTACCAAGATCGCGTCTCTTTCAATGGCGCACACAATTTCCATCAGCTTACATACTTGAAATGCAAATCTACATCAATGTTACATCCCAATTTCTAATAGGAATTCATTTGTGAATAATTAAAACAGCCCTTGAATTTGAGACGGAAAAATCCCTCCAAAATTTCTATTAAATATTATAAATGATGATACATGATTTATAAATTTAAAAATTTGTTAGGCTTTTTAGACTCATGAGCCCCGAGCGAACGCGCGCGTTCGCTCGTTCGATCTACTGAAATGGCAAACAAGCTACTCTGGAGGTAAGGTACCCCGAGTATATATGACTCGGAGTGCCTCCAGAGTAGCATTTCTGCGTTTTATTTTCTCTCATTGGTAGAGACGTAAAGAAAATAATGAATTGCATTAAAGTGAATTTATTGAACGTACGTACGTTTTCTTAAAACTGATAGCTACCCACCTATACCTTGTAATACTTATAAATATGTCCCTACACTTGATGTCATTTGTAGTAATATGCTCAGATTACTTGAGAGTTACAGGAAACTGCATGCGTAGGGAGGCAAATAATAAATTAGTGTTATTGAGTAATATTTGGCTTGAATTAAGTTTTATCATTTCTGAGCTGCGTCAATGATGTTATGTCTTGACGTAATGAAATTATTATAGCGGCCATAACACATGACAGACGTAATAAATGGTGCTCCGTCGCAGCACTTATTGTGCGGAAACACATCAAGTTTATTGTTCAGCACTTCAGGCGCTTTGTGACCCGAATACATTACTTTAATAGTGCCGCCGATCATCTCCATATTAGTACTTTTCCAGCTTATCAGTACTTCTGACTCGTCTCAGCCGAAAACATTTCCATTTCCATTGACAAACTAGATAATAGGTAAGACGTTGGAACGGTATTAACTGGCGTTTAGGATTCAATAGCTAACCATATTTACCGTAGTATATTTATAAATTAAAAATAGCCTTAAACAATAATATAATAAACAAACAAACAATACATACATTCAACCACAAACATGAGGTAATCATAGCAAAAACGTGTTGAGTGGCAAGAACTAAACCATTGAAATGTGAAACACAGTCGAGTACACGCATCACCAATAACAATAGAAATCATTTGTGGGACGTCTCTCAAAGAAGATCATGTACAAGAAGGTTCTTAAGGGGCACAATGGGCTTAATTCCGCCGCTACAGGACAAACCGTTTGAAGACAACCATTAATTTAATGAATACTTCTTCTATGTAGATTTCTACTGGAACACTTTTGACTTTATTCTGAAGGGGAATGATGTGTGTCCATATATCTGATGGATTCACAATCCTTTTTAGAATCCATTTCGAGATTCGTAGATCTAGACTATCTGATACCTTTTTAGTAATGAAAATTGAATTCACGTCTAATCTAAAGCTGATTTCAATTTTATTAAGACTCCTTTGTAAACCATTTTGTTTTGTAAAACCTCCTAACTAAACATTCCGTTATTTGAATTTTGAAAATTAAGTAACTTCAAGTTTGACTTACAATTCTTTGGATTCACAAAGTCAAGGACAAAGGGCGCGTTCGTTTTTATGTTTTATGTAACGCAAACGCTTTGAGCCAAAATTTTCGAAACAAAAAAACTGTTCAGGCCGCCATTGCGCTGTAACTGTTGGAGCCGTTGGTCGAGGATAATCCCAGCAATCACGGTCTCACTTGACCCAAATACCAATTCATATTACGTGCCTCTCTACCACATCAAACGTACGATTACAACCAAGGGTTACAAGTCATCCCTTTCTCTCTTTGACAAAACCCTACGACTTAGTTATGTGCTCCCAGTACTTTAGTATAATCGTTTCATGTCGCCATCACATTTATTACGTGCAGACTCGTTCCTCGTCCATTATTTAATTAGTTATATAATGATTTGTTCTTTACGACTCCGGAAGACGAGGCGAGTGATTATGGTCAATTATAAAGTTGTGATGTTCACATTAAGATGCCTCACTCGTTCATCACAAGGTGACCGCAGCTTCCGGGGCTGTCTGTTGCAAGATTTTCTTTGTGATATCATTCTGTATAGATAGCTCGTTTTCCATATTGAATACTAAATATGTCGTCGGTGAGACATAGAAGGGACATTTTTAAACATATAAAAAACTCGCTATCTGCTTCTGCTGATCTCTTCTGCAATGGATTTTAATACGTGTGAAGAAAGAGCGTTAATAATAGGAATTACTTACAGGTAGAGGGAAGGGTGCCTGACGGTGAGCGAGCGGCATGAAGCCAGGGGGCATGCGGGGGCCCTGCGGCCCGGGGCCCGGCGCGGGCTGCGCGGCGCGCTCCGGCTGCGGCCGCAGCGGCAGGCGCACGGGGCCCGTCAGCGGGAAGGCGAACACCTGCGACTGGGGCTCGGGGAAGTTCATCGGTCTGAAACAAACAACGTACATCAATAATATATCGAAAAACTTTAAAGACAACAACTAACGCATCCTATAATTATCCTATACAGTCGAAAGACGTCCACTGTTCACAGGCTCCTCCAAGAGCACCACAACGACCCGTCCTATAAGTCTCACATCCATCGGAATTCCCGCGACCCTCACCAGGTCCATAGTATATCATATCACTAGCCTAATAATGTTCCCACGATAGGTCCACCTTCCATTTAAAAATGCTTTATTTGAAACAAATAACTTCACTTAGTTTATTAACTGTCAGAATATAAATAGATTCGACTGAAAATATTATGTAATTTCCGCTGAAACTGTACAGAAACCTATTAAAAACCGGCTATTGTTTGAATTAGCAGGAAATTAATTTATCGGCACTTAAACGGCCTGGCAGTAACAGAGTATAGTGAACCATAAAGTCGTTCTTTTATACTCCACTTAAGTGAAAGAATCTGTAAGAAAGTTATACACAAATAAAATGTAGTGGAACGACAGCCCTCCTAGCTTATGTTGAATCTACAATTGTTAACGCTATTAGAAAACTAATTAAATATATGGAAATGACATCATTTCAACAAAATTCGTAGCCAAGTTCACACCGTTCAAAATTACAGAATTAAATGTAATCGTTTCTACAATGATCTACGCTACCTACATCTTGTAGTTCTATGATATTTAATGATAACTACGCTGAGGCGTTTCGATAGTAGAAAGAGAGTCGACACGAAAATTTAGTAACTGGGCTAAGGGGGCAACTGAAGAATAAAAGCGATTTTTTACAAGCTTTTATTCTGTTTTATCTGTCCCAATGTTTCTGATCAAAACTTGTAAATTAAATTTGAATCACTTGCCGGTTACTGATTGAGCTGAAATTTTGCATGCATGTGTCAATCAGCTGACAATGCAAAATTATTACGTCGTGAAGCTGATCTGATGATGGAACTTGAAGGTGGCCATAGGAACTCTGTAATTAAGTGACACAACCGCCATTGACTTTGAACTCGTGCGGTTTGTCTTATATAAAAAAATATTTTCAATGAAATCTTGTTTTCTGTTATTAATGTAATTTACTGTTCTATCTAATGTTATAAATGTGAAATATTCGACATAACTGTTGACGCTGTAACGACTGCACGGCACGCAAGTAGTTTTTATCTTAGATTACCACACCTACCTACTCGAAAGTTGATTTTCACCTAACACATGTCATATTTTTAACTTTAATATTTTATCTAGAAGATAGTACAGCTTCGAGTAGGTTTTTTTTAGGTGGGAAAAATCATCCAATGATAACTCTTGAACTTGGGCGTAGCGGGAAGTAGTCAGACTCTTACTGACTAAACGACTCAACCCGTTCCTTCTTAACCTTCATACCGGGGCCGCAGCTTCGCAGGTGTTAGAAATCTTTGCAATTCTCGGTATTTCTCTAGTATAAAATACTTGCTTTCATAAATAGCTCTGTCAATAGATGAAAACCGCATGACAATCAGTTCATTAGTTTTCGAGCGCGAACAGACAGACAGATAGATACGATATAGGACTTTTATTTCTAATTTATAGTGAATAAGGAATTAATCACGTATCTAATCGCCAAACAATTTGGGGCAATAAAATCGTTACATTATACATAAAGGCCAACAAATAACCTTAAACCCAATTAGCCAAAAATCACATTCAGCCGATACACTATCGCACTACCGCAACACTTTGCTAATTACTTGCCGCAGGCGCAGTCGAGGTATAAGACATCACTTACGTTTGCTAATGACTCCTTTTGTCTTCAACTAATAAGATATCTGATCCTACTTTGAACTTCCCTAAATTATAATTCAAAACGTGTCTCCGGCTGAAATTATTATCACTTTCAAACAGGAATCCTTGGGTATATTTCGTTATGTGTTATATAAGATTTCGACTGCTATGTGGGTGTATTAAAGCTTGATAAACTTTTGCCACAGTCACGTGTACGAGATTTTGAGGAGCCCAAGGTTAAAACTAACGCCCTTTTATGGTGGCTCCAAATTAGTGCTACGAATTCACGCCATGAATACACTACACAAGTTGTGCCGCGTGAACACCCCGCGAATACCATCCACATTCACGTTCACGCCTGTTTATGCAGCTTCACGACAGTAATCTGGACCCGCCATTATACAAAGACGACTGATGTTGTACACACCAATACGAACAACTTTTACTATAAGACTAACCCAAAAATCACGAAAAAAAACCCGCTGCTCCATAGGTTTATATTCACATAACTCGACAAAATGTGAAAGCCATCTGTCGTATCTACTTTGTATGAAAGTATGTATTCTTTTTCTTTATTGTACACACCACATTTAAACGGTATAGTATATAGATGTACACCGGCGAGCTTAACCTACAGATGGGTTTCTACTAGTATATCTACTCCTTTATATATTTTTAATGTAGAATTTAATCACACTAATATTATGACGGTGAAAGTTTTTGAGTGTGTTTGTTACAACGTTATATTCGAACAGCTGAAGGATGAAATGGATGATAAACTTTGCCCTGGAATAGCAAATAGTATATATTTTATTCCTGGAATGTGTTCCCTTAGGTCAACTTTCTACTTTCACGAGAGCAAAACCGCTGGCAAAAGTAGTGATATAAATTTAATAGCAGTACGCCGCGGGCCCGTTTTTATTTAAAGTTTTTTTCAGTACATTCAAAGGTTGTCTGGTAGATATCGCTGTCAGCGATAAGAGAGACAGCCCGGCCATAAATTTAAGTTTGTGTAAAAAGTTTTGATGTACATTTAAGTTTAATATTTTTATTTATTTAAGGGACAATAAACAGATACAATATACAAAGGTATAGACTGAAAAAACAGCGCAAACGAGAGTTTGAAATATTGCAGACCTAAGACCTGTCTAATTTTAAGTTTGTAGGTGTTATTTTAAGATGGACAAAAATCATCCAATGACGAATCCCACACTTGGGTGGAGCGGGAAACTGAGTCAGACTCTTACTGACAACACAACCAACCCCGTTCCTTATTTGCCTTTCGCACTGAGACCAAGCCTTCCTTTCATGAAAAGACCCTGGTCCCCAGTTGGCTTCGACCCTTCTGTAGGGTCCCTATGAAGTTAGTAGGTGTTATAGTTTCAGAGTTTTCGTGATTAATCTGCGAGTGGTATTTCGATTTTATATACATACTAGCTAACCTGGCGAACTTTGTTCCGGCTTAGAAGCAATGAATGAGCAGATTTTTTTTTAGCTAGCTTTTCTTAGCTACCTCCCTACCAATTTTCAGCCAAATCGGTTCAGCCGTTCTTGAGTTATAAATAGTGTAACTAACACGAGCTTCTTTTATATACATAGATATAGATTAACATGAACATTGTGCCTGCTAATGTAGAGGTCAGGGTCAGACTACCCACTCAGACAATTTATATATTTTATACAATATATATTTTACAAGGCTGTGGAAAATATATCTTCGTTTTCAATTTTATAGCCTTGACACCTTGTCAGTAGCAGTACAAAGGTTTCTCGAGGTTGGAGCAAAACTGACTGCATCCATTAAAATACTACTAGAGCAAAATATAATTATCGAGATGAAAGCAACCGCTTAGTTGAGGATAACAAGATAATTTTAGATGTAATTATGAGTTTATAATAAACCTATATATATAATATAAAAGCTAATATAAAACCTAATATAAAACCTAGGTAGACAGTTATGAATTAATCCCACGTACTGAGCAAACGTGTGAGACAGTGGTCTCGGCCGAATACTAGGTACGTATGAACAAAGCACTGAACGCTTTTCTCCAAAACTCGCTTATCTCTGCCGAGCAACAATTTACTGTCTTGCTCTTTTACTCGGTTCGTGTGTTCAAAGCATTACAGATCCTTTAACTGTATGTCTGTATAGACAAATAATTAAAGTATCTACATTGCATAAGACGTTGGTTCCCAAGTGTATTACGGCCTGATAAAGTTTTACAACCATGCTCGGGACTCGTTCTATTGCGAACTAGCCGACTTTCACTTTGTCATCAGCATTGAAGACATGCATCGTGTTGTAATTAGTCTCTAACGACCGCCTTTGAATGACAATTAGTGACAAGACATCACTTAAAAGACACAAGTTTTTATAACATCAAAGCGAATAATATATACAAACAAGTACACAATAGTTTTTTGTGACTCAATTATTATGCTCTGACCGTATTATTGCACACAAAGGCGTCCGACTTAAAGCTACGCCTGACCTTCGCATCCCATACACGTTATTGTCGTATAAATCTCGAACTTACAGAAGGCCAAACAAAAAATATAAACACGGCGCCTACAATAAAGCACGAAGAATGGAACGCCAAGCCTTCAGAGAGTCTAAGAAACAGGAATAATCGGTGTACTCCGCCGCATTTCAATGCGAGCGAAAACACTCAACAAAAGAATTTAATCCGTATTGTCAGTTATATATGTTTTATACGAAACTGAGACACGTTCAACATCAAACAATGATGTTACTTTTACCGCAGTTTATTATGGTTTATGGAAGAAAAACATATCAATCTTGTGTGACATAAGTCGCAGGCAGCCTTCGGCAACGGCTCTTTATTTACACGCGATATTACATAACAATATCTTTGATCTACCTTTACAAAGGTCAGCAACAAATTATAAACCTGTCTTTAACGTAATCGAAAACAAAAACAAAGCGAAGTAGACCCAAGGCGAACGGTTACCTAACTGACGCGAACACTGGACGTAACCTTTGTAGAGAAAGTTCTACAGCTATCTCTATTGATGCTGAGATTGCTGAGTCATCTCAGCATCAGTACTCTCTCTTCTCGTGGGAGTTGAAAATGGTAACAGACGCATAGAAGAGGAGCAGTTTTCTAATTTCACTATAGATTGCATTTTTTTAATAATAATATTTTTTAAGGATAATCCAAGGTTGATAAGTGGGTGGTTTTCATAAAATGAGATGGTTTACCTTGGCTCGACGCCTCCGTGGCAGATGATGGCGATGCGCTCAGCCTGTGCGCTGCGCGGAGCGAACGCGCCGAGGATGTTGAAGGGGAAGCGTCTCTCCATGGGATCGTCGCGGCGTCTCTCCACCACGCAGTTCATGCGACCCCTGAAAATGATACACAGTCATTTTATAACTAGTTATAATACGCGGCAAATATGTTGAACCACTTGCTTAGGTTACAAGCAGACCCCTTTTGAGAGACCTTTGCAGACCTATATTGAGACCCGATAATTGGTTACTGTGAATTCAAGGTTGACCGCCATAATGGTTCAACTTAAATGGACGTGATTGTACTTATTTTGACTAAAATCTGCCTAGCTAGTCGACCACGACCCTTACACAAAAAGTTGAGGAAATCTCAAGTTTTTATGTAGGAGTCGCGGTCGACTTCCAATACAACCGGATGCAGCTGAATGTAAGTATTGTTCGTGGCACAATACTGATATTCAGCTGCATATTCGACCTTCAGAAACCAGTATTTATTCTCCCGATAAAATTTCGGTCTACCCGGTTACTGCAGTTAACACGATACCCTGTAGTAAGTCCGGTGTAAGATTTCCAGCTTTGTATACCTTAAACGACTGTCAAAGGTCTACAAACCACAACCAGGATCTAACAGCTTGGCATGCGAAAATTTAATTTTGATAAAACAAGATTTTTCATCAGAATATTTTACACAAACGAGTTTTTTTATACGACCTTCAACCAGCCATTCTAGAGCAAACAACAATAATCAAACCGGCTGATTGGCCGCTACTTTTTTATGTAGAGGTTCTGTTCTGACAGTAAAAACAAACCTTTTTCCGACTTCTCATTTCAATTCGAATTTTTACTGCGACCGATTTGTTACTGTAGACCACCAATTATTGGATTTATATGCCGACCTTACATCTACGTATAAAGAATGTTCATTGTGTGAATCTACAATTAGCGTCGCTTCAAGCTTTAATGGTGTTATTACGCGCCGCCATTCATTTCTTAATAAATATGTAGTATTGTTTTATTTAGCGCTAGCTTTGTATAACATGACCTAATTTGATTACATCACCTTAGACGTTCATCATCTAGCTTGACTAACAGACGTATCGTGTGTGTCTACAGCGAGATTAAATAACAAAAAAATATCGAGTGAATGTAGGTATGACGATGCACGTAACATCGGCATGATTGCCTATCTGTCTTCAAATGAAGCGCTTCGATCGCTGCAGTATTCAGCGGAGTGCATCGTCGATCTAGCCGCGTTAGGTCACATCACACATATTCCTACAGATTACCAATGAGCTCGTATTAATGTGATTACACAAGTTTCTCCGGCTCCTTCCGCCTGGCGCTGGCGATGTTGCACAACTACTCACAACATTATAATATGACTATACAGGAAAAACTGAACAATTTACTCTAGGGGAAACTCTGCCTGTTAAAGAATACCTAGTTGCTAACACAAAATATCTTTATATTATAAATAGAAATAACGCTCTTTTGTTCTTAATATCGTCTTTAGCTCATTCTGCGAACCTGTATGGAGAAGGACGAAACAGACTAAAATAAGCTAAGCAAAATACAGCACAAGTGGGTGGAATGACACATTCCCACCCATACGCAAAATACAGCGAATATCCACGCTTAGTTTTGATCTTGATCAACATAGAATTGAATTGAATGTTGATCAACAGACCAGACTAAGCATTGTGCAACATCGTTTACATCGAAAGACTAGAACATTTTGCCTGCTACGGTTTTCCCGCCCGATATAATTTAGATGTCTTCAAGGCTAGAGTGAATAGGTTCTTAATAAACTAGTGCCCCTCACCATCAACAATTGCATAAATAACTGTTTACCATCAGGTATTAGTCAAGGACTAGTTTATAGAATCGCAGTCAAGCACTTGGTTTTTATGATTTTAAAAAAATACGACGTGGTACGACGTATTTAGACGTGGATTTGCGGATGCCAACCCAAAATACAATACCGTTTCTGTTAACGTTTGGGGTGTGTCCGTTATTACGGTGCTTGGCGATAGATATTCTCATTGAAATGAGCTCCGGTTGTCTCATTCGCATTCAAATTTTGTTAATTAAGTAACCAACTGTTGTTTGTTACCATTTCATGTTTACAAACTTGGCGTACAAGAATAGTACATTGTTATACGAGGGATGAAAGTTAGTTATTTAGTCCCGAGAAATTTATTGGCGACCGAGCGACAGCGAGGTCGCTAATAGTTCGAGGGACTAAATAACTCTTTAACCCGAGGTAAACACTGTGCTTTTCATTACGAATACGAGGAAAATAAAAATAATAATAAAAATGTGAGTCGTCGTCAAATGCCTTCGTATGTTTTTAGGTACGTATATTTCTTTTGATTTAGGCGGTAAGTGGTTTTCTCCTCAAAGAATCTTGCGATATATTTATAACTGAAGCTGATGAACTTATCGTGTTAATACAAATTTCTTATAACAGAGATTTAGCAAAATGTAAACAAAAATCTCCCAAATTCCCTCTCTTAGAGAGGAGGCCTGTGTCCCTGCAGTGGGAACATTAAAAAGGCTGATGATGAAACAAAAATCTACACCTCGAAAAAAAAATCAATAAAGACCAAATCGGCCACAGATTATAGAGAGACTTTACCCGCCATTTTTTTTTTAGTCGTCGTCTGGCTATTCAGTCAATATTTTCCATTTTATCATTGTAAAAATGGGTCAGGTCAACATTTTTTAAATTTAATTAATGAAATAGTTGAAAGTAAATTAAAATAATGTCATTAAAAAAAAAGTATTCTTAAATTATTTCTATCTCTATGTCATTTTAATTGTACTGGCAGTATAAAAATTCGGGTCACGGTTCAATAGAAATGTCAAAATAGAACCAGTTTTTTTTTTAATATTTGCTGTCTAACTATTAAAAAAACAACTGTCAGTTGTAAAATAAAACTCCCTAGGGAGTAAAAGTACTTCTTCCAACCCTGTCCGCAGGCAACTTTACACCTACTTTCAGAGTATGAGTAATGAAAAGGAATTTTTGCTCTCTGATTCCTCTGGAGACTCCTAACCCAATCATTGCGGCAATTTTACTGTATTGTTATTCTTTTTTCGGAAGACTTGAATTTTGGAGTTGATCAGCCCATAGCTCATAATGAATATTTGTAAATGGTACGGTGTTCATTATTGATTACAACACAATTTACCCGTGATTAATGGATCATTTATTTTGGTTAGATGCCATTGCACAAGTTCAACAAATCCATCCAAGTCCTCGCTTGCTACATATCTTTGAAGAAGAACTTGACCCTGTTCCTTAATCATAAGGATCGTCAGGGTAAAACATAATATGGAATAGACAACAAACGCATCAAATAGCGTCGTTGTGTAATCCTCACTTTGACGTGTAGTCCCCAGATTAACTATGTAAGTAACCATTTAGTTATGTATTCTATAGATAGAATATGTCAGCCCACCCTGCCTACCTAGTGTGGAAATTTTAGTACAATCATAAATAAATTTGTTGCATAACTGGAGTTGAAAAAAAAAAGTTAAAGTGTTGTGAAAAACCTATTTACAAAATAAATATCATTTATCTAACAAGCTAGATGCATGTAGTAACTAATTAGTAATATGTGTAGGTGCTCAGGAAAACATAAAAAAAATACAGCACGGACATTACCACATCATCATATAATTTCATACAATACATATTCGTACTAACCTGTGAAAAGGTAATAAGATATGTACATTGAAAGGTACAATGAAGTAATAAAAAATGTACATAAACATCCACATACGTACTTATACCTACATCCTACATAACTACATAATCCACTATTTTATTATGTTCTTTGGTGTACAATAAAGAATTAAAAAGTTACTATTTTTATCAACAAAACTAGACTTCTGCCAGCGGCTTCGCCCGCGTGAATGTAGGGTTCTCCATATAAACTTGAGAACCCCGTTACATCCCTTTAGGAGCTGAATTTTGAAAAACCCTTTGTTAGTGTTCGCCTACGTCATAAAAGGAAGGCCTCCCAAATTTCACGCTCCTAGTCCCAGTAGTTTCAGCTGTGCGTTGATATGTCAGTTAGTCAGTTTCTCCTTTTATATTTAAAGATAATATTAAAGTATTGTCAATGGTTATTAGTACATAAAAAGTGTAATGCTTTGTTTATGTGAAATGTCATTGTCCATGCTATTCGAACATGAAACAAACTTAATTTCCTTCCGTTGAGCCAACTGTTGTTTTAATAATTACCTAGGTATTGTTTGCAGTCGGGCCTAAATAGCTAATGAAGGCTAGCCCGACTTGAGGAAATAGAACAATAACCCTTTAACTGGCGAGACAATTTGTTATAAGAATATTATGTTGCATAGACATAACACTAGTAGGAATAGACGTTATTTTGTAAAAAAAAATCTATTATAGTAAAAACGCGAATGGTATGCTGGGAGAAAACTCATTGTTGAGTTAAGCTGGCCTTTGTACATGATTTGTCTAACTACTGTGTACTATTCAACATTTTGTGTACAATAAATAATAATAAAAAAAAAAGTTTGTATGTATGGATGTTTATTATTGTTTCACGCAATATTTTTGCATGCATTTTGATGATACACAGGTAAAACAAATAGGATATTTTTTATCCTGGGATTATGATTTCTTTGGGATAGTTTTCTACCAAAACGCGAGTGAAGCCTCTCGGCAGCACCTGGTATTTAATAAATTTTCCTTTTATTAATTCATCTTGTTCTTAAAATTTAGGTAACAGTTCTTTTGAATGTTTTCCTGTTTTATTTTTTTTAGGTTGTTGTGTCATTTTTGTTGAGTATTTATTATTGATTGATAGGTCCTTAAAAAAATCATTGTAAATAAATCAATACTATAGCTGCAATGAAGCAAGGAACAAGAAGAGAGAAGAAATAAAAAATAAAAGAAGATAAAATAAAGATAAAATGAGTGTTGTACTGACTTCTGGTTGTTGTTGGCAAGGAAGGCGCCGGCCAGGTCGTCGAGGTCGAACTGCACGGGCAGCTTGAGCATGGGCCGCACGGCGTCGAGCTCGTCCTCCTCCTCCGCCGAACTGTCAGACTCCGAGCTGTCATCGCTCGCTGAGTTCGGCGAGTCATTGTTTACCTCGTCGATTTTCTGAAAATAAGGAGCATAACCACTTGATAAAATATCGAAAATTATTCACCAATCAACTTTAGAATGTACGTAAGCGATAATTCGAATCCTGCAGAAGTGTCGAAGTCAACTAGAACTAGGAGAGTTTAAGTCTGAAAAGGAGACTCTAGCACTGGTTCCTACATAAGGCAACATAGGATCGGGGTGGATTGTTTAGTCAGTAAGAGTCTGGCACTACTTTGGTTGATTTTAACCCAACATAAAAAAGCCTTATAATTTTGTTCCTACTGCTGGGCCTCGGGTCTCTTCACTAAGAGAAGGAATGGGTCGTAACCCACTATGCGGGCCCATGTCTTCGTATTTTTGGTTCTGAGACATGCCCATTTCCTCACGATGTGTGAAAGCAATGGTGATTAAATAAATTACAAAGTAATGCACCTAGATGGGTATGCAAGAATGTAAGATGTAACATTATTCCCCATTTGAATACGAAACTCAGGAACTGAATGTGTGCAAACACATTCATTTCCTAGATGAATAGGTGTACAGTGAAGACGTTATTGACTATAAATGAGATGTTGAGGAACTAAGTTGACCTCTCACACATCTGACCTGACCGGAGCCCTAGAAAGGTAGCTTTCGCTTTCGTAACACCTGCACTGCAAAGGAAGCGAAAGCACCGACATTTATTAAATTGACTGAAGATATTACTGCAGAGCAGATAAAAAGTGAATGTAAATATAACTTAATATAATAAATACGAAAAGTTTATTACTTTTCAAGTCTTAATCAATAACTTATATAATTATGGTTAGGGAAGGGTAGGGCCCTGGATAAGGATATCAAATTTATCCTCATATTATAAAACTTATTTAAACACGCTAATTTTAGAAACTACTTGGTTTGAATTGAAAAGTCATTGACAGTGATGGATAGCCTCATCAACTTATATACTCGTACATATATATCGATGAATAGCCTTTTTAATGAAGAAGGCTATATAACAGTCACGACCTACAGGACCGCAGCAATAACCAAAGAGGCCGGTGAAACCGTGGGGGCAGCTATAGGTACTTTTACAATCCTTGGGATACTTTCTGACTTTCAACAGTTTATTTATGATATCATAAAATACTGCTTTAAATACCATTCAACACTTAATGGAAAAGCGTCGTGTGAAACAAGAACATAATATATCTCGTTCTGTGCTGTTTGCTTGGTACAATGGTTCGGACATCCTGCGCGAGACAATGCGCCCGCGCGCCATTGTTCCACCGCCCTCCGTTTGTAAATATTACTAACATTCGGATAGATAGCTCATCGTTGAATCAACCTGTCTATGCAAATCTTATTATTGTATCAAAAGAATATCAGGCCCAGCGTATTGTTTTTCGCTCCGGCCTCTTAAGATTGCTGATTTCATCTGCGTGCTGTATTGCTGGCCAATTCATGAATTTCTTTTATAAGAGTGTTGACGTCGAAAGTAAAACGATATAAGTGTTAGCTATGTAGAGACAGCTGGACTAGGGTTGCCAACTATACTTTTAAAAACAGTATTATACTGTTTTTCCCTAAATTACACTTTTTACTGTTAAACAAAAATAAAGCTTCTTAATCATTTTAATTTATTATCGTGGCGAGGCAAAGAAGTTTTATAAAAAGACTGTTATTTCTGTTCAATACGTATATGCGAAAAATTCTAAAAAATAATTATTTAAAACATTAAATAAATAAAAAACTGTAAATTGTTCTGAATTACTGTTCAATATTCTTTCTTCTCAGATCAAAAAAATACTTTATTTGTTCTAAAAAAGTTGGTATCCCTAAGCTGGACTCTATGTAATGATAGCTCAAATTAATGAGGTGACGACGCAGGCCACTTGAGTAAATCGAATCGACATAATAATTATGTATTATAGGTTACTAGGTGATGCATGTTGATTCAACTGTTGCCCAAATAGCCTAGAAGAGCATATCAAGATATTAGAAAGCAATTACAGACTGAAATAAGTATACAAATTGCTAAGTTAGCATAATATAGATTAGTCATCTGTATTCGAAACCTTCATACTATGTGTATAATATGCATGTCATTTTCCGTTCCTGACGACAATATCTGGGCAATACAAATATTACAAAGTGGTCGCTTTCACGTGGTCGTGGTGCAACAGTCGCCGACCCCTCCCGCGCGCTGCCCACCGCACTCCCGCGCCCCCCTCGACCCGCGAGTGAAAGCTGACTGACGTCACCACTTGCACCCACTGACAAATGCATGCACATTTGTACAAATCCTACATCTTCTGTCAGAATAGTAATGTTCTCGTAATTTTTACATCACTCGAACCCGCCATAACAAAGCTCTAATCGCATCAATTACTTATGTAAAAAAGCAATTATTTCCATTTACAATTTCTATATAATTGTAACTTAAAGCGGGTAGATGACCTGCGTCTAACACAATTTAAATTTTCTTAGGCCTTTCACGCGTGAAACTACCGAGAGAAACCACTGGCTGGCCTTACTAATCGGTTATTAGTCGACAGCACTTTTACTATTACTTAAAATACCTACTATAAAACTAAGAGGCGTATGTTCTAGAAATCTTAGAACAAAAGAGATACCCAATTGTTGACAAAGAGCAATAGCCACAGTTTCTAAGAATAGAGAGTCGAACTATAACTTAAAAGACTATTGTTGGCTGACTGAGACTTGCTGCTTATTTGCACTTTAGTTTAACAACAGTTGTATTTTAAATCCAAATGAGTTCAACAAATTTTACAATTGATATGAACACAATATTGGAAGTAGGTTTCAAGAAAATCTTTCTAGCCCATTTTATCCTTAATAAATCTTACAAACAAGAATATACCAAGTTTTTAGTACCTATTTAAGCAGTAATAACGTGGGATCCATATTCATATTCACCTGTAATTTGTCTTCGTCGATCTTGGACTCGGCGTGGTTGAGCGCGTCGTCTTTGAGCTGGCTGCCGGGCTCGGGCGCGCGGCTCGGCGGCTCGGGCGACGCCGACGGCGGCGGCACGCCGTGCAACGCGTGCGCGCTGTTTATGGGCAGAGGCTCGTCCTAAAATACACAAAACATTACATATTTTTAAATGATACACAACTTTACAAGTAACCTAATCGTCTAGTTTTACACAAACAACGCTCGATCTTTCATCTGATTTATAGTAGGTATATTTTGATGCGAAAGAGCGTTATGGAGCCTAAACTGCAATAGCAAATGCCCACGTGTTTCAAACAACTTTTTTCATCACACTTAGATACGCCTTAAGTTTAGAAAAGCAATCAGAACAAAGGTGAACGTTCTACCATTTCGCAACGACATAACAACCAAGTCTATTGCAGTACAGTTTTTCTGACCACTTGCCGGTTCTGTATTTTAGTAGAGATAAGTACTATTTTCAACAACGCTTTGTATTATCTTGATTCCTTGTTACATATGTATGCTTTTAAATCTTTTTCATTTTACTCGACCAATAATTCTCAGATTTGTTCTGGGTTTACAAAGTACATATCTGAAAAGTAAAGGGATCCATATTTTCGCAATGAGCGTTTTAAGTTAAAATAGAATGTTGTCTTAAAATGATATGTAATTAAGTTGCAGTGCACATGATGTTACCTACCCGAGCTAAAAGGTCTGAATCAATTAATTGAATCAAATAAGAAGGTCACGCTTAACTCCTATTGTGGTAACTGGCACTTGCGGCCGCGCTGCAAGCTCTAGAAACGTTTACCTGCCGCGACTGTGTCAATGTTATTTTCCACGTAACCACTTTTTGTACAAGTCGCTTAAAGTTATTTAGGAAACCTTTGCAAAATCGTAATTTCTTCAACAAATTAAAGTTGAAGCATTGCCAACCTCGCCGCTCACTTTTCGCGCAAAAACCGTCAAAGTGCTCATCGCAAAATGGCGGATGCCTTTAGCATGCAGCCAACAGCCAACCTCTTGCGTAACCCGAGTACCTCGCCTATGCTAACGTACTATGTATTTACCCACACGGTATCGCGTCTCATCATTGTTCATGTCAATTGCTGTATTCTCATTGGATAATGACTACAGTTGGCCGGCCACAGTCATGCAATGCGCCTCAAAAACGTTCATGTAACAAAGTGCAAGGCTGCAGACTTAGCGGATAGCCGACGATTGTTTTACAATACGAATGGACTGAAGGACCCTTTGCACGTTTTGATACGCTTTCAGAACAATCACAAATGATAACTAAGTGTTACTAATTGGATGGTCAATGACTGTTTATTTACTTACAAAGGTCATTTAAACCTGAAGAATTTACCGCAGGGTATAATTTCTACTACCTACTGTGGCATAATTTCCTATAACAATATTGTTACAAGTAACAAGCAAGTTGCTATTGGCCTATTGCCAAAATCCAGCAAGGTGTAATGTGAAATGTCTGCGCACCTAAGCCTGAATAATTCAAAAAAGCTGACAAAGAGAAAAAAATGATAGTAAGTACTCGATCCCAGCCCAGACGGTCGCTTATTAATCTCGAACGATCGATGCCGAACTAGAAAAATCAACTGACTTTTACAGTTTGATCGCAAACCTAAATGCATTGCGTCTTTGTTGAGCAGTCTATTCAATCCGAAAATTATGCATGCCACGAGAGTTACTCCTACGCATGTTTTTTGAAATCCATGGAAAACACGACAATTAACAGTCTGTTGCGTAAATACCTATAGGTAGATAAAGGTGGTGCTCGTCGATTTGTCACCTTTGAAGATAAATGCGTCGTACTGTTGACACTGCGCTTCTGACAGGTGATGAATTCTAAACATGTCGTGGAAAACTTGTCAGATTTCATGCAGATATGTTGGTGTGCAAACGATGCTCTGCGCGCTGTCAAGTGGCAGGGCGCAGCGAAGCGCGAAGTGTTTGCGACCGCAACTGATAGAAAACGGCGATTACGTCGACAACTATTGTCGCATTGTGCACTACGCCCACAACACTTTTACTGGATTTACGAAACGTTTTAAACATTTAATAGTTATTGTTGCTTGCCGCACCGCACCAAACGTTGCGTGATAACTAGGAAATTGCACCTCTCGCGAAGACAGAAAGCAATCGACTATGAACAAAGAACCCTAGGCGCAGTCGGGGAAACCGCTTAGTTTAGCTCACAATTATTATTAATATTGAGTATTGTAATAAGTTGTGCGTGCGTAAATGGAATAAAATTTCCCAGACCTCTTGAAATTCTGTACGCAACTTTATTTATAAATACATAAGTAGCAGCTAGCAACGCTTGCACCGTGAATACAAATTGCGCTCGACTGCGACTCGATATGTGAATGACTCTTCCAGTGGTGGCCTAGTGGTAGCGACTCCAAGATCGGTCTGAAGCTTTATAATAATACTTTGCTTTATATAGGTAATTTCATAAAAACACATGTTACAACAATAAATTCCGAGACATGTCACATCCACCATTCCTTCCCGGACCATCTTGGGGAAATAACACCCGGTCCAATCGTTGCTGGACATTGGCTTCATCCAAGTGTTGTTCATTTAGATTTTGGAAGAAATGCTACCACAGAAATAGAAATACTGAAAAATCCTGAAGTGATCACTTTTCTTTTATATGGAACAAGGTTCCATATATTTACAAAAACCCTGTCCTCAATCTTAGTAAAATGATTTTCAATGAAATTCGACACAGCATACCTCAGGAGCGGTGGAGTATATTGAAGCCGACATCACATTAGATATATAATTTGAATGGCCACAAAGGTCAGTTTCAGACACACATAATGACACATGTTCGCCAACCAATGGCCATCAGTATTATAATCACCAAATATTCCCGCATAAAGGCCAGGCCACAATACAAAGAACACTACAATTACGTTATTTGAGCATGATTTTACATGATGATAGCTAACTTAAGAGATTTTAAGTATCCACAATGAAGAAGGGAATGGGAGTTTTAGACCGAGGACTGTATCAAGTTGTGGCATATCTAGATGTGCTATTTGAACAGTCATAGTAGCAGTTTTGGTCTGTAACGACAAGAATCGAAGTTAAATGTACGAGATAGTAACATTACATACATTATTGATATCCTATTCAAATAAAATGAGTATTATTCTATTCGTATTTTGTTCCTGAACTATTGTATTTATTTTTATTTAATAAAACTTTGGCCGCAAAAGTAAAGAGCACGATACAATAGCAAACTTGCCTTGCCTTAAGCATTTCAATTTGTTTTGTTGTAACTTGTGAGCGAGCTGGCTTCCTCCATCTTGTCACATAATCCTCTTATTGGTTTCAGACTGTTTCAAACAAATGTTATGTTTGTAATCAGAGTAAAATAAAAGTATTTAACAACATAAAAATAATAACCTCTCAACCTTAGTGCCGGAAGAGACATCAAGAGACAGTATCATATGCAACTTTAAGGACACGGAACAAGAAAAGTCACAATAATACGAGTATGTAGATGTAATATTAATTACCAATATAAGTACCTAAACGTGTATTGAATATCTACACTAATATAATAAAGAGGTAAAGTTTGTTTTTTTGTTTTTATGTTTTTTTGTTTGTAGGGGGTAATCTCTGGAACTACTGGTCCGATTGCAAAAATTTTAGCAACAATAGAAAGCTGCTTTACTCCTGAGTGACATAGGCTATATTTTATGTACGCGGGCGAAGCCGCTGACAAAAGCTAATATTTAATAAATGGCCAACATATTTTCACCTGTAGGTAGGGGTAGTAATTCAGTACTCATTATGTTTAACCAGCAACCTAATTTGAACATTTTTTTAAGTAACCAGTCAGTATATGTAATAATAATTATTATTATAATAAGTCTATATAATAATAATAATTTTTGACATAAATGGTTTAAAAGATCGCACACTCGTTTGGCATCTCAATTCCAGTCCAAGAGTCAGGGTCGCTGCCAGTCTGTTCCTCTCTATTGGTTCTTTGAATGTGATACGTGAGAGTTTATGCGAGGACAAGTTATTGGACTGAGATACTATAATATGTGTATAAATCATGTATAAATGCTATCTTGATACGTGTAGAAGCTGCTCGGTCTCATCATAGGTGAGATTTTGCAGTTATTCCATTACCTTTCTCTTGCAACGATCAATATATATATATAGTACGTGGATATATATTAAGGCTTTTAAGAATTGTAAATGTAGGGGCTGAAAGAATTAATAAATCTTGATATAAATTTTATATTTGAAGAGTCTAGATGAGTACAAACCGTATAATTTCTGCGTTTAATTGACACCTGTGGGTTGTAAGTTATTTGTGAGTGTTGAATTAAGATGATTTAATTATTATTTCATAATAATAAGCAGTCAGTACACATATTTTAGATTTACTTATACATATGTGAATACGTATATGTAAAACTACGACTTTCTCCCCTATGGGCAGGTAGTTACGCTATTTTAGAGACGTAACGAAAGTCGAGAACTGAATTTGAAACCGGAGTTTTTAAATTTAGTTCATCGGAATCGGAAACGGTACCTCCGTTTCCGATTCCGATGAACTAAATTTAAAAAGCGTCAAATGAAACACAATTCAAACTAATACAAAATTTGGATAAATATTGATTAAATTCACAACATTCCAAATAGTTACGAATCTAAACAACAAGTGAAAGAGTAGTAGGGGGGGGAAGAATTCCTGGGCTCCATATAAGAACCGATTAAAATTTAACGGAACCGAAATATTGAAATCGGAGCTACAAAATCATTCGGAAGTTCCGAATTTTCGGAATGGGTATACCACCTCCGTAACATCTCTGGTGCCTACTATGGATTACCAGTTAATTTCTTAAGAAAGTTTCTTGGTTGAGTTGTGTGTTTTTGTTTGTATTTCGGGTATTCAGAACTGTTAACTTAGTTGTTTAATATAGTTGAGAATAATTTGGGAAAACAATGTCGGCATAATCCTTATAGTATGTAATGAAACTGTGTAACATGAATACAGTCCGCTGGGTGAACAAATACCTTTATATAAAACAATTATTTGCTTTTAAGAGATAAGCTTTTGATTGTCATGAGGATCGCTGTGCATATTTAATTAGTAAGTGCAATTAAATGCTCTCTGCAACATCATATTTCTCATGGAATCTAAAGGATAATTCAGAACCATACGTTTTACTGAAGACTTTGACGAAAAGCAAGAGCCTTTAAGCAATTAAAGAGAGCTTTTTAAACTCTTGAGCCCCAATCGAACTCCGGCGTTCGCACATCCATTGTCTTTCTATTATGTCTCTAATTACGGTACTCGAATGGTTGGTTAAAAGCTAGGTATTTTTGTTAAAAAGGCTTAAAGGCAGGAATTCAAGCAAAGAAATACTATGCAGCGTCAGTTGCAGGTCGCAATAACGTAACTCGAGAAGGAGGTACCTACCAGAGCGATCAAAGACTCGCAGAGTAGTCTCGAATGGCGAAATCAATACCATCGACTCTTTCAAGAAAACAATAAGCTGCCTGTTTGTTGTCTATGACCTAAGAGAATTGTTTCTCCTGCTCTTTATAAAACCATAACAAAATAGTTTCATCAAGGACTGTTAAAACATTAAAAATATCCATAGTACTTTGTTAATCGATAAGAAAATATATAGCCTTTAATTTTATAGCTGTCAGCGATAAAACCGCCATTGTGTACATATAATTAGTAATATTGGTTGGCTGTTACAGATTGTGGAGGTCAAATAGGCAGTTGCTCCATGTAAAATAGAGATACCTACTCAGATACATTTTGTTGAACTGAAAGTCGTCCCATCATAGTTGAGAATAAGGCATAATTATTGTTAAAGATAGTAAAAATAATCTTATTATCGATCTACCTATCTCGTAACAATTTAATGAATGAAAGGATCAATACGAGCGTGTAGACATTGCAGCTGTAACTAAGAGCGAAGCCAGTTACATGTGATACACACGGTATGATGGTCAAGTCTCAAGAGGACTTAAGAATCAGCCGAGCAGAAAGAATGTTAATTAAAGAACGATGGCGAGTCAATAATTAGACGATGACAGCGCAGTAGGCGGCGCGCGGGTGGACGGATGCGGGGAGGATCATTGTGATGCGCGTGCGCGGAAAATCGCCGGCTTCCGGTCAACACACGCACACGTGGACAAGCACATGAATTAGACATAAGTATGACTATTTTTGTTTTGGTTTGAAAACTGATGCAGATAAGCTAATACTCGAACAAAATCTAGAATTATTCTAGATGCATCGATTATGCAACGCTCACTCTACCATGGACAATTTATTGAGCTACGAACTATGTAAAATATTTCTCTTTTCAACTCCTGATTTTGCTCAAAGCTAAATCTCAACATAAACAGCTCCTACAAACAACAAGTCATATAACATAAATAAGTCGTGTATAATACGTTAGTTGCTGGCAGTAGTCGCTCAGGGCTACGAGGTCCTTTTTACTTAGATATGTGCTAAGAAACGTCTATCAAAGGGATTATACGGTCTACGGCTCAACATGTTCTCTGGAGACAACAGGCATCATGACACTTGTCACACAGACACTTGTACGAAGCAGAGTTTACGAAATGATGGCGAACTATTTATTATGCAAAATTAACCGAATTTTGGTGTAGCTGTAACAATTAGAAACATACAACTGAACAATCAAGACTTTGTCCTATGTACAGTATTCGTTGTAAAGTTCTCATTGTAATAAGCAAGCCAAGTACGTATTCATTTTCGTTACAATCGGTCACGGCGACTGACTCAAGGACTTCACGCCTTTGGACTGTTTACATTTCTACTCGCCGGCATTGCCGAAAACACAGTGAGTCAAAGTTTATTATAAATACGTGAAATATATATACGGCGCAAATATGAGAGCTCAACAATATTAAACAATTATTTTGTAATCAAGCAACCCAATGACGAAAACCCAGACAAATTTTCCATTTCAGTTAATACACAATTCATGGCCATAAAATTTTAACTACGACACGAAGAATGAAATAATCCTACAATGGTGCTGATTATGAGGAATTAAGAATTTATTATTTAAAATATACATACATATGCTAACTTAATGAATGACTCAACCAGATAGGTATTCAGACATCTTTTGAAAACTTATTGTTTATTCAAGTAATAAATAGAATACTATAAACTGACACGTTTAACTATTGCTTTCGAATTACACGCGTCGTCCCCTCGTACGTGTAACTCCGGGTGCGGGTGACCTGACTGGTCCATTGTAAGGTGCCACAACAACAGCCCTAGCTACAACAAGACACCCGGATTATCCATTCATATCCTGATCACGACCACTAGGAACTACGCTTTAGGTACTATGGGTAGATAAGGCCTTTGCTTTGCACGGAACATGTTTTGATGGCTGACACACGACTATGAAGTCTTTTATAGCTGTAAAAGCCATTAAATATTGCTAAGCAAACATTAAAAATGCTTTTAAAAAACTCTATAAAAACTAGTTCAGCTGGCATTGTGTGTGTTTTTTTTTTAAAGATTTAACAATCACTCTACGTTGTAAAGATGAAAATGGAATAGATTAAAATTATAGAATTGTAAAGTTGTGCAGTATTTTGTAAACACAAGAAATTAAGTGCGCTTGAAGTTAATTTTTTATTTTGACTAGATAAGCATAATCGATTGAACACAGTTAAAATCGGATAGAATTTTATAGGTAT